>OZ018333.1:4726465-6185813 GCA_963969495.1 Ceratothoa steindachneri | reverse complement strand
AGAGAGAGAGAGAGAGAGAGAGAGAGAGAGAGAAAAGAGAAAGAGCAAGAAAAAAAGAGAGAAAGAGTTACAAGGAGTACAAAGAAAAGTACCTCAAAGGCCTTGCGGCCCATGTCGAGGAGGCACTTTTTGCGGTTTCGATTCTTAGTACGTACTAATTACTTGCTATGAGATCAAGATTTCAAATATAATTTGTCAAGTCTACTCTTGAACTGTTCAACACTGCTACTCTCAACAACCCCCGCTGGTAGTTTGTTCCATGTGTCGCAAATGTCATATGTGAATGACTTACCCACCGGAATGGTATTGAATCTGGGCAGCTCCACCTTCCACCCGTGATTTCGAGTCATATTCCGGTTGAGGGAAAAGAACTTGGTGGAGTCGACATTTTCAAATCCTTTCAAGATTTTAAAAGTCTCTATTAGACGACCGCGCAGTCTTCGAGTCTCTAACGAATAGAGATCGAACTCTTGCAGTCTTTCTTGGTATGACTTGTTCCTTAGCGATGGGATCAGTTTCGTGGCCCTGGCTTGCATCTTTTCCAGACGATCGAGGTCTTTTCGATAATGAGGAGACCAGAAATGAACAGCATACTCTCGGTGAGGCCTTACCAGCGAGTTGTACAAAGGCAAAACAACCTCTTTTGTTCGAAAGCTGAATTGCCTCTTGATGTAACCCAACAGGCGATGAGCCTTTTTCTCCACCTGTAAGCACTGTTTCAAGAATTTGAGATCGCTGCTAATCAGCACACCTAAGTCCTTCTCGACATCAGTAGACTCAAGACGCATACCTTGTAGCTCGTAGCCTGACCGGGGATTCGCATACCCGATGTGCATCACCTTACACTTGTCTAAGTTGAAAGGCATCTGCCACTTGTCAGCCCACTTGCCGATTATGCGTAGGTCACCTCTAAACATCTCGATGTTTTCGGGATTCGCTACGTTAGCTCCAAGCTTTGTGTCGTCGGCAAATTTTGCGAGACAACTCACCAGTCCTTCATCTATATCGTTGATGTAGATGATGAATAATAGAGGGCCTAGCAAGGAACCCTGAGGGACTCCGCTCGTTACTGACGACCACCGAGAGGTGTGGCCACTGATGGTAACTCTCTGTCGCCTGTCCGGCAACCAAGTTTCTAACCATTTTGCGACCTTTCCTCTTATTCCCAGGGCGCGTACTTTCGCCATCAGTCGGCGATGGGGGACTTTATCGAAAGCCACTCGACTTCTGTCAAACTCACTCATTATCCCGTGGAAGAATTCAAGCAAGTTCGTGAGGCACGAGCGCTTTCTTCGGAAGCCATGCTGGGTGTCTCTCAACAGGTCGCGAAACTCTAAATAATTGATTATCCTATCCCCTATGATGCCTTCCAGTACTTTGCCCACGATATCGCGAACCAGGGAATGCGGAGATGCCAATGCCCCGAGAGCACTCAGGGCGATTTGTGAGGCGCTATATATAACAATCCGGTCTCCGAACCGGGCACGTCACCTAATCTCCCATACCGAGTGGTGTATTGCCACCAACTCGTACGTGAAGACAGACGCAGCGCCTGGCAGAGCCCCGCTGACTTCAAACAGAGGGAATACGGCGTAGAAGCCGACCCCCTATTCGGACTTGGAGCCATCCGTATACACTGGCACGGTTTCAGCGTGACACGAGGTGTGCTGCAAAAAGGTCGAACGCAATACCCCCGGCGCTGTACAAGCTTTGGGAGCAGAGTCGTGGCGAGAAATAGCTAAATGTGGTACCCTCCAGGGTGGATACCTGGACAGAACTAGGGGCGCCACAGGCCCGAGATTTCTTCTTTTTTTTTTAAGGGGCTATATGGCGACTGCTCACTTGGGCATAAGTCGCCGCAAACAAACATCCTAGTTCTAAGCTACTTTAAAATAAAAATTTGAACAGAAATCCAAAATAAAAAGAGATAACAATTAGGAAGCACGCTCAGGCGTCGGGAAGAGGTCCCCCCCCTCCAACCGGCGTAGGAGCGTGTGAACTAGAAAGAAACCAATAACAATAACAAAAACAACAACAAAACCTAGTTAAATAAAAGGGAGAGGCCAGCCTCCCCCCAAAAGTCAACAAGTCCACCAGTCAATGTGCACGCACCCGTCCCGAGTACAAAGGACAGGCGGTAGCGACCCCACCCATCCCGGTACAGGGACAAGTAACGTGCGCGAAGATCACCCAGACTGGGACATTCGACAAGAATGTGAGGAACAGTCTGGGGGACGACGCAGTCGTTGCAATAGGGCACAGGCGAGCGCTCCATCAAATAGCGATGCGTCACACGAGTGTGTCCGATTGGAGACGACAGAAAGCGAACTGAAGCCGTCACGGCATTGGGGGATAGGTCCATGGGAACAGTCGCGGCGCAATGGCACGCAACTTTAAGTTCCCTTCGACCGTCTCCCATCTTCTTTGACGAGCAGTCCGAAAAGCTGCCCGTATTCCTGCCATGTAGTCGGTGTGAGGAAGAGCGAAACGAGGGTCCGGTCGCAGAGACCTTGCGGACTCTTTGGCGCCCTCATCGGCGTGCTCATTCCCCGCAATTCTAACATGTCCATGAACCCAGCAGAAGAAAACCTCGACATCCGCCCGGCTCGCCAAAACCGTGGCGTCACGGATATCGCGAACCAGGTAATGCGGAGATTCCAATGCCCCGAGAGCACTCAGGTCGCTTTGTGAGTGGCTATAGGATCACAATCCGGTCTCCGAACCGGGCACGTCGAGTAATCTCCCGTACCGAGTGGTGTATTACCACCAGTTCGGCCGTGAAGACAGACGCAGCGCCTGGCAGTCCCGCTGACTTCAAACAGAGGGGATACGGCGTGGAAGCCGACCCCCCCCTCTTGGGACTTGGAGCCATCCGTATACACTGGCACGGTTCCAGTGATGCACTTCACGCGGCACAGACCGAGTGGCATCTCCCCAGCATCGACCAACAGGCTCTCAATGGGGGAAGTGTGGAAGGCACCGGTCGCAAGGCGAAGGCCGGTGTGGTGGATCGAATCCACCTTCCGCAATAAGCATTCGGCTGCGGATGCATAAAACTCGCATCCGTAGTCGAACTTCGAACGAACAAAGGATCGATAAAAAAGTAGGGCAATAGCCCTATTAGCGCCCCAAGCGCTGAACGGAGAATATCCATGGCGCGGGTACAAGAGACCCTAAGACTGCGAATATGAGCCTTCCAGGTGAGGCGTCGGTCGAATACAAGACCAAGGAAAGAGTGCGATTCAACCACATCCAGGCGAACCCCATTAAGAAACAAATCTGGATCGGGGTGGAGCCGTGGATGGCGGTAGAAGTGCACCACCTTAGTCTTGGCCAAAGAAAACCGAAACCTGTGCGCTTCGGCATAACAAGACACGCGGTTCAATGCCTGTTGGAGTCGACGCTCTAGAGTTGGCATCTGGGCCGCGCCAAGAGATCGAAAGGTCATCCACGTAGAGCGTAGCGAGAACATCTTCCGGCAGCACCGAAGTGATGCCGTTGATGCTCAGGGCAAAGAGTGTGACACTGAGGACACTTCCCTGCGGGACACCCTATTCCTACTCCTTTGGGCCGGAGAGGGCTCCTCCCACCCGTACGCGGAATCGGCGATCTCGCAAAAATTCAGATATAAACATTGGGAGGCGTCCCCTCGCCCCCATCGTATGGGGAGTCTCCATAATACAGTATCGCCATGCAGTATCATAGGCCTTCTCCAGATCGAAAAATACCGTGGCGTAGTGCTGTCTACGAAGGAAAGCCTCGCATACGGCATTTTCCAGTCGGAACAGAGCATCCGACGTGGAGTGGAACTTGCGGAAGCCGCACTGTGCAGAAGACAGATGGCCTCCGCTGTCCAGAAAAAGGCTAATCTAACATTTACCAATTTCTCCATCAACTTGCACACGCAAGAGGTTAGAGAGATTGGGCGGAAACCGGTCGGAGTAGAGTGATCTCTCCCCGGCTTACGAAAGGCGAGCACAGTAGCGATTCGCCAGGAATCTGGGAGAACACCCTCCACCCAGATCCTGTTGAACAAATCTAACAGAAAGGCCATGCCTCGCTCACCCAGGTGTTGAAGCATGGCGTACGGCACATCGTCCGGACCATGGGCGGTGTCCGCGTACGAAGCAAGAGCGGAGCGCAACTCACTCACAGTAAACCTGTCGTTGAAGGGTTCTCCGCCTCTGGAGGTAAAGTCCAGCCGGCGACCTTCCGCGACATCACAACGTGCATTGAATGCCGGCGGAGCAGCATCCCGGATAGAGAATGCGGAAAAAGCGGTCGCGAAGGATTCCGCTACGGACGCGGGGTCCGAGATTGCGTTCCCATTCTCCTGGAGAACTTGCCCGGAATCCTTTTTACTCGTTTCCACACCTCTGCTAAAGGTGTCTTCCCGTTAAGTGAAGACACGTATGCCCGCCAAGAAGAGCGGCGGGCGTGCTTAGAGATATACCGGAACCTAGCCCTAGCCCGACGAAATTCACCGACAGTGAAATCGTTCGGGCGGCGCTTATAGCGCATTTAGGCGTAACGCTTCTGTTTGAGGGCCGTCTCACACTCGGCCGACCACCATGGGAGTGGTCAGCGTGCAAAACGGCCAGACGTTCTAGGAATAGTAGTCAGGCCCGCGGCGATGAGGTTGCCGGAGAAGAACTCAACGGCCTCATCTACCGACCTAAACTCCTCGACTGAGATAGAGAATTCAGTCATTTCCTGAAATGCAGGCCACCGCGCCCGCGCCAAGCACCACCGAGGTGGTCTCTCAGGCGGCAGTTGCCCTGAATATGATATTTGAATGAGAAAGTGATCACTACCATGGAGGTCATCGACCACCCCCCAATCAAAATCAGGCTGTGCATCCGAAGAGCACAAAGATAGGTCAAGGCAAGAAAATGAAGCGGTTCTCGGACAGTGATGCGTAAACTCATCCACGTTTAGGACACCCATCTCAAGCTCTTCGATCAGATCGGCAAGGACTTGTCCCCTGGGATTTATGAGCAGAGGGTGGGGAATGAACTCGCTTCTCCCCTCCACAGGCAGGAGCCTCCAGGACAGATGGACCTGCCTCAGCCAGGTTGTTCTCGGAAATTGAGAAGGTCCTGGCAGTCGTAGGGGCACTGGTCGGAGGAGATCCCTCCCTTCTTGTACTGCCTCAGAAACAGACGTTTGAGGATGACCTTGCATAGGGGCGATTTCGGGTTCAGTGCTTGGCGCCAAGCCCGGATTCCCACCCATGGAAGGCCCTACCGTCTAAGGCTGGGTTGCCTCAAGGACCATGTCTATTTCAGGGGGGCCTCCAGTTGGCCACCCCCCACCCCCCACGACATCGAAGGTCCCGTTGGCAGTGTCACCAGTCATGTGTGGGGAGGCACAGGCCTTGACCCCGGCAAGGCTGAATATTCTTGCCATCAGGTCTTTTGAGGAAAGCAACCGAAGGGGCCTGGCTTCCCTCTCCCCCTAAGGGGGTTTGCCCTACCAAGCCGCTTCACTGGGGAGCAGTCAGCTATGGTCTGCCTGCTGGCTTTCTTGCCAGTCCCCTTGGAAAGAAAAGGAGGGACTGCCACTTGAAAAAGGGAAGTGCCCGAAAGCAAGTAACCTACACCCATAGGTGAAGGAGAGGAGTAAGCCTCCTCTCCGGTTAAAAAAATATGGAGGGTCCCTTGCGCAAGCACAGGGGAGGGGGGGCTTCAGTTTTTCTGTGGAGCTGCCCGAGGGCGGCTCTGTCGATGAAACAGGGGGAATTAAGAGGGTTTTTTTTATTGGACTCATATTTGGGCATGGTGACCATGTATTTTATACGGGAAGCAATAGCTCATCACCTCTTGCAGTAGCCCGCTCCTCTGCAAGGAGTGCGTACAGGCCTGGCAGAGCCAGGTTCCACCATTTAATGCCACCCCTCCACACTGGTGACAAGGCAGCCCTTCAACATGGCGGCTCCACCTTGGGCACGGCGTAAAATTGATAGTGTGTGAAGAGAAAAGGAAATGGGATGTGAGGAAGGTATGGGTGGGGATGAAGCAGGTTGTTAAAAAAACACCATCCCGAACCAGAGCTGAGGGGTTAGGGGACGTTGTCCCCTCCCCCCTCAGCCCCAATCTGGGACGGTTGGCTGAGAAGAAGGTCAGCATCTACCCTGTGAAATTAGAGGCTGACCAGAGAAAGTTGTGGGAGAGGTTGTATGAAAAGCGACGAAGTAGGGGAGAAATACAGGCTGTCTGAAAGGAGAAGAGGCTAAGCTGGGGTCGGACGGGGTGCTGAGTCCCATCAGCATGGCGGCCAAGATGGCAAATCGCCGCACCCCTTACGGGGGGATAAAACTGAGCATATATTCAAAGATATATGCCAAGGACTTCTGGGAAAGCACCAAGGGGCCCAGTGAGAACAGTGGAGAGCCTAATCAAGTGCTACCAAAATCTAGGATGCAATATGTCACCTTAGATATGCTTTCTCATCGGTCCTTCTTCCAGAGAATGCAAGAGATATGAGTGATGAACATGGAGAGAGGTTCCATCAAAATATAGCATCAATAGAAAATGGGTATAAGGGAAAATGGAGTGCTGCTATACTGGCTGACTTCTGCTGGAACCTGATTTCTTACCAACAAAGAAGTAAATACTAAAATGTAGGTTAATACATCATATAATACTAACAGACATGCTAATTCATTATATATTCATGAATTAATTATGTGGGCACATTTAATCTGACGCTGGGAGCAAAATACCTTTATGCTATCATGGAAATCGGTATCAACTGCATAACAATTAAATCGGCAATATACAAGAAAATGTTACATGATGGGAAATGTTTTTATCAAATTCAGGAGCTGAAAATATTTGTAACATGTGGAAAACACACTATCGGGAACTGTTTAATTGTTTGCACGATAGTTCACTATTCTTAGATAACAATTATGCAGTCTCTGATAACTATAAAAAGGTTTTAGTATCATGTGAAGAGGTGGCAACCATGATAAGAAAACGATGTAAATAAAAGTTGTGGATTGTATGGAATTCAAGCTGAACATATTAAATTTAGTAGTGCAAAAATTATTCCATTATTAACTATGTGTCTCACTGGATGTCTCGTACATGGAGTCTTACCTGAAAGCATGTTGTCTGTTGTGTTAATACCTATTATTAAAAACAGTCAAAGTATACCTATAAAATCCAATTATAGGCCAATTGCGTTAGCTAGTATCTGTAGTAAAATTTTAGAAAGAATCATACTTTGTAGAATAGAATCATTTATCTTAAAAAAGGACAACCAATTTGGTTTTAAGAAAAATCATGGTACAGATATGTGTATTTACTCATTAAAAGAAATGATATTGAAATATAAGAGTCTTAATAGCAATATATATTCCTGTTTTTCGGATGCATCAAACACTTTTGATAGAGTAAATCACAGAGTTTTAATAGATAAGTTAAGTAAATTTAAGATTCCATCATATATTATAAGAATAATTAGTTACTAGTATGCTATTCAAAAAATGTGTGTAAGATGGTCAAATACCATATCTGACTTCTTTAATGTAAGTAATGGTGTTCAACAGGGAGAAATTCTTTCTCCTTACATATTCTGTATGTATATAAATGATTTATCCATAGAATTAGGCAAAATTAAAGTAAGTTGTATAATAGGTAATGCAAAAATGAATCATTTTATTTATGCAGATGACATTGCACTAATTGCACAATCCGCAAGTGGTCTAAATAAATTAATTAACGTTTGTAATGATTTGGGGATAAAAAATAATATCAGATTTAATAGTTTTAAAAGTGCGGTGCTAGTTTTTAAGTCTAAATTTCTTAAATGTTGTAAATATGATAGTTTTAAGTTATGTAATGATACAATTCCAATAGTGAGCAACATAAAGTATTTAGGCATATAATTAGTGATGATCTCAAAGACACAGATATAGAATGCCAGTGTAATAAGCTGTATAGACAAAGTAACACGATTAAAAGACATTTCGGACATTGTACTGAAAATGTAAAAATTAAACTGTTTAGGTCTTATTGTGAGTCAGTTTACATAGCTCATCTATGGTGGAATTATGCAAACGCTACCCATAGTAGATTTATAGTTGCTTATAACAATAGTCTCAGAATTCTGTGTGGTGAACCTAAGTATTGTAGAGCTAGTCCAATGTATGTATGTAGAAATATACCTTCACCTAAAGAAGTAATCAGAAAACTTGTAATTGGTTTTTTAAATAGGTTAGAAAGCAGCTCAAATAAAATTGTGTCTGGTATTTTTCACTCAGACTGTAGGTATCTTTCTGAAATTACTACTCACATGATAAATATTACCCATTGCATTAATCCGGCAATATTAAATATTAGTAGATTGACAGTTCATTTAAATAGGTGAATAAGTATTAGCAGTAAAATAGTAATAATTTTAGTTGTTAAAGTAAATATAATCTTTTGGTGCCTTTTGGATAAATAATATAAAAATTTTTTATTTCAAAATTGTAATGTATATTTTTTAGGAATCACCAAAATCCGCAATAAGTTGTTTCTTTCTTTCTTCCAATTTCATAATAAAATGCAGATGAGATCTTTTTTTTCTTGACACGGAAATTTGTTGTACAGTGTAATTAACTTACCTTTTTATTATCCAATATTTCATCAGAAAATAAATGTTTATTAGTTATGGTTGTATCCATATTTACTTCAAGATTTTCCTGTGACTTGCCTTGTCATATATTTTGACAGTTTCTTTTTAAAACAATTTTTTTATCTGTATAAATAACTAAGGATAAAGAGAAAATCTTTAGTCAGATAAAACCTAATCTAACATAATTTCACGGATGACAAAAGCCACAAGGGCCTATCAAAGGTCATCCGTGAAAACCTACCCACAGTTGCCCTTTCTGAAAAACCTATTACTGATGACTAATTTTGACTAGTCCTCCATACATGGTGACTGGTAGCCAGATTCCAGAACTCGCAAGGTTAATTGCCTCAAATAATGATTTTTAAATGTAAAATGCAATAGCTATTTTCCTATTTTTACCAACCCTAATATCTATCCATAATGATTCACCTTCTCTTTGCTTTATAGAGTTATTTAGATTTGAAGAAATGCTATTTCTGATATAAATAATCGACCCACCACCAGTCCTATCTCTCCTTTGACTAATGTACATAGTGTAACCCTCTAGTTCAAATTCACTTACATTATCATTAAGCACTGAATGGCTCAATTTTAGCCATTTGTTGTTGTTTTTGAGGGCTTTGATGCCTTGCAGCATATATGCCCTGTTGCTAGAGTCCCGCTTTATAGTCCGGGAGTTGTTGGGATTTCCTCAGGAATTTGCAGGTGAGGCGGATGACGGTGGATCAGATGTGAGGAGAGACAAGGTAGGGGGGAGCAGCAGCCTGTAGTGTGGGTAGGTCAAAGGTGGGAACATTCAGAGCACAGGGCTTGGCAGGGGGAGAGGTTCACCTGGTGGAGGTGGGCATTGAGGAATGTGTGGCCCAGTCATAACCGGGTGAGGGTGATGTCCAGGATCTGTGACTGTTGTCTGATCCAGGGTTGTGGTGAGGAGCACATGGAGGTGTTGCAGAGGAAGTCATGGAGGCTGGCATCCCATGCTGAACAGCAGGTGGCAGAGTGTGGGAGCGGAAGGGGAGTTATGTCCTCCTGAGTCAGGCCCATCTTGCCATCTTGGCAGCAGCATCTGCTATATCGTTCCCTCTGATGTTTGAGTGGGATGGCACCCACTGGAGGGTGATTGCCCATCCGGCCGATCTGAGGGACAGTAGTAGGTTCTGCAGGGTGAGAACGAGGGCGGTGGATGACCGTAGGCATCAGGATAGTAGGAGTTGCAGAGACGACCGGGAATCTGTGAAAATGACTGTTCTGGTTGGGGCAGGGTTTGTGATGATTTGGCTCAAGAGCCTGCCGGATTGCAAATAGCTCTGCGGTCACTATGTCTTATCTCTAGAGGCAGCCGCAAGGTTTGGCAGATGGTAGAGCGGGAGATGTAAATGGCAGCTGCAGTGGAAGGGGGGGGATAAGGAGCGGGAACTGTCAGTGTATACCTGGAGGTGATGATGGTAGCAGGAGTGTTGCAGGTGGGCGAACAGAGCTGCAGCCATAGGGCCAGCTGAGTGCTTGGGAGGAAAGTTGGGTATGGTGAGAGCAAACATGGAGCAGTGCTCGGGCAAGTAGAGGCTGTTGTGCACCAGGAAGCCAGGTTGGGGCCTGTGGGTCTACTCCAAATGTGGATTAAATGGTTGCAAGGGGGTGGGGAGGTGGTAAGGTCTGGATGTGGTGGTACTGGTGGCACAAGGCCTCTCATCTCTGGAGGTGTAGGGGAAGGAGGCCACATTCTGCATGGAGGGCTGAGATGGGGAAGGACCTCATTGCACCCATGGCTATCCTCAGGGCCGAGTGCTGGATGATGTCCAGTTTGTGGAGCACTGTGGGGGCTGCAGAGCCATAGAGGCTGCTCCCATAAGATAGTTTGGATTGGATGCCTACCTGGTAATAGTGGAGGAGAAGGTCACAGCTGCCCCCCCCCCCCATCGGACTCCTGCCACCCTTTTCATGATGTTGAGATGTTGTTGCAGGAGATCTGTGGGTGTTCGATGTGGGGGGACCAGGTGAAGTAGGGGCCATCGAACCAGGGGCCAAGGAGTCAATGGGACCTGATTTATGGGACAGGGTGTCCACTGATCGTGATGCTGGGTAGGGTTGTGACCCTCTTCAGGGTGAAACACATGGCTGCACTTTTGGGGGTGCTGATTGAAAGGCCCCAAGCAGTCATCCAGGCAGAGAGTGCATCGGCTGCTTCCTGGAGGTGTAGCTCAGCCAGATCTTGAGTGGCTGCTCTGCTGATTATCGAGACATCATTGGCATAGATAAGGAGGCGAGAGTGGTCTGGGATCCGTAGGTGAGAGAGGAGGATGTTGAACAGAAGGGGGCTGAGGATGGAGCCCTGCGAGACTCCTCTGTGCATGGGAGACTGCGGATGAGTGAAGAGCTGACGGAAACACAGAAGGTGCGGTTGGATAGGAATGAGTTGATCCATGCGAGGGGTGGACCGGTTATGACCGTCATAGGCAACTTATATAAGATGCCTTCATGGGGTGCGGAGTCGAAGGCCCCCTCCAGGTCAATGAAAAGGGTGGTCATTACCTCTCTCCTCCGGTAGGTGTCGCAGATGTGGAATTCCATCTGCCCCAGAATGTCTAAGGTGCTGCAGTGTGGACGGAATCCACACTTCTCCGGGGGGGTAGTAGACTTTTGCTTTCAAACCACCAGGAGAGACGAGTAGGGACTAGCCATTCGAGGAGCTTCCCGATGCAGGAGAGGGGTGCTATAGGGCGGTAACTTGCAGGTTGTGTGGGGTCTTTTCCAGGCTTGGGTATGGGGAGTAGGATGAAAGACCTCCAGCATGATAGGAATGTGCCGGTTTGCCAGCGGGTTTTATATATAGAGAGGAAGGTCTGCTGTAGCTGGGGAGGTGCATGGGTGAGGAACCAATATGGAATGATGTCCAGGATGATAGTCGTAGGAGCCACCGCTGGATCTTGGAAACCAACGGATGGCTCGAACCAACATCACCCAACATTTGAAGCGAACTAAGGGAGTCTGTAAAGATAGTATGAGAACCAGATGGCCTGCCAGCTATGATGGTCAGTGCCGCCATCATAGCAACGAGTTCCGCTGTGAATGCGGAAGCTGCGTTTGGCAGGCGGACCAATGCTGTCTCAGATGGAAAGACAGCAGCTGCTCCAACTCTGTCCGGTGACTTGGACCCATCGGTGAACACAAAAGTGCTATGCCGATGTTGAGAGGAGTGGTCGCCATACATGGCTCTCAATACTACAGGCAGGTGGTGATCCTTGGGCCTATCAGCTAGTTCCCTACATACCATTACAGGTGGTATGAGCCACGGGGGGGTCTTTGGCATGGTAAAGGGAATCACTGAGAACTCCCTTAGTTGCGCAGTGTGCTCGGCCATACGCAGAGCAAAGGGGCGAGCCAGAGATGGAGATCTATCGTATGAGGCCACTGTCCGTGTATTGAACATGCACTCATACACTGGCGTCTGCGGTAGTTGCTCAAGTCTAAGGAGGTAGTTTAAATTAGACTTGAGCCTGTGATAGGGAAGGGGGAGAACCCCGTTCTCTGCGTAGAGGCTCCACACTGGGGAGGACTTAAAGGCTCCAGAAGCCAGGCGCACACCCTGGTTACGCACAGTGTTTAGTTTTTCGAGAATGGATGGCGAGGCAGAGGAGTACACCTGTGATCCATAGTCTAGCTTTGATTGGACCAATGCTAGATACAGGAGCCACAGAGTACGTCGATCACTTCCCCAAGAAGTGTGAGACAACAGTTTCATTATGTCCATTCTCTTTAAACAAGACCTTTTCAAGGCGTCCACATGGTGCTGGAAAGAAAGCCTTGAATCAAATATGACCCCCAGATATTTGAAGTGGGGCTCAAAATCTATAGGCACACCATATAGCGACAAATGGGGGGGAGGCCCATGTCACTAACTTATGCCCATAAAAGTGAACAGCCTTGGTCTTTACTGCGGAAAAGCGGAAACCCTTGGAGGAAGCATTTTCAGCTACAGTGCTTATAGCTCGCTGTAGCTTACGGACGATAAATGGGAGTCTGGGCGAAGAACAAATGAGCGCCAGATCATCCACATATAGCGTCGACGAAATCTCGGGAGGGAGATTTCTAACAATGCTATTAATGGCCACAGAGAAGCAGGTGACACTGAGGACACTTCCCTGTGGCACACCCTCAACTTGGTCCACGGGCTCCGATAAGGTGCCTCCAACCCTTACGCGTAGTGTGCATCGCATCAGAAATTGCTCGACAAACCTGGGGAGGTAACCCCGCAGGCCCCAATCATGGAGTTGTTTAAGGATACCACGCCTCCAGGTGGTATCGTATGCTTTCTCAATATCAAAGAAGACAGCGATGGCGTGCTGCTTCTTTGAAAAAGCATCTCTTACGAGTGACTCCATTCGGACAAGCAGGTCTGTCGTACTCTGCTTTTTCCTGAACCCTGATTGAGAAGGAGATATAAGATTTTGAGTCTCATAAAACCAGACGAGTCTGAAATTGACCATTCTCTCAAACACTTTACATGGACAACTGGTAAGAGCAATGGGGCGGTAATGGGTGGGCTCCGTCCCGTCCTTTCCTGGTTTGCGGAATGGAAGGACTATGGCCTCTCTCCACATGGAAGGGAAGCGGCCCTTATCCAAATCCAGTTGTAAATGTCCAGTAAATGAGAGAGAAGGGATGGATGCATATTCCTAATCATATCATAGGAAATGCCATCCGATCCGGGGGCAGTGGATCTACAGTGCTTCAGTGCATTATGGAGCTCATGGATAGAGAAGAGTCGGTTGTAAGACTCGTTATCCATGTTAGGCTCCACAAAGTTGAGCGGTTGCTGCTCCTGTTGGAGCCTAAAGCACTGGAATTGCATCTCATAATTATCTGGGCTTGAGATGCTAGCAAATGATCTGGCCAAGACATTGGAAATATGGGACAAGTCCCCCAACAATTCTCCAGCTTGGACAATGTTGGGAGCTGTAAAGCCATTGGATTTGCCCAATAGCTTTTTGACCCTTTTCCACACTTTGTCTATAGGCGTTTGCCAACTTATGGACGCGATGTAACCTTCCAACGAGGTCTTTCGAGCCTGTCGAAGGATGCGTCGCCGTGCTGCCCTTGCTCTGTTACGAGCAATTTTATTTACCATCGTAGGGGAGCGATGGTAACGTCGGCAAGCCATTTTACATTCAGTCACGGCTCTCGAGCATTCAGCCGACCACCAGGGAACTTGTGGTCCGCGAGCGGTTGAGCCGGAGAGCGGGATGGAGGAGTTAGCCGCTTTATTGACGTGGACTAGGAGGTCATCGATAGCCACGTCAATATCTTCATGAGGGAAGGACCCGTCATGGCTCGAGAGGTGCCTGAATTTAGGCCAGTTTGCTTTTTTTGCATTCCATTTTTTACTAGGTGGTGGAGGGGGGCCACCTGTACATGGCGCTATAATAATGGGGAAGTGATCGCTGCCTCGCAAGTCAGGATCCACTGCCCAGTCAAAATCAGCTCTACAGCTTGGTGAACAGAGGGACAAGTCCACGCATGTAGAGCTGCTCGTCTGGATGTGAAATGATGTATGACTGCCATCGTTTAGAAGGCAGACATCATTTTCGCCCAGAAATTTCTCAATCATGTTTCCCCTAGGGTTCTTATCATGGTCCCCCCAAAGGGGGTGTCGAGCATTAAAATCCCCAATCAATAGAAAGGGGGGAGGGAGCTGTTTAATTACCTCTACTAGTTTTCTAGCTAGAGAGGCTGTGTCTTTTTCCTCACTAGGAGGGAGGTAAAGCGAGCAGACCGTATAGTGGCGATGGGAGAACAGGCGGACAGCGACCGCCTGCAGGTCTGTCGCAAGGTCGATCTGGTTGTGGGGAACCCTGCTGTTGATGAGCACAGCAGAACCATGGATTGGTTCTATAGGGTTCTTATAGTATCCCACAAAACCAGGAATATTGGGTACACTACGAGTACCCAAGCAAGTTAACTGTAAAGCTATACAATCAGGATTGTAGTCTTTAAACAGGAGCTTGAGTTCTTCCCACTTGGGGAAGAGACCTTGGATGTTCCAATGAATTATTGGATACATCCTTACCTCTTTAAGACAATCATCCTACCCTTAGGGGTAGGAGGTTTTGGTTTTATACTACCCATAGGGGTAGTTTTGGTCATACCAATTACCGGTTTTGGGTATGACTCTGGAGGCATCGGGAGCGTTAATTTAGCTCTTGTCTTTTCTTTTAGACGTGGCAATTTTGTTAGCTGGCTATACGAAATGACTGTCTTGACTGGAGAAGCAGATGTGGGAGCATCTCCATCAGTCATTTCGTGAGCCGATGACATCGACTTGGCTGGTGATGGTGGCAGCGATTGTTCGGCTGGCGAAGGATTCTTGGAATCTGATGGTTGGTTCGGCTCCTCCTTGGATAAGGGGGCAGCCTCTACTACAGCTGTTTCCTGTGATGGGGTACAGGTTGATTCCTTCTCACTTAGGGCTCGAAGGAGTTCCAAAGCAGTATCAGCAAGGGGTGGGTTGCTGACTACTCGCTGTAGTTCTCTGTTCTTTTGGGGCAGGATGGATGTCCAGAGCTGGAATAGACACCACCTGCGGCCCAATCCGGTTCACATCCACATCTTGTGGAGCGGTGGCAAAGTGTTTTGCCACTCTTGGTGAATCGGGAGAGGATGGAAGGTTCCTCTTCTTTGTGCCATCAGAAGCTAGGCTAGATTTTGGTGAAGAGTTTTCTCTACCGATTGATCGTGGTTTCGGTCGAGGGGGGCTCTTAACCTTTTCAGGTGTGCGTGGAGATGCGGGTTTACAGTGTGGAGAACCCCTTACCTGTTGAGGCACATCTCTGCGCGGAGACCTGGGTTTCGGTTGTGGAGGACTTCTGGTTTGTTCAGGAGAGCCTGTAGATGGTCTCTGGCTTCTCCCCTTCTTTGGCGTGGCGGTGCACAGAGCATCCGCGAAGCTCACGCCAGGCTGAACGTAAGTCTCCCTAACTCTTCGTCTAGCCTCTTTATAGCTCACCCTGTTTTTATTTTGAACAGCAATGACCTCTCTCTCGTAGAGGAAGAAGGTGCATTGCTGTGATGTGGCAGAGTGGTCTCCGCCACAATTGGGGCAGCACGGCTGTTTGGAACAGGGTGTTCCGTGAAATTCTGCTGAGCAGTTTACACAAATCCTTTCGCTTTTACAAAACTTGCTTACATGGCCAAAGCGTTGGCAATGGAAGCACCGCCGGGGGTTTTCGACGTAAGGCTTGACTGGGATGTTAAGGTAGCCAGCCTTGACGTACTTGGGCGGTTCCAATCTGTTGAAAGTTAGGATTATGGTGGCGGTAGGGACCCTAGCGCCATTCACAAACCTAGAAATGCGATGTGCACTCGTTACTTTCTGATTGGCAAGTTTTGTCACCAACCTGTCGATATCATACTCAATGAGTTCACCCGATTGAATAACACCTTTGGAGGTATTAAATGTCGGGTGAGACGCGGATGATACATTCACTGAGGCTAACTTTTCGAGAGATTGAATTCTCTTTTGCTGCTCATTAGACTTGGCCTCGACAATCAATGCGCCATCATTGCGCGGCCACATTTGAGCAGGTTCGCCACACTTGTTTACGAAGTCGTCAAAGACATCAAAGATGTCAGCTTTGCTAAGAGGACAACGTTCGTTGCTGGATTTGAGTACAATAAAGCGGTCATAATCCAGTTCTTCGTCTACTTCTGATCCAAAAGGATCCAACCGACGAAGATCTCTGCTTTTTTCACGGTGACCAGAGGCCGGCGGTCTCTGGAGCCGAGGGCATGTACCAAATCGCCATCGTGAGTCCGGAGAGCGCCCATACAGTCCAGACAGGGTAGCCCGCCCCCCGACTCCCACTGTTGTTTCAAAAACAGCGGAGCCGCATAACAGAGTTTTACTGGACTGCGGTGCAAAGACCTCCCGAAAGCAAAACAACGACCCAGGCAACCCAACCTACCTCCGTGGCACGGTCCTGCGGACGATGCCCCCCAGTGGGTACATCCGTCGACTCGTACAGAGTACACATACTGACTAGGACCAAGTGGGCCGAAAGTGCTATGGAACAATTAGTAGTGCCTTTAGAAATACTTTATCAGTACTCCTTTAAACATAAGGAACTCCCTCAAGATTGGCTAATTGCTCATATTATTCCTATATTTAAAAAGGGTTCCAAGTGTGATCCAGAGAATTATAGGCCAGTCAGTTTAACAAGTATAATCTGTAAGATATTTGAGACAATGATAAGGGAGGAGATAATGGCACACATGAGAACCAATAGTTTATTTACTGACAAGCAATATGGCTTTATCTCAGGACGATCAACGGTGCTACAGCTCATAAAGGTTCTGGACAGATGGACTGAAATTATTGATGATGGACATGCAGTGGATGTAATATATTGTGATTTTATGAAGGCTTTCGATAGAGTTGCACATAGAAGACTATTCAGTAAAATTAGTAGTTATGGAATTGGAAAGGGGTACCAAGAGTGGATTGCAGCATTCCTAACACAAAGACAACAAAGAGTGGTGGTGAAGGGGGAAATGTCAAGATGGAAGCCAGTGACAAGTGGAGTGCCGCAGGGCACTGTTCTTGGACCATTGTTGTTTGTTTTGTTTATCAATGACCTCCCTGATAGTATAGTAAATGACAGCGAAGTATACCTGTATGCAGACAACACAAAGATATTTAGATGCATAAAAGATCAAGAGGATTGTCAAAAGCTGCAGCAGGATGTGCAGGAGGTATACTCATGGAGTGAAAAATGGCTGTTGAGTTTTCATCCAGATAAGTGTAATTATATGAGAATAGGAAGAACGACTAACATACATAACATAACATAATTTAACGGATGACAAAAGCCACAAGGGCCTATCAAAGGTCATCCGTATCCATCAAATCCCACCCATATAATGCATCCATAGGATTTTGTCAGATCATGCAGCTACAATATACAATTTAACAATCCATAGGAATGTCCAACCATGCATCTACAATATATAATTTAAAGCCTCCATAGGAGTCTGTCAAAAACAAAATCAAAATCCCCCAAAATATACAATAAAAAGAAACTGCATCCACAGGAATGAGTCAAGAAACATATCCACATACTAAAAAGTAAGAAATTAACCCTCCATCCCCATATAATCATCCAATCTGCGCTTGAAAACATTCAAGTTTGGGCTGTCTACAGTCTCAGGTGGCAAACTATTCCAATAATCCACCACTCTGTTAGTGAAAAAATATTTTCTAACATCCAGTCTGCACCTCTGTTTTTTAATCTTTAAGTGGTGGCCTCTAGTTCTATTACTACCTTCTAACTCAAATAACTTGCTGAAATCTAATTTATCCATCCCAGAAAAGATTTTAAAAAGCTCAATCATATCTCCCCTCACACACCTTCTTTCAAATGAAAACATATTTAATACCCTCAGTCTATCTTCATATTCAAGGTGCTTCAGGGATGGTATTATTTTTGTTGCCCTCCTTTGTACTGACTCTAATAAGTTTATATCATGTCTAAAATGTGGTGACCATGCCTGTATACAGTACTCTAAATGTGGCCTGACATAAGAGTTGTATAGTTTAAGGATGACCTCCTTACTCTTGTAGCTAACATTTCTTTTAATGTAACCTAGCACCCTATTTGCTCTATTTTTTGCCTCAATACACTGCTTTGAAAATTTCAGTGACCTATCTACTACCACTCCTAAGTCTTTCTCATCTTCAACTGAATTAAGCCAATATCCATCCATCTCATAGCTAAATTCCCTATTATCTCTCCCCATGTTAATAACTTTGCATTTATTAAGGTTAAAAGTCATCTGCCACTTCTGAGCCCAAGCTAACAGCTTATCTAAGTCACCCTGCACTTTAAAGCTACCCTCAACCTCTTTGACTACAGCTGCCAATTTAGTGTCATCAGCAAAAATTGACACTTTGCTATTTACACCTTGCCCAAGATCATTTACATAGATTATAAATAATAAAGGGCCTAAAACTGATCCCTGAGGTACGCCACTAATAACATTCCTCCACTCTGACCTCACTCCATTCAGTACAACTCTCTGTTTCCTATTTTTCAGCCATTCAGTTATCCAATTTAAAACATTCCCACATATCCCATGCAGCTTTAATTTATGAACTAGTCTTCTATGTGGAACCTTATCAAAAGCTTTGCTGAAATCTAAGTAGATCACATCAACTTTCTCACCCCTATCTAATTCTTTAGTTACATAATCCATAAAATCCAGTAAATTAGTTAAACACGATCTATCTTTTCTAAAACCATGCTGAGCATCATTAATTAACCTGCTACTCTCTAGATGATCAGAAATTCCCTTCTTAACCATCTTCTCAAGAATTTTACAGACTATAGAAGTTAAGCTTACTGGTCTAAAGTTATTTGGGTCCTCTTTGCTTCCCTTTTTAAAAATTGGCACTACATCTGCCAATTTCCAATCATTTGGTATTTCTCCAGACTCTAGTGATCTAATAAATATCTTCTCGAGAGCTACTGCAATACTTTCTACACCTTCTTTGAGTATCCTAGAATGAATGTTGTCAGGGCCAGATGCCTTACTAGTATTTAACTGAATTATAAGCCCTTTAATTTCTTCTCTGTCTATATTAATAGAATTTATCACTACTTCCCTTGACCTAGAATTATCATCAATTAATCTAACTGGTTTCTCTTCTGTGAATACTGAAGCAAAATGATCATTAAGGACCTCTACTATTTCCTCATCAGATTCTTTCAAAACCCCTTCATATTTAATAGGCCCTATTTTATCACTGTTAGATTGATTATTGATTCTATAATAGCTAAAGAATTTTTTAGGATCTTTATTATTATTTTTAGCTAAATTAATTTCTGCTGTCCTTTTGGTCTTCTTAATAATCTTATTTAGTTCATTTCTGGTTGACCTATAATGGTTTAAATTATCTAAACTACTCTCACTTTGTAATCTCTGGTATGCCCTTTTTTTCTCTGAAACTTTATTAGCTATTTCTTGGTTCCACCATAATGGTTTCCTACATTTCTTCCTAATAGACTTCATCGGAATACACTGTTCCTGAACCATGTTTAATATAGTCTTAAAAATATCCCACATCTCATAAGTATTCTTTCCATGGAATTCTATATCCCACCTAATCTGATTTAGCATGCTGCGTAATTTATCGTAATCTCCCCTATAAAAATTTGGAATTTTCGTGGAGTTTGTCGTTGTTCTACCCTTAACTATTTGCAAATTAAACCGAACCATCTGATGATCACTGTTTCCCAATGATTCCCCTACACTCAATCCTTGAACTAAGTGATCATCATTTGAAAGAATTAGATCTAATATATTGGCACCCCTTGTTGGCTTATTAACAAATTGGATCAAAAAGTTATCCTCAAAATACTCCATAAACTTACAACTTGCTCTATCTCTTCCTATCATATTTTCCCAGTCTACAGAAGTTAAATTAAAGTCACCAAGAATAACTGTATCTTCTTTGCATCCTTTACTTATTTCCCTAATCATTAACTCATCGATACAATCAGTCTGTCCTGGTGGTCTATAAAAAGCTCCCAAGTGTATTTTCCTATTTTTACCAACCTTAATATCTATCCATAATGATTCACCTTCTCCTTGCTTTATAGAGTTATTTAGATTTGAAGAAATGCTATTTCTGATATAAATAATCAACCCACCACCAGTCCTATCTCTCCTTTGACTAATGTACATAGTATAACCCAATAGTTCAAATTCACTGACATTATCATTAAATATATTTTCATTAACCCATGATTCAACTATACATATTATATCTATATCTTCATGAATGATATAACTAAATAATTCATCCTTCTTATTTCTAAGACTACGAGCATTTGTGTAAAGACAACTCAGCCCACCTATCCCTGAAGCACCTGAGGGCCTATCTCCTCTGCATCTCCTTTCTCTCTTTCCCCGACCCTGTACTCTTGTATTTCCCTGACCACTATCACTACTCAAGTAGTTTAACCCTAAAGCACTTCCATTAGCCTGCCTACCTTCTACAAATCTGTGTTTGCTTCCTTTCCCTGCCTCACTTTGAGCCATTAAATTTCCCTGACCACTATCAAAACCTACTTTCCCGCCTCTAAAGACCTAATAACACTATCTAATTCCCGCCACAAAACCTCAACCCCATCTCGGCTCAGATGGAGTCCATCCATCGCATACAAACCCTTATTCCCATAAAACCCACTCCAAACATCTACAAATACCAATCCTGACTCCTCGCACAAACCTTTCACATATTCATTCAACCCCATTGCACGAGACAACCATTCCATCCCCACATCCATTCTGGGAAGCACACCTGAAACAACGCCTTTTACTCTACTTTCACACATCCTTTCAATCAGCCTTTTATACCGCTGTCGTAACTCACAAGTACCCACCTTCTTTACATCGTTTACTCCGACATGTGTAATCACAACTGCTTCCCTCTCACACCCAGACACCAACCTATCATACCTCTCACACACATCATTTACACCAGCACCCGGCAGACAAACTCTCACTCCCTTCCATTTACTTTCATTCAACTTCCTATCTAAATACCTAATCTGAGAGTCACCCATCACAATCACCTCAGTCATTCTCCTATTCTCTCTAGGCCTAGTATTACCCTCCCTCCTGCTCTCACTCACTCGACCTCCTATTCTACTTTCAGGCACGGCCACACCAGACAAATCTCTTTCAAATTCTTCCTCTCTCAGGGCATCAAATCTGTTAGTTAGCCTAACAGGTTCCATGTCCCTCTCATTCACACACCTAACCTGTCCTAACTTATCTATTCTGTTCACTTTCACCCACAACTCATCATCACTTACTTCACTTACTGCTTTCTCTCCAGTCCCTGTTCTAGGCCTAACTTCCTCCCTCCTGGTCCCAATCTGACTCTTCAAACGTACACTTGCATCTCTTCTCACTTCAGACACTAAATCGTTCAGTCTCAAGCATTCCGCACGTAATCGACTCACCTCCTCAGTCAAAGCACATACACGGCACTCAGACACATTCACTCTCCTCTCTACACCACAGACATCGCACACTACATACACACTACTTTCAAAAGGCATACTCTCTACATCCAAACAGTCAGCCATACTTAAACAAGAACAATAATAGAAACAAAAACTTACAAACAACAAGAATTTGACCCCAATTTGTGCGCGCAAGTTTAAAAACTGCTAATCAAGATGGCCCCGAAGTAAACAAAAGTCACTTTCTCACCAAAACAAAATAACCACAATTTATACAAAATAACCACAATTTAACTTTGTTATATTAACCAAATATATGATCTTATAACTTAATATTTATGTTTATGTCACACACCAAAGTATATCAAATAATCAAAATATTCTGAGAGCTCTACGAAACACGTGCTACCTGTTCGAAGGTCAGTCGAAGACTGACCAAATGGAGAAGCAGCTGAAAAAGATTACTTCTGAGAAGGATGTGGGAGTAATAATCAATGATAAATTGAGTTGTGTAGATCACCTGGCAGAGAAAGTAAATAAAGCCAACAAATTAGTGGGAATAATCAGAAGGACCTTTGTTACATTGGATGCAACGATATTTAAAGCTTTGTTTGTAGCTTTAGTAAGACCGCATATAGAGTATGCTAATCAGGTATGGAGTCCTCACCTGGTTAAAGAGATTGAGATGGTAGAGAACGTGCAACGAAGGGCTACAAAGATGGTGCCGGAACTTAAAGGACTTCGAGAAGAAAACATCAGCAGGGGGAATTCACTGAAGATTTTTAAGACAAGGTCACGGCTGGATATAAGGAAGTATGCTTTCCCGTGTAGGGTGATAAATAACTGGAATCAGTTGCCTGAGTGGGTGATTGCAGCAGCATCAGTCAACCAGTTTGAGGTCAGACTTGATCAATTTTGGTTTAATCAAGAATTGAAATACAATTACAAGGCAAAGATAATCCACCACACGCTGCCGCAGGTTGATAATATAGATCTGGAGTCACAGGCATAAGCCTCTTCCATGAAGTCTTCTGTAAGTATCTGTAAGAAATTGATAAAATCAAAAGTAGTAAAGCACCCGGTCCTGATGAGGTCTTTCCTAGAATTTTGAAAGAATGTAAGGATGTGTTAAGTGAGCCCCTAGCATGCATCTTTAGAAAATCATTGGAGTGGCATTGTGCCAGTGGCATGGAAGAAAGCCAATGTGATACCTATATTTAAGAAAGGGGATAAAACAAATATGTCTAATTACAGACCAGTAAGTTTGACATCAGTGGTAGGGAAAATGATGGAATCTATTAT
The DNA here is from genome assembly GCA_963969495.1 of Ceratothoa steindachneri. Lineage (NCBI taxonomy): Eukaryota > Metazoa > Arthropoda > Malacostraca > Isopoda > Cymothoidae > Ceratothoa > Ceratothoa steindachneri. The sequence goes on along the minus strand of OZ018333.1, from coordinate 6,162,861 downwards.
AGCAAGGAATATTAGGGATCACTTGGATAAGCATAAGTTGATAAAAGAATCACAGCATGGCTTTAGTAAGGGTAAATCCTGTCTGACTAATTTGCTGTCTTTTTATAGTAAGGTGTATGAAGCAGCAGATAAGGATGAAAACTATGATATTTTATACTTGGACTTTAGTAAGGCTTTTGATCGAGTGCCACACTTACGGCTTCTGAGCAAAGTTAAAGCACACAGGATCGATGGCAGTATATTTAGGTGGATTCAGTCATGGCTTGGTGACAGACAGCAAAGAGTTAGTATATATGGAGTTAAATCTGAGTGGGGGTGTGTTAGCAGTGGAGTTCCGCAAGGATCTGTTTTGGGTCCCTTGCTATTCTTAATTTATATTAATGATCTTGACATAGGTATAAGTAGTGACCTGAGTAAATTTGCTGATGATACTAAGCTAGGTAAGGCCATTAGGGTTGATTCTAATGCTGTTGTAATGCAGGAGGAATTGACCATTCTGACCAATTGGGCTGAGAAATGGCAAATGAAGTTTAACATAGACAAATGTAGTGTACTTAGTATAGGTAGAAATAATCCATTGAATAGTTATAAATTAAATGGGAGAATTTTAGGGAGGACCGATTGTGAGAGGGACTTGGGTATTTTTGTAAGTTCAGACCTTCGTCCTAGAAAGCAATGCCTAAATGCTAAGAATAAAGCTAATAGGATATTGGGATTCATTAGGAGGAGTGTAAGCAATAAGAGTGCTGAAGTCATTCTAAAACTGTATCTGTGCTAGTTAGGCCTCATCTAGACTATGCAGTACAATTTTGGTCACCATATTATAGGAAGGATATTGATTTGCTTGAGTCTGTGCAGAGAAGGATGACAAAGATGATTGGTGGGCTAAGGAACTTACCTTATGGTGAAAGGCTCAGAAAACTAAATCTACATACATTGGAAAGGAGAAGAGTCAGAGGGGAATTGATTGAAGTCTTCAAATGGGTAAAAGGATATAAGAACATAAGAAAAGAAGGAGACTGCAAAAGACCATTCATGGCCTACACTTGGCAGCTCCTGTTCCATTCAACACATAATATAATAAAGGGGATCTGGGTAAGGTTCTTATACTTAGTGAACATGACAGGACACGTAGCAATGGGTTTAAGCTTGATAAGTATAGGTTTAGGAAGGAGATTGGGAGGAATTGGTTTACAAATCGTGTGGTAGATGAATGGAATAGGCTCACTAGACATGTGATAGAAGCCTCCTCTCTGGGTAGTTTTAAGAATAGATTAGATAAATATATGGATGAAGCTGCTAGATGGGACTGACTTTTTTTTATGTACATATTTAAGTTTTTCTAAGGAGTGGGGAGATTATATTTTGCGGTTGCATGAATGGACATAATCCTCTGGATGCATTTTATGTATATTGTAGATTAGATCTGACGAACTCCTGTAAAGGGTGACAATGTTGATGACTTTTCTCTAGGAGAAATCTTTTGTGTGTTGACTGGAACAGGAGCTGCCAAGTGTAGGCCATGAATGGTCTTTTGCAGTCTCCTTTTCTTATGTTCTTATGACACAGGTGAACGATAATATTTACACAAAATATTTTTTTCCAGCCCGGCCACTAGTCTACATGTTTACCGAACATTATAACAATTAGGATTATATACTGGGGGGCAGTGACCCCCAGACCCCTCTAATTTAATGAAATTCAGGATCCACGCATCAAATTTACCCCCGCCCCCCTGAACCGTCCCCTTAAATGTACTCCAAAAATGTGAAACATATTGGAACACAGACGAAATAGTACATCTTATCGGCCGGGCCACTCATCTACATATTTACCAATTATAATAGGGGTTGGGGGTGGGGTATGATGTCAGAAATGATTGATTTGAATTTTTTTTTCTACTTAGTTTTTTATTATCCTCCTTTGGAGTCATTTTTATTTGTGAATATATTTTTTCCCCATTTTACTATTTTTATTACCTTCTTTTATTCCTTTTAAATCTATTTAGCTGGATCATTTAAAGATACTACTTTTTTTTAGCAGTGTACAAATGAGTCATACAGACTTCGGTAACACTTCAGATTCGGGGCGCACGGTAGATGGCGCTGTTAGTTGGCTACAATTTTGGGCTACAGCATATCTCTAATGACATCAGACGGTAGCGTCAGATGTGAACAATATCGGCGTAATATTTTTTGTATACAAGTATATACTGGGGGGGCTGCGCCCCCCAGACCCCCCCCCAATTGATTGAAACTCAGGATCATCGCAGGGTGGTCTCCCTGCAGTGATATATCCCCCACGAGCAGTCCCCTTGAATTTACTGGGGGGTTTTTCTCCCCAGCACCTTTTTACTGGCAGAAAAACCTAACCTAATAACAAACAATTCGTACTTTTATAGGTTTCTTGATTAGTTTATGCGCCTCTAGATAATCTAAAAGTTTTTCGCGATCATACAAAGTAAAGCCGAATTCGAATAACAAAGAAGCACATGGCAGCACAAAAACAAAATAACGGAAGAAAAACATTTGCAAAACGGGTCCTATTTATAAGCTACGATGTTGCCAGGAAGAAGCTGTTATCGTTCGCAGTAAACAAAAAATACGAAAACAAAACAAAAAACAATAAAAGACATCAAGAAACCTTACCTAACTTAGAAAAAACTATAAACGAGCAGAGCGCAGATATTTAATAAATAATAGACTAAAAGTTACAAATCCCCAAAACAAAAAAAAAAATATAACGCAGTGATTGTCACATCTGACGCTACCGTCTGACGTCATGAGATATGTTGTAGCCCAAAATTGTAGTCGACTAACAGCGCCATCTACCGTGCGCCTCGAATCTGAAGTATTACCCAGACTTCTATTAAGCAGTGTGGAAATGGTATCGAATTGTACATTTTGTCCTTCCTCCAATTCGGAATTATTAACTCTAGTTTCTGATAAAGATAAATTGTTCACCTTTTTGGATGTTCATAATTTTGTGTGAATGCGACACTTGTGGCCGGGCATTAGATGCGACCCCTAACTTTGAATTTAGATGCTCTAAAATAAAACGTGTTTCAAGTGAGCGCAATTATTTTAAAAAAGCGTCAGCTATATTACGAATAGGCTTTCCTCTTCGCTATTTCGGAAGTATAACCACTGCAATAAAGTACGTAAACAGTGTTTTCCGTTTGTTTACTTTCGGGCATTTTTTAAAAAATGGCGGCAGCTATAATTCGAAAAGGACTCAAACGCGCATGAATATTCCGACACAGGTGAACGATAATATTTACCCCCAAAATTTTTCGCCAGGGCCCCTCGTCTACATATTTACCACTAAACAAATTGATACTATATTTATTTAGCTAATCCAGTTGCAAATGGCCTGAATACATTGACAATTGTGAGCCTATTATATGGCAGATTAAGAGGACTATCAGAAAGGATATGGAACTCAAATGTTGCCAGCTTTTAGATTTAAATTAGCATCTCGGATATTATGGAAATATAAGAAAATATATGGTCAATAGATATTGAAATATAAAGTTGCTTAGATATATAAATAAAACTCTAAATTATGCTCCATTGTTATAGAATTATTTGGGGATTTTTTCTAATAAATTCGCAGGTAAAATAATACCCAGATATTCTTAAACTTTGGACAGGTTTTCAGTTATAAATATTTCACTTTAAGATACTGAAAATTAAGAAATAACCAACTAAACCATTCCGGTCACAAGAGAAAGTTAAAACAAAAAAACACACTCAACTTTAGAATTAATTCTCACTTCTACAGAAGAAAATGTCTTTCTTCGTATAAAAGATATTTACAGATCAATATATTCAATGTAACGAATTCCTGATGTGGCTTATTATTAAAGATGTATTTGTATTTGTTGTAGAAAGTAATGAAAAAGAGGTGGTAGATAGTGAGTGAAGAGAGGGGTGGGGGGGCGAAAGATGCGAAAATAAAAAAAACAATAGGTTGATAGTGTAGTTGCCCAGTGTACGGGCCATCTCCATTTTACAGTATCTCAAGAGTGTTGATTGAACTTTTTTTTTTTTCAAGTTGTTAGTTTTTCCATATATATGAATATGTATATATATATATATATATATATATATTTATTTTTTTTTTTTTAGTTCATCTCACTTGTATCTTGGTTCTGGCTCTTCGGTTTTGGTGTTTGGGAGGTAGCTCATGTAGCCTCCCTCTTCCGAATCCAGAGCAACGAGTGTCTCGTTTGGGAGAAAACCTTCCAGTTTCTCCCAAATGCTTTTGCCTCTTTTGTAGAGGTATATATTAATAGGCTCAATATTTGTTTGTTCGTGCAGGCTCCTCGAGGTCCGGAAGTCGTACCACTTGGAGCCTGTAACAAATCTGAGTCCTTGATTTTGTACTCTTTGTAGCATCGACATATTCCTGTTGGATGCTACATTGAGTGGTATGCTTGGGTATACCAGCTTGGATCTGACCAAGCTGATGTATAGTTTTCTCTTGTTGGCTGTTGAAAGATTTTTAAATCGGTGGAGTTTGTCGAGTTCGGTTCTTGCAAATCCAATTCGGGACCTCACGTGCTTGCTCATTCCGGAACTGGAGAGTCCGAAACCGAAGATAGACGCGCGAGGAGTGTACGCAATCTCTGTGTTACCAATATTGAAGGGGGCGGTACGTTGTCTTCCAATTGCGGTTGCAGAGAATTTAGCCACATTGGTCTGAATCTTCCAGCGACTTTCGTATCTGGAGATTCTTTCGGCTTCTGCCGCCGAGGCCATGGCCATCAGTCTTGCCGACTTTGTTCTTCGCACCACAACTTGGGTGACATCGTCCGCGTACTGAATGTTGAGGGTTTTCCCATCGGCTGGTTTAGGGATGTCTCTTGTATAAATTGTGTAGAGAGTGGGGCTAAGGCATCCTCCTTGAGGAACACCGGAGGCAAGGTCGAAGGATTCTTCTATGTGCCCTTCGAATGCTATCACCGCTCGCCTGTTGGTGAGATAGCTACAGAGGATCTTCTCGAAGTGTGGAGCGAGTCTCAGCCTAGAGATCTTGTATTTCAGGCCTTCGATCCAGACCTTGTCGAAGGCCTTTTTTACATCTCTGCATACAACATCGATCCAGCAACCTCTAGCTCGCCATGCCACCGCATGTTGTAGCATATGGGCTATTGCCGTTTCTGTGCCTCGGTGTTCTCTGAACCCGTGTTGTTCCTCGTTCAGGAGGTTCTTTTCAGCTAGGTGTTTTACCAGTCTGCTGTTGAGGATTTTTTCAAAAACCTTTCCAATGGTCTCCAGCAGTGAGATAGGTCTGTAGTTCATGACCTGGTTAGATGGTTTTCCCGGCTTGGGTATGAAGATCATTTTGGATGTCTTCAGGCCATCCGGGAAGTATCCCATTGCAAGAGACGCATTGAACAGATTCAGCAGTCTGGTCTTAAGTCTTTCCGGGGCTTCTTTTAAGTGCCTAATAGTGATTAGGCTAAGCCCTGGTGCTTTAGACTTAAATGAGGAAATGGAATTAGTTAGTTCTTCGGCTGTGATTTTCTTGCCATCCTGAGAGGTTCCTTGAAATCGATAGTAGCATGTGGTACTGTGAGGGTCAAACCTTCCTTCTCTCCTCTCCAAGTACTCAAGAACCTAATCCTCGAAGCCTAGATCAAAGTCTTCTTCTTCTTCCTCTGAGATTCTGAAGACATTCTTCCAGACTCCGCGGAAAAGCTTCTCTTTCTCCTTAGGAGTGACCGCCATAGTACCTTCATGCCTGATTTCTGTGCGACCAGGGGTGCGAGCATTTCCCTTTAGCTTGTTAATGGTCGTCCAAAAGGTCTTGGGGTTTCTCTCAGTATCTAACTTTTCTATTAGATAATTCCATTTATTCTGAATTTCCGTTCGTATCGTGAAATTCAGCTGGTTTCTCAAATTTTGAACGATTCGAAAGTCCATGGGTCTGGTATAGCCCAAATTGAGGATGGTCTCGTAGACTCTCGTGAAACGATGCTGTAGCACCACTCTCTCTTGTGTAGGTTTTGTGGGCAAGATCAATTTGTGTGACGTCGACGGAATAGCTATAGCGTCGGCATTCGATATGAGGTCGTTAATTGCAGTAAGTTCGTCATCCAGATCTTCTTCGGATGCACCCTGTAATTCAGGGATATCTTCTGTGAATGCACTTCTGTATTCTTCCCATTTAGCATTCCAGAAGTCTTTTCTAGGGATGACAGGGACTGGGATAGGGGCTGTTGCAATGGTGATTATCATTGGTAGATGGTCACTAGATGTTAGGGGTCCTGGTGCGATACGATGGTGGAAAGGGAAGTTGGGGTTAGTGAGCACCACGTCGGGTTTGGTGGCTGTCCCGGTGGCTGTCCCGGGGTAAAAAAACGTGGGGAAGTTAGGACCAATGTGCTCTGCAACACCTCTGCGTGTCAAGAGATCAAGCGATCTACCTCTTGAATTGGTAGAGGAGTATCCCGCTGCTCTGTTTCTGGCGTTGAGGTCCCCAGCGAACAGAACTGGGTGCTCTTTAGTGAACAGGGTGTACAGGTCATGGTATGGAAGATATGACCTGCGAGGGGGTTGGTATCCCGCGCTAAGTTCTAAGTCACCCATTGAGCATCTTAATATGATAGACAACGTGGATTCATCCGTTGGGTTGCCTAGTCTGTATTGAAGATCCTTTTTTACTGATATTAACGCTCCATCGAATCTTTCGCCGGTGCAGTTCTTCTGTACAACATTGTATCCAAAGATTTTCTGCTTGTCTAAGTCTTTGACACTTGTTTCTGACAGCAGAAGAACATCTGGATCAATTTCTCTGTAGACGTTATATAGATGGTTTTTATTAGGTTCCCATCCTTGCACATTGTGCGCCAGGATGGTTAGCTTGCTACAGTTTCTATATGCTATCCCGCTAGTCTTGATTAATCTTTGGCCGTTTGACGGCCAGATTTTAGCTGCTTATATAGTTCCGGGTCATCGAGCCTGAAGTTCTCGTTGTAGAGCTTAGTCTTACACGCGAGTAGAGAGGCTTTAATTGTTTCCCAGGAGACTGGGGCGTCATAACACCACTTGATTTGCCCTTTTTTGACTCTGGTAGCCACCTCCTCAGTGGAGATCTCTTTTTTGTCAATGTTTTGCGAGTTAATCGCTAGTGTGAGTCTGATCTCTCTGCCGTCAAGCACGAGATCATCTTCTTTTTGTTCGTTTTCAGTTGTTTGGATCTTGGGTTCCACTTTGGCTTTCCTGGGTTTTTTCTGTCTGGGTGAGCTGGGTGTGGGTGCTGGGGCGTCAGTCTTTTGTTGAGCTGATGCCTGCTCAGTATCTTAAGGTTTTGAAGCATTCTGTTCGTTCTCAGAATGTGGCTGCTTTGTGTTAGAAAATGAAGCCGAGAGGACTTTCTCGGAATCGGGGTTGTCCGGGAACTTGACAGTCTCCAAGTTATTAGCCGCCAGCATTTTGTTCATCTCAGAATTAAATGACCCAGGGCTAGCTAGGTTCATTACGTGAGCATGTAAAATGCATGCCAGCATTTTAGTAGGGGTGTTGTCGCTCAATTGCAATACTATCTGCGGTTGAGTCGGCGCTATGTTTGGTTGTGCTTGTGGCTTTGCGGCAGGGCATAGGAAGGTTTAGGCCTGTCCGCAGCCTCTCTTTTCTTCCTTAGTTCATCTTTCCTGGTTAGGCATTGCATACTGAGTGTGCGATGATTAACTGCACAGTTGATGCACATCTTTGTGTTGCTCACGCAGTGCATCCAGTCGTGCCCGGTCTGCGAGCATTCCGAGCAAATATTGGGTTTTCCAGAGTCTGGGCAGGCGCTGGTTGTGTGTTCTTCTACCTTGTAGCAATTGAAGCAGGTGAGAAGTTCGAAGAACCTCTCCCGCTCAATTTGGTCCGAGGAAATAATCATTGAGAACAGCTTGAGGCCTGACTCCTTGGCTTTTGCAGCCATTTCCATGTTCTGGAAGACAATTTTGAAGACATGTGAAAGGGTGCGAAATTTCACAACTTCGATCACCTCTGCCCATTGATGGTTCCTTAGTATTTCAGCTTTAATGTCTTCAGCCGACCTTTCTCCTACCCAAGGGTCCACTCTTCTACAAATGACCGCCTTTCTTGCAGCCAGAGCTGGAGATGGGCGAGGTTCTAGGCCGATCTTGCCGAGTTCTTGGGAGCCTGCCTCTGAAGAGATTTTTTCAAGGTCATCCTGCGTGTGACAGATGACCGTATAGCCTCTGTTGGTTTCTAGATCGCGCTTGAGACCGATGCCAAGTTTGTCGAATATGGCTTCGAACACCTCGGCTTTTCCCGGTTTTTGAAAGCCGGTTAGTTTAAGCGGTACCATGGCTAGCTTTAATCCATTAAGCCATTCCAAATAGGAAATGTGTAAAAATTCCCAAATATCCATGAGTGCCCGCACAAAACTCATTAAAATATCTAAACCAAGCATAGACATTCTCTTTTTATGGCATTGCTGAACTAGCCTTACTGCAGGGTTCATATATCCTTGAATAATAAGCTTACTGACCGGCCACAAGCGACTACTCGCTCTCGATCAAATTAGCCGCGCTACTATTTCTGATGTTTGCCCTCCGAAAGGTTCGTCAAGTCTTGCACATTACAAGTCAAGTTGTATATTTTCAAATATTAGTATTCTTTGAAACTTATATTTTTTCTTCTGTCACAAATTCCTCTTGGAAAATTTATTTTAGCTGAAGATGGATTATATATTTACAATACATATTAAAAATACTTAAGTAACTCAACTTACGCATAAAATACCTATACAAATTATATCGCTTACTTAACGTCATTCACTTATCTTACTTGTATTATTTTCATTGCATTCGTAGCTATTTTATAAATCTTAAATTAAGTGAATTTGCAAATATAGTAGTTGTTTCTAGTTCCAAGTAATGCCCGTTCTCTCTTCAAATGCATAAATTCCCCCGTGTGGTGCAGCATTGTATTAATTCCCTGTGCATTCGCTATTCACCTATGTTGTATTTTAATTCATTTATTAATTATTTACCGATTATTAAATTAAAAAATACCGATCGAAGTAATTAGGCTGGAGAAGTCAAAGTCATATTTTATACGACCCCTCCTAGATTTAGAATTGTTCTAATTAGACTCAACTTCTCCTCTAACACCCTGTCGGGATAGAATTATCTATCAAAGATTCCAGTGTTCGTCATTAAGGATTTAAGGAACAAACAAGTTGGGCAGCTGCCCAAGCCTAGTGGATTCTAAATAGGAGCAGGGGCAAATGGGAGCAAATTAAGTATAAAAGTGATATTTTTTAATGGGGGTTTAAAAGATTCCAATGGCAGAAGGAAGGAAGGCGGGACAAGCGAGGGATGTTGAAAATGACGACTGGTGAATGATGACATTCCAGTAGATGGGCGACAGATTGCTCCCCACCGCAAAAATGGCAGCAAGGGCTGATTCGAGCACTAGCACAAACAAGATGGCTGTGGGTAAATCTCGTGGGGCGGATGCGAACGCAGCAAAGGGCTAGTTATCAGGGTACACAAAAACGAACAAGCTAATCATCTCTCTCGTTGCACAGGTCTCCTATATACCCCGGGCACAACAAAATAGAACACTCAAACTCGGAGAAAATAACAAAATTTTTAAAAGGTAAAACTTGGCTCAGCCTAAAAGCTATAAGAATGGCTGAAAAGTTCATCGGTCAAAATATAACCTCCCAGCAGCAAAGACAAAGTTTAAACAACTCCTGAGTAGAGGGCTGCAGCACCCACGCATCTGTATGACTTGGAGCCATCTGTGTATACCAGAGAGTGATGTGTATGTGAGGTCGCATGCTTGAGAAAGAGGCTCTTAAGGGAGCATTGGTCTACGGACAACTTGTCCAGGCTCCACATGCTGCTAAAAACTTCGGGAGGTGGAACACGCCAACTAGTGGTCAGCGAAGATGGAAGAATGAGGACCCTTAGAACATACAAGCTAGATCTCCTATCCGGGAAATCAAGGGGCGGTCTAAAATCGGCAACCTATCGAATGCCGCCGTTGACTCTGCAGCCTAAATGAATATGTAAACCTCTGATATATGGGCCTGCTACAGACAACAGAATTACTACATACGAATTGGTATCAATGATAGGGCAAGATAAGTGCACCACTCTCAAGGTAAAGACTGTTCACGGGAGATGTACTGAAGGCTACACTAGATAGAGGAATTCCAAAGTTGGGAAGTGGGTTCAGCATTTTAAGGGCTGAGGGTGAAACGAAGGAGTAGATTTGGAACACATAGTCGAATTTGGATTGGACGAGGGCAGTGTAGAGTTACCGGGTGTGGAGGAATGCCCTTTGAATAATATTATTTCCCCACCTTCTAAAAGAATATTTTTGGAGAGAAAACGAGCCGCTACTCCCCCCCTCCCTCCCGACCTCTCCCTTGTTTGACCTGCCATCAGGTCCCGTGAAACTCTCACCAAAGCTCTCTCCCGGTCGTCTCAACTCCCCCCCCCCCGCCTCGGGTCGGGAGACTGATTAGTAGCCTCGCCGTGAACCACGTTTATGGCCACTGTCGCCCGTCTGGCTACTGATCCCAGCCGTTGACACTTTCTCGTAAGGAGGCGCTCGATTAATCAGGCCGATAACGAGGGTTAAGAAGGTTTCAATCTTTCTCTCTCTGTTTTGAATAGCTCGGGTATATATGCCCCCGCTCCAGGCTGACGGACAGATTTGGTTAAAGGAGACTTCCCCGAAATGAGTGCACTTCAACGAGCTTCTCCCAAGAAGTCTGAGTGACGGTCGCAAGCTACTGAAGAGCTGGAAATCAACACACACACACACGGTTTCTTTGGGTTAAAGAGAAGAGTCTCGTGAGGCAATGTCAGCCTTTCTCATTCACCTTCGGATCAAGAATTGGAGAAGCCGTCCCCCGAAATTCTTCTAGTGATCTCTTAAGACAAGAGGCCCATTAGCTCGCTCAAGCCGAGTGTGGAGAAGTCATCTCCCCCCCCCCCCCCGCCTTCAGAGTTCGTTCGATGACCCCCTGATGACCCGAGGCCCGCATCTGGTGACCTCTTCCGACAATAGGCCCATTAGCTTGCTCAAGCCGAGTGTGGAGAAGTCATCCCTCCCCCTTCGAAGTTCGTTCGGTGACCCCCTAAGGACAGGAGGCCCGCATCTCGAGAGTTCGATAAGAGTAGCCACGCCCGCTGTGGGCTCCGTGAGTACCCCCGTGAGTAATCCAGGTCACCAAGACTTCTCCCTATTTGCCCTCCCTTACCATTGAGTTCAAAAGAAGTAAATCATTCATTACCCTCAATCTCCCATAATAACCATTCCCTAACTACGGTTATCTAACTAATATTCGGAACTTAAGTCCGTCTCACTGTATGTACCATTTATATTTATTGTTGTCCCCTTTTAGTCGTGTGTATTAAAGGTCTATTTTTGTCATTGTGTTTGTTATATTCCTTGGTTACGCAGCTGCCGCTATCTATTAAATCGCACTCTTAGAAACAATAACAGTTGTCGACTTGCTTGGCCTACCTTAGTGCCTGTGTGTTCATATTTACGTACACTTGGCCATACCTCGACACCGGGGATTTGACGATCACTGCACCACGATTTGTGGCAGATGACTTTCAAAATATCTATAGTCCGCAGATAGCCCGTTCGAATACGGCGTAGGCGTGGTTAACCATAATAGCTTGGGATTAAGAGTCACGCCCAGAAACCGAAACTCAGAGAGTAACTCTATCTCTACGCCTTGCAGTGAAGTAGGCAACGGAACACGAGCCCATCTACCCCGGTGGAAATACATTGCTTTACACAACTTAGGAATCCCCTAAGTGTTGTAATTTTCGATTTGAAACTGCATAGACTGCCAGCTTCAGACGAAGCACTGCTGATGGAAGGCGAAACGAGGAACAGTATAGAGCCAAGTGATCGGCGAACAGGGTCTCCTATGCACCCTCTGGAAGAGAGGAAATGATATCATTGATCGAAATTACAAAACGTAGAACACTTAAAACGCTGCTCTTAGGAACTCTCTACTCTTTGGATTGCAGATAAGTGTAGATGTCTCCAACACGCAGCATAGAGGCTCGGGATACTGAGAAAATTTGAATAAAATAGGGTAAAAGACCTCTCATACCGCAAACGTGTAGCTGTTTTAAGACGCCGTATCTCCATTTTGTATCGTAGTCTTCCTCAATGTCGAAAAATATTGCCAAAACTCTTGGCTTTAACGAGAAAGCATTCCGGACTGATCCCTCAAAACGTACTAGGGATTCAAGGGTATTATGCCCCTAAAAAAAAACCGCACTGAAATGGAGACATTAAGTGATTGGTTTCTAAGAACCAGTTCAGGCGCACCAACACGTGGATGGAGGTGCCGAATCATATCAAAATGGATTCCATCAAGGCCAGGAGAAGTAGATCTACAAAGGGACAATGCAGCACGCAACTCGTGGGTAGAGAATAAGGCATTATACAGATGATTAGAATTTCTTGTAAAATTGAGAGAATGAGACTCTTCATTTGATTTATAGGCTGGAAAATCCTTATTGCAACGGTTGACACTCCTGACGGCACGGGAATGGTTGGCCAAGGCATTGTTGATCACCACACTGTCATTCACTCAGGATCCCAGTAGATTGAGTGTGGGCGTAACAACCCCAGATCTTGTTAATCCTCTTCCAGATCTTTACGGTAGGAGTCATAGAGGAAATTGTGAAACGTAGCGTTGCCATGAAGTTTGGCGAGCCTGACGAATTTTTCCATATTTATCCATATTTAAAGTACCCATAATTGATCCATATCTAAAGGTTGAATAGTTTTCAAACGATTTGTCAAAATTTCAATTAACTAAATAATTTATTTCTAATCCTTGTGTGCATAATATTTTTCGTAATTTTAAACTTGTTCTAAATCGATTTTATAGACCAGAAGATGGGTAAAGTACCTGAAATGTTGTATTTATTTATATGAGGAATTTTACATGTCTCAATTTGGGATTTATCCTCAACCTGAAAATAAGCCTTCTTAGAAGCAAACCTATAGAATATATACGCTCACGTTATGGACAAGATGGCGTTAAGCTTTTTCGGCAAGCATCCAAGCTTTCCCGTCGCCTCAAGAAAGTACAACTTGACATTCAATTTCTGGAAATTTGTTGGTCTAACAATATTTATCCCAACTTTACATATAATCTTCAAACTCTACCGTAAGTCCCTGTATTCTTCCGAACTCTACAAGTCATCATTGGATTATCTCCTCAATAATGAAATCAACTTCAAATTTCAACTTTTGCATAAAACCCAGAAAAGTTATAATCTCTCCCTGTCTAAATTGCGCTCAACCTTTTCGTTTTGTGATATTATTTGCTACCGTTCAGTTATTGTTCAAGAAACTAACTTGTATTCTTCCCAAGTCATTCAAACCCATAATGCTAAACTTAATAAGCTTAATTTGTCCCGTCCAAGCCTACACTCACCTGAAAGTGTCATTCATACCCTATCCGATTATAAATTATCACCACGAGAATCTTTTCTTCTCTCACTTGGTCTTCAATTTAAGTTACCTGTTTTTAATCACAAATTCCTAAACTACTTCCAGTTTTTTGAAAACTTCATTTATGATTTACAACATCTCAAATCATCCTTTTCCCTACTTACAAATGAATTTTACATAAAGATGAAAAATCTTCGATTCAGTTCCCTTTTCATACAAAAGAATGATTTCTAGCTTCTTCGTGACCTCGGAAACAATCTTGATATCTTTGTCACCCGGCCTGATAAAGGTAACGGTGTTGTGATTCTCAACAAATTCGATTACATTAACAAAATGAATAACATCCTCTCAGATTCATCTAAATTTAAACTTCTCAACAAAGATGCCTCGAAGCTTTCCCAAATTCTGGATGATAAAGTTAATCGTTTGCTCTCTAAACTTAAAAAATCTTAATATCATTGATGAAGGAACTTATAAACGACTTTTCTCCTCTAGCTCCAATCCCGGACTTATGTATGGTCTTCCCAAAATCCACAAATCTAATGTTTCCCTCCGCCCCATACTAGCGGCATCCCCAATGGCAACCTACAAGTTGGCTAAATATATAGTACCTCTACTTAACCCTTTTACTATTAATCAATAGAAATTTAACAATAGTTATTCTCTGTCTGAAGAATTCAGGAACTTGAAACTTCCTTGTCCTCACTTTATGTGTAGCTTTGATGTCGTCTCTTCTTTTACAAATATCCCCGTAAATGAAACCATAGACCTAATCATCCAAAAGGCCTTTCCAGTACCGTATTTGACCTTTAATAAATTCACACCGTCGCTTTACGGTCTCTTCTTGAACTAACCATTAGAGACAACTGTTTTCTGTTTAACAACTCCATCTATCAACGAGTTGATGGTGTTACAAGGAGTAACAAGGAAAGTAAGTACCCTAGGAGACCTTACGGTCCATTCAAAGAGGGTACCTTTGGACTAGCAATTGAGCGGGCACATGGCTGCTCAATTGTTTTGCGTCCATAAACGGCCACTTTTCAAGACTTTGTCTAGTCTTGACTTGAACTGGTCAACAGATTCACTGTTGACAACTTCCACTGGAAGTGCGTTCCACTTACCGCAGATACTGTAGGTAAAAAAGTTTCCACACAGATTGCGGTTGTAACGCTTCAGTTCAAGTTTGAAGCCGTGATTGCGCGTTCTGTTCTCACTCAGTGTGAAAATATCCCGGTAGTCAACATTGTCGAACCCTCGAAGTATTTTGAAGACTTCGATGAGCTGACCACGCAGTCTACGGGTTTCCAGTGAGAACAGATCTAACTCCCTTAGTCTATCCTCATAACTTTTATGTCGGATAGAGGGAATCAGCTTGGTTGCCCTGGCTTGTACGCGTTCCAATCTCGCGATGTCCTTTCGCAATGAAGGACTCCAAAATTGTACGGCATACTCCAGGTGCGGTCGGACAAGTGAGTTGTACAGGCACAGTACAATCTCCTGGTTCCGAATGGGTTACTCCATGGGTCCTCTTCTTGCTGACATTTTTATGTCCAACTTTGAAGAAGCTGCTTTGCGAGAATGCCCTCCTGCTTTGAAACCGATATTTTACTGTCGTTTTGTCGACGATACCGTTCTAATATATAAAACAGAACAACAGTATTTTTCATTCTTGGATTACTTGAATCATAGCCATTCCAATATAAAATTCAAAATTGATAAAGAAAAAGATGGAAAATTACCATTTTTAGATTTTTTCATATCCCGCTCCTCTCCCAACTTCACCACTTCCGTCTACCGTAAATCCTCCTTTTCTGCTCTCAGCATAATTTGTTACAGTTTTTGTGATATTTCATATAAGATCAACAACATCAAAACCCTCCTTCACCGTGGCTTTCAGCTTTCATCTGATTATTTTCTGGTTCATTCAGAATTCAGTTTTCTTATGGGTATTTTCAAAAGAATGGTTTCCAGCCCTCACTTATACAAAAATGTATCCGTAAATTTTTTGATAAAATATATCATCCACCGCAACCAATTTCCTCTGTCCCCAATGATGTCCGCTATTGTCTTCTCCATGATATTGGTCACTCAACACACATACCAACTTCAAAATAGTTATCCTTAACAACTTTTATATTGGACAATTTTTCAGAACTAAAGACAGACTCCCACCTGAAATGAGCTGTTCAGTTGTCTATAAATTCATTTGCCCCAGGTGCCACAGGGAATCTACATTGGCAGCACTGTTCGCTCACTTGGGGCTAGGGTCTGTTCTCATCTTCGTATTAGCTCTCGCACTGGCTCCACCTTGAGCAATAAAGAATCTTCTCCCATTCGAGATCATTCAATTAAATGTAAGACAAAAATTTCCCACAAAAACTTTCAAATTATAAGACACGCAAAGGACTCCACTTTCCTCCGCATTCTCGAATCATTATTTATAAAACATCTAAATCCCAGTTTAAATTCTGATTAAACTGCTTTTCCCCTTCTCATTTTATAAATCACTCAAAATTGTTCCATAACCTACCAATCTTTAATCGGTTCCTTCTATAATCTTTCCTCAGTCCCTCCGCTTTTGCCGTCCACTAAAGGTGAGTCATATTTTTGTGTATCAATCAATTGCCCCAATTAGTATTTCATATTTATCTATATTTTAAGCATCTATATTTAGTGTCAACCATTTTCAAATGATTTGTCAGATTTTTAATTAATTAAATAATTTATTCCTATTTCTGTTTCATTCAGTGACTAATATCTGGGTAAACCAATAATTGCATCAACTAGTGTTATATTTATTCATATTTAAAGTACCCATAATTGATCCATATCTAAAAGTTCAATAGTTTTCAAACGATTTGTTAAAATTTCAATTAACTTAATAATTTATTTCTAATCCTTGTGTGCATTATAATTTTCGTAATATTAAACTTGTTGTAAATCTATTTTATAGACCAGAAGATGGGTAAAGTATCTGAAATGTTGTATTTATTTAAATGGGGAATTTTACATGTCTCAATTTGGGATTTATCCTAAACCTGAAAATAAGCCTTCTTATTAAGCATATATATATATATATATATATATATATATATATATATATATATATATATATATATTAAAAATTGTATATTGGTACAATATTGAGATAAAAAGTGTGAAGTTACTTGAAAAGAAAAATTCAAATTACACTAAAACTAGACGTGGTATGCAAATTCTAAAGGACAAATTTGTAATCATCGCCTAAAACCATCTAGAATCACCTATTTTATGATCTGTAACAAAAATCGTGTTACACAGTGTTATCGATTTCACGAAATTATCTTTGATGATACTTAAATACAACTCTCTTAATGTTCGTGCGTTGGTACGATGAATGAATAAGACTCGTCTTGATGTAAGATGAGTTACGTAAATGCTATCTCCTAATGCAGGGGTAAATGACTTGATTGGCATGACCCGCGAGCGATATGTGAAACTGCTCCTCGAATAGATTTATCTCCAATGATCGCTCTCATTCTCGATTTGCTCGTTTTATACTTAAACACATTTGCAAACATATATATATATATATATATATATATATATATATATATATATATATATATAATATTTTTGAAAACCTTTTCTCTCGTGAGAAAATAAACTGAAACGGTGAAATTTGGTCCAACGCTTTTTTCATCTTCCTTAAGAAAAAATAAAAATATAATATTGTGGTTGTAATTTGATGCTCACCGAGTGTCGTTATGATCGAGCTAACCCATTTTAAGGTTCCCTTTTATAACCACAGAATAATTAGTTTCATTCCCTGTTTACTATTTCACCGCGACTTTGGCCTTCTCGGGAAATGAAAATGGGAATGGTTCCAAAATATCCTGTTACATATATAATGTTTCATTTGAGTTTTTTTTGGTTCGTTTCACACATATCAATTTATTCACATTGACGAGTGTACACATTACTACCTCGTGGGTTTGTGTGTACACATATTGTGTGCACCATATAAATATATATATATATATATATATATATATATATATATATATATATATATATATATATATATATATATATATAAATATATATATATATATATATATATATATATATATATATATAATATAACACCAGGAATGAGAGTACATAGAATGCGGAGAAATTCATCTTCATTAATTGGGCATAAACAACGTTTCGAGCTATGCGCTCACTCTTCAAGTTCATTTCGGCATATTTCGAGAAATGCCCAGTTTAGTTGAGATTTATGGAGATATCGCGAAAGCTTGGAGAAAGATCGATCAAACTTGAGGCATTTTTGTCCGTATTTTTTGTAAATATGCCGAAATAAACACGGAGATGAGCGGAAAGCTCGAAACGTTGTTTATACCCAATAAATGAAGATGAATTTCCCCGCATTCTATGTACTCTCATTCCTGGTGAAATTTAAGATTTACCTCGCTAGCAGTAACCCTATCAATTTTCTATATATATATATATATATATATATATATATATATATATATATATATATATATATATATATATATATATATATGGAGAGAGAGAGAGAGAGAGAGAATTACAAGGAGTTATAAGGAAAGAGAGTACCCTAGGAGACCTTACGGTCCATTCAAAGAGGGTACCTTTGGACTAGCAATCGAGCAGGCACATGGTCGCTCAATTGTTTTGCGTCCCTAAACGGCCACTTTTCAAGACTTTGTCTAGTCTTGACTTGAACTGGTCAACAGATTCACCGTTGACAACTTCCACTGGAAGTGCGTTCCACTTACCGCAGATACTGGAGGTGAAAAAATTTCCACACAGATTGCGGTTGTAACGCTTCAGTTCAAGTTTGAAGCCGTGATTGCGCGTTCTGTTCTCACTCAGTGTGAAAATATCCCAGTAGTCAACATTGTCAAACCCTCGAAGTATTTTGAAAACTTCGATGAGATGACCACGCAGTCTACGGGTTTCAAGCGAGAACAGATTTAATTCCCTTAGTCTATCCTCATAATTTTATGTAGGATAGAGGAAATCAGTTTGGTTGCCCTAGCTTGTACGCGTTCAAACCTTGCGATGTCCTTTCGAAACGAAGGACTCCAAAATTGTACGGCATACTCCAGGTGTGGCCGAACGAGGGAGTTGTACAGACGCAGTACTATCTCCTTGTTACGGTATCCAAACTGGCGCTTTATTTAGCCTAACATCTTTTGGGCCCTCTTCTCTGCCTCGATGCACTGTTTCGAGAACTTGAGGTCGCTAGTGATAGTAACACCCAAGTCCTTCTCAGTGTCACTCGATTCAAGAGCAGTGCCCTTAAGGATATAATGAGATTGGGGGTGTCTGTGGCCAATATGCATTACTTTGCATTTGTTCACGTTAAAAGGCATTTGCCACGTGTCCGACCACTCCCCAATCTTCCAAAGATCTTCCTGCAGGCGGGCAGTATTTCCATCCTTTGCAACGTTCATACTAAGCTTGGTATCGTCGGCAAATTTGGAAATATTCGCAACCATGTCACCGTCCATGTCGTTGACGTAGATGATGAATAGTAGTGGTCTTAGGACAGAACCTTGAGGCACCCCGCTAGTAACGGGCACCCACTCAGAAGCTAGTCCATTCACCACCACTCGTTGCCGTCTGCCACTTAGCCAGTTCTCGATTCAGCCGGCTACTTTTCCGTCTATCCCAAGCGCTCGAAACTTTCCGGAGAAGGCGGCAGTGTGGTACCTTATCAAAGGCTTTCTGAAAGTCTAAGTAAACCACATCCACCACCTTGTCCCGATCGTGCTAACTGAACACGAAGTGGAAGAATTCCCCAAGGTTCGTCAGGCATGACCGTTGCCTTCGGAAGCCGAGCTGGGAACTCCTCAGTAGCAGGTTTGACTCTAAATACGACGTTATTTTGTTCACCATCATGCTTTTCATGAGTTTACCGACTATCGAAGTCAGACTGATAGGTCGGTAGTTTGACGGATGGCTGGGGTCTCCTTTCTTGAAGATCGGAGTCACCTCCGCCTCACACCAGTCTCTAGGAACGCATCCGGCCCGGATTGACATGTTAAAGATAGCGCACATATGTCGTGATACTTCATCGCACACTTCCTTCAACACCTTGGGTAGAAACCCGTTCGGTCCAGGGGACTTATTCGTTTTTAGGTCAGCGATCTTTTTCTTTATTTTTCCTTCGGTGAAGTCCATTGCCTCCAGCTTTTCCCCCGATTAGGAATACGTGGGCTGGGGGATAGGACCACACTCTTTAGTAAACACTGAGGAGAAGTAGTCATTGAGAAGGTTAGCATTTTTTTTGCATCTGAGTGAGTTAATGCACCCTCCTCGTCCACGAAGGGCCCAATTCTACGATGGATTGGTTGACGGCTATTTACATAGCCGAAGAACTCCTTGGGATTTTCCTTGCATAGTCTCGCCTCTCGGAGTTCCTCAGTACGCTTAGCCGCCCATATGCTGGACTTCACTCTCCTAGCTAGCCTCCGGTACTCGTCAAAAGCACCCGAGATCTTCGATCGCCGGTACGCATTTCTCTTCTCCCTAAGCAGGTGGCCGATTTCTCGATTAAACCACTTTGGATGAACAGAAGACCGACGAAGGCATTTCAGAGGGATGCAACTTGATTGAAGACTCATGAATTTATTTTTGAAATTGTTCCACGAATCCTCAACCTCTTCGCATAGCGCTTGCCTTACATCAGTCAGCCCAGCACGAAGGCTTGCAAAGTCTGCTCTTCTCAAGTCAAGTTTCCTTGATTGACTGGCAACAGACCTTACCTTCGGGATCTTGACGCTAAATCTAACAAGCTGGTGATCACTGCCACCGAGCTCTTCGCCTACAGAGACATCCTCAACGATATCATCCTCAGAGGTGAAGACCAAGTCGAGGATATTGTCTCCTCTCGTCGGTTCTCTGACCCATTAAGTGAGGAACTCGTTGTTGGCGAACTCCAGGAGTAGCGCGCTCTCGCCACAGGCTGCTCTTGTTTCCCAGTTAACTTTTCTGTTGAAGTCGCCCATAACGATGCACACTCTGCCTTGAACAAGCTCGCCTGGCAGCTGGTACAGTTCCCTGTCCTTCTCAACGGGTTGGGAAGGGGGTCTGTAAAGCAGCAGGGTCCTGTATCTGACAGGACCTATCTCTAGGTCAACGCCTAAAAGCTCGTGATCGGATATAATGTTGGAGTTCGTAGATTTGATTGTATCCTTGACATACAACATTACACCACCACGCTCTCTGTCTGGCCTATCTTTGTGGAAGAGTTGTTAGCCAGGAACCGTGAATTCGCCTTCAAAGTCTCGGTTTGAGGTTTTTATCCACCATTCTGTTATGGCTACCATTTCAGGTTCTTCCGTCGCTACGAGGCCAAGGAGCTCAGGAAACTTTTTTCTGATTGACCTCGCATTGAACAGAAGAACTTTCAGGGAGTCCGCGACTGTAGGACTCCCTACGCTCTTCCATTTCCTGGCTTGTTTGTTGGCAAAGCACCCCTTTTTGCGACCTCTGAGAAGGTTGTTCCTGGAGTGACATGGGCGTACTGGCGTACATCCGCCCTCACTCTAGACCGGATACTCCTTTGAGTCCTCTCTACGACATCTTCGATCATGTTCGACAGAAAGGCCTTTCCTTTAAAGGAAAGATGTACCCCATCCCTTTGGTAGAGATCATTTCTACCATAAAAGGTGCGGTATGGTTCCACAAAAAATACCCCCTTTGCCGTACACAAATCTGCCCAGCGCCGGTTTAAAGAGACCCTCATCGAGTGAGCGGTCCGTGTTGGACCTCTCCTCGGGAGCATCCCGAATACGACACGCTTGCGGGTTTTCATCCCACAGTCGTCCACGGCACCCATGACCGTATGGAGGATTTTATCTGTAGGGCCCACCCTACCTCATCTCAGGTAGAGGTCGTTTCCACTGACCATCAGAGCAACGACTGAGCTCTCAGAAATCTGTGATTTCTCAGCCTCGACTCTGATGTGGTGGTTACCACATCCTGGCAGGCAGCTTACCTTCACACTAGTGCGAAGGTGGGTCACTAGCAGGGACTGCAGGCCTCGCGCTTGAGAATCCCCAATAAGGGTGACTCTTGCACATTTGTCAGCAGGCGTCCTATTCTTTACCCTCGGAAGCAACTTGCCGCTTTCCTCTTGTATCTCTACATTTTTATTTTTTTCTTCTTCATCTTATTTTTCTTGTCTTCATTTGTTTTCTCTTCTTCCGTTTCTCTTTTCTCTTTCCACTTTCCCTTGCGCAACAGTAACGCTCGAATCCTCTACACTGGGGTGAGCTGCATTAAGGTCGTTTTTCTTCTTCTCATTGGCTCCGCATGGCAGAAGTGGGGCTGCCAATGCAGTTTCACCTGCTTGGGCTGGAGTCACATCGGCGGAACCACCCAAGTCATTGGGACTTTCGTCTCGAGCTTGAGCTGACTGGGCCTCTAGTTTAGAGGCTAGCTCTAGGATTTTTTCCTCGAGATGCCGAATCTGAAGCGCGTGCTGCGTTTCTAGGGTCCGTACTTTACTTTCCAGCGCCTTAGATTTTTCTTCAGAGGTTGTGAAGGGATCCTTGAGTTCATTGCAGTATGCCACTGCCTCTTGGACCTCTCCTTTAAGGATGCAGTCGGTGCATATACTTCCCGGGTGGCATTTTGAAAAACATCCTTCCGGGAAGTCCACGCACCACTTTTCCTTATGGCATATCGCACATGTATATTTGAGTGCAGCTGGACCTTTTTTCCCTGTCATTTTGAACACTTTCTCTCATGTAAACTTTGTGACCAATCAATAGAAAAAAGTGGGTTGGTGAGTTCTCCCCGCGTGAGTCGCTCCCGCCTATCGATCGGAGAGGTTTCGGATATTTCAGAAGGCACGCTCCATGTGCTGCTGTTCGTTCGACCAAGTCGTCAAGCCTCAGCGTGCCGTGGCTCCCAACCATGTAGCACAGACGGTCCCCGAACGGGCCATTGATTTGTCACCAGCCGAACAACAACGAAGCACGCCCCTTACCTAACTCCTACTAGTTCCCTTCACAACAGACAGGATCTCGGAGCAGCGTTCAATGGATATCCCACCCCACCAAGAGACTCGACCCAAGGCTTTTTATTGGCCTGGCAACCAGCCTGGGAACAAAGGGCCGTCACCTCGGACCGATGCTACCAGAGGCACCCGTCAACTGGCACTGGGAACGGTCAATAATTACGTGCCAGGGAAGGGGTTAACGGGGCACTATCCTCATCCCATTCATCGTGCCCCAACGCCTAGGACACCTCTAGTCCTAGTCTCTCGCAACCAGTGAGCGTCGATTTGCGTTGTTTATAAAGGTTCCAAAGCCTCTCTTCTGACACGTGAGATAGCTGCCAGGTCCTCATATGTACATAGAGGGAAAAAACGGAAAGAGTGACATGATAGGAGTAGGTTTCTTTTTTTTTTACTTTTTGTATAAGTGGGAGAGATAGAATAAAAGTTAAAAAGGAGAAGGATAGAGTAGAAAAAGGAATGAGTGAGAGAGAGAGATATATATATATATATATATATATATATATATATATATATATATATATATATATATATATATATATATATATATATATAGAGAGAGAGAGAGAGAGAGAGAGAGAGAGAGAGAGAGAGAGTGTCGAGAGAGAGAGAGAGAGAGAGAGAGAGAGAGAGAAAAAAAAAAGAGCAAATACAAGTTCTGCGGGTGGTAACAACCACCACAGGGATTTCGCCCTATTTATTTTCTGTCTTTCAAAATAATTTTGAAGACCTAAAGAAAGATCCAGAAACCTTGTATTGCCGATTATATAACCTTATATTACAAGAGAAAGAGAAACTTGACGCAAATGAGCAATGAGACAAGAAACAGGAGGTTTTTTTAAAGGCAAGAAAAAAAGGGACATTATAAGAACACTAGGATCAAAGAGAGTAAATAGCGGTACAATGTAGGCAATCCCTACTGAAAGGACTGAAAAATAACGTCAGGGGGGGAAAAAAATGAAATCCTTTGAAGTGATGGTCGGCAGCTCATTGACTGAGTGGTTCTGCGTCGAAGTTGGAACTGAGCAGGGGTGTATCCTCTCACCTACACTGTTCAACATATTTCTTGAGTTCGTAATGAACGAACTTAATAGCCTTCATCACAATGTGAATCGTGAGGAAAAAATGTTCCTAGATGTGAGATATGCAAATGATACCACCTTGTTGGCAACCACATTTGGCAATTTAAACATGTCAACTGAACAACTAGAAAGGACATACAAGAAGTGGAGGCCCAAGATCAACAGCAACAAGTGTAATGTATTGTCCCCAGCTGATGAAAATATCTGGATAGACGGTAATGTGGTGGATAATGTAGATCAATTTGTTTTTCTAGGGAGTGTTATCCCGGAACCTTTGGATGATTTAAGAAGGAGAATAACCATGCCTGTTGTGGTATTTGAGATTCTGAAAAACACTGTGTGGTCCAGAAGAGATCTAGCACAAAAGTTAAAGATACTAGCCGGGAGGCTCTTATATGTCAGAAGGAGCTCTTCTCACAGTCACTAGAAGATAATGCATAAGTCAGCCTTTCTCGTACAAACAAATATGCGTTTAAGTCAGCCATTTTAATTTTCACTACATTGTAATGTTACTTATTGCACCTTCAAAAGATTTTTTGAGAAAATGCACGCAGAGGTCAAACCAGGGCGAAATTCCACGCAGTGTACCAGGCTTACATCGCTTTTCGAGTCGGCGTATCGTGTCTTGAATACCGGCAGACACAAGGCGAGCGCGTGCGCTTGAATGGCTGACCCAGTCTGATCGTGCATCCTGACTCACACGCCTGGCCCTTCCGCTCTTTGTCAGCTGACCTGAGCTTGGTATCTGCTCGCTGGCATCTTTCCCTTTCGGAACTAATTCCAACGTTCTCTCTCTCCTCGCACCTACACCAGCATCAAGTGATTCTTTTTTATTATTATTTATTGTTAAGGACATGGGGTGATGTGAGCGGCTGGACTTTTCCATGTGATGCATCGGTTCCCTCTCATTCACAGGGAGTGTACCATGAAGCGAGCTGGCATAAGAATACTAGCTCGTTCTTCAAGACCAAAGTGGCCAAGACGAGTTGTGATTGGGAGCGTGTTCTCAATGAGCTGGAGCGACAAGCAAGCACTTCGACATCGACAGCCTGTAGATCCGATAGCGAAACCGAATATCAACATGATGAGCAGGAGGGCAAGGAGCTCGCTTCTCTTTTATCGTATGACACACTGACACTCCCCGTGGCTCCAGTGGACATTGCCAACTTCATTGGGAACAAGGCGGCCACAGACTCCGAAAAAGTGCCCTTAATTTACCAGACTGCCCCGTCTGTAGAGTTGCTACCCTTCATTGAATGAGCTTCTCAAGCGTCGAAAGCAGACGTAGATGCTGTCCTTAATGCCGCTAAGCTCTACGGGTGCGATTTTGAGTCACTGGTGCTCGTCCAGGCGGAGGCAAATTGTGGACAAATTCCGCTCTGGTCTTCGGAAATGTCAATAATGCAAAGGATTACGTCGAGACCCCTATGTTCCCTCACATTGATAAGCTCCCGACGATCTTAATGACTCTGCTGGTTATAAATGCAAAGACCGAACGCTCATTCCCAGCCTTGAAACGGCTAAAGACGTACATGAGGAGCACCATTGGCCAAGATTGCATCAGCGGCCTCGCACTACTCGCCGTCTACAATGACATTCAAGTTTCGAATGATCGAATGATTGACAAGTTTGCGGAGAAAAGCCGCCATATCCTCTTCTCTTAAGCAAATGAAGAGGGAATATTTTTACGATTTTGATAGAGCCTACTCCTGGAAAATAAAAATACTTTTTTTCTATTATGTTCCTTGATGCTTAATTGGGCGAAATAACTTGCAAGTAGCCTACATTATTATAGTCTACACTATATGTACATATTCATCATTTATGCCTATAACTTATTCGTATGTATTCAACACTTATTATTTGTACGACCATACATGTATTACTCGTAAAAAAAAATTTACATTCTAAAGTTTAGAATTGTTTAGAATCTAAACAATTTAGTTAATGGAATATTTTTTTCCAAAGTTAAACAATTCAATCTTTATTTCATAAATTTGGATACCTATTGACCATACTATATCATCATATCCTTATGATAATTTATTAGTTCTCTTATCCTATTTTCCATATTATTAAGGGAATATATAGTGTCAATTTGTTAAGTTTTCGGTCCATCAGGTTGATACCTAATGTATGGAAAACCAGGTTCTCGTCGCTCTCTCTAACCGTTTGCTTACATTCAGTTTGTGTATTTTTCGTTTTGTTTACATAAATCAGCTGTTTATTAAGCTAGACACCCAGGGTTTGATAGATGTTGTTGACTTCTCTCATTAGTTCCGGGAGTTGCAAAACAACCTTCACCGGAAGAAGATTTCGTGTAGAGAAGAGGTACTTCATATTCTTGGAAGGTATCGCGTTTTTAAAAACAAAGGTCCGCATTTATAATAGGCCTTTTCGGAAATGTTTCTCAATTAGATTTCTTCGTACCGGTTCTCTCTCGTTTGTTTTCCCTAATACCTTTTGGAGTAACAACACGGAAGACATCCGGATTTATATTTAGTGCGTCATGGGTAAATCTGAGGAAGAGGAAGACGAACCAGCTGCTGCCATGCAGGTAAATCACGCACCGGCAGCTAAGCGCCCCCTGGAAGCGGAGGCCAACTCTGACCATCAACCACCCACCTCAAAATCTGCCAGGAATGCAAAACAGCCCCCCACCATAGCCGGTAAGGGTAAATTACCATGACAGTGACTAGCCAAGAGAGGGTGGACCAGGTGAGGAACAGGCAAATGTAAAAATTTACATCAAGTCCACTGAAGGTAAGATGTTGACTGCCCCCCCAACAGCCCTGACCAGGGCCCTTAATGAATCCCCCCTGGGGAAGTACATATTGCAAGGCCGCATCAGAGAGCTGGGCACTGGTCAGGCTATACGGTTGGAGGTGACCCGTGATGGCCTGAACAAGCTGGCATGCAGACTAGAAGATATCACCACCCTTGACCCATGGAGGGTGCAGTGCTGGGAGTCCAGCGGCCTTAACCCCGGCTTGCTGTATGGTAAGGTGGGACCATTCAGCCCCCAGTACACTGCCGAGAACCTGGCCGAAGAATTCAACTTCCTTGATCATGTTGGTGTCACTCTCAAGGAGGTCTTACCCCTATCACTGTGAGCAGATGGCTCCAGATTCTTCAGGCTGGCCTTCCAGGGCACTCAGCTCCCCAGGAAAATAGCACTGGGGCACCAAGTGAAGAATGTGACTGAATTCAAATTACCAGCCCTCCTGTGCCGCAGATGCTATCAGTTTGGCCACAGAGCACTAGCTTGCAGGTACAAAGTGAGGTGCAATAACTGCAGTGGCTACCATCCCTTCAAGACACCTGAGGGGAATCAGTGCATGAACACCCCATATTGTTACTTCTGCCAGGAAGATCACTGTTTTTAAGCAAGAACTCCAGCACTGCTGAAAGCAGAAGAGATTAATGAACACTGCAGACAACAAAAAGTGAACACAGTGGACACAAACACCAAACTCAAACAAATCAGACCAAAGCCCATTTCCCCAAACACACAATCTAACACCAGGTCACGCACCAAAAAAACTCGCATCCCTCCTCCTGCTGCCCCGAACAAAGTGCTTCCCACTTTGATTCTAAATAATTCCTTCACTATCCTTAATGACACGATATATGAGGATCAGTACACATGCGAAGCAGACGCCACAACCTCTCAGCACACTGAAACCCACGCACACCGCCCCGGCCACCCCAAGCACACCGCTGTTTTACAGGCAACACATCGGCCTGCCAGCACATTCGCTCCAGCGCACACCATCCGTTTGCTGACATTGAGGTCCACCCCATACCTACCACCAGGAAAAGTGAACAACCCACTTTTCAAACGTATGCTGAAAAAGTTACAGGAACTAAACCTAGGACCAGTCCCGCACCCCAAATGCCGGAGAAGACAGGCGACTGGGCAGACATCGACTGGTGGTCACTGGTCCCTTCACTTATCAACATATTCCGAAAAGGCTATTCACTCTACCAACAAGGCTGCTCCATATTATCAATCCTCCGCCATCTCATCCATGCCCTTCTTGCTATCTTCACCCAGTAATCATGGCATATCAGCAAAACACCATCATATTCTGGAATGCTTGCTCACTTCCCTTGCAAGCTGGCAGATGTCAAACTTCAGGCAAAATTGTGCCGACCGCTACTAATAGGAATTTGTGAGACATAGCT
Source organism: Ceratothoa steindachneri (assembly GCA_963969495.1). NCBI lineage: Eukaryota > Metazoa > Arthropoda > Malacostraca > Isopoda > Cymothoidae > Ceratothoa > Ceratothoa steindachneri. The sequence continues at coordinate 6,135,070 of OZ018333.1, read as the reverse complement.
CCAACAACACCTCAGTATATCATTCCAGGGCTACAACATCCACAGGAAGGACTGTCAAAACAGGCAGGGTGGAGGGCTTGTCCTACTTACCCACAAGAAGATGGCATGTGCAGAATTCCCACTGCAGCAATTCCCGGGAGGGACACTTGAAACCATGGCAGTGCAAATATCTTTGAACAGGAGATGGGCCACCATATTTATATGCTATAACCCATGCACTGATGTAACAGAAGTAGAACTCACTCACTACTTCAACCAGCTAACCCCAACAATAGTCATGGCGGACTTCAATACAAGACACCCACACTGGCAACCAGGTATTCCTCGAAGCACCATAAACCTCATGGGTCATTGCCTCTTTAATTCACTGATCACCTCACCATTAACCCTCCTCACTCCTCCAGGCCTACCCACAAGGATTGATCCGTTCAAGGACACCCACTCTACCCTAGACCTCTGCCTGGGAAGTGGGCTATTCAGTGATGCAGAAGTTGAAGTAGGCCTATACATGGGTAGTGACCACCTCCCAGTGTTCATTCATCTAGGAGGCAATGCCTCCCCACCAATCTCCCTGAGACCACGCTGGCTCTTATATACAGGAAAATGGGAAGCTTTTAATGCAGATGCTGCTGCAATACAAACTCCCACATCCCTAAACACCGAGAGCATGGCAGCTGACCTAACAACACAGCTGAATGAAATAGGCCACAAACACTTCAAAAAGTCAAACAGTACATACGACCCGCATTCTCGAGTCCCCTGGTGGAACGAACTCTGTGAGACGGCGGTACGTGATCAGCGAAGAGCCTGGAGTGCCTGGAGGAAGTGTCCCTGCCTACACCACCAAATCACATATCGCAGACTCAACGTGGCCAAGAGAAAAACAATAGCCCATGCAAAAAAGGCCTCATGGATCACCCATTGTTCATCCCTATCCTTCTGTAGTAGTCCAGCTCAAACATTTAAATTCATCCGTGCCATGTCTGGTCGACCCACACCTTCCTCTCCTTCCCTAAGAGGTCCAGACACAAGAGTCCTACGTCCATCTGAACAAGCGGAACTACTGGCTGCACACTACACCACCATCTATGGCCTTCCAGAACCTGTTGTTTTCTTGGCTCCACCCCAAACACCAGAAATTCTGCACGCCTCAACAAGCATCTCATCTCCACTCACCCTCCATGAACTGGTCTGTGCAATAAAGAACCTGAAAAAAGGGAAGGCAGTGGGATCAGACCAAGTGCCTAATGAGTTCATCACCAACCTTCCCAACACAGCACGTGCCCAGCTCCTCACACTTTTCAACCAAAGCTGGACTTCAGGAACATTCCCAACACTGTGGAAGCATGCAATGCTGATCCCCATACCAGGGGCAGGCAAGGATCCAAAGCTCCCCAACTCCTACAGGCCCATCAGTCTTCTCTCATGTCTGGGCAAGTTGATGGAGAGGCTGATCAACACTTGTCTTACCTAGTGGCTAGAACACAACAACCTTCTTCCAGTATACCAGTTTGGTTTCTGCCCTCAGAGAGGCACAGAGGACCTCCTCCTCATCATGGAACATAACATCAGGAGAGCCTACCAGACCCGAACCGTCCTCCTCACAGCTTTCATCGACCTGCAGGGAGCATTTGGCACAGCATTGCATGGGAAAATACTTCAGAAACTGTCAATAATGGGATTGAATGGTGCCCCCCCTAAGATGGTTCCAGGATTTCCTTACCCTCAGGACATTTTCAGTTGCCATGGGAAACAGTTCCTCCTCACCACACCCACTCCAGCGTGGCATACCACAAGGATCAGTCCTGAGCCCCACACTCTTTAACATCCTGATGAGAGACATCCCAACATCACAGTCCACCCTGTTAGTCTATGCAGATGACATCACCACACTGCACAGAGCTGACACACTCCTACAGGCACAAGAGAGGTTGCAAGAAACAATAAACCTGTTACACCAGTGGACAACACAATGTGACCTGAAGATAAATCCACAGAAAAGCCACCTCATGTGTTTCACAAAGAAGAGGATTCCCCAGCTACCAACAATCACCATAGAAAGGGCAGCCATCCCATATGTCACATCACATAGTCTCTTAGGCCTAGTTTTTAATGGCCCCATCCTCACTTTCAAGCAGCACATCACATACCTCCGCACTGACTGCCTCAAACGCATGGACATCATGAAGCGGGTCTCGGGGATCTGCTGGGGAGCTGACAGGGATACACTCCTCATGCTGTATAGAACTTTTATCCTCAGCAAATTACAATATGGGGCGGCCATTTATGGATCTGCTTCACCTACCAACCTAAAAAAGTTGGATACTGTGCAGAACACCGCACTGAGGATAGCTCTTGGGGCATTTATATCCACACTCATCCCCTGCCTCCATTTGGAAACAGGACTCTTGCCACTGGCCCACACCCACCATGTGAAAATGTGCAACACAGTCTACAAGACATCCGTAGCTCCACCCAGTCACCACAATACTCAATGATGCTATGAAGGCCCAAACTCAGCTGTCTCACCAATTCCACCACAGTACGATCTTGCATCTCAAATCTCCCTCCACCTAGACCTCAAGTTCCATAAGGAAATGGACCCACCCCAACTTCCCCAGCAACTTTTCCTCAACAGGCACAATGAGCTGTACTCCTCACACACCCCAGTTTTTACAGACGGATCCCACTCCCCAGAAAAGGGCATTTCATCATCCGCAGTCTACTTCCCCATCTCCAAACTTTGCAGAACCTGGAGGCTACAACCCAGCCACTCTAATATAGCCGCGGAACTCCATGCCATCCTGTGTGCCCTGGACAACATCAACCTTATAACATCTGACATGGTGGTGATCTACACTGACTCCCAAACTAGCCTGGCACTAATTACCAATAGGCTCACCCGCACCTACACTACCCTGGTGCACAAGATACAGGCACAACTACACCACCTTAAAAAAGGAGGACGGCAGATCACACTGCAATGGGTTCCGTCACATGTTGGAATTCAGGGAAACGAAATTGTTGATCAAGCCACAAGGGAGGCAGCTCCAGACACAGAGGAACCTCTCCAACTTGAATACCATGATGCCCGAACTCTTACCAGGAAAGAGATCAAAAAGAAGTGGGACACCGAACTTAGACTTGTGCTACAAGAAACCAGCCTTGGACAAATCTGCAGTGACACCTCCCCTACACCGTGGAGCCACCACAAGCACCGTCGCCTGGATGTGGCCCTATTCCGCCTGAAGACTGGACACTGTGGCCTGAACAGGCACAGGTACAAACTTTGCTTGACGGACTCCCCATACTGCAGGTGGTGCCAGAATCAGGAGGAGACAGTGGAACACTTCCTGCTACACTGCCATCGCTTCTGCAGCCTCCGTATCACACTAAGGGCCCTCCTATCAAGCCTGGGAATCCGTCAGCTAACCTTGGCAATCCTGCTAGATGGAGCAGGTTTTGACCTCCCCCATTCATCAACAAATCCTCAATGAGAGGGCAAAATTCATCACCAACAGCGGACAGCTCTCAAGAATATGAGCAATAAACTTAAGTCACAACTATTACTAATTAAGTACCATCTAAAATAATTTGACCAAGTAACCTACATGCAACCAACTACTTGCAGCAGGGCTCATGTGACTACCATCCAAGCAGCCCAAATCAACAACAACAACAACAACAGCTGTTTATTAGGCTGGACACCCAGGGTTTGTGAAGTAGTGAATACGTGCTAAATTCTTAATCACTAAACTGAATAAAATACTGATTAATATAAAAAAATATGGTAAATATGTAGATTAGCAACTCGAACAATGGGACGTACTATTTCGTCCGTGTTCCAAAATGATTCACGTTTTTGAAGTACATTTAAGGGGACAGCTCGTGTGGGTGTAAACACAATGGGGGACCACACTATGATGATCCTGAGTTTCATTAAATTGGGGGGGTCTAGAGGGCACAGCCCCCAGTATATAATCCTAATTGTTTATAGACTAATGTGCTAACATTTACAGATGTGAATGATTTAACCAAATCATGTCAGTGCCTTTAATCGTTTTTCGAATTATAATGGGGGTGGGGGTGGGGTCAGATGACTCAAACGCGCATGAATATTCCGGTAGGGGTGAACGGAAAAATTTACCAAAAAAACACTTTTTTGGCTGTCGCTAATCTACATATTTACCAAAAATATATTCTAGGCTTTAAAGAAGAAATAGACAAAATCAATATGGTAATAAGAACTCCGCCCGGAGGAAAAGGGAGTAACACCAAAAATGTGGGTAGACTTAGAGGTACATATCCTCTATCTGAAGTAGAGGATGAGGAAACTGGTGCAGGTACAGCTGCAGGGGGAGGAGACACCAGCTGTGGCGTCTGCAAGAGGGAGGTGAGAGAGGCAGATAATGGGGTACAGTGTGATGGGTGCCAGGGATGGTCCCATGCAGGATGTATGAGGATATCCCTAAAAGACTATAAAATGATGGTGCAGGTGCAGAATCCTATAATGTGGTACTGTAAGATAGGCAAAAAAAGATAAAAACGCTAAAGGGGGAAAATAGAAAGCTCAGAGTAGGAATTAAAGAAGTAAAGGAAGAAAATGAGAGGCTGCAGGCTAGACAGGTCGCACTGGAAGAGGAGGTGAGAGATATAAGGAGAATATTGGCAGAGAGAGAACCAGGAGAATGCCAGAATGCACAAAGAGGAGGAACCAATAGAAAGGAAATAGTGGAGGAAGTCCTGGAAAAGGTAATGGTTAGTCTTGAAGAAAAGGAAGAGAAGCGAAAAAGGAAGAATAACATGGTAATTTACAATCTTCCGGAACCTGAAGATGAAAATCCCAATGAAAGAGAGAAAAAAGATTTTGAATATTGCACTGAAATATTTGATGAAAAGCTGCAGGTGGAAGACTTTGAAATAGTAAAGGCGATAAGATTGGGAAGGAGACAAGAGGGAAAGAAGAGGCCAAGCCTGATAAAGATGAGAAGTGAAAAGGAGAAGTGGAACATTATTGGAAGAGCTAAAAATCTAAGAAATGAAGCGAGTGAACAGATGCGAAAAATTGGAATTGCCCCTGAAAATGACACAAAAGGATAGAAGAACCAACAACTAAGAGAAGAGCTAACAGAAAAAAGAGGAAGTGGTGAGAGGGGGTAGATGATAAAAATAGGGGAGTTGGATCACAGTAGCAGATCACTGATCGAGAATTTGGGGTACCCATGTCCCATGATACCCATAACCTGTAGAAACAGAGATGAATTATGAGTCAGTATCATTGAAATAACCTTAACTTGATGCATATTTGTTAAAATGATAAGTAGCATTAATTTCTTGAAAAAAAGGTGTAATTTTGAAAAAAAACAAAAAAAAAACTGGTTTTATTCGGGGTTTTTACAAATCTCAGGTTTTTTCCAAAAACAAATGCTACAAGTATTAGTAGAATAGCATAGAAAAAGAATAGCTATCTCTATTTTTCTAATAATAATTAATTAGTTTAATAATTATATTAAGGTAAGAACAGATCACTGATTGAGAATTATTGGTGAGTACCCATGATAGCCATAACCTGTAGAAGGAGAAATGAATTATTATTAATCAGTATCAGAGAAATAACTTTAATTTGATATATATTTGTTGAAATTATAAACATAAATATGAATTTTGAATAAAATAATGATAAGTAGCATTAATTTCTTAAAAAAAAGTAATTTTGAAACCGCCCCCCAAACCCGGGTTTTTTCAAATTTTACGTGAAAAAGACCAAAAAAAATGAGAATAAAACACAGGTTTTTTAGAGCTGGGCTTTTTTATTTGCCCACCCTGGTTGAAAGTGGATAAAATCCAATTAAAAGAAGGAATAAGCAAGATTGATATACAGGATATACAGGAGTGGAAGCTGTGAAGCACAAGACAAGAAATGAGGATGTACTGTATATGAATGTAGAGGGAGAAGGCGTGAACCTGGCTGTGCTTCTTGTGTATTTGTCAGTTACAGATATGATAAGGAATAGATTGATAATAGAAGAAATAAATAAAATAATGGATAATGTAAATGATGATGCTGTAATAATCATGGGGGATATGAACGGAAATGTGGAATTCATAGGGCATTAGAAGATAAATGAAAATGGCAGATTGATAATTGAAATGATGGAGAGATATAACTTAATAATGTTAAATGGTACACCAGATTGTGAAGGAGTATACACATAGAGTAGGGATGAACAAAAGAGTATAATAGACTATGTCCTGACAAATGTAAATGCATATACTCTGTTTAAACAAAATGAGAATAGATGAGGAACAAAGCATTATTGATGTGTCTGACCATAACCTCATAGAGGTCACACTAGTGGGACCAAGGAGAAGAAAACCAAATTATGAAAAGGCAGAATGGATAAATAATGAATACTACTCCACTGATAATGGAGCTCTTGAGGAGTTTGTGAAGACACTAGAGCAAGAGATTCAGAGGAGTAATAGTGACTGTATAAGCAAGTTAAATCAGAAGATGAAATGGCTGGCAGAGGTGAAGCTGAAGATAATATACAGAGTGAAGCAGGACAAGAAGAAGAATAGTATAGAGCCTGTCGGGATCACACAAGAAATATGAAATGAAATAAAGAAAAGGAAACTGCTAAACAGACAAAGATGAAATGCAAAATCAGATGAGGAAAGAAGATTAAAAATGAAATACCAGGAACAAAAGGAAAAAGTGCAGAGGGTGCTAAAGCAAGAAATTTATAATGATGAGAGGAAAACCACAGATGAAATCAGAATGTGCAAGGATAAAAGTAAAAAAATGTGGAAATATATCAATAACTTAGGAGAAAGGAGCAGAAACAAGATGATGACATTCATCTATATAATAATCAAGAGAACATCATGAGTGACTTAGAGCCCAGGAAGGCTCTTGAAGAGTTCTGGGGAACATTTACAAAAAAGAAATTAAAATATTATGGAAGAGGTATGGTAAAAGGGAGAAAAAAAGAGATATATACAAGAATATGATCAGGAAGAGGTAGAGGAGGAAGAAATAGTAAGGTACTCAAGACAACTGCCTAAGACAGATAGAGGAACATATGGATATGGTAATAAAAAGAAAGAGACATGGTGTTCAGGCTATGCAGAAAACCAGATTAGAAAAAGAGGATATCATAAATGTACTGAAAGCCCTGAGGAACAGAAAAGCAGCAGGACCAGATAAAATAAAACCAGAGATGTACAGAGCAATGATAAAGAGTGATATCTGTTTGGATGCTCTAAAACAGTTGTACAATAGGATACTAGAGGAAGGTACTGTCCCAGAAGACTGGAAAGTATCAAGGACAAAAATGATTCCAAAGTCAAAGAAGCCAACGGTAGACAAGCTAAGACCAATTGCCTTAACAAATTACTTCTATAAAATATTTATGAGCCTGATAAAAATGAAGGTGGAGGGGCATATGAGGAAAATTGTAGAGGCGAAGGAAGAAAGGGCAGGTTTCACGAGTGAGGCAAGAATAGAGGATAACTTGCTGATACTGCAGTATTGCGTGAGAAAGTGCCACAAAATGAAAAAAAAGCCACTCATAGTAATAATCGATTTCTCCAAAGCGTATGACTCGATACAAAGAGATAAATTGGAGAGGGTCAAAGGGAACTTAAAGTTGCGTGCCATTGCACCATGACTATTCCCATGGACCTATCCCCCAATGCCGCGGCGGCTTCAGGTCGCTTTCTGTCATCTCTGAATCGGACATACTCGTGTGATGCATCGCTATTTGATGGAGCGCTCACCTGCGCCCTATTGTGATGACTGCGTCATCCCCCAGACTGTTCGGCACATTCTTGTCGAATGTCCCAGTCTGGGTGATCTTCACGCACGTTACCTGTCCCGGTACCGGGATGGGCGGGGTCGCTACCACCTGTCCTTTGTACTCAGGACGAGTGCATGCACATTCACTGGTGGATTTGTTGACTTTTTGGGGAGGCCGGCCTTCTCCCTTTTATTTAACTAGTTTTTTTTGTTATTGTTGTTTTTTTGTAGGTCGCAGGCTCCTGCGCCTGGGGGAGGTGGACCTCCCCCCGATGCCGGAGATTGCTTCCTGATTGTTGTGATCTTCCTTTTTTATCATTGTTTTCATATTCTTATTTTAAAGTAGCCTAGTGCTAGGCTGTCTTGATTCCGGCGACTTATACCCAAGTGGGCAGTCGCCAGATAGGCTCCTATATTAAAAAAATAAAAAAAACGAAGACATAAACTACTGAGAGCACTAATGAGATACAAGGTGGATCCAAAGATAATAGACGTAAAATTGAAAGAAAATGTAGAGAGTTTGATGAGTGTTCAGAGCGGTATAAGACAAGGATGCACTGGGTCAACCACATTTTTTTAAATTGGTTTTAGGAATTAAAAGTTTAATATTAGCTCTCTCTTCTATACGGATGATGGGTTATTAATGGCAATGACACTGGAGGAGTCAAGGAAAAGTATAAAGGAGCTAGTTAGAATTGGAAAGGAATGCGGTCAAGAAATAAACAATGAAAACAGCAGCATCATTATATTTAATATGAAGGAACAACCAGATGAGGTAGATGGGATAAAGGTAACATCAGAAGCAAAATACCTGGGATTAACAATAACAAACAAGAGAAAATTATTTGGAAAGCAGAAAGGAATAATGCTTGGAAAAGCAACAAAAATGGCAAATTTAACATACCCAGTTATTGAGAAGAGTTGTAATAAGTTAATGATAGGACATACATACGGAAGAGCTTGGCCTTACCTTCAGTGCTGTATGGAACAAATGTCATTAGCCTTAATACCACAGATATAAAGAAATTACAGAGGGTAGAAAATAAAGTATATAAACAAATGCTGGGTGCACTAAGATATGCTACAACAGAAACCCTGAGAGGAGAAGTGGGGGCATCATCTATGGCAGCAAGAATAATGAAGGGAAAGCTTCTGTATTTAAGAAGTTGAAAGAAGGTACTGAAGCAGCATGTAGGAATGAACTAAGAGAGATAATAACAGAAACCATGAGTGGATAAGAGAGGTGCAAACATATGAGGAGATGAGGGAAATAAGGATGGAACAGATCAAGATTATGAAGATAGAACATATAAAGAGGAAGATAGATGAATGGGACACGAGAGAGTGGAAAAGTTGAATGGAGAAAAAGTCAAGTATAAGCATATACAGGGAATATAAAAAGGAAATAAGAACTGAGGAAGATATATATGATAACAAATATGAATCCATAATATTATGTAGAGCAAGATCAAACACCCTGAGCCTAAGGGACAGACAAAGGTTTAGAGAAGGAAATGTGAAGTGTGTACTGTGCGGCACGGAAACAGAAGATTTAGAACACTTTATCCTTTACTGCAAGGGACTGCAAAGCATCAGAATAGAGGACATCAGACTACAGCAGCCTTATACTGAAAACATAAGAGAAGTAATAGGGAAATTCCTATTTAGCAAGGATGGGGAGGAGATAGAGCAAACAAAAAGCACCATTCTAAAAATGTGGAAGCAGAGAGAAAGAAGAGTGAGAGAGGAAGAAGGATAGTTTGGCGATCTGGAATGAACGTACTTTAAGGAGGGCCATTCCAAAGGCAATCCTCTGCATCATTATCATCAAGAATTTGCAGACAACATGGGATCAGCCCAAGGGGGCTAAGGCAGTACTAGTGGAGAGACTAAAGAATGTAGAAGTGGTAAGAGTGGTGACTGCGGATTGCGACCCTGCATTGGAGAGAGAGGAATTAGATAGGGGAGGAAAGATATGAAGGATCACAGTGGAGAAAATGTACAGTCAGGGGAAGGATAGGAATATAGTAATAGTGCACGAACCGGGAGAGAGGTCTATAATGTGTTGGAACTGTGAAATGTGGGTTTACATCAAGGATAAAGTTAGAATGAAGGAACTAGAGGAGAGCATATTCACATGCGAGGTGCAAGGAATACAAGAAAATAGAAGAGGAACTAATAGAACTAAGGAAAACTATGGGAAAACTTACAGAGGAAAACCAGACATGGAAGAACAGGGTAGAGGTGGTAGGAAGAGCAAATATATGACTGGCAGAAGAGTTAAATGGGAGTGAAAGGATGATGGTGGAGCAAGAAAAAGCGTGGATAGAGGAGGAGCATGCTTACATGAGAGCACAGGGAGAGAGAAGCATAGACAGTGAAAAAAGGGAGCCAGGCAAAGGTGGAAAAAAATAGAAAAACAGGGAGTGGGACAGGACAAGAGGAAAAGAGAAAGGACAGAGGAGGAAGAAGGACGAGAAAAACAAGTGAATATGGGGGGAAGGATAAAGAAAAGAGGATGGCCAGACAGGAGGGACAGAGGTGAAATGAGAGGGAAGTGAAAAGAAAGGGAGAAGAGGTGGGTAAATATGTAGATTGGCGGCTCGAATGATGGGACGTACTATTTCATCCGTGTTCCAAAATGTTTCACGTTTTTGGAGTACATTTAAGGGGATGGCGAGTGTGGGGGTAAATACAATGGGGGGACCACCCTACGATGATCCTGAGTTTCAATTAAGTTGGGGGGGCCTGGGGGGCACAGCCCCCGGTATATAATCCTAATTGTTTATAGAATAATGTCCTAACGTTTACCGAGGTGAATGATTTAACCAAATCATTTCAGTGCCTTTAATCAGTTTGCGAATTATAATGGGGGTGGGGGTGGGATCTGATGTCAGAAATGACTGACTTAAATTTTTATTATGTTTTTCACTTAATATCTTTTTATTATCCTCATTTGGAGTCATTTTTATTTGTTAATATATTTTTCCCCATTTTACTATTTTTATTACTTTTTTTTATACATTTGAATCTACTTAACTAGATCGTTTTAAGGAACTACCTTTTTTTTAGTTATTTGGGTGTAGTACAGACGCATTTTACATAGTTTGAAAATGGAATCCGTTCATGAAGAGTTCCCGTCGTCTATTGCCGAATTATTAACTCATATTTTTGGATTGAGTTAATTTTTAAAACTTTTTGGACTTTCCTTATTTACTTAAAATTAAGATTGATTGTAAGGTTTGTGGCTGGGTATTAGATATCACCCCAAAATATTGAACGCATCTGTCGGGATGCGCTAAGTTCAATCCTCAAATATGGAAGAAAAAAATGACCAGTTCGACACCTATCTCGCAACTGCCATTTTCTGCAAGCGATTCCCATTTACCAAAATGGGAATTAAAGAAAGATTCCACACTTTCTTCATCGCTATTTCAGAAGTATACCCAATACAATAAAGTAAGTAAACAGCGTTTTTCATTGGTTTAGTTTCAGGCATTTAAAAAAAAAAAAAAATGGCACCGGATATATTTTAAATAGGACTCAAACGAGCATGAATATTCAGGCAGGGGTGAATGAAATATAAACACACAAAAATCCACTTTTTGGGCTGAGCCGCCAATCTATATATTTACCAAGAGGTGGAAAGTAAGAGAGGAGAACAAGAGGCAGTAGTAAGTGAAGGATTAAGAGACAGAGAAAGGCCGTATGTTATGGCTGAAGTGAGAGAGAACCGCCATGAAGAGGAAAGGATAAGTCAGCAAGAACAAACAGAGGTGAGGGGTAATAGACACCAAGATAGGTCAAACAGTAACAAGTTGGAGACAGTATAGTGAGGAACCTACACACATGGTTTGAGGGGTTCTCTAAGGAGGTAGATGTCATTGCTATGCCAGGGAAAGACATAGTAGATATAATGAAAGAAACTGAAAAGGCATGCAGAGAAATGGCAGAAGGCAATTGGATGCTGATACAAGCAAGTGGGAATGGGCTTATGAGGAGCGCTACAGGCTACATGAAAGCTATCGGGGGACTTATAAGATTGGTGAAGGCTAGGCACCCTGGAGTAAAGGTAGCTGTAGTCCCAATAACACCAAGGTGGTATAAAGGATATAGCTATGAAAAGAGGAGGAGAGAGGTAAACAGAAGAATAAGGATGATGGCAATTGAGGAAGGAAGAAACACCATTGAAATGGGAGAAGATATGAAGAAATGGAAATACTGGTTAAGGAGAGATGGAGTCCACCTCCAAGGTACAGGGGCCAACGAACTAGTGAGAGAAATAAAGAGGTGGACTTGGGCACTGAGGCAAGTGGAGCAGGTCAAGTGTAATGATAGGTAGGATAGAGGGCCAAAGCAGCCCTGGGTAAATACAAGGAAGAGGAGAGAGGAAAGCAGATACAAGGGAGTGAAGGTAGGATTCTTGAACTGTCAAGGAATGGTCCTAGGCAAGAGAGAAGCGATTGTAAGGGAATGCGAAAGAGCAGAGATAGAGATAATGGCACTAGTAGATATGAGGGTTATTGAAGAACAAATGGAAATTGGTAGATATCAACTGAGGGGGAAAGGTAGGACTCAGGAGGAGGATGGATATAATGGAGTAGGTATACTAGTTGAAGAGGGCTATGAGGTGACAGAGGAGGTGGAGCCGAATAAAAGAGCAATACAGCGAGGGTTGGAAGGAAGGCTACAGACATATAGGGTCACAAGGGGCAAAACCAACATAGTGGTGACAGTAGTGTACAATTCTGCGGATGTTACCAACCGGAGGAAGAGTGAATGGCTAATAGAAGAACTTAGGAGCCTGACACAAGAAATGGAAAACAAAAAATGGTTAGTGATGGTGGATTTTAATGCCCATGTGGGCCTACTGGGGGAAGAAATGAACGGCAATGGAAGAAGGGTGTATCGATGGATAATTGAAAGCGATGTAATTCTGAAGAATCTAGAAGTGCAAGGAATCCCAACTTGGCAACAAGGAGAGAGGAGGAGTGCAATAGATTTTGCTATAATGAACAGAAAGTGTGGTGAGATAGATGAAGGCATATGTATTGATGTGGATCAAGAAATAGAGATCCAAACTGACCATAAAGCTATAATAGTGAAAGTAAAATGGGACCCGGTATGGGAAATGAAAAAGGGAAAGCGGAAAAATATATGGAAAAGAAAAGGGGCGGATTGGATAGCATATGAAAATGAAATGGAAGAAGCATTGGCAGGACTAATAATCTCTGAGGATATGAGGGTAAATTATACGGAGTTTGAATGAAAAATAAAAGAAGTGGCGATGCAAAAGATTGGGGGATATATTGATACGAACAGGAGGGAAAAGGTCAACCAAGGGGTGGTGGAACTAGGAAGTGGAGAAATAGTACTTAACTAGGAGAAAGATGAACAAACAACTAAGAAAACTAAGGTAAAGTAGAGAGAGAGGGTTGAGGCAGAACAAGTGGAAAGGATGGAATTAGAATATAGGAAGCAAAAGCAAAAAGTTACACAAGTAATCTGGGATGCAAAGATTAAGGAGGAAGAGGAAAATATAAGACAGTGGAGTAAGTTGGGTGTAAATGACTGAGAAAGAGAGCAGTGGAGATATCTGAGGAGGGCCTTGGAAGGGGATAAAAGTGATGACAAAGTAATAATGAAGACAATGGAAGGAGAATGCAAGGATGAGGAAAAAGTAAAGATGCAAATGGAAGAATATTGGGGAAGAATCGTTTGGGCATGGGAGGGAAGGGAAGAAATTGGAGCTAATGATGAACTTCTGTATGCAGTACAGGAATTAAAGGATCAACGTATAGGAATTAACAGGGAGGACATAGAGTATGTGTTGAAAAGGTTAAAAAATCATGGATGAAGAAAGGATAGTTGGTGAATTTCTGAAATATGGAGGAGAAAGGATGAAAGAGTTACTGACAACCTTATTTAATGATATGTTGGTGAACGGATGGGTGCCTGAAACTTGGCAGAAAAGTACGATTAATTTGATGCACAAATGTGGTAAAGACAAAAAACTGGTGGATAGCTACAGGCCAGTAGCCATAATGGGTGTGATAGGGAAGTTGTTTGGTAGCATCATGACAAAGAAACTGAAGGAGTGGGATGAACGTGAAGAGATACTTGGAGATGAGCAAAATGGATTCAGGACTGGAAGAAGAGCCATAGACAATCTCTATATACTATAGAATGTAATAGAGAGGGTAAGAAAACAAGAGGGTGTGCTATATGTCTGCTTTCTCAATATAGAGAAAGCCTTTGATAGAGTGGATAGAACAAAATTGTTTGCAAGACTAAGAGACTTGGGGATGGATGTAAATATTCTAAATGTAATATAAAAACTGTATGAAAACAACAAAGTCAAACTAAATCGGAAGGACATAGAAACAGGTTGGATGGTGAACGACATTGGGGTTAGCTTGTTCAGCTTCTTCATTGAAGAACTGTTGGAGAGAGTAAAGAGGGAAGGCCAAGGAGTCATGGTTGGAGACTGCATATGACAACCCTGGGATTTGCAGATGACATAGTTTTGGTTAGTGAAACAGCAGAGGGTTTGCAGAGACTTCTGAATGTGGTGTACCAGTATGGGGAAGAATGGAGAGTAAAATTTAGTAGAGGAAAGTGCAAAATAATGATATTTGGAGAATGAAGAGATGAAGGATAGATCCTAGGAAATGACATCCTAGAAGAATATAGATACTTAGGTGTGACAGTATGTAACCAGAAGGATATATTTGAGAAGCATAAGAGACAACATGAAGTAAATATGCTTAGAACGACTGGCATACTGAGGAATATGGCAGCTAAGCAAGCAAATGAGTATAAAATGATAAGGGATAGCAGTCCCAAGAAGCCTGTATGGGTATGAATTCTGTAAAGTGACAAAGGCAGAATTGGTTTTGACAGATGCTGATGACCTTTGATAGGCCCTTGTGACTTTTGTCATCCATGAAATTATGTTATGTTAAAGTAGCAAGAATAGCACTAGGAACCAATCCCTATGTAGCAGTAGAGTCACTGAGAGGAGAAATGGGCTGCAGTAGGTATAAAGAGAGGGTGGCAAAGATGAAAGCAAATTATAATTTGCGACTGCAAGGAATGGGAATAGAAACATGGGCAGCCTATGTGTATGCTCCCCGTAAGGGGCGCGGCGATTTGCCATGCTGACAGGATTCAGCACCCCATCCAACCCCAGCTTAGCCTCTTTTCCATCTTTCAAAACACTCGTGTTTCCCCCCGGTTTCCTCGCTTTTCATACAACCTCTCTCACAACTTTCTCTGGTCAGCCTCTAATTTCACAGGGTAGATGCTGACCTTCTTCTCAGCCAACCATCCCGGATTGGGGTGAGGGGGAAGGGAACAATGCTCCCTCACCCCTGAGCTCCGGTTTGGGATGGTAGTTTTTTAACAACCTGCTTCATCCCCACCCATACCTTACTCACATCCCTTTTCCTTCTCTTTTCACACTATATCAATTTTACGCCGTGCCCAAAGTGGAGCCGCCATGCTGAAGGGCTGCCAGGTCACCAGGTAGGAGGGGTAGCCTTAAATGGCTGCACCTGGTGCTGACAGGCCTGTACACACCCCTTGCAGAGCGGGCTACTGTGAGGGGTGATAAGCTATTGCATCCCATAATTAAAAGAGGGTCACCATGCCCAATGATAAGTTACCCCCCAAAATCCCTTTAATTTTCCTTGTTTCATCGTTGAAACCGCCCTCGGGCAGCTCTACAGAAAAAATTGAGGTCTTCCCCCCCCCCCCCCCGTGCTTGTGCAGGGGACTCTCCATATTTCTCTTAACGGGAGAGAAGTCTTACTCCTCTCCTTTGCCTACAGGTGTAGGGGACTCCACCTCACCCCCTTCTCCGGAGGTACTTTCGGGCACCTCCCTCTTCCCAGCCCCAGTCTTCCCCTTTTCTTTCCAAGGGGACTGCCAAGAAAGCCAGCAGGCAGCCCTTAGCCGACCGCTTCCCATTGAAGCGGCTTGGTAGGGCAAACCCCATTAGGGGGGAGAGGGAAACCAAGCCCCTTCGGTTGCTTGCCTCAAAAGACCTGCTGTCAAGAATATTGAACCTTGCCTGGGTCAAGGCCTGTGTCTCCTCAGACGTGACTTGTGACAGCGCTGCCAATGGGACCTGCGATGTCCTGGGGAGGGGGGGGGCTGGCAAACTGGAGACCCACCCTGAGATAACATGGTCCTTGAGGAAACCCAGCATCAGACGGTAGGGCCTTCGGCGCCAAGCAACAAACCTGAATCCGCCCCTATGCAAGGTCCTCCTCAAATGGCCTGGGTTTCCAAGGCAGTACAAGGAGGGGAGGGATCTCCTCCAATCGGTGCCTTTGTGACTGCCTGGACCTTCTTCATCTCGGAGAAAGACCTGGCCGAGGCCGGTCCATCTGGCCTGGAGGCTCCTGCAAGTGGAGGGAAGAAGCGGGTTCATTCCCCACCCTCGTCTCCTAAAAATACAAAAAATAAGAAAAAGACTATAAAGACTCGGGGCTCCTCTCCATCCACAGGGGCTGCAGGGACGGATAGGTCTGATGCCAATTCGGTAAGCGACCAAGCCAAGATCGGCTAAGACAAAAAGTGCACAGGGCGGAGCCTCGATAACATCGGGGCATTTTTTAGCCCGCTGTGTTCAAACGCTTCCTCGTTATTTTTCCACTGATGGCAGCATGTTGGCCAAGGGCAACATGATCCATCAGAGGAGAGCATTAGCTAGTGTAATTGATAGAGAGCCAAAGGTGACCCGTTTCTCAGACGGGAGTCTTCTGGCGAATGCGGCGGATACTTGATGGCACCCTGGTTACTATGATGCTGCACTCTACCATGAACTTTGTGAAAGGAGTAGTTTATGCGAGGGAACGCGTTGACTACTCCATAGAGAACATCACCTTAGAGTTCGCCGACCATGGGGCAGTCAAGTTCAAATGTGTGATGAGAAAACAGGGAGGGCCCTCGAAACCTACCCCTACAATCTTCATCACGTTTGACTGTGACAAGCGCTCTGAGTCGGTGCGTGCCGGTTGGTACCGCTACTGCGTGAAGGCATTTGTGCCACTGCCGCGGAGGTGCTATTACTGTCACCGCTTCGGCCATACGAATCGCTCATGTAGATGTGCAAAGTTGGGGTCACCCAAAATATGTGTAAATTGCACCAAGGCAGCACATGATAAGTCCAAATCATGTGTGGGCAATTGTGTCAATTGTGGAGAGCCTCACCCCACTTCTTTGAAGCAATGTGGTGCATATCTCGTTTTCAAAGAATTCCTGGCTGTTCCGGCCCAGGATTGACTTTCATTCCGCGAGGCTAATGACTTGGTCCTGGTGCGCCCACTCTGCCTGGGACGTCTTATGCCTCAATAGTTAGAAAGGCACCCTCTGCTCCTGGCCCATCCAGGCCAACAAGCACGGTTGCTTTCATGGCAATTCAGAGCCCTTCTGCAGGTTCTACTCAACCCGGGTGCTCCCCTGGTAAAGCTGGTGGCAAAAAGGGCTCACACCCAGCCCCGGCTAAAACCAGGGCTCCCCCCCTTCCCCCAGCGTGACCGTTTCCCGTAATGCGAAACGGCCACGCGCCTCCACCGAGTCGTTAGACTCACAGGAGGCAACGCCCCTGAAGTTGGTCTCCAGGCCATCTTCGTGTTCGTAAAGCTGTCCTTCGAAAGGAGGACAGCAAGAAATGAGCTTCGGCTCCTTCGCCCACGCCTAGTGGTGGGCTGAGTGGCTCGGAGACGGTGGATCCTCGAAAAGATGGCCCCCCCGCTTCCGAAGCCGCCACTCCCGCCTAAGGTTTCAAGGTGGAGGGAGGAAAAGACTTGCATGGCGAGCTCAATCTCCCCCAATAAGTCCTCGAAGGCAACAGCGCATTGTCCGGCCAACAGCACCTGGGGTTCTGCCTCCTGGAAGTGGACGGCCATTCCCATGAGAGTCTTCTGTTCGAAGAGGGCCCTCGCATCTCCTCCGAGCTAGGACTAGAGGGCATATTCCTTCAATGGAATTGCTGTGGACTCCGGGCCAATTGGGAGGAGCTGCAAAGGCTCCGCCCAATCTCTCTAACCTCTTGCGTGTACAAGTTGATGCAGAAATTGGTAAATGTTAGATTAGCCTTTTTTCTGGACAGCAGAGGGCATCTGTCTTCTGCACAGTGCGGCTGTTGCAAGTTCCACTCCACGTCAGATGCTCTGCTCTGACTGGAAAATGCCGTCTGTGAGGCTTTCCTTCGTAGAAAGTGCTACGCCACGGTGTTTTTCGATCTGGAGAAGGCCCATGATACCGCATGGCGATACAGTATCATGGAGACCCTGCACACGATGGGGGCGAGGCGACGCATCCCAATGTTTATATCTGAATTTTGCTAGATTGTCGATTACGTGTACGGGTGGGAGACCCTCTCTGGCCTAATGGAACAGGTAGAGGGTGTCCCGCAGGGAAGCATCAACGACATCACCTCGGTGCTGCCTGAAGATGTTCTCGCTACGCTCTACGTGTACGACCTTTCGATCTCTTTTGGCGTGGCTCAGGTTCCAACTCTGGAACGTCGACATCAACAGGCATTGAACTGCGTCTCTCGGTATGCCAAAGCGCACAGGTTTCAGTTTTCCTTGGACAAGACTAAGGTGGTGCACTTCTGCCGCCATCCACGGCCCGCCCAGACCCAGACTTGTTTCTTAATGGGGTACGCCTAGAAGTGGTTGAATCGCACCGTTTCCTTAGTCTTGTATTTGACCGACGCCTCACCTGGGAGGCTCATATTCGCATCATTAGGGTCTCTTGTAACCGCGCTATGGATATTCTCCATTCCGTTACGTTCAGTGCTTGGGGCGCTGATAGGGCTTACTTTTTTATTGATCCTTTGTTCGTTCGAAGCTCTACTACGGATATGAGTTTTATGTTTCCGCTGCTGAGCGTGTATTGTGGAAGGTGGACTCAATCCACCACAACGGCCTTCGCCTTGCGACCAGTGCCTTCCACACTTTCCCCATGAGAGCCTACTAGTTAATGCTGGGGAGATGCCACTCGCTCTACGCCGCATACAGTGCATCACTCGCCTGTACGCGCGAGCCTGGCGGCTCCCTCAGTCGCCAACAGCTCTCACTGCATCCGCAGCTGATCTCGACGGTCCCTATGCCGCCGAGAGATGCTAGGCATACCCTAAGCCCTCTGGGTTTAGGGCCAGGAAACTCCTTCGAGAGCTAGGTATAGCTCTCGGGCCAGTGTCACACCTGGTTCTGCCCAGGACGCCATCCTGGAGGGTACCACATTTGGCTATTTGTCACCACGCCTCTGCTCCAAACCTTGTACAGCGCCCGGAGTATTGCATTCGACCTTTTTGGAGCACACATCGTGTCACGCTGGAACTGTGCTAGTGTATACGGATGCCTCCAAGTCCCAAGAGGGGGTCGGCTTCCACGCCGTATCTCCTCTGTTTGAAGTCAGCGGGGCTCTGCCATGCACTGGGTCTGTCTTCACAGCTGAGCTGGTGGCAATACACCACTCGGTACCGGAGATTACGCGACGTGCCCGGTTCAGAGACTGGATTGTGATCTATAGCGACTCACAAAGCGCCCTGAGTGCTCTCGGGGCCTTGGAATCTTCTCATTTCCTGGTTTGCGATATCCGTTATGCCTCGGTTTTGGCGAGCCGGGCGGATGTTGAGATTATCTTCTGCTGGGTTTCTGGACATGTAGGAATTGCGGGGAATGAGGGTGCCAAAGAGTCCGCGAGGACTGTGTGACCGGACCAGCGTTTTGCTCTTCCTCATACCGACTACATGGCAGGAATACGCGCAGCTCTGTGGGCGGCTTGGCAAAGAAGATGGGAGACAGTCTAGGGGAACTTTAAGGCGCATGCCATTTTACCGCGACTGTTTCCATGGACCTATCCCCCAATACCGCGAAGGCTTCAAGATGCTTTTTGTTGTCCCTAAATTGCGTACACTCGTGGGATGCCCCGCTATTTGATGGAGCACTCGCCAGCGCCCTACTTTGAAGACTGCATTGTCCCCCAGACTGTTCAACACATTCTTGTTGAATGTCCCAGTCTGGGCAATCTTAGCACATGTTACCTCTTCCAGTACTGGGATGGGCGGGGTCACTACCGCCTGTCCTTTGTACTCAGGATGAGTGCATGCACATTGACTGGTGGACTTGTTAACTTTTGGGGGGAGGCTGGCCTTCTTCCTATTATTTAACCAGTTTTTTTGTTTTTATTTTTGTTTTTGTTTTTTTCCCATATAGGTCGCACTTTCCTGCACCCGGGGGATCTCCCCTCGACACAGGAGTTTGCTTTCTGTTAGTTGCATTTTCCCTTTTTTAGTTTTTGGTGTTCATTTTTTTTTTGTGTGTTTTTGAATTTGATTTTAAAGTAGCCTATTACTAGGCAGGTTTTTAATACGGCAACTAATGCCCAAGTAGGCAGTCGTCAGATGAGCTCTTAAAAAAAAAATGTGTATGCTTCCTACTTTAGGACTGAGTGGTGCGAAGAGGTAATAAGAGTAGATATGAAATATGAATTAGAAGCAATATATATAGATGAAAGAGCAAAAAGAAAACTGAAACAAAATATATTAGATTCAGGAGAAAGGCTCTGGAAAAAAGGAATAAATGTAAAGAGAAGTCTGAACATCTACAGAGGCAAAAAGGAGCCTTGCATTACGAATATGTATGATGGGAGTTTTGCAAGCCAGCTAACATAAACATATAACATGATTTCATGCATGACAAAAGCCACAAGGGCCTATCAAAGGTCATTTGCATCTGTCAAACCCACCTACAAACATTAATTTTTAGAGTTTTGTTTTTTATTTTGCATTTATTTTTTGTTTTTAGTTTTCCCTAAGTCAAAAGCAGCTCATCTTCAACTTTACCAGAAACTTAATATCCGAAACCTATAGCATACTCCCATTGGGAGATGTGCTCAACCAGGGATCCGCCATAGAGGAAATTCCAGATGAAGATGAACTAATCAATCCCTAAAACACTCGGCAAAGAGAACACGATCACCCTCTTGTAATGGGGAAGACACATTGGAAGGTATACCGAAACAAACAAGGATAAACGAAACGCATGCTAGGATTGCTTCTCCCAGGCAACAGGTCAGTCTACTGATGAACTCTTCACAACATACCATATTCAAGAAAAATCTAGAGCTAGGGTATTCAATAATCTCCCCAAAATAACACAAGCCATAATGCAAAGCCCCTTTGCCAAATATTTCCACACAGGTGACCCAGAAGTTAAAGGATCCATCAAAACACTGGTCATTAAAATAAGGAAATGCAATATCCTAAAACTCAAACAACCAATGGGAAACCTAGAAATTCTGGGACCTTGGACAGTGAAATGTCATGAGGTAGGCATAACAGATAACCAACATTACACATTTGGCATTATAGGTCCAGTGGACTTAGAATACGAAACAGAGGAATTCTTACGAGATGTTAGTATCATCCAACATAACAAGGAAAACCCATTTGACTCCTGTAAAGTGATAGAGGCCTACAGGCTCCCAGCCAAATTCCCCAAGCCTAACCAGCTGGTCAAATCTCAATATAATAGACTAAGATTTTGGGGGCCCATTACCAATAAGAGTAAAATGCCACAGCATGTCATTCAGAGTCTCAACATACCACTTCCAAGTTTTATGTTGTTTCGCATGTTTACAATTTGACCCCAGTTCTTCCACCTGTAGAAACAACAATAGATGTACAATGTGCAGTGGTCACCATTCCTTTAAAGATGAACAAGGTGAAATATGTAATAAATCCCCTTATTGTTATCTGTGCCAAGATGACCACAGACCTGTCTCACATATTTGCCCCATTTATCTTGAGGCTTCAAATATCCATAAGAAAGGTATTGCTGATAAAACTCTTGTCCAAGATATAAATACCCAATTGAGGGCCCTTCCAATGCTATTCCATCAAAAAAGGACAACCAACAGGACAAGGGACCCACAATCCAATATAACTACCAATACACAAGTATCTAAGTACACAAGTATCTACTACAATCCCATGATTCCATGGAACATAAGGAAATACAAGAAATAAAACATACAACCAATTTCAGTATCCGCTCATCCAACTTCTTATGCAGAAATAGTAAGACACTGTCCTCCAACTCTTTGACCATGTCAGCAATGTAGACCTGCACATTCAAAAGCATTTCACCCAAACATCGAATGGCTCTCGGAAGAAATTACAGTGGAACCTCACAGCCAACATGAAAAGGATAAAAATGACAAAAGTAACTCCAGGCCCCCATGTCAAACTCCTAAATTAGCTCACACTCGTGGCCCTTCCTTCCCTCCAACTAACCTCAATGTCTGCATAATCACGCTAGTCCACATTCTCATTGATGCCCTGCATGCATTTACCCAAGGTATTCCTCTTAAGGATCTTTGTGAATGACTCATACCTAGTTTACTAACTCTCCTTCCCTCTTCATAAATAAACAGCTCAATTCTCTTTACTTCTTATTTTGGAATGCTCATTCATTGGTTAGAAAACCCCAAGAATTTAAGATTTTTATCAATGGACTAAAACCAGCAATTATAGGGATTTGCGAGACATGGCTACAACCAAAACTGAATTTTCAAATCAGAAGATATGCTGTCATTAGGAAAGACAGACAACCACACAGTGGTGGAGGATTAGCCCTCATAGTTAGGGAAAATATACGTTGCAAGCCCTTCACCTTAACTAGATATGAAGGTGGCATCTTGGAATCCCTTGCAGTCCAAGTAGAGATGTTTGATGGATGGACTACAATACTGATAGTGTATAACCCTTGCAAAAATGTCACCTCATCTGAAATCACCCATTACCTTGAACAACTCCCTTCCATTACACTAATCCTAGGGGACTTCAATGCCCATCATAGTCTATGGGAACCAGATATACCTGTTAGCTCCCGTAATACATCAGGTATTTCTCTCTTGAATTATCTTACAGATACAAATTGATATATCCTACTTTTCCCAGCAGGATTGTATACCCGAGTTGACCCACACACTAGAACAAATCAGTCCTAGACTTATGCCTTAGAGAATCTTAATCACTGGGTGTGGAACTTGCAACAGGTCCTTATATGGGAAGTGATCATCTACCCCTTATCCTGCACTTCCCAACAAAAAAAAATACTACTAAAATTCCATGTTGACCCCGATGGAGGTTAGAAAACAAAGGTTGGCCAATATTTAAAACAAGCATTACAGCCTTCTCACCAGAACTCACTCTCCCACTAGAGGAAGCTGTGGGTTCATTCTCTGATTGGTTACAGTCAGCAGGACACAAGGCCTTCCACCTAGTAAAACAAAGATCAGTTCCCAACTGTGGAATACCAGGGTGGACAGAAGCCTGCAAAGAGATAGTGACAGCCAGACGCCGAGCTTGGAATAAATGGAGGAGATGAATCACACAAGAAAATATGTTAAAATACAAAAGACTTGATGCAGAATGCAAACCTACCCTCACAACAGCACGACAGGAAGCATAGTCAAACTAAGTATCATCCCTCTCATTCTCCACAACCACTACTAGAACTTGGAGGTTCCTGTGAGCCATGAAAGGGAAAGCTTCCACCTTCTCATATCCACTACGCAAAGAAGGAGAAGATCTTCTGTCAGACTTTTCTCAATCAGAATTCCTAGCATCCTTCCCACATACAAAATTGGGTTCACCAGCCCCACTTACCAATCCAAACCAATTTACCCTTATCATACAACGAGCCATAGAAGCATCTCCCACACCTGATCTATCAGTCCACTTTACACTAAACGAATTGAACTCTGCCATTTCCAATCTCCCCCAAGAAAAGCAGCCGGCCCTGACAATATCCCATACGAGTTCCTGACTCATCTTCCACAAAACTCAAGAGAATTACTGCTACAACTATACAACCAAAGCTGGTCAACTGGAACATTCTCTAAGGTCTGGAAGGAATCAATCACCCTTCCTATCCCCAAGCCTGGTAAGGATCCAACTACCCCTCCTGGTTACCACCCCCATTGCCCTTCTACCTTGCCTGGGTAAGCTCCTTGGATGCCTAGTAACTACCCAACTACAATGGTGGATGGAATCAAAAGAACTACTCCAAGGAGAACAGTGTGGTTTTCGGCCAGGCAGGAACACCCTAGAAGTCCTTCATCAACTAGAACATTTCGTACAAGTCACTTACAGAGACACAAGATTCATGCTCGTGAACCTTCAGCATTGCAATTAGTGGGACACACTCCACTACACACCCTATCCAGCGCAGAGTTCCCCAAGGCTCAGTCCTTAGTCCACTATTATTTAACATCTTCATGGCAGATATACACAGATCCGCTAGAACCTCCACACTAATATATGCAGATGACCTTGTGGTGGAGCGAATGTAAGTGTGTGTGAAGGGCCATTCTCCCACCCCTTTTCCAATACCCTCTCCCTCCCTCTGTAAGAATGTGTGTGTGTGAATGGGATTGGTTTTTTTTATATATATATTATTTATTAGGGATTTCATGTTTTGTTTAAAATGTTTTTGTCTCTTTGCAGAGAGTTTCTTGATAAAATTCTTTTTGCGAAAGTCCACTCTATAATTTTGCCCAAATTCTCCAAGATAATCCTAAAATTTGTAAAGAGTGGTGGAGATTGTAGGATTCAAAGTAACAATTGAAATTATTGTACGTCCCATTTGAAGGAGGAAGGCTTCTATATAGCTTCAATACTGCGACAAGATCGCTTTATATTATATCAAGCTCGGAGATGCCAGTTTTTCTTGATAAGTCCTAGGCATTGTGAACACTTGAGTGGCAGCTGGCAGGACTTGCCCCTGGGAAAACCATGTGAGGCCTATTCCTGTATTGTTTTTTTTTATCAAGTGTGGTTGTTAGGCCTCCTTGATACGATTTTGTATTACTTGTTGTACATTCATCTCATCTATTGGATTTGTTGTTTTTTCATACATCTCTTGTTTGTTTGGTAGTAGCATTTAGTTAAATAAGGTTGTGGATATTTTGCCAATAAGTAGGACTATTTTTACGAGATCTCAAATTTATTCACCCCTATCTCTCATAAATATTTACCTCATATTTTTCTTGTAAATAAAAGACTGTACATACAATCCATTTCATTTTTCCCTCGATTTCTCATGTTTGAATTAGTGTAGGAAGCGGGTTAGAATGATTGGGATTAGAATTTAGGTTTTCAGCCCACTACAACCTGACTCTAGTCAGTACTGCATTCACCCTCTTAAAAGCACAGAAATGACTACAGTCAGGAGTGAATAATCTAGCTGAATGGTTCAATAAATGGGGACTTCAAGTCAACCCTCAGAAATCTGTGCTCATGTGTTTCACTCAGAAATGTGCCTTTCCATCCCTCCCCAACATAGCCATTAATGGTATTACAGTTTTTATCCAAAGACAACACACATTTTTGGGACTCTATCTAGATCAGGGGTCACTAAACTTTTTTCACAGTGGGTCAGATAACAGAGAATGACGAGTACAGGCCGCATAACCATTTTGTTCAATACAATATAGTGAATACACAAAAATAAAGACAAACAACATATTTATTTACCAATACACACAAAATAAAGACAACAAATATATTTCTTTACCAAAAAGTTATCAAAAAAGGCATCATTAGCAATAAGATAGTAACATAACATAATTTCACATGACAAAAGCCACAAGAGCCTATCAAAGGTCATCTGCATCTGCATCCATAGGATTGTGTCAGATTATGCATCTACAATATACAATATAAACAATCTAGAGGATTGTGTCATTAAATCATCCATCTACAATATACAATTCGAACCATACCCAGGAATGTGTCAAAAACACAAAGCATCATCAAAGTTAACCCTCCCTCCCCATATAATCATCTAATCACCATTTGAATACATTCAAGTTTAGACTGTCTACCGTCTCAGGTGGCAAACTATTCCAGTAATCTACCACTCTATTGGTGAAAAAATATTTTCTAACATCCAACCTGCACCTCTGTTTTTTTAATTTTTAAGTGGTGACCCCTAGTCCTATTACTACCTTCCAACTCAAATAACTTGCTAAAATCCAAAATATGTTCTCTCGAATGAGAACATATTTAGTACCCTCGGTCTAAATATTCAAGGTACTTCAGGGACAGTATTATTTTTGTTGCCCTCCTTTGTACAGACTCTAGCAGGTTGATGTCATGTCAAAAATGTGGTGACCATGCTTGTATACAGTACTCTAAATGTGATCTAACATACGAGTTGTAGAGTTTAAGGATAACCTCTTTACTCTTGTAGCTAACATTCCTGTTAATGTATCCTAGCACCCTATTTGATCTATGTTTTGCCTCAATACACTGCTTCAAAAACTTCAGTGACTTATCTACTACTATGCCAAAGTCCTTCTCATTCTCAACTGGATTCAGCCAATGCCCATCCATTTCATAGCTAAATTCCCTATTATCCCTTCCCAATCTCCCCCATGTACATCTAGCAGACCTGTGCAAGACTCCCTCTTCTTTTCTCAAATAGTCCAAAACTGCTTCGCCTGCCTAGAGGATGAAAGTGACGCAAAGACCATCAAACAAGAGGAAATGGACATCATCATCCACCCATCACCCACACCAGCCATGGCACAACACACCCATTCAACCCCTCCAAATAATTGCCATTAGCCATCAGTCAATCATGTCAATGCACCCTCCCACCCCACTAAACTCAAGAAGAAGATGCCTTTTCCCCCACAATTCCCCCCTACTTCCAGGCAGAATTATTTCCTTCTAACGACCTCTCACTCCAGACAATAACCCCACACTCCAGATTAGAGCCTCCTCTGCCCCCATAAGGCTGACCTTCCTTCCACAACTCAATGCCCTCCCGCACTCTGCCTCCCAACACCTCCCCAGCATATCACACTCACAGAAGCCTCTACCAGAACCCCAGAACGATCTCCTGGATCTCCCTCCTGCTTGAAGTACTTCAAATGTTCCAATCTGGGAACACCTTTAGTCAAATTCTCATATGGACCATCTACAAATGGTGAGAGGCTGTGAGCAAAAGGGTAATATAAAAGGCCAGCATGACTCCATGTCCACCTTCTGCGCATCCCTCTCCTTCTCCACTTCCTCCAGCAGAGCATGGGCCTTTGTAAGATCTATGCAAGGAAATTTCTACCCACTAGTAAGAGTCGGCATCACCCTCATCTCAATGTGGGACAAGGCTAACTTCCTTGCCAGTTTCTTTGAAGGACAACTATCAGTACACCTCTTCTCTGGGCCTCTTTGACATCATGCGAAGTATGGCCAGACTCCGCTGGGGTGCAAACAGGGCGACACTCCTCAGTGAAAGAGCACCAAAACTACTTGGTACTCACCAAAAGACACAGTAGACAAAGTGACGTTACTCATCCTCTTCTATTGTAGGTTGTCACTCTGATGAGACTTACTGACTCAGATGTTAGATGATCCTCTCAGGTCAGTTGGTAGATATGCTCCTCTTCTTAGGTATGATGTATTGACTCATAACATAGATATACATTTAAGGGCAGGTAATAACTAGGCACATAAGATTGATGGCTAACTCAATAATATAATCCTATAATAAGATAAATGATTCGTGTGGCATCTCAACATTATACTACTTATACATTCCTAACAGATTCCCTCTCTTTCTCTAAACAAAGATTTATACATATTTAATAATAATAATAATAAGTCTTTTGTAATGCGCATGTTGTGCTGAGATGAGAATGGAAATACAATGGAAATTCAAGAGGGGGGAGAAGGCAATACTGAAAAGATGCAGTTTCAGGAGACACTTAAATGTGGTAAGAGAGGGAGAAGACCTGATTTTAGCAGGAAGAGCATTCCACAACTTAGGGGCGCAGATTGAGAAGGAGCAGTCCCCCATTGAGCAGAGGGATGAATGAGGAATATTCAAAAGAGGTGCATGTGATGACCGAACAGCCTGAGGGACATGACGTGGTGAGAGGGCAGAAGAGAGGTAAGACGGGGCCTTGTTGTTTAGGGCCTTAAATGTGAAGAGAAGTATCTTGAAGTGAGTACGAGATCTGACAGGGAGCCAGTGCAGTTCATGCAGCAAGGATTTCGAGGGAGAGAAGCGAGAGCGACGGAGGAGAAGCCGGGCTGCATAGTTCTGTACAAGTTGAAGGGGGCGGAGAGAGGAGGATGGCAGATTCACAAGCAGAGAGTTACAGTAGTCAAGGCATGAGGTGATGAAGGCATGAACAGCCGTCTCAAGACTTTGGCGATCAAAGTGAGAGCAAATGCGAGAGAAGTTACGAAGGAAACATAGAGAGGATTTGCTGACATTGCGGATATGAGGCTTAAAGGAGAGATGCTCATCAAAAACAACACCCAGATTCCTAACGCAGTCAATGATAATATTACCGCCTAGAGTAAGCGAGGAAAAGAGAGATTTAGATTTTTTTACAAGATCAGGGGTGCCGACGAGGAGGACCTCAGTTTTGGAGTGATTAAGCCTGAGGAAGTTGGTAGAGAGCCAGTCAGAAATGGAGGATTAGGCAGCCAGGAGGTCAGTGATAGAGTAGGCAAATGACGCGGGGGATGAGGAAACGAAAATTTGAGTGTCATCAGTATAGAGGTGGAAGGATAGACCGAGATTACGGAGAAGGGAACTAAGAGAGAGAAGGTAGATATGAAATAGTAGAGGATCAAGGACAGAGCCTTGTGGCACTCCAAAGCGAATGGGGGTAGAGTTGGATGAAACGTCGTCACTCACAACGGATTGGGTACGAGACGAGAGGTAAGAGCGGAACCAGTCAAGCATGGTGCCTGATATGCTGAGGAAAGAGTGGAGACGATCAAGTAGGACGGTATGGTTAATAGTATCGAAGGCAGAGGAGAGGTCGAGTAGAATGAGGATGGAGGCACAACCCCTGTCCGTGGCTCTTCGTAAGCAATCAGACACATTGAGAAGGGCGGTTTCTGTGGAGTGACCTGACTTGAAACCAGATTGATAGGTTTCATCAATTTTACAGGCCACCATGTGACTGTTGATGCATGAAGCAACCACTCTCTCCAGAACGTTAGAGAGGAAAGGAAGTTGCGAAATCGGGCGATAATTGGAAGGGTCAGTGGGGTTCAGTTGAGGCTTTTAAGAATCGGACGGATGTGGGCACGTTTGAAGGAAGAGGGGACAAGACCAGTTGCAAGTGAAGTGTTGGACAGGTGAAGAAGCGTTCGGAGGATAGCAGGCAGAATTTTACCTAACAGTTTAGGCGGAAAAATGTCTTTTGGGGAGCCCGATTTCTTAGAACCTTGAGAGCAGGGCTGTAAGCTCCAACGCGGTCACAGCGGGGAAAACGATAAGCGGCTGAGGCGGGAAGTCAGGGAGAATGGCAGGAGCTGGGACAGAAGGCTGAGGGAGAGAGGCACGGAGGTTAGTGACCTTATCTGCGAAGAAATTCGAGAGAGTAGCAGGGCTAATGGGTGGGGAGACCTGGTCTGGAGAAGTAAGACGGGAGAGCAGGCGGAAGATGGTACGTGGATCATTCCTATTATCAGTAAGCAGATTATGTGAGTAGGCTTCATGAGCAGATTTTAATTTCGCCACGTAGGAAGCTGTTGCAAGTCAGAACGCCAGCGAGAGAGGGGTCGTGTCTTGCCCACGGGTGCGAGCCTTTCTAAGGACTCTTTCATGGGCACGCGTGGACTGCCTAGCACGGAGTTCCATAGAGTACCAAGGGGCACGATGACAACGGGAGTTTGAAGGGGTGACAAGTGGAGAATGGGCATCAAGACAAGTGAATATCAATGGAGGCAAGTTGGCGGAAAGGCTTAGGATTATGAGACAGCTGGGGAGGTATATGGAATGGGATATAGAAGTTGAAGTTGATAAGGAAGTGATCAGATATAGCATTGGACAAATTTGTAGTCATCAGGTTGGAAATAAGACAGTCAGAGATTACAAGGTCTAAAATGTTACCGTGAGAGTGGGTAGGGGAAGAAACGTGTTGGGTGAGGGAGAAGAGATCCAGGATTTCAGAAAAGGCTTTGAAATTAGGATTGTGGCCAGGAAGGTTGAAATCACCCAGGATTCGCAGAAAACCAGTAGGGGAGAGGCCAGCGAGGAGGTTACTAAATTCATCAAGAAAAAGCTTGAGGGAGGAGCTGGGGGGGGGGGGGGGTAGAGGACTAAGATAGTTAGAGTGGGGGTGGAATCAGATACATTGATGAGCGCCTCAAAAGAAAGAAGAGGGGGAGAGGGCAGATTATTCAGAGGGAAGGAGGCACTGTGAATGAAAGCAACTCCATCACCACAAGAGTTACGGGAGGTATGGGAGTGGACGTAACCATAAGGGGTAGCGAGCTTTAAACAGCAAGCAGAAGGGGCAAGCCAAGTTTCCGTGAGTCCAAGGAGAGTGACTTGAGTGTTAATGAGCAGGTCATGAATGTAGTCAGCCTTCTTCGAGAGGCTTCTGAAATTGAGGAGAGACTCTGAGAGAATGGGTGAAGGGGCAGGTGAAGAAGAATCAGGGTTAAGTGGGGGGGTTGATTCAAGTAAAAAAGTTTTCTAAGAGCAGGAGCTAAACGGAAACCACGTTTAGTGTGGCGGCGGGAACGAGAAATTCCCAATGCATTAATGTGAGTAAGGGTGTTTTGAGAAACAATGGTAGCAATTCCATTGAGGGCAAGTATCGTTAACCTATCAATCATGATGGCTAAGCGAGACAATAATGGGAGAAAAGCAAATGAACTATATAAGCAGAGTGGCTTAAGCGACACAATAACGGGAGAAACAACAATCGAGACAAAATAAAGAGTAATCAAATTGTGTGAACAAATAAAATTACGATAGAAACAAGAAATGAGGGGAAAAAAATAGTGACAAATCAGAATTAGCGGTCGGTGAGGGAGGGGGGCATGGGCGGGAAGACAGAGCGGAGGTAACAACGAGGCAGCTTGAAAAAAAACCCACGTGGGTGCGGGAAGACAGCGGAGGTAACAATGAGGCGGCTTGAAAAAAAGCAACACAGCAAATGGTGAAAGCACAGGCAATAACACTGCAAAAAACAAAATTAAAACACAGCACAAAAGATAACTTGAACCATAGAAAGAGCCACAGATAAGCGCATCGATCCACTAGCCAAGAAGGCTCTCATACAATTCTACCATATAGAATAAATTTTAAATTACAAACCTACTGCATAGGTGCCACACTTAAATGAAACTACCCCTCATGAAACTTAAATTTCCTTATATTAAAACAATATAATCTCCTCTTTATAACAGGTCAAGAAATCATAAGAAAATCACAAATATATAGGTAACAAGATTATTTCTTCCACTTTTTTTTTAAGCTTAAAATTCTATGCACCCACTCGATAACACACTAGTGAGCTTTCTTTTATTTGCACCAGCTTTGGTCAACACATTTGTGAGCTGATTTTCAGTGTTGATCCATTTAATTACAATTTCACCTTTAACACTCATTTCTCTCAGAGCAGACATATCGACCATTAAACGCTTGTCAGCTATTACATTAGAGTTTTTTGCAGCATCATGTAAACTTTTATTGTCATCATAGAGATTTGACGGACCTAATAACTTTTTTTTTAAGCTTAAATATCAATGCGCCCACTCGTTAACACACTAGTGAGCTTTCTTTTATTTGCACCAGCTTTGGTCAACACATCTGCGAGCTGATTTTCAGTGTTGATCCATTTAATTACAATTTCACCTCTATCACTCATTTCTCTCAGAGCAGACATATTGACCATTAAATGCTTGTCAGCTATTACATTAGAGGTTTTTGCAGCATCATGTAAACTTTTATTGTCAACATAGAGATTTGTCTGACCTAATTCTCTTTCCAATACCTCTTCCAAGACCTTCTTGCTCATAAAGGTCACATCAATTGCTTCACCCTGGCTAGATGCAGGATTTTTTACTTCCAGATAATTAAATTATGGAATGTTTTTGTTGAGGTTTTTGGCTCTGCTAATAATTTGGAGTAGTTTAAGAACCAGCTTGCGCTTAATTTGGCTCCAATTTGAGTTTGATTCACTAGTCTAGCATATTGTTTGGAGGAATGGCATTTTGAAGTTTTTTGTCATCTTTGCTGTAAGATACTAATAGTGTTTAGTGATGAGGGTTGTTCCTTAATCAATTAAGAAATGTAATTTCATAACAAGAAAAAGACTAGTTCACATTTGATTATGAAAATATCAGATCTTTTTATTTTTAACTGTAGTTACCATTCACTTCGCTTAGCAGAAATAAGAATTGTAAGCAAAGGGAATAAAGTTATATTTTCTCTTGATCAATACTTTACTGCCCAAAGCATTTCTCTGGATTTCTCCTTTTTCCCAGTCCCCATAGTTGTGTACCCTCTCTGCCCCAATACCAACAGAGGAACTAAATCTCTATTATCTTCATCTATCTTCACCATATTACAGATCTCTCATTATTTTCGGCATGATATCTTTGGTGATATAATTATCTGGCAATAGGTCTAGAATCTGTCCACCAGTGATGTTTGGATGGATCTTTTAAAAATTAGTAATCTGTGTCAAACTGTTCCATCATTTTAAAAGTTTCTCAGAAAGGCCAACTGTAGGTTGTACCTGACTCAAATTTAACTCTTGATCCTTAGGATTATTAATACAGATAAAAAATTGTTTTAAAAAGAAGCTGTCAAAATAATATATTGCAAGACAAAGGACTGTGGTATATAAAAGTCCTTTATCCAACTGAAACCTTTTAAGATTATTTAGGAAAGCCACATAAAATTCTTGAATTAAATATGGATATAAATATGACTAATGAACATTTCCCTATGGATGAAATATTGGATAATAAAGAGGTAAGTTAATTATGATTATTCAGATATTTGTTTTAAGACAGACTGACTCATTCATTCTAACACTTAATTGCCCCATGCTAAGGTCCATGTGTGTGAATGATTTTGTAGGTAATTCTTGCTTGGTTATAAGGTTTTGTTATCTTTCTTAGACAATGGTAAGAGCTTTGCCTGTAATGTTATGGTTGGGTTTGATTACATATATTATAGATTAATTATGTTCTGAAGAGGTCAAGATAGTGTTTTATGCGCACTACTTTTATGCTAGTAAGTGATTTAGTGGGAAGCTCTGAGGGCTGGCAATGTAGAGGGCTTTTATTTGTGTTGTAGTGTGGTGAGATGGCTGGATGTAAGATTGTGAGCCCAGGGTATATAGGTATGTGCAAATTAGGAATAGATGTACTTTGCAGATATATTCATTGGAGTCTTCGAGTGTGAGTGATAGAGTGTGTTATTCTTGTTTATTTGTTTGCTTCTTGTGTCCTTTTGGTTGTTAACAAGTTGGTTGTGTCTATGGTCACACTGAGCACTGTAACAGGGCCCTTATAAAGGAGGTTGATATTTAATACCCTATTCTGGGTGTTTCATGTACTCAAGTTTGCCCCATAAGGGGCGCAACAATTTGCCTTCCTCACACCCATTCAGCCCCAGCTTAGCCTCTTCTCCTTCTTTCTGACAACCTGTGATTTTACCCTACTTCCTCACTTTCGCTACAACTTCTCCCACAGCTTTCGCTGGTCAGCCTCTAATTTCGCAGGTTAGACGCTGACCAGCTTCCTCTGACCCAACTATCCTGGATCGGGGCTGAAGGGGCAAGGGGACAACATTCCCTCACCCCTGAGCTCTGCTCTGGGGTGGTGGGTTTTCAACAACCTGCTTCATTCCCACCCACACCCTCCTCACATACCCTTTCTGTCTCCTTTCATTGTCTATCAATTTTACACCGTGCCTAAGGTGGAGCCGCAATGCCAATGGACTGCCAGGTGACTAGGCAGGAGGAGTGGTCTCAAATGGCTGCACCTGGTTTTGCTGGCTCTGTATTTACCCCTCATAGAGCAGGCAACTGCGTCACATGATAAGCTTATGCATTTCGTGACATAAATATGGTCACTATGCTCAGTGATTTGACCAAAAAATAAAAATACTCCCCATCTACCATCACCGGAGCCACCTTTGGGCAGCTCCACTGAAAAAATGGATCCCCCCTTTCCCTGTGCTTTCACAGGTGACCCTCCAAAACTCTTTGCTTGGGGTGATGAGAGTTTGCATCCCATTGAAACAATAGGGTCACGATGCCTAATGATGAGACCTTTTTCCTAACCGCCTCAGGCACCTAAACAAAAAAAAATGAAGGACCCTTTCTCTGTGCTTTCGTAGGGGACCCTCTAAACCTCTTTGACCAGAAAGAACGCTTACTCCTCTCCTATGCCTACATGTGCAGGGTACTCCCCCCTCACCCCCTTCTCTGGAGTCACCCTTGGGTGAATCCCTCTTTCCAGCGGTAGTTCCTCCTTTTGTTTCACAGGGGATTGCCAAGAAGGCCCCCGTAAGGGGCGCGGCGATTTGCCATCCTGGCCGCCGTGCTGACGGGATCCAGCGCTCCGTCCGGCCCCAGCTTAGCCTCTCTTCCTTCCTTCAGATAGCCCGATTTATCCCCTACCTCGTCGCTTTTCATACAACCTCTCCCACAACTTTCTCTGGTCAGCCTCTAATTTCAAAGGGTAGAATGCTGACCTTCTTCTCAAGCCAACCACCCCGGATCGGGGCTGGGGGGGGAGGGGACATTGTTCCCTAACCCCTCAGCTCCGGTTCGGGATGGGGGTTTTTTAACAACCTCCTTCATCCCCACCCATACCTTCCTCACATCCCTTTTCCTCTCCTCTTCACAACCTATATTTTTTACGCCGTGTTCAAGGTGGAGCCGCCATGCCGAAGGACTGCCAGGCCACCAGGCGGGAGGGGTGGTCCCGAATGGCGGCGCCTGGCTCTGCCGGGCTTGTAAGCACCTCTGGCAGTGCGGGCAACTGCGAGAGGTGATGAGCTATTGCGTCCCGTATTAAAAAGAGGGTCACCATGCCCATGTATGACAAAAAAAAACAAAAAACCCAACCCCCAACTTCCCCAAGAAAATCAACGGAGCCGCCCTCGGGCAGCTCCACCGAGAAAATGGAGGTCCCCCCCCTTGTGCTTGCGCAAGGGACCCTCCATAATTCTTTAACCGGAGAGGAGGCTTACTCCTCTCCTACGCTTACGGGTGTAGGGGACTCCCCCTCACCCCCTTCTCTGGAGGTGCTTTCGGGCACCTCCCTATCTCCAGCGGCAGTCCCTCCTTTGCTTTCTAAGGGGACTGCCAAGAAAGCCAGCAGGCAGCCCATTGCCGACCGCCCCTCGTGCAAGCGGCTCGGTAGGGCAAACCCCTTTAGGGGGGAGAGGGAAGCCAGGCCCCTTCGGTCGCTTCCCTCAAAAGACCTGCTGGCAAGAATTTTAAACCTTGCTGGGGTCAAGGCCTGTGCCTCCCCACACCACCTGACTAGTGACAATACTGCCAAGGGGACCTGCGATGTCCTGGGAGGGGATGGCCAACTGGAGGCCCCTCCTGTGATAGACATGGTCCTTGAGGAGACCCAGCCTCAGATGGTAGGGCCTTCCATGGGGGGGAATCCGGGCTCGGCGCCAAGCACCGAACCCGAATCCGCCCCTATGCAAGGTCCCCCTCAAACGGCCGAGGGCTCCGAGGCAGTAAAAGGAGGGGAGGAATCTCCTCCGACAGGTGCCCCTACGACGACCAGGACCTTCTCCATTTCGGAGAGGGACCTGGCTGAGGCCGGCCCATCTGGCATGGGGGCTTCTGCCGGCGGAGGTGAGAAGCGGGTTCATTCCCCGCCCTCCTCTCCTAAAAAGAAAAAGACTAAAAAGACGAAGAAGACTCGGGGCTCCTCTCCATCCGCGGGGGCTGCGGGGACGGATGGGTCTGCTGCCACTTTGGTAGGCGACCAAGCCAAGATCGGCACATCCGGCCCCTCTACCCCCTCGTGTGCGGAGCCCCTGACTAAGACTAACACCAAGAATGCACAGGGCGGAGCCTCGATGACATCGGGGCCCCTCATTCAGAGGTTACCTGGCGTTTTCGAGCCCGCTGGCTTCAAGCGCTTCCTCGTTATTCGCTCCACTGATGGCACCATGTTGTCCAAGGGCAACATGATCCATCAGAGGAGAGGATTAGCTAGTGCAATTGGTAGAGAGCCGAAGGTAACCCGTTTCTCGGACGGGAGCCTTCTGGCGAATGCGGCGAATCCCGCCGAGGCGGTCAAGATAAGTGCTCTTCGGACACTTCATGGCACCCCG
Source organism: Ceratothoa steindachneri (assembly GCA_963969495.1). NCBI lineage: Eukaryota > Metazoa > Arthropoda > Malacostraca > Isopoda > Cymothoidae > Ceratothoa > Ceratothoa steindachneri. Next base: position 6,099,097 of record OZ018333.1, on the reverse strand, counting down.
GTGAGTGTGACGCCGCACTCTACCATGAACTTTGTGAAAGGAGTAGTTTATGCGAGGGAACTCGTTGACTACTCCATAGAGGACATCACCCTAGAGCTGGCCGACCATGGGGCGGTCAAGGTCGAACGTGTGATGAGAAAACAGGGAGGGGCCTCGAGACCCACCCCTACACTCTTCGTCACGTTCGACTGTGACAAGCTCCCTGAGTCGGTGCGTGCCGGTTGGTACCGCTACCACGTGAAGGCATTCGTGCCACTGCCGCGGCGGTGCTATTACTGTCACCGCTTCGGCCACACGAATCGATCATGTAGACGTGTAAAATCGGGGTCACCCGAAGTCTGTGTAAATTGCTCCAAGGTCGCACACAATAAGTCCAAATCGTGTGTGGCCAAGTGTGTCAATTGCGGAGAGCCGCACCCTGCTTCTTCGAAGCAATGTGGTGCATATCTCCTTGAGAAAGAAATCCTGGCCGTTCAGGCCCAGGATCGACTCTCATTCCGCGAGGCTAAGAACTTGGTCCTGGCGCGCCCTGCTCTGCCTGGGACGTCATATGCCTCAATAGTTAGAAAAGCACCCTCTGCTCCTGGCCCATCCAGGCCAACGAGCACGGTTGTTTCCGCGCCCATTCGGAGCCCTTCTGCGGGCTCTACTACACCCGGGCGCTCCCCTGGTAGAGCTGGCGGCAAAAAGGGTTCACACCCAGCCCCGGCTAAAACCAGGGCTCCCCCCTCTTCCCCCAGCGTGACCGTTTCCCGTAAAGCGAAACGGCCACGCGCCTCCACCGAGTCGTTAGACTCACAGGAGGCAACACCCCTGAAGATGGTCGCTAGGCCATCTTCCGGGGTTCCTAAAGCTGTTCCCCGAAAGGAGGACAGCAACAAAGGAGCTTCGGCCCCTTCGCCCACGCCCCGAGGTGGAGCGAGTGGCTCGGAGACGGTGGTTCCTCGAAAAGAGGGCCCCCCGCCTCCGAAGCCGCAACGCCCGCCTAAGGTTTCGAGGCGGAGGGAGGAAAAGACTCGCATGACGAGCCCAACCTCCCCCAATAAGTCCTCGAAGGCGACAGCGCCTTCAGCGCTTTGTCCGGCCAACAGCGCCCGGGGTTCTGCCCCCGGGAAGCGTACGGCCATTCCCGTGAGGGTCTTCAATTCGAGGAGGGCCCCCGCGTCTCCTCCGAGCTAGGCCTGGAGGGCATATTCCTTCAATGGAATTGCCGTGGACTCCGGGCCAACTGGGAGGAGCTGCGGAGGCTCGTCTCCTCCCGTTCCCCGTTAGCTATTTTTTTGCAGGAGACCATGCTAGGCGCGTGCCCGCTGTCTGCCCTCTCGGGGTATAAGGGTCTTGCGACCCCACCACCGCGGGATGGCCGGGCTGGTGGATGCGCGGTTTACACCCGGCATGATGTCTCCGTTCTTCCTTTCTCTTTAGATACCTCCTTTCAGGCAGTGGCTGTGCAGCTGCACCTGGGTAGGAGGTATACTATCATTTCTGCGTACATTCCACCGTCAGCTGACTTCGACGCGGGGGACTTCCGCCGCGTCGTGACACGGTTGCCGAGGCCCTATCTCTTGCTTGGAGATCTGAACGGCAGGCATCCTCTCTCGGGAGATTACTCCATAAATCCCAGGGGACAAGTCCTTGCCGATCTGATCGAAGAGCTTGAGATGGGCGTCCTAAACGTGGATGAGTTTACGCATCACTGTCCGAGAACCGCTTCATTTTCTTGCCTTGACCTATCTTTGTGCTCTTCGGATGCACAGCCTGATTTTGATTGGGGGGTGGTCGATGACCTCCATGGTAGTGATCACTTTCCCATTCAAATATCATTTTCAGGGCAACTGCCGCCTGAGAGACCACCTCGGTGGTGCTTGGCGCGGGCGCCTGCATTTCAGGAAATGACTGAATTCTCTATCTCAGTCGAGGAGTTTAGGTCGGTAGATGAGGCCGTTGAGTTCTTCTCCGGCACCTCATCACCGTGGGCCTGACTACTATTCCTAGGACGTCTGGCTGTTTTTCACGCCGACCACTCCCATGGTGGTCGGCCGAGTGTGAGACGGCCCTCAAACAGAAGCGTTATGCCTACATGCGCTATAAGCGCCGCCCGAACGATTTCACTGTCGCTGAATTTCGTCGGGCTAGGGCTAGGTTCCAGTATATTTCGAAGCACGCCCGCCGCTCTTCTTGGCGGGCATACGTGTCTTCACTTAACGGGAAGACCCCTTTAGCTGAGGTGTGGAAGCGAGTCAAAAGGATTCGGGGCAAGTTCTCGCAGGACCCCCCTCCCGTTCTCCAGGAGAATGGGACCGCAATCTCGGACCCCGCGTCCGTGGCGGAATCCTTAGCGACCGCTTTCTCCGCATTCTCTAGCCGTGATGCTGCTCCGCCAGCATTCAATGCACGTCGTGATGTCGCGGAAGGCCGCCGGCTGGACTTTACCTACAGAGGCGGAGAACCCTTCAACGACAAGTTTACTGTGAGTGAGTTGCGTTCCGCTCTCGCTTCGTGCGCGGACACCGCCCATGGTCCGGACGATGTCCCGTACGCCATGCTTCGACACCTGGGTGAGCGAGGCATGGCCTTTCTATTAGATCTGTTCAACAGGATCTGGGTGGAAGGTCTTCTCCCAGACTCCTGGCGAATCGCTACTGTGCTCGCCTTTCGAAAACCGGGGAGAGATCACTCTACTCCGACCGGTTTCCGCCCAATCTCTCTAACCTCTTGCGTGTGCAAGTTGATGGAGAAATTGGTAAATGTTAGATTAGCCTATTTCCTGAACAGCGGAGGCCATCTGTCTTCTGCACAGTGCGGCTTCCGTAAGTTTCACTCCACGTCGGATGCTCTGCTCCGACTGGAAAATGCCGTCTGCGAGGCTTTCCTTCGTAGACAGCACTACGTCACGGTGTTTTTTGATCTGGAGAAGGCCTATGATACCGCATGGCGATACGGTATCATGGAGACTCTCCACACGATGGGTGCGAGGGGACGCCTCCCAATGTTTATATCTGAATTTTTGCGAGATCGTCGATTCCGCGTACGGGTGGGGGGAGCCCTCTCTGCCCCAAAGGAGCAGGAAGAGGGTGTCCCGCAGGGAAGTGTTCTGAGTGTCACACTCTTTGCCCTGAGCATCAACGGCATCACCTCGGTGCTGCCGGAAGATGTTCTCGCTACGCTCTACGTGGACGACCTTTCGATCTCTTTTGGCGCGGCCCAGATGCCAACTCTGGAGCGTCGACTCCAACAGGTATTGAACCGCGTCTCTCGCTATGCCGAAGCGCACATGTTTCGGTTTTCTTTGGCCAAGACTAAGGTGGTGCACTTCTGCCGCCATCCACGGCTTCACCCCGACCCAGATTTGTTTCTTAATGGGGTGCGCCTGGATGTGGTTGAGTCGCACCGTTTCCTTGGTCTTGTATTCGACCGACGCCTCACCTGGGAGGCTCATATTCACAGCCTTAGGGTCTCTTGTACCCGCGCCATGGACATTCTCCGTTCCGTGACGTTCAGCGCTTGGGGCGCTGATAGGGCTACCGCCTTACTTTTTTATCGATCCTTTGTTCGCTCGAAGCTCGACTACAGATGCGAGTTTTATGCATCCGCAGCCGAGCGTTTATTGCGGAAGGTGGATTCAATCCACCACACCGGCCTTTGCCTTGCGACCGGTGCCTTCCGCACTTCCCCCATTGAGAGCCTGTTGGTCGATGCTGGGGAGATGCCACTCGCTCTGCGCCGCGTTCAGTGCATCACTCGCCTGTACGCGCGAGCCCGGCGCCTCCCTCAGTCGCCAACAGCTCTCACTGCATCCGCAGCTGATCTCGATGGTGCCTATGCCGCCGAGAGACGCCAGTCATACCCTAAGCCCTTTGGGTTTAGGGCCAGGAAACTCCTTCGAGAGGTAGATATAGCTCTCGGGCCGGTGGCGCCCCTGGTTCTGCCCAGGACGCCACCCTGGAGGGTACCACATTTGGCTATTTGTCGCCACGCCTCTGCTCCCAAAGCTTGTACTGCGCCGGGAGTATTGCGTTCGACCTTTTTGGAGCACACATCGTGTCACGCTGGTACCGTGCCCTTGTATACGGATGGCTCCAAGTCCCAAGAGGGGGTCGGCTTCCACGCCGTATCCCCTCTGTTTGAAGTCAGCGGGGCTCTACCAGGCGCTGCGTCTGTCTTCACGGCCGAGCTGGTGGCAATACACCACTCGGTACGGGAGATTACGCGACGTGCCCGGTTCGGAGACCGGATTGTGATCTTTAGCGACTCACAAAGCGCCCTGAGTGCTCTCGGGGCATTGGAATCTCCGCATCCCCTGGTTCGCGATATCCGTGACGCCACGGTTTTGGCGAGCCGGGCAGATGTCGAGATTATCTTCTGCTGGGTTCCTGGACATGTAGGAATTGCGGGGAATGAGGGCGCCATAGAGTCCGCGAGGACTCTGCGACCGGACCAGCGTTTCGCTCTTCCTCACACCGACTACATGGCAGGAATACGGGCAGCTCTTCGGACTGCTTGGCAAAGAAGATGGGAGACGGTCAAAGGGAACTTAAAGTTGCATGCCATTGCGCCGCGACTGTTCCCATGGACCTATCCCTCAATGCCGCGGCGGCTTCAGGTTGCTTTATGTCGTCTCCGAATCGGACACACTCGTGTGACGCATCGCTATCTGATGGTGCGCTCGCGTCCGCCCTATTGCAACGACTGCGTCGTCCCCCAGACTGTTCGGCACATTCTTGTCGAATGTCCCAGTCTGGGTGATCTTCGCGCACGATACCTGTCCCAGTACCGGGATGGGCGGGGTCGCTACCGCCTGTCCCTTGTGCTCGGGACAGATTCGTGCACATTGACTTGTGGACTTGTTTACTTCTTGGGGGAGGCCGGCCTTCTCCCTATTATTTAAGCAAGGTTTGTTTGTTTTTTTGTTTTGTTTTGTTGTTTTTTTGCATTTGTTTTTTTTGTTTTGTTTTTTGTTTGTTTTTTTCCTTTAGTTGCACGCTCCTGCGCCGGGGGGACCTCTCCCCGATGCACCAGCTTGCTTCCTTTCCCCCTTTTGGGGTGTTGTTTTTTTTTCTCTTTAATTTCATTTTAAAGTAGCCTAGAACTAGGCCAGTTTTAATACGGCGACTAATGCCCAAGTAGGCAGTCGCCAGATGAGCTATTAAAAAAAAAAAAAAAAAAAAAAAATGCCAAGAAGGCACACCAGCAACCCATAATTAACTGCTCGCGGTGGGAGCGGCTCCGATAGGGCCAACCGCCTCAGGGGGGCAAAGGATGTCAGGGCCCATCGGCCCATGCCCTGCTGGCATACATGGCAAGTTTACAGTGGGTCACTGTACATGCTCCCCTCTCCTCCCCGACGGATGCCAGCTCCCAGAATATAATAAAAGGTACCACAAAGGGGACCCATGATGTCTTGGGGGAAAGGGTTGGCCATATGGAGCCCCCCTCCCAAGATAGTCATGGTCTCTGAGGTAACCCAGCCCCAGACGGGTCGAACATGGGCTCGGTGTCAAGCACAGAACCGGAGTTCCCTCCTGTGAAAGCTTCTCCTCAGACTGTGCGGGCGCCAAAGGACTTAGAAGAAGAGGAGGGATCTCTTCCCCTCGCTGCTGCCCCTGTGACAACCAAGACCTCCATTTCAGAGAAGGATCTTGCTGAGGCCGGTCCATCTGGCCTAGGGGCTCCTGTCGGCGGAGAGGAGAAGCCGGTTATTGTCCACTCTCCTCTCCTAAAAAGAAAAGAAACAGAAAAAAGATGGGGAGGGGGGTCCTCTCTCTCTGTGGGAGCCACAGAAACGGACGGGGCCGCTGCCGTTTCGGTATGCGACCAAGCCAAGATCGGCACATCCAGCTCTGGTGCTCCTCCTTGTGGGGAGTGCCAGATTAACACCAAAAGTGCAAGTGCGCAGCGCGGAACATCGATTACGTCGGGGACCCACATTCAGAAGTTACCTGGCATTTTCGTGCCCGCTGGCTTCAAACACTTTCTAGTTATTCGCTGCACTGATGGCAGCATGTTAGCCAAGGGCAATATGTTACATCAGAGAAGAGCACTAGCTAGCCTTATTGGTAGAGAGCCGAAGGTGACCCGTTTCTCGGATCCCTCCGAGGCAGTCAAGGTTAGTGCTCTTCGGACACTTGATGACATCACGTTGAGTGTGACGCTGCACTCTACCATAAACCGTGTGAAAGGACTAGTTTATGCGAGTGAACTCGTGGACTACTCAATAGATGACATCACATTAGAGCTGCCGACCAAAGAGTGGTAAAGGTCGAACGTGTGATGAGAAAACAGGGAAGGGCCTCGAGACCCATCCCTATACTCTCTGTCACGTTCGACTGTGATAAGCTCCTTGAGTTGGTGCGTGCCGGTTGGTATCGCTACCGCATTCGTGCCACTGCCGCGGAGGTGCTATTACTGCCACCGCTTCGGCAGCACACGATAAGTCCAAATCGTGCGTGGCCAAGTGTGTCACTTGTGGGGAGCCGCACCCCGCTTCTTCGAAGCCATGTGGTACGTATCTCCTTGAAAAGGAAATCCTTGCCGTTTAGGCCCAGGATCCTGTCTCATTTTGCGAAGTTAAGGATTTTGTCCTGGCGCGCCAGGCGCTGCCTGGGATGTCATATGCCTCAATGCTAAGAAAGATACCTTCTGCTCCTGACTCCTCCAGGCCTACGAGCACGGTCGTTTCCGCACCCATACGGAACCTTTCCGCGGGTTCTACCCACCCCGGGCGCTTCCCTATTGAGGCTGACGCCACAAATTGTTCACCCTCTCCTTTCCCCAGCGTGACTCTTTCCCGTAAGGCGAAACGGCCTCGCGCCTTCACGGAGTCGTTAGATTCACGAGAGGCAACACCCTTGAACTTGGTTGTGAGGCCATCGTCCAATGTTTCTAAAGCTTGCCCCCGAAAGGAGGACAGCACTAAAGGAGCTTCAGCTCCTACGTCCACACCCAGAGGTAGGCTGGGTGCCTCAGAGACGGTGGATCCTTTAAATAACGGACTCGCATGGCGAGCTTAATCTGCCCCGATAATTTATTGAAGGCACCAGCGCATTGTCCGGCCAACAGTGCCCCGATTTCTGCCTTCGGGAAGCGTACGATCATGCGGGGGCCTCTTTGAAGAGGCCTCTGCATCTTCTCTGAGCTAGTCCCAGAGGGCATATTCCTTCTATGTAATTGCCGTGGACTCTGGGCCAACTGGGAGGAGCTGCTGAGGATCATCTCATCTCGCTCCCCGTTAGCAATATTTTTGCAGGAAACCATGCTTGACGCGTGCCATCTGCCCATTCTCCAGGAGTATAAAGGTTTTGGGATCCCACCACTACGGGATGGAGGCCTGCCGGGAACATGCGCGATTTACACCCATCATGATGTCTGTTATTTTCTTTGCTTTAGATACGACCTTTCAGGCAGTAGCTGTGCAGGTGCACCTTGATAGGAGGTATACTGTTATTTCCGTGTACATTCTACCGTCAGCCGACTTCGACGCGGGAGACTTTCTCCGCGTCGTGGCACGGTTGCCGAGACTTTTACTCTTCCTCAGAGATATGAACGGTAGACACCCCATCTACCGCGATAGTCGATTAATCCCAGGGGTCAGGTCCTTGCCGACTTGATCGACGAGCTGGAAATAGGTATACTAAATATGGATGAGTTTACGCATCACTGCCCGAGAACCACTTCATTTTCCTGCCGCGATCTATCTTTGTGCTCTTCGGATGCACAGCCTGATTTGGGGTGAGGGGTAGTCAGTGACTTCCAAGGTAGTGATAACTTTCTCATTCAAATAATATTTCCTGGCCCGCTGCCGCCTTAGAGTCCGTCCCGGTGGTGCATGGCGCGGGTGCGGTAGTCCGCATTTCAGGAAATGACTGATTTCTCTCTGAGTCGAGGAGTTTAGGTCAGTAGATGAGGCCATTGAGTTCTCCGGCATCCTCATCGCTGTGGGCCTAACTACTATTCCTAGAACGTCTGGCCGTTTTGCACGTCGACCGCTCCCGTAGTGGTCAGCCGAGTGTGAGAGCGCCCTCAAACAGAAGTGTTATGCCTGCTTGCGCTATAAGCGCCGACCGAACGATGTCACTATCGGTGAATTTCGTCAAGCTAGGGATAGGTTCCGGTATATTTCGAAGCGCGCAGCCCGCTATTCTTGTCGGGTATACGTGGAAGCGTGTCAAAAGAATTCGGAGCAAGTTCTCGCAGGATTTCTCTCACGTTCTAGGATGATGGGGGAGTCCTAGCAACCGCTTTTTCCGCATTCTCTAGCCTGAATGCTGCTCCACAAGCATTTAATGCGCGTCGTGATATCCTAGAACGCCGCAGACTGGACTTTACCTCCAGAGGCGGATAACCCTTCAACGATAGGTTTACTATGAGTTAGTTTCGTTCCGCCTTCTCTTCGTGTGCGGACCCCCCCCCCTCCCTCCCTCATGTCCGGGCGATGCGCTGTATGCCATGCTTCGGCACCTGGTTGAGCGAGGCACTGCCTTTCTGTTAGATTTGTTCAACCTGATCTGGATATAGGGTATACCCCCAGACTCCTGGTGAATCGCTACTGTGTTCGCTTTTAGCAAACCGGGGAGAGATTACTCTACCCCTGCAGGTTTCTGCTTAATCTCTCTAATCACCTGCGTTTGCACATTGATGGAGAAAGTGGTAAATGTTAGGTTACCCCTCTTTTCTATGGACAGCACATGCCATCTGTCTTCTGCACAGTACGGCTTCCGCAAGTTCTCCACATCGGGTGTTCTACTCCGACTGAAAAATGCCGTCTGAGAAACCTTCCTTCGTAGACAGCAATACACCACGCTTATTTTTCGATCTGGACAAGGCCTATGATACCGCATGGCGATACGGTATCATGGAGACTCTCCACACGATGGGGGCGAGGGGACGCCTCCCAATGTTTATATCCGAATTTTTTCGAGATCGTCGATTCCGCGAACGGGTGGGGGGTGGGGGGGGGAGCCCTCTCCGGCCCAAAGGAGCAGGAAGAGCGTGTCCCGCAGGCAAGTGTCCTGAGTGTCACACTCTTTGCCCTGAGCATCAACGGCATCACCTCGGTGCTGCCAGAAGATGTTCTCGCTACGCTCTACGTGGACGACCTTTCGATCTCTTTTGGCGCGGCCCAGATGCCAACTCTGGAGCGTCGACTCCAACAGGCATTGAACCGCGTCTCTCGCTATGCCGCAGCGCACAAGCTTCCGTTTTCCTTGGTCAAGACTAACTTGTTGCATTTCTGCCGCCATCCACGGCTCCACCCTAACCCAGACTTGTTTCTAAATTTGATTCGCCTGGAAGTGGTTGATTCTCACCGTTTCCTTAGTCTTGTATTTGACCAACGCCTCACCTGAGGGAGGGGGAGCTCATATTCGAGGTCTTAGGTTCTCTTGTACCCGCGCCATGGATATTCTTCTTTCTGTGACGTTCAGTGCCTGCCATGCTGATAGGGTTACTGCCGTACTTTTTTATTGATTCCTCTTTCGTTCGAAGCTCGACTACGAATGCGAGTTTTATGCATCCGCAGCCAAGCGTGTATTGCAGAAGGTGAACTCGAACCACCACACCTGCCTTCGCCTGGCGACCTGTTCCTTTCGGCCATTTTAGAGCACACTTCGAGTCACGCTGGAACCGTACCCGTGTATACCGATAGCTCCAAGTCCCAACAGGGGTTCGGTTTCCAAGCTTATCCCCTCTGTTTAAAGCTTGCGGGGTTCTGCCCGACACTGTATCTGTCTTCACGGCCGAGCTGGTTGCAATGCACCGCTCGGTATGGGAAATAACGCGACGTGCCCGGTTTTATACACCGGATTGTGATTTATAGCGACTCACAAATCGCCCTGAGTGCCTTCGGGGCATTGGAATCTCCGCATGCCCCATATCCGTGACTCCACTGTTATGACGAGCCGGTCGGATGTCGAGATTATCTTCTACTTGGTTCCTGAACATGTAGGAATTGCGGGGAATGATCATGCCGATGAGGACGTCAAAGAGTCCGTGAGGACTGGGTGACCAGACCAGCGTTTCGCTCTTCCTCACACCAATTACATTGCAGGAATAAGGCCTGCTTGGCAAAGCTGGGAGATGGTCGAGGGGAACTTAAAGTTGCGTGCCATTGTGCCTCGACTATTCTCATGGCTCTAACCCCAATGCCGCGACGGCTTCAAGTTCCTTTCTGTTGCCTCCAAATTGGACACACTCGCGGGACGCACCGCCCTTTGTTTGAACGCTCACCTGCGCCTTATTGTGACTACTGTTCGACACATTTTTGTTCAATATCCCAGTCTGGGTGATCTTCACACGCGTTGCCAGTCCCCGTACTGGGACGAACGGGGTCGCTACCGCTTCCCTTTGTATTCGAGACAGGTTCGGGCATACTGATTTGTGGACTATACGACTTTTTAGAGGACGCTTCCTCCACTTTATTTGAATGTCTGTTGTAGGTCGCATGTTCCTGCGCTCGGGGAAGGAGGGCCTCCCCTCGATGCCTGAGCCGTCTTCCTTGTTGCCTATTTGCTTTTTCTTTTTCATCGTCATTTGTTATTTATATCTTGTTACTTGTGTTTTTTTTAATATAATCTAGTAGTAGGCTTTAGTGAGTACAGCGATTTATGCCCCAAGTAGCCAGTCGACAGATGTGCTCCTTAAAAAAAGAAAAAAATAAGCTGACTCTGCAGCAACGACTCCAACGATCATTGAACCGCGTCTCTCGCTATGCCGAAGCGCACAGGCTTCGGTTTTCCTTGGTCAAGACTATGGTGGTGCACTTCTGCCGCCATCCACGGCTCCACCCTAATCCACACTTGTTTATAAATTGTGGTCGCCTGGAAGGGGTTGATTCGCACCGTTTCCTTGGTCTTGTATTTGACGGACACCTCACCTGGGGGCTCATATTCGCAGCCTGAGGGTCTCTTGTACCCGCGCCATGGATATTCTTCGTTCCATGATGTTCAGCGCGTGGGGCGCTAATAGGGCTACTGCCTTACTTTTTTGTCGTTTCCTCGTTCGTTCGAAGCTCGACTGCGGATTCGAGTTTTATCTCGACGGTGCATATGCCGCCGAGAGATGCCAGTCATACACTAAGCCCTTTAGGTTTAGGCCTAGGAAACTCCTTCGATAGCTAGGTATAGCTCTCGGGCCGGTAGCGCCCCTGGTTTTACCCAGGACGCCACCCTGAAGGGTACTTACTACCTTTGACTATTTGTCGCCACGCCTCTGCTCTCAAAGTTTCTACAGCACCGGGAGTATTGCGTTCGACCTTTTTAGAGCACACCTCGTGTCACGCTGGAACCGTGCCAGTGTATATGGACGGCTCCAAGTCCCAAGAGCGGGTCGGCTTCCACGCCGTGTCCCCTCTGTTTGAAGTCAGCGGGGCTCTGCCAGGCGCTGCTTCTGTCTTCACGGCCGAACTGTTTGCAATACACAACTCGGTACGGGAGATTCCGCGACGTGCCCGGTTCGGAGACCGGATTGTGATCTATAGCGACTCACAAAGTGCCCTGAGTGCTATTGGAGATTGGAATCTCCGCATCCCATGGTTCGCGATATCTGTGACGCACCGGTTTTGGCGAGCTGGGCGGATGTCGAGATTATTTTCTGCCCGGTTCCTAGACATGTAGGAATTGCGGCGAATGAGCGCGCCAAAGAGTCCACGAGGACTAGGCGACGAGACACGCGTTTCGCTCTTCCTCACACCGATTACATGTCAGAAATACGGGCTGCTTGGCAAAGAAATGAGAGACGGTCGAGGGGAACCTGAAGGTGCGTGCCATTGCCCTGGGACTGTTCACATGGACCTACCCCCAATGCTGCGACGGTTTCGGATTCCTTTCTGTCGTCTCCGAATTGGACACACTCGCTTGACGCACCGCCATTTGATGGAGCGCTCGACTGCGTTATCTCTATATTGTTCGGCACATTCTTGTTGAATGTCCCAGTTTGGTTGTGCTTTGCACACGTTACCTGTCCCGGTACCGAGACGAGCGGAGTCGTTACCGCTTGTCCTCTGTACTCCGGATGTGTTCATGCACGCTGACTTGTGGACTATACGATTTTTTGAAGGAGGCTGACTTTGACTTTTCTTTAGGTCCCATGTGCCTGCTCCTGGGGTCGGCGGGCCTACCCTCCGACGCCGCAGTTCGCTTCCTTCTTGCCTTTTGCTTTGTTTATTTTTTTTTTAATATAGCCTATTAGTAGGCTGTGTCGAGTACGGCGAATTATGTTCAATTAGGCAGTCTCTATATGGGCTCCTAAAATTAAAGAAAAAAATCTGTACTGTAGTTTGTGTGTTGAGAATGTGTGACAGTAATTATGGTCTGATGTAGCCAGCTTTCAAATCTTGTGATGCAGCATTGTGGATTGCAATCTGCATGGGTTTTCTTTGCATGTTAGTGTGAAGATGATGATATTATTGACATAGCTGTAGAGTTTGGTGCTAAGATGGATATCATAGATAATAATCTTAAAAATTTTAGAGTGCAATGTGTGTTTTTATGACACTGTGAAAACATACCAAGCCATTATAATACTTTTACTTGATGGGACAAAACTCAATTAATTGCTTCTTAAATCCAAAGTATTTAAAAGACTATTCTACCATGAGCTTCCTGAACACAAATTTTACAAGGAATGTTGAAACTTCTGCATGGGCCTTTATGGCTCAATAAATGAATCAAAAAGATCAATGGCCTCCTAAAGCCCTATTTCTATATCCACTAAGCCCTGAGTTGAAAATATCAGGCAGTGCTGGACTCTCTAATAGATATATCAGGAAGAAAAATGGTAGTTTCTTGATTATTTTTATCTACAATTTATTTCAGTCCTATGATATTAACATATTTCCCTATAAATAGCCTTAGATTTATAAGGATTTCATTATTTTTTTTTCCCTTTTTAGGATACTTTTGCAGACATGATGATAAAAAAAGAATTCTTTGAAGATCCACAGGTCACTAGTTTGGATGATATAAAGGTATGTGAAAATTATAATATTAACATACTTACTTCATTATTCCTTTAGTTCTATTCCTTAATTTTATTTATACACTTCTCTCTATTCTGTCATCATAATTAATCATTATAATTGGGTTAGGTTTTTAATAAGATTTAAATTTTCATTAAATTTATATCAGGATGGTTGTGAAGAAAATCCATCTCGTAAGATCAAGGAAGAATTTTTTGAATCATGTGATGGAACTGAGCAAGAATTCCCAGGTCAAGAACCAGCAGTTGGTGATTGTGATAAAATAATGTCACAGAATTGGTCAATTAAGGAGGTAATTGTCTCAAACCTTTCCTTTATAAGAATATTGATGATTCAATATCAATAGCAGCTCTCTTAGAATCTCCATGTGATTGGTCCATTTATTTGCTGGGTTGCTAATATTATTTGACTGCAATTCAAAATTCCTGAGATTCCTTTACTTTGTAATGTATCCAGCATTTTCAATCAATGAGGCAAACTGCACTACTAGCCTGTTAATGTGCAGTATATTTTCTAGTAGTTCTTTTTTAGTAACTACCAAATATTCGTCAGGTTCTTACATAGAAATATATTTGTATCTAGGAAGAGGTTGGAGAGATTTTGATGAAAGAAGAGATTAAGGAAGAAGATCTAGAAGATCAAAGTTCTTTCACTGATGAAAATAAAGAGTGCCTCAATTTCCAAGATAAAAACTTAGCAGCCAATGTTATTAATCAAAACTGCCTTCAAGAAAAGGTAATTTTATTCATTTTAATTTATATTAACAACTTTAATAATAAATTTTCTTGCAATAACAAGACATGCAACTGTTGGATATATTTTATAAGAGTTGCTTAGGACAATGGTAAATATAAAGTGGCAGAATGTTAAGTAACAGGTTGGAATGCAATTAAGGTCCGATTTTCTAGAATTAACTTTTATAATATTTATTAAAGTAGTGCCCTTGTTATTGTTTGGGAATGCTACATTGAGTAATTTATACCTTTTTTCTTTCTGATTATAAAAATATTGTTCATAAGCTTTTTCGGTATTTTCCCCTATGTTCTCCGATCTAGAGATCACATTCGACATTTTTTACTCAATGACATTCATAAAGCTTTCAATGCAAGTCCATTGACAAAATCTATTCAAAGCACTTATGGATAAGATTTAGTAAATGAAAAAAGTTGCATTAAGTACTTTTCCATTTCCAAATTGAGGATTTCAGTCTAAAAGATGTACCAAAACAGGGTCCAAAAGAACTTGATTCTAAAGGGTTGGAAGCTTTTCTTAATGCAAATACTGCAACAACTTCTAGCTGGAACTTTCCCATGATGTTCCAATGATAGGAAAATAGGTATCGCAGAAACTGTCTTCCCGTACACACATAAAAGGTGGCTACGCCAGCACAATCCTTTATGAATAAAGTTCATCGACCATTTCACCTGAAAGGTGGGCCAAGGTTGCAAAGCTCATCAACCCAGGACCTGGACTGAGTATGGGTAAATGATCACATTCTGGAATTTCTGATCCTATGGAGACTTCTTTGTACCTCCCAGGTCATTAGGAGGTCATACTTTCCATGTTCCCCCTTTTCTCTTTTTTTGACAAAATGGTTAGAAGAGATGGCAAAAGGGGGAAATCGCATGTAGATCCGCTTCCCATCACAGCCTCAGCCTCCCTTGATGTCAGAGAGACAAGGAAAATGGAGGCACCCCTTTGACCGGTGAGGAGCTTCCCCTTTTCCATCGCCAAGCAGCCAAGGGGCTTCCACTTTGCCATCTTTGGAGCTGCTCTCGAGCAGCTTCACCTCTGAAAAGGATGTGGCTCCCTCCTGTACTTTCTCAGAGCCCCCTCCCACCCTCTTCTACCAGAAAAGTGGTTTGCTCCACTCCTCAGCCTACGAATGCCATGGCTTCCCCACAAGCCCATTCTTTAGAGATGCCCTCGGGTGGCTCCATTTACCTACCAGGGGCAGTTCTTCCTTCCATAACATAGGGGGCTGCCACTAGAGAAGGCAAGGTCTGTTGTCTCTGTCCCTCATAACTTCCTGCCTTTGAACTTTTCATGAGTTGAGGAAACACGAGAAAACAGTCCTTGATTGGGATCAGTGATTCCTCGGGGGTGGGGAGCACATGGAAGCCTCCCCTGAGATGTACGCGCCTCCACCGACTCATTAGATATAAGGGAGCTAACAGCCTTAAAGTTGGTCATGAGACCGTCTTTCGGGATTCCCAAATCTGCCCTTCGAAAGGAGGACAGCACGAAAGCAGATTTGGCTCCTACACCTCCAATCAAGGGTGTGCTGGGTGGCTCGGAAACGGTGGATCCTAGATAGGAGGGACCCCTTCTCTGCCCCCCAAAGTTTTCGAGGGGGAGGAAAAGAGCTGCTGAGGTTTGTCTCCTCCCGTTCTCCGTTAGCTATCTTTTTGAAGTAGACCATGCTGAGCGTGTGCCCGCTGCCCACTCTCCCGTGGGTAGAAGGGTTTTGCGATCGCACCACCACTGGATGAGGGCCGGCAGGAGGAGGCACCATTTACACCCGGCATAATGTCTGTTTTCATTGTCTCAAATACCTCCTTTCAGGCAGAGGACTTCAATCCGGGGGACTTCCTCCCCATCGTATCACGGTTCACAAGTGCTTTGTAATGCTATTCGATTTGAACTGTAGACCCCCTTTTCCTGGCCAGACTACTCGATTACTCCCAGGGGTAAGCCCCTTGCCGACCTGATCAACGGGCTGGAGATAGGTGTCCTAAATGTGGTTTTAGTTTATGTATCACTGCCCGAGAACCGCTTCATTTTCCTATCTTGATCTATCTCTGTGATCTCCGGATGCATAGCCTGATTTTTTTTTTGGGGGGGGAGGTATTCGAAGACCTCCATGGTATTGATCACTTTCCCAATCAAATATCATTTTATGGACTACTGCAGTCTGAAAACTCCTCTATGGTGATTGGTGCGGGCGCAGTAGTGCGCATTTGATTCAGGAAATGACTGATTTCTCTATTCCAGTCTAGAAATTTAGGTAGGTGGATAGGGCCAATGAGGTCTCCGGCAACCTCATCGCCGTGGACCTTACTACTATTTCTAGAAAAAAATGGCTGGTCTTTTGACACGTCGACAGCTTCCGTGGCGATAAGACGAGTTTAAGGCGGCCTTCAAACAGAAGCCTTATGCCTATAAGCGCGCCCGAAAGATTTCGCTGTCAGTGAAAGTCGTCGAGCTAGAGCTAGGTTCCGGTACGTTTAGAACCGCGCCCGCTGCTCTTCCTGGCAGGCATACCTGTCTTAATTTAACGGGAAGACCACTCTAGCAGAGGTGTCGAAGTGAGTCAAAACGATTCGGGGGCAAGCTCTCGCAGGATCCCCTCCCATTCTCCAGGAGAATGGGACTGTAATCTCGGCTCCGCGTCTGTAGCTGATTCCTTAGCGAACCTTTTCACCAAGTTCTCTTGCCGGGATGCTTTCTGCCAACAATCAATGCTCTTTTGATGCCCCTGAATGCCGCCGGCTGGACTTTACCTCCAGAGGTGGAATACCCTTTCACTACATTTTTACATTGAGTGAGTTGCGTTCCGCTCTCGCATTGTGCGCAGTCACCGCCCCTGGTCCAAACGATGCCCAGTATACCACGCTTTGCCTTTCTAAGATTTGTTCAATATGATCTGGACAGATGTTATCTTCTCAGACTCGAAGTGAATGGCTACTGTGCTTTCTTTTTGAAAACCGGGGAGATATCCCTACCCCTGTCGAAGAACTTGGTAAATTTCAGAGTAACTTTCCTGGACAGCGGAGGCCACCCCTCTTTTGCACAATTATGCTTCCGCAACTTCTGCTACCCGCCGCATGCTCTGCTTCAGCTGGAGAATGGGATCTGCGAGGCCTTCATTCCTAGTCAGCAACACCTCTGTCTGGGAAGGGCAGATGATACGGCATTAGGGAGACCTTCCAGACCAATTTATATCTAAATTCCCACGAGATCGTCCATTTTGCATACTGGTTGATGAGCCAAATCATATCCAATAGGCTAGGATGAGGGCGTCCCGCCTGGAATTGTGTCACACTCCTTGCCCTGAGCATCAACAGTATCAACTGTTTTCCAGAAAACTTTATTGTTGCACTTTACTTAGACGTTTAGCTACTTGATAGTGAGTTATGGTACCATTCCTGGGTAGATAGTTATGTTTTTGGTTCTTCTTGGTGGCTACTGATTTTCTTCCTTTGGTAGTGCCTCTTGCGTGAGGCACTAAAGGAGGTAGAGTTTTCTTCTTTCTTGATTGAATGCTGTCTGTTCATTGCAGACTGAATAAAGGTTATCAGTGACTTATGAGTATAAGAAATCTTCAGCAGTGGATTCAGTATTTTTTATTTAGCAGGGGCTTGGAAGATCTTAAGATGTTGGGATCTTCCTTCTGAGACACTTTCCTATTCCCAATTTATAATCAGGGTTTAGTGCGAGGAAACTCGAGAGCTCAGTTTAGCACTCTGGCCTGTGGAGCCTTTGGTTCTGCAAAAGACGCCACTTTAGAGTGTAGATTGTCTTACCATTTATGGCCACTTTTCTGCTCCCAAAGCTTATACCGCGTCTGGAGTACCAGTTGTATATCTTCAAGGCCGAGCTGGTTGTAATATACCGCTTAGTGCAAGTAATTCCGTGTCCAGTTTAGTTCGGAGACCGGATTAATATAGAGCGACACACAATACCTTAGGTGTCTTCGAAGCATTGGGATCTCTGCACTCGCGGCTTCTCTGTATCACTGGTGTCACGAGCAGGGATATTTTTGATATTTTCTTCTACTCTGGCCCTGAGCATGTAGGGATTAGACTACCGGACCAGTGTTTCATTTTTCCTCACAGTGAGTACATATAAAAAATTGGGTCACCCTTTGCTTTCTATGGCCTGCTGGAGTCTACAGTTTCGTGTCACTGCGCCGGTTATTTGCCCCTGGACCTACCCCTAATTTATCGACGGCTTCAAGTCCTTTTATACGGCCTCCGAATTGGGCACTCGCTGGATGGAGGTCTTCCTTAACTCTTATTGTAACGACTGCTTGGTCACCTACACTGTACGGCACTTTCTTGTGGCGTGTCCCACTCTAGGGGATCTTAGCTCGTCTTACATGTCCCGGTACCAGGTTGAGTGGGTTCACTAGTGTTGTTCATTCCTACTATGGACGCAGTCATGCACTTCCGATTGTCTACTAATAGTTTCTGTATACGTCTGTCCTCCCTCACTCGGCCTGAATATGCATTTTTCTCTGTAGGCCTTAGTTCATTTTATTATTTTCAATATACTCTTTGAATATGTTGAATATTAATATCGATGGTTCATGTCCTCGATTACAGTCACCAGGTGAGACACCTTAAATAAACTTTAGAAATTTATTTGCATGTTATGTATGGGAAGCGAGAGGTTTTACCCTCATTAATAGCTGCCAGAACAGGTCCCTATTTTGTATATAAAAAATCTCAAGCAGGAAAGTTGGAGTCTTCATGTTTTGAGGCTTCACCCTTAATGAAGGCTTCAAACCACCTCTCCTCACCTTTGTATCCCGCCCAGTTCAATGAATGGATGGCACTTCCTCATCAATATTGAAAGTTCATTCATTAGTCATCAAGATTAATATTAACCGATAAATAATTATAAACTGCAGGAAAAAATATGACTATATAAAACTAATTCTAGTAGCTTTGTATAATGCTGGTGTCCACAGTTAAAAGTGTTAACTATAATAGTATATAATTTACAACGACCTTCGGATTATACTATCGTAGTCGGATATTTTAATGGAAATTAAACTAACACTTTTTTTGCAGATTGAATGTCCGCTTTTAAATGTTATGGAAGGCAGTTTGTCTCCATTTCACTCTAAATTAGTTGTATGTAACAGAAGACTAAAGCTTCAGAAGATACAGTCATCGGTTAACAAGCCTTTCAAATGCAGTCCCTTTCCTTGTCAAATAACTTGGAGAGAGAATAGTAAGTGTCATAAGAGAACGCACACGGATGAGAAAACTTTGAAATGCAGCTCCTCCCCCTATGAAGCAGCCCAGAAGTCTTCCCTCTGCGTACATGAAAGAACCCACACGGGTGAGAAGCTTTACAAATGCAGCTCCTGCCCCTATGAGGCAGCTTATAGGTCTAAGCTTCTGACACATGAAAGAACACACACGGGTGAGAAGCCTTTCAAATGCAGTTCCTGTCCCTATGAGGCAGCTCATAGGTCTAATCTTCGGGAACATGAAAGAACCCACACAGGTGAGAAGCCTTTCAAATGCACTTCTTGCACCTATGAAGCAGCCAATCTGTCTACTCTTCGCGGACATGAAAGAATCCACACGGGTGAGAAACCTTTCAAATGCCTTTCCTGTCCTTATGAGGCAGCTCATAGATCTAATCTTCGGGAACATGAAAGAACCCACACGGGTGAGAAGCATTTCAAATGCAGTTCCTGTCCTTATGAGGCAACTCATAGGTCTACTCTTCGTGCACATGAAAGAACCCACACGGGTGAGAAGCCTTTCAAATGCAGTTCCTGTTCCTATGAGGCAGCTCATAGGTCTAATCTCCGGGAACATGAAACAACCCACACGGGTGAGAAGCCTTTCAAATGCAGTTCCTGCTCCTATGAAGCAGCCAATCTGTCTACTCTTCGCGGACATGAAAGAACCCACACGGGTGAGAAACCTTTCAAATGCAGTACCTGTCCTTACGAGGCAGCTCAGAGATCTAATCTTCGGGAACATGAAAGAACCCACACTGGTGAGAGACATTTCAAATGCAGTTCCTGTCCTTATGAGGCAGCTCATAGGGCTACTCTTCGCGCACATGAAAGAACCCACACGGGTGAGAAACCTTTCAAATGCAGTACCTGTCCTTATGAGGCAGCTCATAGGTCTAATCTTCGGGAACATGAAAGAACCCACACTGGTGAGAAGCATTTCAAATGCAGTTCCTGTCCCTATGAGGCAGCTCATAGGGCTACTCTTCGTGCACATGAAAGAACCCACACGGGTGAAAAGCCTTTCAAATGCAAGTCCTGTCCCTATGAGGCAGCTCATAGGTCAACTCTTCGCAGACATGAAAAAAAACACACGGGTGAGAAACCTTTCAAATGAAATTCCGGACACAATGGGGCAGCCTAGACGTCTACTCTTCGGGGACATGAATAAACTTACACGGGTGCTAAAGCTTTCAAATAGAGTTACTGTACATATCAAGCTGCCTGGAGGTGGAATTTTGAGCTACATATCTGAACCCACACTACTAAAAAGTTTTGATAATGCAGTTCCTGCACCTTCAAGCACCAGAGATAGCAAATAGCCGTTTAAATGAATTTCCTGCTCCTATCGATCAGAATCGGTCTTAAACAACTTTTTAGCTAAACTTCAATGAACGTAAAATCTTTTAGATGCAATTCATGTCTTTATCAGTTCAAGTCCATAGTTACTTTCAAAAACTATTTAGGTAAATACTGCTCAGGGGGAGTTTCACATTTTTCCCACGGAATTCCTGCAACGTCTTCCACCCTTGTTGGAATAGGACTAACATTCACGTTTATAAATACTTTGACTTCAATAACATGTTGTCTTACGCCAGCAGGATCGTCACCTTTGCTGTTTAAATGCTGGTCTTTTCAAATGCTCCATCGGCGGATGTGGACGAGAATACCCCCTCGCAGTAAAAGATGGAATTTGAGAATTGTTTCTTCTGCCCGGCTGATATCACGAACACACACTATCACAAATCCAGCTAGTGCCAATCCCTCACAAGGCTTTCTAATTTGGATTAGTTAGTACCCGACCTCATTTTGCTATATGTAGTTCGCATCATCTTTGAAGTGGTTTATCGCTCTGTTTTTGTTTAGTATCTCACGACTAATGTAATCTTTGGTTCTTATAACATGGTAAATTTATAATGTATATATACATCTATCAGAGAGGCTAAGATCTCGTGTGTTGTTATGCATGATTGATATTTTAAGTATTTTCTAAGTTGTTTTGTAATTTAGATATCTTCATGTGTACATCCTGTGCTTATATTGGTTTCGTGGGTGAAATAATTTTTTTGATTTTCCTTCCATCTTTCATGCGCCCTAAATTAGTCGTAACTGCGGTTTGAGGGGAACTTTATTCTTATTAATTTCCATATATTTAAAACATAGGTGAAAAAAATAAAAATTTAGAGGTGGAATTAAAGCGATTGATACACTTGCTATGGCAGAAAGAAATGTACAGTCTAATTTTTTTAGTCGGTTAATGAGGCCGTTGATTTATTCTCCATCAACTTAACCGTCATGGCCCTAACTAGCATTGTTAGGGTCATGGGGGTTTGCATACCGTTTGTCTTCTTGTTCGTGGGCAATGGTGAAATGATCCTTGGAGAGCGGCAAGGACTTGGCCGAGTACGTGGGGTGAGAGATTATGGGTTCATCCTCCTGGAGGGGCGATAAAAGAACTTGCGCTACTAGACAACATCCCTGTCCCATCTTCTTGGAGGATAGGACTCAAATTTCTCACCCCTTTTTCATGGTGTACTAATTGCCACCCTCTTTCCATTATTCTATATCCGAAATGATAATCAACCAGCATTTAATGCACGTCGTAGAATCTATGAATCCCCGTCCAATGGACTTTACCTCCAGATGCGGATAAGAATTCAACGACCCCTTTATGTTAGGTGGGTGCCTGCTCTGCTTTCACGTCAGTCGCGAATACCATCCATGCTCCGGACAACATCCTGTATATGAGCTTAGACACTCGAGTGAGCAAGGCAGGACCATTCTCTGTTTTATTTAATAAAATGTGAACAAAAGGTATTTCCTTAGATCCCCTAGCCATCATGCTTGCTAGTTGCAGCGCTTTACCTTTTTTGTCTCAATTACTTCTTTATAGGTTATTGTTTTGCATTATTTTAACTTCTTTTTTTAATATCTCCATCAAATAGGCTAAATGTCACTATCAATGGTTTATGTCTTTGGTGGCTATCGCCAGGTGACATCACATTAACTAAAGCTCTTTAATGCCAGAGCCTTCATGTTTTGAGGCTATGGTTGGTCTTCGAGTTTAATAAATTGGTACTAGTTGTAGCGGGTCGAGAGTTAATAGTGGCACCAACCGTTCATTTGGTAGGCTTCGGCGCAGATGGAAATAGCGGGTCGAGAGTTAATAGGGGCACCGACCGTTTATTGTGGTAGGCTTCGGCGCAGAGGGAATTCGTTTGACCGAGTCTTAAGAGGTTAGGTAGGCTGTGTTTAAAGGATCGATGAGGATTACCTGCAGCAAGGAAATCACAAACGGAGGAATTTAGGACTCTTTATTTGGGCGTAGAGCTCGGGTAGCCTTGGTGGAAGAAGGTTTTCGAGATGGGCGTGTAGTGTGTCTTAGTGAGCCTATTACCACATGACGTCCCTCTGACTGGCGTACTGACTGACTCTGACTTGTTGGCCTACTGACCTTCTTACTCATTGTGATTCTCTTACTGACTTGATTCTGTGAGTTTAGCAGTATATATTTGTGTCGGAGACAATGGGCGTGGCCTATTATTATCCACTGTTGTTGTTTGGGTGGAGCCTATGTCACTCCCTGTTAATTCGTGTATACTGAGACAGAGATTTTATTTCTGATCTAAATACCGAAGAAGCGTCTTAGAGTTCGCAGTCTTACGCTAGCAAACAATGGCCGCTGCTATCGTGTTTTCAGTCCCAATCTTTGTTTAAACAGCTGACCTTCTATCGTGGCTATGGGAACCACTTTTGTATGTGTCCGTATATGTTTGTTGCCGTCTCGAATTCATTCTTCTCGCCTTGAGCAAAATATATATATTATTTACATTCATGTTTTCTTAACTCATGTATTTCTATTATAAATGTGTTGCTCTATTATAGATGGGTTCATTATTACATGGCATATTATTTCAGTAATTAATGCATGTGCATAATTTCAGGGTTTCATTGCCAACGGGGTGCTCCTTGTTAGCTCTACTCCACCTTCTAATTTGGGTATCACAAGGCTTCTCCCGTTTAGGTGGCAAGTCTGTGCTACGGAACTGATGCACTTCATCAAAATTGATAGTTCATTTATGATTAATATTGATCTACTTATAAATTTTGAAATTTAACGCATTGCTATACAAACAATTCCTCCAACTTCACACATATGTAAATCAAAGAACCTTTAAAATATAAGTTCGCTACCTGCGTACAATGTGGATCTCGACTTTATTAACATGATCACGGCCTCTACATTCAATGTCCCCTTGAGGGACACAGCGATTTGCTTTCCTGGCTGCCGTGCTGACGGGACTCAGCGCCCAGTCCGACCCCAGCCTAGCCTCTTCTCTTTTCTGAACTCCTGTCTTCTTACACTTCTTGCGCACTTTCTTACAACCACACCCACAACTTTCTCTGGTCGGCCTCTAATTTCACATGGTAGACGCTGACCAGCTTCCTCTCGCCCAACCATCCCGGATCGGGGCTGAGTGGGGAAGGGAAAACGTCCCCTTACCCCTAAGCTCCGGTGTGTGATGGTGGATTTTTAACAACCTGCTTCACTCCAACCCTCACCTTCCTCACATACCCTTTCTCTTTCTTTTCATAGACTATTAAATTTACGCCGAGCCTAAGGTGGAGCCGCCATGCTGATCGGCTGCCTGGCCACCAGGCGGGATGAGTGGTCCTAAATGGCGGCAGCTGGCTTTGTCAACCCAGTATTCACCCCTCGCAGAGCGGGCTACTGCGTGAGGTGATTAGCGCTTGAGGCCCTTGCAAATACTAGGGTCACCAAGCCCATGAATGAAGTTATCAAAATATCTTCCTTTACTAACCCTTTACCAGCATCGGAGCCCTCCTCCCCCCCGCGCTTTCTCAGGGGACCTTCCAAATCTCCCAGACCGCAAAGGAGCTTACAACTCTCCTACCCCTACGGGTGCTGGGGACTTCCCTTCACCCCCGCATTTGGTTCGCGTCGCTCTTTCAGGCGGCAATCACTCCTTTTCTTTCACAGGAGACTGCCAAAAGGTGCGCAGGCGGCCGAATATTGACCGCTCGATAGGACCAAGACCTCTTAGAGAGGCAATGGATGGCAAGGCCTGTCGCCCCGTGCCCCTTAACGTCAGAATGCACTCGTGCATTTTGATTTTACAGCGGGCCGGCGTCCTTGCCCCCCTCCCTCTCTAACCCTGACGGATGCGTGTTCGCCGGCTCAAGATGAGACGACAAAAAGTACCTCGCATTGGATCCGTGATGTCTGGGGGGGACGGGGGCAGAGATGGACATGCTTCCTGAGGTGACCCAGAACCAGACGGTAGGATTTCGCATGGGGTCGAACCCGGGCTCGGTGCAAGTACGGAACCCGAGTCCGACCCTGTGCAAGCTCTTCAGACGGCTCTGGTCCCCGAAACCTCACAAGGAGAGGAGGGATCTCCTCCCCCCGGCTGGTGCTCCAGTGACAGCTAAGACCTTCTCCATTTCTGAGAAGGATCTTACCGAGGCCGGTCGATATAGCGTAGGGGCTCGTTCTGGCGGAGGCCAAAAGCGGGTTCATTCCCCACCCTCCTCTCCTAAAAACGAAAAAAAAGACTAAGGGCTCCTCTCCCTAAGCGGGACCCACGGGGTCGGACGGGTCAGCTGCAGTTTTGGTAAGCGACCAAGCCAAGATCGGCACGTCCGCCCCCGTTGCTTCACCGTGTGGGAAGTCCCTGACCAAGACAAAAAGTGAAAGTGCGCAGAGCCAAGCCTCGATTACGTCGGGGCCCCTCATTCAGAGGTTTACCAGCGTTTTCGAGTTTGCTGGCTTCAAAGGGTTCCTAGTTATTCGTTTCACTGATGGCAGAATGTTGGCTAAGGGCAACATGATCAATCAGAGGATAGGTCTAGCTAGCATGATTGGTAGCGAACCAAAGATAACCCGTTTCTCGGACGGAAGCCTTCTAGCGAATGCGTCGAAATCCTCAAGGCGGCCATGTTTACTGCCCTTGGGACAATTGATGGCACGCCTGTGAGTGTGACGCCGCACTCTACCATGAGCTTCGTGAAATCAGTACTTTATGCGAGGGGACTCTTGGACTACTCCATAGATCACATAACATTAGAGCTGGCCGCCTCCGAAACCGCCTGCCTAAGGTTTCGATTAGAGGGAGGAAAAGACTTGCATGGCGAGCCCAACCGCTCCCGATAATATCCCCCGTAAGGGGCGCGGCGATTTGCCATCCTGGCCGCTGTGCTGACGGGACTCAGCACCCCGTCCGACCCCAGCTTAGCCTCTTCTCCTTCCTTCAAAATACTTGTTTCTTCGCTTTTTATACAACCTCTCCAACACCTTTTTCTGGTCAACCTCTAATTTCACAGGGTAGATGCTGACATTCTACTCAGCCAACCGTCCAGGATAGGGGCTGAGGGGGAAGGAGAGAATGTTCCCTAACCCCTGAGCTCCGGTCTGGGGTGGTTGTTTTTTAACAACCTGCTTCATCCCTACCCATACCTTACTCACATCCCTTTTCCTCTCCTCTTCACATTCTATCAATTTTACGCCGTGTTCAAGGTGGAGCCGCCATGCCGATGGACTGCCAGGCCGCCAGGCGCGAGGGGTGGTCTCAAATGGTGGCGCCTGGCTCTGACGGGCATGTAAGCACCTCTTGCAGTGCGGGCTACTGTAAGAGGTGATGCGCTATTGCGTCCCGCAGAAAATTAAGGGCAACCATGCCCGATGATGAAAATTTAAAAAATCAACCCTCAACTTCCCCTTGCTCATCAACGGAGCCGCCTTCGGGCAGCTCCACCGAAAAAATGGAGGTCTCTCCTCCCCCTGTGCTTGCGCAGGGAACCCTCTATATCTCTCTAACCGGAGAGGAGGCTTACTCCTCTCCTTCGCCTACGGGTGTAGGGGACTTCCCCTTCTCTGGAGGTGCTTCCGGGCACCTCCCTTTTTTCCAGCGGAAGACCCCTCTGTTCTTTCCAAGGGGACATCCAAGAAAGCTAGCAGGCAGCCCTTAGCCAGCCGCTCAACATCGAAGCAGCTCGGTAGAGCAAACCCCCTTAGGGTGGAGAGGGAAGCCAGGCCCCTTCGGTCGCTTCCCTCAAAAGACGTGCTGGCAAGAATATTGAACCTTGCCGGGGTCAAGGCCTGTGCCTCACCACACAAGTCTAGTGACGATACTTCCAACGGGACCTGCGATGTCTTGGGAGGACATGGCCAACTGGAAGCCCCTCCCCCCTGAGATAGACATGGTCCTTGAGGCAACCTAGCCTCAGACGGTAGGGCCTTCTATGGGGGGAAATCCGGGGTCGGATCCAAGCACCGAACCCAAATCCGCCCCTATGCAGGGTCCTCCTCAAACGGCTAGGGTTTCCGAGGTAGTACAAGGAGGGGAGGGATCTCCTCCCACCGGTGCCCCCACGACTACCAAGACCTTCTCCATTTCGAGGAAGGGCCTGGCTGAGGCCGGTTCATCTAGACTGGGGGCTCCTTCCGGCGGAGGTGAGAAGCGGGTTCATTCCCCGCTGTCCTCTCCAAAAAAGAAAAGGACAAAGAAGACTCGGGGCTCCTCTCCATCCGTGGGGGCTACGGGGACGGATGGGTCTGCTGCCACTTTGGCAAGCGACCAAACCAAGATCGGCACATCCGGCCCATATTCCCCCCGGGTGCGGAGTCCCTGACTATGACAAAGACCAAAAGTGCACAGGGCGGAGCCTCGATGAAATCGGGGCCCCTCGTTCAGAGGTTACCCGGCGTTTTCAAGCCCGCTGGCTTCAAACGCTTCTTCGTTATTCGCTCCACTGATGGCACATGTTGGCCAAGGGCAACATGATCCATCACAGGAGAGGATTAGCTAGTGCAATTGGTAGAGAGCCGAAGGTGACCCGTTCCTCGGACGGGAACCTTTTGGTGAATGCGGCGAATCCCGCCGAGGCGGCCAAGATAAGTGCTCTTCGGACACTTTATGGCACCCCGGTGAGTGTGACGCCGCACTCTACCATGAACTTTGTGAAAAGAGTAGTTTATGCGAGGGAACTCGTTGACTACTCCATTGAAAACATCCCCTTAGAGCAGGCCGACCATGGGGCGGTCAAGGTCGAACGTGTGGTTGGAAAACAGGGAGGGGCCTCGAGACCCACCCCTACACTCTTCATCACGTTCGACTGTGACAAGCTCCCTTAGTCGGTGCGTGCCAGTTGGTACCGCTATCGCGTGAAGGCTTTCGTGCCACTGCCGCGGCGGTGATATTACTGTCACCGCTTCGCCCAGTCGAATAGTTCTTGTAGACGTGCAAAGTCGGGGAAACCCGAAGTGTGTGTAAATTGCTCCAAGGTCGCACACGATAAGTCCAAATCGTGTGTGGCCAAGTGTGTCAATTGCGGAGAGCCGCACCCTGCTTCTTCGAAGCAATGTGGTGCATATCTCCTTGAGAAAGAAATCCTGGCTGATCAGGCCCAGGATCGACTCTCATTCCGCGAGGCTAAGGACTAGGTTCTGGCGCGCCCGGCTCTGCCTGGGACGTCATATACCTGAATAGATAGAAAGGCACCCTCTGCTCCTGGCTTATCCAGGCCAACGAGCACGGTTGTTTCTGCGCCCATTCGGGGCCATTCTGCGGCTCTACTCAACCCGGGCGTTCCTCTGGTAAAGCTGGTGGCAAAATGGGTTTACACCCAGCCCCGGCTAAAACCAGAGCTACCCCCTCTTCCTCCAGCGTGACCGTTTCACTTAAGGCGAAACGGCCAATCGCCTCCAACGAGTCGTTAGTCTCACAGGGGGCAACACCCCTAAAGTTGGTCGCTAGGCCATCTTCGCGGTTTCTAAAACTGTCCCCCGAAAGGAGGACAGCAACAAGGAGCTTCGGCTCCTTCGCCCACGCCTAATGGTGGAGCGAGTGGCTCAGAGACGGTGGTTCCTCGAAAACAAGGCCCCCCGGCTCCGAAACCGCAACACCCGCCTAAAGTTTCGAGGCGTAGGGAGGAAAAGACTCGCATGGCGAGCCCAACCTCCCCCAATAAGTCCTCGAAGGCAAAAGCGCCTTCAGCGCTTTGTCCGGCCAACAGCGCCCACGGTTCTGCCTCCGGGAAGCGTACGGCCATTCCCGTGAGGGTCTTCTGTTCGAGGAGGGTCCCCTCGTCTCCTCCGAGCTAGGCCTAAAGTGAATATTCCTTCAATGGAATTGCTGTGAAGTCCAGGACAACTGGGAGGAGCTGCGGAGGCTCGTCTCGTCCCATTCCCCGTTAGCTATTTTTTTGCAGGAGACCATGCTAGGCGCGTGCCCGCTGCCTGCCCTCCTGGGGTATAAGGGTCTTGCGACCCCACCACCACGGGATGGCCGGGCTGGGGGATGCGCGGTTTACACCCGGCATGATGTCTCCGTTCTTGCTTTATCTTTAGATACCTCCATTCAGGCAGGGCTATGCAGCTGCACCTGGATAGGAGGTATACTATCATTTCTGCGTACATTCCACCGTCAACTGACTTCGACGCGGGGGACTTCCGCCGCGTCGTGGCACGGTTGCCGAGGCCCTATCTCTTGCTTGGAGATCTGAACGGCAGGCATCCTCTCTGGGGATATTACTCAATAAACCGCAGAGAACAAGTCCTGGACGATCTGATCGAAGAGCTTGAGATGGGTGTCCTAAACGTGGATGAGTTTACGCATCACTGTCCGAGAACCGCTTCATTTTCTTGCCTTGACTTATCTTTGTGCTCTTCGGATGCACAGCCTAATTTTGATTGGCGGCGTGGTCGATGACCTCCATGGCAGTGATCACTTTCTCATTCAAATGTCATTTTCAAGGCAACTGCCACCTGAGTGCCCACCTCGTTGGTGTTTGGCTCGGGCGCGGTGGCCTGCATTTCACGAAATGACTGAATTCTCTATCTCAGTCAAGGAGTTTAGGTCGGTAGATGAGGCCGTTGAGTTCTTCTCCGGTAACTTCATCGCCGTGGGCCTGACTACTATTCCTAGGACGTCTGGCCGTTGTGCACGCCACGCCGACCACTCCCATGGTGGTCGGCCGAGTGTGAGACGGCCTTGAAACAGAAGCGTTATGCCTACAGGCGCTATAAGCGCTGCCCGAACGATTTCACTGTCGCTGAATTTCGTCGGGCTAGAGCTAGGTTTCGGTATATTTCGAAGCACGCCCGCCGCTCTTCTTGGCGTGGGCATACGTGTCTTCACTTAACGTGAAGACCTCTTTAGCAGAGGTGTGGAAGAGAGTCAAAAGGATTCGGGGCAAGTTCTTGCAGGACCACCCTCCCGTTCTCCAGGAGAATGGGACCGCATCTCTGACCCCACGTACGTGGCGGAATCCTTCGCGACCGCTTTTTCCGCATTCTCTAGCCGGGAGGCTGCTCCGCGAGCATTCAATGCACGTCGTCATGTCGCGGAAGGCCGCCGGATATACTTTACCTCCAGAGGCGGAGAACCCTTCAACGACAGGTTTACTGTGTCTGATTTGCGTTCCGCTCTTGCTTCGTGCGCGGACACCGCCCATGGTCCGGATGATGTCCCGTACGCCATGCTTCGACACCTGGGTGAGCGAGACATGGCCTTTCTGTTAGATTTATTCAACAGGATCTGGGTGGAGGCTGTTCTCCCGGATTCATTGAGAATCGCTACTGTGCTCGCCTTTCGAAAACCGGGGAGAGATCACTCTACTCCGACCGGTTTCCGCCGGACCTCCCTAACCTCTTACATGTGCAAGTTGATGGATAAATTGGTAAATGTTAGATTAGCCTTTTTCCTGCACAGCGGAGGCCATCTGTCTTCTGCACAGTGCGGCTTCGGCAAGTTCCACTCTACGTCGGATGCTCTGCTCCGACTGGAAAATGCCGTCTGGGAGGCCTTCTTTCGTAGACAGCACTACGCCACGGTGTTTTTCGATCTGGAGAAGGCCTATGATACCGCATGCTGATACAGTATCATGGAGACTCTCCACACGATGAGGGCAAGGGGACGCCTCCTAATGTTATATCTGAATTTTTGCGAGATCGTCGATTCCGCGTTCGGGTGGGGGGGGGGGGAGCCCTCTCGCGCCCAATGGAGGGTGTCCCGCAGGGAAGTGTCCTCAGTGTCACATTCTTTGCCCTGTGCATCAACGGCATCATCTCGGTGCTGCCGGAAGATGTTCTCGCTACGCTCTACGTGGACGACCTTTCGATCTCTTTTGGAGTTGCCCAGATGTCAACTCTGGAGCGTCGACTCCAACAGGCATTGAACCGCGTCTCTCGCAATGTCGAAACGCACAGGTTTCAGTTTTCTTTGGCCAAGACTAAGGTGGTGTACTTCTGCCACCATCCACGGCTCCACCCAGACCCAGATTTATTTCTTAATGGGGTGCGCCTGGATTTGCTTGAATCGCTCCGTTTCCTTGGTCTTGTATTCGACCGACGCCTCACCTGGGAAGCTCATATTCGCAGCCTTAGGGTCTCTTGTACACGCGCCCTGGATATTCTCCGTTCCGTGACGTTCAGCGCTTGAGGCGCTGATAGAGCTACTGCCCTACTTTTTTATCGATCCTTTGTTTGTTCGAAGCTCGACTACGGATGGGAGTTTTATGCATCCGCAGCCGAGCGTTTATTGCGGAAGGTGGATTCGATCCACCACACCGGCCTTCGCCGCGACTGGTGCGTTCCTCAGTTTCCCCATTGAGAGCCTGTTAGTCGATGCTGTGGAGATGCCACTCGCTCTACGCTGCGTGCAGTGCATTACTCGCCCTTAGGCGCGAGCCCGGCGCCTCCCTCATTCGCCAACAGCTCCCACTGCATGCGCAGCTGATCTCGACGGTGTCTATGCCGCCGAGCGACGCCCGTCATACCCTAAGCCCTTTGGGTTTAGGGCCAGGAAACTCCTTCGAGAGCTAGGTATAGCTCTCGGGCCTGTGGTGCTCCTGGTTCTGCCCAGGCCTCCACCCTAAACGGTAGCACATTTGGCTATTTGTCGTTTCTGCTCCCAAAGCTTGTACAGCGCGGAAGTATTGCGTTCGCCCTTTTTGGAGCACACGTCGTGTCACGCTGGAACCGTGCAAGTGAATACGGATGTCTCCAAGTCCGAAGAGTGGTTCGGCTTTCACGTCGTATCCCCTCTGTTTGAAGTCAGCGGGGTCTGCCAGGCGCTGCGTCTGTCTGCACGGCCGAGCTAGTGACAATACACCACTCGGTACGGGAGATTACGCGACGTGCCTGTTTCGGAGACCGGAGTGTGATCTATAGCGACTCACGGTTTTGGCGAGCCGGGCAGATGTCAAGATTATCTTCTGCTGGGTTCCTGGACATGTAGGAATTGCGAGGAATGATCGCGCCAAAGAGTCTGCGAGGACTCTGCGACCGGAATAGCGTTTCACTCTTCCTCACACCGACTACATGGCAGGAATACGGGCAGCTCTTCGGGCTGCTTGGCCAAGATGATAGGAGACGGTCGAAGGGAACTTAAAGTTGCGTGCTATTGCGCTGCGACTGTTCCCATGGACCTAAACCCCCAATGCCGCGACGGCTTAAGGTCACTTTCTGTCGTCTCCGCATCGGACACACGTGTGACGCATTGTTATTTGATGGAGCGCTCGCCTGCGCCGTATTGTGACGACTGTGTCGTCCCCAAGACTGTTCGGCACATTCTTGTCGAATGTTCCAGTCTGGGTGATCTTCGCGCACGTTACCTGTCCCGGTAACGGGATGATCGGGGTTCGCTACCGCCTGTCCTTTGTACTCGAGACGAGTGCGTGCACATTGACTGGTGGACTTGTTGACTTTTGGCGGTAGGCTCGGCTTCTTCCCTTTATTTAAGAAGGTGCTATTTCTTTGGTTTGTTATTGTTTTCTTTGTGGGTTGCACGCTCCTGCACCGGGGTGAGGGGGACCTCATCCCGATGCCGGAGATTGCTTCCTAATTGTTAAGTTTTTCACATTTTTATCATTGTTTTCATATTTTTATTTTAAAGTAGCCTAGTTCTAGGCTGTCGTGTTTCTGGCGACTTATGCCCAAGTGGGCAGTTGCCAGATGGGTTCTATAAAAAAAAAAAAATCCCGATAATTCCTCGAGCGCCACAGTTCATTCAGCGCCATTCCCCAGAGTTCTTCATCCGAGAAGCGTTTGGCCATTCACCTGCGGGCCTGCTCTTCGAAGAGTGCCCTCGCATATCCTTCGAGCTATGCCTGGAGAGCATATTCCTTTAATGGTATTACCGCGGATTCTTGAATAACTGGAAGGGGCTGCGGAGGTTCGTCTCCTCCCGTTTTTCCTTAGCCATCTTTTTGTTGGAGACCATGCTGGGCACGTGCCCTCTGACCACCCTCCCGGGATATTAGGGTTTTTCGTCCCCACCATCACGGGATGGGGGGGTAAGGCAGGAGGATGCACCATTTATACACGGCATGTCGTCTCCCTTTTTCTATTTGCTTTAGATACCTCCCTTCAGGCATTAGCTCCGCAGCTGCACCTGGCTTGGATGTTTACTGTTATTTGGGGTACATTCCACCGTCATCCGACTTCGACGCGGGAGACTTCCGCTGCGTCCTGGCACGGGTGCCGTGGCCTTTTATCTTTCTCAGGGATTGAACGGTAGACCCTCGCCCTCTGGGAGAGTACTCAATCAATCCCAGGGGTCAAGTCCTTGTCAACGAACTGGGGATAGGTGTCCTAAATGTGAAAGAGTTTAAGCATTACTGCCCGATAACCGCTTCACTTTCTTTGTCTCGATCTATCTCTGTGCTTTCCGGATGCACAGCCTACTTTTGGTGGTTGGTAGTCACCCTCCATGGTAGTGATCACTTTTCCATTCGAATATCAATTTCTGTGCGCTGCTTCCCGAAATCCCGCTCTGGTGGTGCGCATTTCAGGAAATCACTGATTTCTGTCTTAGTCGGTGTTTCGGCCAGTTAATCTCCGGCAACCTTATCGCCTTGGGTCCAACTACTATTCCTACAACGTCAGGCCCTTTTTCACGTCGGCCGCTTCCTTGGTGGTCAGCCTAGTTTGAAACGGGCCTCAAACAGAAACGTTATGCCTCTTTGCGGTATAAGTACCACCGAAGGATTTCACTGTCGGTGAATTTTGTCCAGCTAGGGCTAGGTTCCGGTATGTTTTGAATCACGCCCGCCGCTCTTCCTGGCCGATATACGTGTCTTCGCTTAACGGGAAAACCCCGCTAGCAGATGTGTGGAACCGAGTCAAAAGGATACGGTACCATTTCTATCAGGACCCCCCTTCCGTTCTCAGGGAGAATAGGATCGCAATCTCGGATCCCGCGTCCGTGGCGCAGTCTCTCGCGACCTCTTTCTCCACATTCTTTAGCCGGGAAGCTGCTCCACCAGCATTCAATGCGCGTCGTGATGTCGCGGAAAGCCACTGACTAGAATTTACCTCCAGAAGCGGGGAACCCATCAACGACAGGTTTTCATAGCGAGTTGCGTTCCGCTCTCGCTTCGTGCGCAAACACCCCCATGCTCCGCCGATGTCCCGTACGCCATGTTTCGACACCTGAATGAGCGAAGTATGTCCTTTTTGTTAGATTTGCTTAACAGAATCTGGATAGAGGGTATCCCATGATTTGGCGAATTGCTTCTGTGCTCGTTTTTCTCAAACCGGGGAGAGGTCACTCTACCGCGGCTGGTTTCCGCCCAATTTCTCTCACCTCCGGCGTGTGCAAGTTGATGGAGAAATTTGTAAATGTTAGATTTGTCTTTTTTCTGAACAGCTAAGGTCATCTGTCATCTACACAGTGCGGCTTCCGCTAGTTCCATGCTACCTCGGATTCTATTCTTGGACTGCAAATTGCCTTGCCACGTTGTTTTTCGATCTAGAGAGGGCCTATGATTCCGCATGGCGATCCGGTATCATGGAGACCCTCTATACGATGGGGTCGAGGGGACGCTTGCCAATCTTTATATGTGAAATTCTTCGAGATCATCGATTCCGCGTACGGGTGTGCTGGGCCCTCTCCGCCCCAATGGAGCAGGAAGAGACTGTCCCACAGGGAAGTCTCCTCAGCGTCACACTCTTTGCCCAGAGCATCAACGGTATCACCTCGATGCAGCCGGAAGATGTTCTCGCTACGCTCTACGTGCAGTGCCGGATTTATTGTGCTACTCGCCCATAGGCTATACAAATTTTTTCCCATATGATTTGTGCTCTAGAAGGAAGCAAAAGCATGATTTAACATATACGCAGTGATTTATTTATAGAGTGCATCAAAAGAATTTGTGATGGGCAATGTCATTGGCCCATAATTCAGTTATTCAGTACAATGAAGATATCCATAATTAAACATTATTACAAAGTTTAGACAGTTTTAAAACGTGACTTTTGCTCAGCAAACAGGTTAATATTATCATAAGCCAGGGAATTGGTGAGATCACGCTAAATTGCAAGTATGGCAAGACTGTTTAAATTTTGTTGACCTCAGCTAGTTTTTTAGCCTTCTTAAACAAGAAAACGACTGTTCTGCACTACAGTTGCTTGCCATTGTACAAAGGAAATTCTTAGAGCAAAGGTGACATTTGGATAAACAGCTCCCAGCTTATTTGTGAAGATAATGTTGCCCTTGGCCAACATGGTCCCATCAGTGGAGCGAATAACGAGGAAGCGTTTGAAGCCAGCGGGCTTGAAAACGCCAGGTAACCTCTGAATGAGGGGCCGCGATGTTATCGAGGCTCCGCCCTGCGCACTTTTGGTCTTAGTCATAGTCAGTGGCTCGGCACCCTGGTGGGCAGAGGGGCCGGATGTGCCGATCTTGCCTAGGTCACTTACCGAAGTGGCAGCAGACCCATCCATCCCCGCAGCCCCTGCGGATCGAGAAGAGCCCC
Source organism: Ceratothoa steindachneri (assembly GCA_963969495.1). NCBI lineage: Eukaryota > Metazoa > Arthropoda > Malacostraca > Isopoda > Cymothoidae > Ceratothoa > Ceratothoa steindachneri. The sequence continues at coordinate 6,064,361 of OZ018333.1, read as the reverse complement.
GAGTCTTTTTTCTGTTTTATTTCCTTGTAGGAGAGGAGGGCTAAGAATGAACCCGCTTCTTCCCTCCGCCGGCAGGGGCCCCCAGGCCAGATGGACCGGCCTCAGCTAGGTCCTTCGAGTTTTTTTTTTAGAGCTCATCTGGCGACTGCCTACTTGGGCATTAGTCGCTGTATTAAAACTCGCCTAGTTCTAGGCTACTTTAAAATAAAATTAAGGAGACAAAAAAAAAGGGGGAAAGGAAGCAAGCTGGTGCGTCGGGATGAGGTTCCCTCGGAGCAGGAGCGTGCAACCTAAATGGGGGGAAAAACATGCAAATAACAAAACAAAACAAAAAAACAAACTCTGCTTAAATAATAGGGAGAAGGCCGGCCTCCCTCAATAAGTCAACAAGTCCACCAGTCAATGTGCACGCACTCGTCCCGAGTACAAGGGACAGGCGGTAACGACCCTGCCCATCCCGGTACCGGGACAGGTATCGTGCGCGAATATCACCCAGACTGGGACATTCGACAAGAATGTGCCGAACAGTCTGGGGGACGACGCAGTCGTCGTAATAGGGCGCAGGCGAGCGCTCGATCAAATAGCGATGCGTCACACGAGTGTGTCCGATTCGGAGACGACAGAAAGCGACCTGAAGCCGTCGCGGCATTGGCGGAATAGGTCCATGGGAATAGTCGCGGCGCAATGACACGCAACTTTAAGTTCCCTTCGACCGTCTTCTATCTTCTTTGCCAAGCAGTCCGAAGAGCTGCCCGTATTCCTGCCATGTAGTCGGTGTGAGGAAGAGCGAAACGCTGGTCCGGTCGCAGAGTCCTCGCGGACTCTTTGGCGCCCTCATCGCGCGCTCATTCCCCGCAATTCCTACATGTCCAGGAACCCAGCAGAAGATAATCTCGACATTTGCCCGGCTCGCCAAAACCGTGGCGTCACGGATATCGCGAACCAGGGGATGCGGAGATTCCAATGCCCCGAGAGCACTCAGGGCGCTTGGTGAGTCGCTATAGATCACAATCCGGTCTCCGAACCGGGCACGTCGCGTAATCTCCCGTACCGAGTGGTGTATTGCCACCAGCTTGGCCGTGAAGGCAGACGCAGCGCCTGGCAGAGCCCCGCTGAGTTCAAACAGAGGGGATACCGCGTGGAAGCCGACCCCCTCTTGGGACTTGGAGCCATCCGTATACACTGGCACGGTTCCAGCGTGACACGATGTGTGCTCCAAAAAGGTCGAACGCAATACTACCGGCACCGTACAAGCTTTGGGAGCAGAGGCGTGGCGAGCCAAATTTGGTACCCTCCAGGGTGGCGTCCTGGGCAGAACCAGGGGCGCCACCGGCCCCAGAGCTATATCTAGCTCTCGAAGGAGTTTCCTGGCCCTAAACCCAAAGGACTTAGGGTATGACTAGCGTCTCTCGGCGGCATAGGCACCATCGACATCAGTTGCGGATGCAGTGAGAGCTGTTGGCGACTGAGGGAGGCGCCGGGCTCGCGCGGACAGGCGAGTGATGCACTGAACGCGGCGCAGAGCGAGTGGCATCTCCCCAGCATCGACCAACAGGCTCTCAATGGGGAAAGTGCGGAAGGCACCGGTCGCAAGGCGAAGGCCGGTGTAGTGAATCGAATCCACCTTCCGCAATAAACGCTCGGCTGCGGATGCATAGAACTCGCATCCGTAGTCGAGCTTCGAGCGAACAAAGGATCGATAAAAAAGTAAGGAAGTAGCCCTATCAGCGCCCCAAGCGCTGAACGTCACGGAACGGAGAATGTCCATGGCGCGGGTACAAGAGACCCTAAGGCCGCGAATATGAGCCTCCCAGGTGAAGCGTCGGTCGAATACAAGACCAAGGAAACGGTGCGACTCAACCACATCCAGGAGCACCCCATTAAGAAACAAATCTGGGTCGGGGTGAAGCCGTGGATGGCGGCAGAAGTGCACCACCTTAGTCTTGGCCAAAGAAAACCGAAACCTGTGCGCTTCGGCATAGCGAGAGACGCGGTTCAATGCCTGTTGGAGTCGACGCTCCAGAGTTGGCATCTGGGCCGCGCCAAAAGAGATCGAAAGGTCGTCCACGTAGAATGTAGCGAGAACATCTTCCGGCAACACCGAGGTGATGCCGTTGATGCTCAGGGCAAAGAGTGTGACACTGAGGACACTTCCCTGCTCCTTTAAACCGGAGAGAGCTCCCCCCACACGTACGCGGAATCGACGATTTCGCAAAAATTCAGATATAAACATTGGGAGGCGTCCCCTCGCCGCCATCGTGTGGAAAGTCTCCATGATACTGTATCGCCATGCGGTATCATAGCCCTTCTCCAGATCGAAAAACACCGTGGCGTAGTGCTGTCTACGGAGGAAAGCCTCGCAGACGGCATTTTCCAGTCGGAGCAGAGCATCCGACGTGGAATGGAACTTGCGGAAGCCGCACTGTGCAGAAGACAGATGGCCTCCACTGTCCAGGAAAAAGGCTAATCTAACATCTACCAATTTCTGCATCAACTTGCACACGCAAGAGGTTAGAGAGATTGGGCGGAAACCGGTCAGAGTAGAGTCATCTCTCCCCGGTTTGCGAAGGGCGAGCACAGTAGCGATTCACCACGAGTCTGGGAGAAGACCTTCCACCCAGATCCTGTTGAACAAATCTAACAGAAAGGCCATGCCTCGCTCACTCAGGTGTCGAAGCATGGCGTACGGGACATCGTCCGGACCATGGGCGGTGTCCGCGCACGAAGCGAGAGCGGAACGCAACTCACTCACAGTAAACTTGTCGTTGAAGGGTTCTCCGCCTCTGGGGAAAAGGTCCAGCCGGCGGCCTTCCGCGACATCACGACGTGCATTGAATGCTGGCGGAGCAGCATCACGGCTAGAGAATGCCGAAAAGCGATCGCTAAGGATTCCGCCACGGACGCGGGGTCCGAGATTGCGGTCCCATTCTCCTGGAGAACGTGAGGGGGTTCCTGCGAGAACTTGCCCCGAATCCTTTTGACTCGCTTCCACACCTCAGCTAAAGGGGTCTTTCTGTTAAGTGAAGACACGTAGGCGTGCCAAGAAGAGCGGGGGCGTGCTTCGAAATATACCGGAACCTAGCCTTAGCCCGACGAAATTCAGCAACAGTGAAATCGTTCGGGCGGCGCTTATAGCGAATGTAGGCATAACGCTTCTGTTTCAGGGCCGTCTCACACTCAGCTGACCACCATGAATGAATGAATAGTGCATTGAAAATTTAAAAGCTGCGTAGCCCAGATGGACTATCTCGCAGCCAAATTCACTTATGGGCAGTGAATTTAAAATTATTATTTTTAAAATATTGCCATATTAAAATATATAAAAAAGCAGAAATGTCCTTGGGACCAAAATTAGTTTAATAGGCAATATTAAGTCAGTTGAGTTAAAATCTTTTAACAAAAAATAGACTATTAAAAAATTCAACAAAATGTAAAAACATAAACTATGAATAGATCAACAATAAATATATAAAACTATTTTAAATTTTGTTTAAAAGATTGCTTTCTTTTAGGAAGGTTAGTATCCTAGTCACGTCAAAGAAGCAATGGGTGTCGGAAAAGATGCCCCGCAGAGCCTGCTGGGGGGCCATCTCTCTGGTAATGAAGTAAAAAGTCGTCCTTCTGAGATTCCTTAGCAATGGGCATTCTACAAATATATGGAGGACAGATATTTGTACCCCACACAGAATGCACATGCCCACTCATTAAATGCTCATGGGTGAGCCGGCAATGGCCTATCCTCAGACGGACAAGCGCAACCTCCATTTTACGATGTCTAGTTGTACGTGGCCATGGGTGAACGGAGGGTTTTATGGAGTGGAGCTTAGTGGGAGGGAGCTCACTCCACCTCTTCTGCCATAGGCCGACCACGTATTCATTGATCAGAGGATAGGCATCGCAGAGTGGGACTGGGGCCACTGGAGCTGTCCCCAGTGATGCTGCTTCTTTGGCTGCAGCATCTGCCCTCTCATTGCCTGGGATGCCCACGTGACTAGGCACCCAGCAAAAGGATATCTCGTGGATGGGCGATAGTCGTAGGAGCCACCGCTGGATCTTGGAAACCAACGGATGGCTCGAACCAACATCACCCAACATTTAAAGCGAACTAAGGGAGTCTGTAAAGATAGTATGAGAACCAGATGGCCTGCCATCTATGATAGTCAGTGCCGCCATCATAGCAACGAGTTCCGCTGTGAATGCGGAAGCTGCGTTTGGCAGGCGGACCAATGCTGTCTTAGATGGAAAGACAGCAGCTGCTCCAACTCTGTCCGGTGACTTGGACCCATCGGTGAACACAAAAGTGCTATGCCGATGTTGAGAGGAGTGGTCGCCATACATGGCTCTCAATACTACAGGGAGGTGGTGATCCTTGGGCCTATCAGCTAGTTCCCTACATATCATTACAGGTGGTATGAGCCACGGGGGGGTCTTTGGAATGGTAAAGGGAATCACTGAGAACTCCCATAGTTGCGCAGTGTGCTCAGCCATACGCAGAGCAAAGGGGCGAGCCAGAGATGGAGATCTATCGTATGAGGCCACTGTCCGTGTATTGAACATGCACTCATACACCGGCGTCTGCGGCAGATGCTCAAGTCTAAGGAGGTAGTTTAAATTAGACTTGAGCCTGTGATAGGGAAGGGGGAGAACCCCGTTCTCTGCGTAGAGGCTCCACACTGGGGAGGACTTAAAGGCTCCAGAAGCCAGGCGCACACCCTGGTTACGCACAGTATTTAGTTTTTCGAGAATGGATGGCGAGGCAGAGGAGTACACCTGTGATCCATAGTCTAGCTTTGATTGGACCAATGCTAGATACAGGAGCCACAGGGTACGTCGATCACTTCCCCAAGAAGTGTGAGACAACAGTTTCATTATGTCCATTCTCTTTAAACAAGATCTTTTCAAGGCGTCCACATGGTGCCGGAAAGAAAGCCTTGAATCAAATATGACCCCCAGATATTTGAAATGGGGCTCAAAATCTATGGGCACACCATATAGCGACAAATGGGGGGGGGGTCCCATGTCACTAACTTATGCCCATAAAAGTGAACAGCCTTGGTCTTTACTGCGGAAACCCTTGGAGGAAGCATTTTCAGCTACAGTGCTTATAGCTCGCTGTAGCTTATGGACGATAAATGGGAGTCTGGGCGAAGAACAAATGAGCGCCAGATCATCCACATATAACGTCGACGAAATCTCGGGAGGGAGATTTCTAACAATGCTATTAATGGCCACAGAGAAGCAGGTGACACTGAGGACACTTCCCTGTGGCACACCCTCAACTTGGTCCACGGGCTCCGATAAGGTGCCTCCAACCCTTACGCGTAGTGTGCGTCGCATCAGAAATTGCTCGACAAACCTGGGGAATGAATGAATGAATAGTGCATTTAAAATTTAAAAGCTGCGTAGCCCAGATGGACTATCTCACAGCCAAATTCACTTATGGGCAGTGAATTTAAAATTATTATTTTTAAAATATTGCCATATTAAAATACATGAAAAAGCAGAAATGTCCTTGGGACCAAAATTAGTTTAATAGGCAATATTAAGTCAGTTAAAATCTTTTACCAAAAAATAGACTATTAAAAAATTCAACAAAATGTAAAAACATAAACTATGAATAGATCAACAATAAATATATAAAACTATTTTAAATTTTGTTTAAAAGATTGCTTTCTTTTAGGAAGGTTAGTATCCTAGTCACGTCAAAGAAGCAATGGGTGTCGGAAAAGATGCCCCGCAGAGCCTGCTGGGGGGCCATCTCTCTGGTAATGAAGGGAAAAGTCGTCCTTCTGAGATTCCTTAGTAATGGGCATTCTACAAATATATGGAGGACAGATATTTGTACCCCACACAGAATGCACATGCCCACTCATTAAATGCTCATGGGTGAGCCGGCAATGGCCTATCCTCAGACGGACAAGCGCAACCTCCATTTTACGATGTCTAGTTGTACGTGGCCATGGGTGAACGGAGGGTTTTATGGAGTGGAGCTTAGTGGGAGGGAGCTCATTCCACCTCTTCTGCCATAGGCCGACCACATATTCATTGGTCAGAGGATAGGCATCGCAGAGTGGGACTGGGGCCACTGGAGCTGTCCCCAGTGATGCTGCTTCTTTGGCTGCAGCATCTGCCCTCTCATTGCCTGGGATGCCCACGTGACTAGGCACCCAGCAGAAGGATATCTCGTGGATGGGCGATAGTCGTAGGAGCCACCGCTGGATCTTGGAAACCAACGGATGGCTCGAACCAACATCACCCAACATTTGAAGCGAACTAAGGGAGTCTGTAAAGATAGTATGAGAACCAGATGGCCTGCCAGCTATGATAGTCAGTGCCGCCATCATAGCAACGAGTTCTGCTGTGAATGCGGAAGCTGCGTTTGGCAGGCGGACCAATGCTGTCTCAGATGGAAAGACAGCAGCTGCTCCAACTCTGTCCGGTGACTTGGACCCATCGGTAAACACAAAAGTGCTATGCCGATGTTGAGAGGAGTGGTCGCCATACATGGCTCTCAATACTACAGGGAGGTGGTGATCCTTGGGCCTATCAGCTAGTTCCCTACATACCATTACAGGTGGTATGAGCCACGGGGGGGTCTTTGGCATGGTAAAGGGAATCACTGAGAACTCCCTTAGTTGCGCAGTGTGCTCGGCCATACGCAGAGCAAAGGGGCGAGCCAGAGATGGAGATCTATCGTATGAGGCCACTGTCCGTGTATTGAACATGCACTCATACACTGGCGTCTGCGGTAGTTGCTCAAGTCTAAGGAGGTAGTTTAAATTAGACTTGAGCCTGTGATAGGGAAGGGGGAGAACCCCGTTCTCTGCGTAGAGGCTCCACACTGGGGAGGACTTAAAGGCTCCAGAAGCCAGGCGCACACCCTGGTTACGCACAGTATTTAGTTTTTCGAGAATGGATGGCGAGGCAGAGGAGTACACCTGTGATCCATAGTCTAGCTTTGATTGGACCAATGCTAGATACAGGAGCCACAGGGTACGTCGATCACTTCCCCAAGAAGTGTGAGACAACAGTTTCATTATGTCCATTCTCTTTAAACAAGACCTTTTCAAGGCGTCAACATGGTGCCGGAAAGAAAGCCTTGAATCAAATATGACCCCCAGATATTTGAAGTGGGGCTCAAAATCTATAGGCACACCATATAGAGACAAATGGGGGGGGTCCCATGTCACTAACTTATGCCCATAAAAGTGAACAGCCTTGGTCTTTACTGCGGAAAAGCGGAAACCCTTGGAGGAAGCATTTTCAGCTACAGTGCTTATAGCTCGCTGTAGCTGACGGACGATAAATGGGAGTCTGGGCGAAGAACAAATGAGCGCCAGATCATCCACATATAACGTCGAAGAAATCTCGGGAGGGAGATTTCTAACAATGCTATTAATGGCCACAGAGAAGCAGGTGACACTGAGGACACTTCCCTGTGGCACACCCTCAACTTGGTCCACGGGCTCCGATAAGGTGCCTCCAACCCTTACACGTAGTGTGCGTCGCATCAGAAATTGCTCGACAAACCTGGGGAGGTAACCCCGCAGGCCCCAATCATGGAGTTGTTTAAGGATACCACGCCTCCAGGTGGTATCGTATGATTTCTCAATATCAAAGAAGACAGCGATGGCGTGCTGCTTCTTTGAAAAAGCATCTCTTACGAGTGACTCCATTCGGACAAGCAGGTCTGTCGTACTCTGCTTTTTCCTGAACCCTGATTGAGAAGGAGATATAAGATTTTGAGTCTCCAAAAACCAGACGAGTCTGAAATTGACCATTCTCTCAAACACTTTACATGGACAACTGGTAAGAGCAATGGGGCGGTAATGGGTGGGCTCCGTCCCGTCCTTTCCTGGTTTGCGGAATGGAAGGACTATGGCCTCTCTCCACATGGAAGGGAAGCGGCCCTTATCCAAATCCAGTTGTAAATGTCCAGTAAATGAGAGAGAAGGGATGGATGCATATTCCTAATCATATCATAGGAAATGCCATCCGATCCGGGGGCAGTGGATCTACAGTGCTTCAGTGCATTATGGAGCTCATGGATAGAGAAGAGTCGGTTGTAAGACTCGTTATCCATGTTAGGCTCCACAAAGTTGAGCGGTTGCTGCTCCTGTTGGAGCCTAAAGCACTGGAATTGCATCTCATAATTATCTGGGCTTGAGATGCTAGCAAATGATCTGGCCAAGACATTGGAAATATGGGACAAGTCCCCCAACAATTCTCCAGCTTGGACAATGTTGGGAGCTGTAAAGCCATTGGATTTGCCCAATAGCTTTTTGACCCTTTTCCACACTTTGTCTATAGGCGTTTGCCAACTTATGGACGCGATGTAACCTTCCAACGAGGTCTTTCGAGCCTGTCGAAGGATGCGTCGCCGTGCTGCCCTTGCTCTGTTACGAGCAATTTTATTTACCATCGTAGGGGAGCGATGGTAACGTCGGCAAGCCATTTTACATTCAGTCACGGCTCTCGAGCATTCAGCCGACCACCAGGGAACTTGTGGTCCGCGAGCGGTTGAGCCGGAGAGCGGGATGGAGGAGTTAGCCGCTTTATTGACGTGGACTAGGAGGTCATCGATAGCCACGTCAATATCTTCATGAGGGAAGGACCCGTCATGGCTCGAGAGGTGCCTGAATTTAGGCCAGTTTGCTTTTTTTGCATTCCATTTTTTACTAGGTGGTGGAGGGGGGCCACCTGTACATGGCGCTATAATAATGGGGAAGTGATCGCTGCCTCGCAAGTCAGGATCCACTGCCCAGTCAAAATCAGCTCTACAGCTTGGTGAACAGAGGGACAAGTCCACGCATGTAGAGCTGCTCGTCTGGATGTGAAATGATGTATGGCTGCCATCGTTTAGAAGGCAGACATCATTTTCGCCCAGAAATTTCTCAATCATGTTTCCCCTAGGGTTCTTATCATGGTCCCCCCAAAGGGGGTGTCGAGCATTAAAATCCCCAATCAATAGAAAGGGGGGAGGGAGCTGTTTAATTACCTCTACTAGTTTTCTAGCTAGAGAGGCTGTGTCTTTTTCCTCACTAGGAGGGAGGTAAAGCGAGCAGACCGTATAGTGGCGGTGGGAGAACAGGCGGACAGCGACCGCCTGCAGGTCTGTCGCAAGGTCGATCTGGTTGTGGGGAACCCTGCTGTTGATGAGCACAGCAGAACCATGGATTGGTTCTATAGGGTTCTTATAGTATCCCACGCAACCAGGAATATTGGGTACACTACGAGTACCCAAGCAAGTTTCCTGTAAAGCTATACAATCAGGATTGTAGTCTTTAAACAGGAGCTTGAGTTCTTCCCACTTGGGGAAGAGACCTTGGATGTTCCAATGAATTATTGGATACATCCTTACCTCTTTAAGACAATCATCCTACCCTTAGGGGTAGGAGGTTTTGGTTTTATACTACCCATAGGGGTAGTTTTGGTCATACCAATTACCGGTTTTGGGTATGACTCTGGAGGCATCGGGAGCGTTAATTTAGCTCTCGGCTTTTCTTTTAGACCTGGCAATTTTGTTAGCTGGCTATACGAAATGACTGTCTTGACTGGAGAAGCAGATGTGGGAGCATCTCCATCAGTCATTTCGTGAGCCGATGACATCGACTTGGCTGGTGATGGTGGCAGCGATTGTTCGGCTGGCGAAGGATTCTTGGAATCTGATGGTTGGTTCGGCTCCTCCTTGGATAAGGGGGCAGCCTCTACTACAGCTGTTTCCTGTGATGGGGTACAGGTTGATTCCTTCTCACTTAGGGCTCGAAGGAGTTCCAAAGCAGTATCAGCAAGGGATGGGTTGCTGACTACTCGCTTTGGGGCTGTAGTTCTCTGTTCTTTTGGGGCAGGATGGATGTCCAGAGCTGGAATAGACACCACCTGCGGCCCAATCCGATTCACATCCACGTCTTGTGGGGCGGTGGCAAAGTGTTTTGCCACTCTTGGTGAATCGGGAGAGGATGGAAGGTTCCTCTTCTTTGTGCCATCAGAAGCTAGGCTAGATTTTGGTGAAGAGTTTTCTCTACCGATTGATCGTGGTTTCGGTCGAGGGGGGCTCTTAACCTTTTCAGGTGTGCGTGGAGATGCGGGTTTAGGGTGTGGAGAACCCCTTACCTGTTGAGGCACATCTCTGCGCGGAGACCTGGGTTTCGGTTGTGGAGGACTTCTTGTTTGTTCAGGAGAGCCTGTAGATGGTCTCTGGCTTCTCCCCTTCTTTGGCGTGGCGGTGCGCAGAGCATCCGCGAAGCTCACGCCAGGCTGAACGTAAGTCTCCCTAACTCTTCGTCTAGCCTCTTTATAGCTCACCCTGTTTTTATTTCGAACAGCATAGAGGAGCATTTCGTAGAGGAAGAAGGTGCATTGCTGTGATGTGGCAGAGTGGTCTCCGCCACAATTGGGGCAGCACGGCTGTTTGGAACAGGGTGTTCCGTGAAATTCTGCTGAGCAGTTTACACAAATCCTTTTGCTTTTACAAAACTTGCTTACATGGCCAAAGCGTTGGCAATGGAAGCACCGCCGGGGGTTTTCGACGTAAGGCTTGACTGGGATGTTAAGGTAGCCAGCCTTGACGTACTTGGGCGGTTCCAATCTGTTGAAAGTTAGGATTATGGTGGCGGTAGGGACCCTAGCGCCATTCACAAACCTAGAAATGCGATGTGCACTTGTTACTTTCTGATTGGCAAGTTTTGTCACCAACCTGTCGATATCATACTCAATGAGTTCACCCGATCGAATAACACCTTTGGAGGTATTAAATGTCGGGTGAGACGCGGATGATACATTCACTGAGGCTAACTTTTCGAGAGATTGGATTCTCTTTTGCTGCTCATTAGACTTGGCCTCGACAAACAATGCGCCATCATTGCGCGGCCACATTTGAGCAGGTTCGCCACACTTGTTTACGAAGTCGTCAAAGACATCAAAGATGTCAGCTTTGCTAAGAGGACAACGTTCGTTGCTGGATTTGAGTACAATAAAGCGGTCATAATCCAGTTCTTCGTCTACTTCTGATCCAAAAGGATCCAGGCGACGAAGATCTCTGCTGTTTTCACGGTGACCAGAGGCCGGCGGTCTCTGGGATGAGTTTTTGGAAAATTTACCCATATGATTTTTATTTTTATAAGTGGTGTCTCTGGAGCCGAGGGCATGTACCAAATCGCCATCGTGAGTCCGGAGAGCGCCCATACAGTCCAGACAGGGTAGCCCGCCCCCCAACTCCCACTGTTGTTTCAAAAACAGCGGAGCCGCATAACGGAGTTTTACTGGACTGCGGTGCAAAGACCTCCCGAAAGCAAAACAACGACCCAGGCAACCAAACCTACCTCCGTGGCACGGTCCTGCGGACGATGCCCCCCAGTGGGTACATCCGTCGACTCGTACAGAGTACACATACTGACTAGGACCAAGTGGGCCGAAAGTGCGCTGGGGTTCAGACACACAGTCGCCCCACAAGGTTATTTGGGGATGCCGGAGTGATGCCAGTGTTTGGTCATCAAACCGCCTCATGGGGTTCCCCTCACCCACCTTTTATGTTGGTGTGAGGTCACCTAGCCCTTGTGATGCCATTCACTAACTGCAGGGCCACAGCAAAGACAACCATATGGGCCAGAAGTGTGCTGGTGTCCATACACACAACTGCCCCAGAAGGTTGGTGGGTACCCTTAGTCAGGTACCCAAACCAGGATATCCCGCCTGGTGTTCGGATGTTGGGCACACGCTCAGTTAAAAAACAGGGGCACCACGTGAAGGTGGTGTGCCAACATTTAGGGAACATAGGCTATGAGTTGCGCGATATTCCCCATCGCCCCCAGTCCCCTGGAATGGCGCTCCACCTTGGACATAGCGTAAAAATATAGATTGTGAAGTGAAGGAAAGGGGATGTGAAGAAGTTATGGGTGGGGATGAAGCAGGTTGTTAAAAACCAACCACCCCAAACTGGAGCTCAGGGCATAGGGAACATTGCCTCTCCCCCCCTAAGCCCCGATCCCGGACGGTTGGCTGAGAAGGTCAGCATCTACCCTGTGAAATTAGAGGCTGACCAGAGAAAGTTGTGGGAGAGGTTGTATGAAAAGCGACGAAGTAGGGGAGAAATACAGGGTCTGAAACAAGAAAAGGCTAAGCTGGGGTCGGACGGGGTCCTGAGTCCCGGCAGCACAGCGCCCAGGATGGAAAATCGCAACCGCAACCGGCACGCACCGATTAAGAGCGCTTGCCACAGTCAAACGTGATGAACTGTAGGGGTGGATCTCAAGGCCCCTCCCTGTTTTCTCCTCACACATTCGACCTTGACTGCCCCATGGTGGGCCAGCTCTAAGGTGATGTCAATACAGTAGTCGACGAGTAACCTCGGGGGGGATCCGACACATTCGCCTCTCTACCAATCACACTAGCTAAAGCTCTCCTCTGATGGATTATGTTGCCCTTAGCCAACATGCTGCCATCAGGGGAGGCAATATCAACGAAGCTTTAGTAGCGAGCGGGCTCGAAAACGCCGGTTAGTCTCTGAATAAGGGGGCCCGACGTAATCGAGCCTCCACTCTGCACACTTGCCCCTTTTGTCCTTGTAAAGGGACTCCCCCCGCGGGGGACCAACGGGGCCGGATGGGCCGATCTTAGCTTGGTTGCTTACCGAAACGGTATCAGATCCGTGCGTCCGCAGCGGCCACAAGTCTTTTTCGTCTTCTTTTTGGGAAAGGAGGACGGGAAATGAACCCGCTTCTTTTCTCCGCTGGCAGGAGCCCCAAATCCAGATGGGCCGGCCTCGGCAAGATCCTTCTCTGAAATGGAGGTCTTGACTATCATAGGAGCAACAGCCAGGGGAGATCTCTTCTCTTCTTGTGAGGCCTCGGGGACCCGAGCCGTCTGAGGCCCAACTTGCTTAGGGGCGGACACGGGTTCTGTGCTTGGTACGGGGCCTGGGTTCAACCCCTTGCAAAATCCTACTGTCTGAGGCAGGGTCACCTCAGGGACCATGTTCATCTCAGGGGGTCCTCCATGTGACCATCCACATTGAGACATCACATATCCCATTCGAGGTACCTTTTTTACCTAATGCCAGAGAACCAGAATTTGTAGAAGAAGAGAGGGGGGGGGATGCATGTACAGTGACCACCTGTAGGCTCTTAGAGCACGAGTGCAGGGTGTTAATGGGCAGCACCTGACAGGCCCTGCCATCCCTTGCCCACCTGATGCGCTCCAACCTGGAGCTGTCAATATTCAGCCACCTGCGTGTTTTCTTGCCAGCCCCTTGTGAAAGAAAAAGAAGAACGGCTGCTGGAAAGGGGAGACAAGGGCTCTTTCAGAGAATGGGAGTCCCCTACACCGGTAGGCAAAGGAGTAGTAAGGCTCCTCACGGGTAGAAGAAATTTGAAGGGTCCCCTGAGAAAGCAAATTTTTTGAGGGGAGCTGCCCGAGGGTGGCTCTCCCCTGATGGATCATGTTGCCCTTAGTCAACATGCTGTCATCAGTGGAGCAATTGGCGAGGATGCAGAGGAGCGCTTAGTCTTTCTCTGTTTAGGAGAGAAGGGTGGCGAATGAACCGGCTTCTCTTCTCCGCCGGTAGGAGCCCCTAGGCCAGATGGGCCGGCCTCAGCCAGATCCTTCTCTGAAATGGGAAAGGTCTTGCCCATTTCAGGAACAACAGCCGGAGAAAGAGATCCCTCTTCTCCTTTTGAGGACTCATGGACCCGAACCGTATTAGGAGGAGCTTACATAGGGGCGGACTCGGGTTCTATTTTTGGCACCAAGCCCAGGTTAAACCCCATATAAGATCATATCTTCTGGGGCTGGGTCACCTCAGGGATCATGGTGCATATTTCGAGGTACCTTTGTCATTTTTTCTTTGGCCAACAAACCGGCATCTTTTGGGGAGAGAGGGGAGAGCATGTACAGTGACCCACTCTAAGCTCATTATGCGCACCAGCAGGTCTTTGGAAGGCATGGACAGACGGGCTCTGCCTTCCATGCCCCCCTAATGGGTTGGCCCTATCGCGCTGCCTGCCTACCTTCTTGACAGTCCCCTTGGAAAGCAAAGGGGGGACTACTGCTAGAAGAAGCGAGTCACCCATGGTGATTCCAGATAAGGGGGAATCCCCTGACAGAAACACAGTGCGGATTTCGTAAGGACAGGAGCACTTGAGACATGATATTCTGTACAAGACAACTACAGGAGGAGTACAATGAGCAAAACACAGACCTTAAAAAAACTTTTGATACAGTCAATAGGGAACTACTATGGATCGTTTTAGAGAAGTTTGGCTCACCCCCAAAATTCCCCTCAATTCTAAAGAAACTACACGATGGCATGGCAGGAACAGTACTTGCCTCAGGAGAAAAATCCGAACCTTTCAGCGTTGAAGTTAGTGTCAAGCGAGGATGTGTCATAGCCCCAGTGTTATTCAACATCTTTATATCTGCTATCACCTTATTCAGTCAGAACACAATTCCACAGCTGGACAGGGTTGCTATCCAGTTATGACATGATGGCAACATATTTAATTTAAGAAGACTTCAAGCCTGCACGGAAACTGTGACCAATCATATTCTGGAACTTCAATATGCAGACGATTGTGCACTGATCACACACACACCACTTGCTCTACAAAGATCCCTCAATGTGATAGCCAGTCTTTACGAAGCCATGGGTCTGAAAATGAATGTCAATAAAACAGATACTAATGCAACGACAGAATCCAGAACCATGTCAACTTTCCACATCAACAGCGATGACATTAAACAGGTCACAAGTTACAAATATTTGGGCAGCATCCTGTCGGATAAGTAAAATATAGATGAACAGGTCTGCAACAAAATAAATCAAGCCTATGTAGGCTTTGAAAAACTGCGGATAAGAGTCTTCCAAAATGATAACCTCAGCCTAAAAATGAAGATAGAGCTGTCTACACCAATGTATGTATAACTACTCTACTCTACGGTGCTAAAACATGGACTGCTTACAGAAGGCATATAAGACAATTGGAAGCGTTTCATAAGAAATCTGCAGAAGATTCTCAAGTGAACATTGAGGGACAAATTCCAAAGGTAGAAATCTTTTGACGCACCAGCACAACATCAATTGAGATCATACTTGCCCAAAAACAACCGCAATGGACTGGACATAATTTGCATGAGTGATGACAGACTATCTCAACAAATCCTTTATGGAAAACTCCCACTGGGACACCGTAGACAATTATTATTATTATTATTGGTACATAAAAGGCAAATGCTGCGTAGGTCCAGATGGACAAACTCGTAGCCATTTTCAAAAAGGGTTCGTTAAAATTTCAAATATTCGTTAAAAAACATAGACTATGGCTACAAATCTAGGATAAAAGCGAGTAAAACCGTAGAAAATAAAAGGGAGTAAAATCATAGAAAAATAAATGTCTCTAAAATATAGTAAAATCAAAATAAAGTAAGAAGACATGTCTATCTCATTCTAACAATTATAAAATACTAAATTTCCTTTAATAGATTCGTTTCTCAGAAAGGATACTTCTCAGGGCCTGCTGAGAACGCATCCCTTGGCAAATAAAAGGGAAAAGTCTTTGCCTTAGGGTTTGGAAGCGTGTGCATTCGGTGAATAGGTGGAGTACGGACATTGGTAGTCCACAGTGAGTGCCCATTGGAGGCTGTCGAAGGCCCTCCATTATAAAGCCATGTGTTAGGCGACAATGCCCAATTCTCAGCCGGCATAGGATAACATCCTGAGTACGGGTTCTAGTAGTGGGTGGCCAAGGGCGAACTGACTGTTTGATGGTATGCAGTTTGGTTAGGGGGAGTTCATCCCATGTCCTCTGCCACTGGTTGACCACATATTCATGGATATGTGGCACAGTATCTCGGAAAGGAAGAGGGGCACGGGTGGTGGTTCCTAGAGATGCTGCTGTCTTGGCAACAGTGTCTGCTCTCTCATTCCCTTTTATACCCATGTGGCTAGGTACCCAGCAAAATAAGATTTTGTGGAACGAGGACATAAAAAAAAGCCACTTCTGTATCTTTGAAACCAATGGGTGATCTGGGAATGGATTGGCTAAGGCTTCTAAGGAGCTGAGGGAATCGGAGAATATTGTATATGATCCTGAGGGTGAATAAGCGATAGAGTATAGAGTGCAGCCAGTATCGCGACAAGCTCAGCTGTGAAGATAGTGGCGGCACTAGGCAGGCACACAGATACATAATAGAAGCGGAGGTTCGCAGAGGCTCCTACCCCATCAGGGGACTTCGATCCATCTGTGTATATAAAGGTGCTTGGTTTGTGGCGCACAGTATGTTCGTGGAAGAAGCATCGTAGAATGGAAGGTAGGAACTCGGTCTTTGGTTCCTCTGCCAATGCCTTGCAGACCCTCACTCGTGGTAATAGCCATGGGGGTACTTTTGGGATCTGATATGGGATTACTGATAGTTCCCTCAGTTGACCTGTATCTACAGTCATGTGTAGGGCAAATGGGCGGGTCAGTGAAGGGAACCTAGAATATGAGGATACAGGGTGAGTGAATATTGTAGGTGCATTAATATACAGGTGATTGGGGAAAATTGTTGCAGTCTGAAGAGGTAATGCAGGTTAAGGTTAAGGCGATGAAATGGTAGTGGGAGAATCCCACTCTGCTTCTTTTTTTTTAATCTGGCGTAAAAAATTTGAAAAGAAAACAATAAAAAGAAATAAAAATTAGGAAGCAATAACAAAACAATAACATAAACAAAAACTAAACCTAGTTAAATGAAAGGGAGAAGCCCGGCCTCCACCAAAAAGTCAACAAGTCCACCAGTCAATGTACACGCACTCGTCACGAGTACAAAGGACAGGCGGTAGCGACCCCGCCCATCCTGGCACCGGAACAGGTAACGTGCAAGAAAATCACCCAGACTGGGACATTCGACAAGAATGTACTGAACAGTCTAGATGACGACTCAGTCGTCGCAATAGGGCGTAGGCGAGCGCTCCATCAAATAGCGATGCGTCACACAAGTGTGTCCGATTCGGAGACGACAGGAAGCGACCTGAAGCCATTGCGGCATTGGGGGAAAGGTCCATGGGAACAGTCGTGGTGACATGGCACGCAACTTTAAGTTCCCTTCAACCGTCTCCCATCTTCTTTGCCCAGCAGTCCGAAGAGCTGCACGTATTCCTGCAATGTAGTCGGTGTGAGGAAGAGAGAAACGCTGGTCCGGTCATAGAGTCCTCGCGGACTCTTTAGAGCCCTGATTCCCCGCAATTCCTACATGTCCAGGACCCAGCAGAAGATGATCTCAACATCCGCCCGGCTCACCAAAACCGTGGCGTCACGGATATGACGAACCAGGGGATGCAGAGATTCCAATGCCCCGAGAGCACTCAGGGCACTTTGTGAGTCGCTATAGATCACAATCCGGTCTCCGAACCGGGCACGTCGCGTAATCTCCCGTACTGAGTGGTGTATTGCCACCAGCTCGGCCGTGAAGACAGACGCAGCGCCTGGTAGAGCCCCGCTGACTTCAAACAGAGGGGATACGGCGTGGAAGCCGACCCCCTCTTGGGACTTGGAGTCATCCGTATACACTGGTACGGTTCCAGCATGACACAAGGTGTGCTCAAAAAAGGTTGAACGCAATACTCCCGGCGCTGTACAAGCTTTGGGAGCAGGGGCGTGGCGACAAATAGCCAAATGTGGTACCCTCCAGGGTGGCATCCTGGGCAGAACCAGGGGGGCCACCGGCCCGAGAGCTATATCTACCTCTCGAAGGGGTTTCCTGGCCCTAAACCCAAGGGCTTAGGGTATGACTGGCGTCTCTCGGCGGTATAGACACCATCGAGATCAGCTGCGGAAGCAGTGAAAGCTGTTGGCGACTGAGGGAGGCGCCGGGCTCGCGCCTACAGGCGAGTGATGCACTGCACGCGGCGCAGATCGAGTGGCATCTCCCCAGCATCGACCAACAGGCTCTCAATGGGGAAAGTGCGGAAGGCACCGGGCGCGAGGCGAAGGCCGGTGTGGTGGATCGAATCCACCTTCCGCAATAAATGCTCGGCTGCGGATGCATAAAACTCGCATCCGTAGTCGAGCTTCGAACGAACAAAGGATCGATAAAAAAGTAGGGCAGTAGCCCTATCAGCGCCCCAAGCGTTGAACGTCACGGAACGGAGAATGTCCATGGCGCGGGTACAAGAGACCCTAAGGCTGCGAATATGAGCCTCCCAGGTGAGGCGTCGGTCGAATACAAGACCAAGGAAACGGTGCGATTCCACCACATCCAAGCGCACCCAATTAAGAAACAAATCTGGGTCAGGGTACAGCCGTGAATGGCGGCAGAAGTGCAGTAACTTAGTCTTGGCCAAAGAAACCCGAAGCCTGTGCACTTCGGTGTAACAAGAGACGCGGTTTAATGTCTCGAGGTGCCAGAATTGGTATCTGGGCCACACCAAGAGAGATCAAATGGTCGTCCACGTAGAGCGTAGCAAGCACATCTTCCGGCAGCACAGAGGTGATGCCGTTGATGTTCAGGGCAAAGAGTGTGACACTGAGGACACTTCCCTGCGGGACACCCTCTTCCTGCTTCTTTGGGCCAGAGAGGGCTTCCCCTCACCCGTATGCGGAATCGACGATCTCGCAAAAATTCAGATATAAACATAAGGAGGCGCCCCCTCGCCCACATCGTGTGGAGAGTCTCCATGATAGCGTATCGCCATGCGGTATCATAGGCCTTCTCCAGATCGAAAAAAAACGTGGCATAGTGCTGTCTACGAAGGAAAGCCTCGCAGACGGCATTTTTCAGTCGGAGTAGAGCATCCAACGTGGCGTGGAACTTGCGGAAGCCGCACTGTGCAGAAGACATATGGCCTCCGCTGTCCAGGAAAAAGGCTAATCGAACCTTTACCAATTTCTCCATCAACTTGCCCACGCAAGAGGTTAGAGAGATTGGGCGGAAACTGGTCGGAGTAGAGTGGAGTCTGGGAGAAGACCCTCCACCCAGATCCTGTTGAACAAATCTAACAGAAAGGCCATGCCTCGCTCACCCAGGTGTCGAAGCATGGCTTACGGGACATCGTCCGGACCATGGGCGGTGTCTGCGCACGAAGAGAGAGCGGAGCGCAACTCACTCACAGTAAACTTGTCATTGAAGGGTTCTCTGCCTCTGGAGGTACAGTCCAGCCGGCGGCCTTCCGCGACATCACGACGTGCATTGAATGCTGGCGGAGCAGCATCACAGCTAGAGAATGCGGAAAAAGCGGTCGTGAAGGATTCCGCCACGGACGCGCCGTCCGAGATTGTGGTCCCATTCTCCTGGAGAACGGGAAAGGATGGGGGTCCTGCGAGAACTTGCCCCTAATCCTTTTCACTCGCCTCCACACCTCTGGTAGAGGGGGCTTTCCGTTAAGTGAAGACATGTATGCCCGCCAAGAAGAGCGGCGGGCGTGCTTCGAAATATACCGGAACCTAGCCCTAGCCCGACGAAATTCACCGACAGTGAAATTGTTTGGGCGGCGCTTATAGCGCATGTAGGCATAACGCTTCTGTTTGAGGGCCGTCTCACACTCGGCCGACCACCATGGGAGTGGTCGGTGTGGCGTGCAAAACGGCCAGACGTCCTAGGAATAGTAGTCAGGCCCACAGCGATGAGGTGCCGGATAAGAACTCAACGGCCTCATCTACCGACCTAAACTCCTCGACTGAGATAGAGAATTCAGCCATTTCCTGAAATGCAGGACAATGCGCCCGCACCAAGCACCACCGAGGTGGGCTCTCAGGTGGCAGTTGCCCTGAAAATGATATTTGAATGGGAAAGTGATTACTACCATGGAGGTCATCGACCACCCCCCAATGAAAATCAAGCTGTGTATCCAAAGAGCACAAAGATAGGTCAAGGCAAGAAAATGAATTGGTTCTCGGACAGTGATACGTAAACTCATCCACGTTTAGGACACCTATCTCAAGCTCTTCGATCAGACCGGCAAGGACTTGTCCCCTAGGACTTATTGAGTAATCTCCCTAGAGAGGATGCCTGCCGTTCAGGTCTCCAAGCAAGAGAGGGCCTTGGCAACCGTGCCACAACGCTGCGGAAGTCAGCTGACAGTGGAATGTACGCAGAAATGATAGTATACATCCTATCCAGGTGCAGCTGCACAGCCACTGCCTGAAAGAAGGTATCTACAGAGAAAGTAAGAACGGAGACATCATGCCGGGTGTAAACCGCGCACCCCCCACCCGGCCATCACATGGTGGTGGGGTCGCAAGACCCTTATACTCCGGGAGGGAGGGCAGGGTGCACGCGCCTAGCATGGTCTCCTGCAAAAAGATAGCTAACTGGGAACGGCACGAGCCTCCGCAGCTCCTCCCAGTTGGCCCAGAGTCCACGGAAATTCCATTGAAGGAATATGCCCTCCAGGCCTAGCTCAGAGGAGAAGCGGGGACCCTGACGGGAATTGCCGTGCGCTTCCCGGAGGCAGAACCCCGGGCGCTCTTAGGACGAAGCGCTGTCGCCTTCAAGGACTTATTGGGAGAGGTTGGGCTCGCCATGCGAGTCTTTTCCTCCCTCCGCCTCGAAACCTTAGGAGGGCGTTGCGGTCCAGGAGGCCCTCTTTTCGAGAAACCACTGTCTCCAAGCCACTGGGGAAGATTCCTTGTAAATTCCAATGTATAATTAGGGGCATATTTATCTTTTAAAGAGTAATTAGGTTTTTCTTTGTACCTGGTAAAGGTAAGTGGGGTTTTGAGCCTTTTAGGTTTCTGGATGTTATTAGTACTTGAGGCATTGGTAGCTTTAGGGTTTTAGGGATGGTACTTTTATTAGTGGGCAAAGAACCATCTGTCAGCTGTGCATATGACAAGGTGGTTTTTGCTGGCAAAGATGCCTCTGAGGATATTGGGTCCTCTGTAGTGCTGGTTAGTTTTGCTGGCAAAGATGCCTCTGAAGGTAGTTGGTCCTCTGTAGTATTAGTTCGTTTTATTAGCAAGGTTGTCTCTGTAATGCTGGTTAGTGGTGTCGAAAGGGATGGTGCAGAGACATTGTGGGGACTGGTTGTTGGGTCAGCTGTGCTTGGTAAGGGAAGCCCAGAAGGCTGTTTCTCCTCCTCCAAGGGGGCCACAGCCAATGTTGAATCTGTGACCATCTCTTTTTTTTTTCCAAAGTTGCAGGTGCTGCTGGTGTTGTAGGCTGACTTGTTTTGATAGATAGAATCAAGGCAGATTCAGTGGGAGGAATCAGCCTCCATTTCTTCAGGACATGGCAATGGTTGGTTTGATGCTAATGGGGGAGAATCTGAGGAACGGTGAGTCCTCTTGCGTCTTGGTTTCAGTGAAGCAGGAGCTTCTCTGATGATTGGGGAGGAGAAGCATCATTCTTGGGAAGAGGTTCTGTTGGGGCTACTTAGTGGCTATTCTGTGGCTGTAAAGGTGAGGGTTTGAATATTCTTTGTTGTTTGTTACGGACTGGTCTATTTGTTCGAAGAGCATCTGCAAAACTTATTCCTGGTTGGATGTACAGTTCTTTTGCTCTCCTTCTAGCATCATTCATGCTAATTCTGTATTTATTTCGGAGAGCAATAACCTCTACTCATATAAGAAAAAGGTGCACTGGTTAGAGCTGGCTGGGTGGTCACCACCACAGTTGGCATAACAAGGGGGACGTGAGCATGGTGTTCCATGGAAGTCGGAAGAACAATTAATACATAGTCTCATCTGTCTGCAGTATTTGCTGACATGCTCAAAATGTTGGCAATGGAAGCACCTACGGGGATTCTCAACGTAGGGCTTCACGGAAATACACAAGTAGCCAGCCTTGATGTTTTTAGGAGGTTCCGATCGCTTGAAGGTTAGTATAATGGTAGCCGAAGGAACTCTTGTGTTATTAACATGCGCATGTGATGCGGTATGCGCCGATTACTTTCTGGGGAGTCAGTTTATCAACAAGTCGGTCCACATCGTATTCAATCAGCTCCCCTGACCTGATAACCCCCTTGCAGGTATTAAAGGTAGGGTGGGCTGAAGAGGAGATATTCAATGAAGCTAGAGAATTGAGTGTTTTGATTTTTTGGTGTTCAAACGAAGTCGATTCCACTACCAGACAGCCATCATTTCTAGGCCACATTTGGGCTAGTTTGCCACATTTAGCAACAAAGTTGTCATAAACGTTGAAAATATCAGCCTTACTCAATGGTTTATCGTTATCTGATTTCAACAGTACAAATTTTCCATAGTTAAAGTCATCGTCGACCTCAGAACCAAAAGGATAGAGTCTACGGAGAACATGGTCATTGGCAGCACAGGGACCAGAAGCCTGCGGCCTCTGGGAAAAGTTTTTGTTATTTTTACCCATATATATTTGTATTAATAAGAACATGTACCCTGGGGAAGTGGACACATTACTGTAGCTGACCTTGACAAGGCGCTTTACACCATCCTCGAGGTAGCCCTCCCCCACGCTACATCTGTTGTTTTAAAAACAGTGCAGCATCATGAATGGAAGTTTGAAAACGGCTAGGCTAAGACCCAACTGTGGGCAGCTATCAGCTCCAGAATGAGTACAGCCTATGGCGATACCTCCGACGAACAAATTGGCAACCTATACAGTGGTACTCAGCACGAGGGTGTCGGGATCGTTAGTCTGACTCCTCTACAGTGGCCTGTTCAGCAAGGTTGGACCCCTGAAGACCGACTGATGGGAAGTAGTGCCCATCTCGGTCAGCCTTCACTGACATAGCCCATTGCATCATTAGAGTACCCAAGCCCCTCCACCACAACAAGGTGATCCTCATGGAGGGGACACCGTAGACAAGGTGGGCCAATGAAACGCTATAAAGATCAAGTAAAAGCAACCCTAAAAAAAAGTGTAATATTGAACCCCTAACTCTGGAAATCAAAGCCAGTGACCCGACCAATATGGAGATCAACGTGTATGGAGGGACTGTCGCACCTTGAACAGTCTATCCACAATGAAAGAGAGGCGAGAAGACAATG
Organism: Ceratothoa steindachneri; assembly: GCA_963969495.1. Classification (NCBI taxonomy): domain Eukaryota; kingdom Metazoa; phylum Arthropoda; class Malacostraca; order Isopoda; family Cymothoidae; genus Ceratothoa; species Ceratothoa steindachneri. Next base: position 6,041,430 of record OZ018333.1, on the reverse strand, counting down.
GCACCACAATCCACCAGCCAAATAACCGCGGAATAGAGTGTCATTTCTGTGGCAGAGTGTGTGCATCGTGCTACATAGTCATCTTCGCTGGCACAACTGACAGCCACCATAAATTCATCTACATTTTCATCGAGTGAAGCTTGAGTCATCTTCATATTCGAAGGACAGACATAAGAAGAAGAGTATGCAAAGGAGAGGAGTAAGCATATTGTCGGGTACAAGAATTTTGGAGGGTCCCCTGTGCAAGCAGCCTCATTTTTTCCTTGGGGCTGCCTGAGGGTGGCTCCTACAATAGTCGAGGGGAAAGTAAAGAGGGAGAGTTCTTTTTTTTTTTTTAATCATCATTGGGCATGGTGATCCTTTTATAGCACAGGATGCAAACGCTCATTACCCCACATAGTAACCCACTCTGTGAAGGGTGAACATGGGGGCGGCAGAACTGGCTTCTGCCATTTGAGGCCACTCCTTCTGCCTAGTGACCTGGCAGCCCATCAGCATGGCAGCTCCACCTTGGGTACACCATCAAAATTGATAGATAGAAGGGAGAATGAAAGGGGATGTGAGGAAGGTGTGGGTAGGTATGAAACAGGTTGTTAAAAAACTTACCACCCCAGACCGGAGCTCAGGAGTGAGAGAACGTTGACCCATCCCCCCTCAGCCCCAATCCAGGTAGTTGGGCAAAGGGAAGCTGGTCGGCATCTCCTCTGTTTAATTAGAGGCCAACCAGAGAGTTTTGGGAGAGGTTGTAGAAAAAGTGAGGAAGTAGGGTAAAAACACAGGTTGTCAGAAAGGAGAAGAGGTTAAGCTAGGGCTAGTCCCATCAGCACGGCGGCCAGGAAGGCAAATTGCCCTGCCCCTTATGGGTAATTAACATGTTACATGCATTTGATTTGGTGCCACTGTAAATGGCCCTTATATGAGTCAACTCTCTCTCTTTTGCACAACCTCGCAAACACTATTAAAATAAGGTAAAAAGTAATCAAATGTGATGGTCGGCTTCTGGCTTACCTTGAGGCAGAGGGACTTGAGCTCACTATGGCTGACAAAATGTTAAACCTTTTACTTATTAAAATTACCTTTTCTCGCAGGTTGTTTTGTACTATTATTTCATTACTGACATTTGCTGCTATTTTCAACCTTAGATTGAATCTCTCTTCATTTCCAATAGGGCGAAGATGATCTTCCAGGACTTTAGGAAGAGTTTGGAGAGATTTTAATGAAAATATACATTAAAAAATCTCTCCAAACTCTTCCTAAAGTAAAGAAAAAAGATTTCTATGCATGAGAAGCTGCAGAACAACACTTGAGGCTTACTAACATATTTCATTTATAATATAGGAAGAAGTCTGTTCCATTTTCTCCCTTGAAATGTTAATGTATACACAAAAGTCATTCTGAGAAGACTGAAGATACCATTGTGCATCGTACCTCAATTAAGACACAGGATATTGATAATGGTTTTATGACCAATATCTACTCAATGTAAGATTCTATTTTTCAATGTGGACTAACAGTTCAGTTTAACATGCTATCTGAACTATAAAAAAAAGTCTATACATTGCCCCCAACTGATATATATATATATATATATACACATTTTGTAAATACAGACAATTGCTCATAATTTAAAGTAAATACCTTTACGCCATTCCTACACTGGCTCTAATTTGTCTTGTGCTCTTCTTAACCCTCTTTCCTAATACATTTGCTATAATCTTGATTTCTGGCTGTACATGCTGACAATTCACGCAAAACAAGTTTTGAGAAAGAATCATAAGTAAAGTGGATTTGTGATCTAATAAAGGCATTCTCTCTTTACCACTTTCATTAATGTTCCATTTTATAATATTGAAATAGTGGCAATGCATTTATTTAACAAGCTTAAGTCAGGACTAGTTGAGACAGTAATGGCTAAAACTTAAAAGATCTTGGGTATTTTTTGTAACCAAACTAACAATTTTGTGATAAAATATTTTAAACTTAGGAATTAGAATGGAATAGGTAGATCTCATCTTGGGCAACAAATCAATGTTTTAATCAAGTTGAGTGGGAATTGGATGATGCCTCATGTACAATAATAACCACTTCATCTTTCAAACAGACCATAACATATGCTAATTATGCGGCAGAATTAACACACTAAGATTAGATATTTCCTATTTGCCAAGACTAAAGATATTTCACAATTCTAATAGGCCGCTCCTTTGTATGATGCACCTTAAGATAACCTGCAAGAGTCAGGTGTACCTATGTTACAGCTGACATCTGGATGATTGCGTACTCTCCTGGCCCCAATGCCTTTCACACCCTCTATCTCTTCTAGGCATTGCATTTACTTTGGCTGGGCTATGGAAACTGCTTCTAATTTTAGTGAAGTTAAGATACATTACAGTAGGTGTGGTTAGTCACTGGATAGAGTCCCATTTTGAGGGTCATGTTTCCAGTAGCTGCCATACCATGTAGATAGATAGCTATGGTTTGAGTCCTACATTAATCAGTAGGTCCTCACAGAGAATCAAGGCATTCAAATAGGAGCCATTGATTTTGGTATACTTTATAATTTCAGACAATAGATTATTTTGGTATACAGACTATAATCCAACAGACCTAAGTAGGGTAATAATTGAACTACAGTCCTCTAAATACCTTCTATAGCATTAATACCTCTATTTGGATAAGATAATATCCATTTTCACCCATTTCCTTTATCTTATGAATTTTCACGATGGCTAAATTTAATCAGTTGAATGTTTGTTTTTTGAGTTAAGTAGATTATCATTTATGATATTTGCTAATATAGATCATTATAGTAATAATGTATATATTATTTTAGAGGTTCAAAGTCGAGCTGGTCATCACAGTAAATCCTTCATTGTAAAGTTGATGCCTCTTTACAAAGCTAGGGCTCATCTTCCAGGCTGGATCCCTTTCTGCAGAAGGCAGCATAACAGCCTGAATCCTTCATAATGAAGTGAAACCCACTTACGAAGCTGGAACTCATCTTCACTGGATCCCTCTCTACAAGAGGACCGCATTACAACTGCAAAATACTTAACCAAATAAACATTCATTATTATTTCAAATTTTAACACTAACATGGTGCTGTGGAACCCCCTTAAAGAACTATATGGACCCTCCTGATGGTAACACCATCTTAAATGAGTGCAAACAGTGGTAAAATCTGTACCAGTAAAAAAACTTCTGCTTACTTATTGCAGCGAATGCATAATTTTACCAATGCAGGAGACCCCTTAGGCCCTAGAAGTGTTGCTTTTGCGCTCTTACCAACTTAAAACATGATCCACACTAAGATTCAACTTAAGTTGCCCCTCAATTCAGCAATGCTAAATGAACAGGGTTCTCCCACACATCCATCAGGGCCTCTCTCAATTGTGTCAGGCATGTTGGAAATTCATGTTGCACCATATGGAGTACCTGGCGCAGTGCAAGCAATATGTAAAATAATGTTAGAGACTGGCATTGTACATACAACAGCATGGAAGAAAGCTATTATGTCAAATTATCTGCCACTAAGTTTGACTGGTGGAGAAAAAGGGTGATATTGTGGTGGAGTGAATTTGAGTGTGTATGTGAAGGGCCATTCTCCTACCTCTTTTCCCAATACCCTCTCCATCCCTCTGTAAGAAAATATATATGAATGGAAAGGGGGGGTTTTTTTTGGTTTTTTCTTTATATATATATAAATTGATTTTCATGTTTTGTATAAAATGTTTTTTTTCTCTTCCTCAGCTAAATATTAAATATTTTTTCTGAAAGACCACTCTAGTAAATTATAGATAATATTACCTGCCAAATTTGTAAAGAGTGGCGGAGACAGTAGGGCTTGAGGTACACCAGAAGTTGTGTGTCCTGTTGGGACAGAAGTTTTTTTTTGTACCCTCGAAAGTGCAACCAGATCACTATATATTGTATCGAGCTCGGAGGTACCAGCTTTCATTTTTTTGGAAAATGTCTTGCAGGGGCCAGCCTTGTTAGTCCTCTGAGTTAGAAATAGTCGAGTGGCAGCCGGCAGAAACCCTCCCCCCAGCTCGGGGTCCCACGCGAGGCCTTTTCCTTTTTGCATTTACCAGTTTTGTTTGCGCATTTATCTTTTTTTTTTTTGTTTCTTCTTGTCTCTTGGCTGGGTTATAGGCCTATGATTGGATATTGAAATTGCAAATTGATCAAGCCCATATTTTTGTTGTGTAAATAAATAAGAGATCTCTTATAAATATTTACTCCATATTTTTCTTGTAAATAAAGGCCTGTACATACAATCCGTTTTATTCTCCTTAGATTTTTCATATTCAAATTAGTGTAGGAAGCAGGTTGGAATGATTGGGATTCGAGTATAGATTTTCAGCCCGCTACAATGTGTAATACCAAAATCAATTAGGGATTACTTAGATAAACATAAGTTAATTAATGAATCTCAACACAGCTTTACTAGTGGTAAATTGTATTTGACTATTTACCATCTTTTTATAGAAAGGTGTATGTAGCTGTGAAGAGAGATGAGAAATAAAATATTGTTTACTTGGATTTTGTAAGGCTTTTGACAGGGTGCCACACTTAGGACTTTTGAATGAAGATAAAGTGCATGGGATCGATGGAAGTATTTTTAGTTGGATTCAGTCGTGGCCTAGTGACAGAGTTAGTATAGATGGGATTAAATCTCAAGAGGAATGTTACGAGTGGGGTTCTTCAGGGATTCGTGGTGAGGTCTGTTCTTTATATTGATCTCAACATAGGTATAAATAGCAACCTGATCAAGTTTGCTAATAACACTAATTTGGGTAGGATTATAAGGTCTGACTCTGATACTAAGGAATTACAAGACTGACCAAACTATTCCAATGGGTGGAGAAATGGCAAATATAATTTAACATAACCAATTGCAGTTTACTTGTATAGTAGGGCATCATACTTTAGGGCAACCATATATTTTCATCAAATCCTTTAACGAGGGGTGCTTAAATGATAGATTTTCTGGTATAGATTTTAAAAAAGACTATTTTGTTATACAATTGCTCCTACCTACATCAATTTCCATTTAAATAAAAGTAAATTTTTCCCTTTCGTCATGAGCTTATGTAACCTATTTTTATTTAATCCAAGTATACACAAACACAAAGTAACCTCAAATTTACATGTTTATTGAGTGAGAAATGTGTATGCAAAGCTCCACATATAGCTGAATGGGTCACTTTGGGTCATATTCAAAAGTTAAACTTAACCATAGCACACAAATCTTGCTTTGACTCATTTCTGGACATCAGACATCTACTTGTCTCTTGTGCCCTGATTCCTCCATCCCTCTTTTCATGTGAGAAATACTTCAAAGCCTTAGTCACCATTCTTACAACCTTCTCAATACTCTCTGTGTGACAAGGCCAGTCAGGTACTTTCATAGGAGAGTCAATGAAGGTCTTCAACTCAGAAGTATTTAAAGAGCAAGTGAGAGGTGGTTCAGAGACATCCTCTGATCAATTGATCAGATCTCCAATCCTGGCAGCATCACAATTGATGTTTGGTGTCCTTCTAAGCCTTACAAATGAGTCTCCCAGTTGAGTATCTGGGTCCCCTTCTCCCCTGATGGTCTGGATTCTTTTCACTCCTTCAGTTCTCTCCACCTGATCTTCAGAGCATAGGAGGATTTGGAGGATAGATGGCTTCACTGTATGCATACCAAGCTGATCTCTTAACAGTTGGCAAAACAATATCCAACACCTCATTCCTCTGAGACTCAATCAAGGCAGTGAAGTTGATAAAGAATGTGCCTAGGCCCCTCAGTCCAAGAGTGATTAATCTTAACGTTAAACCAGCATGGGTAATATACACCAATGATGAACTCAACAATCAGTCGTAGATTCTTAAAGGCATTTCCTTGGACATCAAGCTTTTATCCAAACCCCTTTCCCTCAGCCATTCAAACATAGTATTAGTGATCTTCTCTGCATGTGATTCTTCTTTTGTAGCCTTTTCTGGGACAAAGTGGAAAAGGTAATTGCTCCCAGGCTCACTGATGATAGTGTAATGCTCCTCTTTTGTTTTTGTTGGAAACAATTTTTCACTTCCCTCTGCCTCCATCATAAAATTTGTCACATCAATTCGTCCATCAAAGAGAACACAAGAAATTCTCTCATCCTTCCTCCAGTTTCCCTCAAACTCATGTTCAATAACTGATATGAGCTTTTCCTGTGCTCTCATAACTTTATTCTTATCAATTACTTTAATGGTATCTTCCTCAGTAATGAATCCAACATCTATTAAAGCTGCTGTTGCTATAGCTGCACTTGGTCTCAATCCGACACCATACCTTATACTAGCAAGAGCAATATTTGGAATTTCATCATAATTTTTTCTATTCCTAGTGGAAGATTCCAGCTCTTGGACAGCTTCAAAAGTTACATCATCACCCAAACTGTTGTCATCATCAGAATTTTCTGCCTCCAGATCTTCACCTTCTGCCAAAAACTGCTCAATTTCTTTCCTTGCTGCTTTTCCTGCTAAAACAGCGCTTTCCTCCTTACTTTTTCTCTTTCTGCTATCCTTTCTTTTTCTTTCCTTTCTGAAGCTCTTAATTGTCTATTATGCTCTGGAATATCAGGACCTCCAATTTGAAAGCTACTTTTACTTCCAAACTTCTTCTTTTGTCCTTTAATAAAGGCCAGTTCCCTAGTAGGTATTTTTTTTCTCTTTACTACAACAGCAGTTAATGTGGGCTTCAGTCTCACAGCCATTATAACCTACTTCCACACAACTTGAAGTTTGATATTTGCATGTCAATATAGGAAGAGTGAGGGAGGGTAAAAATGCAGGCTGTCAGAAAGAAGAGGATAAGTTGGGGTTGGACGGGCACTGAGTCCCATCAGCACAGCGGCCAGGAAGCAAATCGCTGCACCCCTTGAGGAGGAGTAAAAGGAGATGCTCGACTCGCTGCATCAGTTTTTGCAGAGAAAATATGCCTTCTTGAAAATAAATTTGTATGTGTTCTTTGGAACAAGATACTACAACAATTTTAGAAAACTAGTACTCCTCTACAAAACACATATATTGATCTCAAGATGGCTCTATCATTGTTTCTATTACTTGAAAGTTTTGTTGTTGAGCTTCGTGATCAATTTGATGAACTGGAGAATGAAGCAAAAAACCTCATGGAAAGTGTTCCACAAGTATATGTATCAGAAAAGGTATAAAACAGAAGATGACGGCATCAAGCTGATGATTCTGCTGAACCTAATGCAGATCTTCTTGGTGCACAAAAATTATGTCTGAAAAGTTTTGTTGTCATCAATGACAAGTTAAATGTAAGTTTATCTCAACATCAACAGATATCTGATGACTTTACCTTTATTAAGTCATTGAGGGATAATGATCCTGCATAGCTGAGAGTTGATATATCCAGCTTGGTGAAAAATACATCAAGGACTTGGAACCCAACTGTGAATTTGGAACTTTCTCAGAATTTGTAATCCATCTGAAGTTATATGTTTGTATGTTGCTGCCATATTCCCAGTTCAGGAGTTATCATGAGTTCTTCCCTTGTGGTTAAGGACCCATTACTTACCCCTTTCATTCAAACATTAGGCTATCCATGGCACAGTTGCGTGTAATACAAAGCTAGATTAATAACCAATGTAGTGTTCAAGAATGGATAGTAATTGTACGATTGTACTCATGTTTTATTGTCTTGGTGGCATTATGTTTAAGGTGCGCTATGTGCTGTAGCCTATGAGGTGTCTCAACTTTGATACCCAGACTATGAGAAACAAACTTAAATTTCATGTAATAAATTTCTTTCTATCGTGATTTAATTTTAATTTGTGTGTTGAATTTAAAAACTAATAGTAGATAAAACTGTAAGTACTGAATTTCTGTATAAGTATACTATATCATTAATTAATTCAGATGTCCAGTAAAACAACAAATTCTTGAGACGAGGGAGCCCAAAACTGTGGGTGGAGTAGGGCGAGTCATCGAGGGGGAAGCACAACCACAACTTCTCCAGGCCCCTTCAGAGAGTTTAATTTAACCCAATTCCTGGGTCTCCTTAACTGGCATTCAGGCCCAGAGTATGTGCAACTCCTCCAGGTACAAAGTGTAACAGGCTACGCAAGGTACCCCTCTGTGGGTGCCATAGCTCCTCAAAGGACAGAAAAGGTGGGTGGGGAGAGTATGCAGATATAATATAAACACCCAAAGAGAAAACAAGGTAGAAGTGAAAAAATGAATAGGATATGATGAAAATCCACTTCATCAGCATCTTCAAAATGAGGATGGATACTCCTCACAGCTAGAAGGTAGGAGCCATCCCAGAGTATCATAGAATACTGGAGCTGGAGAGGATTTTTAAAAAAAAATTTATGAGCCTATCTGGCGACTACCCACTTGGGCATAAGTCACCACAATCAGGAGAGACTAACACTAGGCTACTTTAAAATAAGAATATGAAAAAACAACAATAAAAAGGGAAAATAGCAACAATTAGGAAGCAAGTTCCGACGTTGGGGGGAGGTCTGTCTCCCCCCCAGCGGATGAGTCCTACAAAGAAAAAAAAAGAAAAATACAAATAAAGGGGAGAAGGCCAGCCTCCCCCCGCAAAGTCTACAAGTCCACCAGTCAATGTGCACGCACTTCTCCCGAGTAAAAGGGACAGGCGGTAGTGACCCCGCCCATCCCAGTACCGGGAGAGATAACATGCGCGGAGAATGTTCAGAGTGGGACATTCAACAAGAATGTGCTAAACAGTCTGGGAGACAACCCAGTCTTCACAGTAGGGTGCTGGTGAGCACTCCATCAAATGGCGGTGCATCCCGCAAGTCAGAGATGAAGAGAACAACCTGGAGCCTTTCCGGCATTTGGGGGTAGGTCCATGGGAACAGTCATGGCAGAATGCCATGCAACTTTAAGTTCCCTTTCGACCATCTCCTATCTTCTTTGCCAAGCAGCCCAAAGAGCTGCCAGTATTCCTGCCATGTAATCGGTGTGAGGAAGAGTGAAACGCTGGGTCCAGTTGCAGACTCTTTGGCGCCCTCATTTCCCGTAACCCTTACATGTCCAGGAACCGAGCAGAAAATAATCTTGACATCCGCCCAGCTTAGCAAAACTGCGGCATCAGAGATATCGTGAACCAGGGAAGGCAGAGATTCCAATGCCCCGAGAGCGCTCAGAGTGCTTTGTGAGTCGCTATAAGATCACAATCCAATCTCCAAAACAGGCAGGTCGCGTAATCTCCTGTACTGAGTGGTGTATTACCACCAGCTCGGTCGTGAAGACAGATGCAGCACCTGGCAGAGCCCCACTGACTTAGAACAGAGGGGATACGGCATGGAAGCCTACCCCCTGTTAGGACTTGGAGCCATCCATATACAATGGCACGGTTCCAGCATGACATGAGGTGTGCTCAAAAAAGGTTGAACGCAATACTCTCAGCATTGTAGAAGCTTTGGGAGCAGAGGCGTGGTGACAGATAGCCAAATATAGGACCCTCCAGCATCATGGGTAGAACCAGGGGCGCCACCGGCATAAGAGCTATACCTAGCTCTCGAAAGAGTTTTCTGGCCCTTAACCCAAAAGCTTTAGGGTATGACTGGTGTCTCTCGGCGGCATAGGCACCGTCGAGATCAGCTGCGGATGCAGTGAGAGCTGCTGGCGACTGAGGGAGGCACTGGGCTCACACGTACAAGGGAGTAACGCACTGTACACGGTGTAGAGTGAGTGGCATCTCCCCAGCATCGACTAAGAAGCTCTCAATGGGGAAAGTGCAGAAAGCACCGGTCACCAGGGGAAGGCCAGTGTGGTGGATCGGGTCCACCTTCTGCAATACACCCTCAGCTGCAGATGCATAAAGCTCACATCTGTAGTGGAGCTTCGAATGAACAAAGGATCAATAAAAAAGTAAGGCAGTAGCCCTATCAGCGCCCCAGGCACGGAACATCATGGAATGGAGAATATCCATGGCAAGGGTACAAGAGACCCTAAGGCTGCAAATATGAGCCTCCCAGGTGAGGCGTTGGTCAAATACAAGACCAAGGAAATGGTGCGATCCAACCACTTCCAGGCATACCCCATTAAGAAACAAGTCTGGTAAGGGTGCAGCCGCGGATGGCAGCAGAAGTAGCCCAGCTTAGTCTTGGCCAAGGAAAACAGAAACCTGTGCGCTTCAGCATATCAAGAGACGCAGTTCAAAGTTGGCATCTGGGCCAAAGGCCAAACAAAGAGTGTGAGACTGAGGACACTTCCCTGCGGGACAACCTCTTCCTGCTCCAGTGGGCCATGATACTGTATCGCCATGCAGTATCATAAGCCTTCTCCAGATCAAAAAATAACAGGAGTAGTGCTGTCTACGAAGGAAGGCCTCGCAGATGGCATTTTTCAGTCAGAGAACAGCATCCAACGTGGAGTGGACATTACGTAAGCCGCATGGTGCAGAAGACAGATAGCCTCCACTGACCAGAAAGAAAAGCTGATCTAACATTTACATAATTTTTCTATCAACTTGCACAAGCAAAAGGTTAGAGAGATTGGGCGGAAACTGGCCGGTGTTGTGTGATCTCTCCCTGGTTTTTGTGAAAAGCGAACACTAGCGATTCGCCAGGAATCTGGAAGGATACCCTCTACCCAGATCCTGTTGAACAAATCTAACAGAAAGGCCATGCCTCGCTCACCAAGGTGTCGAAGCTTGGTGTATGGGACATCATTGCACCAGGGGCGGTGTCTGCGCAGACAGTGAGATTGGAAAGAGTAAACCTGTCATTGAAGAGTTCTCCGCCTCTGGAGGTAAAGTCCAGCCGGCGGCCTTCCGCGACATCACGACATGCATTGAATGCTGGCGGAGCAGCAGCCTGGCTAGAGAATGCCACGGATGCAGGGTTCAAGATTTTGGTCCCATTCTCCTGGAGAATGGGAGGGGGGTCCTGCGAGAACTTGCCCCGAATCCTTTTGACTCGCTTCCACACCTCTGCCCGCCAAGAAGATCGGTGGGCGTGCTTCAAAATATACTGGAACCTAGCCTTAACCTGATGAAATTCACGACAGTTAAATTGTTTGGGCGGTGCTTATAGCACATATAGGCATAGCACTTCTGCTTGAGGGTCGTCTCACACTCAGCTGACCACCATAGGATTGGTTGGCATGCAAAAAGGCCAGACCTTCTAAACTCCTCGCCTGAGATAGACAATTCAGTCATTTCCTGAAATGCAGACCGCCACTCCAAGCACCACAGGGGCAGGCTCTCAGGTGGCAGCGGCCCAGAAAATGATATTTGAATGGGAAAGTGTTCACTACCATGGAGGTCATCGACCACTCCCCAATCAAAATCAGGCTGTGCAGCCAGAGAGCACAAAGATAGGTCAAGGCAGGAAAATGAATCCGTTTTCAGGCAGTGATGCGTAAACTCATCCAGATTTAGTACAACCATCTCAAGCTCGGTGATCAAGTCGGCAAGGACTTGACCCCGGGGATTGATAGAGTAGTCTCCCGAGAAGGGGTGTCTACCATTTAGATCTCCAAGCAAGAGATAGGGCCTTGGCAACCATGACACAACGCGGTGGAAGTCACCCACGTCAAAGTCAGCTGATGGTGGAATGTATGCAGAAATAATAGTATACCTTCTATTAAGGTGCAGCTGAATAGCTACTGCCTGAAAGGAGCTATCTAAAGCGAAGAGAAGGATGGAGATATCATGCCGGGTGTAAATCACATATCTTCCTGCCCAGCCCCCGTCCCATGGTGGAGGGGGTCGGAAAACCCTTATACCCCAGGAGGGTGAGCAGGGGGCATGCTAGGGGAGGAGATGAGCCTCCGCAGCTCCTCTCAGCTGGCTCGGAGTCCACGGCAATTCCATTGAAGAAATATACCGTCCAGGCCTAGCTCGGAGATGCCAGGGCCCTCTTTGAAGAGAAGACCCTCATGGGAATGGCTGTAAGCTTCCTGGAGGCTGTTGGCCGGACAATGCGCTGAAGGTGCTGTTGCATTCGAGGACTTATTGGAGGAGGTTGGGCTCACCATGCGAGTCTTTTTTCTCCCTCTGCCTTGAAACCTTAGGCAGGTGTTGCGGCTTTGGAGGCAGGGGGGGGCCTCTTTTCGAGGATCTAGTCTCCTTTGTTGCTATCCTCCTTCTGGGGGGCAGCTTTAGGAACCATGGAAGATGGGCTGATGACCAACTTCAGGGATGTTTCCTCCTGTGAGTCTAATGACTTAGTGGAGGCGTGTGGCCGTTTCGCTTATGGGAAACCATCACGCTGGGGAAAGGACGGGGCAGCCCTGGTTTTAGCCGGGGCTGTGTGTGAACCCTTTGTGCCACCAGCTTTACCAGGGGAGCGCCCGGGTTAAGTAGAACCCACAGAAAGGCTCCAAATGGGTGCGGAAACAACTGTGCTCATTGGCCTGGATGGGCCAGGAGCAGAGGGTGTCTTTCTTAGCATTGAGGCATAAGATGTCCCAGGCAGAGCCAGGTATGCCAGGACCAAGTCTTAGCCTCACGGAACTAGAGACGATTCTAGGCCTGAATGGCCAGGATTTCTTTCTCAAAGAGATATGCACCACATTGCTTTGAAGAATCGGGGTGCAGCTCTCCACAATTGACACACTTGGCAGCACACAATTTAGACTTATCGTGTGCAGCCTTGGAGCAACTTAGACAGATTTTGGGTAAACCTGACTTTGCACATTGACAGGAGCGATTTGTATGGCCGAAGCAGTGACAGTAATAGCACCTCTGCGGCAGATCCACAAATGCCTTCACGCTGTAACGGTACCAACCAACATGCACCGAGTCAGGGAGCTTGTTACACTCAGACATGATGAGTGTAGGGGTGGGTCTTGAAGCCCCTCCCTGTTTTCTTATCACACACTCGACCTTGACTGCTCCGTGGTCAGCCAGATATAGAGTGATATCTTCTATGGAGTAGTCCACGAGTTCCCTCACATAAACTACTCCTTTCAAAAAGTTCATGGTAGAGTGTGGCGTCATATTCACTGGGGTGCTATCAAGTGTCTGAAGAGCACTAATCTTGGCTACCTCGGAGGGATCGGCTGTATTTGCCAGAAGACTCACCGTCCCACCCCCCGAGTCTATTTAGGTTTTCTTTTACGAGAGGATGGTGGGGAATGAACCCTCTTCTCCCCTCCGCTGGCCAGATGGACCGGTCTCAGCAAGGTCCTTCTCTGAGATGAAGAAGGTCCTGGCAGTCTTAGGGGCCCCAGTCGGAGGAGGAGATCACTTCCCTACTTGTACTGCCTTGGAAACCATAGCCGTTTGAAGAGGACCTTGCATAGGAGCGGACTGGAGTTCGGTGCTTGGCGATGAGCCTGGATTCGCTCACATGGCAGGCCCTACCATCTGAGGCTGGGTTGCCTCAAGGACCATGTCTATATCAGGTAGGGCCTCCCTTTGGCCATCCCCCGCCCAGGACATCACATGTCCTATTGGCAGCAGGTGTCATTAGCCTTGTCCTGAGAGGCACAGGTCTTGACCCCCGTTAGGTTTAGTATTCTAGCCAGCAGAACTTTTGAGGTTTCCTTCCGTGTGACGCATTTGAGGCCCTCTGAGTATGTGTCACTTTCTCTGTTCTGCGTCGCAGTCAAGCTATTATTTCTGGTGTTCATAGGCATTTCTACCTCAATTTCTGGTGTTCATTGGTATCTTTCTACTGCAGAGGCAGATTTACTCATAGTGAGTAGGTGCCTGAGGGCTCCTCAGTTTGATGGCACTTTTCAACACATCAACATGCTGCGGCACAAAGCTGTGATTGCAAAATACCTCAGAAACCTTTAGCCGCACCATCTACTACAGATGGAATTGAAGTGCTCCCCGCACCTTTGAGCAGGCTACAGAAGAGACTGCAGCTTTTACCAAACAGACTCCTCACTAACCATGCTTGAGGCTGTTGTCAAGCACATTCCTTGTTGATTTGTAATTCTTGTGGGCATATTCAGTTCTGTCATTGACCACACTATGTCCGTGGGATTGATGGATAAATCTCCCAGTTTACACGAGGATATGTGCGTTTAGTTTAATACTTTACTTAGTGGACAAGGCAGATTTGTCTTTGCCCTGCGTTTCACCGGGCAGATATTATAGACATGCAAAATTCCTGCAGTGAAACATGGAACTGTTTGCTGATGAGATGCGCCTCATCAAACTGAATGCACTCGGGACCATGTACTCAAATCTGGGAGACAGCCCCTCTCTATTGATGTAAACTTCGATTGAACGTGGATGACAAGAGGCCACCAATCCCACATCAGTTTTGTCAGAGACTCTGAAATCTTGTGCAATTTCTGTGAGCTGTGCTTGAAAAAGGAGAAATGTCTTTCTCCTGCGCAATTTACCAATTGGAAGATAACTCATGCATGCAATAAGAATTTTTATGGCAAGTCCGGTGCCATGGAAGCAAAGGCAGTCAAGAGGATGTGGACATGATCAGAAGCACATTGATTCAGATATACCACCTTTGTCCAAGATGGAGACTGCAGGCTTCAATGCCATCATGGCCATGGCCAGGTGCCTTTTAGTACCCGAGCTCCTTTTCCTGCATGACAAAGAGTTGGGTGGCACCCAATGATAGTAGCCTCCCAAAGAGGAAGCAGGGATGCAGTGCTTGGCAACAAAATAATCAATGAGGGCATACAGTGCCTGACAATAAAACTACTCTCCTCAAACACGATGTATACACAAATAAACACACATACTATATATATATATATAGGTAAATTGCTCTCATGAAAAATTTCCAACTTTAAACCGGATGTTCAGATACACACACAAGCACGCACACACTATATATATATATATACACATACAAATATTGACATATATATATAAAATTGTACTGTTAAAAAAACAGTACAGTCCCCTTGAGGAAGCCCCTTTTAGATTTTTGTTTTAAAAAATCTATTGCTTTAATTTAATGGTAACTGAAGCCTAATGCTTCCATTTTTAGGGAATGAAAGCCTATTGCCTTCATTTTGTCATAATTTATAATATTATTTGACTTTAGTGTATGTTGCTCCTTCAGAGTAAGTAAAAAGCTATCAGAAATAGTCAAGAACTGGGTTGTCTGCCAATATTTTGGGG
The DNA here is from genome assembly GCA_963969495.1 of Ceratothoa steindachneri. Classification (NCBI taxonomy): domain Eukaryota; kingdom Metazoa; phylum Arthropoda; class Malacostraca; order Isopoda; family Cymothoidae; genus Ceratothoa; species Ceratothoa steindachneri. Next base: position 6,026,348 of record OZ018333.1, on the reverse strand, counting down.
CGCATCAAATTTGATTGGTGCTTACACTTTATCTGGCATTGATATTTTGAATATCATCAAGATGGCCCCTTTTGATTTAAGGTCCCCCAGGGCAATCATATGGAAGTGGGTTACTTGAGATTTACGCCCTTAAGGAACATGACTGTGTAAGAGCTCCAAGCCAACCATCAAACCAAGGTTGGTTTCTTAATGGCTTGTCTGGTCATGCGAGGCAGATTCTCCTTGTATCATGTGAGGGATCTGGAAGACCCCAAGGGTTTTTGCAACACTTATAGCAGAATTATAATAGAGCAGATCATCCTGCAAAGGCCTTCTGAATTGCAGTTACAGATTTCTGAGGCTGCTTTTGGCAATAAAAATAAGAGACCTGTTAAAAGACAAAAAACGAGGCTAAATGATTCAATCTGGTACAAGTCCCTTATAATTAATGGTGCTTGTATATTAATTTTTTCCATCATTTACTGCATTGATTGGAAAGAACTTGATTTCCTAACTCATTCTATAACACTAAAGATTTTAAAAGTTAATTAAATAAATTTTGATTAATAAAAGATATTATAATAGTAAAAAAGGAATATACTTATAACACAGGTAAATAACTCAGCCAGTCTTATACCTGCTAAATTATAATGGCTAAATAAATGCCACCTTGGTCATACTAAAGCAAATTTATAATAATTATATACATTTGATTTGGTCCTTGCTAACTCACTCATTCAAACAAAATCTACTATCTGACAAATTACAATTAACTTACCGTTTCATTATCAAATATATTTACTCTTTTCATTAGTCATGTTCATATTTGCTTTAAATTTTTATCTATTAAATACACTTCTTTCATATATCAATCATATATTAATCAGCTTCCCTTTATTACAAATTTTATTATCTTTAGAATAACCTTAGGGATAGAAATGAAAATTTGAGTGATTTCACCTACTGTGGATTCATTTTCCTTCCTGAAATACTTTCCAAACAAAGTGCAATGTCCTAGAATTTACTATAGATATGGCATTTATGCAAAGGCAAAGCACCAGAGAGGCTAACCAACTTATTTCTACTTTGACACAATATACTGGACCTAGTCCTAACCAATCAGAATTTTTTGGTTGAGGGAAGCATTAAGCAGTAGTGACCATCAGATAGTTTGAATTACTCTAGGCCATAAGATGAGCGTGGAATAATTCTAAATTTATACATGTGAAATTATGATAGATTACAAGAAAATGCCATATATAACCTAAATATCTATAGAAATGTTAGCAATGAAACAAGCTGAAAAAAAAAGGCTCAGACAGTGTTGTTATTATAAAATAAATAATAGGCTCAATCAAGAAACAATATGGCCACAAAGTGGAAGGGAAGATGAAAGACAAAGAAATGGTTGAGGTGCTCAATGATCAAATTGTATGTTTGGTAAGAAGATCAGGTGTTTTAATTCTTATAAAAGGGTGAAAAATGTTTTAGAGTTAAGGTTATAAGGAAAGTATTAGGGCGCATAAGCTATGGGCCGTGACAATATTCATTCTAGGATTGTTAAAGGAGACAGAGGAAAGTGTTTCACCATCTCTCGAGATGATATTCGTTAGATCTACTAGATTTCAAGAGATACGAGGTGACTGGAAAATAATAATAAATCCTTTATTTCCAATATTTACATTGGGTATTCTACAAAAATTATTATTACTAAAATAGTGTTACAGAAACAATATATAGTAAAGACTAAAATATAGACTGGAAAGCTCTTGTGGGTGATCAGGAGGCTGAGGAATTTTTGAATGTTGTCCAAGATAATTTTCTGAGGCAGATTATTAACGAACCCACTAGAGGTAATAATATACTGGATTTAGTTCTGACAAATAGGGAAGAAGTTATTAAGGATACTGAGATTGGAGGAAATTTGGGTAATAGTGACCATTATGAAATTAGATTCAAGATGAAATGGAATGGTATTGATAGTAGCATGAACAATGTTAAAATTCCTGACTTTAGAAGAGCAAATTATAATGGGCTAAGGACTTACCTGGAGGCAGTTGTACAGAAACCAGGCAATGAAATCAATTCAGGAATAGATTCAATGATATCAGTTAGTGGAGACAATAATCACCAGGAGGAAGAGATTACAATTGAAGAGGAGTATGAAAGAATAATTGAGCAATTAATTACAGGTCAGATGATTAACATTCCTTATAAGGAGATTAGGACTAAAAATAATGACCCAAAATGGATGACAGATAAAATTAAGCATTATATTGGCATTAAAAAGGGCATTTATAGGAAAATAAAAAATGGAGAGGATCACTTAAGGCAGAGATATAATGAACTAGCAAGAAATGTTAAAAAGTTAGTTAGAGTAGCAAGGAGAAATTATGAAATTAAAGTGGCAAATAGGGCAAAGGAAGATCCTAAAAGTTTTTATCAATTATACAAAACTAAGGTTAGAGATAAAATAGGCCCACTTATAGATTCCAATGGACAATTAGTGAGTGATAGGGACCCAATGGCTGGAATGCTAAATGACTTTTTTCTCTCAGTATTTACACAGGAGGATACTCTAAATATACCCGAGGTGTCAATGATCTTTTGGGGTAATGATGAAGAGAAATTAAAGGATATCTTGATCACAAAGGAGATAGTGACAAAGGAAATTGATAAAATCAAAAGTAGTAAAGCACCCGGTCCTGATGAGGTCTTTCCTAGAATTTTGAAAGAATGTAAGGATGTGTTAAGTGAGCCCCTAGCATGCATCTTTAGAAAATCATTGGAGAGTGGCATTGTGCCAGTGGCATGGAAGAAAGCCAATGTGATACCTATATTTAAGAAAGGGGATAAAACAAATATGTCTAATTACAGACCAGTAAGTTTGACATCAGTGGTAGGGAAAATGATGGAATCTATTATAGCAAGGAATATTAGGGATCACTTGGATAAGCATAAGTTGATAAAAGAATCACAGCATGGCTTTAGTAAGGGTAAATCCTGCCTGACTAATTTGCTGTCTTTTTATAGTAAGGTGTATGAAGCAGCAGATAAGGATGAAAACTATGATATTTTATACTTGGACTTTAGTAAGGCTTTTGATCGAGTGCCACACTTACGGCTTCTGAGCAAAGTTAAAGCACACGGGATCGATGGCAGTATATTTAGGTGGATTCAGTCATGGCTTGGTGACAGACAGCAAAGAGTTAGTATAGATGGAATTAAATCTGAGTTGGGGTGTGTTAGCAGTGGAGTTCCGCAAGGATCTGTTTTGGGTCCCTTGCTATTCTTAATTTATATTAATGATTTTGACATAGGTATAAGTAGTGACCTGAGTAAATTTGCTGATGATACTAAGCTAGGTAGGGCCATTAGGGCTGCTTCTGATGCTGTTGTAATGCAGGAGGAATTGACCATTCTGTCCAATTGGGCTGAGAAATGGCAAATGAAGTTTAACATAGACAAATGTAGTGTACTTAGTATAGGTAGAAATAATCCACTGAATAGTTATAAATTAAATGGGAGAAATTTAGGGAGGACCGATTGTGAGAGGGACTTGGGTATTTTGGTAAGTTCAGACCTTCGTCCTAGAAAGCAATGCCTAAATGCTAAGAATAAAGCTAATAGGATATTGGGATTCATTAGGAGGAGTGTAAGCAATAAGAGTGCTGAAGTCATTCTAAAACTGTATCTGGCGCTAGTTAGGCCTCATCTAGACTATGCAGTACAATTTTGGTTACCATATTATAGGAAGGATATTGATTTGCTTGAGTCTGTGCAGAGAAGGATGACAAAGATGATTGGTGGGCTAAGGAACTTACCTTATGGTGAAAGGCTCAGAAAACTAAATCTACATACATTGGAAAGGAGAAGAGTCAGAGGGGAATTGATTGAAGTCTTCAAATGGGTAAAAGGATATAATAAAGGGGATCTGGGTAAGGTTCTTATACTTAGTGAACATGACAGGACACGTAGCAATGGGTTTAAGCTTGATAAGTATAGGTTTAGGAAGGAGATTGGGAGGAATTGGTTTACAAATCGTGTGGTAGATGAATGGAATAGGCTCACTAGACATGTGATAGAAGCCTCCTCTCTGGGTAGTTTTAAGAATAGATTAGATAAATATATGAATGAAGCTGCTAGATGGGACTGACTTTTTTATGTACATATGTATATATTTTTCTAAGGAGTGGGGAGATTATTTTGCGGTTGCATGAATGGACATAATCCTCTGAATGCATTTTATGTATATTGTAGATTAGATCTGACGAACTCCTGTAGAGGGTGACAATGTTGATGACTTTTCTCTGGTAAGAAATCTTTTGTGTGTTGACTGGAACAGGAGCTGCCAAGTGAAAGCCATGAATGGTCTTTTGCAGTCTCCTTCTTTTCTTATGTTCTTATGTAAAAAATGGAAGGAAGGATGATCCTAATAACTATAGGCCAGTACGTCTAAACGCAATAGTACTAAATTACTTGAGAATGTAATTTAATACTTTGAAAAAAGGCCCGGATTTTTTAAAGAAAGTGGAAGGTTTGTTGAGTGAGAGTAAGGATTCACATCATAAATTTTGTCTGCTGGAAATTCTGGGTATGTTACAAGAGACTACAATAAATTACGCAGCATGCTAAATCAGATTAGCTGGGATATAGAATTCCATGGAAAGAATACTTATGAGATGTGGGATATTTTTAAGACTATATTAAACATGGTTCAGGAACAGTATATTCCAATGAAGTCTATTAGGAAGAAATGTAGGAAACCATTATGGTGGAATAAAAAATAGCTATTCAAGTTTCAGAGAAAAAAAGGGCATACCAGAAAGGAGTAGTAGTAGATAGGTCACTGAAATTTTCAAAGCAGTGTATTGAGGCAAAAAATAGAGCAAATAGGGTGCTAGGCTACATTAAAAGAAATTTTAGCTACAAGAGTAAGGAGGTCATCCTTAAACTAGACAACTCTTATGTCCGGCCACATTTAGAGTACAGCATACAGGAATGGTCACCACATTTTAGACATGATATAAACTTATTAGAGTCAGTACAAAGGAGGGCAACAAGAAAAATACCATCCCTGAAGCACCTTGAATAGGAACATAGACTGAGGGTATTAAATATGTTTGCATTTGAAACAAGGTGTGTGAGGGGAGATATGATTGAGCTTTTTAAAATCTTTTCTGGGATGGATAAATTGGATTTCAGCAAGTTATTTGAGTTAGAAGGTAGTAATAGAACTAGAGGCCACTACTTAAAGATTAAAAAACAGAGGTGCAGACTGGATGTTAGAAAATATTTTTTCACTAACAGAGTGGTGGATTATTGGAATAGTTTGCCACCTGAGACTGTAGACAGCACAAACTTGAATGTTTTCAAGCGCAGATTGGATGATTATATGGGGATGGAGGATTAATTTACTTTTTGGTATGTGGATATGTTTCTTGACTCGTTCCTGTGGATGCAGTTTCTTTTTTTGTATATTTTGGGGGATTTTGATTTTGTTTTTGACAGACTCCTATGGAGGCTTTAAATTATATATTGTAGATGCATGGTTGGACATTCCTATGGATTGTTAAATTGTATATTGTAGATGCATGATCTGACAAAATCCTATGGATGCATTATATGAGTCGGATTTGATGGATACGGATGACCTTTGCTAGCCCCTTGAGGCTTTTGTCATCCGTGAAATTATGTTATGTTAAGTGGGTAGAGGAACTAGACTTAGATTTTACTAAGGCTTTCACTAAGGTCACTCATAGGAGCTTAGTGCATAAATTGAGACTATATGGAGTTTTGGTAGTTTTAAATTGGCTGTCTGTCAACTGCCAACAAGGGCAAAGTTGCCATAATCATCCATAGCCTAATACTAGACTTGATGAAAAAAGGTACGAGAGAAACCAAAAACAAAAGAAGCAAACAATCCAACATCAGGGGTAGCCCACCCTCTGGGGCAAGATCATGCAACCAACACCAAGGAGAATCAAATAAAATGAAGGTCAGCCTCCCCCACCCTCAAAAAAAGTCAGATAACATAACATAACATAATTACACGGATGACAAAAGCCACAAGGGCCTATCAAAGGTCATCCGCCTCCGTCAAAACCCACCCACAAAAAGCACCATCACCAGGGGAAGAGAAAATCAAAGTCCCCCACAATATAATATAACAGATGACAAAAGCCACAAGGGCTCATCATAGGTCATCCGAGTCAAACGGCCTCTTTTTTAAGTCTGTGTGTATAAATTCATCCCAAGTAAGTGGGACAAGCAGTAGTGACCATACTCATCCCAGTACTAGGACAGGTAATGTGCAGAAAGATCACTTGGACATTCAACAAGAATGAGGCAAACAGTATGGGGGACAATGCAGTAAGGCGCAGGGAAGCGCAGCATCATATGGCAGTGTCACAATTCAAAGAGATTTGGAGCCATAGTGGCATTGGGGTTGTTGATCCATAGTCAGTGCAATAGCATGCAACTTTAAGTTCCCCTCAGCCATCGCCCATCTTTACCGATCAGTCGCACCGCCGATCTTCAGGTTTATCCCCCAAAAAATAAAGGCCAGTGAATTTACAAAATCTAACCTCTTTCAACTAATCCATCAGTATTTTGTTCGGTAATACTTCAGTTTAGGGGTGCATGATAGTAGACGCTGGTTTGGTAATGTGAGGGCCAGAGTGCCAAGGTAAGAACTATGGGCATAGTTTCTATGCCCTAGGGCTTAAAGGAAAGTAAATATAAAGATCACTGGCGCGAATGATGGGATGCAAAATATTTTGTCCCTTTTCCAATATGTTTCACCTTTTTTGAGTAAATTCAAGGGGACTGCTTGTGGGGAGGTTCATCACTGCAGGGGGACCCACCTACAATGATTCTGAGTTTCCATCAATTGGGGAGGTCTGGGGGACACAGCCTCCCAGTATATAATCATAATTATTTATAGCATGTTCTGTTTTTTTTAACATTTTTATTTAAGCAAACAAGCATGAATATGGGTAAATATGTAGATTGATGGATCGAACAATGGGATGTACTATTTTGTCCGTGTTCCAAAATGTTTCACATTTTTGGAGTAAATTGAATGATTTAACAAAATCATGTCAGCGCCTTTAATCGTTTTGCGAATTATAATCAGGTTGGGGTGGGGGTCTGACATCAGACAACTCAAACACGCATGAATATTCTGGCAAGGGTGAACGAAAGATAAACACACAAAATCCACTTGTTCACCCGAGCCACTAATCTACATATTTACCGAATGAAATATATTCATACAAAAATCTACTGGTAAATATGTAGATTAGCGACTTGGTCAAAAAAGTGGTTTTGGGGGTAAATATTTTTGTTCAACCCTGCCGGAATATTGATGCATGTTTGAGTCGTCTGAAGTCAGACCCCACCCCCATTATAATTCGCAAAACGATTAAAGGCACTTGACATGATTTGGTTAAATCATTCACCTCTGTAAATGTTAGCACATTAGTCTATAAACAATTAGAATTATATACTGGGGACTGTGCCCGCAGACCCCCCCCCCCCCAATTTAATGAAACAGGATCATCGTAGTGTGGTCCCTCTATTGTATTTACCCCCACACGAGCCGTCCCCTTAAATGTACTCCAAAAATGTGAAACATTTTGGAACAGGGACGAAATAGTACGTCCCATCGTTTGAGTCACTAATATACATATTTACTAATCCACTTTTTTGGCCGAGCCACTAATCTACATATTTACCTGAATATACATGCGCAGGTGAATGAAACATACATGCCAAAAACCCCCCCAGCTTTTTCAAGGGCTGCTGATCTTCATATTTACCTAAAGGAGATGGGTCAGAGGACTATGGTTGCTGGGCCGGCTGAGAAATCTGAAAAGAAATAGGCTTGTTAGTATATAAGGGAGGAGACAGGTTATATTCTGTGTAGATGGCCAGTTTTGGTCAGAAAGGACTGGAGTCTGTGAAATTGCTTGGCGGATTGGGAAGAGGTAGCCAACTCCATTTAGAATGACTGGAAGTGTGAACTGTGTCACACCAATTTCTCTGAGGTTTTGGCAGAGTATTCGGTGAGAATAGTGGTGTGGTATAGTTTCCGGTTGATTGAGGCACCATGGCCAGTCCGGGTTAGAAGAAAGACGGAGGCGGAATAGGTGGCAGACAGAACACAGCGGCCGATTCTTTAACGGACTAGGGTTGAGTCGATTGCCTTTAAACTTTGTACTTTTCTCTAGATAGTATGGTGTTGCGGCCAATAGTTTTCTTCCCCATTTTTTTTTATAGAATCTTTTTTAGTTTCTCCCCTTCCCTTCCCCTATTATTTTTGTTATAAATTAACTTAAGGTATTTGCAACTTCAAAGGATCATTCACACCTATTCCTTTTACTAAATCATAGTTATCATTTAATTCTATAATTAATAATTACCGGAGATCATTGATACAGGGGAAGGAAAGAATGAGACAACTAACGATTTATCGTAATGTACACAAATTCATCTCTCGACGGCCGTGGAAGCCAATTACAAGTGTAATGAGGATACCGCATCCTTAGATTTAAAAGTGCAATTCTCTATTATTATAATACTACAGAGGATCTTCTGGAAGAGGCAAATATGCCTGTGGCTCCAGGGTTTTGAAATCAGAGTTATCTTTCTCTTAGGTGAAATGCCCGTCATAAATACGAGCTCCACCTACCCGTATCCACCATGTCAGCTTTTTATAAAGAATCCAGATCGAGTTTCGAACTGCTAACCCAACGATTGCCGGGCAAGCGCGTTAACCACTATACTAGCTGTGAGGCTAATATTAAAGTGTGATTCATGAACTGTATATATTGAGTGGACTGGGTTTATGGAAAGCGGGAAAATTCGGTCCTTAAGTGGAAATAAGCATGTTTAAGAGGATAAAATGAGACAATCCATATATAATAATGAAAATGAGTTTAGTTGTGACACGGATAAGAATGACAAGGAAAATGGCTGAATAGACGCTTCGGGAAAGAATCGGAGGAAGAAGGAACGGAAGTGTGGGTAGGGTGTGCTGCACAAGTCAGCCAACCACCAAAGTAAGTAAATAGAGTGAGGATAGAGGAGAAGCTAAGACTGACATACCATGTATGGAGAAGAAAGAGTATGAGTATTATGGCATTTGGTTATTAGTGGGATTGATTTTAGTTAATAAATCAGCCTAGATAGCCAATTAAAAAACATTACCATAAATCTGTTGAATTTGCATGGAATAGTCGTTTGCTAATATTTAGGCTTAACGACTGACGTGAAATATATTTAGAAAAGTTATAAACTCGGTTTGCAAGACAAACAGAAAATAAACAAAATAAATATAATTACAAAATCAACGAATGCATAATGAGAGAATTGAATTGGGAAATAACTAGTGAGCGGTTATTACAATTATATGGATGAATGATATAATTAAATTGAGAATTGCTAAGGAATACAACGTAATGCAATGTATGGAAGTAATGAAAAGTAGAATGATCGTTAAGTATGTAAAGTAACTAAAATATGGTAACTATGATGGGGTAATTATGAGGACCAAGATATTGTAAGTATGATGTGGTAAAGTAACTATGATGGCCTGTAAATTGGGATCTGTAATGAGAGAAGTAACGAGAATTCGGAGCTACTCTCGCATGGTAGTTTGCAGAGAATAAGTGTAGGAGGATTTATAACTGACCTATTTCCTAAGTAAATTGGAGCAGGAATGAATGTGTGACCGCTTCATAGTGGGCAGCAAAAGGCGTGCGTTCGTTTGTGTGTATTGGTAAAAGTAAGTGTTGCCATTTTTGAATGGCAATTATATATATATATATATATATATATATATATATATATATATATATATATATATATATATATATATATATATATATATATATATATTACAAAATATTTGAGATTTTGGATCGATTATTTATAATGGGTAATTTTACATTTAATTTAAAAAGGAAAGTATGCTAATGGAATATTGATAAATTTAATATTTAATAGGAATGCCAGAGGGCATTGCTATAACATGGAAAATTGATAAATTTAATATTTTATAGGAATGCCGGAGGGCATTGCTATAGTATGTAGGGGTAGAAGCAAAGCTGTTGGATGTTTCTCTGAGAGAGATGAGAACAAGACGAGAAAAGCAGGGATTCCCCATAAGGAGTAGGAAAGTGGTTATTTTGCAAAGGTTGAAAGAATATTTGATGAATGCAGAGGAGGAGAACACCAAGGGGCCGGTGTTACAAGTAAGATGAAGAGAGATGAAATTCAAGGTAGAGAGATTACATATGAAAATGAAAGAGAGTGGGAGCGCTTCCTTTCCCGAGGCGTCTCGATAAATTGAGATAGACTGTGAGAAATGGGAACAGAGAAGTCTATTAAAATACAGAGTTGAGAGAGTAGAGGCATAAAATGCCAGACTCGGACAGACTAAAGGAAAATGATTACATAATACAGTGCAAAAAGATAAAAAGTCTTTATTTCTATTACAAACTCTCCATTAATTTTGCCAAAAAGAATCCAATGTTTCCATAATTAGTGTACGATGACCTATAGATATAAACTACCTATGAGTAAAGCGAATGCAAATTTGGATGAATGGATCTTTTACTTAATTGCACTATTTGTCAACAAGACGGTGTGAGTGGTGTAGCAGCTCTGCAGATATATATATATATATATATATATATATATATATATATATATATATATATATATATATATATATATATATATATATATATATATATATATATATATATATATATATATATATATATATATATATATATATATATATATATATATATATATATATATTTATATATAATTAAATATCATTTTTCTTTAATATTATATCTCTGTAAAAAAGTCTGCAAAAACAATTGGCAACATTTACACGCACGACCAACACTTCCAAATATTCCACATGCTAGACTAAAATTCTCACCTGTTCCCTCGCTATCTCCAACTCAAGGTCAGTTAAATTCTTTCTCCATATAATCCTTAGATTTTACAAACCAAAACACTATATAATCCCTTATATTTCCTTTACAAGACTCTCATACATTTCACCTTTTAACCGTCGTGATTTTAATTACATTTCAATTAGTTACAAATACATTTTGATTATTTACAATTACATTTTAATTATTTACCTTAATACTATTACCTTATTACAGATCTACCATTACCCTGTTACAAACCTACCATTACCATCTACCTTAGCCAAGTTTAGTCACGACAAATATTCAGTGTTAAACTCATGTTCATTTTGTATAATTAAATTCAAATTCAACCAATAAAATTTCAAATATGTTCCATTATTGTTATTCTATAATAATATATATTTTGTTGTATTCACGTGGTATTTCATCCATTCCTTAACGATTTCGTGTCCAACCATTAAGCCTAACTTTGCCATAAGTTTAGCCGCTCGAGCCTTTTTAACGATTCAATAACTCTCCTGAAAAACTTATATATATATATATATATATATATATATATATATATATATATATATATATATATATATATATATATATATATATATATATATATATATGTTTGTTGTTGAGTATCTATCTAGGTTCATACCACGATGACCCTATATCTATAGTGGCTCTGAAGATTAGTCATGTGACAGAGACTGAGAGGACACCCGAGACCTTTGGTTGGGTTGGCATCCAACAAGGCAGTAAATCCCTAGGCATTATCTCATAGAAGAAAAGTAAAAAGAATAGACAGAGTAGAGATTCCTCTTCTTCTCTGGAGTTCTGAGGGAAGATATATCCCCTATCGACTCAGCATGCGACGAAGCCACGGATGGCTTATCCAGTTCCGGAGCTCCTCTAGCGGTGGAGGCAAAGCCCATTAAAGTTAGTGGTAGGGTGGGTTGAGCTTCAATGATATCAAAACCTTTTATCGAGAGGCTCCCCGGCGGTACTAGATTGCAAATTCCGAGCGTTTTTTGATTATTCGTTCTACTTATGGGAGAAGCTTGTTTTAATGACACATGTTCTATTAATATCACGCACTGGTTAGAGTTTTAGCTTAGGTATTGGCTCCAAGGTGACATCATTGTCACTTATATGAATATCAGCGAGCATCACCTTTTTTCCTTAAACAATGTGACTTGTATCTTTTTGAGTAAGTCCTGGCAGTTTAAGCTGTCAAGTCAATCTCATTCAGAGGCCCTAGGAATTGGCCCTTTCGCGGCATGTGAGATAGGTAACCGATGGGTGAATTTCGTCAAGTGAAGGCTAGGTTTTGGCATATTTTCAAGCACACTCGCCGATCTTCTTGATGGGCATACCGTGGGTGAATTTCGTCAAGTGAAAGCTAGGTTCTGGTCTAGTTCCAAGCACATATAGATATAGGGCCATTGTGGTACGAATCTAGATAGAAACTTCACGACAAACATATATCTATAAGTTTGTGAGGAGAGTTATTGAATCGTAAAAAATGGCTCGAGCGGCAGCTTATGGCGAAGTTAGGCTTAATGGTTGGACACGAAACCGTTAAGGAATGAATGAAATACAACAAAAATATATATTATTATAGATTAACAAGAATAGAACATATTTGAAATTATATTGGTTGAATATGAATTTAATTATACAAAACGAACATGAGTTTAACACTGACTTTTTGTCGTGACTCAACTTGGCGTAAGGTAGATAGGTAATTAACTAAAATATAATTGTGACTAATTAAAATGAAATTAAAATAATTGAAATCACGAATTGTGGGTAAATGAAATTGATATCACGAATTGTGGATAAATGTAATTGAAATGAAATTAAAATGTAATTAAAATAATTGAAATAATTGAATTGTGGGTAAATGTAAGTGAAATCACGAAATGTGGGTAAATGTAATTAAAATCACGATTTGTAGGTAAATGTAATTGAAATGTGATTAAAATGTAATTGTAACTATTAAAATCACGCTGGTTAAAAGGGAAAATGCATGAGAGTCTGGAAAATAAAATATAAGAAATTAGACTGTTTTTGTTTGTAAAACTCAAGGATGAAATGGAGAAAGAATTCAACTGACCTTGAGTTGGAGCTGGAGCAAGAACAAGTGAAAATTTTTGTCTCGCGTGCGGAATATTTGGAAGCGTTAGTCGTGCGTGTTAATGTTGCCAAAAATGTTGCCAATTGTTTTTGAAGACTTTTTTACAAATATATATTATTTAAGAAAAATTATATATATATATATATATATATATATATATATATATATATATATATATATATATATATATATATATATATATATATATATATATATATATTGTAGCTGCAGAGCTTCTACATACCCTCGCCAATCTTCTTGGTAGGCATACGTGTTTCCCTTAACAGAAAGACCTCTTTTAAAGAGGTGTGGAATCATGTCAGAAGGATTTGGAGTAAATTTTTGCAGGGATCCCATCCTGCCCTCCACGAGGACTGGACTGCATTCTCGGACCTGCCTTCGTGGCGGAGTCCTTGGCGACCACTCTCTCCACATTCTCAAACTGAGATGCTGCTTCGCCAACAGTTAGCACATCGTGAACTCGTTGAAGGCCGCCACCTTGACTTTACCTACAGAGGCGAGCAAGCTTCAACCTCTTGATTACTTTGAGTTAATTGTTGTCCGCTCTCGGATTCTATGTGGGTACTACCCATGGTGGAAGGATATGCAAAAATGCCATGCTTCCATACTTGAATGGGAGAGGCGAATGGCTACTTTGCTTGCTTTAGTACGCAGGGGAGTGATGCTATACCCCAGCTGGTTTCTGCCCAATTTCTATAACTTCCTTGAGTGTGCAAGTTGATGGGAAAATTGGTTAATATTAGATACTTATTTTTTTTCAATGGGGGTCAGCGCATCTTTTTCCAAGACAGTGGTACTTTCGAAAGTTCCACTCTACCTCGAATAATCTGCAGCTCTATAAAATGCTACTTCAAAGGTCTTCCTTCGTCAAGTTTTTGGTTCAGCCTCTTGCCCTATCACAGGACAAACCTTCAAGTTTAGACATCTTGTCAAAAACTGTTACTACTTAGTAGGGCCTCCACTGTCCCCTGTCTCTTTGGCTGCTCATTTGCTAGTGAAGCCATTAAGGATCGACAGTCCTCTGGCCAATTTCATGGCGGGATGTATAATAGCGAACACGACTCTGTATCTTGGCTAGAGATGTAACCCCGAAAGGTCCAAGAATCTTAGAGAAGATAGGCACGAGCGGTTGCACGCGGAATATATCCCATCAAAGTTTACCCCTATTCTTTATGGTTACGAATCATTAAAATTTTCGTTTTTGGTAAACTTTAAAAGATTTCAGACTACATCGCTATTCATCTTAACTCGTCAAGCCTTGCCGTTCAAGTGGGGGAGAAATTCGACGACTTAACTCTGACAGGCGGAGGAGTTTCTCGTCTTACCCCTTTCTATAGAAAAATGGGTTCTTCCTTTACCACTTTTGGAGCCGCCCTGGGACAGCTCCATCTCTGATAATAATATGGCTTTCGAAGGAGCACTTCTCATTTTCTCCTAGATAAGAGTGGGTTTACCTTCTCATATTTTTACGTGTAAGGGTCTCCATCTTAGCACTTTCCTTGGAATTGCAATTTGATGAATCCACTTGTGGTCAAGCGGCGACCCGGCTTTTATTTCCCAGTGACCTGCCAAGTAAATATTATGAGGTAGCACATAATCGATAGTAAACCCCTCTTATAGAGGCAATGGGTAGCTGGACCCATTGGGCCATGTTCTCCCCTTATTAGAACTGCGTATTTTGACCTTGTAGATGGCTGGATTATCTGCCCACCCAATCTTTGCTGATAGAGGTCGGCTTGTCGGCTCACAAGACTTATCATAGACAAAACAGTTACAAGCATAAATGAGTCTCCAGGCGAGATCACGACATAACGCGGAGGCCTTTACCAATGTGGACAGGGACAAGAAGGTGCTACAGCTCCAGACGGCAGGGTTTCGCCAGGAGCGAACGCCGAATCAGTTGGAACTAGGGTTGGCAAAAACCCGGACACCCGAGACCCGGTTCTGGAATCGCATTCCTCATTCAAAACCGGGTAGAACTAGTTTTGAAATGAAAATTTATACTTAATTTACATATTATGTTATAATACTAATCTATTTAAAAACAAAAGGAAACAATATTTATTTAATATTTGAAAGGTTTATTTGAAATAAGAATAGTGATTTTACAATAAATTTGTATCCTATTAAATAAAAAATAATACTGTTAAACGAAACCAAATTACCTAATTGAAACTTCTTGATTTTTTAAATTAAAAAAAAAGATATTACCAAAGAGAGCATTGAGCCTTCCAGCCGACATTTTTCCCTTCTCTTAGTTAAAATAAAGCCTGCAACTGAAAAGCAAGCTCTAATTCCACACAGTTGCTTTAATGGTAAGTATGGCTTGGTGTAATAGTTGTAAATTCTTTGTTTTTGTTTGAGTAGATTCAAAAAGTTTTAACTTCTCACATAAAAGCTTAGTGAATTATTTTTTGTGGCAATTCAACCTTTTTCACTTCATTCATATATTCCTAGTAGTTAGTCCAGCGGCGATGAGTTAACCAGAGAACAACTCAAAGCATCATTTAAACTCTTCGACTGAGATAGAGAAATCAGTCATTTACTGAAATTCAGACCACCGCGCCTGCGACAAGCACCACCGGGACTGGGTCTCGGGCGGCAGCGGACAAGAAAATGATTTTTGAATGGGAAAGTGATCACTACCTTGGAGATTATCGACCAGCCCCTACCCAAAATCAGGTTGGGCATCTGGAGAGCACAAATATAGATCGAGGCAGGAAAATGAAGCGGTTTTCGGGCAGTAATGTGTAAACACATCTCCATCTAGGACAGCCATCCGTGATCGTCAATTAGGTCGGCACGGACTTGATCCCTGGGATTAATAGTGTAGTCTCAACTAGATGGAGGTCTACCATTAAGATCTCCGAGCAAGAGAAAGTGCCTCTGCAAACGTGCAACGACGCGTCGGAAATCCTTCGCGTTAAAGTCTGCTGACGGTGGAATGTGCGCGGAAATAACAGTATACCTCCTACCCAGGTGCAGCTGCACAGCTACTGCCTGAAAAGAGGTATCTAAAGCAAAGAGAAAAACGGAGACATAATGCCAGCTGTAAATCGCGCATCCTCCTGCGTGCACCCTATCCTGTGGTGGTGGGGTCGTAAAAGCCTTATACCCCGGGAGGGTGGGCAGAGGACACGCATGCAGGTTGGTCCCATGCAAAAAGATAACTAACGAGGAGCGAGAGAAGATGAGCCTCCGCAGCTCCTCCCAGTTGGCACGGAGTCCGCAGAAATTCCATTGGAAGAATATGCCCTTCC
This sequence comes from Ceratothoa steindachneri, assembly GCA_963969495.1. Lineage (NCBI taxonomy): Eukaryota > Metazoa > Arthropoda > Malacostraca > Isopoda > Cymothoidae > Ceratothoa > Ceratothoa steindachneri. The sequence continues at coordinate 6,009,996 of OZ018333.1, read as the reverse complement.
TGCCTAGCTCGGAGGAGATGCGGGATCCTTCTTCGAATAAAAAAGCCTCACGGGAATGGCCGTACGCTTGCCAGAGACATAACTCCGGACGCTGTTGGCCAGATGATGCGCTGTAGGCGTTGTCGCTTTCGAGGGCTTATCGGAAGAGGTTGGGCTCACCATGCGAGTCTTTTCCTCCCTCCTCTTCGAAACTTTAGGTGAGCGGGGAGGCTTCGGAGGTGGGTGTCCGTCTTTTGGAGGATTCGCCGTCTCCGAACCACCCAGCACACCACTGAGTGTGGACGAAAGAGCCGAAGATACTTTGTTGCTGTCCTTCAATCGAGGGGTAGCTTTAGGAACCCCGGAAGATGTCCTCACCACCAGCTTCAGGGGTGTTGCTTCCCGCGGGTCTAACGACTAGGTTGAGGCGCGCGGCTGTTTCGCCTTACGGGAAACGGACACGCTAGGGGAAAAAGAGGGAAACCTGGTTTTTAGCTAGGGCTGGGTATGAACACTTTACGCCGCCATCTCTACCAGGGAAGCGCCCCGGATTGGTATAACTCGTGGAAGGGTTTTAAATGACCGTACCCATATGCCTGGAGGTGCTAGGAGCAGAAGGTGTCTTTCTTAACATTGATGCATAGGAAGTTCCCGGCAGCGCTGGGCGCACTACGACCAAGTCCTTAGCTTCACGAACTTAGAGAGAATCCTGAACTTGAACGGCCAGGGTTTCTTTAGCAGGGAGATACGCACCACATTGCTTTGAATAAGCGGGGTGCGGCTCTCCGCAATTGACACACTTGGCCACACGTGATTTGGACTTATCTTGTGCAGCCATGGAGCAACTTGCACAGACTTTGTGTAACACCGACTTTGCGCGTCTACAGGAGCGATTAGTATGGCCGAAGCGGTGACAGTAATAGTATCTCCGCGACAGTGGCGCGAATGCCTTCACGCTGTAGCGATACTAACCGGCAAGCACCGCCTCTGTGAGCTTTTCACAGTCGAACGTGACGAAGAGTGTAGAGGTGAGTCTCGAGTCACCTCCCTGTTTTCTCATCACACGTTCGAACTTGACCGCCCATGGTCGGCTAGCTCTAAGGTGGTCATCTATAGAGTAGTCCAAGACTTCTCTCGCATAAACTACTCCTTTCACGAAGTTCATTGTAGAGTGCGGCGTCACACTCACAGGCGTGCCATCAAGTGTCCGAAGGGCACTAATCATGGACGCCTCGGAGGGATTCGACGCATTCGCCAAAAGGCTACCGTCCGAGAAACGTGTCACCTTCGGCTCTCTAATAATCACGCTAGCTAAAGCTCTCCTTTGATGGATCATGTTGCCCTTAGCCAACATGCTGTCATCAGTCGAGCGAATAACTTGGAAGCGTTTGAAGCCAGCGGGCTCGAAAACGACAGGTAACCTCTAAATGGGGGGGGGGGAGCGTAATCGAGTCCCCGCTCTGGGCACTTTAGGACTTGCTCTGGGACTCCCCACCCTGGGGAGCACAGGGGCCGAACGTGCCGATCTTCGGATTGTCGGTTGTTAAAACAGCTTTTGGCCCCGTCCGTCCCCGCGGCTCCCAAAGAGGGAGGGAGAGGTGCCCCGAGTCTGTTTCCTATTCTTTTTTTTCTTAGGAGAAGAGGGTGGGGAATGAACCCGCTTTTCCCCTAGGCCTGTGGGAGCTCCAGGACCAGATGAACCGGCCTCGGCAGGATCCTTGTCAGAAAGGGAGAAAGTCCCGCCCGGCAAAGGAGCACCAAACGCGGGAGGAGATCCCTCCTCTATTTGTGAGGCCTCGGGGACCCAAATCGTCTGCGCGGATGAGCCTGCGTATGGGCGGACACGGGTTCCGTGTTTGGCACTAAGACCGAGTTCGACCCAATGGAGGATCCTACAATATGGGTCTAGGTAACTTCAGGGACTATGTCTATTTCAGAGTGGAGGGAGGCTCCCTGTGCCCCCCTTCATCCCCAGACCTCACACGTCCCACTCGAGGTAAGAGGGGAGGGGGGGCAATAAGTTTTGCGAATCGGTAGGGCAAAACAGAGGAAGGGGGATGGCTGCTTGTGGGGGTGTTAGGACAAGTTATTACAAGTCAGGACCTGCAGCCGCACGCTCCTACCTCGTCTATTTAAGAAGCAGTAGCTAATCGCAGATCGTCAGTCACAAATTCTTCAACAATGAAGAAGGTTGAGCACCGTGAGTGATCAAACTTTTGACCTAAGGAAGGCAATAATGCAAAAGAGATCCATGAACGCCTGGTTGAAGTGTACACCGACACCACCCCTTCCTATGCAACCATTGCTCGCTGTAATATGGAGTTCCGCCATAGTCGTGAGTCCCTTGAAGATGTCCCCTGTCCAGGATGCCCGTCAGACGTGCCCAACGAGGACAATGTGGCCGTGTGGAGAGGGTGATCCTCAAAAATCGACGGGTGAATTTTGAAGAAATCGAGCGAGAACTTGAAATATCACATGGAAGTGTTATGAACATCATCCACGACAATTTGGCCATGACCAAGGTCTCTGCCCGTTGGGTCCATAGAAACCTCACGCCCCATGATCGAATTCAAAGTCGTCAAATTCCACAAGGCCAGAGTTGCACAAGCTGCCCTGCGCGAGTGCGGATTCGAGGAGCTCAACCATCCCCCCTACAGTCCAGATCTGGCCCCTAGCGACTACCTTTTATTCTGTCAGCTCAAGGCTGCACTGCGTGGGCACCGGTTTGGGGACGATGCAGTTGTCCAGCTCGCCGTCCACGAGTGGATTGAACAGCAGTCGGGAGATTTCTGGTTGTCGGGAATTCGAAGCCTCAATGACAAGTGGCGCAAGTGCATTGAAGTCGAGGGTTGTTATAGTGAAAAATAATTAAACACTTTTCCTCATATCTCGTTTCCTTATATTCGAATTGCAAAACTTTTTGACCGCTCCTCGTATCTTTTCATCTCGTCTTTTGCCAGCGAACTGGAATCCTTTGGGGAAGAGAGGGGGATACGTACTGTGACCCCCTGTAAACTCATTATTGGCGCCCATAGGTTTTTGAGAGGCATGGGCCGATGGGCCCTGTCTGCCTCCCCCATAAGGGGGCTGTCCTTATCGTGCTGCTCCCACCCGTATCGGTCAATTCTGGGCTGCCTGCCTGCTTTTCTGGCAGTCCCCTTCGAGAGCAAAGGAGGGACTGCCACTGTAAATAGGAGTTCGCCCAAAGGCGACGCCAGAGAAGAGCGTCAGGTGGAGTCTCCTGCATCCTTAGGCATAGGAGAGGAGTAAGCCTCCTCTCCGGTAGAAGTAGTTTGGAAGGTCTCCTGCGAAAGCATAGAGGGAGGAGGCTCCATTTTATTGGTGGAACTTCCGGAGGGCGGCTCCGATGATGTTACAGGGAAATGTAGAGTGAGAGTAGCTGTATTATTTAATTATTATTAGGCATGGTGACCCTATTTGTCCAGCGGGATGCTTCCGCTAATCACCCCTACGCCGTAGCTCGCTATGCGAGGGGTGAGTACGGGGCCAGCAAAACCAGCTGCCGCCATTTGAGGACACTCCTCCGGCCTAGTAACCTTGCAGCCAAGCGGCATGGTGGCTCCACCTTAGGCACGGCGTAAAGTCGATAGACTGTGAAAAGGGGTAAAGGAAAGGGGATGCGAGGAAGGTGTGGGTTGGAAGGAAGCAGGTTGTTAAAAACCAACCACCCCAGAAGGGAGTTCAGAGTGAGGCAACGTTGCCCCCCCCCTCCCTCAGCCCCAATCCGGGATAGTTGGGAGGTTGAGCTCTTCATGCGAGTCTTTCCCACTCTCCGCCTCGAAACCTTAGGCAGGCGGGGGTCTGTCTATTGGATGATTTACCCTCTCTGAACCACCCAGCCTACCACTGTGTGTAGGCTTATAAGCCGAAGCTACTTTACTGCTATAGTCCTTTCAGGGGGCAGCTTAAGGATCCCGGAAGATGGTCTCACGACCAACTTCAGGGGTTTTGCTTCTTGTGAGTCTAACGACTCGGTGGAGGCGTGCGGCCGTTTCGCCTTACAGGAAACGGCAAGGCTCGGGGAAGTGAGGGTGAGGCGAGCCCTGGTTTTAGCCAGGGCTGGATGTGAACTCTTTGTCCTGCTAGCTTTAACAGGGTGGCACCTGGGGTGGATAGAACACGCAAAAGGGTTCCGAATGTACGCAGAAGCGACCGTGCTCGAAGGCTTGGAGGGGCCAAGAGCAGAGGGTGTCTTTCTTAACATTGAGGCATACGACGTCCCACAAAATTCATGTTAAGTGCGGCGTCACACTCATTGGGGTGACATCAAATGTCCGGAGAGCACTAATTTTGGCCGCCTCGGAGGGATCCGACGAATTCGCCAGAAGGCTCTCGTCTGAGAATCGGCTCTCGACCAATCAGACTAGTTAGTGCTCTTATCTGATGGAACATGTCGCCCTTGGCCAATAGGCTGTCATCAGTGGAGCGAATAACTAGAAAGCGTTTCACGCCAGCCGGCTTGAAAACGCCAGGTAACCTCTGAATGAGGCGTCCCGACGCAATCGAAGGTCCGTTCTGCCCACTTTTGGTCTTAGTCAGGGACTTCCCAACTGAGGGAGGACGTGCCGATCTTGGCTTGGCCCTTACCAAAATGGCAGCGGTCCCGTTTGTCCACGTGGCTCCCGCGGAGGGAGAGGAGCCATTAATCTTTTTGTCTTAGGATGTTTTTTTTCTTTTTTAAGAGAATTGGGCGGGGAATGAACCCGCTTCTTCCCTCCGCCGGCAAGAGCCCCTAGGCCAGATGGACCGACCTTAACAAGAACCTTATCTGAAATGGAGAAGGTCTTAGCTATCATAGGGGCACCTGCCGAGAGAGGAGATTCCTCCTCTCCTCGTAAAGCCTCAGGCGCCCGTGCCGTCTGAGGAGAAGCTTTCACAGGGACGGATTCTGGTTCTGTGCTTAGCACCGAGACCATGTTCGACCCCATGAAAAATCCTACCGTTTGCGGCTGGGCCACCTCAGGGACCATGCCCATCTCATGGGGTGCTTTCATGTGCCCCACCCCCAAGAAATCACGGATCCCCTTCGAGGTACCTTTTGTCCTATTGTGTGCCGGCGAATCGGCATCTTTCGGATGAAGAAAGAGGGGCATCTACAGTGACCCTCTGTAGGCTCGATATTCACGCCAGCAGGACTTTGAAGAACACGGGCCCTGTCATCTCTCGCCCCCCTCAGGGGGTTAGCCCTATCGAGCCGCTCCAACCGGGAGCGCTCAATTATGGGCCGCTGGCGTGCTTTCTTGTTAATCTCCTGGGAAAGTAAAGGGGGGGGGAGGGTCCCCTGCGAAAGCATGGAGTAGAGCACTTCCATTTTGGGGTTGGAGCTGCCCGAAGGTGGCGCTGCAGTTCTCATTATTGGGCTTGTGACCCCATAGTTTATTACACGGGTCACAAACGCTAATGCCCCACGCAATAGACTGCTCTGCGAGAGATTAATACGGGACCGGTAAAACCGGCTGCCGCCATTTGAGGGGACTCCTCCCGTCTAGTGGCCAGCTAGCCCTTCGGCATGGGGCTCCCGTCAGCTCGGCGGCCAGAAAAGCAAATCGACGTGCCCGTTACGGGGTCAAATCAAAGGAATCTCGCTCGGGACTAGAGAACGCTGAAGAAGTGATAATTACTCTCTATAACGTCGAAGATAATGGTCTGTTGGAATTCTAAAGCTTTGCTGCTAATGATTTACAGTTTATTTGGTACGTCAAACCAATTCTCACTTAATTCTCTCTAGCATTCAAAAGAATTATCCTTTCCCTCGCTTATTCAAATTGTCAGAGGCAAGAGGAGATATAAAAAGATTAACTATTAATAGAACTATTGGTATTTTAAGACAAAGTTTTAAAATACATAAAAGTATTATCAATTGATAAAAAGGTAGATTTAAGCTATTTTAAGTTTCAAAATATGGTTATGCTTTAAAGCTTTTCTGTTAGAACTACATTTGCAACCGATAGAGAAATCCTTTCCTCTTTGATTAATCGATCTTTGTCTATCTACTATATTGCTCTATAATTTGTACGTCTATTTTCTTTCCTTTCTTAAATCCTGTTAATTTTCCTCTGATCATATAGCCATTCAGATGTAAATGCACTTTTGGGGCATTGGCGCTGTTGCGATGAGACTATACTCTTTCTTACCTTCAGCTAGGCTCAAACCATCTCCCAGTGCATGGAGGTGCACTCTATAGTTTCACACTCCTGGTATCTAAGATTTGTGTGGGAGAGCGAGAGAGGGTCACATAAGCTTTATAACTTGTGAGTGTAGCCAGAGGTTACGCACCAAGCTTGGTCTCTTGTATAAAGATATCTAACAGGGAACGGGAGGGTACAAGCCTACGACGCTTCTCCCAGTAGGCACGGATCCACTGCGATTCCAGTGAAGGAATATGATGTCCACGCCTACCTGAGATGAGTTAAAAAAAATTAAGAGCCTATCTGGCGATTGCCTACTAGGGCAGAAGTCGACGTACTCACGCTACACCCTAATACTAAGCTAGATTAAAAAAAAACAACAAAATGTAGATAGCATAAAAAGATAAAAAAAGAACAAAGGCTAAGACACAAGCTAAAAAAATAAACAAACAAACAGATAAAAAAAAAACAAGAAAAGCAAAACTGCAAGAAAGAAGCGCGCTCCATCGGCGGGGAGTAGGCCCACCTACCCCTGGCGCAGGAACATATGACCTACAACAAAAATTCAAATAAAGTTATATAGTCCGCAAGTCTGCGTACACGAACCAGTCCGAGTATAAGAGACAAGCGGTAGCGACTGCGCTCGCCCCTATACCGCGACAGGTAATGTGCGCGAAGATCTGTATTGCCACATTGCAAGGTGAAATAAGATTGACAATGAAGCCTTATAGATGAGTATCATAATAATCTTATGAAGGCTTGAAATGGCCACGCACATAACTATGCCCGTGCAAGTAATCTAAAAATATATAACATTTTGTCATATAAATAATTGTATATAACACTTTGTCATATAAATAATAATATATAACATTTTTTCATGAACATAATAATATATATTTGATTCTATAAATAATAATATATACTATACGTGTAAACGCTAGGCAAAAATGAACTCGAGAATCTTTCACACGCATACATACTTACAAGGCATATATAATAATAATAATAATAATAAATTTCTTATAATGCGCTCTTCAAGGCCGGAGGCCTTCACAGAGCGCATATATACACTTACACGCGCACACGCCACAACTGTACAAACAAATTCCCAAACAGGGGCAGTCACTGACACCGAGCTGAAAACAGGAAAGATTATAGCGTACGACGATAAAGCAGTATATGAGGAGGACAATGAGGTGATTGGGGTTCTAGACGAACATTTTTGGTATAAGCGGGTTTTAGGCATGTTGCGAGAGCAGTATGCGAGTGCGAGGATTGATAACCTGTTGTCAGAGCACTATATGAGTGCGAGAGGATTTATGGCGTGTTGCCAAAGCACTATATGAGTGCGAGTGAATTGACAACGTAGCACTGTATGAGTGCTGAATGAAATGATGGCGATATGAAGTGATGATTGAGTGTGGGTCAAAATACAAAAGTGAGGATCCACCTAAATAAGTGAAGTGAGGGGCAGGTGGTAGATGTTGACCCGTTTGTCAATTGTTATTTGTTGTTAATCCCTTGAGATGTTGCTAAAAGGATGTGAGGCGTTTGTTAATCCCTTGAGATGTTAGTTTAAAGGATGTGAGTGGACTGCAAGAATTTGGAGTTTCAGGATTTGGAGAAAGTGGTTGATTGGGTGAAGTGAGAAAACTGGAGGGTTGAGATTTGAAGAAGGTACTGGGTCCAAATATGTGCAGGGGATGCAAGCATTTTAGAGCTTGTGCACCATATTTGTTGTGGTACCAGCACCATTGAGTGGGATGAGAGGAAAAGGAAACGTTATGCTTCGAGAGACTACTTGGCGCAGTATGTGAAGAAGCATAGCTGTGGCTACAAGGCTGTGTACAGTGTGCAGCGTTGTGCCTGTACCTTTGATGATGCCAGCATAGGCCCTGATGGTGTGGAAGATGGTGAGAATATTTGGAAGAATGAGGGTGACAATTTTGCTGTCTCCCACCTCTTGCATCGGGATGCCCTCGTTGGTTTCTCTTTCGTGAACTAGAGCGAGACCTACGCCTTCGATCGCCAAACCCGTGTCCGTGCTCGCTCTGTGGTTCACGCTGCCACTTTAACCGCTGGATGTTGGCTTCCATCCTCCGTATTGAAGCCTCAAGGTCCATTAAGAGAGAAGATGGAACCCTTGAACGCTCGGCCTGTTCGTCAGAAGAGCTCGACGTGCCTCGGCCGTTGCCCCAATTCACATAAGGACTTTTATACAATTTATCTGCGGCTGCAGCAACCTCATCAATGCTCGTGGGGTTCGAGCTTAGGATTAATGGCCTAATTCCCTTGAGGACTCCTCTCATGAAAATTTCGGTGAGGAGAGGGCTAAAAAGTTCGATTTGAGCACCTTTTACCCTGATAAGGTCCTTAAAATGAGATAAAAAGGAAGTAGGACTCTTATCTCCCATTTCCTGAGTATTGAGGAGCTCTCTCAGGTCATCTATTTGGGACCTACCATATGTATTGAGAAAAAACTCATTCAGGCGGTCTAAAACACCAGCCTGTTCCCCGTTAATTAGCACTTCCCTGAATTGAATAGAGGTACTGATGGGCAACCGCTGAATTATTGCTGCCACTTAATCCTCCTCAGTGATGTTCTGTGGTTTAAGGAGGAGGGATGAGACTTCCAACCATGCAATTGGGTTTGCAGGATCAGACACGGGAAGCGAGAGGTAAGCATGTGGTTCTCTATGCGTGGACTGTGGGTTTGATGCAGACGGTTGGTCATGATAAGGTTGGGCGCTAACTGATGTCCTTAGTTGATGTGTTTTGTCCATCACAGTCACTGTTTTATGTATACGAAACACGAAATCTTATTCTCGAAATTTGAGATCAAGATTTTCTCTATCCCCCTGCACATACAAATAAACATCCAGTCACCTAAGCTCCGCCCAAACTGTATAATTGGCTAACAATGGGCCACATCCACTGTTTTGATACATTATATACAGTCATGGGGAAACACGATAGAGCAGGCCAGGCAGTTATTCAAGGACATTCGAAATAGACTCAAACATTAGTAAGCCTGCCTCAAATACCCAACATAAGTTCAATCTAATTAATTGCGCCTACGACTACCGAGTTATCCGACCAATAAAGAATCCTGAAATCTGTATTCCAAGATTCATTTCCCTGCGGAAAATCCAACCGGGCCTCTTACCCAGCCTACATCCCTAAAATCATGCTTGAGGATAATCTTCCCTCAAAATTGGAGTCAGCCCAAGGTAAGCGCATGGTAACTGAGTACATCAATAGCGCTGCGTCGAAGTTATACAACATTGGGCCTTGTTAGGACTTGGATGGGAAACGGCCAAGTCGACCTCTACCGGTGAACATGTAGCCAACCGTCTCCTGACAACTAACTAACTCCCGGTAAACTGGTAGCCAATAACCAAGTCCCATTTGATCCTTCTATAGCTCACCCAGACTGGGACGTTCAACAAGAATGTGCCAAACAATCCGGGGAACAACGCAGTCGTCGATATCAAGTACAACCGAGTGCTCCATTAAATGGCGGTGCGTCCCACAAGTGTGTCCAATTCGGAAATGATAGAAAGCCACCTTGATGTCGCAACATTGGGAGTAGGTCCAGGGGAGAGTCAGAGAGTAATTGCACGCAACTTTAAGTTCCACTCAACCTTTTCCCATTTCTTTGCCAAGCAGCCACGAGGGCTGTTCGTATTCCTGCCATGAAATCGGTGTGAGGAAGAGCGAAATACTGATCTGGTCGGTGTCTTCGCAGACTCTTTGGTGCCCTCATTCCACGCAATGTTCTCATGTCCAGGAACCCAGCAAAATATAAAATCGAAATCCACTCGGCTCGCCGAAATTGTGATGTTAGGGATATCGCGAATAATGGGATGTGGATTTTCCAATCAAGCAAGAGCACTCAGAGCGCGTTGTGAGTGGCTATAAATCACAATCTGCTATGCGAACGGGTCCCGATGCGGTATCTCCCGTACCGAGCGGTGTATTGCAACCAGCTCGGCCGTGAAGACAAACGCAGCACCTGGCAGAGCCCTGTTGACTTCTTACATAGGGAATACGGGTGGAAAACGAACCCCCTTTGGGACTTGAGACATCCGTATACTTTAGCACGGTTGAAGTGGGACACAAAGTTTGCCCCCAAATGTCCTAACTCAATAATACTGGTGCTGTAGACGCTTTGGTAGCAGAGGCGTGGCTATAAATAGTAAAAGGTGTTAACTCAAGGGTGGCGTCCTGGCCAAAACTAAGAGCGCCACCGGCCTGAGAGGTACACCGAGTTCTCGGAATTTCCTAGCCCTAAACCCAAAGGGTTTAGTGGGGTATGACTGGCGTCTCTCGGTGGCATAGGCACAGTCGAGATCAGTTGCGCATGCAGTGAGAGCTGTTGACGACTGAGGAAGATGCCGGGCTTGCGCTTACAGGCGAATAATGTACTGTGCACGTCGCAGAGCGAGTGGCATCTCCAGAGCATTGATAAGTAGGCTTTCAATGTGGGACGTGCGGAAGTCACCGGTCGCTACGCGAACTCCGATGTGGTGGATCGAGTGCAACTTTTGCAATAGAGGTTCAGCTGGGGATGCATAAAACTCGCATCCGTAGTCGAGCTTCGAAGCAACAAATGATTGATAAAAAAATATAAGGTAGTAGCCCAATCAGCGCCCCATGTGCCCAACGTCATGAAACGAAGAATGTCCATGCCCTGCCTATAAGAGATCCTAAGGCTGCAAATATCAGCCTCTTATGTGAGGTGTCAGCAAGTAAAACACAAAGGAAACGGTGTAAATCAGCCACTTCCAGGGGAACCGCATTTCGGAATAAGTCTGGGGCAGAGTGGAACCGTGGATGGCGGCAGAAGTGCCCCACCACACCTTAGTTTTCGGTAATGAAAACTGAAGCTTGTACGCTTCTGCATAGCGAGAGACGCTGTCGAATGTTAAGGGTAACGATAACATCTTCTGGCAGCACCAAGGAGATGCCGTCGATGCACAGGGGAATGAGAGTGACACTATTTGTGCGACCAACTGTGCCAGGGAAGAGGCCGGGATAAGTAGAACACACAGAAGAGTTCCAAATGAGCGCTGAGATGACCGTGCTCATAGGACAGGAGCAAAGGGCGACCCTTTTTAACATTGAGGCATAAGACGTCCCAGGCAGAGCCGGGCCTACCAAGACCAAGTTCTTAGCCTCGCGAAATGAGAGACGATCCGTAGCCTGAACGGACAGGTTTGATCCTCCAAGAGATACACACCGAATTGCTTAAAAAACCCCGGAATTCACTCTCTGCAAATGACACACTTGGTAATACACGATTTGAACTTATTGTGAGTGACAGGGAGCAACTTACAGACTTCAAGTAAACCCGACTTTGCACGTTTACAGGAGTGATTCAACTATAAAATTCTAAGCTACTCACTTTATTTAAATGTTACTTCTATTCTTCTATCTTGTTCATTAAATAAATCGATGATGTAACTATATGGCTGGTAGCCGTTTAGTGCCTTTTAATAGTTTTATGCATATTATTTAAATCATCGAATCCATTTGAGTTACAATTTCCTACGTCATTACTGAATAGTAAACATGGCCAACAAAATAGCTTCTGTAAGTATGCACAACCAGCTAGCCAAGATGTTCTATCATATTGGCCTACATTGTATTAGCGAGTGCATCACTTTGTTTCGGATGACATATCTAGTGTTGGCGAAGGCCAACCTGTTTTAATAATATTTTCTTTTTCATTATAAGTCATCTAATTGAACTTCTTTTTAAATTTCTTTTCCATATTGCAATTGCATTTTCTCCCAACATCGTTTGAATCTATTTTGTTTAAAAGGGGGTTATCCCTAAAAAAATGAATAAATAATACGCCACAGTTATTTTGTAAACAATGCAACCACACTGACTCTCAGCTACTCATCTCAAAGATATGAGGGGTAACTCCTGTAGGGCTGCCAGAATCCAGGAAAAATTAACAAATGCCTAAGACACAAGAGCGTAACTATACAGAGTTTATGCTATGTAGCTGCTTTCATTCTCAGAACCAGTATTTAAATATAACCTAAAAATTGTTTAAGATTCAGAGCATAATAATAGCTACGTCATTGTGTCTTACACAATGACTAAGGGAGAGAATCCCTTAGTCTTATTTCTTTTTAGGAGAGGAGGGTAGGGAATGAACCCGCTTTTCTTCACCGAGGGACGGAGCCCTTAGGCTGGATGGACCGGCCTCAGAAAGATCCTTTTCTGAAATTGAGAAGGTCTTGGATGTAAAATGTACACCAGCTTGTGGAGAAGGTCCCTCCTCTCCTTGAGTTCTCAGCGTCCCGAGCCGTCTGGGAAGAAGCTTACACAGGGTCGGATTCAGGTTCGGTGTTTGGTACCGAGTGGGGTTCGACCTCATCGAAGATCCTGTTGTCCCCCCTAAGAGATCACGGATCTCATCCGAGGTACCTTTTGTCTTGTCTATAGTCGGCCTCTATCGAGAAAGAGAGGGGGCAGGCACACCCGCCCCCTGCAGCCTGAAAATTTATTTATTTATTTTTATTTATTTAAGGGGAAACAAAGTGGCATCTGCCCAATCCTAATGGACTCTTAATGGCAGCACTGTTAAAACGGAGTTGCCCGAAAAAGGTCATAAGCGGCGTGAGAAACACTCAATAAAAATGGGGAAAAGCAAAGGACTAATAGAAAACAGCATAACACACACAAACGCACACTTAAATTACAGGTTCACATTCTAAAAACAAGGGCGGCTGGGGGAATAAACGACTGACATGCGCCAGCCGCGCGGGAGGGTGAAAGACAAAGGATAAAACAATAAACCTAAACACAAAAGAGATAAATGTAAGGAGGGAGGAGGACCGACGGGAGTCCTCTGTTAAAAGAAAGCGAAATCGAGCAGGAGAGGCGACGCCAGAAGGGGTAGGGAAGCAAGAATTTCGAAGAGAAGCAAGGCGGAGACAAACTACTAAGATGTAGGCCACAGACAGGTCGCCACCGCAAAAGCGACAACCAGGAGCAACTCGGCTTCCACCCGAAACTAAATAGCCATGAGTGAGCCGCGGCCGACCCAATACCGAGGTCCAATATCAAGCCGTCACTATAGATGGAATGCTGGTGACCATGAGAACACGCATGTTCAAGAAACAGGCACTTTAATAGACCTTCAGGAGGGCGAACGCTCCAACACGGAGACGGCGGGAATGGGAGGGCAAACACCCCGGAAACACCCAGGGAGGCAAGATGGTCCCCAACCCGGTAGAGATGGGGTAGAGATGGCCCCTGAAGAGGATGGGGCAAAAGGGCACTCATGGACTGGGGATTAAGGGTACTGCTGAATACGAAACAGGCATCGTAGGCACACTTGAAGCCGGTGATATCGCAAGGGAAGCACGCCACCCTCCACAAAAGAGGCTAGGGATAGGCGAGGTGTGAAAGGCTCAACTAGTAAGTCGGGCCTCAAGCTAACGAACAGTCAAGTAACTTCAAGGCCGAAGGAGACGTTGAAAAGTACACCTGGCACACGTAGTCCAGCCGGGATTGAACCAGCGCCGAATAAAGCGACTACAAGGTCTGCATATCACTACCCCAAGTGAGCTGGGATAAAACCCGAGGCAAATCCATAGCCTTCGAACAGGAAGTCAAGCGACACACATGGGGCATCTAAATGAGCTAGCTATCAAGCGTTAAAACCAAGAACTTAAAAATGGGGACATACTCAATCGCCCTGCCGTCCAAGAAGAGGGGAGGGGAACCAAAGACCCCACGACCCCGATAAAAATGCATGGTCTTCATTTTTGTGACCGAAAACCGAAACCTTTGGAGACAACACGACCCGACGCAGCATCAATTGCTATCTGAAATTGACGGACAGCAGAAGGCAAGCGGGGAGATGAACAAAACAACGCAAAGTCATCCACGAAGAGAGAAACCGAAACTCCCTCCGGAAGAGTGGACACCAGACTATTAATGGCAATGGCAAAACATGTCCCACTTAAAACACACCCTTGGGGAACACCCTCCTCTTGAACCCGCAGCCTGAGAAAGCATCCCCAATACGGACCTTAAAATTACGGGACAATAAAAATTCATGAAAAAAAGGACAAAAAGCCTCTCATACCCCAATCATATAAATGACGTAAAACACCATATCTCCAGGTGGTATCGTAGGCCTTCTGAATGTCGAAGAACACCGCCAACACCTGATACCGGGAGGAAAATAGCCTGTAAAACGGAATCTTCCAAACTGATGAGGTGGTCAAGAGTACTACGACTGCTGCGAAGCCGTTCTGAAATGGAGAGAAGAGCGAGTTGGACTCCAAAACCCAAGTAAAGCGAACTTGAACCATCCTCTCAAATAACTTACTGAGGCAGCTCGTAAGAGCAATCCGGCGATAGTGAATGGGGCCCAAACCGTCCCTACCGGGCTTGAGAACGGCTAGAGCAACTGCCACACGCCAGGAGGGCAGATAAATCCTTTTGTCCCAAAGTAGGTTGTAGAGGTCAACCAAAAGTAACTCTGAGTGGGGATGGAGAGGACGGAGAAAGTTGTAGTAGATGCAACATCACCGGGAGAGGTGGGGCCACAGTGAGACAGACGGAAAAGGGAGCATTATAAGAGTAAGTGGCGCACGTGGTAAAATCTAAAGGCGAGACTCTATAGCGGCCTTATGATCGAGATACCGTCGATGATAGCTACCACCTCTACTCACCGATGCAAAGTGGTCAGCCAGAGCTTGGCTGACCATCCGGCCATCCGACACAAGCGAGCATCGGATGTCAAGAGTGGGGATGGACTGACCAGCGTAGCTACCACGGATCTTAGAGACCCGCTTCCAAGGAAGATACGTACCTGCACCAGGACTCACGGCAGGCACGACGGAGGATTCTCTGGCGGATGGCATGCAACTGGTTCCAATCGACCCTATTCGAGACGGTTGGGTTCCGCCTATAACGGGAATGGGCCAACTGATAGGTAGAAATAGCCGACGCGCAATCCCTCGACCACCAGAGGACGGCGGAGCACCCCGCAACAGGGTCGCGGAACAAAGCGCTCAGCAGCCTTGAATATATGAGTCGTAAAATATGATACCGCTGAATCAACGGTATCGAAGGAACCCAGGTCGGCATCAGTAAAGGAAGTCTCCCGGAACCCAACCCAATTTGCTCGCCGCAGATCCCAACGAGGAGGAAGGGGAAGGCACGGGCCAGGAAGGGCGGCCAACAGGACGATCGGGAAGTGATCACTCCCGGAAAGGTCGTCCCGAATCGACCACCGGAAATCGAGGAAATAGGCGGGCGAACATAAAGACAAGTCCACAGCACTAAAATAATCCGTTTGAACATGGTAAGAAGTAAAATCGCCGGAAATTAAAAGAGATGACAGGTGGCGAGCATTAAAATCACCAAGTAATAAAAACAGGGTAGGTAAATGACTTGTGAGATCTAAAAGGTCAGACCAGCTCAAATTAAAATCCGAGGGAATGTACACAGAACAAAGAGTTAAAAGCTTGGGAATAAAAACCCTCACACAACACCCTGCAAATTAGTACGGAGGGAAAGTGGTGCAGAAAATAGCAAAGAGGAAATTAAAAGACAAGCACTACCATGGGACACGCCACCAGCGGAGGATGGAATTAAACGTCCGGAAGTGCGAAACCCTCGAGAAGGGGCGAGTCACAAGCTTATTTTATTGCAAACAGACTACCAAAGGACGAACGCTAGAAAGTAAGGACCCCTTGATAATTTCCATGTAAGATGACAGACATTACTGTCGTCTAGACACCAACGTCGGGATTCTAGTGACGGAAACCGTCGAAGGTTCCTGGCGACTAGAAGACCCAGAGAAAGCAAGGAACAAATCGCGGTGAGCCGGGGACGCACCCGGCACGGACTTGGCAGCGTGAACGGCGGAAGGCGACAGCTGAGAGCCAGTCCGAAACCCCAGCGTGGACGGCTCATGGCCCAGAGGGAAAGAAAGATCGAGCAGAGAGAGACGAGAACTAAGCTGCGAAGAAGATGCAACAGAAGGCGGAACATGGACAGGGGATGAGAAGGGAACAGGGTAAGGAGGGAATTGAGTCATATGGAGAGAAAGGAACATGGTCAGAGGGTGAGGAGGGAACAGGGTCAGAGGGATATGAAGGAACAGCAGCAAGGAAGACGGAACAGGGATAGGAAGCAAGGGAGACGGAACTGGGGTAGGAGGCATCGAAAACTGAACAGAGGCATGGGGCAAGGAAGAAGGAACCGGAGCAGGAAGCAAGGAAGACGGAACCTGGTGAACCTTTGCCCTGACAATGACATCAGTGAAGCCAACGGTAGAGGCCAGCGAAGACCGGGGAGGAGAAGACATCAAAACGGAGGGCGCCTTAACAACCGATTCGGGGACTAAACAAGCCTCATTAGAGGAAGCGCGCTTGGACTCCGAACGAGATGATGTGGAACCCTTCCGTTTGCGCTGAGGCAAAGGAACGGAAAGAACAGAGGGAGGGGCAGAAGACGCCTGGAGGAACTGCCGGATATCCTCCAGCGTCTCAGCTCGGTTGGTCTCACGGTCCGCGACAGAGGGAAGAACATGAGAAGAGACCAAAGGCAAAGGAGAGGGCGCAACGGAGGAACCACGTGGAGGGACCGGAGGCAAAGGAGAGGGAGCAACAGAGGGACCACGAGGAGACAAAGAAGTGGGGCAACCAGAATGAAGACGGCGGGAACCCACCTCACAGAGAACGTCAGAGAAGAGACGGCCAGAGGTGGCGAGCTGCTCTAGCACCCTACGACGGGACTCACGGAAGTCCAGCCTGAAGGAGTTCCGAAGAGCCAGGAGCTCTTTTTAAAAAAGGAATACGGGACAAGAACGTGAAGCCGCGCTATGGGAATCTCCACAATTGGCGCAACATTCATGATTCCCACAAGAGGAGCCATGGTACGCCAACGTACAGACCACACAGTGACGAGCCTTCCTACAATTACTCCTCATATGGCTAAACTGGTGGTAATTAAAATGTCTGGGGAGCTCGACATAACGGGACACAGGGGGGTACTAAAAATCATTATGCTAGCTTTCGCCACCCCTGCCTGTGACAGCAAACACTAACCCCAGCAAGGGAAGGACACCCCTTGAGCGCCTTTGATTGGCCCGAGCCGCTATCACTGGGCGGGCTGGGATATGCCTTCTCCGCTACCCCTTGGGAAAGTCCGGACCAAATCCTACACTTGTGGTAGATAGATCGGGATGACGGATCCAGCTTGGTGACTGGCTTCTGAGCCGCCCTAATGCTGGACTTCAATCTCCTGGCTAGCGTCTGGTATTCGTCAAAGTCACCCGAGATCTTCGATTGCCCGTACACATTTCTCTTCTCCCCAAGCAGTTGGCCGATTTCTCGACTAAACCACTTTGGTTGAACAGAAGACCGACGGAGGCATTTCAGAGGGATGAAACGCGATTGAAGACTCATGCATGTGGTTTTGAAACTGTTCCACGAGTCTTCAAAGTCTTCAATAGCATCACACACTTCTAGCCTCGCGCCCGTCAGTCCAGCACGGAGACCTGCAAAGTCTGCTCTTCTCAAATCAAGTTTCGTCGACTTACTAGTTGCAGGCCCTGCCTTGGGCACTTTGACTACAAATCTAATTAGACGGTGGTCACTGCCTTTGAGCTCTTCATCAACAGAGAGGTCCTCAACGATGTCATCGTCAGAGGTGAAAACCAAGTCTAGGATTCTATATCCTCTCGTTGGCTCTCTCACCCATTGAGTCAGGAACTCGTTGTTCGCGAACTCCAGGAGTAGTGCATTCTCGCCACAGGGTTCTCACGTTTCCCAGTCAAGATGGGTATTGAAGTCACCCATGGTGATACACACTCTGTCTTTTACAAGTTCGCCCAGCAGCTGGTACAGACTCTTGTCCTGTTCTAAGAGTTGGGCAGGGGGTCTGTAAAGCACCAGGGTCCTGTATCTGACAGGACCTATCTCTAGGTCAACACCTAGTAGTTCATGGTCGGATACGATGTTGCATTCCGTCGAGTTGAGAGTATTCTTGACATACAACATAAGCCCACCACCCTCTCTGTCTGGCCTATCTTTCCGGAAGAGCTGGTAACCGGGAATCGTGAATTCACCTTCAAAATCTTGGCTTGAGGTTTTTACCCACGATTCAGTTATGGCTACCATTTCAAGTTCTTACGTCGCTACGAGGCCACGAAGTTCAAGAAACTTGTTCCTGATCGACCTCGCCTTAAACAGAAGAACTTTCAGGGAGTCCCCGAGTGTAGGACTTCCTACGCTCTTCAGTTTTCCGGCTTGTTTGTTGGCGAGGAGGCACTCCTCTTTGCGACCTCTGACAAGGTCGTTCCAAGGGTGACACGGGTGTACTGGCGTACGTCCACCCTCACTCTGGGCCGGATGCTCCTTTGGGTCCTCTCTACGACATCCTGGATCATGTTCGACAGAAAGGCATTTTCTTTAAAGGAAAGATGTACCCCATCCCTTTGGTAGAGATCATTTCTACTATAAAAGGTGCGGTGCGGGTCCACAAAAAACACCCCCTCTGCCGTACACAAATCTGCCAGGCACCGGTTTAAAGAGAAGTTCATCGAGTGAGCGCTCCATGTTGGACCTCTCCTCGGGAGCATTCCGACTACAACACGCTGGTGGCTATTCAACCCACAGTCATCCACGGCGCCCATGACCGTGTGGAGGATTTTATCCGTAGGGCCTACCCTACCTCCTCTCAGGTAGAGGTCGTTACCACTTACCATCAGAGGAACGACTAAGCTCCCAGAAATCTGTGATTTCTCAGCCTCTATTCTGATGTGGTGGTTACCCCATCCTGGCAGGCAGCTTACCTTCACACTAGCGCGAAGGCGGGCCGCTAGCAGGGGCTGCAGACCCCGTGCTCGAGAATCACCAATAAGGGTGACCCTTGCACATTTGTCTACATACGACTTAGTTTCCCTTTTGGAAGCGACTTGCCGCTTTCCTCCTTTTACTCTACCTTTTTCTTCTTTTTCTTCTTTTTCTTGTCTTCTTTTGTTTTCTCTTCTTCTGTTTCTCGTTTTTCTTCTTCTGCTTCTACTTTCCCATCCTTTGTTTCCGCTTTCTTTTCTTCTCTTTAAACTTTCTCTTCTTCTCTTTCTACTTTCTCTTCTTCTATTTATACTTTCTCTTCTTTCTTCTTTCTTTTTTTCTTTTTGGCTCGTTGAGGCAGTCCTGCAGCACAAGAAATCTGCTGTTGGACGTCCGGAGCCTTCTCGCCTGAGCATCTGCACCTCTCTGTTTTTAAGAGTTAAACCTCCCTTTTGAGGAGGGAGTTCTCCTCTCTCAGTTGAGCGATGCTCTCGCCCAGGTGCTTCTCGAGTTCGCAGAAGTCACAGACACTAACGGCATCTGTGAGTTCCTTGCAACTCCTTCCCCCGAAGTCTTCACTCCATCTATAGACTTTGCATATTTTGCAGGTTAGCTTGCGAAACGGAGGACTATTCTTCTTCGTCATCTTAAAAAACTCTCGGACCATACGCATTGAAAAAGGGTTTTGTGTGTAATTTTCTCTCGCACTAATCTCATCCGCCTATTTCCAGGAGGTTTTCGGTCGTTCGGCGAACAGAAACCATTTGACCAAGCACACACCAACCCTAAGGTCTGCCCTGGCCCGAACGTCCCCAATCGTGCCGCAACCCCCAACTGAGCAGCACGAGATTCCCAGTGAACTGGTTTTCTGATTTTTCGACAGGGGTGCTTGAGGTGTAACTCTCTTCCTACTAAGCCCTACTAATCAACTAAAACGGCCAGACTTAAGGAAAATAGTAAAGCTAAGTACCCGCGACTTCACCCGAGATCTTTAGCTGATCTGGCAACCAGCAAGGCAAAAAAGCTCTCTCCCTAAAGAGCAGTTGAGCCTTTATTCACCAAGTAGCGGTCACAGGGGGCTGGTTAGGCCATTACACGTTAGGAGAAAGCTTCTAAGGGGTACCTAGCATTTCTCCATTAATCATATCCAAACGCCTGAGACCCCTTCAATCTCAGTCTATTGCAACCTATGAGGTTTCCAAGGCGTTATTTAAAGAGGTTCCAAAGCCTCTCTTCTCAGGCGGCATAAGGGAGCTGGTGAGGCCCTTATTAATAAACAACTTATGTGTAATAGAGATGAATGTTTGTTTTTTGTTATTGTTGTTTTTTGACAGTTGAAGAGAGTTGATGAAACTTAGTACTAATAGAATCGAAGAGGTTGGTAGGGAGATGCAAGGAGAGGCATCAAAGAAGTGGTAGAGAAGTTTGACAACCCTTAGTCTGGATCCTACTACAGCTACCTTACTGGCATGGGTGACCCTACCAGACTAAAAGTCCCCCAGCTTAGCTAGCTTAACTCAAGCAGATCACGGAAACTCTCTCACCGACGGCAAGGTGGTTGTTGAAAGAGAGAGAGAGTAGGGGGGGGGGGGAGGAAGACCTAAGGTGATGAGGACAAGGCCCTGGGCCAGGGGGATGTCTCGTAATATCTAGCTTTCACTATAGCTGACATGAGGTTGTCGCAAATTCGGAGTCCGTTTAAAGTTCTCTTTCACCCTTTTCATGGCTCAAGACGGGAGTTGGCTCATAGGCTGTTTGTCACGAAGTGACGCCCTGCACTTGCGCTCTTTCTGTACATTTTCGCAAACGAAGATCAGTATCTGGAGCCCATGGGCTTGGGGTCCTGATCTTTATGAGAATATCATTATCCAATCGGAGGATCAAGTGCAGTATTGAAAAGGGAATGTTCGAGCAATCAATAAGTATAGGAAAATAGAAATGAGTTGGGACAGTTTAATATATTAAGGAATATATTAGTATACCATTTTGTGTTTAGACATTCTTTGTTGATAGGAAGGGGGGGGGGGGAGAAATCTGAATGGACGAATTGCTTTGGAAGAGCATCATCCCCACACATGGAGTCTAAGTATTCTTAAGTGTTGGTACAATGCAGGGTTCGTG
The DNA here is from genome assembly GCA_963969495.1 of Ceratothoa steindachneri. Lineage (NCBI taxonomy): Eukaryota > Metazoa > Arthropoda > Malacostraca > Isopoda > Cymothoidae > Ceratothoa > Ceratothoa steindachneri. The sequence continues at coordinate 5,988,905 of OZ018333.1, read as the reverse complement.
GTAGATGTCGTAAACATATCGGAATTGTTCCTGCTTTCCGCAGAATGTCCACTATGTGTCCAGAATCTGCGTAGATGCACTTATATCAGTACGTGAAAGGACATTTCTGGCATTTACTGGACATGTCCTGAGACCTTCGGAGGAAGCGCACCTGTCACCAATGGCTTAGTGATACGATAACAGTTCTTAGTTGGCAGACGTGCTGTGTGAAGGATTGTTCTTTACAGCGAAATGCAAAATCCCTATTATTATTATTCAGAAAATATCATTGTTTTTGTTTCACTTTCAATGGGCTCTTGGGTATAGTTTCAGTGACCATGGTAATTTTTAATTTACTAACGATATGCAAGAGGAGTCGACTCGGACGAGAGTAACAGTGCCAGTTACGTTTCGAAGAGATTTGAAAGCAGACACAATGTCGGTACTTAATATTTGTAAGTTTGCTGCAAAAATTGTCACACAAAGCGTGATTCGCTTATTAATTATGGTGTCCCAATTTGGGGGTTGGTGTGAGAATTCTGCTCAACAGCTTAAATGCCAAGCAGAATGGCAGGTGAGAAGCTGAATTTACCACCGTTTATTTACAAATCCGAGATGAATTTACTGTTGACATGGTTAAGTCAGAGGTTTTCAACCGGGGTGCCGCGGAGCAATCAAGAAATCCTTTTGAAAATGACTAAATTCCCCCAAAATATGTATTTCAAACATTTATAAAAAGTCTAACGACACTTCAAAGTACTTTGAAACTAGCTCCTCTGTAATGTGCAACATAAAAACAACGAATAGAGAAAGATTGCAGAAAGAGAATAAAAAAAATGAAAGTTGCCTTTTCAACTCTACGTCTAAATATTAAAGAATTATGTGAGACTCATCTTGCTCAAATTTCCCATTAAACTTTTAAAAGAATTATTTTTTATTTTCCAATTTTTGTCTTATTTCGATTAAATGTCAATCGCATTTAATTTTAAGTGCTCTCCACGTAATTAAGTATTTATACGTTAATTATTTTAAATTAGGGTGCCATGGCTGCTTCTTGATAACAATTAAGGTACCACTATCATAAAGGTTGAAAACCACTGGACTAAGTTAAGTGTCGCTCCTGGCTGCTCCTCTTCATAATGACTGGGTTAAATACTTACAGATTAAGGCTCTCCAAGATCTGTGAGTATGGGACATCGCCTTCCAGTAATCATCCCATGTGGCGCTGTGTTGGCTTTCTCGCCTTTGCAATCCTACAGTATAGACATATAGGTAAGCGGTTGACCATCCTTTGGCTTAATTGTGAGGCAGGAAGAATCCGTACCCATACTGTCTTCCAGCGAGTGTGGTAAAAGGTAAGTCCCAGAACAGTTGCAGATGGCCTGGAAAGTCATGCTTAGTTTTAATAACCGTCAAGTGTTAAAGTTGTAGTTACGTCAACATGTGTTGGGAGAAATTTCTTGCGATTGATGAAGTACGGTGGTTTCTGCATTCTGGGATCTTACAGTGTGAATACGCGAATGTCTCTTGAGGTGTTGTTGCCTTGCAGCCCGATAAGGACAGAGGCTACATTTAAAAGGTTTTTCACCCGTGTGGGTTCTTATATGTGGCGCAAGATGCTGTTTCCATGCAGTCTGATAAGGGCAAAAATTGCATCCTTTAAAAGGCTTGTTTTTGTCACAATATGAATTTTTAAATGTTTTGTAAGGCGGGCTTTGGTTGCAGCTTGATAAGGACAGATTATACATTTGAAAGGCTTTTCACCAGTGTGAGTTCTTACATGTTCTTCCAAATTTCCTTTCTTCGCAGTCTTATAGGGGCAAAAATTGCATGTAAAAGACTTTTCACCGGTGTGGATTCTTGAATGTAAGACAATATCTTGATTCCTTGCTCCCTGCTAGAGATAATCACACTGTGATGTGTACTACGCTTTGTGCCTAAACAAGTTTTTTGGCGGAACTACGAGGATTGGAGTAGATAAGGCAGTGGAAGATGAACAACATGAATTTTTTTCAGAAAGAAGACTAATCAAACATCTTCCCCTTCCTTCCACTGCCCAAGTTTAGAAACATACATCTTCCACTTCCACTTAGAAGTGGAAGTGGACGATCAGATTTTTAAACTATATTAAAAAATGTGGAAAAAACAGTTTTATTACTACTTTAGAAACTATATAAAGAGCCATGCAGCTAGCTAAAACATTCATTATGTAACTAACCAATGTCGAAGCAACATCTCTCGAAGCTCCCAAATTATATACCTATTGTTACAAACATCAGTGGTGCGCCGATCACGAAGAAAGTCCCTGCCAGTGCATTTGAGGAAATATCCAGGTCAGTGCTATAAAGATATTGTACACCTAACAGAGGACGAGTTAAATCGAGAATTATTAACTACATTTGAATTAAACAAAGATCTAAATAGAATATTTAATTCAATAGAAGATGAGTCTTCTTATAACACCTCCGCAAACACAAGCTACTCCAATATTTTCATGGACAACACTTGTACCAGAATTAACACCGACCCAATTTGTAGTACACCCACGGCGTTATATAATATAATATTCTCTACTATCGACATAAATCAACAAACAATGAATCGAATGATACAAATAATAGAAACACATCACCATTACCAAGAACATCCGGAACCACTCCACCATTTACCCAACTATCTCCAGATATATACGAAGAAACATGAATTATTAGTATACATAACGAACATAAGCAGCAGGACACTCTGCGAAAAACTATTGATAAAGTTAAACGAAATCTTAACGACTTATTCAATATTGGAACAAGTGATAATTCAACCGAAGGACCAAAAATTGCCAGCGGAACAATACGAATGTCAGGCGGGACCGACCGAATTGAAGAACCTACTTCTTCAATCACAATGGACTCGGGAACAAAATTACCCTCGGTCGAAACTGGCGAACCCTCTAGCAGACGCAGAAGGGTATCGCCTAATGTACTCTCACATGGCACCGACAACGCAACACACAGCAAAACCACCGACACCGAAACGATGACACTTGACGGACCAAGAATCCCACATTATACAACTGAAGCATTTGAAAACAAACAAACCGGTAACACCTATACATTTATCACCCGTCCCTTCAACATCGAGACAAGATGCGGTGCAACCAATGAACCATCATTCCACGCCTTCCACCACATGTCCACATCATATACATACCATCTCCACATCATATACACATCAAGCAACACAAACGCAGCCAGAACCAGAAATAGAATCTTGGCATACATTCGTGGAAGCAGCGACAATGACCCTGAAGCGGTGGTCCCACAAAGGAGAATATGGAATATTAGGCAATTCATACTCTATCTCTTGCGTAAAGATAACACAAGAGAAGATAAATTTAGAATTGGAATTATAGACTTAAGCGAATATATATTAGATATACAAAAGGAAATATCAATTATCCATGATTCACCTACAAAGATGTGGCTACAATATATGGATGCCAAACGTGAAGAAAGAAAAGATTTAAAACAAAATAGTAAAAACCCCCAACTATTTAATATTTTAGATGAATTGATTCAAGAACATAATCCGACATCACTAAAAGACCTTCAAAGAAAATTACAATAAAATGATAAAGATAGTTACAGATATACGAGGGGCGGTCAATAAGTTTTACGAATCGGTAGGGCAAAACAGAGGAAGGGGGATGGCTCTTTGTAGGGTTGTTAGGACAAGTTATGACAAGTCAGGACCTGCAGCCGAACGCTCCTACCTCGTCTATTTAAGAAGCAGTAGCTGATCGCAGATCGTCAGTCACAAATTCTTCAACAATGGAGAAGGTTGAGCACCGTGCAGTGATCAAATTTTTGACCAAGAAAGACAAGAATGCAAAAGAGATCCATGAACGCATGGTTGCAGTGTATACCGACACCGCCCCTTCCTATGCAACCATTGCTTGCTGTAATATGGAGTTCCGCCATAGTCGTGAGTCCCTTGAAGATGACCCCCGTCCAGGACGCCCGTCAGATGTGACCAACGAAGACAATGTGGCCCGTGTGGAGAGGATGATCCTCGAAAATCGACGGGTGAATTTCGAAGAAATCGAGCGAAAACTCGGAATATCCCATGGAAGTGTTATGAACATCATCCACGACAATTTGGCCATGACCAAGGTATCTGCTCGTTGGGTTCCTAGAATCCTCACGCCCCATGATCGACTTCAACGTCGTCAAAGTTCGGAGGAGCTGCTGCTCCTGTACAACCAAGACCTGGCGGGATTCGAGTCACGCATAGTGACAGGTGATGAAACGTGGGTTCATCACTGGGATCCCGAGATCAAGCTTGAAAGCATAGCCTGGAAGCCCAGGGGCTCTCCAACCCCCATCAAGTTCCCGACCCAACCCTCAGCCGGGAAGATCATTGCCACCATCTTCTGGGGTTCTGAGGGAGTGTTGATGGTGGACTATGCGCCTCGTGGAATGACCATCACAGGTCAATATTACGCCAAGGAACTGGCTGGGTTGAAGAAGTGCATCCGTCAGAAGCGGTGCGGCAAGTTGACACGCGGTGTCCTGCTCCTCCACGAAAATGCCCCTGTCCACAAGGCCAGAGTTGCACAAGCTGCCCTGCGCGAGTGCGAATTCGAGGAGCTCAACCATTCCCCCTACAGTCCAGATCTGTCCCCTAGCCACACCTTTTTATCCGCCAGCTCAATGCTGCACTGCGTGGACGCCGGTCTGGGGACGATGAAGAGGTCCAGCTCGCCGTCCAGGAGTGGATTGAACAGCAGTCGCGAGATTTCTGGTTGTCGGGAATTCGAAGCCTCAGGGACAAATGGCGCAAGTGCATTGAAGTCGATGGTAGTTATAATGAAAAATAATAAAACACTTTTCCTCATATCTCGTTTCCTTATATCCGAATTGCAAAACTTATTGACCGACCCTCCAATATTAAAAAAATTTGGAATAAGCTGGGAAAAAATGGCTTTAAAATTAATAAATATGAAAAAACAGATGGAAACACAAATTATAAAAAACACGCCATATATAAAATATCATATTTTAAATTTGAATATGATTATCTCTCTTCCAGATGAAATTGACATTTGGCTAAACAGTTTTTTCACTGCAAACGATATAGAAGTTACTAACTTTTTGGCATGGTTTTTGATAATAAAGGATATGATGTTACAAAAAGTTAATGCATTTGTAATAAAAGGTCCAACAAATACGGGTAAGACGATGTTTTCTTCATTATTATTATCGCACTCACACGCAGTAAACGTTTTAAGAATTGGAGACAATTCACAATTCCATTTACAGAATCTGCCCGACGTGCCATGCCCTTTAATGGAAGAACCAACCGTAACAGAAGCAAATGTGGACATAATGAAATTGCTCTTTGAAGGTGGAAATTTGAGTACAGATGTGAAACACAGTGAAGCAAAACATATACCGCGTCTCCTGATATTTATAACGACAAACAGAAGTTTATCAACGTGGATTAATACAACAGATTACGAAGCATTAACAAATCGATTCGTTTAATTTGAATTTAAATCACAAATCAAACACCCCAATGCAGAAAATAGAAACTACCCCCTAAACCCTCCTCCGTATCATCTAACGATTCAACATATTTTAGGATATATGCACAAACATCTCTCAAAGATACTCAGTCGTCAACAAGAAATCATTCAGAACGCAACGCGTAGCAGGTAAGAGTAAGAATCCTGAAAAGACGAAGAGATACAGAAGACGATTATGAAGAAGAAGAAGGCCTTGGCAAAAATAATTCAGCAGCAGATAACGTTTATGGCAAAAAAACTAAAGAAATATCGTCATATACGGTATACACCAAACATTGCTTCTGCCCTTTACGATGGAATAATCAAAGAACAATTCGTTTAAGATTTAACGAAAATGATACCACCGGATTCATAATTCCCTATCATTTTATGGACTTTTGGACTCCATCTGACGAATTCCAACGTAAACGAGAACGCACTCTAAATAATATTCTATAGGCTGCTATATAAATAATGCGGAATTTACAATCGACTTACACTGCGTTACGAGAACACAAATAATTAGCCATGGGTCAGCGATAACCGAAAATACGGACATTTGTAACGAAATGCCTTTATATTTAGTTTGGACAGAAAAAGAATATTTTGACACACACGCGTTTAAATCTGGCCTGAGTATAACGCGCAATTTTACATTCTCAAATTTACCGGATGGATACGACTACGACAAATGCAATTTAACTGACACATCGTCAGGAAACGTTCATCGTCTAGCACCAAAAAAAGCTAACTTACTACCTGGACCAACCTTTATCGAACAAAATATATCACGGAATGGATCTTAACTCTTGCTTTCGTGGTAGCCTGATAAGGACAGATGCACTTGAAAGGCTTCTCACTAGTGTGGGTTATTAAATGTACCATAAAATATTCCTTCTTAGCAGCCTGATAGGGACAGGAACTGCATGTGTAAGGCTTCTCGCCAGTGTGAATTACTGAGTGTGTTTTAACTTGTATATTTGTTTCAGCCAGATAAGGAGAGAAACTACACTCGAAGGGCTTCTCACCCGTGTGGATTCTTAAATGTGCAACAAAATTTCCATAATGTGCTGTCTGATAGGAACAATAGCTGCATTTGAAAGGTTTCTCGCCACTTTGATTTACTGAATGTGCCTTAACATTTACTTTCGTTGCTGCCTGATAAGGACAGAGGCTGCACTGGAAAGGCTTTTCACCAGTATGGGTTCTTATATGTATCACAATATGGTCCTTCTTTGCAGTTTGATAAGGACAAGAACTGAATTTAAATCTTTTTCCTTGTTATCCATTTTTAATTGCAGTGAAAAATAATCTCTTTTACTTGACTGGGAGGGAAATGGGCTGTTTTTTGAGTTTTTCCCAACAATTTCACTTCTTGAATCACCTGTAGGGTTGTATCTTCCATTGTATGCAAGACCTTTGTGTGCCGATTGTGAAATACCAATAAATTGAGGGAATTCTTTGTTATTGGAAGATGACAGTACCACCTGAAAATATAATTTCAATCAAATCTAATTTTTCATCAAAATATTTTTAGTCGCATGCGTGATACTCGTTACTATGTCAGTCCGTAGGTCGGTCGGATGGTAGTCATTTTACTTTTGAATGAGTTTTTGAAAGTTTTGAAGGTCGTAAGATCATAAATCAGAATAATCATGAGCACGCGACTTAGATCTGCTGACCTTGGAATTTCAGACAATCACCACATATAACACTATTTTACTATTATTATGTTTGGATTTTTGTCTGAATTAATGATAGAATAAGAAAAAAAGCATGCTGATTGAAGCAAGTGAATCCAACAACTTGATCTTGGGGGGTGTTAGAATGGGAGTCAAAATAGTGAGACCATCACTCAGAAGCGATAACCAGCAAGAGAAAGCCATGGGGCCACCAAACAGCTGCAAGAAGCCTATGGCTCCACCTCCCATGGGGCATAGAGAATGGTCTTCGTTGCCAGACTAAGTATTACATTCCTGGCCACAATGACAGACCTTTTTTTAGCTTGAAAAACGAGTTTCAAGTGACCATTTCTCGGATTCTCCTACCCGGAGACATTGAGGAGCGACGTGGACTAATCCACATACAGCTAATCCCGCCTTACATGTCCAACATGCTCCCAACTTATCACTTTAAGTCGTGAGTATGGGTTCAGCCCGATGCAACTCTTGCAAGGGCAGCACCCAGTTAACAGATACAACATTGCCCTCCCCAAAACTACTTATGCCCTATTTTCCTCACCTACCCCTTTCCCAACTCACCCTACAACTCCAATATCCATTCCTTATTCAGCCCCACAAGATTGTCTACATAAACACCACCAATCACTTATGCAACACCACCGAACACACACCCACACAACCTTAACATACAACCGAATATTGACACTGTTTGCACTAAAATACAGGAACTTTAAAACTTCTTGAAACAACATTGCCATCCTACAAGAAACAAAACGCTGTCCAACATAAAAGACACCCATTCACAAACTTCATCACCAACAGGCAGAGCCATGCTGTTGGCATTGGTGGTGTACGCATCGCCCTAATAAACAAGTGCAAGGAACGGCCACAAATCCAGGCAACAACACAAAATGCTTCGATCTTTTCCAATAAATTTATCTTCGCTTTGAAGAAAGAGAAAAAGAGGTCGAGCGAACTTGGTCCAGCTTGTGAATAATAAAGGAAGAGGGTAGCCATTGACCAGCAATCTGGGAAGATAGCAACCATCGAGAACAAGGTCGACAGATCATAGTCGCATGCTCTCAATTATTTTGACCTTCAAAACTTTCAACAAGTGAAGCAATCTGACCCATAGTTAGTTTTCTTTTAATAATTCCCAGACTAACCTTGAGAGGATCTTGGTAATTATATCATTTGAAAGAGAATGTAAAACAACATAAGTGGGTAAAATCTGGCTAGAATCGGCGGAATAGTTACGATATTATTGCCCCCCAAATCTAATTGAAAAATAAAATGATTACCATACGACCGACTACCTACGGACCGACAGTTACTTATAGAGTTGCATTCACGCGACTAAAAAGCCCAAGTATAGAAAAGGCAATTGGGACGGCGTCTGAAACAGGGTAGATATCTGCGTATGAAAGGAGGACTTCAGCGTGTGAGGGAGGGCATCCAAGGATGCACCCAACACTTAAAAGGCTAAATAAAAATGGAGGCCACTTCCTGTAGAAGCTACAGTTTTTAAATTCGGTATTTATGAACCCGTCCAGAGTGCAAGAAACAAGCGGTACTGGGACAGCTAACGTGCACCAAGATAACCAGACTAGGACAATCAACAAGAATGTGCTGTTTATTCTGGGGGGGGGGGGCTTTTTATTAATTAAAGTAGCCCAGCTGGCGAAGGCCACCAAGGGCGTGAGTTGCAGTAATAAAAACAGCCTATCATTAGGAAACATTTAAACACAAAACGACAAAAACAGTAACAAAAAATACAAAACAATAATAGGAAGAAGCAAAATAAGACGTGTTGCAGCGTTGGGAGGAAGCACGCCTTCCCCAGGTGCAGAAACAGAAACATGCGCCGAACACCAAGGTAGGTTAAATAAAAAGGAGGAGGGCAGCCTCCCCCCTCCCCAAAAGTCAGTCTAAAGTGAACGAACCGGTCCCGAGTAATAGAAACAAGCGGTCAAGAAAACGCTCGACGACTCAGTGGAGGGACAGATAAATGCGTGAAGATCTCCAGGAGTGGGTCACTCAACATGAATGTGGGGATCTGGGAGAAGACGCAATCATCGTAGTAAGATTCAGGGGAAGGCTCTATTCAATGGCGGTGAATCCCGCGAGGATACCCAGTTCGAAGACGACAGAAAACGAGCTGAAGCTCCCGCCGTATTAGGAAGCGGGGAAGAGGTCTAAGGGAACAGTCCAGCGCGATAGTGGGGAAATGTAAGGTCCAATTGGAAGTCTTCTATCTTCTTTGCCAAGCAAGCAGGATAGGTAACCTGATTACTGGCATGAGGTCAGTGTGAGGCCGAGTGAAACGCTGGTCTGGTCGAACAGTCTTCGCAGAATCTTTGGCGCTATCCCGCCGCGCTAATTCCCTACAATCCGTACATATGCAGGAAACCAGTAGAAGATACCCTCAACAACCGCCATTCTATGGCAGAAGTGGCAAGAGGGATATAGCGAAACAGGGAATGTGGAGATTCCAATGACACAAGAGCGATTTGGGAGTTACTTGAGATCACGAGATGGTCTCCAAAAAGCACAACGCACTATCTCCTGTATCGAGTGGTCGATTGCAACCAGCTGGGCGGGAAGATAGGTGAAGCCCCAGTAGAGCCCCGCTGACTTCAAACAGAGGGGATACGGAGTTTTTTGTATTTGTTTTAATTTTAAGAGCTCATCTGGCGACTGCCTACTTGGGTATTAGTCGCCGTATTAAAAACTGCCTAGTACTAGGCTACTTTAAAATAAGATTCAAAAAACAAACAAAAAAACCCAACAGAAAAAATAAAAAAAAGGAAAAAAGGCAACCAGCAGGAAGCAAGCTCTGGCATCGAGGGGAGGTCCGCCTCCCCGCGGCGCAGGAACGTGCGACCTACTAAAATAACCAAAACCAACAAAAAAACCCCAACTAGTTAAATAAAGGGAAGAAGGCCGGCCTCCCCCCCAAAGTCTATTAGTCCACCAGTTAATTTGAACGAGCTCGTATCGAGTACAAGGGACAGGCGGTAGCGACCCCGCCCATCCCGATACCGGGACAGGTAACGTACGCGGAAAGCACCCAGACTGGGACATTCGACAAGAATGGGCCAAACAGTCTGTGGAACAACGCAGTCTTCACAGTCGGGCGTAGGCGGGTGCTCCATCAAATGGAGGTGCGTCCCGCGAGTGTGTCCAATTCAGAGATGGCAGAAAGCAACCTGAAGCCTTCGCAGCATTGGGATGTAGGTCCATGAAAACAGGCGCGGTGCAATGGCACGCAACTTTAAGTTCCCTTCGACCGTCTCTCATTTTCTTTGCCAAGCAGCCCAAAGAGCTGCCCGTATTCCTGCCATGTAGTCGATGTGAGGAAGAGCAAAACACTGGTCCGGTCGCCGTGTTCTCGCGAAATTTTTAGCGCCTTCAACGGCGCGCTCATTCCCCGCAATTCCTACATGTCCAGGAACCCAACAGAAGATAATCTCGACATCTGCCCGGCTCGCCAAAACCGTGGCGTCACGGATTTCGCGAACCAGGGGATGCGGAGATTTCAATGCACCGAGAGCAGTCAGGGCGCTTTGTGAGTCACTATAGATCACAATCTGATCTCCAAACCAGGCACGTCGCGTAATCTCCCGTACCGAGTGATGTATTGCCACCAGCTCGGCCGTGAAGACAGACACAGCGCCTGGCAAAGCCCCGATGACAGCAAACAGAGGGGATACGGCGTGGGAATCGACCCCCCTCTTGGGACTTGGAGCCATCTGTATACACTGGCACAGTTCCAGCGTGACACGAGGTGTGCTCCAAAAAGGTCGAACGCAATACTCCCGGTGCTGTACAAGCTTTGGGAGCAGGTGCTTGGCAACAAATAGCCAAATGTGGTACCCTCCAGGGTGGCGCACTGGACATAACCAGGGGCACCACAGGCCCGAGAGCTGTACCTAGCTCTCGAAGGAGTTTCCTAGGCCTAAACCCGAAGGGCTTAGGGTATGACTGGCGTCTCTCGGCGGCATAGGCAGCGTCGAAATCAGCTGCGGATGCAGTGGGAGCTGTTGGCGACCGAGGGAGGCGCAGGGCTCGGGTTAACATGCGAATAATGCACTGTGCAAAACGTAGAGAGAGTGGAATCTCCACAGCATCGACTAGTAGGCTCTTAATGGGGAAAGTGCGGAAGGCACCGGTCGCCATGCGAAGGCAGGTGTGGTGGATCAAATCCACCTTCCGCAATACACGTCGAGCTGTGGATGCATAAAACTCGCATCCGTAGTCGAGCTTCGAACCAACAAAGGATCGATAAAAAAGTTAGGCAGTAGCCCTATCAGCGCCCCAAGCGCTGAACGTCACGGAACGGGGAATATCCATGGTGCGGGTACAAGAGACCCTAAGGCTGCGAATATGAGCCTACCATGTGAAGCGTCGGTCAAATACAAGACCAAGGAAACCGTGCGATTCAACCACTTCCAGGGGTTCCCCATTAAGAAATAAGTCTAATTCAGGGTGGAGCTGTGGATGGCAGGAGAAATGCACCACCTTAGTCATGGCCAAGGAAAACCGAAACCTGTGCGCTTCGGTATAGCGAGCGACGTGGTCCAATGCCTGTTGGAGTCGACACTCCAGAGTTGGCATCTGGGCCGCTCCAAAAGAGATCGAAAGATCGTCCACGTAGAGCGTAGCGAGAACATTTTCTGGCAGCACCGATGAGAGGCCGTTGATACTCATGGAAAAGAGTGTAACACTAAGAACACTTACCTGCGGGACACCCTCTCCCTCCTCTTTTGGGCTGGAGAGGGCTCCCCCAACTCGTACGCGGAATCGACGGAGCCGTCCTCGCGCAGCTACCCTGAAAAAATGGGTCATCCCCCTGTGCTTTCTAAGTGACCGTCGAAATTTCTTCTACCAGAGAGATGGCTTACTCCTCTCTTTTGGCTACGGGTGTAGGGGATTCCCCCTCACCCCTTCTTTGGAGGCGCCTTTGGATGGCTCCCTCTTTTCAGTGGCAGTCCCTTCTTTTCTTTCACAAGGGGCTGCCAAGAAATCACGCAGGCGGCTGAAAATTGGAGCACGTCGATAGGGTCAACCCTCTCAGGGGGTCAAGTAATGACAGGTCCCGTTTCTCCTTGCCCCCTGACATCGTGCACTCGTGCGATATGAGCCTACAGGGGGTGAATGTACGTGCCCTCCTCTCTTGTTCGACAAATGCTGGTTCGCTGGCATTAGGAAAAAAAGGTACCCCGAATGTGATATGTGATACCTCAGGGGGGATGAACATGGTCCCTCATGTGACCCTGCCTCAGACGGTTGGATTTTCCATGGTGTCAAACCCGGGCTTGGTGACAAGCACAGAACCCATGCCCGCCCCTATCCAAGCTCTTCTTCAGACGGTTCGGGTTCCAGAGGCTTCACAAGGAGAGGAGGGATCTCCTCCCCTGGCTGTTGAACATATAATAGGCGAGACATTCTCCATTTCAGAGAAGCATCTTGCTGAGGTCGGCCCATCTGGCCTAGGGGCTCCTGTCGGCGGAGGAGAGAAGCGAGTTCGTTCCATGCTATCCTCTCCAAAAAAGAAAAAGAACAAGAAAAGATGAAAATGGCCTGGGGTTCCACTCCCTCCGCGGGAGCCGCGGGGACGGACGGGTCTGCTGGCCTTTTCTAAGTGACCAAGCTAAGATCGGCACGTCCGGCCACGTTGCTGACCCAGGTGGGGAGTCCCAGAAGAAGACCAGAACTACGCAGAGTGGAGCCTCGATTACGTCAGGGCACCTCATTCAGAGGCTACCTTGCGTTTTCGATCCCGCTGGCTTCGAATTCTTTCACAAGATGATGAGTGAGTTTGCCAGAAGTCGAGCGGTGGACATACTTTATTTGGATTTCCAAAAGGCTTTCGATAAAGTCCCCTACCGTCGACTAATAGCGAAAGTACGTGCCTTAGGAATAGGAGCAAAGGTCGCAAACTGGTTAGAAAGTTGAGTGGCGGACAGGTGACAGAGGATTACTATTGGTGGCCACGCATCTCTCTCGCTACTCGTCAGTAACGAGCGGAGTCCCTCAGGGCTCCATGTTGGATCCTCTATTATTCATCATCTAATTCAACGACATTGGTGAGCCGCCTCACGAAATTGCCGACGACACAAAAGTTGGAGCGAACGTAGTGACTCCCGAAAACATCGAGGGGTTGGGGAAGACCTACGGATGATCGGCGAGTTGTCTGACAAGTGGCAAATGCCTTTCAACTTGGAAAAGTGCAAGGTGATGCACATCGGGTATGCGAGCTACAAGGTATGCGTCTTGAGTCAACTAATCTCGAGAAGAACTTAGGCGTGCTGATTGGCACCGATCTCAAATTCTCGAAGCAGTGCTTACAGTAGGAGAAAAGAGCTCAGGGCTTACTGGGTTACATCAGGAGGCAATTAAGCTTTTGGAACAAGGAGGCTTTTCTGCCCCTCTACAACTCACTGGTGCGGCCTCACCTAGGTACGTGGTTCAGTTTTGCTCTCCTCACTATCGAGAAGACATCGATCGTTTGGAAAAGGTGCAAGCCAGGGGCACGAAACTGATCCCATCGCTAAAGAACAAAACATATCAAGAAAGACTACAAGAGATCGGGCGCTTTTCCGTTCGAGACTCGCTGACTGTGCGGCCGTCTCATAGAAACTTTCAAAATTTTGAAGGGTTTTGCAAATGTCGACTACACGAAGTAATTTACCCTTAACCGGATGAGGACTCTAAATCACGGGTTTCGGAAGGTGGAGTTGCCCAGATTTAATACACTTCTAGTGAGTAAGTCTTTTACCTACGACATCTGCGACACGGAATAGACTACCAGTGGTAGTTGTCAACAGTAGCAGTGTCGAACAGTTCAAGAGTACACTCGACACCATATACTTTAGATCAGAATGTGGTGATAGCAATTTTGTAATGCGTGCCGATAGGGAGAGTTTAATTTAGATTAGCGTAGGATAGCGAAGGTTCTTTTTTTAATTAGTGCCTCCTCGGCATGGGCTGCAAGGCCTTCGAGGTAGTCTCGCTCTCTCTCAAAATATATGCGTTTTGCGTAGCTTTCTATCAGGCGTTGGTCATTGTTACAAAGCCACGAACGTCAGTTGTCAGGTGCTCAGAAAAGAAAAGCGTCTTTTCTGTTGCGCAGCCAGAGTAGCAGGAAGCAAGTTTTAGGATTTCAGGCGAAGGGAACGTAGAGATTGTAACATATGAGCAAATTAGTCTTATGCTAACGGAAATTTCTAAGTTGGAGAAAGTGAATTAAGTGACCGACATCAGATGATAAAACAGTGTAAGTAACGTTCGTTTGAAATGTTTTAGATTCAGATCCTGAAAAATCTTTATCCAACAGTGATATGGATTGGTTAGAGCTGACCTCTACAACAGAAAGAGTTTTGTGGCATATTCCTCGTCCACAGTACAAAAGTTGGCCGAGGTTTCGCTTATAGGAACGTAATCTGAAATTTGGCAAAGTAAACCAAAGTGCACAAAAATTCCTAAGCTTGCGACTGGTAATAGAAAAAAAGTGTGGCTGGTGAGCTATATCACGCGTCCAACCTATCGCGGGTCGCATTTTTAGACTTTTCAGGTCACCACCCCGAGTGCGCTAAAGAATGGTATTTTCGCATGTCCAGTAACATACGCTGACTAGCAGTTGCAGTCTCACCCCAATGGTGGCACAGATTGGATAGCCAGAGGGGTAGGTTGAGTTTGCTTACTAGGTTGTACTAAGCGTTGGCAAGACTACCACGATATGTTGTGGTATAGCTGGAGACTTTTAGTTGGCCTGGCAGCAAAGCCAGACCATCATAGGTAATACAGCCTTATGCATCAGAGATTAGTTGCAATGGGATGGTTACCCAATTAGATGCATAGAAGGCGTATTGTATGACAAATGTGCTTGTCAGCGAGTAACAAGTAGTGGAGTCACTATTTAAAAGTCCTGTGTCAACTCTGTGACAAATTGGCTATGCGTAAAAGCTTTATGGGAATATTTATGAGTTACGCACCCTTCTGTTTGCCAGCGAACAATGGGTTTTTCGTGCGGTAATCGAGCGCATGGACGTCCTTGGGCTCTTTCAATGGCACAAATTTACCAATCTTTTCCAAACATTACTGCGGAAATGCACCACATGGGCAATGTTAGCGTTGACGTGTCCCTTCGGGCCTTTCCTCCAGAGGAGACAACAGTGAAAAAGCTGTCGGAGGGGCAGTGTATAAGTCTCCGGTAACTAAGTCCCGCACCAACGAACGAGGCTCAAAGGTGACAAATAGGACCCACGTGTGGGAGGGGACAATATCTGCGTTCGTGGCGCTTTCTGAACAACACGACCCGTGCTATCACCCGGAGGAAAATGTAACATATCCAATCAACACAATTTATTGCGAAGAATTTCCTGACGAGTGTTTTGTTCTTACGTATTTCGCAAGATAATATATGGACTTGCATTGTGTCGTGGAATGGCCAGTCTCTATATTTATATATACGTAGGTACTTTGGGGCTTGGGGCCGAAGTAGGTTGAAGACCGATAAAATAAGGGGAAATTGTTATGAATCCAGTGGGGATGGTTTATTATTAACTTTGCGGGGTCCTTTTAAACAAATATTTAAGAGTCCAAGTTGGCCAAAGATTAACAGGTAGCTGGTTCGCGCTGGGGGTGCAAAAGACAATGATGATAATATAACTTTACTAACAACAAAATGATATTTATATTTACATAGAAATTTGGTTTAGTGGGAATGGTCACCGAGACGGGGTTAAAGGTCCACACGCGATCAGGTAGGTTAATTAAGGGATTAAAGAGGTCCGATTAAGTTTGGTGATTTAAAGGGGGATTTTAAACTGAGGCGTTCACACACATAATGGAGCAATTGGGTTACGATTACCTTATGTGCTCGTTGCCAAAAAGGGGCTAGTTGGGGTACGATGAATGCGACGGAAGAAGTCGGTTTACCTCTTGCTTCAGACGAGGGAGCACTTGTCGCCTTCGGAGTTTGGAATCCTTGTCAGTCCTTGCCGATTGGCTATGGCAGACTTCAAAGATGTCGAAGCTTGCCGATTGACTATGGCAGAGCTCACGGATTGATTTAGCCTTCAACTTGATTCGAAATCGCCGCTGGGTGGTGGGTATGCAGAGAGCGTCCTTTAGCTCATTCGTCGGAGTAGGTGGAAGTCTAACAGTGCTGCTCTCTAAACTCAGTCGAAGCGTTATATAGGCGCCTGGTGAGGTGGCTCCAGACGCGCTCGCGCGCGAAATTGGGGAAAAGTCGGCGACTCGTTAGGGAGAATCGTGATAACGCTCGTTGGAATGTCCAACGGATTTCAATCTTCGAGCGGAAAGCCAGAATGCTAACGGAGAGGTTACAGTGTGTGTATGTGCGGGAGGGGGGGGGGGGGTGATGGCATCGGTCCCTAGGCAAATACAGCTGGGGCGTGTGATAACGGTGTCGGCCGCCTCCTTGCCCAGGTTTAGCTATGCTTTTCCAGCTCAATGCGGTGATCTCAGGATCCACGTGGGTATAGAAGGGCACGTGACCGCCATTTAACCTCATTCTGCTACACATTGATAAGGTCAGGAAGGTATCTGAAAGGGTTTTATTAGTGTGTGACTAAATGACGCTGGAGAGAATGTTTTAATGATGATCGAAAGGAGCAGGAACTGCATTTGAAAGGCTTTTCACCGGTGTGGGTTCTTTCATGTGTTTTAAGAGTCCCCCTTTGCGCTGCTTGATATGGACAAAAACTGCATTTAAAAGGCTTTTCACCGGTGTGGGTTCTTTCATGTGCCTTAAGAGTCTTCCTTTCCGCTGCTTGATATGGACAAGAACTGCATTTGAACTGTTTTTCACCAGTATGGGTTCTCTCATGTGCCTTAAGAGTCGCCCTTTCCGCTGCTTTATATGGACAAAAACTACATTTGAAAGGCTTTTCACCTGTATGGGTTCTTTCATGTGCCTTAAGACTCCTCCTTTTCGCTGCTTTATATGGACAAGAACTGCATTTGAAAGGCTTTTCGCCAGTATGGGTTCTTTCATGTGCTTTAAGATTTGACCTTTTCACTGATTGATATGGACATGAACTGCATTTGAAGGGCTTTTCGTCGGTGTGGGTTGTTTCATGTGCTTTAAGATTTGACTTTTTCACTGATTGATATGGACATGAACTGCATTTGAACGGTTTTTCACCCGTGTGAATTCTTTCATGTTTCTGAAGATCCCCAATTTTTGTTGCTTGATAGCGGCAGGAAGCAATTTTGAACGGCTTTTGACCTATGTGAGTTCTTTCATGTGCCTTGAGATTTACCTTTTGTGTTGCTTGATAAGGACAGGAAATGCATTTGAAAGGCTTTTCACCGGTATGGGTTCTTTCATGTGCCTTAAGATTCCCCCTTTCCGCTGCTTGATATGGACAAGAATTGCATTTGAACGGTTTTTCACCCGTATGAGTTCTTTCATGTTTCTGAAGATCCCCAATTTTCGTTGCTTGATAGGGACAGGAAGCACATTTGAACGGCTTTTCACCTGTGTGAGTTCTTTCATGTGTCTTAAGATTTACCTTTTGTGTTGCTTGATAAGGACAGGAACTGCATTTGAAAGGCTTTTCACCGGTATGGATTCTTTCATGTGCTTTAAGATTCCCCCTTTCCGCTGCTTGATATGGACAAGAACTGCATTTGAACGGTTTTTCCCCCGTGTGAGTTCTTTCATGTTTCTGAAGATCCCCAATTTTTGTTGCTTGATAAGGACAGGAACTACATTTGAAAGGCTTTTTGCCGGTGTGGGTTCTTTCATGTGCTTTAAGATTCGACTTTTTCACTGATTGATATGAACATGAACTGCATTTGAAAGGCTTTTCCCCTGTGCGAGTTCTTTCATGGCTCTTAAGGGCTGTAATCAGCGCTGCTTGATAGGGGGAGAAACTAAACCTAAAACGATTCTTATTAATGAGCGACTCGTTGAGCTTTCTTTTCTCGTCATACAGAGGTGCTTCAGAGTTAGAGTGTGAAAACCCTCCAGCTTCGACGAAAATTGAAGGTCGATAGCACATCTGGAAATAAAGTATGTATTTAAATTTTGTTAAAATATATACGATCACAGGTTCGAGTAAAAAAAACCTATCCCAGGCGATCGTCATTCTCATGATTATATGAATATCACTATCCGGTCGGCTATCTCGTATTCAGAATGATTCATTTATAGGCGAAAGATGGATTGCACAACTTAGTAGTAGTCCCATCTTACCCTAATTTAGATTCACATTGCACTCTCCAACAATTATGGTAGAGCCTAAGTTAAATCAAATAAACTAATTAAATTAACAAATTACAAAATTCTAAAATTAACAACCACGAAATTACGATTAGCCTATCCTTAGACTAACATGAAAAGGTTAAAAACCCAATAAAACAGCGTCCATGTGGGGAAAGCAAAATAACTGATAATCCTATAGCCTAAAAGTAAGTTTAGATTAAATAAAGAGGCAAAAAACACTATAAAAGAGGAAACAAGAACATTCCGGCGTCGGTAAAGGCCAGCCTTCCCCGCAGCGGGACCATGCAACCAACACCATAGTCAAATAAAAGCGAGGCGAGCCTTTTCCAAGAAACCAAATAATCCACTGGTGTGTATGTGTGCGTACCCCGCTTCTACGGGTACCAGGACAGGTACGGTCCAAATGGCAGTGCGAGTTCGCCCGATTCAAAGACGACAGAAAGCGACCTGAAGCCGTTACGGCGTTGGGGGTAGGTCTATGGAAACATTTGAGGCGCAATAGCACGAGAGTTTAGGTTTCCATCGGCAGTCTTCCAGCTTCCTTTTCAGGCAGTCCAGAGGGCTGCCCTGATCCATTGTATGTAGTCGGTGTGAGGAATAGCGAAAAAGTGATATGTTCCTCTAGTGCTCGCCGACTCTTTGGCGCGCTCATTCCCCACAATTCTCACATGTCTAGGAACACAGAAGATAACCTCGACATCCGCCCGGCTTACGGCAACCGTGGCATCACTGATACTGCGAACTTAGAAGTCTAGAGACTCCAATATCCAGAGAGTACTCAGGGCGCTTTGTGAGTCCCGAAAGATAACAATCTGATCTACGCACCAGGGACTACGTGTAACCTCCCATATCGAGCGGTGTATTACAACCAGATCGTCAGTGAAGACAGACGTAGCGGGGAAAAACGGCGTGGAATCCGACCGCCTCTTGGGACTTGGAGCCATTTGTGTACACTTTTCACGATTCGGTTTGAAACGAAATGTGCCACGAAAAGGTTGAACACAATACTCCCGGTGTTATGGAAGCTTTAGGAGCAGAGGAGTGGCGAAAAATAGTCAATGGTGGTACTTTCTAGGGTGGCGTTTTAGGAAGAACCAGAGGCGTCATCAACCCGAGAGCTACCCATACCCTAAGCCAAACGGTTTAGACCATGGATATAGGGAGAGCCGTTGGCTAATGATGAGGCGTTGGACTACGCATAACAGCGTATAATACATTGTGTGCGGCGCAGAGATACTGGCATCAACACAATACTCCCGGTGTTATGGAAGCTTTAGGAGCAGAGGAGTGGCGAAAAATAGTCAATGGTGGTACTTTCTAGGGTGGCGTTTTAGGAAGAACCAGAGGCGTCATCAACCCGAGAGCTACCCATACCCTAAGCCAAACGGTTTAGACCATGGATATAGGGAGAGCCGTTGGCTAATGATGAGGCGTTGGACTACGCATAACAGCGTATAATACATTGTGTGCGGCGCAGAGATACTGGCATCAACCCTGCATCGATAAGTAAGCCATGAATGGGGAATGTGTGGAAGGCAACCGAAACCTGCGCGCTTTGTCATAGCGAGAGATGCTGTTCAATGTCTGTTGGATTTGACGCTTCAGGGTTGGCATCTGGGTGATACCGTTGATGCTTAGAGCAAGGAGAGTTATACTGAGTATACTGCCTTGCGGGACGTCTTCTTCCTGCAACTTAGTGCCGGAGCGGCTATCCTTACTGGTACGCGTATTTATCAATCTCGCAGTAATACAGAGAAAATAATGAGGGCGTTCCCTAGTCCACATCGTGTAGAGGGTCTCCATAATAAAATATCGCCATGCAGTATCATAGACTTTCTCCAGATAGAGAAATACCGTGACCTAGTGTTGTCCACGAAAGGAGGCGTCGCAGATTGCATTTTCCAGGTAGAGGAGAGCATTCTACATGGAGTGGAACTTGCGGAAGCTTCTGTCTAGGAAAAATGCTATTCTAACATTTACCAACTTCTCCATCAATTGGCACACCCAGGAGGATAGAGACCTTGGGTGGATACCGGCCAGATATAGTAATCTATCTCCGGCTTGCGAAAAGCCATGGAGACTGTACCATCTGTTCATGTCCTAGGTTTCGAAACATGGCATACGGGACATCGTTGCGACCAGGGGCGGTGTCCGCGTACGAAGCAAAAGCGGAACACAACTCACACAGAGTAAACCTGTCGTTCAAGGGTTCTCCGTCTCTGGATGGAGCTAAAGTCCAGTCGATGGCATTAAACATTATGACCTGCGTTCTGGCAGAGCAGCATCCCGGATATGTAATTCGGAGAAAGAGGTCGGGAGGGACTCCGATACATCGCAGGGTGCGCGATTGCGGTCTCATTCTCCTAGAGAACGGAGGGGACGTCCTGCAAGAACTTCGTGGCGGGCGTGCTTCGAAACATACCTGAGCCGAGCCCTAGCTCGATAAAATTAGCTGACAGTGAAATCGTTGAGGAGGCGCTTATAGCGCATGTAGGCATAACGCTTCTGTTTGAGGGCAGTCTCACCCTCGGCTGACCACCACGGAAGCGGTCGACGTGAAAAACGCTCAGGACATTTTAAGAATAGTATTAGGCCCACGGCGAAGTTGCTGGAGAAGAACTCAACGACCTAATCTCATTGAATGGGGCAGAGAATCAGTCATTTCCTGAAAGATGGATTACCACGCACGCTAGAAGCAACACCTGGGTGTGTTAATTAGGCGGTAGCGGCAAATAAAATGATATTTGAGTGGAAACTGATCACTACAATGATAGTACAGACCACGTTCTACCCCAAATCAGGCTGGTATCAGGAGAGCATAAGGATAGATCGAAGGCAGAAAAATGAAGCGGTTATCGGTCAGTTATGTGTAAGCTCATCCACATTTCGAACCCCAACCTCCAGCTCGGCGATCAGGTTAGCAAGGACCTAACTCCTGGGATTGATTATGTTTCCCCCTAGAGGGTGTATACCGTTCAAATCCCGAAGAAGAAAAGGCCTCGGCAACAGCGCCATGGATCGGCCACGGTGGAATGGACGCCTAAATAATGGTATACCTTCTATGCCGGTGCAGCTTCACTGCCACTGCCTCAAAGGAGGAAATCTTTAGCAAATAATAGAACGGAGACATCATTGCTCGTGGAAATCGCACATCCGCTTCCCGGCACCCATTCCGTGGTGGTGGGGTCGCAAAAACTTTATACCCTTGGGGGATGGGCAGGGCACACACGCCCAGCATGTTTCCCGCAAAAACATAGCTAACAGGAGGAGGCGAGCCTCTGCAGCTCCTCCCAGTTAGCCTGGAGTCCTCGACAATTCCATAGAAGGAATATGTCGTCCAGGCTTAGCTAGGAGGAGTTGCGGGGGGCCTCTTTCTAAGCGAAGACCCTCATGGAAATGGCAAAACTCCGTGTGCTGTTGGCCGAAAGGGTGTTGGCGCCTGTGAGGACTTATCGGGGAATGTTTGGCTTGTTTTACGAGTCTTTCTCTCCCTCAGCCTGGAAACTTTTGGCCGGTGGGCGGGGGTCCTCTTTTGGAGGATCCACGCTCTCCGAATTACCCAATACATTATTGGGTGGGCGCCGAAGCTCGTTTCGGGGGTGGGGGGGAAACTTTAGGGACACAGGAATTTAAAAAAAATAGGAGCCCATCTGACGACTGCTTACTTGGGCATAACTCGTAATACTCACTACAACCTACCACTAGGTATATTAAAAAAAAAAAACAAAGGAAGCGCATCCAGCGTCGGGGGTAAGCCCGACCCACAACAAACTGTCAAATAAAATGAAGGAGGCCGGAATCCTCCAAAAAGTCGTTAAGTCCACAAGTCAGTGTGCACGGAACCCGTCCCGAGTACGAAGGGACAAGTGGTAGCGATCCCGCTCAGGTGCAGGCGAGCGCTCCATCAAATGGCAGTGCGTCGCGCGAGTGTGTCAGATTCGGAGACAAAGGGAAGCAACCTAAAGGCATCAGGGCATTTGGGGATAGGTTCATGTGAAGAATCAGGGCCCAAAGGAACGCAAATTTAAATTCCCCTCGATCGTATCCCATCTTATTTGTCAAGCAGACCGAAGAACTGCCCGTATTCCTGCCATGTAGTCGGTGTGAGGAAGAGCGAAACGCTGGTCCGGTAGCCCAGTCCTCGTAGATTCTTTAGCGCACTCATCCCCCGCAATTCCTAAATGTCCAGGAACCCAGCAGAAGATAATCTCGACATCCGCCCGGCTCACCAAAACCGTAGGATCACGGATATCGCGAACGAGGAGATGCGCGGATTCCAAAGCTCAGATAGGACTCAGGGTGCTTTGTGAGTCGCTAGAGATCCAATTCCGTCTTCGAACCGGGCACGTAGCGTAATCTCCCGTACCGAGTGGTGTATTGCCACCAGCTCGGGAGTGAAGATGGACGCAGCGCCTGGCAGAGCCCCGCTGACTTTAAACAGAGGGAATACGGCGTGGAGGCTGACCCCCTCTTGGGACTTGGAGCCATCCGTATACACTGGCACGGTTCCAGCGTGACTCGAGATGTGCTCCAAAAAGGTCGAAATCAATACTCCCGGCGCTGTACAAGCTTTGGGAGCAGAGGCGTGGCAACAAATAGCCAAAGGTGGTATCGTCCAGGGTGGAGTCTTGGGCAGAACCAGGGGCGCTACCGGCCCGAGCGCAACAACTAGCTCTCAAAGGAGTTTCCTAGCCCTAAACCTAAAGGTCTTAGGCCATGACTGGCGTTCTAGGCGGCATAGGCACCTTCGAACTCAGCTGCGAATGCATTGAAAGCTGTTGATGACTGAGAGAGGCGTCGGACTCTCGTGTACAGGCAAATAATACACTGTGTACGGCGTAATAGCGAGTTGCATCTCCCCAGCATCAACTAGTAGGATCTCAATGGGGGAAGTGCGGAAGGCACTGGTCGCCAAGGCAAAGGCCGGTGTGGTGGATCGAATCCGACTTCCGCAATACATGGTCAGCTGCGGATGCATAAAACTCGCATCCGTAGTCGAGCTTCGAGCGAACATAGGATCGATAAAAAAGTAAGGCAGTAGCCCTATTAGTGCTGCAAGCGCTGAACGTCACGCAACGGAGAATATCCATGGCACGGGTACAACAGACCCTAAGGCTGACCGACGCCTGACAGGTGAGGCGTTGATCAAATACAAGACGAAGAAAACGGTGCGATTCAACCACTTCCAGGTGTACCGCATTAAGAAACAAGTCTCGGTCAGGTTAGAGCCGTGGGTGGCGGGAGAAGTGCACCACCTAAGTCTTGGCTAAGGAAAACCGAAACCTGTGCGCTTGGGCATAGCGAGAGACGCGGTTCAATGCCTGTTGGAGTCGACGCTCTAGAATTGGCATCTGGGCCGCGCCAAATGAGATCGAAAGGTCGTCCACGTAGAGCGTAGCGAGAATATCTTCCGCAGCACCAAGATGATACCGCACTGTGCAGAAAACAGATGGCCTCCGATGTCCAGGAAAAAGGCTAATCTAACATTTACCAATTTCTCCATCAACTTGCACACGCAAGAGGTTAGAGAGATTGGGCGGAAACCGGCTGGGGTGGAGTGATCTCTACCCAGTTTGCGAAAGGCGAGCACAGTGTGACACTGACGACACTTCCCGGCGGGACAGCCTCTTCCTGCTCCATTGGGCCGGAGAGGGCTCCCCCAACTCGTACGCAGAAACGACGATCTCGCAAAAATTCAGATATAAACATTGGGAGGCGTCTCGTCGCCACCATCGTGTGGAGTCTCCATGATACCGTATAGCCATGCGGTATTTATAGGCCTTCCTGAGATCGAAGAACACCGTGGCGTAGTGCTGTCAATGAAGGAAGGCCTCGCAGACGGCATTTTCTAGTCGGAGCAGAGCAACCGACGTTGAGTGGAACTTGCGGAAGCCACACTGTGCAAAAGACAGATAGCCTCCGCTGTTCAGGAAAAAGGCTAATCTAACATTTACCAATTTCTCTATCAACTTGCACACGCAAGAGGTTAGAGAGATTGGGCGGAAACCGGTCGGAGTAGAGTGATCTCTTCCCGGTTTGCGAAAGGCGAGCACAGTAGCGATTCGCCAGGAATCTGAGAAAAGACCCTCCACCCAGATCCTGTTGAACAAATCTAAGAGAAAAGACATGCCTCGCTCACCCAGGTGTCGAAGCATGACGTACGGGACATTGTCTGAACCTTGGGCCGTGTCCGCGCACGAAGCAAGAGCGGAACGCAACTCATTCAGAGTAAACCTGTCGTTGAAGGGTTCTCCGCCTCTGGAGGTAAAGTCAAGCCGGCGGCCTTCCGCGACATGATGACGTGCATTGAATGCTGGCGGAGCAGCATCCCGGCGAGAGAATGCGGAAAAAGCGGTCGCGAAGGATTTCGCCACGGACGCGGGGTCGGAGATTGCGGTCCCATTCTCCTGGAGAACGTGCGGGGGGGGGATGCGAAAACTTGCCCCGAATTCTTTTGACTCGCTTCCGCCCCTCTGCTAGAAGGGTCTTCTGCTAAGTGAAGACGTGTATGCCCGCCAAGAAGAGCGGCGGGCGTGCTTCGAAATATACCGGAACCTATCCCGACGAAAGTCAGCGAAAATTAAATTGTTCGGGCGGCGCTTATAGCGCATGCAGGCATAGCTCTTCTGCTTGAGGGCCGTCTCACACTCGCCTGACCACCACGGGAGTGGTTTGCGTGCAAAACGGCCATACCTTCTAGGAATATGATGTGGAATGAAGCTTGTGGAACCCGAACTGGCAGTTTGCGAAGAACTTTTCGCGTTTTAGGATCCACATAAGTCGGACATTGGCCATCTTCTCAAGCAGCTTGCACATAAGAACATAAGAAAAGAAGGAGACTGCAAAAGACCATTTGACGGAAGTTGGTAGGCTGAGAGTGATCTCTTTCCGGCTTCGGAATCAGAATCACCAAAGCTACGCTCAAACTGTTCGGGAATGCGCCCTCCATCCAGATTTGGTTATAGAGGCCTAGCAGAAAGGACCTTCCCTCTTGCAGAAGATGGCGAAGAATTGTATAGGGGATGTCGTCGTGCCTTGGGGAGCTGTGCTTACAGATTTTCGTAGCCTCTCTTTATTTACATATGGTGAAGAGCACATTATACGACTCTCCACATCTGGATGCAAAGTCAATGTCCTTCCGTTCCTCTCGGAGTCGCCGTATAGCCGAAGAATAGGTGTCGCCCTAGGGCACTGAAGCGAAAAAGGTATAAAGTCTTCTGCCACATCGGCAGGTGCAGCCCTCGTGTTTCCACTCAACGACTAGATGGGACATGATAGGGGAACGTAATTCTCCTTCATTTTACGGACTCGTTGCTATATTTTTGACATTGGTAGGACGGCGAGATGGAGCTCACATAGGATTGCCTGAGGGGCATCGAGCAGACTTCATCGTCCAGCGGTAGTGAGCCCTAGCTCTGTGTTAGGCAATCTTACGGGCTTGCGAGTTAGGTTGAGATCGGTAACTCCTCTCAACCAGCCAAGAGCCCCTTCTGGCAACTGCACAGTCTTGGTTCCACCAAGGAACAGGACATCGTGGGGAATTCCTAGATGTGCAGGGGATGCTCACTGATGCGGCGAAGTGGAGGCGAAATGTGATGTATTCCACAGCCGCATCCACGGTGCTAAAGTCTTCTGCACGGCTGTCAAAGTTGCATTATTCCACAAACTTCAGCCAATCTGCACGAGGAAGAGACCACTTTGGGAGACAAGTAGTGGGAGGGGATACTACGGACTTTAGAATTATAGGATAGTGGTCACTTCCATGTAAATCTTTAGCCACTATCCAAGTGAAATCCGCTGCTATACTTGAGCTGCAGAGTGAGAGGTCTATGGCATTGGATGTACCTGTTTGAGTATGGAAATAGGTGGATTTACCAGTTTTGAGGACAACTAAGTCATGCCCATCAATAAAGTTGAGGAAGCAGTCACCTCTGCTATTGCAGATGGAATATCCCCACAACAAATCACGACGATTGAAGTCTCGGAGGATTAACAATGGGGAAAGGAGCTGACCCACAAGGTTTGCTAGGTGCTGGAGTATGATGTCATCACTGGGTAGTAGATAAATGGAGCAGATTGTGTAGTCTGCACCTAGGTGGATGCGTCCTGCCACGCCTTGCAGGGGCAGATTGTAATTTTATTTCTTAGAAGAGGACATCACAACGGGGATATAAACAACCGCTGCTGTGATGTCCTCCACCACCGGGAGTAGAGGTTGACAACACCTCATATCCCGTGGGGCAGGGACAATTTCACTGCCTCATCATAGTCTCTTGAAGGCAGATAACTGCTGGGGAGGAGTCTGCCACCAGTGTGGCAAGTTCCTCCCAGTTTGCTCTTAGACTACGAATGTACCACTGCAGGATCAGGACATGTTTATTGTTCACTAGGCCCGTCTTTTTTGGCCGATGTTCCTGCAGTGGAACTTAACTTTTTTTTTAACCTCCCCTTAAGGAGAAGGTAAGTTGGGGGTGTGGGTTGGAGATCTTTTTCTTTTTTCTTCTGCACTATTCTTTATAGAGGGTTGGATGTTTTTTTTTGTGCAGCCCCAGTTGTCATCTTTGTGGGGAGAACTCACTGATGGCTGTTTATCACCTTTCTGTTACCTTATGGAATTCTTGGGGGACTCTACCTCCCCAGGGTGTGACAAGATGTTATCCTCCTCGTGGGGTGCCGATCGGAGCTTCAGATTGGAGCCAGTGACAGTGTTGATCCTGCTTCTCTGTGTGGCCATTACTTGACATGTTGTCGGTGTCTTGGTCTTTGTCCGCTGGGGGTACTGGAAATGTGGAGGGAGGTAGCACATATTACCTCCGCTGCCAAGATGATTTTAGCCAGTGGTGGCGCCTCCACTGAGTCCAAGGACTCTGAGGAAGAGCGACGTCTCTTCTGCTGTGAGAATTTTGTAGACAGGTCCTTCTTTGGCTTGAGCTCTGGAGCCTGGACTGAGTCGACCAGTGATGACTTAGTTGAGTTGGCATATGTCAACTCTGCCTCATTTTCTAAGGCACCAAATCTGTTCCTAACTGCCGCCGCAACAGATGCACCTTCAGGGAGTGGGACTGTGATATTTTGTATGAGGAACAGCTTTTGTTTCTTTGGCAGGGCAGGTAGCCACGGTGGAGAAGGTCTTCACTCATCCCTCCTTCCCCTGCCAAAACATCAGCTCTCTCCTAGCACTCCCCAGGCTGATTTTCTATGAGTTGGCCAGATGTAGGATGTGCTGCTCCAATTTATAGGTTTTGCATTGCAAGGAATTTACAGGATGATCTCTCCTGCAGTGGAAACAGTAGGCCTCTTTACTGCATGCTGCCGTGGCATGATTATCTAGGGCAGAGCAGTTGACGCATCGTGGCAAACCCTTACAGTGTTTCCCCCATGTCCATACCAGAACCTAGCCCTAGCCCGACGAAATTCATCGAGAGTGAATTCCTTTGGGCGGCGCTTATAGCGCATGTAGGCATAACGCTTCTGTTTGAGGGCCGTCTCACACTCGGCCGACCAC
Source organism: Ceratothoa steindachneri (assembly GCA_963969495.1). NCBI lineage: Eukaryota > Metazoa > Arthropoda > Malacostraca > Isopoda > Cymothoidae > Ceratothoa > Ceratothoa steindachneri. The sequence goes on along the minus strand of OZ018333.1, from coordinate 5,960,919 downwards.
CATGGGAGTTATCGGCGTCCAAAACGGCCAGTCGTTCTTGGAATAGTAGTCAGGCCTGCGGCGATGAGGTTGCCGGAAAACTCAACGACCTCAGCTACAGACCTAAACTGCTCGACTGAGATAGAGAATTCAGTCATTTCCTGAAATGCAGGCCACCGCACCCGCACCCTACACCACCGAGGTGGGCTCTCAGGCAGAAGCAGCCCAGAAAATGATATTTGAATGGGAAAGTGATCACTACCATGGAGGTCATCGTCCACCCCCCAATCAAAATTAGGCTGTGAATCCGGAAAGCACAGATAGATCAGGGCAAGAAAATGAAGTGGTTCTCGGGCAGTGATGCGTAAACTCATCCACATTTAAGACACCTATCTCAAGCTCTTCGATCAGATTGGCAAAGACTTGTCCCTTAGGATTTATTGAATAGTCTATCCAGAGAGGATGTCTGCCGTTCAGATCTCCTATCAAGAGAACGGGCCTCGGCAACCGTGCCACGACGAGGCGGAAGTCCCCCGCGTCGAAGTCAGCTGACGGTGGAATGTACGCAGAAATAACAGTATACTTCCTATCCAGGTGAGCTGCAAAGCAACTGCCTGAAAGGAGATATCTAAAGTGAAAAGATTTTTTTTTTTTTTTTTTTTTTTTATAGAGCCCATCTGGCAACTACCCACTTGGGCATAAGTCGCCGAAAAACACGACAGCCTAGAATTAGGCTACTTTAAAGTTAAAATATGAAAACTTAACAATCAATATAAATTTGAAAAACTTAACAATCGAAGCAATCTCCGGCAGCGGGGGGAGGTCCCCCTCACCCCGGTGCAGGAGAGTGCAATCTAAAACAAAACAATAACAAAAAAAGGAACCTTAAATAAAGGGGAGAAGGCCGGCCTCCCCCCAAAAGTCAATAAGTCCACCAGTCATGGTGCACGCACTCGTCCCGAGTACAAGGGACAGGCGGTAGCGACCCCGCCCATCCCGGTACCGAGACAGGTATCGTGCGCGAAGTAAAGTGAAAAGAAGAATGGAGACATCATGCTTGGTGAAAACCATGCATCCCCCATCTCGTGGTGGTGGTGGTGTCACAAAACCCTTATACCCCCGGAGGGCAGGCAGGGGGAACGCGCCTAGCATGGTCTTCTGCAGAAAAATAGCTAACGGGGAACAGGACGAGACGAGCCTCCGATGCTCCGCCCAGTTGGCCCGGAGTTCACGGGAATTCTATTGGATGAATAAGTCCTCCAAGCCTAGCTCTGAGAAGACGCGAGGTCTCTCTTCGAACGGAAGACCCTCACGGGAATGGCACAAACGCTTCCCGGAGGCAGAACCCCGGGCGCTGTTGGCCGGACAATGCGCTGAAGGCACTGTCGCCTTCGAGGACTTATTCGGGAAGGTTGGGCTCGCCATGCGAGTCTTTTTCTCCGTTCGCCTCGAAACCTTAGGCGGGCGTTACGGCTTCGGAGGCGGGGGGGGCCCTCTTTTCGAGGATCCACCGTCTACTAGCCACCCAGCCCACCACTAGGCGTGGGCGAAGGAGCCGAAGCTCCTTTGTTGCTATCCTCCTTTCGAGGGGCAGCTTTAGGAACCACGGAAGATGGCCTGGCGACCAACTTTAGGGGTGTTGCCTCCTGTGAGTCTAACGACTCGGTGGAGGCGCTCCTGGGCCTGAACAGCCAGGATTTCTTTCACAAGGAGATATACACCTCATTGCTTCGAAGAAGCGGGGTGCTACTCTCCGCAATTGACACACTTGGCCACACACGATTTGGACTTATCGTGTTCGATTTTGGAGCAATTTACACAGAGTTCGAGTGACCATGACTTTGCACGTCTACATGAGCGATTCATGTGGCCGAAGCGGTGATAGTAATACCACCTCTCCGGGGCAGTGGCACGAATGCCTTCACGCGGTAGCAGTACCAACTGGCACGCACCGACTCAGGCATCTTGTCACAGTCGAACGTGACGAAGAGTGTAGGGATGGGTCTCGAGGCTCTTCCCTGTTTTCTCATCACACGTTCGACCTTGACCACTGTATGGTCGGCCAGCTCTACTCCTTTCACAAAATTCATGGTAGAGTGCGGCGTCACACTCACAGGCCTGCCATAAAGTGTCCGAAGGGCACTAATCATCGCCGCCTCCGAGGGATCGACGCATGCGCCAAAAGGCTCCCGTCCGAGAAACGGGTCACCTTCAGCTCTCTACTAATCACAGTAGTTAAAGCTCTCTTCTGATGGATCATGTTGCCCTTAGCTAATTTGGAGCCATCAGTGGAGCAAATAACGAGTAAGCGTTTGAAGCCAGCAGTCTCACAAACGCCAGGTAACCTCTGAAAGAGAGGCCCCGATGTTATCGAGGCTCCACCCTGCGTATTTTTGGTCATAGTCAGGGGCTCTGCACCCGAGGGGGGAAGCAGAAGGGCCGGATGTGCCGATCTTGGCTTGGTCTTTTACCGAAATAGCAGCAGACCCATCCGTCTCCACAGCCCTCGCGGAAGGAAAGTAGGCGGGGAATGAACCCTCTTCTCCCCTCGGACGGCAAGAGCACCAAGGCCAGATGGAACAACCTCAGCAAGGTCCTTCTCCTTAATGGAGAAGGTCCTGGAAGTCGTAGGGGCACCGGTCAGAGGAGGAGATTCCTCCCCTCCTTGTACTGCCTTGGAAACCCTAGCCGTTTGAGGAGGACCTTGCATAGGAGCGGACTGGATTTCGGTGCTTAGCGACGAGCCCGGATTCGCTCCCATGGAAGGCCCTACCGTCTAAGAATGGGTTGCCTCAAGGACCATGTCTATCTCGAGTAGGGCCTCCATTTGGCCATCCCACCGGGACATCACAGGTCCTATTGGCAGCAGTGTCTTTAGTCTCGTTTAGCGAGGCACAGGCCTTGACGCCCGCTATGTTTAGTATTCTAGCCAGCAGGTCTTTTGCGGGAAGCTTCAATGGGAAGCGGTCGGCTATGGGCTGCATGCTGGCTTTCTTGGCAGTCCCCTTGGAAAGTAAAAGGGGGAGTGCCACTGGAAAGAGGGCGTTATTTTTTTTTAAATTGTATATATCTCATCTGGCGACTGCCTTCTAGGGCATAAGTCGCCGCACTCAAGCCAGCCTAAATCTAGGCTACATTAAAAGCCAGATTAAAAAAAAAGGAAAAACAAAAACAAAAATTACAAACAAAAAGCAAAAGAAAAACAAACAAATTGAAAAAATATAGAGCGAGCTCTGTCGACTGAAGAAGGCCCGCCCTCCCTTGACGAAGAAGACCGCGATCCATAGTTGAATATTAAATAACGGGGAAAAGGCCGACCTCCTCCAAAAAATCTAAAAGTCCACAGGTCGGTGTGCACGAATCCATCCTGAGTACAAGGGACAGGCGGTAGCAACCCCGCCCATCCCAGTACCGGGACAGGTATCGTAGGCGAAGATCACCCAGACTGGGACATTCGACAAGAATGTGCCCAACAGTCTGGGGAACGACGCAGGCGAGCGCTCCATCACATAGAGATGCGTCACACGCGTGTGTCCGAAACGGAGACGACATAAAGCAACCTGAAGCCGTCGCGGAAATGGGGGATAGGTCCATGGGAACAGTCGCGGCGCAATGGCAAGCAAATTTAAGTTCCCTTCGACCGTCTCCGATCTTCTTTGCCAAGCAGTCCAAAGAGCTGCCCGTATTCCTGCCATGTAGTCGGTGTGAGGAAGAGCGAAACGCTGGTCCGGTCGCAGGGTCCTCGCGGACTCTTTGGCGCCCTCATCGGCGCGCTCATTCCCCGCAATTCCTACATGTCCAGGAACCCAGCAGAAGATAATCTCGACATCTGCCCGGCTCGCCGAAACCGTTGCGTCACGGATATCGCGAACCAGTGGATGCGGAGATTCCAATGCCCCGAGAGCACTCAGGGCGCTTTGTGAGTCGCTATAGATCCCAATCCGGTCTCCGAACCGGGCACGTCGCGTAATCTCCCGTACCGAGTGGTGTATTGCCACCATCTCAGCCGTGAAGACAGACGCAGCGCCTGGCAGAGCCCCGCTGACTTCAAACAGAGGGGATACAGCGTGAGGGACGACGCCCTCTTGGGACTTGGAGTCATTCGTATACACTGGCACGGTTTCAGCGTGACACGAGGTGTGCTCCAAAAAAGTCGAACGCAATACTCCCGGCGCTGTAAAAGCTTGGGAGCAGAGGCGTGGCGACAAATAGTCAAATGTGATACCCTGCAGGGTGGCGAACTGGGCAGAACCAGGGGCGCCACCAGCCCGAGAGCTATATCTAGCTCTCGAAGGAGTTTCCTAACCCTAAACCAACAGGGCTTCTCTCGACGGCATAGGCACCGTCTAAATCAGCTGCGGATGCAGTGGTAGCTGTTGGAGACTGATGGACGCGCCAGGCTCAGGCGTACAGGCGAATAATGCACTGTACATGCAATAGAACTAGTGGAATCTCCCCAGCATCGACTAGTAGGCTCTCAATGGGGGAAGTGCAGAAGGCACCGGTCGCAAGGGAAGGGCCGGTGTGGTGGATCGAGTTCACCTTCCGCAATAAACGCTCGGCTGCGGATGCATAAAACTCGCATCCGTTGTCGAGCTTCGGAAGGACAAAGGATCGATAAAAAAGTAAGGCAGTAACCCTATTAGCGCCCCAAGCGCTGAACGTCAGGGAACGGAGAATATCCATGGCGCGTGTACAAGAGACCCTAAGGCTGCGAATATGAGCCTCCCAGGTGAGGCGTCGGTCAAATACATGACCAAGGAAACGGTGTGATTCAACAACTTCCAGGCGTACCCCATTAAGAAACAAATCTGGGTCGGGGTGGAGCCGTGGATGGCGGCAGAAGTGCACCATCTTAGTCTTGGCCAAGAAAAGCCGAAACCTGTGCGCTTCGGCATAGCGAGAGACGCGGTACAATGCCTGTAGGAGTGCACGCTCCAGAGTTAGAATCTAAGCAGCGCCAAAAAAGATCGAAAGGTCTTCCACGTAGAGCGTAGCGAGAATCTGTTCCGGCAGCACCGAGGTGATGCCGTTGATGCTCAGGACAAATAGTGCGACACTGAGGACACTTTCATTCGGTATACCCTCTTCCTGCTCCATTGGCCGGAGAGGGCTCCCCCCACCCGAACGCGGAATCGACGATCTCGCAAAATTTCAGATATTAACCCTGGGAGGCGTCCCCTTGCCCTAATGGTGTGGAGAATCTCCATAATAGCGTATCACCATGCGGTATCATAGGCCTTCCCCAGAACGAAAAACACAGTGGCGTAGTGCTTTCTACGAAGGAAGGCCTCGCACACGGCATTTTGCAGTCGGAGCAGAGCATCCAACGTGGAGTGGAACTTGCGGAAGCCGCATGTGCAGAAGACAGATGACCTCCGCTGTCCAGGAAAAAGGCTAATCCAACATTTACCAATTTCTCCATCAACTTGCACACGCAAGAGGTTAGAGTGATTGGGCGGAAACCGGCCGGAGTAGAGTGATCTCTCCCCGGTTTGCGATAGGCGAGCATATGAGCGATTCGCTAGGAATCAGGGAGGAGACCCTCCACCCAGATCCTGTTTCACAAATATAACAGAAAGGCCATGCCTCGCTCACCCAGGTGTCGAAAGATGGCGTACGGGATATCGTCCGGACCATGGGCGGTGTCCACGCACGAAGCAAGAGCGGAACGCAACTCATTTAAAGTAAACCTGTCGTTGAAGAGTTCTCCGTCCAGCGGGCGGACTTACGCGACATCACGAAGTCATTGAATGTTGGTGGAGCAGTATCCAGGCTAGAGAATGCGGAGAAAGCGGTCGCGAAGTATTCCACCACGGAAGCGGGGTCCGAGATTGCGGTCCCATTCTCATGGAGCACGGGAGGGGGTCCTGCGAGATCTTGCCCCGAATCCTTTTGACTCGCCTCTACACCTCTGCCACAGGGGTCTTCCCGTTAAGTGAAGACACGTATGCCTGCTAAGAAGAGCGGCGGGCGTGCTTCGAAATATACCGGAATCTAGCCCTAGCCCGACGAAATTCACCGACAGTAAAAACGTTCGGGCGGCGCTTATAACGAATGTAGGCATAACGCTTCAGTTAGAGGGCCGTCTGACAGTTGGCCGCGGCGATGAGGTTACAGGAGAAGTACTCAACGGCCTCATCTACCGACCTAAACTCCTCGACTGAGATAGAGAATTCAGTCATTTCCTAAAATGTAGGCCAACACGCCCACGCCAAGCACTAGCGGGGTGAGCTCTCAGGCGTCAGTTGCATACGGATGTGCATACGTAGAGCACAAAGATAGATCAAGGCAAGAAAATAAAGCGGTTCTCGGGCAGTGATGCGTAAACTCATCCACATTTAGGACACCTATCTCATGCTCTTCGATCATATCGGCATGGACTTGTCCCCTGGGATTTATTGAGTAGTCTCCTCAGAGGATGTCTGCCGTTCAGATCTCCTATCAAGAGAAAGGGCCTCGGTAACCGTGCCACGACGCGGCAGAAGTCTCCCGCGTCGAAGTCAGCTGACGGTGGAATGTACGCAGAAATAACAGTATACCTCCTATCCAGGTGAAGCTGCACAGCTACTGCCTGAAAGGAGGTATCTAAAGTGAAAAGAAGAATGGAGACATCATACTGGGTGTAAACCACGCATCCCCAAGCCCGGCCCCCATCTCGTGGTGGTGGGGTCGCAAAACCCTTATACCCCGGAAGGGCGGGCAGGGGGCACTCGCCTATCATGGTCTCCAGCAGAAAAATAGCTAACGGGGAACGGGACATGACTAGGCTCCGCAGCTCCTCGCCGATGGCACGGAGTCCACGGCAATTCTATTGAAGGAATATGTCTTCCAGGCCTAGCTCAGAGGAGACGCGGGGCCCTCTTCGAATAGAAGACCCTCACGGGAATGGCCGTACGCATTCTGGAAGCAGAACCCCGGGCGCTGTGGCCGGACAAAGCGCTGAAGTCGCTGTCGCCTTTTAAGACTTATTTGGGGAGGTTGGGCTCGCCATGCGAGTCTTTTCCTCCATCCGCATCGAAACCTTTGCGGGCGTTGCGGCTTCGGAGGCAAGGGGCCCTCTTTTCGAGGATCCACTGTGTCTAAGCCACTCAGCCTAACACTAGGTCTGGGCAAAGGAGCCGAACCAACTTCAGGGGTGTTGCCTCCTGTGAGTCTAACGACTCGGTGGAGGCGCGTGGCCGTTTTGCCTTACGGGAAACGGTCACGCTGGGGAAAAGGGGGGGGGAAGCCCTAGTTTAACCGGGGCTGGGTGTGAACCCTTTGTGCCGCTAGCTTTACAAAAGGAGCGCCCGGGTTGAGTAGAACCCGCAGAAGGGCTCCGAATGGACACGGAAAAAATCGTGCTCGTTGGCCTGGATGGGTCAGGAGCAGAGGGTGTTTTTTTCGAACCATTGAGGCGTAAGACGTCCAAAGCAGAGCAGGGCACGCCAGGACCAGGTCCTAGCCTCGCGGAATGAGAGTCGATCCTGGGCCTGAAAGGCCAGGATTTCTTTCTCAAGGAGATATGCACCACATTGCTTCGAAGAAGCGGGATGCGGCTCTCTGCAATTGACACACTTGGCCACACACGGTTTGGACCTATCGTGTGCGGCCTTGGAGCAATTTACACATACTTCGGGTGACCCCGACTTTGCACGTCTACATGAACGATTCATATGGCCGAAGCGGTGACAGTAATAGTACCACCGCAGTAGTGGCACGAATGCCTTCACGCGGTAGCGGTACCAACCGACACGCACCGACTCAGGGAGCTTTTCACAGTCGAACAGTGTAGGGGTGGGTCTCGAGGCCCCTCCCTGTTTTCTAATCACACGTTCGACCTTGACTGTCCCATCATGTTCGGCCAGCTCTAAGGTGATGTCCTCTATGGAGTAGTCAACGAGTTCCCTCGCATAAACTACTCCTTTGACAAAGTTCATGGTAGATTGCGGCGTCACACACCTGGGTGCCATCAAGTGTCCGAAGAGCAGGGGTCACCTTTGGCTCTCTACCAATTCCCCTACTAATGCTCTTATCTGATAGATCATGTTGCCCTTGGCCAACATGCTGCCATCAGTGGAGCAAATAACGAGGACCGTTTGAAACCAGCGGGCTCGAAGACGCCAGGTAAACTCTGAATGAGTGGCCCCGATGTTATCGAGGCTCCACCCTGCGCTCTTTTCGTCTTATTCATAGTCAGGGGCTCCGTACCCGGGGGAATAGCGGGGTCGGATGTTCCGATCTTGGCTTGGTCGCTTACCGAAGTGGCAGCAGACCCTCGTCCCCGCAGCCTCACGCGGATGTAGAGGAACCCCGAGTCTTCTTATTCTTTTTCCTATTTTTTTCTTTTTAGGATCGGAGGGCAGGGAATGAACCTGCTTCTTCCCTCCGCCGGCAGGAGCCCCCAGGTCAGATGGACCAGCCTCAGCCAGGTCCTTCTCCGAGATGGAGAAGGTCCTGGTAGTCGCAGGGGCACCGGTCGCAGGAGATCCCTTCCTTCCTTGTACTGCCTTGAAAACCCTAGCTGTTTGAGGAGGAACTTGCATAGGGGCGGAATTGGGTCTGTTGCTTGGCTCGGAGCCTGGATTCCCTCCCATGGAAGGACCTACCATCTGAGGCTGGGTTGCCTCAATGATCATGTCTATCTCAGGGATTAAGATTTTAAGATAAGTTACCGGTGGGTTGCTGCCCAATCCAAGTGGATTCTATATGGCCGCTAGGATGAAACGAGGCAAATCATCTATGAAAGGTGGAGGAGGAGACCACTTTGTGACAAAAATTTAAAAAACGATGGGTTAAAAGATTCCTCCGCCAATATGAATCGAAGACCGGTGTGTTGAGGAATAGTTAAAAGGGTCGGGAAACAGGACAACCGGAGAATGGTAAAATGACTACAATCCAATAAAAGGTGGGCAACCGATTGGTCCCCACCGCAAAAACGACAGCAAGGGTTGATATGGGCATCACCCGAAACAAGATGGCCGTGAGTAAGTCTCGTGTGGCCAATGCGAACTCGGCAAAGGGCCACCTCCAACGACCGCATTCTATGACGACTCGAGGGCCAAGAGCGAATAGAAGTTTTTATTTTGTATAGTTTGGATGATGAACAGTCATCCCATTCATTCTGCCACAGTTGAAAAATATCTCTCTCAGGGAGCTTCCAGTTGGCCATCCCCCCCTCAGGACATCGCAGGTCCCTTTGGCAGCATTGTTACTAGTCACGTGTGGGAAGGCACAGGCCTTGACCCCAGCAAGGTTCAATATTCTTGCCAGCAGGTCTTTTGAGGGAAGCGATCGAAGGGGCCTGGCTTCCCTCTCTACCCCTAAGGAGGTTTGCCCTACTGAGCCACTTCAATGGGAAGTGGTCGGCTATGGGCTGCCCGCTGGCTTTCTTGTCCCCTTGGAAAGAAAAAGGGGGACTGTGCCTAGAAACAGGAATGTACCCGAAAGCACCTCCAGAGAAGGGGCTTAGTGGGAGTCCTCCACACCCGTAGGCGAAGGAGAGGAGTAAGCCTCCTCTCCGCTTAGAGAAATTTGGAGGGTCCACTGAGCAAGACAGAGATGGGGGCCCTCCATTTTTCTGTAGAGTTACCCTAGGGCGGCTCCGATGATGGAACAGGGGAAATTAACGGGATTTTTTATTTTTTCCTCAATGGGCATGGAGACCCTCTTTTTATTACGGGAAGCAAAAGCTAATCACCCTTTGCAGTAGCCCGCCCTGCAAGGGGTGCGTACAGGCCTGGCAGAGCCAGGTGCCACCATTCAGGACAACCCCTCCCGCCTGGTGGCCTGGCAGTCCCAAGGAATGGCGGATCCACCTTGGGGAAGGCGTAAAAACAAGGATAGATGGTGAAGTGAGAAGGAAAGTGGATGTGAGGAAGGTATGGGTGGGGATAAAGCAGGTTGTTAAAATCCCACCACCATAGATGGGAGCTCAAGGGTTAGGGAGCATAGTACCCTCCTCCCTCAGCCCCGATCTGGGACAGTTAGCTGAGAAGAAGGTCAGCATCTATCCTGTGAAATCAGAGGCTGACCAGAGTAAGTTGTGGGAGAGGTTGTATGAAAAGCGACGAAGCCAGCGGCAATCACGTGTTTTATAGGAAGAAGAAAAGGCTAAGCTGTGGTCGGACAGGGTGCTGAGTCCCGTCAGCACGGCCGCCAGGGCAGAAAATCACCACGCCCCTTACAGGGAGAAAGAGGGAGGTGCCTGAAGGCACCTCCAGACAAGGGCGTGAGGGGGAGTCCCCTACATCCGTATTCGAACGAGAGGAGTATGCCTCCTCTCCCGTTAGAGAAATTTGGAGGGTCCCATGCGCAAGCACAGGGAAGGAACCTCCATTTTTTCTGTGGAGCATCCAGAAGGCGGCTCTGTTGATTGTGATGAGGAAAGGGGAAGGTTTTTTTAAAAATTTCCATCATTGGACATGGGGACCCTAATTTTCTCACGGGATGCACACGCTCATCTCTCTTCAGAGTAGCTCACCTTGCAAGAGGTGTCTACAGGCCTAGCAGAGCCAGGTGCCGCCATTTAAGACGACCCCTCCCACCCTGTTGCCTGGCAGTCCCTCTGCATGGCGGCTTCCCCTTGGACACAGGGTAAAATTGATAGAGTGTGAAGAGAGAAGGAAAAGGGATGTGAGGTAGGTATGGATGGGGATGAAGCAGGTTGTTAAAAACCCACCATCCCAAACCGGAGCTCAGGGGTGAGGCAACATTGTCCCCTCCCCCCTCAGCCCGGATCACGAAGAGTTGGCTGTGAAGAAGGTCAGCATTTACTCTGTGAAAATAGAGGCCGACCAGAGAAAGTTGCGGGAGAGGTTGTAGGGGAAGTGAGGAACTAGGGGAGAAATACAGGCTGTCTGAAAGAAGGAGAAAAGAGGCTAGGCTGGGGCTGGATGGGGCGCTGAGTCTCATCAGCACGGCGGCCAGGATGGCAACTTGCTGCGCCCCTTACAAAGACCTAAGGTAGAAGGTTGCGTATCTGTCTCCTTCGCTGCTAGAAGTGGACTTTTGCTTACCCAACAGTTTAGTCTCAAACCCTAGTGAATAAGGTGTGGGAGGTACATTATGTCATCATTTACACATACTCAGTCTCGGGCCTGGGTTAATGGGCTTTGCCAACCTGGCCCCCCATTCAGATGAAATGGTCAGTGAGCTTTATCCATAAAGGATTGTGCTGGCATAGCCAACTTATATGTGTGTACTGGAAGACAGTTTCTGCGATACCTATTTTCCTATCATTGGAACAGGATAGATAAATTCACAAGAAGTTGTTGCAGGATTTGCATCAAGCCTCCCAACTAGAATACTGGTTAGCGCACTTGCCCGGCAATCGTTGAGTCGACAGTTTGAATCTCCGTCCGGATTCTTTTTAAGCTGACACTATTTACTAGGAAGGTTACCTCCGTGACTGGGCAACACGGTGGGGATAGGTTGGTGGAGCTCCTACCCATGACCTGCAGTCCATCTAAGAGAAGGAAAAACTCTGATTTCAAAAATCCTGGAGCCACAGGAATAATTGCCTCTTCTAGAAGATCCTCTGTGAGTATATGTGAGAATCAAGTTCATTAGGATACAGGGTGTCCCCTGAAGTTCCAATTTCAGATTCCCTGAATTTTCCCTGACCTACAGGAAATTCTGGTAAAGAATCAAAATCTTGTTAGGATTATAAAAATAAAAGAAAACCCACCTGGACCCATCCCATACTGACCTGGTATGAAAGAAATGTCCTAATAATATCAATTAAAATATAATAGTAATAAAGAAATAAGAAAACAAAATTCAATTTTTTAGCAATAATAAATATTATGAAGGTACCAGATTCATGCTCTGCTTTATTTCTTTTATTTTATATTCAATAAAAAGATATATACAGTAAACCCTTGATATAACGAACCTCAATATAACAAATTTTGGATATAATAAACCATATTTCCTGGCCAAACTCCATCTGGTTTAACGAACCGAAGTTCGTTAAATCCGATAGTTGGTTGTCATCGCATGTTTCTCCAATGTTTCTGCATCATCTCTATCATCTATTAGCCTATCCAGCAGCAGTAACACAACTTCCCCTATACCACCTATCACACCAGAGTTACCTAAAAACATTTTTGACTCCTCAGATGATGTAGAGTAAAGTGTGTGTGTGTGTGTGTGTGTGTCCTCTACCACAGATTTTTTAAAGTTTTTAATGTACATATGTACATACACTACTAGTATACCAAATAAAGCCTCGCCTTAACAGTCCCCTCGCCTTACCAGTCCTGTGTTTATTCGCCCTCCCTTGTCTGCGAGTGTTGTTCCGACCAGCCTGATTGAGTGTTGGTGTGTCAAATGTCTCCTACAGTGCAAGGTTCATATCAATACTATGTTGTGTAGTCCACTTAACTTTATTAGTAATTACATATCCATGCAATACAGTCTTTATATATATATATATATATTTACCTATACAGATTAATGAACGAACCATCGGATGTGACCAACTTGGTTAATTATTTCCATCGGTTTTAATGACCATCAGGTTTAACGAACTTTTTGCTTTAATGAACGATTCCCCCCACCCCACCCACCCCATATAGTGCATTATATCGAGAGTTTACTGTACATTAGGCTGTACAATATGCAGGTTATATACAGAAAATCATAATTCACAAAGAATATTTTTTCCAGGTTAGAATTTGGTCCTCTAGGATTTGAACTTCTCTTTCTTTTTCTTCTATTATTTTCCATTTATTTTCTTCAAATTTTCTAATTTCTTCTATTGATTTTCTTTTATTCGCAGCCACATTTTTTTGTAATCCTTATAATATCCACAAGCATTATGACAGCTTAATAACAACCATTTGTTTATTTCAAAACAAAAGTGGTCCCAATCCATCTCTCTGATTTCATCACATATAGTTATTCTTGCAACTAATGACTGATCATGTAATTTACTGTCCATGCAATATTTATTTATTGAAAATCCTCTCTCAACTGAAGCATTTCCATGAAACATTGTAAGTATCATATTAAAAAAATCTTGATAATCATTTGTAATATCAACTGATTTAAAAATTGTTGAGAAAAATTAATCTAACCGATCTTTTTCAAAGTCATAATTACGACATATTTCTTTAACAAATGGATTCTCAATCAATCTAGAATGAGATTCTTTTATGGAATCTGCTTCTATTCCTGTTAGGCGATTTACTTTAATAAGGTTTTCTAACAATAAATTAAGTCTTTGACAGCTTACTTTAGATGCCATCATGAACTTTGAAGAAATGGAGCTGAAGCCTTTAACTATACTAAAATGCAAGGCAGATCATTATATTATTTTTAAGATGCTATTCTGAAAGAAAAGCAAGCAATCTTTTCTGAACATCTCGGTGAGTTTCTAATAGCCGTTTTTGTATTAAATAACAAATCTATATTGTTGAAATGTAAAAGATTATCACCTTTGTAAAGATCAGCTTTTAGTAAAGCACTACAAGAACTACTATTTTCCTCATATACTTTGTGTTTCAGAATTCTTTACCAATATATTTTAGTAAACAAAAAAGTTCCTTATACAGGAATGGTGTCAATGGGAAATCGTTCTAAAATTTTGTAAAAAATCCTTCAAATTGATTTGCAATAATAGAAAAGAAAGCGAGTTTTGCCCCTAACATATTTAAAAGTACCACTTGAAAAAGTACAAAAAGTACCTGTTACACACCCTGTTTTAAAAAGTTAACAGTAGGTAAGTCAAAATTACCTGACTTTTCTAGGTTATCCCTGACCATTTATAAATGCCCTGACTTTTCCAGGTCTTCCAGGTTTTCCCTGACCAATTATAAATTCCCGACTTTTCCAGGTTCTCCAGGTTTTCCAGGTTGGCGGACACCTTGGATGACTTGGTTTTGGTACATCTTTTAGAATGAAATCCTCACTTTTGAAATGGGAAAAACACGTAATGCAACTTCTGTAATTTACTGCATCTTACCCATAAGTGCTTTGAATGGAATTTTTTGCTGTGCTTGCATTGAAAGCTTTAGGAATGTCATTGAGTAAAAAATGTCTAATGTGATCTCTAGATTGGAGAACATAGGGGTAAATACCGAAAAAGATTATGAACAATATTTTTATAATCAGAAAGAAAAAAAGGTATAAATTACTCATTGTAGCATTCCTAAAAAATAACAAGAGGAACTAACAAGAGGAACTACTTAATATTATAAAAGTTTATTCTAGAAAATTGGACATTACTTCCATTTCAAATTGTTACTTAATATTTTGCAACCTTATATTTACCATTGTTTTTAGCCAGTGTTATCAAATATATCCAAAACTTACATGTCTTTTCATTGCATGAAAATTTATTATTAAACTTGGTTCTGTAAAATAAAAAGAGTAAAATTACCTTTTCTTGAAGGCAGTTTTGTATCCCAGTTTGATTAGTAAAATTTGCTGCTAAGTTTTTATCTTGAAAATTGAGGCTCTCTTTATTTTCATCAGTGAGAGAACTTTGATCTTCCAGATCTTCTTCTTTGATCTCTTCTTTCATCAAAATCTCTCCAACCTCTTCCTAGATACAAATATATTTTTATGTAAGAACCTGATGAATATTTGGTAGTTACTAACAGAAGTAGTACTAGAAAGATACTGCACACTAACAGGCTATAGAAGTCAAGCAAGTAGTGCAGTTTGACTCATTGAATGAAAACACTGATTCCATTAAAAACTAAAGGAATTTCAGATATTTTGAATTACAGTCAAATAATATTAGTAACGGAGCAAATGAATGGAACAATCATGTGGAGATTACAAGAGAGCTGCTATTAATATTGAATCAAAATTTTTACAAAGGAAAGATTTGAGAAACTTACCTCCTTAACTGACCAATCTTTTGACATTGTTTCATCGCAACCAAAAACTGCTGGTTCTTGACCTGGGAATTCTTGCTCAGTTCCATCACAGGATTCAAAAAATTCTTCCTTGATCTTACAAGATGAGATTTCTTTGCAATCATCCTGATAGGAATTTAATAAAGATTTGAATCTTATTAAAAACTTCACTCAATTATAATGATTCATTCTAATTACATAGAGTATAGAGAAGTGTAAAAATAAAATTAAGCAATAAAACTAAAGGAATAATGAAGTATGTAAGTATTGAAATTTTCAGATACCTTTATGTTATTCAAATGGGTAACCTGTAAATCTTCAAATTCTTCCTACTGTCATCTCTTCAAAACTATCCTTAAAAGGATATTTATTTATAGAGAAATATGCTAATATTGTAGGACTGAAATAAATTGTTGACAAAAATAGTCAAGAAAAGATCTATCAAGTAAAACTATCTAAATGGCTTGGTATCTTTTTCAAAGGGTAATAAACACAAGAATTACACAATGGATTGCACTCTACCATTTTCAACATTATTATCTATGATATTCTTTTTGAAATCCCAACACCAAACTCTACAGCTATGTCAATGATATCACCATCCTCACACTACATGCAAAGCAAACTCATGCAGATTGAAATCCACAATGCTATATCAAAAGACTTGAATAATGGATACAATAGAAGCTAATTATTGTCTCACAAACTAAAGTACATAAAACATGCACATAATACAGTATTAAATATTAAACTACTTTACAAGGACCCTGTTACAGTGCTCAGTGTCACCTTAGTGACAAACCAACTTCTTAACAACCTAAAGGAAAAAAGAAACTAACAAATAAACAAGAATGAACACACTCCATCATTCAGATTGGAGACTAATGAACCTATCTACAAAAGATATTTATCCCTCATTTGCTTATACCTCCATAGCTTGGTTGCAAAATCTTACATCCAGCCAACTCGCCACACTACAATACACATGAAAGCAATCTACATTGCTAGCAATCAAGAGCTTCCCAATAAATCACTTACTAGCATAAAGGTAGTAAAATAAAACACTATATTGACCTCTTCAAATACAGAATTCATCTATAATATAGGTAATTAAAACCAACTATATCATTACGGGCAAAACACTTACCATCCTGCAAGAAAGATGCAAAAAACCTTATAAGCAAGCAAAAATTATCTACAAAATAATTCACACACATGGACCTTAGCAAGGAAAAATTAAGTAAGGAATGACTGAGTCACTCTCTCTTAAAAACAAATATCTGAATAATCATATTAACATACCTTTTTATTATCCAATAATTCATCCAAAAATAGATGTTCATTAGTCATGTTTATATCCATATTTAATTCACGATTTTTATGGGCTTTCTTATATAGTTTAAAAGGTTTCTGTTGGATAAATAAATGTCTTTCATATACCAGTCATTTACCTTGCAATATATTATTTTGACAGCTTCTTTTTAAAACAATTTTTATCTTTAGAAATAACCCTAAGGATCAAGAGATAAATTTGAGTCAGATACAACCTTCATTTGCCCTTTCTGAAAAACTTTAAAAATGATGGACCAGTTTAATACTGATTAGTAATTTTTACAAGAGCCTCCAAAAATCGTCACAGGTGGACAGATTCCAGACTTATTGGCAGCTAATTATCTCAGTCATGGGGTGAGATCATGCAAAAAATGAGGTGAGATTGGTAAAATGGCGAAGATAGATGAAGGTAATAGAGATGTGGTTCCTCTGTCATTATTGGGGCTGAGAAGGTACACAACTATGGGGACTGGGAAAAAGGAGGAATCCAGAGAAGTGCTTTGAGCAGTAGATTATTGCTGAAGAGAAAATAACACTTTTTCCCTTTGCTTACAATTATTATTTCTGCCAAGTGAAATGAATGGTAACTACAGCTAAAAGATCAAATGTGAACTTGTCTTTTTCTTGTTATGAAATTACATTTCTTAATTGATTAGGGACCATCCTTCATCAGTACACACTAGTATTATCTCACAGTAAAGATGACAAAAAAATCAAAATGACTGGCTAATAACATTCCTCCAAACAAAATGCTAGAATAATGAATCAAACTCAAATAGGAGCCAAATTAAGTGAAAGCTGGTTTTAAACAACTCCAAATTGTGAGCAGAGCCAAAAACCTCAGGCAAAACATTCCATAATTCCATAATCTGGAAGTAAAAAAATGTGGATCTAGCCAAGGTGAAAGATTTATGGACAAAAAGGTTGAGAGAATAGCCTGGATGGACTAGCAATCCAGATATATATATTTTTATATTTTGGGAGTCCATCTTGCAAGTGCTTACTAGGGTAAAGGTCGCCGTACTCATATCACAGCCTACTTCTAGACTATATTAAAAACAAATAATATTTAAATAACACTAAAAAGGTAAGGCTAAAAAACAGCAAAAACAACAAAAGAAAAAGCCAAAAGGTAACAAGAGGAAGAGTGCTCCAGTGTCGGGGGTAGGCCCACCTCGTCCTGGCACAGTAACATGTGACCCACAACAAACAGTCAAATAGAGTAGAGGAGGCCAGGCTCCTCCAAAAAGTGATATAGTCCATAAGTAGGGGTGCATGAACCAGTCCTGATTATAAAGAAAAAGCGGTCTTCCCGGTACTGTGAAAGGTATTGTGCAAGAAGATCACCCAGACTGGAACATTCACCAAGAATGTGCCGAACAGACTGTGGACAATGCAATTGACACAACAAGACCAGGCAAGCGCTCCATCAAATGGTGGTGCATCCTCCGAGTGTGTCCAATTTGGAGACGAGACAAAGCAATCTGAATGCATCACGGCATTGGGGGGTAGGACCATGGGAATAGTGGCGGTGCAATGGCACATAACTTTAAGTACCCTCAACCGTCTCTCATTTTCTTTGCCAAGCTGCCCTCCTGTATTCCTGTTGTGTAATCAGTGTGGGAAAGAGCTAAATGGTGTTCTGGTAGCCCAGTCATGTGGACTCTTTGGCGCCCTCATTCCCTGCAATTCCTATATGTCCAGGAACCCAGGAGAAGATAATCTCAACATCAGCCTGGCTTGCCAAAACTGTGGCATCACAGATATAGCAAACAAGGGGATGCAGAGATTCCGATGCTGCGAGAGCACTTCATGGCATTTTGTGAGTCGCTACAAATTACAATCCAGGCTCTGAAGCAGGCACATCACATTATCTCCCGTACCGAGCGGCGTATTGGAACCAACTCAGCCATGAACAAAGATGCAGCGCCTGGCAGACTTTAAATAGAGTGGATATGGTGTGGTATACCGACTGCCCTCTTGGGTCTTGGAGCCATCGATATACATTGGCGCAGTTATAGTGTGACACGAACCGTGCTCCAAAAATGCAGAACCCAGTACTCCCAGCGCTGTAGAAGCTTTGGGAGCAGATTTTAAAATTTTTTTTTTCAAGGGGCTATCTGGCGACTGCCAACTTAGGCATAAGTTGCCATAAACAAACAGCCTAGTTTTAGGCTATTTTAAAAAATTAAATCGGAAACAATAAAAAGAAATAACAATAACAATAACAAAGCAATAACAAAAACAAAAACAATTAAACCGGGTTAAATGAAAGGGAGAAGGCCGGCCTCCCCCCAAAAATCAATAAGTCCAGAAGTCAAAGTACACACACTCGTCCCGAGTACAAGGGACAGGCGGTAGCGACCCCGCCCATCCCGGTACCGGGACAGGTGTCGTGCGCGAAGATCACCCAGACTGGGACATTCGACAAGAATGTGCCGAACAGTCTGGGGGACGACGCAGTCGTTGAAATAGGGCGCAGGCGAGCGCTCCATAAAATAGCGATGCGTCACACGAGTGTGCCCGATTCGGAGATGACAGAAAGCAACCTGAAGACGCCGCGGCATTGGGGGATAGGTCCATGGGAACAGTCGCGGTGGAATGTCACGCAACTTTAAGTTCCCTTCCACCGTCTCCCATCTTCTTTGCCAAGCAGTCCGAAGAGCTGCGCGTATTCCTGCCATGTAGTCAGTGTGAGGAAGAGCGAAACGCTGGTCCGGTCGCAGAGTGCTCGCGTTCTCTTTGGCACCCTCATCGGCGCGCTCATTCCCCGCAATTCCTACATGTCCAGGAACCCAGCAGAAGATAATCTCGACATCTGCCCGGCTCGCTAAAACAGTGGCGTAACGAATTCGCGAACCAGGGAATGCGGAGATTCCAATGCCCCGAGAGCACTCAGGGCGCTTTGTGAGTCGCTATAGATCACAATCCGGTCTCCGAACCGGGCACGTTGTGTAATCTCCCGTACCGAGTGGTGTATTGCCACCAGCTCGGCCGTAAAGAGAGACGCAGCGCCTGGTAGAGCCCCACTGACTTCAAACAAAGGGGATACGGCGTGGAAGCCAACCCCCTCTTGGGACTTGGAGCCATCCGTATACACTCGCACGGTACCAGCGTGACACGATGTGTGCTCCAAAAAGGTCGAACGCAATACTCCCGGCGCAGTACAAGCTTTGGGAGCAGAGGCGTGGCGACAAATAGCCAAATGTGGTACCCTCCAGGGTGGCGTCCTGGGCAGAACCAGGGGCGCCACCGGCCCGAGAGCTATATCTACCTCTCGAAGGAGTTTCCTGGCCCTAAACCCAAAGGGCTTAGGGTATGACTGGCGTCTCTCGGCGGCATAAGCACCATCGAGATCAGCTGCGGATGCAGTGAGAGCTGTTGGCGACTGAGGGAGGCGCCGGGCTCGCGCGTACAGGGGAGTGATGCACTGTACGCGGCACAGAGCGAGTGGCATCTCCTCAGCATCGACCAACAGGCTCTCAATGGGGGAAGCACGGAAGGCACCGGTCGCAAGGCGAAGGCCGGTGTGGTGGATCGAATCCACCTTCCGCAATAAACGCTCGGCTGCGGATGCATAAAACTCGCATCCGTAGTCGAGCTTCGAGCAAACAAAGGATCGATAAAAAAGTAAGGCAGTAGCCCTATCAGCGCCCCAAGCACTGAGCGTCACGGAACGGAGAATGTCCATGGCGCGGGTAAAAGAGACCCTAAGGCCGCAAATATGAGCCTCCCAGGTGAGGCGTCGGTCGAATACAAGACCAAGGAAACGGTGCGACTCAACCACATCCAGGCGCACCCCATTAAGAAACAAATCTGGGTCGGGGTGAAGCCGTGGATGGCGGCAGAAGTGCACCACCTTAGTCTTGGCTAAAGAAAACCAAAACCTGTGCGCTTCGGCATAGCGAGAGACGCGGTTCAATGCCTGTAGGAGTCCACGCTCCAGAGTTGGCCTCTGTTTCGCGCCAAAAGAGATCCAAAGGTCGTCCACGTAGAGCGTAGCGAGAAATCTTCCGGCAGCACCGAGGTGATGCCGTTGATGCTCAGGGAAAGAGTGTGACACTGAGGACATTTCCCTGCGGGACACCCTCTCCCTGCTCCTTTGGGCCGGAGAGGGCTCCCTCCACCCGTACGCGGAATCGACGATCTCACAAAAATTCAGATATAAACATTGGGAGGCGTCCCCTCGCCCCCATCGTGTGGAGAGTCTCCATGATACCGTATCGCCATGCGGTATCATAGGCCTTCTCCAGATCAAAAAACACCGTGGCGTAGTACTGTCTACGAAGGAAAGCCTCGCACACGGCATTTTCCAGTCGGAGCAGAGCATCCGACGTGGAGTGGAACTTACGGAAGCCACACTGTGCAGAAGACAGATGGCCTACACTGTCCAGGAAATAGGCTAATCTAACATTTACCAATTTCTCCATCAACTTGCACACGCAAGAGGTTAGAGAGATTGGGCGGAAACCGGTCGGAGTAGAGTGATCTCTCCCCGGTTTGCGAAAGGCAAGCACAGTAGCGATTCGCCAGGAGTCTGGGAGAAGACCTTCCACCCAGATCCTGTTGAACAAATCTAACAGAAAGGCCATGCCTCGCTCACCTAGATGTCGAAGCATGGCGTACGGGACATCGTCCGGACCATGGGCGGTGTCCACGCACGAAGCGAGAGCGGAACGCAACTCGCTTACAGTAAACTTGTCGTTGAAGGGTTCTCCGCCTCTGGAGGTAAAGTCCAGCCGGCGGCCTTCCGCGACATCACGACGTGCATTGAATGCTAGCGGAGCAGCATCACGGCTAGAGAATGCAGAAAAAGCGGTCGCGAAGCATTTCGCCACGGACGCGGGGTCCGAGATTGCGGTCCCATTCTCCTGGAGAACGGGAAGGGGGTCCTGCGAGAACTTGCCCCGAATCCTTTTGACTCGCTTCCACACCTCAGCTAAAGATGTCTTCCCGTTAAGTGAAGACACGTATGCCCGCCAAGAAGAGCGGCGGGCGTGCTTCGAAATATACCGGAACCTAGCCCTAGCCCGACGAAATTCAGCGACAGTGAAATCGTTCGGGCGGCGCTTATAGCGCATGTAGGCATAACGCTTCTGTTTGAGGGCCGTCTCACACTCGGCCGACCACCTTGGGAGTGGTCGGCGTGCAAAACGGCCAGACGTTTTGAGAATAGTAGTCAGGCCCGCGGCGATGAGGTTACCGTAGAAGAACTCAACAGCCTCATCTACCGACCTAAACTCCGCGACCGAGATAGAGAATTCAGTCATTTCCTGAAATGCAGGCCAACGCGCCCATGCCAAGCATCAGCGATGTGGGCTCGCATATCATGGTCTCCTGCAAAAAAATTACTAACGGGGAACGGGATGAGACGAGCCTCCGCAGCTCCTCCCAGTTGGCCCAGGGTCCACGGGAATTCCCTTGAAGGAATATGCCCTGCTCCGAGGTGACGCGGGGGCCCTCTTCGAAGAGAAGACCATCACGGAAATGGCCGTACGCTTCCCCCGGAGGCAGAAGCCCCGGGCACTGTTGGCCGGACAATGCACTGTCGTTTTCGAGGACTTATTGGGGGAGGTTGGGCTAGCCATCCGAGTCTTTTCCTCCCTCCGCCTCGAAACCTTAGGCAGGCGTTGCGCCTTCGGAGGAGGGGAGGTTCCCTCTTTTCGAAGATCCACCATCTCCGAGCCACCCAGCCCACCACTAGGCGTGGGCGAAGGACCGAAGCTCCCTTGTTGCTGTCCTTCTTTCAGGGGACAGCTTTAGGAACCCCGGAAGATGGCCTGGCGACCAACACTAGGGGTGTTGCCTCCTGTGAGTCTAACGACTCGGTGGAGGCGCATGACGGTTTCGCCTTACGGGAAACTGTCAGGTGGGAAAGAGGGGGGCAGCCCTGTTTTAGGCCGCGGATGGGTGTTAACCTTTTGTGCCGCCAGCTTTACCAGGGGAGCGTCCGGGGTGGGTAGAACCTGCCGAAGGGTGCCGAATGGGCGCTGAAGTGACCATACTCGTATGCCTGGAGGGGACGGGAGCAGAAGGCGCCTTTTTACTTCACATTGAAGCATAGGACGCCCCGGGTTGTGCAGGGCACGCCAAGACCAAGTCCTTAGCTTCGCGGAATGAGAGTCGATTTTTGCCTGAAAGGCCAGGGTTTCTTTCTCAAGGAGATATGCACCACATTGCTTCGAAGAAGCGGGGTGCGGCTCTCCGCAATTGAAACACCTGGCCACACACTATTTGGACTTATTGTGTGCGGCCTTGGAGCAATTTACCAGACCTCGCGTGACTACGACTTTGCACTTCTACATGAACGATTCGTATAGCCGAAGCGGTTGATAGTAATAGCACCGCCGCGGCAGTGGCACGAATGCCTTCACGCGGTACCAACCGGCACGCACCGACTCAGGGAGCTAGTCACAGTCGAACGTGATGAAGAGTGTAGGAGTGGGTATCGAGGCCCCTCCCTGTTTTCTCATCACACGTTCGATCTTGACCGCCCAATGACCGGCCAGCTCTAAGGTGATGTCCTCTATGAAGTAGTCAACGAGTTCCCTCGCACAAACTACTCTTTTCACAAAGTTCATGGTAGAGTCCGGTGTCATACTCACCGGGGTTCAATCAAGTATCCGAAGAGCACTTATCTTGGCCGCCTCGGAGGGAACCGCAGCATTCGCCAGGAGGCTCCCGTCCGAGAAACGGGTCACCTTCGGCTCTACTAATTACATTAGCTAAAGCTGTCCTTGGCCAACATGCTACCATCAGTAGAGCGAATAACTAAGAAGCGTTTGAAGACAGCGGGCTCCAAAATGCCAGGTAACCTCTGAATTAGGGGGCCACAATGTTATCGAGGCTCCGCCCTGCGTACTTTTCTTCTTATTCTGTGGCTCCGCACCCGTGGGGGGCAGATGGGCCGGATGTATCGGTCTTGGCTTGGTCGCTTACCGAAGTTGCAGCAGACCCATCCATCCCCGCCTCCCCCGCGGATGGAGAGGAGCCCCAAGTCTTCTTAGTCCTTTTCCTATTTTTTTTTTTTTAGGAGGAGAGCGGGAATGAACCCACTCCTCCCCTCCGCCGGCAGGAACCCCCGGGCCACATGGACCGGCCTCAGCCATGTCCTTCTCAGAGATGGAGAAGGTCTTGGCAGTCGCAAGGGCACCGGTCGGAGGAGATCCCTCCCCTCTTTGTACTGCCTTGGAAACCCAGGCCATTTGAGAAGGACCTTACATAGGGGCGGATTCGGGTTCGGTGCTTGGCGCCGAGTCCGGATACGCTCCCATGCAAGGGCCTTCCGTCTGTAACTGGGTTGCCTCAAAGATCATGTCTATCTCAGGGGGCCTCCAGTTGGCCATCTCCCCAGCGACATTGCAGGTTCTACTGGCAGCAGTGTCTTTAGTCTCGTCTTGGGAGTCACAGGCCTTGACCCCGGTAAGGTTCAATATTCTTGCCATCAGGTCTTTTGAGGGAAGCGACCGAAAGGGTCTGGCTTTGCTCTCCCCTCTAAAGGGGTTTGCCCTACCAAGCCGCTTCAATGGGGAGCGATCGGCTATGGGTTGCCTGCTGGCTTTCTTGGCAGTTCCCTTGGGAAGAAGAGGGGGGACTGCCTCTGGTAAAAGGGAGGTGCCCGAAGGCATCTCTAGACATGGGGGTGAGGGGGAGTCCCCTACAGCCATAGGCGAAAGAGAGGAGTAAGCCTCCTCTCCGGTTAGAGAAATTTTAAGGGTTCCCTGCGCAAGCACAGAGGGGAGTTGTTCGAAGGCGGCTCCGTTGATGGACAAGGGGAATTTGAGGGAAGATTTTTAATTTTCTCATCATTGGTCATGGGGTGACCCTAAATTTTTCATGGTATGCATACGCTCATCACTCCTCGCAGTGGCCCGCTCTGTAAGGGGTGCGTAGAGGCGTAGCAGAGCCAGGTGCCACCATTCAGGACCACCCCTCCTGCCTGGTGGCCTGGTAGTCCCTCGGCATGGCGGCTCCACGTTGAACATGGTGTAATAAAATAGATGGTAAAGTGAGAAGGAAAGGGGATATGAGGAAGGTATGGGTGGGGATGAAGCAGGTTGTTAAAAACCCACCATCCCAGACCAGAGCTCAAGAGTTAGGGAACATTGCTCCCACCCCCATCAGCCCCGACCTGGGATAGTTGGCTGAGAAGGAGGTCAGCATCTACCGTGTGAAATTAGAGGCTGACCAGAGAAAGTTGTGGGAGAGTTGTATGAAAAGCGAGGAAACAGGGGGTTAACATAAGTGTTCTGAAGGAAGGAAAAGAGGCTAAGCTGGGGTCGGACGGGGTGCTGAGTCTCGTCAGCACGGCGGCCAGGCAGGCAAATCGCCGTGGCCCTTACGGGGCCCTGGAGAAGAAGCAGAATGTTGTTGCCAACCTCCAAAGTGTGGAGGAATCAGAGGATCCTCCACCCAAGGTTCACGTCAAGGAGGCTGACTTAGAGAACAAGACAGTTGACTCTGTCACAAAAAACACTGAGAAATTCCTGTATCAGCTGGAAATCGACAAAGGGTTCCTGGACATCGATCCTACCCGGTGGGGGACAAAATCCATATACAAAACCAGCGTAAGGCACTCGAGTAGGTGGGCTTCTGATCATCAACAATGCCATGGAATGAGGGGTCGCTCTTATGCAGGATTTCAATAAGAATCCTTGCACGAAGTTTGAGGACCAAATGCAATGCCTCTTGCATGTTGTCGAAGAGCACCGGAAAATGTACCTGATGGCCAAATATAATAATTTATGTTTGATATCATTTTCATTTTCATTATTCTATATATTTCAATCATTAATTTAAATATAAAATATTCATTAATTTTTTTTAGAGAATGATAATTTGCTTGGCTAAACTTTTATGTTAACCAGGTGATCGTTTTCACTAAATTTAATATTGCATGACTCATGATAAAGGCTTCGGCGCAGAAGAAAAAGCGTCTGCTCTCTCAGTTCTCACAAAAGGGTCAACTTCAACGTGTTCATAACAAAAGGCGTTCTGGACGTCTTTTCAATAAATTCTTTGTTACAAGAGAAAGTTAATGATAGCTTACCCAACATACTAACAAGAGGAATAAGCTACTCCAGACGGCAACGATATTCTCTGGAACGAAATATCATAAATCCCTGGATACAGTATCAGTCCTTTTCCCAAGGTAAGCCAATTTTTTATCATTCTCTTTGCTCATGTTAAGTTTAACTCATAAAAAGTTCTTATACAAAAAAGGGAGCCTGACCAAGATGGAACACTGATTAATGACTTGTGTAATATGAGGCAATTTCTCTCATCCATGAAAAAAAGTATGGTGACTGCAACATGAAGATATGATCCAATCAAAAAGAAATTTATCTTATTTTGTTTCTACACCTATGTGACACACCCTACTATCTACCCTAATCTATTTACAACCTAGTCTATCCAACATCCCTTCCTAGCAGCACTCACACTCTTCTATCATAAACAAAGAAAAGTAGGGTAAAAGGACAGACTAAGGCAAAGTAGTGAAAATCCATAGCTACAAAATGGGGAGAATGGCTCCCAAATCTACTCTCTATTCACAGAGCAGCCATCTACCACAAAGTTACAATCTCATAATTATGAAAATATATGCTATATGGTCAATAGATATCCAACTTTATAAAACAAAGAATTTAAATTATTTAACCTTGGAAATAATATTAACCAAATTGTTTATAATATAAAAATGCTTAGATATATAAATGCTTTGAATTAGAGTATATTTTCTAGAAATATTTTTGGATTTTTTTTACTTCATAAGTAAAATAATACACAGATAATACCTAAATCTAAATGTATTTTGAGTTATAAATACAGTAAACCATCGATATAATGAACTATATGGGGCGGGGGGTTGCTCGTTAAAGCCGAAAGTTCGTTAAACGTGATGGCCATTAAAAGTGATGGAAATAACGAACCAAGTTCGTTATATCCGATAATTTATTTGTTATATGGAATAGTAAGTAGCACTCATTAAGAGAGGAAGGAGGAGGAGAAAGAGAAGCCAGAACAACCACTCCTGCGCGATGTTCACAGCCAACTGAGCTGTGAGCCAGAGAGTCGCAGCAGGGAGTTCAGCCAGGAAATTTTGTCCATTATATCCGAAATTCGTTATATTGAGGTTCGTTATATCGAGGGTTTACTGTAGTTAAATTTAAGATACTGAAAATGAAGCAAAATTAATTAAAAAAACTTCTGTGATCAGAGTAGGGTTATACAATGGACAATCACCTTGAGAAATAAATCCTAGTTTCTAGAGGGGTTTTTAATTAAAAAAATAGTTGTATCGGAATAATATCTTTCTTGATATAAATGACATTTACAGATAAGTATATTCGATATAACCAATTACTAAATTGTATGGTATCGGGGTAAAATTTTCAATACCATCCAAATGTGCAATAAGTAACAATTCCCAAATGTCATAAAGTGGCCACAGATAACTCTTTAATTTATACAGTGGTGAACCACCTCCTTAGCCCCCCCCCTCCTATAACTGTTTTAATCTTACCCCTTACCCCCATAACTGTTTCATCCCTCCCCTTAAAAAAACAGTCTAGAACAACTATTATTTGTATTATTACTATTATTCATCTATTTAGAACAATAATATAAATTATCATTGCTTCATAACAAAACAAATATATTTATAAATACTAAATAGGTACATATACCATATAAAGTAACATCATAAATATCCAAAATAAAGTAAAAAGAATAAAAAATTATGTAAATATAAATTATGCTAAATTAAATAACATCTTTTTAATAGAATAAAACATACTTACAAGAGCCGATCATGCTCGAACCTGGGTGCTTGCATTTCTCCCTGTAATCCATGCTGCCTCTGGTAAGATGATGCCATGGGCGACTGCCCATACCTAAATCCAACCCTGAAAATATTAATATATATATACCTTGTAAACTTGTAAAACGTTGCCTTCGTTAGGAGCTTCTTGAAGTGGGGTTAATGCAGAGCCAACATAGTCTTGTAATCACATTTACGATGGGCGGTCAATAAGTTTTGCGAATCGGTAAGGCAAAACAGAGGAAGGGGGATGGCTGTTTGTGGGGGTGTTAGGACAAGTTATGACAAGTCAGGACCTGCAGCCGCACGCTCCTGCCTCGTCTATTTAAGCAGCAGTAGCTGATCGCAGATCGTTAGTCACAAAATTTTCAACAATGGAGAAGGTTGAGCACCGCCCAGTGATCAAATTTTGACCAAGGAAGGCAAGAATGCAAAAGAGATCCATGAAGGCATGGTTGCAGTGTACACCGACACCGCCCCTTCCTATGCAACCATTGCTTGCTAGAATAGGGAGTTTCGCCATGGTCGTGAGTCCCTTGAAGATGACCCCCATCAGACATGACCAACGAGGAAAATATGGCCAGTGTGGAGAGCAGGATCCTCGAAAATCGAAGGGTGAAGGTCGAAGAAATCGAGCGAGAACTTGGAATATCACATGGAAGTGTTATCAACATCATCCACGACAATTTGGCCATGCCAAAGGTCTCTGCCTGTTGGGTCCCTAGAAACCTCACGCCCCATGATCGACTTCAACGTTGTCAAAGTCCACAAGGCCAGAGTTGCACAAGCTGCCCTGCGCGAGTGCGGATTCGAGAAGCTCAACCATCCACCCTACAGTCCAGATCTAGCCCCTTGAACAGAACTCGGGAGATTTCTGGTTGTCTCGGAATTCGAAGCCTCAGGGACAAGTGGTGCAAGTGCATTGAAGTCGAGGGTAGTTATATTGAAAAATAATAAAACACTTTTCCTCATATCTCTTTTCCTTATATCTGAATTGCAAAACTTATTGACCTCCCCTCATATTTTATTATCAATTATTACATTCTAACATGCTAATCTAAGTAATTTAAAATATTAGATTTTCCTTTGTTTTAATATATTTTTCATAATTTTGTGTCTATTTTTTCCTTCCTGGCCTCTTTCCATTCATTCAGCTTATAGTTGTTAGAGAGAAGCTTCACCTACAACGCCCTATAACACTATAAAGGATAATTTGGCCAATTCTAAGCCTTAATTTCAATATGAGATTTTTTAAGCTTAATGCTTATCAGAGCAATTAATTTAATAATATTCAATGCAAAGATGCACATTCCCTTTGTTCTAATATATTTATTGTCATAAACTTGTTTCCATTTATTTCCTTCCTGGCCTCTTTCCATTAATTCATCTAAAGGAGAGCCTTGAGCTATAAGACTAATAACCAGTGATAGGATTCAAAAGTTTTAAGAACAGGTTCTCCCAACACAGGTCTCACTAACAAGTTATCTTACTATCAGTCTCTAGCATCAAACCATATTCGCTTGCTTGGTATACGTGCAAAGGTTGATCTTTGGGTTGTTATATGCTAGAGTCTAGCAAGTAAAATTATTAATTTTAGTTATTTTCCCAACTTCAAGTTAAATTTCTAAATGATATGAGGACTGAAACTAGCTAACTTTTAAAGCAACTTTTAAATTAATACTGAGCACTGATATAGTAAATGAATATTGAAATATTTGGGTAGTTGCAAATGTTATCCATTAGATTTTTACTAATTGTGAGAATGTTGTGCTAATATTTTTATAACAATTATAAAATATCTATTTTCTATGAGTTAAATATATTTTAATTAATTCAAAAGTAATGTTTATTTTTTATATTTTGCTGCATATTATTAAGCAACCTTTACTTGTGAGGGGTAATATCAGTTTATAGTAGATTTGTATTTGAATTATGCATTTACATTGCATGTTGGGATTTTGGAAAGAAAAAATACTAAGGAAAATGCTTTAGTTTAAGTCTTTTTTTATTCATGATCTTTCATTTTAAACATTTTCAAATAGCCACTTGATTGTCATCATAGTCTTTAGCCTTTTTTATTTTCCCCCTGTTGGCATCTGCACTCAGTCATTTTTTTCTAAGCCATGTTTGACAGAAGGAGTGGCTTTACTATATCAAATGGCAGACTAATAAGATAATTGTCATAAAGTTTGATACATTTCCCATTGTATGACATACAAGAAATATTTGTTGCAAAGATGGGCAACCATCCAGGAATGTTTTGTCTCACTAGAGAAATATTTGTACAATGCTGGATAAGCAACCCACACAACAAGTGCAGATCTCAAACAGCAAGATGGCTATCCTGGTCCAAGAACTCTACCTGTCTTTATAATTTGCCGCCCCCATCCTCAAAATTTTGACCAGTTCATTTTGGTTGATTGTTGAAAGATTGTGCAGATTTTATCCATAAATATTTTCAAGTGATTAAACTTGTTTTATATCACTGTCAGAATCATCAAAAATAAGTTTCAACCGATGGTTTAACCCATTAGTCACCTGAGGGCCTTTATACATCTTCGATTCGGTGCTATGTAATTGCCCGAGGGCCTTTTGTGTATAGACTCGTATTAACCGTGATAATTATGATGATTTGTCAATTTTTTTTTCAAACTCTTATATTAGTGATTAAACATCTAATTAAAATACATAAATAGCTTAGGTCAGTCCTCCTTTGTTTGTAAACCAAAACTTATGAATGAGAGTAACTTGACTCCGTTCTAGGCCTCAACATAACAAAACCACAAAAAGAAGTTGATTTATTACATATATCTGTGTAAACATGCCGTTTTTGATGACTTCTTTTTTGGGGGGTTAAATACACTTATGTTTTTCATTTTTCATCCAATTAAAATGAGAAAATGCACTAACTTAGTATGTTATTGAAAGCACACAAACCAGCAAGCCTATTTTGTCTGGAAAATACAGCTTTATAGGTCAAAAATAAGCTCTGAGCAAGGTTTTAGGAAATTTAAGATATAAAAGTCTCTCATGAATAGAAGCACTGTTTTCCATAATTAGAAATGTTTTAAAGTGTAACTGATTTAAAAAGCATCAAATAACCATGGATGTCAATGAAAATTTGTAGAAAAACTGAGAATAATCAATCATGATTATAAATATGTAGAAAGTTATTAATAATTTTGTAATTATATCAATAGAATAATTCTTTTCAATTAAAATCATATATTATTTGATTTATAAAAAAAGATTTAAATATTTTATCAGAATTATTTTCGATAACATGTACCATTTGTAATTTTGCCCAAGGTGAGTTTGAGAAAATAAGCCAGGCGCTAAAAGGGTTAAACTAGCGATTCCTAACCAGTACGCAAGGCAAATTACTGATGGGGCACAGAAAGTTTTGGGAAGTGAGGGGGCATCAGGTCCAATGAAGGGGGCCACAGAGCTTAATTTTCTTATAAAATTATTCTAGTAATTTGAAAATTATCTAATTATATGCCTTTTGACAATATGGCATATTTGACTATATGTAGTTCTACATAATCTGTTAATCTAGTGACAAGTATCTATTTAATCATAAAACACTGAGCTTTTTCTTCAATATACAACAAAGTTGTAATGATTTATTAGTTATACATTTGGCAGCATCGTATCTATGTTCCACACCCACAGCACCAATACTTGCTACAGTTGATACTCAGTCAGTATCCATGTTCCAAGTTGTACCATAATTTCTGCTCTGTGACAATCTTGTTTGTGTGCAGTATTTTTTTATTTTTTTGGTATCTTTTTAATCATCATAAAATTACTAATATTATATGGTGACTCTAAACATAATATTTATAAAATATATGCTACTACTAAGGATAATTTTACCTGCACTTTTTACTGTATCATATTTCTAGTAGATATAATATCTCTAACAATTACTTTATTTCTCTTTAAATTATTTGCTAATGACAATATCATCGCTCGCTTGCATTGCTTATACAAAATGTTTATTGTTTCAATAAATATTACATTTTCTGGTTGTAATATTTGCTTACATTTATGTTCATTATGTGCTTAAATGGTATCATAAGCATAATGCCAAATGTGAATACCAGCATTCATAAACTCTAAAAGTTATTAACTGTTTCTAAGGGTGAAGTGCAACACACCCCACCCTACATCTTTGCGATCTATAATCGAATGGCATCAAATAGGGTTAAAATTATTATGTAGTGGTTAACCATTGTAAACTGTTTACCTAGTAAATAAATCGCATATTTTATATATTCTTGAAAATATATATTTGTACAGTATATACAATTTATTAAAATTCAACTCACAGGTGTGGCCCATTTCCTCTAACGTTACGTTTAACAAAGGCAGAATAAATACCTTTCAAAAATCTTTGTCAGGGTTTGGAGAATAAGTTAAGGTACAAAGGAAATAGTGATATTAATGGATGTAATCGCTTGACTGAACTAGATATAGACAAATAATTATTTCCTGATTATGTAAAGCTTCCAATAGAAGCTGCTAGGTTCATAAACACTAATAATTTATATGTTAAATCTGTAGGTTACATTAAGCGAGAGGAACTTTAGAAAACTGAAACTTATAAAAACAGTCATCCCTGTCTCAAGACACAATGAATTCTTTGGCAAGTTTGTGTATAGAAAAATGATATTGCAAAGAATATAAATATAGAAAGTGCCATAAAAGATTTTCTGATCAAAGGATAGGACAAAATGTTTCAGGTTAAAAAAAAATATCATTATTCATTGTTTGTTAAAAAAAAACAACACAGGTAATAAACTGATTTCTATTATTCTATATTTTTTGTTTTTTTCCTTTTGAAATTTTTATAGTTATACTTAAGAAGGGAACCAAACATCTGCTTATCCAGAGCACCAGCAACCATAGAGCCAGGTACTGAAGGGAAGGTTTATGAAATGTGGACATATATTCCCAAAGATTCCAAATGGCATTATATTTAGTGCGAGTCTTCTGAGAGGCTCCACACCAAAGTATCACATTAATAAATGCATCTAATTCCACTAATAGTACCGTTCAGAGCCTTTTGTAAATATTATCAATTGCCGGAAAATTGCACTCTGGGTTTAGAGAGCAACTTGCATTGAAGGGAAGATGCCCATAAACATGTTAATAAAGTTGCCAGCCTCATTGTATGCAGATATGAACTTATATTTAAAGGGGTTTTAATTTAAATTTGTGCGAAGCAACTGGATTTTTTTTATAGCAATGCGTTAAATTTCAAAATTTATAATTATGTCAAAATTAATTTTATTTATAAATAATCTGTCAATATCAATGAAGTGCATCCGCTCGGTAGCACAGACTTGACGCCTCTATGGGAGAAGCTTCAAAACTGGTACTAAGAAGCTTTGGTTAATTTGGTGTCACTTGGTGATCGCCTACTTGATAGTGATATTAAAAGCAAAACAATAAACTAAACAAAAATGTAATTGAGACAAAAAAGTAAAGCGCTACAAAAAGCAAGCACAGTAGCCCAGGAATCTAAAAAAATACCTTTTGTCCACATTCTATTAAACAACACTGAGGGATTGGTCTTGCTTCGCTCACCAAAGTATCTAAGCTCATGTATGGGATGTTGTCTGGAGCATGGATGGTAGTCATGACTGACGTGAAATTGGAACAGTCACCCACCTAGCATAAAGAGGTTATTGAATACTTCCCCACATCTGGAGGTAAAGTCCATTGGACAGGATTCATAGATTCCATGATGTGCATTAAATGCTGGTTGATTAGCATTACGGATATAGAATATATAGAAAGAGGGTGGCAAGATGTGAGCCAAGAAAAAGGGGTGAGAATTTGGGTCCTATCCTCCAAGAAGATGGGACGGGGATGTTGCCTAGTAGCGCAAGTTCTTTTATCACCCCTCCAGGACGATAGACCGTAATCTCTCATGTCGCATATGCGGCCAAAGCCTTGCTACTCTCTAAGGATCATTTCACACTTGCCAACCAAAAGGAGACAAACGGTATGCAAAACCCCATGACCACCCAGTGGCATACTTAGGGATTTGGGGGCTGGGGGTCATTATATGAATTTGGGGCCCCAACATACAAATGTTTGATATTATGAATGATATGACAAATACTCCTGCAATATTTATGTGCACTCTGGAGATGATTAAGTAGGAAACTTTAATAGGGAATATTTATATATGATTAAACATAAACTAAAAAATATGAAACTGAGATATTACATATTGAGCAAATATACTAGTCAAAATTCATATTGATACATTCCATTAATATGATACAGCAACAATAAATTAATTATTAAGACAATTTAATACAGAATACTTATGTATGATGACAAGAAATAAACTACAAAATATGAACCAAAGTTATTACATTTATCAAATATACCAGTAAAAAATTATATTGATGCATTTTACCAGTTTGACACAACAATATAAGTAGAGATTAATGCAGTTTAATTCAGAATTTAACCCAGACTCCGCTTCCAATGGGGGCCTGGGGTAACTAAAATTTTTGCCCCCTTGCTGCCCCCCCTTAGCTACGCCCTGTAAGGACCTAAAAATGGTAGTCATGTCAATGATGGTTAAGTTGATGGAGAATATATCAACAGCCTCATCAACTGACTACAAAAATTAGACAGTACATTTCTTTGTACCATAGGAAGTTTCTCAATCACTTTAATTTTTTTACCCCTAAACTTTTATTATTTTCACCAATTTGTTTTAAATATAAAAATTAATTAGAATAACATCTCCCAAAAACCGCAGTTACCACTATTTAGGACGCCTGAAAAATGAAAGGACAATCACAAAATTTGATTCTCCTGCAAAAACAAAATAAGCAGATGATGTGCAGATGAGGATATCTAAAATTATCGTACAATTTAAAATATACTTAAAATATCAATCACTCCTAACAACACACAAGATCTTAGCCTCTTTGATATATACACTATAATTTACCATGTCATAAGAACCAAAGATTACATTAGTCGAAACAGTGCATTGAGGCGGAGAAAAAGGCCCAAAGGATGCTAGGCTATATTAAGCGCCAGTTTGGTTATCGGAACCAGGAGATTGTACTGTGCCTGTACAACTCACTTGTCCGACCGCACCTGGAGTATGCCGTACAATTTTGGAGTCCTTCATTGCGAAAGGACATCGCGAGATTGGAACGCGTACAAGCCAGGGCAACCAAGCTGATTCCCTCTATCCGACATAAAAGTTATGAGGATAGACTAAGGGAATTAGATCTGTTCTCGCTGGAAACCCGTAGACTGCGTGGTCAGCTCATCGAAGTTTTCAAAATACTTCGAGGGTTCGACAATGTTGACTATCGGGATATTTTCACACTGAGTGAGAACAGAACGCGCAATCACGGCTTCAAACTTGAACTGAAGCGTTACAACCGCAATCTGTGTGGAAATTTTTTCACTTACAGTATCTGCGGTATGTGGAACGCACTTCCAGTGGAAGTTGTCAACAGTGAATCTGTTGACCAGTTCAAGTCAAGACTAGACAAAGTCTTGAAAAGTGGCCGTTTAGGGACGCAAAAAAATTGAGCAGCCTTGTGCCCGCTCAATTGCTAGTCCAAAGGTACCCTCTTTGAATGGACCGTAAGGTCTCCTAGGGTACCTTTTTTCCTTGTTGTTACTCCTTGTTGTTGTTGTTAAACACAAACAGAGCGATAAAACCACTTCAGAGATGATGCGAACTATATACAGCAAAATGAGGTCGGTAGGTCAAAAGTCCAAATTAGATACCCCTATGAAGATTTAGCACCAGCTGAATTTGTGATGAAGTATGTTCGAGATATCAGCCGGCGAGAAGAAACAATTCTGAAAGTCCATCTTTTACTGCGAGGGGAAATTCTCGGACACATTCGCTAAGTGGAACATTCGAATAGGCCCACATTTAAACCACATATCAGTTTCCTGACAAAGGAGACGATTTCTGCCGGCGCGAGACTACATGTTAT
The DNA here is from genome assembly GCA_963969495.1 of Ceratothoa steindachneri. Classification (NCBI taxonomy): domain Eukaryota; kingdom Metazoa; phylum Arthropoda; class Malacostraca; order Isopoda; family Cymothoidae; genus Ceratothoa; species Ceratothoa steindachneri. Next base: position 5,925,934 of record OZ018333.1, on the reverse strand, counting down.
GGAAGTAGAAGTATTTAAAAACGTCCTGAGTTATCAGGATTGACTTTCAAACCTTAAGATCATTTTCACGATAAAAGTTAATATCAGTCCTATTCCAAAAAGGGTGGAATACACTAGTTCCAGGAATTCAGTTAGAAAATTGTGAAGAACCTTCTGAACAGTATTTACTTAAATATTTTTTTAGAGTAGATAACGCTTTGAACTGATAAGGACATGAATTCTAAATAGAGGATCTTGCATTCGAATTGCAGCTTAAAAGCTGTTTAAGACTAATTCTGATTGATAGAAGCAGGAAAATCATTTGAAAGGCTTTTCACTATCTCTGGTGCTTAATAGGAGCAGGAACTGCATTATCAAAATAATTTCACTAGTGTGGGTTTATATGTGTTCCTCAAAATTCCAATTGAAAGCATTATCAATCAATCATGTGGGTTCATTCATGTCCCCAAAGAGTAGATGTCTTGGCTGCCTCATTGTATTAGGAACTGATTCATTTGAAAGGCTTATCACCCATGTGGGTTCCTTTATGTCTCAGAAGATTAAATTTATGGGCTGCCTCATAGGGACAGGAACTGCATTTGAAAGGCTTCTCACCTGTGTGGGTTCTTTCATGTGTCAGAAGATTAGATCTTTGGGTTGCCTGATAGGAACAAGAACTGCATTTGTAAGGCTTCTCCCCCGTGTGGGTTCTTTCATGTCCGCGTAGCGTAGACCTAGTGGCGGCTTCATAGGGACAGGAACTGCATTTGAAAGGCTTCTCACCCGTGTGGGTTCTTTCATGTTCGCGAAGCGTAGACCTAATGGCGGCTTCATACGGACAGGAACTGCATTTGAAAGGCTTCTCACCCATGTGGGTTCTTTCATGTTTCTGAAAATTAGTCCTATGAGCTGCCTCATAGGGACACGAACTGCATTTGAAAGGCTTCTCACCCGTGTGGGCTCTTTCATGTACGAGAAGATTAGACCTATGTGATGCTTCATAGGGCTTGTTAACAGATGACAGTTTCTTCTGAATCTTTAATTCTTTGTTACATAAAACTAATTTTGAGTGCAATGGAGATAAACTACCTTCAATGACATTTGAAAGCCGACATTCAATCTGCAAATAAAGTGTTAGATTAATTTTCATTAAAATAATCGACTACGATACTATATTCCGAAGGTAGTTGTAAATTGTATACCATCATACTAAACACTTTTAACTAAGTGGACACCAGCATTAAACCTAGCTAGCGAACTTATCGCAAGGGTTTCGTGATTTGCATGTGTGTTAAGCTACTAGAATTAGTTTTATATAGTTTTTTATTGCATAGTTTATAATTACCTATCTATTAATGAATATTAATCATGAAGAGTAATGAATGAATTTTCTATATTGATGAGGAAGTGCCACCCATCCATTGTACTGGGTGGTCTTGAAAGAACTTCCTTGCCTTAAACACAAAAGGCTTAGGTACCACCGAGATCAGTCGCGGATGTAGTGAGAGCGATTGGCAATTGGGGCAGGGGCCAGCTAGTAGGTACAAGTACAAAATGCACTGTGCAAGGCACAGAGCGAGTGTCATATCCCTGGCATCGACAAGTAGACACTCAATGGACACGTGTGGAAAGCACCGGTTACAGGCAGATGACGGAGTGGTGGCTCGAGTACACATTCCTTAATTCGTGCTCAGCTTCGTATACGTAAAACTGGCATCTGTGGTCAAACTTTGAGCAAACAGAGAATCGATACAATAATAAAGCGGCAGCCTTATAATGACTCCCAAATGTTGAACATCACGAAACGAAGAATGTCCATATCGTGGCTACTAAAAGAGAACATAAAGCTGCGTATATAGGCCTCAGAGGCCTTGGCGTGGGTCAAAAACAAGACCATGGGAATGGTGAAAATCCACCATTTTTCTGCGTCTCCGTTTTAGCAATAAGACCAAGTCGAGGAGGAGCCGTGGATAGCGACAAAATGCATTACTTTAATCTTTTAAAAAGATAACTTTGAGGGATATTTTTCAATTTAAAGAGCCAATCTGGCGACTGCCAACTATGAGAAAAGTCGCCGTAACTATATATTAAAAAACATGAAAAAAACAAATAAAAAGTAAAGGATAGGCAAGCTAAAAAAAATAAAAACAAAACCAACGGGCCACGCACTCCGGCGTCAGAGTTAGACCCGCCTCTACCCGGCGCAGGAACAAGCAAGCTACAACAGACTCAAATAAAATGGAGGCTAGCCTCCTCCAAAAAGTCGTATAGTGCGCAAGTCTGTGTGCACGAACCAGTATCGAGACTGTACAATGAACAAGCGGGAGCGACCCTGCTCGTCCCGAGTTAACGTGCGCGAAGATCACCTAGACTGGGACATTCAACAAGAATGTGCCGAACAGTCTTGGGGACAAGGGAGTCGTCACAATAAGGCGCAGGGGAGGCTCCATTAAATGCCGCTGCGTATGTCCAATTCGGAGACGACAGAAAGCAACCTGAAGTCGTCGGGGCATGGGGGGTAGGTGCATGGGAACAGTCAGCGTAAAGGTACACAACCTTAAGTTACCCTAGACCCTCTCCAATTTTCTTGGCCAGACAACCTGGAGAGCTGCCCGTATTCCTGCTATTCAATCGTGTGATGAAGAGCGAAACGAGGGTCTGGTGGCCCAGTCTTCGCGGGCTCTTTAGCGCCCTCATGTCCCGCAATTCTTACATGACCAGGATTTTTTTTTTCTTTTAATAACTCATCTGGCGACTACCTTCTAGAGCATGTCACCGTACTAAACCTAGCCTAAATCTAAGCTATATTAGAAGCTAAATAAAAAAAATACAAACAGAAAAACAAACAAAAGAAAAGCAAATTAAAAAAAAATATAAAGCAAGCTCCGTCGACGAGGAAAGGCCCGCCCTCCCCCGGCGAAGAAGAACGCGATCCATAGTCAAACATTAAATAACGGGGAAAAGGCCGGCCTACTCCAAGAAGGCTAAAAGTCCACAGGGTGGTGTGCACGAACCCGTACCGAGTACAAGGGACAGGAGGCAGCGACCGCCCCCATCCCGGTACCGGGACGGGTAACGTGCGCGAAGATCACCCAGACTGGGACATTCGACAAGAATGTGACAAACAGTCTGGGGGACGACGCAGTCGTCACAAAAGGGTGAGGCGAGCGCTTCATCAAATGATGATGCGTCACACGAGTGTGTCCGATTCGGAAAAGACAGAAAGCGGCCTGAAACCGTCGTGGCATTTGGGGATAGGTCCATGGGAACAGTCGCGGAGTAATGGCACGCAACTTTAAGTTCCCTTCGATTGGCACGCATCTTCTTTGCCAAGCAGCCAGAAGAGCTGCCCGTATTCCTGCCATGTAGTCTTTAGCGCCGTCAACGGCGCGCTCATTAACCGCAATTCCTACATGTCCAGGAACCCATCAGAAGATAATCTAGACATCGGCCCGTCTCGCCATATCCGTGTGGTCACGGATATCGCAAACCAGGGGATGCAGAGATACCAATCTCCCGAGAGCACTCAGGGCACTTTGTGAGTCGCTATAGATCACAATCCAGTCTCCCAACCGGGCACATCGCGTAATCTCCCATACCGAGTGGTGTATTGCCACCAGCTCGGCCGTGAAGACCGACGCAGCGCATGGCAGAGCCCCACTGACTTCAAACAGAGGGGATACGGCGTGGAAGCCGACCCCCTCTTCGTACTTGGAGCCATCCGTATACACTGGCACGGTTCCAGGGTGACACGAGGTGTGGTCCAAAAAGGTCGAACGCAATACTCAAAGCGCTGTAGAAGCTATGGGAGCAGAGGTGTGGCGACAAATAGCCAAATGTGGCACCCTCCAGGGTGGCGTCCTGGGCAGAACCAGGGGCAACACCGGCCCGAGAGCTATACCTCTCGAAGGAGTTTCCTAGCCCTAAGGGCTTAGGGTATGACTGGCGTCTCTCGGTGGCATAGGCACCGTCAAAATCATCTACAGATGCATTGAGAGATGTAGGCAACTAATGCAACCGTGCACAGGCGAATAATGCACTGTGCACAGCGTAGAGAGAGTGGCATCTCGACAGCATCGACTAGTAGGCTCTCAATGGGGGAAATGCGGAAGGCACCGGTCGCCAGGCCAAGGCCGGTGTGGTGGATCGCGTTAACCTTCCGCAATACACGCTCGGCTGCGGATGTATAAAACTCGCATCCGTAGTCGAGTTCGAACGAACAAGGGATCGATAAAAAAGTAAGGCAGTAGCCCTATCAGTGTCACAAGCACTGAACGTCACGGAAAGGAGTATATCCATAGCGCGGGTACATGAGCCCCTAAGGCTGCGAATATGAACCTCCCATGTGATGTGTCGGTCAAATACAAGATCACGGAAACGGTGCGATTCAACGACTTCTATGCATACCCCATTAAGAAACAAGTCTGGGTCAAGGTGGAGTCGTGGATGGCGGCAGAAGTGCACCACGTTAGTCTTGCCCATGGAAATCCGAAACCTGTGCGCTTCGGCATAGCGAGAGACGCTCAAGAGTTGGGATCTGGGCCGCGCCAAAAGAGATCGAAAGGTCGTCCTCGTAGAGCACAGCAAGAACATCTTCCGGCTGCAACGAGGTGATGCTATTGATGCTCAGGGCAAAGTGTGTGACACTGAGGACACTTTTCTGCGGGACAGCCTCTTTTTGCTCATTGAGCCAGAGAGGACGCCCCACACCCGTACGCTGAATTGACGATCTCGCAAAAATTCAGATATAAACGATATAAACATTGGGAGGCGTCCCCTCGACCCCACCGTGTGGAGAGTCTCCACGATACCGTATCACCATGCAGTATCATAAGCCTTCTCCAAATCGAAAAAAAAACGAAGGAAGGCCTCACAGACGGCATTTCCATTCGGAGCAGAGCATCCGACGTGGAATGAAACTTGCGGAAGCCGCACTGGGAAAAAGAGAGATGGCCTCCGCTGTCCCGAAAAAAGGATAATCTAACATTTACCAATTTCTCCATTAACTTGCCCACGCAAGAGGTCAGAGAGAACGGGCGGAAACCGGCCGGAGTACAGTAATCTCTCCCCGGTTTGCGAAAGGCGAGACAGTGGCGAGTCGAGAGGAACCCGGGAGACCCTCAACCCAAGAGAAAGGCTATGCCTCGCGCACCCAGGTGTTGAAGCATGGCGTACAGGACATTGTCTGGACCATGGGCGGTGTCCGCGCACGAAGCAATAGCGGAACGCAATTCACTCACAGTAAACGTGTCGTTAAAGGGTTCTCCCCCTCTGTAGGTAAAGTGCAGTCGGAGGCCTGCCGCGACAACATGATGTGCATTTAATGCTAGCGGAGCAGCATCCCGGCTAGAGAATGCGGAGAAAGCGGTCGCGGGGTCCGAGATTGCTGTCCCATTCTCCTGGAGAATGGGAGGGGAGGCCTACGAGAACTTGCCCCGCATCCTTTTGACTCGCTTCCACACCTCAGCTAAAGGGGTCTTCCCGTTAAGTAAAGACACGTATGCCCACCAAGAAGAGTGGCGGGTGTGCTTCGAAATATACTGGAACCTAGCCCTAGTCCTACGAAATTCAGCGACAGTGAAATCGTTCGGGCGGCGCTTATAGCGCATTTAGGCATAACGCTTCTGTTTGTAGGCCGTCTCACACTCAGCCGACCACCATGGGAGTGGTCGGCGTGCAAAACGGCCAGACGTCCTAGGAATAGTAGTCAGGCCCACGGCGATGAGGTTGTGGATAAGAACTCAACGGCCTCATCTACTGACCTAAACTCCTCGACTGAGACTTAAGTCATTTCCTGAAATGCAGACCACTGCGCTCTCACCAAGCACCACCGGCGCGGGATCTCAGGCGGCAGTTGCCCTGAAAATAATATTTGAATGGGAAAGTGATCACTACCATGGAGGTCATCGACCACCCCCCAATCAAAATCAGGCTGTGCATCCGAAGAGCACAAAGATAGATCGAGGCAGGGAAATTAAGCGGTTCTCTGGCAGTGTTAAGTAAACACATACACATTTAGGACACCCATCTCAAGCTCGTCGATCAGGTCGGCAAGGACTTGACCTCGCAGATTGATAGAGTAGTCTCACCGAGGGGGTGTCTATCGTTTAGATCTCCGAGCAAGAAATCGGCCCTCGGCAACCGTGCCACGACGCGGCGAAAGTTCCCCGCTTCGCATTCGGCTGATGGTGGAATGTATGCGAAAATAACAGTATACCTCCTAGCAAGGAGCAGCTGAACAACTACTGCCTGAAAGGAGCTATCTAAAGCAGAGAGAAGAACGGAGCATCATGCCAGGTGTAAATCGTACATCCTCCCGCCCGGCTCTCATCCAGCGGTGGTGGGGTCGCAAAACCCTTATACCCCGGGAGGGCGGGCAGGGGGCACGCGCCCAGTATGGTCTCCTTCAAAAAGATAGCTAAAGGGGAACTGGAGGAGACGCGCCTCTACAGCTCCTCCCAATTGGCCCGGAGTCCACGGCAATTCCATTGAAGGAATATGCCCTCCAGGCCTAGCTCGGAGGAGACGCGGGGGCCCTCCTCGAACAGAAGACCCTCACGGGAATGGCCGTACGCTTCCCGGAGGCAGAACCCCGGGCGCTGTTGGTCGGACAAAGCACTGAAGGCGCTGTCACCTTCGAGGACTTATTGGGGCAGGTTGGGCTCGAAACCTTATGCGAAGGGTCCTCTTCTCGAGGATCCACCTTCTCTGAGCAAGCCAGCTCATCACTAGGCGCGGGGCTCCTTTGTTGCTGTCCTACTTTAGGGGGGCAGCTTTAGGAACCCCGGAGGATGGCCTGGCGACCAACTTCAGGGGTGTTTCCTCGTGTGAGTCTAACAACTCGGTGGAGGCGCGTGGTGACTTCGCCTTACGGGAAACGGTCACGCTGGGGGAATGAGGGAGGGAGCCTTGGTTTTAGCCGGGGCTGGGTGTGAACCCTTTGTGACGCCAGCTTTATCAGGGAAGCGCACGAGTTGAGTAGAACTTGCAGAATGGCTCGGAATGGGCGCGGAAACAACCGTGCTCGTTGGCCTGGATGGGTCAGGAGCAGAGGGTGTCTTTCTAACCATTGAAGTGTAAGACGTTCTAGGCAGAGCCGGGCACGGCAGGACTAAGTCCTTAGCCTTGCGGAATGAGAGACGATCCTGGGCCTGAACAGCCAGGAGTTCTTTCTCAAGGAGATATGCATCACATTGCTTTGCAGAAATGGAGTGCAGCTCTCTGCAATTGACACACTTGGCCATTTACGATTTGGACTTATCGCGTGCGGCCTTGGAGCAATTTACACAGACTTCGGGTGACCCTGACTTTGCACCTCTACATGAGCGATTTATATGGCCGAAGCGGTGACAGTAATAGCAGCTCCGTGGCAGTCGCACGAATGCCTTCACGCAGTAGCGGTACCAACCGGCAAACACCGACTCAGGGAGCTTGTCACAGTCGAACGTCTAGGGGTCGGTCTCGAGGCCCCTCCCTGTTTTCTCATCACACGTTCAACCTTGACCGCCCCTTGGTCAGCCAGCTCAGGTGATGTCCTCTATGAAGTAATCAATGAGTTCCCTTGCGTAAACTACTCCTTTCACAAAGTTCATGGTAGAGTGCGGAGTCACACTCACAGGCGTGCCATCAAGTGTCCGAAGGGCACTAATCATGGCCGCCTTGGAGGGATTCGACTCATTCGCCAAAAGGCTATCGTCTGAGAAACGGGTCACCTTCGACTCTCTACCATTTACACTAGCTAGAGCTCTCCTCTGAATGATCATTTTGCCCTTAGCCCACATGGTGCCATCAGTGGATCGAATAATGAGGAAGCTTTTGAAGCCAGCGGGCTCGAAAACGGCGAGATGGATTTTGTCCTGCTTTGGAAACCCTAGCCGTTTGAGGAGGACCTTGCATGGGAGCGGACTCGAGTTTGGTGCTTGGCGCCGAGCCCGGATTCGCTCCCATGGAAGACCCTACCGTCTGAGGCTGGGTTGCTTCAAGGACCATGCCTATCTCAGGTGTGGCCTCCAGTTGGCCATCTCCCCTCAGGACATCACAGGTCCTATTGGCAACAGTATCATGAGTGTTGTCTTGGGAGGCAATGGCTTTCACCCCCCTAGATTTAATATTCTAGCCAGCAGGTCTTTTGAAGGAATTGACCGATCGAACCTGGCTTCCTTCTCCCCTCAAAGGGGGTTGCCCTACCGAGCCGCTTCAATGGAGGAGCGGTCGGCTATGGGCTGCCTGCTGGCTCTGCCGCTGGAAAGAGGGAGGTGCCTTCGGGCACTTCCAGACAACGGTGAGTCCCCTACACCCGTAGGCGTAGGAGAGCAGTAAGCCTCCTCTCCGGCTAGAGATTTGGAGGGTCCCCTGCGAGCGCACAGGAAAAGGACCTCCATTTTTTCTGTGGAGCTGCCCGAAGGCGGCTCCGTTGATTGTAAGGGGGTAAGTGGAAGAACGGTTTTTTTTATTTGCATCATCGGGCATGAGGACCCTAATTTTTATACAGGATGCATACGCTCATCACCCCTCGCAGTAGCCCGCCCTGTAAGGGGTGCGTACGGGGCTGGCAGAACCAGGTGCCGCCATTCAAGGCCACCCCTCCCGTCCGGTGACCTGGCATCCCTTCTGCAAGGCCACTCCACCTTAGGCACGGCGTAGTATTGATAAGAGTTTGAAGAGAGAAGGAACAGGGATGTGAGGAAGGTATGAGTGGAGAGGAAGCAGGTTCTTAAAAACCCACCATCCCAAACCGGAACTCAGGTGTTAGGGAACATTATCCCCTCCCCCCCTTAGCCCCGATCCGGGATAATTGGCTGTGAAGAAGGTCGGCATCTACTCTGTGAAAATAGAGGCCTACCAAAGAAAGTTGTGGGAGAGGTTGTAGGGGAAGTGACAAGGTGGGGGAGAAATACAGGCTGTCTGAAAGGAGAAGAGGCTAAGCTTGGGCCAGACGGGGCGCTGAGTCCCGTCAGCACGGCGGCCAGGAAGGCAAATCGCCCTGCCCATTACGGAGTACATATCCAGGAATCCAGTAGAGGATAATCTTGATATCCGCCCAGCTTGCCAAAACCGTTGCGCCACGAATATCACAAACCAGGGGATCCGGCGATTCCAATGCCTTGAGAGCACTCAGGGCGCCTTGTGAGTCGCTATAAATCAAAATCCGGTTTCCAAACAGGTACGTAAATTAATCTCCCGCACCGAGTGGTGTATTGCCACCAGCTCGGCCATGATGATAGACGCAGAGCCTGGAAGAGCCCTGATGACTTCAAACAGTGGGGATATGGCGTGGAATCTGAACCCCCTTGGGACTTCGAGAAATTCGTATACACTGGTACAGTTCAGAAGAGCAATAATTATAGCCGCTTTGGAGGGATTTGACCCATTCACCAGAGAGCTCTTGCCCTAGAAACAACTCACCTTCGGGTCTCTACCTATCACTCTAGCTAGTGCTCTCTTTTGATGAATCATGTTCCCCTTGGCAAACATGCTGGCATCAGTGGAGCAAATAACGAAAAAGCGTTTAAATCCAGCATGCTCGAAAATGCCAGGTAATCTCTGAATGAGGGGCCCCCGACGTAAACGAGGCTCCGTTCTACGCACTTGCAATTTTGGTCTTTGTCTGTGACTCTGTGGTGGAACGAATGTGAGTGTTTGTAGAGCCATTCTCCCACTCACTTTCTAGCAGAGCTCTCCCTACCTCTGTAAGAATGCAAGTGTGAATGGGGAGATGTTTTTTTATATATTTATTATGGATTTGCTGTTAAATTTTTTTTTCTTTCCAGAAGACACTATATTATTCTGTAAAGATTGCACTTAGTTTCATATATCCTTATTGCAAACAAAAAGCCACTCTGTTAAAGATATAACGAGAATAAATATTTCTTTTGTAAAGTGGCTGGCATTATACGATCTTGAATATTAAATTTGAATAAAGGAAGCCTTTATATAGCCTCTAGACTGCGACTGGATCGCATATAAATAAGCCGGGTTCGAAGGCGCCAGGAGTTTAACACACGCATCCAAATTTTGATCACAAGAGATAGACTGCCGGCAAGACTGTCCCCTGGGGGACCATAAATCGTAAAGAGTGATATCATGTAAGCTAAAAACCTCTTTGGGGAGGGTCTCTTTTTGTTTGCTCATTCATTTGGTTGTATTTATAAATATTTTGTTTGGCGATAGGATTGTTTTTTTATTGTATATATTGTAGTTGTAAATTTAATTAGCCATATTTTTGTAAATAAAGGACTGTATATACAATCTGTTTCATTTCTCCCTCGATTTCTCACGTCCAACTTAGTGTAGGAAACGGGTTGGATAGATTGGGGATAAAGAATAGATTTTTAGCCTGATACAACTCCCCACAAGGGGCCAGACGTGCAGATCTAGTTGGTCGCTTACCGAAACATCGGACCTGTTCATCCCTGTGGCTCACGCGGAGGGAGAGGAGCCGGAAGGAGCCCTTAGCCCAGATGGACCGGACCACAGCAAGATACTACTCCGAGCCGTTAGAGAAGCTTGCACAAGGGCCGACTCGAGTTCTGTGATTGAAACTGAGGCCGCATTTGACCCCATACAACATCTTAAGGTCTGGGGCTGGGTCACCTCAGGGTGCCTTCATGTGCCTCCACGCCCCCATCCAAGACATCACAGATCCCATTAGAGGAACCTTTTGTCTCCCCTTGGGCCGGGAATATGCATCTATCGGGAAATAGAGAAGGGCATCGGCCAACAGGCCCTGTCATCTTTTGCCCCCTTGAGGCGGTTGGCTCTATCGGAGCCGTTTCCACCAGGAGCAGTCAATTATGAAGCAGTAGCCTGCACTGAGAGGGATGAATATGGGGGCCTCAAATTCAGCTGCCGACATTCAAGACCACTCCTTCCGCCCAATTGTCAGGTAGCCCTTTGGCATGACGACCCTCCATTGGGCTGAGTGTAAAATAAAATACTACATGAAAAGAAAGAGAAAGGGTATGAGGGTGGGCGTGAGGCATGTGTTTTAAAATCCAATACCCCAAACTGGAGCTCAGGGGTTAAGGGGCATTGTCCCCTACCCCTCAACCCCGAAGCCAGGATGGTTGGGTGAGAGGAAGCTAGTCCGTGTCTACCCTGTGAAATTAGAGGGTAACCAGAGAAAGTTGTGGGATAGGTTGTAGTGAAAGTGAAGATGCAGTCTAAGAAAACAGGGTGTCAGAAAGGAGAAGAGGTTAAGCTGGGGCGTTGAATCCTGTCAAGACAGTAGTCAGGAAAGTAAATCGCCGTGCCCCTTAAGGGGACAAACTTTGAGCGAACAAAGAATCAATGCAATAATAATGTAGCGGCTCTATAATGACTCCAAATGCTGAATGTCCAGGGCGTGGCTAAAAGAGAACATAAGGCTGCGTATATAGGCCTCCGAGGCCTCGTGTTGGTCAAAACCAAGACAAAGGGAACGGTGTAAATCCACCACTTCTCTGGTCTCTGGTTTAGGAACAAGACCTGGTCAAGGAGGAGCTGTGGATAGCGACAGAAATCCACTACTTTAGTCTTGTTCAAGAAACCAAAAACCTGTGATAATTGAATGGCGAGAGATGCATTCAAGCTAGCACCAAAAGACAAGGAAAAGTTGTCTGTGGTATTCAGATACCACTACTAAGTAATTTAAAGATCGTATCCATGTTTGTACCAGCGAGCATGTCTCACCCATATGAGCATTGTAATATGGAATAAAAGACTTAGAAATCTCAAAATGAGCACTTTGATGTATTTTACAATATATCATTTCGCCTTCCTAATGATTTCATATTCGGCCCGATGAGTAGTTATCAAATTTTATACAAATAAAGACCATCAACATTTTCTCAATTTAATGTAAATTTTAAGTAGTTCATTATTTTGTTCTAAACAAATAAATGGTCAATTTGATAACAGAAGAAATATGCCCATGGGACTAAATAGGAAATATTGTGACCTTAGGCACCTAATAACACGTTGAGTGACAAGCCCAATTTCACGAAGGTGACTTTAAGGACCATGCCATTTCAAATTTTTAACTTATTTGAACCTAATTTCAATGTTTTATTTCAATTATATACTAATTTAAATTAGTGTAGAAGTTCCATTTTTTCTCAGAGGCCATGTCATCAATATTTGTTGATAGCATAATTGAATTTTCTGACTGTTTCTATAGTAATTTATGCATAATGTATCCTGCTTTCTTATACTTACATACATAGAAGCATTGCAAGGTCAGAAAAATGAGGCTTTGTTTGTATATTTGACTTTGATTATGGGGAGGCCATGTCAACAATAATTGTTGAATTTTGAGAAATAATCATAATATTTTTTTTATTTTTCGGGGAGATAATAAAATAAATAGTTAAAGATTATAAAAACGTATATAAAGGTTAAAAATAAACTATAAATTAATATAAAATTACTAAAATTCATCTATATGTTTTAAAGAAAGCATTGTGAAGCAGAATCAATTAAACAGGCACTCAATACAGCTGATGTAGAGTCAAATATATCTGTTGATGACTCGGATTGTGATCCAAACTATGAACCATTTAGTGGATTTAGTAGCAGCAATGGCAAGGATGATGACTTAAGAAGGGGAAATCATATTGAAGCAATAGATAGGCAACTGGACAATCAAGTGAGAAATTTAACTGTGGAGACTGATGAAAAAAATGATAGAGAGGTGCTTGAAACAAATATATCAGCCCCAAAATGGACAGATTACAGTGGAAGGCATTCCACTTTTAAATTTACAGGAGATGATAGAGTGATTTTGAGGCCTTCTGAACCAGATTTTTTGAGACCAGAGGATGTATTCAAACTAATTACTGATGATTAAGTCATGCAATTACTTGTAGAAAAAACAAACTGCTATGTTGAGCAAGTGACTAAACTAAGAAGAAAAGCATCAATACCAAATGCAAGACACATAAATTGGAATCCAACAACGAAAGAGGAAATAAAACCCTTCTTAGGATTCTTACTGTGGATGGGTCTTAATCAAAATGGAAATATTTAATTCTATTAAAGTAGTACTCCGTATACATTAATCAGATTCTTAAAAAAATGAGTAGGAATCCTTTTGAGCTTTTGCTAAATTGTTTTCATTTCGCTAATAATGAAGAAATAAAGGCTGGAGATAGGTTGGGAAAAATCAAATCTTTAGCAGATATTCTAATATTCTAATTGCAAAATTGCAAGTCCATTTATTCCCAGGAAATGGATGTTGTGAATGATGAAACACTAATTCATGGAGGGGAAGGTTGAAGTTTCAGCAGTATATACCTTACAAGGCCCATAAATACACGATAAAACTGTTCACTTTTGTCGCTGAAAGGTTTCACATGTACCCTTTGGTAAAAATGCAACAAGGGACTCATGTAGTGCCAACCATGCTAGCCAGGATGTATCGCATAGAGCCACAAATATTATAATACATTGGAATCGCTATAGACATCAAAAATATTCATAGATAGGGAGACAAATAAAAGAAAACCCATCAACATTAATTGATGACATGGTGTGTTTTGAAAATGCACTGTCAACAATAATTTAAGACATGGCAGTCAATGTGTTAAAAGATCATTTCCTGATATCACCATTATTATTATTTACTTATGTTATTATTCTAACTTAAATACTTTCATTGCTATAAAAGAACAACTTGTAAAATAGCAAGGTTTTAATTAGAGAAAGACTTGAAAAAATAATACAAATAAAACAAAATTATGATATGATAATATAAGCAAAAATGAGGTGTTCAGATCTATTAATGTAGGCAAAATCCACGATTTCATGGGAATTCAGATATAAAATTGCCAGGCATCTCCGCTCCCATTGTTTCAAAGGTCTCCATGATACCGTATTGCTATGGTGTACATAAACCTTCCTCTGCTTGATAAAAAAAACTGAGCGGTGGTGCTTGACAGGTAATGACGACCTGGCAGATCCCATTTTCCAGCCGAAGGAGAGTATGTGGCACGGAGTAGGAGTTGTGGTGGCATAATTGTGGAGTATATGGGTGGCCTTAGATGTAAAAAAAAAGGCCACTCTAACATTTACCAAGTTCTCCGGCAGGGGTAGTGAGAAATCTCCCTGGTTTACATAAAGCGAGCACAGTAGCCATTCTCCATGAGTCTGAGGAGATAACCTCAGTCCAAATCATGCTGAACAAATCTTAGAGAAAAGGCAATGCCTTGCTCACCTTAGTGTTGAAGAGAGACATATCGGAAATTATCTGGACCAGTGGCGGTGACCACACACAAAGCGAGAGTAGAAGGCAATTGAATGAAAGCATGAGGTGAAAGGGTTCTCTGCCTCTGGAGGGAAAATCAAGTCTGCAGCCTTAAGGGAAATCACAACATGGATTGAATGCTGGCGGAGCAGCATCCTGGCAAAGGAATCCTGAGAAAATGCTCGCAAAGGACTCCGCAACAGAAGCGTATTCCGAGATTGTGCCCTCATTCTTTTGTGGATCCTGAGAAAACTTGCCCAGAATCTTTTTGTGACTCGCTTCGACACCTCTGCAAGTGGGGTCTTTCGGTTAGGTTAAGATACCAATGTATGCCCGCAAGTGAGAGCAGTGTGCATGCTTCAAAACATACCACAAACCAGCCCTAACCCAACAACATTCCCTGATGGTGAAATCATAAAAGAGCGCTTATAGGCTTCGTTTGAGGACCGGTCTCACAATCGACTGAGCGCTACAGAAGCAGTCAGCATGCAAAACAGCCACAGGTTCTAGGAATAGTAGCTAGGCCCACGGCGATGAGGTTGGTGGAGAACTCAACGGCCTCATCTAGCGACCTAAACTGATCAAGTGGGGAGAAGAAATCAGTCATTTCCTGAAATGCACACTACTGTGCCTGCACCAAGCACCCATTTGAGCCTTTCAGGTGGTTGTGGTCCGGAACAAACCATAGGGGGCATTGAACATCTACAACCCAAAATCAACCTATGCATCCGGAGAGAACAGGGATTGGTCAGGGCAGGAAAACAAGGAGGTTCTCAGGCACTGATGTGTAAACTAAATCAATCCACATTTAGGACATCTATCTAGATCTCGTTGATAAGGTCAGCAAGGATCTGACCCCAGGGATTGATCGAGTAGTCTCTCCAGGAGGGAAAACTACAGTTCAAATCCAATAGTAGTACAGAATGCTCAGCAACTGTGCTACACAGGGGCGGACGTCCCCTGCATCGAAGCCGGCTGACAGTGGAATATAGGCAGAAACAGTATATCTCCTATCCAGGTGCAGCTACAATATTACTGCCTGAAACCAGGTATTTGAGGCAAAGAGAATAGACATCATGCATAGGGTAAATGGTGCATCCTCCTGTCTGCCCTCCTGCCATCCAGTGGTGGTGCGATCAAAAAACTCTTATACTCTGAGAAGGTGGGCAGGAGGCCTGCCCCTAGCATGGTGTCCTACAAAAAGATAGCTAACGAAAAACGGGACGAGACGAGCCTCCGCAGCAACTCCCAATTGGCCTGGATTCGCGGCAATTTTATTAAAGGAATATACCTTCCAGGCATAGGTCTGAAGAGCTGCCAGGCCATCTTCAAAAGAGAAGCCATCACAGGAATAACCACAAGCTTTAGGGAGGCAGAACTCAGGGCACTTTTGGCTGAACAAGGAGCTGTGGTCTTTGAGGACAGATCACTTTAAAACCTTTGGGGCAATGGGGAAGGGGGCTTCTATATAGGATCCACTGTTTTCCTCTCCTTTTGAGGAGTATATTTAATAAGCCTGGAAGATGGCCTTACAACTAATGATTCAGTGGAGGCATGCCATCTCAGATGAGGCTTTCATGTGCCCCCCCTCCCCTACGAGGAGTTGCAGACTGTTTTATTGTGTTTCATCAACCCCTGCAGGGTTCAAATGTAGGGAAGTTATGGGGTACAGACTCTACAGGCGAATGGCAATGCCTTCTGTTGTAACAACTTTGTCAGAAAAAGAGAAAGTAGGGCATATTATTATTAAACTTTGTACTATTAAATAAAATGAGCAAAATTACCTTTTCTTGGGGGCAGTTTAGTATCCCTATTTGAATAGTAGAATTTGCTGCTAAGTATTTATCTTGGAAATTTAGGCTCTCTTTATTTTCATCAGTGAGAGAACTTTGATCTTCCAGATCTTCTTCTTTGATCTCTTCTTTCATCAAAATCTCTCCAACCTCTTCCTAGATACAGATATATTTTTATGTAAGAACCTGATTAATATTTGGTAGCTACTAAGACAAGAAGTACTAGAAAAGATACTGCACACTAACAGGCTATGGAAGTCGAAGAAAGTAGTGTGCAGTTTGCTTCATTGAATGAAAAAACTGTTTCCACTAAAAAGGAAAGGAATATTGGGTATTTTGAATTACAGTCAAATAATATTTGCAACCCAGCAAATGAATGAACCAATCAACTGGAGATTCCAAAAGAACTGCTAGTGATACTGAATCATTAATAGCAGTGCAAAAGATAAAATTCAAACACTTACCTCTTTAACTGACCAATCTTTTGATATTATTTCATCACAACCAAAAACTTCTGGTTCTTTCCCAGAAAGTTCTTGTTCAGTTTCATCACATGATTCAAAGAACTCTTCCTTGATATTACGAGATGAGATTTCTTCGGAATCATCCTGATATAAATTTAATGAAGATTTAAATCTTATTAAAAACTGCACTCAATTATAATGATTAATTGTAATTACATAGAGTATAGAGAAGTGTAAAAATAAAGTTAAGAAAAAAAGTAAGGGAATAATGAAGTATGTTAATATTGTGATTTTCAAATACCTTTATATCATCCAAATCAGTAGTGACCTGTGGATCTTCAAAGAATTCTTTTTCTATTTTCATCTCTCCAAAAGTATCCTTAGAGTGAAAAAAATCACAAATTCTTATAAATCTAAAGCTATTTATAGAGAAATATGCTAATATCATAGGACTGAAAAAAATTGTAGATAAAAGTAATCAAGAAACTACCATTTTTCTTATTGATATATCTATTAGAGAGTCCAGCACTGCCTGATATTTTCAACTCAAAGAGTTTATTGGATATAGACATACGGCTTTAGGGGGCCCCTGATCTCTTGATTTATTTATTGGACAATAGAGGCTGATGCAAAATTTTCAAAATTCTGTGTAGAATTTGTGTTCAGGAGGCTCCTAGTAGGATAGGCTTTGAAATACTTTAGATTTAAGAAGCAATTAATTGAGTTTTGTCACATCAAGTAAAAGTATCAAAATAGCTTGGTATGTTTTCACAGGGTGATAAACACAAACATAAAGTTGTGGTGGAGTGAATGTGAGTATTTGCTGGGACATTCTCCCACCGCTTTTCCAATACCCTCTCCCTCCCTCTGTAAGAATATGTGTGTGAATGGTTGATGTTATATATATATATATATATATATATATATATATATATATATATATATATATATATATATATATATATATATATATATATATATATATATATATATATATATTTATATATATATTTAATTTAATGATTTGTTTAAAATCTATTTTTTGCTCTTTCCAGGAGACATATTCTGTAAAGATTGCATGTAGTTTTGATATAGCATTATATTCAAAACAAAAAGCCACTCTATTATTATTGTTGAAAACTCCAAAATATAATCTTTACTTTTGTAAAGAGAGCTGGCATTAAATAATTGGAGCCAATTATAGAAATTGTCACATGTCCTTCCTTAATTATTGGATAATATGGATGAGGGGAGGTCTTTACACACCCTCTAGACTGCAGCTGCACCTTTTCTTTTTTTTGTATGCTTGATTGTATATTTTTTAGGCCTCTTTGAATTAGATTGTATATTGTTTTTTTTTGTTTGCTCATAGGATTGTTTGCATATATATAAATATATATATATATATATATATATATAATATATATATATATATATATATATATATATATATATATATATATATATATATATATATATATATATATCCAAAATCTCTTGTAAATATAATTGTAATTTTTTTGTGAATAAAGGACTGTATATACAATCCGTTTTATTTCTCATGTCTGACTTAGTGTAGGAAGTGGGTTGGAACGATTGGAGTTAGAGTGTAGATTCAGGACCCGAACAAAGAGACATTGCATCCTAACATTTTCAACATTATCTAAGATCATAAGATCATAAGATCATAAGATGATTTAAAGTGAGATCACAGAGGCCTCCAGGGCCCTTCCAAGTGATGTCACTGCGAACAATAGTACTTAGATCAATTTACATCTGATTTTTTATGCATGTCATATTAAATATGCGAGCAAGTCAGGAATATCAGAAGTATAGCCAAAGAATTGGCACTTCCTTGTTATATGAATAATTATTATCAATACAAATAGTATATATCGTCAAAATAAGTACTAACTATACATAAATTATACAAATTCATATATATACCCACACATATATAAGTGGTCCTTATTATACAAGGCCTTTACTGTCCATATATTTATCCAGCTTCAATTTAAAGGACTTCAAGGTTGCTGAATCTACAATTGTTTCTGGCAACTCGTTCCAAAGATTTACAATACGATTCCTGAACGAGTGTTTACCAATGTCGCTATTACAGTGGATTTTCTTTAATTTGAAGTAGTGGCCTCGAGTTCTATTGTCATTATCAAAATTGAAAAAGTTGGATAATCTTACTTTATCCATACCTGTTATCATTTTGTAAACCTCTATTAAATCACCTCTTACGATCCGCCTTCTCACTGAGAACATTCCCAGTTTCTGCAGTCTTACAAAGTAAGGGAGTTTATGCAAACTAGGTATCAATTTGGTTGCTCTACGCTGTACACCCTCCAACATATCAAGGTCATGCTCATAGTGCGGTGACCATGCCTGAATGCAATATTCTATATGTGGACGAACATATGAGGTATACAATTTTTTAATGACCTCCTTGCTTTTATAAGCAACATTTCTCTTAATTAGCCCCAACATTCGATTTGCCTTGTTCTTTGATTCTATGCAATTTGTTTTGCATTTTAGGTCATTTGTTATAATTACTCCCAAGTCCTTTTCTTCCTTTACTTTTTGCAACCAATGACCTTCAATTTCATAGGAGAAGTTTCTATTATTTTTACCAATATGTAGTGATTTACATTTATTATGGTTTAGCTTCATCTGCCATTTGTGGGCCCATGCAACAATTCTGTTTAAGCTTCTCTGGAGTGTTATGTTTCCATCCACATTACCTACTGGAAAGTATAGTTTAACATCATCAGCAAACATTTGAGTTTTGCAGCCAAACCCAGTATCTATATCGTTAATATATAGGATGAAAAGCAGGGGTCCCATCACAGATCCCTGGGGAACACCGCTCTCAACCAGTTTCCATGTAGACTTAGTCCCATTTAATACAACTCTTTGTTTTCTTTTTGTTAACCAAAGTTTGATCCACTTCAAGACCCTTCCAGAGATGCCATAAGATTCCAACTTATGACAAAGTTTCCCATGAGGGACCCTGTCAAAGGCTTTACTAAAATCTATATATAATACATCTATGTCTTTGTTACCTTTGTCAGACTGCTCAGTAACAAAGTTCATAAATTCTAGAAGGTTGGTAAGGCATGACTTCCCATTTTGAAAACCATGCTGTGAATCACTAATATATTTGTTCACCTCCAAGAATTTTTTAATCTGGGTACTAATTAATCTTTCTAGTATCTTACCAGGTAATGATGTAAGGCTTATGGGTCTATAGTTTTCTACTTTCTTCTTGCAACCCTGCTTATGAATAGGTACAACATTGGCCTCTTTCCAGTCTTCGGGAATCTCAGAATATTTGAGTGAGCGATCAAATATGATTTTGAGTGCAGTTGCAAGACTTTCCACACCTTCTTTTAAAACTCTAGCAAAGATACCATCTGGTCCAGGAGATTTATTAGGCAACATTTTGTTAATAACAGCTTTTATATCGCTCTTTGAAAGTTTCACATTCTCAAGAACTGGCCCACTTTCAAATTTCATATCGGGGTCCCAATCCATTTCACTTTCCTGAGTGAAAACTGAGGTAAAGTAGGAATTTAGTGCATCAGCAAGATCTTTATCTCCTTGATAGCACTCTCCATTATATTCTAATGGTCCAATTGTGGAACCCTGCTTAGAATTTATTTTATAATAACTGAAGAACTTTTTGACATTGCCCTTACTACTATTTGCAAGGTTAATTTCTGACAATCTTTTACATTTCCTAATTTCTTTCTTTAACTCCTTTGTGGAGCATTTCAAGTTTTCCATATTTAATTCAGTTTTATTTTGCTTATACTTTTTAGCAGACTTTTTCTTTGTCTTCATTTTGGACTTTACACTGTCTTTAAACCATGGAGGTTTTTTACAAGCATTTTTTCTTCTACTCTTTAGGGGTATGCAGCATTTTTGAGCTGAATCTAGGATACATTTGAATCTATCCCACATTTCAAGAGCACTGAGACCATGAAATTCATCCTCCCATAAGACATTACCCAGCATTCCTCTAAACCTATCAAAGTTAGCTTTGGAAAAGTCTGGGATCAATGATAAGTTGTCTCTGCTTGAGACTATATTCGTATTGAGATCAAACATTATTATGCTATGATCGCTTTCTCCTAGCGGTTCAGCAACTTTGAGGTTATTAATCGTTTCCTTACGACTACTGAGGATAAGGTCTAGGATTGCACTTCCCCTGGTAGGTTCAATCACCAGTTGAGATAGAAAGTTAGTTTCAAAACAATCAACAAATTGATTATCAACTTTTGTTCGGCCATACATTTTTGCCCAATCGACTGTTGGTAAGTTAAAATCTCCCATTACTAGGACATTATTATTTCCAGAACATAGAGTAGTGATCTCTTGTATAATCTCTTTATCAGATTCTGAATTGGAATCAGGGGGTCTGTAGAATACACCAACTCTTAACTTTTCATGGGGTTTAATGCTGATATCAATCCAAAGAGATTCCACTAAAGCATACTCTTCTTTGATAGCATTAACCTCAGATGATATCAAGCTACTTTTAACATATATTGAAATACCTCCCCCTAGTCTTTCCTTTCTGTGATAAAAATAAAGATTATAGCCATTTATAATATATTCAGCTTCATCATCCTTATAGATTTTCTCATTAAACCAGGTCTCAGTGATACAGATTATATCTAGATTTACTGAATATATATAGGCTAATAGTTCATCCTTTTTATTTCTGAGACTCCTTGCATTGGTATAAAAACATTTAAGGCCAGTACCCTTCACATGAATATTTGGCTGTTTTAAAATAGGGTTCCTAATGGCCTGGCATTCATTATAATTTAGTCAACTTTTTGCAACGGAACTAACAGCCTTGTTTAATATTTTACTCAGAATTTCTATACCTCTTTGATTTAGATGTATACCATCTTTGTTGCAAAATGCGCGTTTTGCATAGAAACTATTCCATAGATCTATGAATGTCACCCCAACATCCTTACAGATTTGCTTTAGTTCCTTATTTATGCCACACGCAATTGAATACCATTTTTTGGTCTCCCATAATCTTGGGATAATGCCTGTGATATATGGAGGCTTTCCACTTCTTTTTAACAGCGCTACTATTTCTTTATAATTTTTAATAATAGTCTCTGGAGGCTTATGCCCAATATCATTTCCTCCGACATGTACTATATTGGCCTCCCTATGACCATTCAGTACACTACTAGGCTCTTTAAGAATATTTAGTACTCGCTGGGTATCTGCACCCGGGTAGCAGTGAGAGATACTGCCACAGTTTAGTTTAGGTCCTAATCCTCTGACTTGTGAATCACCAATAATGGAAATTGACTGGTTGGAATTGGATCCATTACATTTTCGGATGCCTGAAGGGGTTTCTCTTGTTCCATTGTACCTTGGGACTATTGTAATTAAGTTACTGGTATCTATCCTTCTACTACCATTTTTTCTTTTTCTTTTAGTGTTATTATTAAGATAGGCTGCTGGTATAGGCTTGACAGACTGGTGTGGGGATTTATTTTGCTGCTGCGACTCGGCAATAAGTTGTTCATATGGCTCTAGAAACCTTTCAAAATCATCCAATAGGCTGAACCCATTCTCAACAAGTACTGGTGGAGGATTTTTCACAAGTTTAAGTTTTGAACCTTTACTTTTTACAATTTTCCATTCATTAGGCTTGTCACTCATACAAGGCTGAGTTTCATTTTTATATATAGTCAAATTTTCATTTGTTTTTTTAACTTGAGATAAACCAGAAGTAGTGTGTATTGTGGTTTTAGTAAGAAGCCTATTCTGTACTTCTTTATTACATTGTGAGCATATCCAATAGATATTATTTCCCTTTGACTTCAAGGTAGTCAGACAACTAATTTCAGTTTTAGTGAAGTTTAGGCAATCTGCATGGTACCAGTCATGGCATGAATCACAAGCAATATATTCAGTCACCTTGATTACTTCTTTTTTGCAGATTTTGCAATCAGAGTCAAAACTCATTGTTAACTTTTTTTTTTTTTATATATATATATATATGTATATAGATACAATATTAAAGGTAATTTGAACCGAATAAAATTTGTTTTAATCGTTTTTCGTTTGTTTGATTTGTTTTGCCGCGAGTCGGGAAGAGTTAGGTCACCGACAGCCTCTCGTTCTCTATTCGAATAGATATGATATCCTTCCTGAAATCCCGCCCTAAACTCTACAGCTATGTATGTCAATATCATCATTCTCACGCTAACATGCCAAGCAAATCCATGCAGATTACAATCCATAATGCTACATGACAGGACTAGAATGCTGGCTACAACAGACCATAATTAATGTCTCACATTCACAACACACAAACTAGAGTACAGCAAACACATACACAATAGGGTATTAAATATCAACCGGCTCTATAAGGACCCTGTTATGGTGCTCAGTATCACCCTAGACACACACTAACTTCTTAACAACATAAAAGGAAACAAGAAACAAACAAATAAACAAAACTACATATACTCCATCACTCACATTTGGAGACACCAATGAATATAATCTACAAAGTATATTTATCACTTATTTGCTTATACCTCTATACCTTGAGCACACAATCTTATATCTAGCCATCTCACTACATTACAAGATAAATAAAGCCCTCTACATTGCTAGCACTCAGAGCTTCCAAATAAATCACTTACTAGCATAAAAGTAATTCCTATAAAACACTATCTTGACCTCTTCAAAACAGAATTCATCAATAATATATGTAATCAAAGCCAATCATACTATTTCAGGCAAAATTCTTACCATCCTGAGAAAGATGCACAAATGCCTGTAAGTAAGAATTACATTCAAAATGAATCACACACAGATGGACATTAGCAGGGGGCAATTAAGTAAGGAATGAATGAATCGGTCTGTCTTAAAACATATCTGAATAATCATAATTAACTCACCTTTTTATTATCCAATATTTCTTCCCAAAATAAATGTTCATTAGTCATGTTTATATCCATATTAAAAGGTTTCTGGTGGATAAATCTCTTTTCTATATTACAGATCTTTGCCTTGCAATATATTATTTTGACAACTTTTTTTAAAAAAATTTTTATCTGTATAAATAATCCTCAGAATCAAGAGGAAAATTTGAGTCAGATCCAACTTTCAGTTGCCCTTTCTGAAAAACTTCAAAATGATGGAAGTTTAATACTGATTACTAATTTTTACAATTGTCCTCCAAACATCGCCACTAGTGGACAGATTTCAGACTTATTGCCAGATAATTATGTCACAAAAGAAATGAAAGATTTTTAAATTTAAAGTGCAAAAGCGATGGGGTGAGATCATGCAGAAAATAAAGAGAGATCTGTAATATGGTGAAGATAAATGAAGATAATAGAGATGTAGTTCCTCTATTGGTATTGTTTTTTTGGGGGAGGGGGAGCCTATCTGATGACTGCCTACTTGGGCATAACTCCGCTATAATGGCATTAACATAACATAACATAACATAACATAATTTAACGGATGACAAAAGCCACAAGGGCCTATCAAAGGTCATCCGTATCCATCAAGTCCCACCCATATAATGCATCCATAGGATTTTGTCAGATCATGCAGCTACAATATACAATTTAACAATCCATAGGAATGTCCAACCATGCATCTACAATATATAATTTAAAGCCTCCATAGGAGTCTGTCAAAAACAAAATCAAAATCCTCCAAAATATACAATAAAAAGAAACTGCATCCACAGGAATGAGTCAAGAAACATATCCACATACCAAAAAGTAAGAAATTAACCCTCCATCCCCATATAATCATCCAATCTGCGCTTGAAAACATTCAAGTTTGGGCTGTCTACAGTCTCAGGTGGCAAACTATTCCAATAATCCACCACTCTGTTAGTGAAAAAATATTTTCTAACATCCAGTCTGTACCTCTGTTTTTTAATCTTTAAGTGGTGGCCTCTAGTTCTATTACTACCTTCTAACTCAAATAACTTGCTGAAATCTAATTTATCCATCCCAGAAAAGATTTTAAAAAGCTCAATCATATCTCCCCTCACACACCTTCTTTCAAATGAAAACATATTTAATACCCTCAGTCTATCTTCATATTGAAGGTGCTTCAGGGATGGTATTATTTTTGTTGCCCTCCTTTGTACTGACTCTAATAAGTTTATATCATGTCTAAAATGTGGTGACCATGCCTGTATACAGTACTCTAAATGTGGCCTGACATAAGAGTTGTATAGTTTAAGGATGACCTCCTTACTCTTGTAGCTAACATTTCTTTTAATGTAACCTAGCACCCTATTTGCTCTATTTTTTGCTTCAATACACTGCTTTGAAAATTTCAGTGACCTATCTACTACCACTCCTAAGTCTTTCTCATCTTCAACTGAATTAAGCCAATATCCATCCATCTCATAGCTAAATTCCCTATTATCTCTCCCCATGTTAATAACTTTGCATTTATTAAGGTTAAAAGTCATCTGCCACTTCTGAGCCCAAGCTAACAGCTTATCTAAGTCACCCTGCACTTTAAAGCTACCCTCAACCTCTTTGACTACAGCTGCCAATTTAGTGTCATCAGCAAAAATTGACACTTTGCTATTTACACCTTGCCCAAGATCATTTACATAGATTATAAATAATAAAGGGCCTAAAACTGATCCCTGAGGTACGCCACTAATAACATTCCTCCACTCTGACCTCACTCCATTCAGTACAACTCTCTGTTTCCTATTTTTCAGCCATTCAGTTATCCAATTTAAAACGTTCCCACATATCCCATGCAGCTTTAATTTATGAACTAGTCTTCTATGTGGAACCTTATCAAAAGCTTTGCTGAAATCTAAGTAGATCACATCAACTTTCTCACCCCTATCTAATTCTTTAGTTACATACTCCATAAAATCCAGTAAATTAGTTAAACACGATCTATCTTTTCTAAAACCATGCTGAGCATCATTAATTAACCTGCTACTCTCTAGATGATCAGAAATTCCCTTCTTAACCATCTTCTCAAGAATTTTACAGACTATAGAAGTTAAGCTTACTGGTCTAAAGTTATTTGGGTCCTCTTTGCTTCCCTTTTTAAAAATTGGCACTACATTTGCCAATTTCCAATCATTTGGTATTTCTCCAGACTCTAGTGATCTAATAAATATCTTCTTGAGAGCTACTGCAATACTTTCTACACCTTCTTTGAGTATCCTAGAATGAATGTTGTCAGGGCCAGATGCCTTACTAGTATTTAACTGAATTATAAGCCCTTTAATTTCTTCTCTGTCTATATTAATAGAATTTATCACTACTTCCCTTGACCTAAAATTATCATCAATTAATCTAACTGGTTTCTCTTCTGTGAATACTGAAGCAAAATGATCATTAAGGACCTCTACTATTTCCTCATCAGATTCTTTCAAAACCCCTTCATATTTAATAGGCCCTATTTTATCACTGTTAGATTGATTATTGATTCTATAATAGCTAAAGAATTTTTTAGGATCTTTATTATTATTTTTAGCTAAATTAATTTCTGCTGTCCTTTTGGTCTTCTTAATAATTTTATTTAGTTCATTTCTGGTTGACCTATAATGGTTTAAATTATCTAAACTACTCTCACTTTGTAATCTCTGGTATGCCCTTTTTTTCTCTGAAACTTTATTAGCTATTTCTTGGTTCCACCATAATGGTTTCCTACATTTTTTCCTAATAGACTTCATCGGAATACACTGTTCCTGAACCATGTTTAATATAGTCTTAAAAATATCCCACATCTCATAAGTATTCTTTCCATGGAATTCTATATCCCACCTAATCTGATTTAGCATGCTGCGTAATTTATCGTAATCTCCCCTATAAAAATTTGGAATTTTCGTGGAGTTTGTCGTTGTTCTACCCTTAACTATTTGCAAATTAAACCGAACCATCTGATGATCACTGTTTCCCAATGATTCCCCTACACTCAATCCTTGAACTAAGTGATCATCATTTGAAAGAATTAGATCTAATATATTGGCACCCCTTGTTGGCTTATTAACAAATTGGATCAAAAAGTTATCCTCAAAACACTCCATAAACTTACAACTTGCTCTATCTCTTCCTATCATATTTTCCCAGTCTACAGAAGTTAAATTAAAGTCACCAAGAATAACTGTATCTTCTTTGCATCCTTTACTTATTTCCCTAATCATTAACTCATCGATACAATCAGTCTGTCCTGGTGGTCTATAAAAAGCTCCCAAGTGTATTTTCCTATTTTTACCAACCTTAATATCTATCCATAATGATTCACCTTCTCCTTGCTTTATAGAGTTATTTAGATTTGAAGAAATGCTATTTCTGATATAAATAATCAACCCACCACCAGTCCTATCTCTCCTTTGACTAATGTACATAGTATAACCCTCTAGTTCAAATTCACTGACATTATCATTAAATATATTTTCATTAACCCATGATTCAACTATACATATTATATCTATATCTTCATGAATGATATAACTAAATAATTCATCCTTCTTATTTCTAAGACTACGAGCATTTGTGTAAAGACAACTCAGCCCACCTATCCCTGAAGCACCTGAGGGCCTATCTCCTCTGCATCTCCTTTCTCTCTTTCCCCGACCCTGTACTCTTGTATTTCCCTGACCACTATCACTACTCAAATAGTTTAACCCTAAAGCACTTCCATTAGCCTGCCTACCTTCTACAAATCTGTGTTTGCTTCCTTTCCCTGCCTCACTTTGAGCCATTAAATTTCCCTGACCACTATCAAAACCTAGTTTCCCGCCTCTAAAGACCTAATAACACTATCTAATTCCCGCCACAAAACCTCAACCCCATCTCGGCTCAGATGGAGTCCATCCATCGCATACAAACCCTTATTCCCATAAAACCCACTCCAAACATCTACAAATACCAATCCTGACTCCTCGCACAAACCTTTCACATATTCATTCAACCCCATTGCACGAGACAACCATTCCATCCCCACATCCATTCTGGGAAGCACACCTGAAACAACGCCTTTTACTCTACTTTCACACATCCTTTCAATCAGCCTTTTATACCGCTGTCGTAACTCACAAGTACCCACCTTCTTTACATCGTTTACTCCGACATGTGTAATCACAACTGCTTCCCTCTCACACCCAGACACCAACCTATCATACCTCTCACACACATCATTTACACCAGCACCCGGCAGACAAACTCTCACTCCCTTCCATTTACTTTCATTCAACTTCCTATCTAAATACCTAATCTGAGAGTCACCCATCACAATCACCTCAGTCATTCTCCTATTCTCTCTAGGCCTAGTATTACCCTCCCTCCTGCTCTCACACATTCGACCTCCTATTCTACTTTCAGGCACGGCCACACCAGACAAATCTCTTTCAAATTCTTTCTCTCTCAGGGCATCAAATCTGTTAGTTAGCCTAACAGGTTCCATGTCCCTCTCATTCACACACCTAACCTGTCCTAACTTATCTATTCTGTTCACTTTCACCCACCACTCATCATCACTTACTGCTTTCTCTCCAGTCCCTGTTCTAGGCCTAACTTCCTCCCTCCTGGTCCCAATCTGACTCTTCAAACGTACACTTGCATCTCTTCTCACTTCAGACACTAAATCGTTCAGTCTCAAGCATTCCGCACGTAATCGACTCACCTCCTCAGTCAAAGCACATACACGGCACTCAGACACATTCACTCTCCTCTCTACACCACAGACATCGCACACTACATACACACTACTTTCAAAAGGCATACTCTCTACATCCAAACAGTCAGCCATACTTAAACAAAAACAATAATAGAAACAAAAACTTACAAACAACAAGAATTTGACCCGAATTTGTGCGCGCAAGTTTAAAACCTGCTAATCAAGATGGCCCCGAAGTAAACAAAAGTTACTTTCTCACCAAAACAAAATAACCACAATTTAACTTTGTTATATTAACCAAATATATGATCTTATAACTTAATATTTATGTTTATGTCACACACCAAAGTATATCAAATAATCAAAATATTCTGAGAGCTCTACGAAACATGTGCTACCTGTTCGAAGGTCAGTCGAAGACTGACCTTCGAACAGGTAGCACGTGACTGAGAGGGTACACAACTATGGTGACTGGGAAAAAGGAGAAATCCAGAGAAGTGCTTTGAGCAGTAGATTATTGCTGAAGAGAAAATACCACTTTTTTTCCTTTGCTTACAATTATTATTTCTGCCAAGTGAAATGAATGGTAACTACAGCTAAAAGATCAAATGTGAACTTGTCTTTTTCTTGTTATGAAATTACATTTCTTAATTGATTAGGGAGAACACACTAGTAATACCTCAGTAAAGATGACAACAAACTTCAAAATGACTGGCTAATAACATTCCTCCAAACAAAATGCTAGAATAATGAATCAAACTCAAATAAGAGCCAAATTAAGTGAAAGCTGGTTTTAAACAACTCCAAATTGTGAGCAGAGCCAAAAACCTCAGGCAAAACATTCCATAATTCCATAATCTGGAAGTAAAAAAATGTGGATCTAGCCAGGGTGAAAGATTTATGGACAAAAAGGTTGAGAGAATAGCCTGGAGGGATTGGCAGCCAAGATATATACATATTTTTTTAGTCGTGGGTGACTATGTCACACTATGTACATTATATATATATATTATATATATTTTAATTTTAGGAGCCAATCTGGTGACTGACTAAGACGCCGTACTCATATCTCAGCCTACTTTTAGACTATATTAAGAAACAAATAAAAATATGAAAATACAAAATACCAATAAAAAGGTAAGGCTAACAAAAACAAACAAGAACAAAAAGGTAACAAGAAGGAAGCGAGCTCCAGGGTCAAGGGTATGCCCAATTCCCCCTGGCACAGGAACATGAGACCCAGAAAAAAACAGTCAAATAAAATGGAGGAGGCCAGTCTACTCCAAAAAGTCATATAGTACATAAATCTAGCAGCACGAATCAGTCTTGAGTAAAATGATGAGTGGTAGTGACCCCGCTTGAACCGGTACCCTGCACAAAGATCACCCAGGCTGGGACATTTAAAACAAATGTGCCAAACAGTCTGGGGGACAAAGAACTTGATACAAAGAGGCGCAAGTGAGCGCTCCATCAAATGGTGGTGCTTCCTGTGAGTATGTCAATTAGGAGAGAAAAGAAAGCAGCCTGAAGGCGTCGCAGTATTGGGGGTAGACTCATAGGAACAGTCCCTGTGCAATGGCATGTAACTTTAAGTACCCTCAACCATCCCCGCTATCTTCTTTACCAATTTTTTATAAAATTTTAGGAGCCTATCTGGCGACTACCCACTTCGGCACAAGTGGCCGCACTCACAAAAGCCTAGCACTAGACTACTCTAAAATAGGAATATGCAAAAAACAACAACAATAAAAAGAGAAAATGGCAACAAGAAGGAAGCAAGCTCCGGTGTCAGGGGAAGGACTGCCTCCCCCACAGTGCAGGAACGTATGACCTACAAAGAAAACAATAACAAAAAACCTAGTGGAATAAAGGGAAGAAAGCCGGCCTCCCTCCAAATGTCTATAAGTCAACCAGTCAATGTGCACAAACTCGTTCCAAGTACAAGGGACAGGCGGTAGTGATCGCGCCTATCCCGGTAGTGGAACAGGTAACATATTATTAGAGCAATAAAATTTTTAATTCCTGACCTCAAAGTTGATCTGTGGCACAGGCGAGCAATAAGCTCCTTATGCATCTTATATAAAATTTTTAACAATGCAGATCATCCACTGCATCACGATCTGCCCAATTTATATGCCCCTCAACGAGTTACCAGAGGTGTACTAAATGCCAATAGTAGGGCCTTTACGCCTATGAGATTCAACACAACACAGTTTTCAAGATGTTTCATTCCTAACACAACTAAACTGTGGAATGAACTTCCTAGTGTTGTTGTTGAGTCCTTGGAACTTCAGAAATTTAAAGTGGGTGCTAATACATTTTTAATTAACAGAAACTTATAACTTTAATATTTTATTCATTATCCACACATATATAATATTATAATATTTTTAACATTATAGCATTTTTTTTTTTTTTGATTTTCTATTTGTTTATTATGTTTTTCTTAATCTTTGTTTCGTTTTTTCCATACCAGGTTTCTTTCCCCGCTGGGGCCCTTGGGCTTATAGCTATTTGCTCTTCCAGTTGGGGTTGTGGCTTGGAACTTTAATAATAATAATACACAGAGATCGCCTAGACTGGGGCATTCAACAAGAATGTGCCGAACAGTCTGGGGGACAATGCAGTCTTCACAGTAGGGCACCGGTGAGAGCTCCATCAAATGGTGGTGCATCCCGCGAGGGTGTCCAATTCAGAGACGACAAAAAGCAATTTGAAGCCTTTGGGGCATAGGGGGGTAGGTTCATGGGAACAATCGCGGCGCGATGGCATGCAACTTTAAGTTCCCTTCGACCGTCTCCCATCTTCTTTGCCAAGCAGCCCGAAGAGCTGCCCATATTCCTGCCATTTTGTCGGTGTGAGGAAGAGCGAAACGATGGTCCCATCGCAGACTCTTTAGGGTGCTCATTTGATGCAGTTTCCACATGTCCAGGAACCCAGCACACGATAATCCTGACATCCACCCGGCTTATCAAAACTGTGGCGTCACGGATATGGCAAACCAAGGGATGTACAGATTCAAATGCCCCGAGAGCACTCAGTGCGCTTTGGGAATCGCTATAGATCACAATCCGGTGTCCGAAACGGGTACATCGCGTAATCTCCCGTACCGAATTGTGTATTGCCAACAACTCAGCTGTGAAGACAGACATAGCGCCAGGTAGAGCCCCGCTGATACGGCGTGGAAACCGACCCATATTATAGGAAGGATATTGATTTGCTTGAGTCTGTGCAGAGAAGGATGACAAGGATGACTAAAAGTTGCAAATCCCCAAAACAACAAAAAAAAATATAACGCAGTGATTGTCACATCTGACGCTACCGTCTGACGTCATAAGAGATATGCTGTAGCCCAAAATTGTAGCCGACTAACAGAGCCATCTACCATGCACATCGAATCTGAAGTATTACCCAAAAACTTACGCACAACAAGAATTTGACCCAAATTTGTGCGCGCAAGTTTAAAACCTGCTAATCAAGATGGCCACCGAAGTAAACAAAAGTCACTTTCTCACCAAGACAAAATAACCACAATTTAACTTCGTTATATTAACCAATTATACAATCTAATAACTTAATATTTATGTTTACTAAGTCACACACCAAAGTATAGCAAATAATCAAAATATTCCGAGACCTCTACGAAACATGCGCTACCTGTTCGAAGGTCAGTGGGGTTCCTCAGGGATCAGTTCTCGGTCCATTATTATTTGTCATCTATATAAACGATCTTGGGGAGGCAGTTAATAATAAAGTGTCCATTTTTGCGGATGATACCAAATTAGCAGCTGTAGTTAAAGATATTGATGACAATTTTAAAGTGCAGGAGGATTTAAATAAATTGTTATCCTGGGCACATAAGTGGCAAATGACTTTCAACCTTGATAAGTGCAAAGTTATTAACATGGGAAAAGATAATAGAGAATTTAACTATGAAATGGATGGGCATTGGCTGAGCTCAGTAGTGGATGAGAAAGATCTAGGAGCTGCCAAGTGTAGGCCATGAATGGTCTTTTGCAGTCTCTTTCTTTTCTTATGTTAAGTCATTAAGGTTTTCTAAGCAGTGTATTGAAGCAAGAAATAGGGCAAATAGAGTGCTGGGTTTCATTAAGAGAAATGTCAGTTACAAAAGTAAGGAGGTTATTCTTAAACTCTCTAACTCTTATGTTAGGCCACATCTAGAGTACTGTATACAGGCATGGTCCCCACATTTTAGACACGATATTAACCTTCTCTAGTCAGTGCAATGGAGGGCAACAAAGATTATTCCTTCCCTGAGGCACCTTGAATAATAGATAGACTGAGGGTATTAAATATGTTCTCGTTCGAAAGGAGGTGTGTGAGAGGGGATATGATTGAGCTCTTTAAAATTTTTTCTGGGATAGATAAATTGGATGTTAGTAAGTTTTTTTGGTAAATATGTAGATTATCGGCGCGAATGATGGGACGCACTATTTCGCCCGTGTTCCAAAATGTTTCACGTTTTTGGAGTACATTAAAGTTGACGGCTCATGTGGGGGTAAACACAATGGGGAGACTACACTACGATGATCCTGAGTTTCATTAAATTGGGGAGTCTGGAGGACAGCCCCCAGTATATAATCCTAATTGTTTATAGAATAATAATTCAAAAAGGACTCAAACGCACATGAATATTCCGACACGAGTGAACGATAATATTTACACACAAATTTTTTTCCCGGCCGGGCCACTAATCTACATATTTACCGTTTTTTGAGTTGGATGATGGAAATCAGGCTAGAGGTCACCACTTGAAAATTAAAAAGCAAGGGTGTAGGTTGGATTTAAGAAAATATTTTTTCATTAATAGAGTGGTAGACTTCTGGAACAAATTGCCACTGAGGGTATTAGGTAGTCCAAATTTAAATGTATTTAAGAGTAGGTTGGATGAGTTTATGGGGAGAGAAGGTTGTGATGGTTGCTAAGATTTGTATATATTAATATTGTTTGTATATATCTATAGCTGCATGATTAAGTTCTTGACAAGCCTTGATTGGTGATACCCTTGTTTCTGGATGCAATCCTCTGGATCTAGTGTGCCTTGGGAGTTTGGGTGCCTTAAAAAAGAGGCTGTTTGACTCGGATGACCTATGATGGACCCTTGTGGCTTTTGTTATCTGTTATATTATATTGTGGGGCACTTTCATTTTGTCTTCCCCTGGCGATGATGCTTTTTGTGGATGGGTTTTGATGGATGCGGATGACCTTTGATAGGCCCTTGTTTTTTTTTGTCTCCTGTGAAATTATGTTATGTTATATTTTATGTTAATTTAGTGCTTCCTAGTTGTTTTTTCAGCTATAGATACAAAAAAATACAAACCACGAGGTATTTTTTTTTTTTTAGCATGTGTCAGTGTTTTCCTTGATACAATATTTTGCTATTCCATTTTTATAGTAAGCATTTTAAAGTGTATATTTCTTCCAGCCATAAGTAATAAGTCAATAACCCTAAAGCCAATCAAAAAGTAAGTCATAGTGGAATATTGTGCTTAGGAAAATTTCTTTCTTTTATGAAGAATGCAATTAAATATCAGTTCCCAACAACTGGAAGTTGATCTTTTCAGAACTTTGTGGAAGGGATGATTTCTATGCGATGGGTGAGTTGCAATGGTGTAAGAAAATAAGAAAAGAAGGAGACTGCAAAAGACCATTCATGGCCTACACTTGGCAGCTCCTGTTCCACCCTGTGATGAGCCTGAGTTTTAATCAATTGGGAGGGTGGTGTCTGGTGGGCAAAGACCCCAGTATATACTCATATACAAAAAAATATAACGCCATAATTATTCACATCTGACAACATAAGACATATACTGTAGCCCAAAATTGTATCCTATAAACAGCGCCACCTACCGTGTGCCCCAAAACTGAAGTGTTGCCATAATTAATACTAATAATAAAAATAATGCATAATACAAAATAATTATAAGAACATAAGAAAAGAAAAGAAGGAGACTGCAAAAGACCATTCATGGCCTACACTTGGCAGCTCCTGTTCCAGTCAACACACAAAAGATTTCTTATCAGAGAGAAGTCATCAACATTGTCACCCTTTACAGGAGTTCGTCAGATCTAATCTACAATATATAGTATCAGTATAGGCTGACATGGTAAATAGGATGAGGCCGGTAGGGGTGAGGGCATTCAGATAAATTTAGAGGGCAAGAAATGAGAAAATGAGCAGAGGGCTAGGAAGGTAGAGTATAGTAATGATAAGACCATAAAGAGTGATATATGGAAAATATATGGCACAAATAGTAGAAGTATGAGGAAGAAGATGGATTTGTAAATAGTAAGTGGAGAGAATTTTGATGTAATTGTCAGAAAAGAACTTTATACTTGCTTTCCAGCTCGATGACCCATGGGGGAAACCCTGTGTAACTTGTTACACTTAGTACTTGGAGAAGCTGCACATCCTCCTGGCCTGAGTGCAAACTAGGGAAGCCCAGTCTCTCACTGGTTGAGTTGAACACTCTGATGGTGCCTTGAAAAGTTGTTGGTGCTCCTTCTCCTCTCTCAGCAGTAATTTACTTTTTTACTATTAATTATTATTATTCTTATTATCTATTAATGTTATTTATTATTTGTATCTTTTATTATCATTTATTAAGAAAAAGAAATCTTTTGTGTGTTGACTGGAACAGGAGCTGCCAAGTGTAGGCCATGAATGGTCTTTTGCAGTCTCCTTCTTTTCTTTTCTTATGTTCTTATAATTATTTTGTATTATGCATTATTTTTATTATTAGTATTAATTATGGCAACACTTCAGTTTTGGGGCACACGGTAGGTGGCGCTGTTTATAGGGTACAATTTTGGGCTACAGTATATGTCTTATGTTGTCAGATGTGAATAATTATGGCGTTATATTTTTTGGTATATGAGTATATACTGGGGTCTTTGCCCACCAGACACCACCCTCCCAATTGATTGAAACTCAGGCTAATCACAGGGTGGTTTCCTCGCAATGATATCTCCCCCATGAGCAATCCCCTTGAATTTACTGTATTTTCCTCCCAACAGCTTTTTACTGGCAGTAAAACCTAATGACAAATAATACTTACTTATATAGGTTTCTTGATTAGTTTATGTGCCTCTAAATAATCTAAAAGTTTTCGCAGTTAAGCAAAATAAACCTGAATTCGAATAACGAAGAAGCACAACTAGAGTATAAAAAAGCCATAATGAAACAGAAAATAATGCTAAGTGGGTTCTATTTATACCTATGACGTTGCCAGTAAGAAGCTGTTATCGTTCACATCGAAACAAAAAATATGAAAAAAAAAATAAATAAATAAAGGACATTAAGAAACCTTACCTAACTTAGAAAAAAATATAAATGATCCGAGGCTCATATATTTAGCAAATCCCCAAGACAACAAAAAAATATAACGCCTTGATTGGTCACATCTGAAGCTACTGTCTGACATCATAAGAGATATAAGAACATAAGAAAAGAAGGAGACTGCAAAAGACCATTCATGGCCTACACTTGGCAGCTCCTGTTTCAGTCAACACACAAAAGCTTTCTTATCAGAGAAAAGTCATCAACATTGTCACCCTTTACAGGAGTTCATCAGATCTAATCTACAAT
This sequence comes from Ceratothoa steindachneri, assembly GCA_963969495.1. Classification (NCBI taxonomy): domain Eukaryota; kingdom Metazoa; phylum Arthropoda; class Malacostraca; order Isopoda; family Cymothoidae; genus Ceratothoa; species Ceratothoa steindachneri. Next base: position 5,890,189 of record OZ018333.1, on the reverse strand, counting down.
ATACATAAAATGTATACAGAGGATTATGTCCATTCATGCAACCCCAAAATATAATCTCCCCACTCCTTAGAAAAATATATACATATGTACATAAAAAAAAGTCAGTCCCATCTAGCAGCTTCATCCATATATTTATCTAATCTATTCTTAAAACTACCCAGAGAGGAGGCTTCTATCACATGTCTAGTGAGCCTATTCCATTCATCTACAACACGATTTGTAAACCAATTCCTCCCAATCTCCTTCCTAAACCTATACTTATCAAGCTTAAACCCATTGCTACGTGTCCTGTCATGTTCACTAAGTATAAGAACCTTACCCAGATCCCCTTTATTATATCCTTTTACCCATTTGAAGACTTCAATCAATTCCCCTCTGACTCTTCTCCTTTCCAATGTATGTAGATTTAGTTTTCTGAGCCTTTCACCATAAGGTAAGTTCCTTAGCCCACCAATCATCTTTGTCATCCTTCTCTGCACAGACTCAAGCAAATCAATATCCTTCCTATAATATGGTGACCAAAATTGTACTGCATATTCTAGATGAGGCCTAACTAGCGCCAAATACAGTTTTAGAATGACTTCAGCACTCTTATTGCTTACACTCCTCCTAATGAATCCCAATATCCTATTAGCTTTATTCTTAGCATTTAGGCATTGCTTTCTAGGACGAAGGTCTGAACTTACCAAAATACCCAAGTCCCTCTCACAATCGGTCCTCCCTCCTCCCTAAAATTCTCCCATTTAATTTATAATGATTCAATGGATTATTTCTACCTATACTAAGTACACTACATTTGTCTATGTTAAACTTCATTTGCCATTTCTCGGCCCAATTGGACAGAATGGTCAATTCCTCCTGCATTACAACAGCATCAGAATCAGCCCTAATGGCCCTACCTAGCTTAGTATCATCAGCAAATTTACTCAGGTCATTACTTATACCTATGTCAAGATCCTTAATATAATTTAAGAATAGCAAGGGACCCAAAACAGATCCTTGCAGAACTCCACTGCTAACACCCCCCCACGCAGATTTAACTCCATCTATACTAACTCTTTGCTGTCTGTCACCAAGTCATGACTGAATCCACCTAAATATACTGCCATCGATCCTGTGTGCTTTAACTTTGTTCAGAAGCCATAAGTGTGGCACTCGATCAAAAGCCTTACTAAAGTCCAAGTATAAAATATCATAGTTTTCATCATTATCTGCTGCTTCATACACCTTACTATAAAAAGACAGCAAATTAGTCAGGCAGGATTTACCGTTACTAAAGCCATGCTTTGATTCTTTTATCAACTTATGCTTATCCAAGTGATCTCTAATATTCCTTGCTATAATTGATTTCATCATTTTCCCTACCACTGATGTCAAACTTACTGGTCTGTAATTAGACATATTTGTTTTATCCCCTTTCTTAAATATAAGTATCACATTGGCTTTCTTCCATGCCACTGGCACAATGCCACTTTCCAATGATTTTCTAAAGATGCATGCTAGGGGCTCACTTAACACATCCTTACATTCTTTCAAAATTCTAGGAAAGACCTCATCAGGACCGGGTGCTTTACTACTTTTGATTTTATCAATTTCCTTTGTCACTATCTCCTTTGTGATCAAGATATCCTTTAATTTCTCTTCATCATTACCCCGAAAGATCATTGACACCTCAGGTATATTTAGAGTATCCTCCTGTGTAAATACTAAGAGAAAAAAGTCATTTAGCATTCCAGCTATTGAGTCCCTATCACTCACTAATTCTCCATTGGAATCTATAAGTGGGCCTATTTTATCTCTAACCTTAGGTTTGTATAATTGATAAAAACTTTTAGGATCTTTCTTTGCCCTATTTGCCACTTTAATTTCATAATTTCTCCTTGCTACTCTAATTAACTTTTTAACATCTCTTGCTAGTTCATTATATCTCTGCCTTAAGTGATCCTCTCCATTTTTTATTTTCCTATAAATGCCCTTTTTAATGCCAATATAATGCTTAATTTTATCTTTCATCCATTTTGGGACATTATTTTTAGTCCTAATCTCCTTATATGGAATGTAAATCATCTGACCTGTAATTAATTGCTCAATTATCCTTTCATACTCCTCTTCAATTGTAATCTCTTCCTCCTGGTGATTATTTTCTCCACTAACTGATATTATTGAATCTATTCCTGATTTAATTTCATTGCCTGGTTTCTGTACAACTGCCTCCAGGTAAGTCCTTAGCCCATTATAATTTGCTCTTGTAAAGTCAAGAATTTTAACATTGTTCATGCTACTATCAATACCATTCCATTTCATCTTGAATCTAATTTCACAATGGTCACTATTACCCAAATTTCCTCCAATCTCAGTATCCTTAATAACTTCTTCCCTATTTGTCTGAACTAAATCCAGTATATTATTACCTCTATTGGGTTCGTTAATAATCTGCCTCAGAAAATTATCTTAGACAAGATTCAAAAATTCCTCAGCCTCCTGATCCCCCTCAAGAGCTTTCCAGTCTATATTTCTGTAATTAAAATCGCCCATTATACACACATGCTTACTTCTACATGCCTGTTCTATCTCCTGCCACAGAAGATTTGAATCTTCCTTACTAAGATTTGGTGGTCTGTATAATAATCCTATGACAAGCTTGTTTTTACCTTCCTTTACATTTAACCATAATGACTCTGTGTTATCATCTAATTTAATTGTACTGTTTACACAACACTGGAGATTATCTTTAATATAAATAATAACCCCTCCTCCTCTCTCTCTATTCCTATCTGTATGGAACATGTTAAAGCCCTCAATCTCAACCTCAGGTTTAAAGTGATTACCTGCCAAATCAAGCCATGACTCTGTTATCGCAATTATATCAAAATTCTCTTCACTCGCTAATGCTCTTAAGAGATCTATCTTATTCCTTATACTCTGACCATTTGTGTAGTATATTTTTAAGTTTTTTTTATTATTCCCATCTTCATTGCATCGTGCTTTTTTATTCCTAGTTATCTGCTCATTCACTTGTGCATTAGTCCCCCTATAACGCATCAGTATGCCCTCCCCCCTAGCCGTTCCTCTATCTCTGCATCCCTTCCATTTCCTACACCTGCCCTCTATTCCTGTTATTCCCTTACCTCTAACAGCTTCTAGTTTCCCACCCGTAAGGACCTAATCACACTATCCAGCTCCCCCTATAGAACCTCAACACCTGCCCGACTAAGATGGAGCCCATCCATCGCATACAACCTCCTATCCCCGTAAAACCCACCCCAGACATCTACAAACACCAACTCTAACTGCTCACACAGTCCTTTCACAAATTCATTCAAACCAATTGCACGCAACAACCATTCTACCCCCACATCCAATCTCGGAAGCACACCAGAAACAACACCTTTTACCCTGCTTTTACTCATCGTTTCAACTAACCTTTTATACTGCTCACGTAACTCACATGTACCCACCTTCTTTACATCATTCACTCCCACATGGATAATCACAACTGCATCCCTCTCACACCCAGAAACCAGCCTATCATACATCTCACAAACATTACTTACACCAGCACCCGGCAGACAAACTCTCATTCCCTTCCTCTTGCTATCACTCAACTTCCTATCTAAATACCTAATCTGAGAGTCACCCATCACTAGCACCTCAGTCATTCTCCTATTCTGTCTTGGCCTAACATTCCCCTCCCTCCTGCTCTCAGTCACACTACCTCTCATCCTGCTTTCACCCACAATCACACCAGGCAAATCACTTTCACACTCTTCCTCTCTCAGGACATTGAATCTGTTAGTCAACCTAACAGGTTCTCTGTCCTTCCTTTTCAAACACCTAATCTGTCCTAACTTATCTATCCTATCCATTTTCACCCACCATTCATCATCACTCACAACTTCCACACTGTTCCCAGTCCTAGCCCTATCTGCCACCCTCTTAGCACTAATTTCACCCTTCAATCGCACACTTGCATCTCTTCTCACCTCAAACACCAAATCATTCAACCTCTTACATTCCCCACTCAACCTCCTAACCTCCCCTTCCAGAAAACACACACAGCATTCAGTTACATTCACTCTCCTTTCAACTCCACATGCATCACACACCACATACACACTACTTTCAAACGGCATGCTCTCACCATCAATACAAACAGCCATACTCTCAGAAATTTACTAAGGAAAAAGTTAACACTCACCAAAAAAATTCTTGCTCAGGATTGCTGCTAGTTATCTTCCCCAAAAGTATTAATCACTAATGTATTTATTACACTGTGATTGATGTATTAAATAAATACAAGAAAAACTATTGTAGCCTACTAACAGTGCCACCTACCGTGCGCCCTAAATCTGAAGTATTACCTTAATTATTATTAGTAGTATTATCTTTCTACCCACACTTTGTACCAGGATGACTTTTCACCTGGATAGAATTCGATCCAGCAGCCATGGTGCCTTGGCATACTGCATCCCATGATGGGATCACTTAGCACTAAGGTATGATGATAATAGGTCATCACCCATCCTACTTGTTAGTGCACTTGCCTATTTCTATTTCTCTCTATTACATACCCTCATACCCCGCCTCTATCTACAGAGGTTCTGGTTGCCCAGCACACTTTTGTTAGGGATTCCTGTGAGGTCCCTACTGCTGGAAGGACTTAAAGCCCACTAGTTATGGCAATTATTAGGCTTGTGGTGTGTTGGGCCATTGACTATGCTTATTTTCCTCCTATACACATATAAGGTGGCTACACCAACAACATCCTTTATGGCTAAAGCTCCAGGACAATTTTGCCTGAGTAGTAGGCCAGATTGGCAAAGTCCATCAATGCTGGACTGGTACTGATTATGTGTAAATGATCACATTCTGGAATTTCTTAACTCCCTAGGAGGTCATAGTATCTACTTACCATGAGATCCTTTTTTTCTTATTACTCTGATCATGGTGGCAACAGAATGCAATAGTTGGAAAGTACATGGCATTACATCAGATTCCTCAAAGGTACCATAATTATTGCCCTTCAGAACTCTTGGACTACTCCATAGAAGATCCACCCCTACACTCTTCATCACATTTGACTGCGATAGGCTCCCTGAATCAGTACATGCTGATTGTTATCGCTTTCGCATGAAGGCATTTGTGCCACTGCCACAGAGGCACTACACCTGCCACCGCTTCTGACATATGAATTGCTCCTGTAGATAAGCAAATTTGGGTTTACCCATAGTCTGTGCAAGTTGCTCCAAGGTACACACAATAAGTTTCTATCATATATGGCCACTGTGTCAATTGCTGGGAACTGCACCTAGTAGCATCTTCAAAGCAATGTGGCACCTATCTCCTCAAAAAGGAAATCTGGTCTTTTCAGGCTATGATCTTCTCTCATTTTGTGAGGCTAAGGACTTGGTCTAGGGATGTCCAGCACTGCCTGGGATGTCTTATGCCTCAATGTTAAAAAGACACCCTCTGCTCCAGGTCCCTCCAGGCCAACAAGCACAGTTATTTCCATGCCCATTCGAAACTCTTCTGCAGATTATATTCACACTTGTACTCCCCTGATAGAGCTGGCTGCACAAAGGGTTCATACCCAGCCTCAGCTAAAACCAGGGTGCCCACCCTCCCTCAATCAATGTGACTGTTTCCCTTAAGAAAAAATGCTACACTAGACTTACAAGAGGAGGAATGCACCAAAGGCGTTTTGGCTCCTATACCCACATCCCAACCTCATAAACTTTGGATTCTCCAAATGAGGGTCCCAGCCTCTGAAACTGCCCTGTCTACAAAAGGTTTTGAGAAGGAGGGATTAAGAGACTTACATACCAAGCCAAACCTACCTCAATAAGTCCCCAAAGGCAATAATGCCCTCAGCAACTTTTTTAGACAACTCCTCCCCCATATCTACCTCTGGGAAGCGTATATCTATTCTTGTGACAGCCTTCTCTTTGAAAATGGCTCTTGCATCTCTGAGTTAGGCCTGAGTGGCATATTTAATGTAATTGTAACAGACTCCTGACATTTAGGAAAAGCTGCAGATGCTCTTTCATTTCTCATTAGGTATCTTTTTTGCAGGAGACTCTGCTGGGTGCATGCCTCCTGCCCACCCTCCCAGAGTATAAGATTTTTGTGTCCCCCACACCACTGGATGGGATGCTGGACAGGAGGATGTGCCACTTACGCCCAGGATGATTTCTCCATTCTATTTGCTATAAATAGACCTTCACTTTAAATACCTCATTTTAAGCAGTAGCAGTGCAGTTGCACTTGAAGAGGAAGTATACTTTTATTTCTGTATACATTCTACCATCAGCCAACTTAGATTCAGGAGACTTCCACCCCATCATGGCACAGTTGCCTGCCTCTTTTTACTGCTCTTGGATTTGAATGGTAGATACCTTCTCTGGAGAGCATATTCGATCAATCCCAGTTGTCAGGTCCTTTCTCATCTGATCAATGAGCTGAAGAGAGGTTCCTAAATGTGGATGAGTTTATGTATCACTGCCTCAGAACCTCTTCATTTTCCTGCCTTGATCTATCCCTGTGCTCTCTGAATGCACATCTTGATTTTGGGTGGGAGGTGGTTGATGATTTTTATGGTAGTGATCACTTTCCCATTTAAATATATTCTTCTGGATGGTTGCTTCCTGAAAGATGCCCCCCTGTGCTCCTGATAGTGTTTGGCACTGGTGATGTGGTCTGCATTTCAAGAAACTACTAATTTCTCTATTCCAGTCAAAGAGCTTAGTTTGGTGGATGAGGCTGTTTTGAAGAATGCCCATTGTTCTTACTGCAGATATATGTGTTTTTAATTAAAAGGCAGACCCCTCTTGCAGAGGTATGGAAGCAAGTTAAAGGATTCAGGGCAAGTTTGCAGGACTCCCCATCCATCAGAATGTCTGTGACTGCTTTCTGTGTATTCTCTAGCTGGGATGCACCTCTGCCAGCATTCAATGCACATCATAATGTTGCTGATGGCCAGTGACTGGAATATACCTACAGAGGCGGAGAGCCCTTTAATGAAAGGTTTACAATGAGCGCATTGTGTTCTGTTCTCACTTCAATCATGGACACTGCCCCTGGTCTGGACAATGTCCTGTATGAAATGCTTCAATACCTAGGTGAGCCAGTCATTGACTTTTTCTTAGATTTGTTCACCATTGTCTGGACAAAGGGTATCCTAATGGCTAATGTGCTCACCTTTTGCAAGCTAAGGAAAGAATGTGCAAGTTGATGGAGAAATTGGTAGATATTAGATTAGCCTTTTTCATAGACAGCGGAGGCTACCTGTCTTTTGCACAGTGTAGCTTATGCAAGTTCCTCTTCATGTCAGATACTCTTCTCTCACTAGAAAATGCTGTCTTTGAAGTCTTCCTTAATAGACAGCACTATACACTGCAGTGTTTTTTATATGGAAAAGGCTTATGACACTGCATGGCAATACTGGATCATTAAGACTCTATATGATAGGGGTAAGGGGATGCCTCACAATCATTATTTCAGTTTTTGCAATATTGTCACTCCAGATATGGGTAGGGTGGAGACCTCTCTGGGCGAATGGAGCAGGAAGAGCGTTTCCTGCAGGGAAGTGTCCTCACTGTCACACTCTGCCCTGAGCATCAATGTTATCACCTCAGTTCTGTTGGAAGATGTTCTGCTACACTCTATATAGATGACCTTTAGTTCTCTTTTAGTGTAGTCAACTCTGTTTTGTCAACTACATGGACATTGAACTGCATCTCACTATGCTAAAGCACACAGGTTTTGGTGTTCATTGGCCAAGACCAACGTGGCGCACTTCTGCCACCACCGTTTGCTTGGTTTTGTTTAGGATTGACACCTCACTGGGAAGACTCTTGTAGCCATGCCATGGACATTATTCTTTCTGTGATGTTCAGCACTTGAAGTGCTGATAGGGCTACTACCTCACTTTTCTACTGATCCTTTGGTAGGAGTTTACTTTATGTTTATGCATTTTTAGCCAAATGTGTAATGCGGAAGGTGAATTCAATCGACCATGTCAGTCTCTGCCTGGTGACCATTGTCTTCCACACATTGAGAGCCTAATTATTGATGCTGGGAAGAGTGCCACTCAACCTGCGCCATACACAATGCATTATGTACCTGTATGCATAAGCCTGGCGCCTCCCTCAGTTGCCAATAGCTCTCACTGCATCCACAGCCAGTCTTGACAATTTCCTGCCACTGAGAGCCACCAGTGGTTTTGGGGTGTATGTGCTAGCCTTGGATTAGTGGGCTTTCCTCTGGTGCCTGATCATGTGTTTCCTTTTTATTGCTCTTGTCTTATTTGTTTTTTGTTTATAAATTAAAATAGTATATATTTAATTTCTGAGACTTATCTATATAGCAGTCCAGATGCAAACCTTTTCATTAAAAAATATGGTACTTTGGTGGAACTAATATGGTAACAGGTTTGGAATCTTAGGATTAGTGTAAGAGTGAGGTGTTCTCATGATTAATCCCTATGGATTGAAATAATAATGATATTTTATAACTGATTTTTACTCACTTTAAAACTTTCACTAGTGTATCTGGAATTAAAGCCTCGTGTCAATACAGCATTTGGTAGCTGCTATGAATTTGCGCTCCATACAATACTTAACTATACTCAATGCAACTTAACTTTTTTTGAATTGAAAGTGTATTTATTTGCAAGGCTGTAGCAGTTTTTTATTATTGTATATTCTGGGTGATTTTAATTTTGATGAACCTTGATGGTGATGCTTTTTGTCTTTGATGCATTCCTGTAGATGATTTAAATTGTATATTGTAGATGCATGATCTGACATTGTCCTATGGATACAGTTTGTGAAAGGGTTTTGACAGATGTGGTTGACCTTTAATAGGCTCTTGCTGCTTTTGTCATCCATGAAATTATGTTACGTTAGCCCCCTCATGTAGTTGCACATTATTTTATTTCAGATGGTATATTTCAGCTAATCATGGTAAAATTACTTTTTTCCCTCTTACCTTAAGGATCTTTGAAAGAAGAAAGCTAAAACAATATAGTCAATATAAAAGCTTAAAAGGTTTTGTATATAAAGGAAATTTATCCAGCAGGAAATTATAGAATATCTGCATAGACATTTTAAGAAAATATGGATGAAAATAACTTATTTGCTTATGAAATATGTGATAATAAATTGGTGAGTTATGTTATTTTTCTAATATTGTATTGAAAAGCTTCATAATTTTACTCTTAATGTAAAATGACTTTTCTTTTTAGTATCACTGTCTATTCTGCCATAAATTGGTCTCCAATTATTGCCTCAAATAATTAATGAAAGGAAATCAGTTTTAAGTTTTAAAGGATAGCATGAGATTTAGTTATGTTAGTTTCTTTGGATCTTGATGCATCTCATATTTATTACCTGACATTGGCAAGCAGACTTTGCATTTTTTATGTGAAATGACTATGATACTGAAATACAGAATATTTGTAAGTCATTCTCACAATTACTACCTTAACCCAAATTTGGTAATGTTAATTAATCACCTGATATGATGTTGAAAAATTTATGCTAGTCATAATTGGAAACTTGATGGTGTGCTCAACTCCATATGTCTCAGGCAATTTATTCCTTGTCTCAAGAAACCTTTAATCCTTTGCAGCAGTATTATTTTATGTCAGATCACCTGATCCATTATTATTTTGAGAAAGTGTGCTTTGTTCTGTATTTGTGGCATTTATTGCAAATATTCCCATTTATTCACAATAGAAACATTTTAATAGGTTTGCTTAGGTAATATATTAATAAAAAGAATAAAAAATTATTGAAATTTAGATTATCTCATGATTTTTTCAAATGAAAAACATTGAAATACTTTAAATGGTAATACAAATTCAAACAAGGAAACAGTGCATTAAAAATTTTCTCTTTGCATAACCCAATGCTAATTTTAACATTTTCTCCAAATAATAATGAGAGTACATTTTTGTTAATTATTTTTCAGATTAAATACCATGTTAATTATTATTTAATCAAACTTAAAATAAGCTCAGCTAGGTTAGGTTACTTATTTAGACAATTATTAACTAATCTAATGTAGGTTAGAAATGATTATTTTAGATTGGAATTAATTCTGTAGTATGGTTAGGACCTCACTTCTTTGATACTATTTAGTGTCATAAAAATGATGAAGTCTGATTATAAAACAATAGCAGTGAGGAAAAAAATGCTGCTTTAAGTGTTTTTTAGTGCAACAAAAGCCTAGAAAATCTTGCATAGAGGTAATCTTAATAATTACTAAAATTTCCTATCATTTAATCATACTTTTGTTTTTTATCAATTCAGATGGAAATTTTTTTTCTTAATCAATCTAGTGTCATGCTATAATAAATACCCATTGACATTTGAGGTAATTACAAGGTTATCCTATAAATAATGCCAAAATGTTCATGTTTAGCATTATTTTATGGCTAGAAATAATGGAATGCAGGTTAGTTTTTTATGCTAGCCTAGTCTGAAATTCGAAGCCTAGGTACCTGTTTAAGTCTAAAACTTCATTGTATCGGAAACTTCATTGTAGCGGCAGGTTCTAGATCCTGCACTACAATCCCTGCCAGTCCAACAGAGCCACCAGGTATTCAATGGCAAAATGACAAACCTCAAATGAGCACAATTATAAATACCCCAAAATATATATACAGCTTTATAATCTAAATATCACCCAAAATAAATAAATATGTATATACATACTACAGAAAATACTTAGCTAATATATATCAGCCAACACAAATTGGCTAATGCCTAAATATAAGTACATCCATCAAAGAATAAATCTATCTTGGATCCAATTATTCAAAAAGAGTGGGGGGGGGGGGGATGAATGAGGCAAAGGGAAGCGGGCCTGCTTTCTTCTAGGAATTCCTTGCTGTGTTCCGTGGGCAGGGATCTATGATGTGTGGATTCTAACCACGTTGTTGGAGACTGGGAGGCACTAGTCCCAATTACTACAGTGGAGAGTGTGATGAGCAAGTTCCTATGCCCCATACTCCAGAATGGTCCTTTATCACTAGTGAGAATGTAAGTAAGGGTCAAGGCTGGCTGCCACTGGTTCTCAAAGCCAGAGATGTCCATCGATTGTCTTACCAGCACCAAGGATCTTTAATTACAGTCAAGGAGTTTCAGCCACAAATTCACTGCCACACTCAAACATCTCTACCCTAACACACACTCAACCACACCTACTTACACACAGGCTACACTCACCTATCGTTTGTCCAATTAACTCTTCACTATTCTCTCTATTTTCAATCATGAGTTTATTGCTTTTATTTTTAATTTAATCTATGGAAATTGCTGCAAAATATTCCTGTAGGGGGAGACAAAGATGAATGTAGTACGATAGAAATCTATTGAGTCTCCCACCCAGATTGCCATCTCTTCATCTTCTTTGCTCCATGCATCCTAGAAGAGAAGAAAGGGATTGGATATTTGGAGAGGGGAGGCGGACTCAGCCTGACTACTACATCATTATGCTCAGTGTGATGTACACAAGTAGTACTTTTCTGAGTTTATAATTTTATATCTATTAGTTCATTGTGCCTTATTAAATAATGTTTAAAAGAGCATTATCGCAACATTATGCTTTGGGAGTTTTTAAAAAGTAACAATGTTAAGTTAACAGCAGTAAGTTTGCATCACTTATACATTTAAGGAATTGCAAACCAGTGCCAAAGATGGTTCAGATTGTCTCTTGGAAAAGTTCATCACAAAGATAAACCCTGTCCAGGGATGACTAGTTGAATTTGATCAAGATCTTTTAAAAATAACAGTGAAAGAAACTCTAATTGTAACTGATGAACAATTGTCTGAAAAAAACAACTAAACAAACAAAATTTATTGGCACCTACAGGGAGCCATAAAAGCTCATACATGGTAGGCCCTATTTAGAATAAGACTAATTTGGGTTGACCCCCCTTCAATATTTTTAAGTTATTTTAACTTTGGTTTCTTTTAAATATTCATCTAATTTGTTCTTCATGATTTCTCTATTTGGAGTGCTGAGTACTTTTTGTGATAGATTGTTCCAAACTTGAATGATAGGGTTTCTGAAAGGCAAATATTCCCAGTGACATTTTGAATTTCTACCTCTTCATCTTTTTGTCCTGTCCTCATGTTGCTGTCACACCCGTCAAATTATATATTTTTTTAAGCCTATCATTATAGCTAAGATGTTTATTCCCCTTATCATTTTTGTATAGCAACATTGTACCTTGCTCTATTATATCTATATCTCTAATTAATTTTTGAGACCTGAAGGGAGCAGCATAATCTAATATTGGTCTGACTAATGATGTGTATAGTTTTAACATTGTCTCTGAATTACACATTGAGACAGATTGCCTGCTTCATGATGCCACTCCTAGACATAGTATTTAAATTGGAGATTATTTTTTCCAAAGTATAAAATGCAGCATTTAGCAACACTAAGCTTCATTCATACCTTATTCGTTACACCATTTAATTAACATATTCAGACAATTTTGTAAACAGTATGAGTCTTCCTTATCCTTTATTATCTGCCCTAGTTTAGTATCATCTGCAAATGAATTTATTTGACAATTCATTCCGGAACCTAAGGTTTTATGAAAATTATAAAGAATAGGGATTCCAAAACAGAACCTTGAGTAAGTCCACTAGTTATCAATATCCAGTTGGATGTCACCCCTTTTAAAATTACCCTTTGCTTATGATCTGTCAATCAATTTTTAATCTAAGTTATCATTTTCTCATGGTTATGCATAACTTTTATCTTTGAAAGAACGATGTTGAATGGGAGTTTATCAAAGGCTTTAGAAAAATCTAGATATATCACATCATAGCTAGAGCCTGAATCAACAGATTTTGCTATATACTCATAAAATATGATCAGACTAGTGATAAAAGACCTACCTTTCCTGAAACCATGTTGACTATTTACTAAAAGTTGATTTATCTCCAAATGGTTGTGTAATTTTAAATCAATAATTGACTCCATTATTTTACATATATGAAGTTAAGCTTACTGACTGATAATTCTCCTTTTCCTCAGGTCTACCTTTTTTAATATGGAAACAATATTGGCTAGTTTCTGTTGCCTATGAACATAATTTGCCTCTAGAAAATAATTAAATTGAAAAGAAAGTAAAGCAGAAGTTTCATTCTTAACTTCCTTAATACTTTGTGCGTACATTTCCTCAACCTCCCTGCTAGCTTTATCAGAACTTAATTTATTAATTAAATATTTTCACATCATCTGCCATAACTATTATTTCATTCATTTTGGGGACGTTATTTTTTTAAGGTTTCTAGGGTTTTCCCATTTAAATTTCATATATTCTTGTTAAAAACTGAAGCAAAAAAAAATTATTCAAGAAAGTTGCCTTTTTTAAATCATTTTGAACTAATTGGTCATATTTTGGTTCTAAGTACATACAGAAGGCTTTTGGATTAATGTATGATCTTTCTGCTAATCTATTTGTGTACCTGCATTTAGCTGTATTAACTTCTCCCTTTTATCTGCCTTTGGAGGTTGATAAATTTTTGTCATAATGACTAGTTGCCCTGTAAGGGGCACAGGGATTTGCCTTCTGGGCTGCCATGCTGATAGGACTCAGCGCCCCATTCTATCCCATCCGGCATAACTTAGCCTCTTCTCCTTCCTTCTGACAGTCCGGTGTTTCTCCCTTACTTCCTCACTTCCCTACAATCTCTCCCACAACTTTTTCTGGATGGCCTCTATTTTTACAGGGTAGATGCTGATATTCTTCTCAGCCAACCATCCTGGATCAGGGCTGAGGGGGAGAGGGAACAATGTTCACTAACCCCTAAGCTCTGGTTTGGGATGGTGGGTTTTTAACAACCTGCTTCATCTCCACCCATACCTTCCTCACATTCCCTTTCCCTCTCACTTGGTGGAGCCATCATGCCGAAGGGCTGCCAGGTCACCAGGTGGTAGGGCTGGCCTTAAATAGTGGCACCTGGCTCTGCCAGCCCCGTACAAACCCCTTGCAAAGCGGGCTACTGCAAGGGGACTCCCCCTCACCACCTTGTCTGGAGCTGCCCTCGGGTACCTCCCTCTTTCCAGCGGCAGTGCCCCCTTTACTTTCCAAGGGGCCTGCCAAGAAAGCCAGCGGGCAGCCCATAACCGACCACTCCCCATTTAAGCATCTCGCTAAGGCAAACCCACTTAGGGGGAGAGGGAAGACAGGGCCCATTGGTCGCTTCCCTCAAAAGACCTGCTGGCTCAAATATTAAACCTAGCGGGGTTCAAGGCACGTGCCCTCCCACCATAACCCGACTAGACAGACCGCTCCCAATGGGACCTTTGATGTCCAAGGGGGGATGGCCACATGGAGCCCCTTCCCCCGGTGGACATGGTCCTTGAGGCAACCCAGCCTCAGATGGTAGGGCCATCCATGGGGGCGAGTCTGAGCTCGGCGCCAAGCATTGTGCTCCTCAAACGGCTCAGGTCTCCAAGGCAGTACAAGGAGGGGAGGGATCTCCTCCGGCCGGTGCCCCTGCGACTTCCAGGGCCTTCTCCATCTCAGAAAAGGACCTTGCTGAGGCCGGTCCATCTGGCCTGTTGGCTCCTGCTGGCAGAGGGGAAAAGCGGGTTCATTCCCCATCCTCCTCTCCTAAAAAGAAAAAAAGACAAAAGACAGGGCTCCTCTCCATCCACGGGGAAAACGAGGATGGATGGGTCTGCTGCTTCGATAAGCAACCAAGCCAAGATCGACACATCCAGCCCCGCTGCCCCCTCGGCTGGGAGTCCCTGACAAAGACGAAAAGTACAAGTGCACAGAGCGGAGGGGAGCCTCGATTATGTCCCGGCCCCGCATTTAGACTACCCGGCGTTTTCGAGCCGCTGACTTCAAACGCTTCCTGGTTATTCGCTCCACTGATGTCAGAATGTTGTCTAAGAGCAACAAGATCCATCAAAGGAGAGCTTTAGCTAGTGTGATCGGTAGAGACCCGAAGGTAACCCGTTTCTCGGACGGGAGCATTTTGGAGGCGCAAAGAGTCCACACCCACCCCCGGCTAAAACTAGGGCTCCTCCCCCTTCCTCCAGCGTGAATGTTTTCCGTAAGGCGAAACAGCCACGCGCCTCCACTCAGTCGTTAGACTCACAGATAGCAACGTCCGCCTAAGGTTTCAAGGCGGCGGTGGAAAAGACTTGCATAGCGAGTCCAACCTCCCCCAATAGGTCCTCGAAGGCCTCAGCGCCAACAGCGCCTGGAGTTTTGCCTCTGGGAAGCTTACGGCCATTCCTGTGAGGGTCTTCTCTTCGAAGAGGGCCCCCGCATCTCATCCAAACTAGGCCTGTACAGCATATTCCTTCATTGGAATTGCCGCGGACTCCGGGCCATCGTTAGCTATCGTTTTGCCGGAAACCATGCTGGTTGCATGCCCCCTGCCCACCCTCCCTGGATATAAGGGTTTTGCGACCCCACTACCACGAGATAGGGGCCGGGCGGGAGGATGTGCGATTTATGCCCGGCATGGTGTCTCCATTCTTCTCTTCACTTTAGATGCCACCTTTCAGGCAGTAGATGTGCAGATGCACCTGGCTAGGAGGTATACTGTTATTTCCTCGTACATTCCACCGTCAGCCGTTATGCCTATATACGGGATAAGCGCCGCCTGAATGAATTCACTGCTGGTGAATTTCGTCGGGCTAGGGCTAGGTTTCGGTAAATATTTCGAAGCAGGCCAGCCGCTCTTCTTGGTGGGCATGTGTATCTTCCCTTAACGGTAAGACCCCTCTAGCAGAGGTGTGGAAGCGAGTCAAATGGATTCGGGGCAAGTTCTCGCAGGACTCCCTAACCGTTCTCTAGGAGAATGGGACTGCGATCTTGGGCACCCCATCCCCCCCCCCCATCCCGCATCCGTGGCTGAATCATTCGCGACCGCCTTCTCTGCATTTTATAGGTGGGATGCTTCTCCACCAGCATTCAATGCACATCGTGAAGTCGCAAAAGGCCGCCGGCTGGACTTTAACTCGAGAGGTGGAGAACCCTTCAACGACAGGTTTACTCTGAGTGAGTTTGTTGAACAAGAGCTGGGTGGAGGGTCTCCTCCCGGATTCCTTGCAAATCGCTACTGTGCTTGCCTTTCGCAAACTGGGGAGACATCATTCTACTCCAGCCAGTTTCCGCCCACTCTCTCTAACCTCTTATGTGTGCAAGTTGATGGAGAAATTGTTAAATGTTAGATTAGCCTTTTTTCTGGACAGCAGAGGCCATCTGTCTACTGCACAGTGCGGCTTCCGCAAGTTCCACTCCACGTTGGATGCTCTTCTCTGACTGGAAAATGCCCTCTGCGAGGCCTTTCTTCGATCCAGTGTTTTTCAATCTGGAGAAGGCCTATGATACTGCATGGCGATACGGTACAAGGGGATGCCTCCCATTCTTTATATATGAATTTTTGCGAGATGGTCGATTTCGCATATGTATGGGGCGATCCCTTTCCGGCCTAATGGAGCAGGGAAGTGTCCTCAGTGTCACATTCTCTGCCCTGAACATCAACGGCATCACCTCGGTGCTGATGGAAGATGTTCTCGCTAACCTCTACGTGGCCGATCTTTTGATCTCTTTTATCGGGGCCCAGATGCCAACTCTAGAGCGTCGACTCCGACAGGCATTTAACCGCTTCTTTCGCTTTGCCGAAGCGTACAAGTTTCAGTTTTCTTTGGCCCAAGACTAAGGTGTTGCATTTCTTACGCCATCAACGGCTCCACCCTGATCCAGACTTTTCTCAATGGGGTAAACCTGGAAGTGGTTGAATCACACCGTTTCCTTGGTCTTGTATTTGACCGAGGCCTCATTGGGAGGCTCATATTCGGAGCCTCAGGGTCACTTATACCCGCACCATGGATATTCTTCGTTCTGCCTAGGACGCCACCCTGGATGGTACCACCTTTGGCTCTTGGTCGCCACGCCTCTACACCCTAATCTTCTAGAGCACCGGGAGTATTGCGTTCGACCTTTTTGGAGCACACCTCGTGTCACGCCGGAATCGTGCCAAGAAGGGGTCGGCTTCCACGCGGTATCCCCTCTGTTTGAAGTCATCGGGGCTCTGCCAGGCACTGCATCAGTCTTCATGGCCGAGCTGGTGGCAATACACCACTCTGTACGGGAGATTACGCGACGTGCCCGGTTCGGAAATCGGATTTTGATTTCTAGTGACTCACAAAGCACCATGAGTGATCTCGGGGCATAGGAATTTCCGCATCCCCTGGTTTGGAAATCTGTGACGCTACGGTTTTGCAAGCTGGGCGGATGGCGAGATTAACTTCTGCTGGGGTTCTGGACATGTAGGAATTGCTGGGAATGAATGCGCCAATGAGGGCACCAAAGTGTCTGCGAGGACTCGGCGACCGGACCAGCCTTTCGCTCTTCCTTACACCGACTACATAGCAGGAATACGGGAGGCTCTCCATGCTGCTTGGCAAAGATGATGGGAGACAGTCGAAAGGAACTTAAAATTGCGTGCCATTGCGCCGCGACTGTTCCCATGGACCTAACCCCCAATGCCGCGGCGAAGGCTTCAGGTTGCTTTCTGTCGTCTCCGAATTGGACACACTCGCAGGATGCACTGCTATTTGAGGGAGCTGTCGCCTACATCCTACTATGAAGACTGCATTGTCCCCCAGACTGTTCGGCCCCTTCTTGTTGAATGTCCCAGTCTGGGCAATCTTCGCGCACATTACCTGTCTCGGTATCGGGACGAGCAGGGTTACTACCCATTACCCCTTGTATTTGGGACAGATTCATGCACATTGACTTATGGATTCTACGACTTTTTGGAGGAGGCTGGCCTTCTCCCGTTTATTTAACTTGGTGAGGTTTTTGTTGTTGTTTTCTCTGTTGGTCGCACTTTCCTGCACCGAGCCTGCCCCCTTACACTAGAGCCTGCTTGTTGCCTTCTTTCTTTTTTATTATTGTTGTTTTGTTTTTTGTTACTCTAAAGTAGCCTAGTACTAGGCTGTTGTGGTGAGTACGGTGACTTATGCCCAAGTAGGCAGATGCCAGGTGGGCTCTTAAAAAAAATATATATTGATTGGTTGCCTTTTGAACACTTATAAAGGGACTATTCCTATCCTATCAGTCTAAGAAATTGGTTAATCCAAGGTTTGTCCCTTGAATATTTTGAACTGTTTTTGTGAGAAATATATCTGATCTGAAGATCCTTAATGCGATTAATGAGGCAGTAAGTCGAAGCAGGTATTTTATTACCTGTGTTTTCTATACCAATTCCATTCTTTTCATTCATCTCTAATTGCTTGAAAGTTTGGTAATTTAAATTTAGGTAACTTTTACACTCTTCTCTGATTAATAAAATCATATTTGATGGTAAATACCATTGAGTTGTAATTTGAATTTCTAAGTGGTTCTTGAACTTCAAGCTCAGCAATCAAAGTTTCTGTGTTATGTAAAACTAAATCAAGTGTCTTGTTTTCTCCTTAGGCTGTTTGAAAAATTAATTCAGATAATTAGCTAAAAATATGTTTAAGATATAGTTATCTGAATCTGAACTCATCTTATACCAATCAACTTCCAGAAGATTGAAATTCCCTATAATGCATATTTTTTTTAATTATTGGTTGAATTAATATCTTTACTTAGTGTAAGGTCCTCTTCATATGAACTACTCAGTGTTGTCTACTAGTCCTATAAGTAAAAAAAGTTCTATTGCTAATTTTTATCCAGATTGATTCGCTGTGTTGTCAATTTATATCCTCTTATTTTATTTTGCCTTTTTAAGTTAAACAGGACACCGCCTCCTTCTCTCACAGCCTTATCCTTGTTTATTAGTGTATAACAGGAATTTGAGATGATGATAGAAAGTTGGGGCTTGCTATATTCAACCATGTTTCAGGAATGGCTAGAATGATGATATTTAACACTAATTAAATTTACTTCATTAAATTTATTCTGGATGCTCTAACCATTGCAATAGTACATCTTAATATACATATTTTTTGCTGCCTTTTGTTATCACCATTTTCCTTTTATTTACATTATTTACTGTTATTATTAATTACACTACTATGTAGGGAGATGTTATTACCCTGAGCTATTTTCTTCCGGTTTGTACAGCCATGAACTAAGATTTTTTTCTTGAACTGCAGCAATGCAAAAATTTGTGGGAAAGTTTATAACACATTTATCTAAAAGCATACCCAGTCATGCCATTCTTATACCATTGAGATGAACACCACTCCTTCAACTTATTCCACTGTGCATCATAATTTAATGCAAAGTTTCACAATTAAGGCCATGGATTCTTCACAGAATGTGAGAGGTACACTTGTGACAAAGCATCAATATTTGTTCATCTTACCTTTCTTAACTGAAAACATGAACCATTTTAAGTATGGTTATTGCAGGAGATCAACTGGGTTATGTATAATAATAATAAGCATTTTAAACAATGGATTAGTCATGGGGAAAAAACAAACAATACCCAAACCATAAGAGGAGCCTTCTCCACAGAAGAATCCCTTGTTTGGTAGAATATGCATAATCTATTGTGAAATACTTAATCCAATTCAGCCCCCATGGGGAAGGTACCCTGTGCAGAGTGTTATACCTGGTACCTGGAAGAGCAGCGCATCCTCCCAGTCTGAATGTGGATATGGATGTTGTTGATGCATTACTCCCTAGGTGCAGAGTACCTATGATGTAGGCCCAGTCAAAGAGACCACATTTAAGTTGAACTGTGCCTTCTGTGAGACTGTTATGAGGGCGCCAAACAGTCTGAGGACTGAGCAACCAGATTAGCATTTTTCCCTTTTTCGCAATGACTATATGGGTGGGCTGTCTGGCAAAGAAGATATAAATTTAAAGTTGAGCGCCATCACACTGCAACTTCCCATGGACCAACACCCAATGCTTCACTGGTTTCAGGCTACTTATTGTCATCTTCAAATTGAGCAATCACAGGATGTACTGCTATTTGATGGAGTGCTCACCTGCAGTTTATTGTTGCAACTGCATTGTCCCCTTGACTATTTGGCATATTCTTGTTGAATGTCCCACACTGGGTGATATTTGTGCAGGTTACCTGTCCCAGTACTGGGATGAGTGGGGTCGCTACTGCTTGTCCCTTGTACTCAAGACTAGTTCATGCACATGAACTTATGGACTGTGTGACTTTTTGGAGGAAGCTGGTCTCCTTCATTTTATTTGACCTGTCTTTTTTATATAGGTATGAATGCTCGGTCATTAGGTGGGCTTCCCTCTGATGCTGGAGCATGCCTTCTTTTATGTTTTGTTTTTTACTTGTTCTGGTTGTTAATTTTTTAATAGCCTAATTACTGAATGGGCTAGCCTTTTAAGTCCGTTCATTCCCTTATAGACATTCATCAAGAAAGACCCTCTTTAATTAAAAAATAAATTTACCATATATGTTACTTTGTCGTGAGTAAACCCTAGGAACATTTGCACGTTTCCTGTGCTGGTTCACTGATCCTGTAATGAGATGTCATTACAGCACATTCACCCTGCAGTAAAAGTGCCATCCATCCACCCACCCTTAATGAGGTAAAGGAGTCTGTGTTTCTGCAAAGTTTAGGCAGTCGAGGGATTTAGCATCATCCTAATATTTATTATATCACTAATATTGATTATATCAGATGTAGATTGGTTGGCAAAGGTTTTTGGTGCTTGCCAAGTGGCCCTAAACTTGGTTTGGTCAGTAGGACTGTCTATCCTATGCAGAAATTTCTCCTCAAATGTCTAGTTAGGCAGGTGGTTCATTTAGGATATTGTTTGTGGTTGCAAATGAATTTGCTTTTTCAGGTTGTGGTTTAGGGAGTAGGTTATTGTACTTAGTTGGTAGGATTATGCTAGGTATACTTTTTTTAATATGGCTGAAGGTGGTGGTTGGGGTGTGATTTATTTAGTGCACTGCTTAAGTGTTTGGTTCCTAAAGTGTTAGATGTATTCCAATTAGTAGGATTATCATTTTGTCACATCTGTAAGGGAATGTTGGGTGACATCTGGAGACTTCTCTGCCCCCCTTCTCCCCAATCCCTGCAGTATCTTTTCCTGGCCCCACTCCCTGCAAGAGGATCTCTGGGTATATATCTTGCATTCACTTTCACTTTCTCTCTACACTACTTTCCTTACAGATCTCTCTTTACAAACTTGTTGTATGATGCAGCTTCATTACTCTTCCACTTAAAATTTTAGAAAAAGAATTTTAGTCCTGGTTTATAAATGGAGAAGTGTAGTATGGGATGGTTTGTGTATGTCTTGCAGTGATTTTGAGTGTTTTGTACTGCATTTGCATTTAGATAGTGTTGGTTGCGAAGCTAGTGTTGTGTAATTGGTGGAAGTGGGGTAGAATTGTTTGCATAGGGTGATTAGTGACTCCACCTCATCTCAAACTGGTGTTTTCTAGTGCTTTAGTGTTTAGTTTCTTTGTAACATTATATTAGTTAAGTGAGTAAAGTAGCTTTACTTTTGAATACAGGATGCTACTGATGAGAGAACAATTGAAGAAATAAAAGAAGAATACTTTGTAGATCGACTTGTTGGCAATTTTGATGATAAAAAGGTAAGAGAAGATTATAAGAGTAACATTTCACATAGTTAATTTCTTTCACTATTTCCACTAGTTTTATTTATATCATTATCCGCACAAATGTAATGTAATTTAAGTAACTTTTATATAAGATATAAAAGATCTTTGATTTTATCTAAGGGTAATTGTGAAGAAAACCAAGCTAAAAAGATCAAACAAGAGTTTGGGTCTTCATCTGATGAAAATGAACAAGAATTGAGTACTCAAGAAAGAACAATCGGTGTTTGTGATGAAATAATGGCACAAGATGACTCTCTCAAAGAGGTAAATTTATTGATTTAATCCCTTGCATGCCATTTGATCCCTCAGTATCAATAGCAGCACTCTTGCTGTCTCTCCCCTAGATTATAATGGCAGGAGAGGTAATGTATGGTGTAATTCCTCAGCTTGAAAATTAATTTTTAAATTATGATTGACCACCTTAAGGATGAGAATTGGTTAGTGGATTTATAATGAAAAATATCAACTTTATTATGAAAATGTAAGTGAAAACAAAAAATGGTACTAATAAATGAAGTAGGGTGAAAAGATGTAGAAAGTATATAGTTAAATTGTCTTTGATAGCTTTCCCTGGGTATATACCCTTAAGGAAGTACTTGATATATGTTTATATGCTTGAAAACAAAATATATTCTATTCTTGATATATCTAATAAAAATGCTTGTAGTTTTGCCGTAAGAATTCTACACTTTTTATTGTTTACTTTTGTAGTGTAAAAGAGATTGTAATTGTGACATGGTGCAGGTAGCTGCAAGTCTTCTTTCACAACTTATGAGGGGACAGGAAGAGGACATGGTACTTCGAGTACCAGGAGTTTTAGTTGTTTGACAAAGAGAGAGGCATCAAATGGGAGGTAGAGCAAGGTTTAATTCATCTCTCCGGCTATTATGGTGAGGAGGCCATTGTTTGCAAGAGCAGGACCAAGCCAAGATCAGCACGTCGGGCCCCGTTGCTTCCCCAGGTTGGGATTCCCAAACGAAAGGCAGAACTGCACATAGCGGAGCTCGATTACGTCAGAACCCCTCATTCAGAGACTACCCCGCGTTTTCGAGCCCGCTGGCTTCAAATGCTTCTTTGTGATTCGCTCCACTGATGGCAGCCTGTTAGCTAAGGGTGACATAATCCATCAGAGGAGAGCTCTTGTTAGTGTGATTGGTAGAGAGCCGAAGGTGACATGTTTCTCGGATGGGGAGCCATTTGGCGAATGCTTCGAATCCCTCCGAGGGGGACATGATTAGTGCCTTTCAGACACTTGATGGCACGCCTGTAATTATGACGCAGCACTCTACCATAAACTTCGTGAAAGGAGAAACTTATGCGAGGGAACTCGTGAACTATTCCAGAGATGACATCACCTTAGAGCTGGCCGACTATGGAGCTGTCAAGGTTGAACAGAAAACAGGGAGAGGCCTCGAGACCCATCCTGACACACTTCATCACGTTCGAATGTGACAAGCTCCCTGAGTTTGGTATCGCTACCGTCTGAAGGCATTCGTGCCACTGCTGCGGAGGTGCTACTACTATCAACGCTTCTGCCATACTAATCGCTCGCTCCTGTCTATGTGCAAAGTCGGGGTTACTCGAAGTCTATGTAAGTTGCTCCAAGGCCTAACACGATAAGTCCAAATCGTGTGCCACCAAGTGTGTCAATTGCGGAAAGCCGCCCCCTCTTCCTGAAGCAATGTGGTGCCTCTCTCCTCGAGAAGGAAATCCTGGCCGTTCAGGCTTCGGATCGTCTCTCATTTGGCGAGTCTAAGGCTTAGTCCTAGCGCGCCCGGCGCTGCTTGGGACCTCTTATGCCTCAATGTTGAGAAAGACACCCTCTGCTCCTGGCCCCTCCAAGCCTACGAGCACGGTCGTTTCCGCGCCCATTCGGAACCCTTCTGCGGGTTCTACCCACCTCGGGCGCTCCCCTAGTAAAACTGGCGGCAGAAAGTGTTCAAACCCAACCCCGGCGAAAACCAGAGCTCGCCTCGTTTCCCCCAGCGTGACACACTCTCTAGACGCACCGCCATTTGATAGAGCGCTCGCCTGCGCCCTACTGTGAAGACTGCCTTGTCCCCCCAGACTGCTCAGCACATTCTTGTTGTTTTTCCCAGTCTGGGCGATCTTCGCGCACGTTATCTGGCCCGGTACCTGGACGAGCAGTTGGCAGATGAGCTCACAAAAAAGACTCAACAAAGGACAAAATGATAGTTTTGATGCAGTTAGACATTTTTTTTTATTGATTTACATTTAAATTTTTTAATTTTAATATTAATGAGTGTGGAGACCTTGAGGCCACACATTGTGGATCGTGTCCTTCATGCTGGCCCACACGCTGTTGATGGAGGACCAGCTCATCGATGTTATTGTGGGTGGACCTTGCACGCCTTGCCCTCAACATGCTGTAGTCAAGGGGATTGAGATTGGGCAACTGCAGCATCCAAAAGTCTGACCAGTAGTTTGACTCCAACCACTGCTGCACAGTCTAGGCTGTGTGGGTTGAGGTACCATCCTGCTGAAAGATGTAGGCTGCCTTCGTGATTTTTCTCACCTGGGGCAGAGCTTTTGTGACCAAAATGTCCCTGTGATCAATTCAACGTAAGCCTCCTGTAATTGGCCCCGAATTACACTGGCAACACCTGAAGCCACGACGCTGAGCATCATTATGGAGGCCGGATTGTGGACACGGAGACGTCCTTGGCTAAAGCTGACCACCGCTTGTTGATGACCGTATCAAGGATTGTGGACACGGAGACGTTCTTGGCCAAAGCTGACCAGTCTGCTTGTTGATGACCGTATCAAGGATTGTGGACACGGAGACGTCCTTGGCTAAAGCTGACCACTCTGCTTGTTGATGACCATATCAAGGATTGTGGACTTGGACACGTCCTTGGCTAAAGTTGACCACTGCTTGTTGATGACCGTATCAAGGATTGTGGACACGGAGACGTCCTTGGCTGAAGCTGACCAGTCTGCTTTCCTGATAACAGTATTAAGGATTGTGGACACGGAAACGTCCTTGGCTGAAGCTGACCAGTCTGCTTGCTGATAACAGTATCAAGGATTGTGGACACGGAAACGTCCTTGGCTAAAGCTGACCAGTCTGCTTGCTGATCACAGTATCAAGGATTGTGGACTTGGACACGTCCTTGGCTGAAGCTGACCACTCTGCTTGTTGATGACCGTATCAAGGATTGTGGACTTAGACACATCCTTGGCTGAAGCTGACCACTCTGCTTGTTGATGACCGTATCAAGGATTGTGGACACGGAGACGTCCTTGGCCAAAGCTGACCAGTCTGCTTGTTGATGACCGTATCAAGGATTGTGGACTTGGACACGTCCTTGGCTGAAGTGGACCAGCATCCCATCTGTATTCCCTGAATCAGGCTCCCAGTGTATCTGGTTAAAATATTGGTCATCATGCTTAATGGTGAGCCCTCCCTAGGCTAATAGGGCAGGAAGAGGGTGTCCCATAGGGAAGTGTCCTCAGTGTCTCACTCTTTGCTAAAGCATCAACTGAATCACCTCAGTACTGCTGGAAGATGTTCTTGCTATGGTCTACATGGGCGACCTTTCAATCTCGGTTGGTGCAGCCCAGAAGCTTACGCTGAAGCGTCAATTCTAACAGGAATTGAACTGTATTTTTCGCTATGCTGAAGCAGGTTTTGGTTTTCCTTGGCCAAGACTAAGGTGGCGCACTTCTGCCGCCATCCATGGGTCCACCCTGACCCAGACTTGTTCCTAAATATGGCTTGCCTGGATGTGGTAGATTCACTGCTGTGAAAACAGAAGCTGCACTTGGTAGGCGAACCAATGCTGTCTGAGATGGAAAGACAGCATCAGCTCCAACTCCATCCGAAGACTTGGACCCATCAGTGAACACAAATGGTGGGAGGAGTGTTGATCATACATGGTTCTCAAGGCTACAGGCAAGAACTGATCCTTGGGCCTACCAGTAAGCCCCTTGCATATCACTACAGGTGGTATGAGCCATGGGGGAATCTTTGGTAATGAAAACAGAATAACAGAAAACTCCCTTAGACATCCTGTGTGCTTGGCCATGCGCAGAACAAAGGGGCGAGCCAGAGATAGAAATCTATCATATGAGGCCACTGTTCGCAAATTGAATGTTCACTCATTTACTGGTGACCATGGTAATTGCTCAAGTCTAAAAAGATATTTGAGGTTAGACTTGAGCCTGTGAAAAGGAAGAGGAAGAGCCCGGTTCTCTGCATAGAGACTCCACATAGGGGAGGACTTGAAGGCTCCAGAAGCCAGGCACATACCCTGGTTCTGCACAGGATTTAATTTTTCAAGAATGGATGACCCAATGTCCAGCTTTGACCCGACCAATGCTGAATACAAAAGCCACGGAGTACGTCGATCACTTCCCCAAGAAGTGTGTGACATTAATTTCATTATGTCTATTCTCTTCAGACAAGAGCTTTTCCAAGCATCCAAATGAGGCCTCCAAGAAAGTCTTGAATCAAAGATCCCCCTTAGAAATCTAAAATGGGGCTCAAAGGTGAAAGGGACACCATAGAGTGACAAATGGGGAGGGTCCCATGACATCGATTTATGATTGTAAAAGTGGACAGCCGTAGTCTTTACTGCATAAAAGCGGAAGCTCTTGGAAGAAGCATTATCAGCTACAGTATTTATAACTCGCTGTAGCTTACGGATGACAAATGGAAGTCTAGGTGATGAACAGCTGGGAGATTTGCGATAATGCTATTGATGGCCACAGAGAAGCAGGTGATGTTAATATTATTTTACCTGTCCACGGTATACACAAGTTGTTACGATAATAAATGGGAGAAACTATAATTGACTTTCCTTTTAGTCAGTCTGCTCAAATTTTAGTATTCTTAACAAATACTCCCTAACTCACACGCACAGCACAAACAAATGACCCTACCACAATATATATAATCTGCCTAGTGCATTAGCTCTATCCGCATCACTGGTTATCCACTCCAAATATCTTACCAGACAACCTACTACCGTGAACTTCCAAAACTTACTAAAATACCACAACCTACACATAGCTCTCCAAGAGTTTCCTGCCAACACTGACATCATCGACCATGATGTCACAACATTCTTATTTGTATTTATCATCCTCTCAAACAATTTATATGGACAACTAGTAAGGGCAATGGGGCAGTAATGGGTGGATTCCGTCCCATCCTTTCCTGGTTTTCGGAAAGGTAAAACCACAGCCTCCTTCCACATAGAAGGGAAGCAGTCCCTAATCCAGATGAAGTTATAAATGTCCAGCAAATGTGAGAGGAGGGGTGGATGCATATTCTCGATCATATCATAGTAAATGCCATCCGATCCGGGTGCAGTGGATCCACAGTGCTTCAGTGCATTATGGAACTCATAGATAGAAAAGAGCCAGTTATAAGGCTTATTATCCATGTTAGGCTCCATAAAGTTGATAGGATGATGCTCCTGTTGGAGCCTAAAGCGCTGGAATTGATGGAATAGTTGTCTGGGCTTGAAATATTAGCAAACGATCTGGCCAAAACATCAGAAATATGGGACAAGTCTCAGTGAACAGTGATACAGTGAACAGACTTTAGTGGGCTAAAAATCTATGCTCTAATCCCAATCATTCCAACCCGCTTCCTACAATAATTCGGACGTGAGAAATCAAAGGAGGATGAAATGGATTGTATATACAGTCCTTTACTTACAAAAAAAAATACAATAATATTTACAAAAATATGGGGGTAATTATATTTGAAATCTCGAGTATAGATATACATGCAAAAAAATCAGACAATCCTATCACCAACCAATAATTTATCTATAAACTAGAGAGAATAAATAAATGATACTAAAGAGGCCTAATAAACAAATCGTACAAGGAGGCCTAATAACCACACTTGTACTTTAAACGATACAAAGAGGCCTAATAAAAATATCATACACAAGGAGACCTAATAACCACACTTGTACTTAAAAGATACAATAAAAAAAAAACATGTGGTACCACAAAATCTTTATATAACAAAACAAACTGGCGCCTCCGAGCTCAGTATAGATAAGCGACTTTGTCACGCTTGCGTGGCTATTATAAGCCCTCCTTCATTAAATGCAAAACTATCTTAAACTCAACAAAATCAGACACTATTTACAAGAGGAACACAGCCTTGAACCTTTGTCAAATACTAGTGGTCTTTGTTAGTTAACAATTGGTAAATAATTTGCTTCTAATACATACGTAATTTACAAGGTTAATCTTTCCAGAATATGGTGCCTGGAAAGAAAAAAAACATTTTATAATAACAGGAAAATCAATTTATATTTTATATAAAAAAAACTCCCACTCACACACACATTCTTACAGAGAGAGGGAGAGAGTCTTGGAAAAAAGGGGTGGGAGAATGGCCCTTCACAAATATACTCACATTCGCTCCACCACAAGACCAAATAATAGGGACTGGAAAACAGGTGGACAGCAACTGCCTGCAGGTCTGTGTTAAGAGAGAGAGCTGGTTGTGGGGAACCCTGTTGTTAACAAAAATGGCAGAACTCCAGGGTTCTTAAAAATATCCCACAAAACCCAAAATGTTGGGTACTCTGTGAGTACCCAAGCAAGTCTCCTGTAAAGCAATACAATCAGGATTGTAATCCTTAAGCAGGAGCTTGAACTCTTCCCATTTAGGGAAGAGACCTTGGAGGTTCCAATGAATAAATGGAAACATTGTTACTGTTTAAGCATAATAGTAGATTTCTTCCTACCCTTAGTGGTAGGAGATTTTGGATTTGAACTACCAGCGGAAGTAGTTCGTGTCATACTAGCCTTAGGCTTGGAGTATGACAAGGGAGGCATCGGAAGCTTGAGTTTTGCCTTTGGTTTTTCTTTAAGAGGAGGTGCATCAGATTTTGATAAGTTGCTGTAAGAGAGAACTGTCTTCACTGGAGAATCAGAGATAGAAGCAACTCCAGGGGTCAGTTCAGGTGTCGAGGGAACAGTCGATGTTGACCCAGCTGGTGTTATTGGTTGGGATGGTAGAGTTGATGGTGGTGGCGAGGACATCAGCAAAAGTTGTGAATTCGATGCTGATAGAGAAAGATGTGGAGTCTAGTTTTTGAGAGTCCTCCTCAGATGAGGGGGTAACCTCCACAACAGCTGGCTCCTGAGAAGGAACAAAGGTTGGTTTCTTCTTATTCAGGGATCGAAGGAATTCCAAAGCAGTATCAACAAGGTGGTGTGGAGTGATAACTGGCTTTGGAGCTGAAGAAGGGTGAAAGTCCAGAGGTGGAATGGATACCACCTGAGGACTAACAGGATCATCATCCACATGTTCTGGAGTGGTAGCAAGGTGCTTAACTACCCTTGGTGAATCAGGAGATGATGGAAGGTTCCTCTTCTTGTGGGTAACCTCAGAGGCACTGTTAGGTGCTGACCAAGAGTGTTTATCATGAGGAGATGTACGTTTAGGACAGGGAGGACCTTTTACCTGGTCAGGCATAAGAGAACCTGTAGGAGGTCTCTGGCTTCTCCCTTTCTTTGGCCTGGTGGAACGCAGAGCATCAGAAAAGCTCACACTAGGTTGGACATACTCTCCTTTACTCTTCTTCTGGCCTCTTTAAAACTGACCTTGTTCTTGTTTCTAATGGCAATTACTTCTCTCTCATAGAGAAAGAAAGTGCATTGCTGTGATGTTGCAGCACGGCTGTTGAGAACAGGGCATCCCATGATAATCCGATCCGCAATTCACACACAACCTTGCCTGTTTACAAAACTTGCTTACATGGCCAAAGCGTTGGAAATAGAAGCATCGCCGTGGGTTTTCAACGTAAGGCTTGCCTGGGATGTTAAGATAGCCAGCCTTAATGTACTTGGGCAGTTCCAATCTGTTGAAGGTCAGGATTATGGCGGCCATAGGTAACCTAGCACCATTCACAAACCTGGAAATGTGGTGGGCACTTACAACCTTCTGATTGGTTAGTTTTGATACCAGCCTGTCAACATCGTAATCTATTAACTCTCTTGATCGGCTAACACCTTTACAGGTGTTAAATTTTGGGTATGAAGCAGAGGACATGTATACAGAAGCTAAAGACTGTAGGGTCTTAATCTGCTGATGCTGTTTGCTTGATTTCGCCTTGACTATCAATCCACCATCATTATGTGGCCACATTTGGGCAGGTTCACCACATTTCTCAACAAAATCCTCGTAGACATCAAAGATGTCAGCCTTACTAAGAGGACTATCTATCGCTTTCAAGACTAAAAATCAGTCATAATCCAACTCAGGATCGACTTCTGACCCAAAAGGATTAAAGCGTCCACCGTCAGGTTCCAAGGCACGATGACCAGAGATCTGCATCTCTGGGAGTTATTTTTGTTAAATTTACCCATATAAGTAAATATTTTATTTTGAGCTGCCCCTGGAGCCGAGAGCATGCACCAAATTGTTATCTTGAGTCCAAAGAGCACCCATACAGCCCAGATGGGGTAACCTGCCCCCAAACTCCCACTATCATTTTAAAAACAGCAGAGCCGCATAATGGAGATTCTCTGGACTGCGATGCTAAGACCTCCCAGAAACAAAATGATGACCTGGGCAACCAAACCTCCTCTAAGGCACGGTCCTGCAGACAATGCTCCCCAGTGGATGCATCCACCAACCCATACTGAGGTGGAAGTAAGAATGAATCAGTCCAAAAGCGTAGCCTGGTCATGTACCAAGCAACTATGGGACCAACAAAGCCATAGTCGCAACTTCTGTCGAAAAAGAAAAGGAGAAGGATGAAGTGAAATAAAAAAGACAAAAATGTAAAAGAGGATACCTAAAGTACTAAGTAACTAAACTAAACTAACCTGTTTATAATAAAAACCTAAATCTACCTAAAGCTAACAAACTACCCAAACAATGGGTATTTTGGAGAAGCAGAAGGAAAACAATAGCAAGAGGAGTTGGAAAGAATGATAGAAATAATTGAAAGGAAAACTGAAGGAAAAAAGGAGAGGCTAAGCTGGTGTCTGACGGGGCACTGAGTCCCATTAGCACGGCGGCCAGGATGGCAAATCACCGCGCCCCTTACAGGGTCTTACAGAGGGAGGGAGAGGGTATTGGGAAAGGGGTGGGAGAATGGCCCTACAAACACTCTCATATTCACTCCACCACATCAAGACACTCAAGTGGAAGCCAGAGCAAGTTTGGAAGTTTGGTTCAAAATAGTCTTATCCTCCCATTTCCCTCCCTTTTCCCCACTCCTTTCTGTGGATTTAAGATATCAAATATATTTTTGTATTCAAGGAGAGTATGCAACTTGGAGAGTGATTGTAAGGCAAACATGACCACTAAAATCTCTAATATAATTTGTTGTTTTGCAATAAGTCTGACAGCGCTGTCTCTTAATTTATTCATTCTGTGAATATTTATGTGTACGTATCATTTTCATTGTAAATTTACATGGGGGAATACATTAAATAAGATAGAAGGTTGTGTATATGTCTCCTTTGCTGCCAGAAGTAGACTTTTACTTACCCAACAGTTCAAGTCCCAAACCCTAGTGAAAAAGGTGTGGAAGGTACATTGTATCCTGCCACTTAAATTTGGTGCCCAATTAGGGACTCAAAGGTTGGGAAGCTGCAGCAAAGGAAGAGTACAATTGTTTTATTTTCCTCCCTAGGTTTCAGGAAGGATGAAGAAAATTGAGGCACCAATTTGACCAGTAGAGTTGCTTTCCCTTTGCCATCTTTGTAGCAGCTCTTGGGTAGCTCCACCTCTGAAAATGAGGTGGCCCACCCTGTGTTTACTCAAGGGCCCCTCCAACCCTTTTCAACTGCAAAGGAGGTTTACTCTTCTCTTAAGCTTACAGGTGTGTTGGCTTAGCCATCACCCCCTTCTTGAACGCCTCCTCGAGCAACTCCATCTCCCTTCCAGCAGCAGTCCCTCCTTTCCTATTACAGGGGCCTGTCAAGAGAGAAGGCTGGCAGCCCAAAATTGCCCACTCCTATTGGGAGCAGGTTGATAAGGCCAACCTTAGGAGGACAAGGAAGAGCAGGGCTTTTTGCTCCATGCCCCCTAACATTCTGCAGTCCTGCATTTTTAACCTTCAGCTTCTCTTTGTGTCACTTTGGTCCCTAAGGCCTCACAAGGAGAGGACCTCCTCCTCCTGCTGGTTCTCCCTTGACAGCCAAGATCTTATCCATCTCGGACAATGAAGGATCTTGCTGAGGCTTGTCTCTTTGCCCTAGGGGCTCCTTTTAGCGCTGGAGAAAAGAGGGTTCATTCCTTACTCCTCTTCCTCCACTGGGGCACAGGGAGGGACTGATACGCTGCCATTTCGGCAAGCACACAAGGCAAGATCGGCACATCCGACCACTATGCTCCCCTTTGTTGGGGGGCCGAGACCAAGACCAAAGTCGCAAGAGCCTCGATTACGTCGGGGCTCCTCATTGAGAGACTACCTGGCATTTTCTAACCTGCTAGCTTCAAAGCTCTGGTTATTCGCTCCACTGATGGCAGCATGTTGGACAAGGGCAACATAATCCATCAGAGGAGAGCTCTAGCTAGCTTGATTGGTAGAGAGCCGAAGGTGACACGTTTCTCGGACAGGAGCCTTCTGTCAAATGCGTCGGATCCCTCCGAGGTCCCCATGATTAGTGCCTTTTGGACACTTAATGGCTTACTGGTGAGTGCGATGCTGACCTGCACTGGATACGTGGCAGATGTCATTCAAATTAGACAAGTGTAATTTAATGCACATTGGGTATGCAAACAATTTGTAAGAATATACAAAGGCATAGTCTAATGGCCACTGAGGTGGAGAAAGACTGGTATGCTGATCAGCATCAACTTATAGTTCTACAGAGAGTGCATTGAAGTAGAGAAAAAGATTTAGTTACTCTTAGGTTACAAAAAGAGGTAGTTCATTTCTAGGCAAATTGTTCTTCCCTTGTATACCTCATTGGTTTAAACTCACCTAGAATACATGGTTCAGTTTTGAAAAGACAGAAAACAGCTGGAAAAGGTACAGGTAGGAGCCACAAAACATGCCAGGTATTAGGGATAAAGGATTATCAGATGTACTGATGAGAACTAAGTCTCTTATTATTAGGCACAATAAGCTGCACAGTCAACTGATATGAAAAACAGATGGAAGCTTAATCTTTCACAGGTTAGGAATACTTTAGTAGGCAACCACTTCATTTGTTGAATATGCAGTTAACTGCCATGGTTTTTATTTAATTATACAACTTGGCTTTCCAGATTATGATGAGACATGAATCTTGGTCATTAAACTTTAATATTAATACTCTTGTGGTAACTCATTTGGTGTTTATTCTTTGTCCTACATTATGTATAAATAATATTAGTTACTATCAAGTATTTCTTGAGTACTTAAATATAATTTTATGTATTACTTTAGGAAACGTTTGGAGAGATTATAATGAAAGAAGAAATTAAGGAAGAATTTCTGGAAGATCAAATTCCTCTCCCTGATGAAAGTGAAGAGAGAAACCATTCTGAAGAAGAAGACTCATTACCAAGTTCCTCTACTGAAAAAGTTCAAGAGAACTGCACTCAACAAAAGGTAATTTTGACCATCTTAATATTTAATACCAAATTTATTTGCAAATTTTAATGTAATAAAAAGATTTCTAAATTTCAGTACTTGCAAAAAAGCTAATGAAGAAAAAATAATTACAAAATATTATTGGCCAGCAGAGCAAGGCTGCATTCTAGCCACTCTCAGAGCAAGAGAAAAGTTGGAGTGGTCAGTCATTACCAACTGGATATGACATGACAACCACACTTGGATGCAATGGGACCACCCCATTTGCATTATTATGTGTGGTGTAAAGCTGCAATTGAACTTCCAGTTCCTACCTGTTGCATGGACTGCTAGCACATGGGGTGCTCTAAAATTCCAAGAGCATCCAATTCATACCGCCTCCACTCTCACTTGGTCCCTCACAACAGCCTAGCAGAAAGCGCAGCCCCATTTAATTATAGGCCGGGCTTAGAGCACAGGCTGGAGGATCCAAGCATTCTCCCTTAATCTCACCTGCGGTTGTACGCAGTAGAGATGCCATCTAATCCCAGGGAGCTATAAACAACAACAACAACAACAACAAAAATATTAAATGACATAGTTTCAAATTAGAAGATAATTAAATTACTATATATGTATATAATAATTAAATTAATCTTATCAGAAACTTTTGTTACCTCAGCGACTACCTTTAAAAAGAATTTCTATGCTGTAGTTATGGTTGCTCCCACTGCCAGTTACTATCCAACCAACTAAATGCATTTTTGGCCAAAAAATTAAAACCATACTATTTGCTTAGCACTATTGACTAATAGTGTCTGATTTTGCTCTTCAAGTCCCAAGTCTCCATAATCTAAGGAGGATTATTGTAAATAATTTAGTTTTTTTTAACTTAGGGTTCCATATTGAAACTAGGAATAGTTTCTCCTGTGGAGAATTTTGAGTAAAGTTAGTTTGGATTATTAAATCTGTAAGCATAGGCGTAGGAGGTGGGGTTTATTTAAGGGAGGCAACACCGAATTTCAGAAACTCCCTAGAGTTTTTTTTCAAATTGCTATATTTTTGTGTAATAAACACCAAACAGCTGTTAAATTATGTATAGTAAGAACGAATTTAATGAAGTTTAACAAAACCAGGTATCTAGTATGCTATTCTTCATTCAGTGTGTTCATGCATACATCATCTTGTGTGTGTTTTTAAAGTATCCAAACTCTCTCAAATACAATAAAATGCAAGGGCAACTTTTAAAATCGTACACAACTTATAACGGAACATAGTATCAACACAGATTATTTTTTACATTATTTCTCATGACATATGGCATGAATAACAGATTAACTACATACAGAAAAGATATACAAATACAAATCTTTATTATACTGGTACATGTTATAGCATATTTGGGGATAAATCAGAAGAACATTTTGTACCTTCCTTTTCATCTGCTAAATACCTCCACAATAGTGTTAATGTCTACCCTCTTGGCATGACCTCTTTCAATGCAGAGAAGTCCTAATGCTGAGAGCCTATCCTGGCCCATAGTAGATCTAAGTTAGGTTTTGAGTCTTCTCAAGCACGAGAATGACCTCTCTGCTGAACAAGATGAGGCAGGTATAGTTGTTCTATTATCTTTCATATAAATACATCATTACACCATGAAACCCCTAAAATAAACATGAGAAAAGTTTCCTGCCATACAAAAGACAATAAACGAAAGTGGCTCAGTTCCGTTCACCTTTTTTTCCTCGATCGTAAACATGTTTGACCTTGACAGGTCACTATAAATATTCGGCTAAAATAACGATTTTTCATAAATTATCCTGCTATTTCTACATACCAAACACACAAATGATTATTTATCAGGTTAATTGAATTGTTGAAATGTTAGAAACTTACATAAATAGCCCCTGGATGCGGAGGTCCAATCACTACTTATGTAGAAGCAGAGATTGCTGGAGATTTATTTACAGTTGGAGTTTCCCTCCACCCTCATCAGAGGGATGCCAGCAGGTATGAGAAAACGGAGTCTTGTATTCATAGAAAATGAATTGAGTAGGATCATTTTTGTAATCGAATGGGGATACTCTAAATGATAATCATAATTTTTCATAAGCAATTATTTATTACCTGGTTACAAATACAAGTTTATCTTCTGTTTTTTTATTCCTGTCATTTTTTAAATTATAGATTTTTTTTCTTTTCCCGGAATGCCCGAGTATCCCAATCCATTTGCCTGAATTTTAGCAGATTCCTTAATCCAGGGGAGGGCAGTTCCCCTTTCCCCCCTGCCCCCCGCCTCCTTTACCCAGTCTGTAATGATAGA
The DNA here is from genome assembly GCA_963969495.1 of Ceratothoa steindachneri. Taxonomy (NCBI): domain Eukaryota; kingdom Metazoa; phylum Arthropoda; class Malacostraca; order Isopoda; family Cymothoidae; genus Ceratothoa; species Ceratothoa steindachneri. Next base: position 5,854,757 of record OZ018333.1, on the reverse strand, counting down.
TTAGACCCATGAGTAATTGGGATATAATTTAGTGCAAAGGAGGTTAGTGTGATGAATGTCCTCGATGGTTTCACCATTAAAGAACCCAAGTTTGATACCATTTCATTTCAATTTTCTGCCTTAGGGTTTGCTAATATTTATCCACAACTTTGCAACAAGTTACCTTATTTGGAGGTTACTGGTTTAATTTGTTAAACCTTTTCCTGTGCTATCTTGACTCTACCTCCATACCCTTGTATATGCATTTGTTCGTTTTCAAGTTAATTAGGTTTTTGTGTTTAAGGTTTTCCTTGAGTGCAGCCATACTTAGCCTGGTTTGTGGATCTTAACAAGCCAAGTAGTTTAATTCATTTAGAGGTCTTCCAAGTTACTCATGCACTTGAATCCTACCCTTCCTGGGAAGCCTCTTGCTTCAGTTAAACAAGCTTTGGTTAAGGAGGCCCCTTAGGATTTTTCTGGGGAAATGAAAGCCTATTTCTTTCATTTTTTGTAAAGAAAGCCTATTACTTTATTTTTAAGACTATTTATTTTTTATCACAAGCCTATTGCTTTATTATTTTTTGTAAAGAAATCCTATTGCTTTTAATTAAAGCCATTAGGGCAGAAATTGACTCAAGAACTGAGATATCTGCCAATATTTTGGGCCACATCCAATTTGATTGGGGCTTTCCACCATGTGTAACATTGATATTTTGGCTGCCCTCAAAGACGGCCCTTTTGGATTTATGCTCCCCAAAAGATTTATATATGCATAATTTTTCAGCATTTATGACCTTGAACACATTGGGGTATAGACTCTTTCCTTTGAGGTTTGAAATATTTTCTAGTTGACTAACCACAAACTAAGGTTTGGTTCTCATTGGTGCCCTACTGGTTATCCCATAAGGGTAACTTATCCACCATCATTAATTTACTGTCAAGTTCGTCTTGCCCAACTAGAATTTTTTTACCACTATCTATTCTTGTACAAACTCTTAAGTAAATAAAATGCACTAACTACAAAAAGAATCAAGTATACTCATTCAAAACAGAAAGTTACCCAATCCAACTTCACACTTGAAAAATTCTCTTTCTGTCAAGCCCTCTCCCACCTTGACCAACACAATCCACCTGACAAACAAGAAATTTCTATCACTAATGATATTCAAGTTTTAAGCATTTACAGCTGTGCTTGAATTGCGGAAGGTAGAAATGATCCACCATACCATTCTCTGTCCGACGCCTTCTGCATTTTCCCTTTTGAGACGCTGCTTGTTGATGCTATATGCCCAGCGCCATGCACAGTGCATTATGCGTTGTATGTGCAGGCGCCAATGGCGATCACTTCATCTCAATAGTACTTATGGCTGACGAGAGATGCCAATCATAACCTAAGCCCTTCTGGTTTAGGGCTAGGAAACTCATTTTAGAGGTCGATGTAGCCTTCGGAGTACCACCTCTCATTATTTGTCAACATGCCTCTGCTCATAAAGCTTGCACAGCACCGGGAGTATTTCGTTTGAGTTTTTTGAACCACATTTCGCCTGGATGTACACAGATGGCTCCAAGTTCTTAGAGGGACTGAAGTCAGTTGGTTCTACCGAGTGCTGCGTCTGTCTTTATGGTCCAGTTGGTTGCAATACACTGCTTGGTATCTGAGATAATGCATCATGCTCAGTTTGGAGATCGTATCATGATTATAACGAGTCACAAAGAACCTTAAGTTCCCTTGTAAGTTCAAAAGCTTTCTGGTTATTCGCTCCACTGATGGCAGCATGTTAGCCAAAGGCAACATGATCCATCAGAGCCGGGCATTAACTAGCTTGATTAGTAGAGAGCCGAAGGTGAGCCTTTCTTGTAAGGGAGTCTTCTAGTGAATGCATCGGACCCTTCCGAGCCGGCCATGATTAGTGCCTTCGGAGACTTAATGGCTTGCCGGTGAGTGTGACGCCGTACTCTACCATGAACATCGTGAGAGGAAACTCTTGGACTACTCATTAGAACATCAGGTTAGAGCTGACGGACCACGGGGCGAGCAAGGTCAAGCGTGTGACCAGAAAACCGGGAGGTGCTAGAGACCCACCCTTACACGTCTACATCCCATTCGACCGTGACAGGCTCCCTTAATCTGTGCGTGCCAGACGTATCGCTACCGCGTGAAGGAATTCGTGCCATTGACGCGGAGGTGCTGGTACTGCCATCGTTTCGGTCATACGAATCGCTCCTGCAGACGTACTAAGTCGGGGTTACACGAATTCTGTGTAAGTTGCTCCAAGGTCGTACACGATAAGTCCAAATCATGTGTGGCCAAGTGTGTCTTGCGGAGAGCCGCAACCCGCTTTCTCGAAGCGATGTGGTGCGTATCTTGTTGAGAAGAAAATCCTGGGTGTTCAGGCCAAGGATCGTCTCTCATTTCGCGAGGCTAAGGATTTGGTCCCGGTGCGCCCGGAGCTACCTGGGACGTCCTATGCCTCAATATTAAGAAAGACACCCTTTGTTCCTGGTCCCTCCAGGCCTACGAGCACAGTCGTTTCCACGCCTATTCGGAACCCTTCTGCGTGTTCTACCCACTCTATGCGTACCCCTGGTAGAGCTGGTGGCACAAAGGATTCACACCCAGCCTCAGCTAAAACCAGGGCTTCCTCCCTCCCATAGCGTGACGGTTAACATAAGGCATAACGGACGCGCTCCTCCACCGAGTCGTTAGACTAATAGGAGGCAACACCCCTGAAGGTAGTTGTGAGGTCATCTTCCAGTGTTCCTAAAGCTGCCCCTAGAAAGGCGAATAGCACCAAAGGATCATTGGCTCCTACGCCCGCATCCAGTGCTAGGCTGGGTGGATCGTCCAAAGGAGGGACCCTCGCCCCTGAAGCTCACCGCCTGCCTAAGGTTTCGACCCCAATCTCCCCCGATAGGTCCTCAAAGGCTACAGCGCATTGTTGGGCCAACGAGACGGGGTTTTTCGATCTGGAGAAGGCCTATGATACGACATGTCGATACGCTATCATAGAGACACTCTACACGATGGTGGCGAGGGGACGCCTCCGAATCTTTATATCTGAATGTTTGCGAGACTGTCGATTCCGTGTACGGGTGGAAGGAACCCTCTCCGGTCCAATGGAGCAGGAAGAGGGTGTCCCACAGGAAGATATCATCAGTGTCGCATTCTTTGCACTGAGCTTCAGCCGCATCACCTCGGTGATGTCGCTGAGAGGCCCCCATCATCACCCCCTGATGGGGCTTGGCGCTAGCGCGGTGGTCCGCATTTCAGGAAATGACTCATTTCTCTGTCCTAGTCGAAGAGTTTAGGGGGGTTAATGATGCCGTTGAGTTTTTGTCCGGCAACCTCATCTCTATGGGTCTGACTAATATTTCTAGAACGTCTGGCCATTTTGCATGCTGACCACTTCTATGGTAGTCAGCCGAGTGTGAGACGGCCCTCAAGCAGAAGCGCTATGCATTCATGCGCTATAAGCGCCGCTGGAACGATTTCACTGTCGGTGAATTTCGTCGAGCTATAGCTAGGTTCCGGTAGGTATCGAAGCACGCTCGCCACTCTTCCTGGCGGGCATACGTGTCTTCACTTACGGGAATACCCCTCTATCAATGGTGTGTAAGTGAGTCAAAGGGATTCGGGGTAGGTTCTCGCCTAAGCCCTCTCCGTTTTCTAGGAGAATGGACCGCAATCTCGTGCCCTGCTTCCGTGTTGGAGTCCTTAGTAACCGCTTTTTCCGCATTCTCTTGCCGTGATGCGGCTCTGCCAGCATTCAATGCTCGTTTTAATGTCGCGGAAGGTCACCAACTGGACGTTACCTCTAGACGCAAAGAACCCTTAACCGACAGGTTTACATTTCGTGAGTTGAGTTCCGCTTGCGCGTGCACCGCCCCGATTGTGGGCGATGTCCCGTATGCCATGCTTAGACACCTGTGTGAATGAGGCATGGCCTTTATATTAGATTTGTTCAAAGAGGGACTGGGTAGAAGGTATCCTGCCAGATTCCTGGCGAATCGATACTGTGCTTGCTGTTCGCAAACGGGGTAGAGATCTTTCTAAACTGGCCCATTTCAGCTCAATCTTTCAAACCTCCTGCTCGTGTAAGTTGATGTAGTAATTGGTAAATGTTACATTAGCTTTTTTTGTCGAAACCAGAGGTTACCTGTCTTTCGCACAGTGTGGCTACCGCAAGTTCCTCTGGACGTGGGTATGCTGTGCTCTTACTGAAAAATGCCGTCTGTGGGGCCTTCCTTCGTAGACAGCACTACGCCACGGTGTTTTTCGATCTGGAGAATGCTTATGCTATCGCGTGGCGATACAGTATCATGGAGACTCTCCACACGATAGTGGCGAGTGGACGCCACCCAATCTTTATCTGTGAATTTTTTCAAGATCGTCCATTCCGTGTAAGGGCGGAAGGAGCCCTCTCCGGCACAATGTACAGGAAGACGGTTTTCTGCAGGGCAGTGTCCGTAGTGGCACACTCTTTGCCCTGAGCATCAACGGCATCACATCGGTGCTGCCGGACGATGTTCTCGCTACGCTCTACGTGAACGACCTATCGATCTCTTTTGGTGTGGCTCAGAGACCAACTCTAGCGTCGACTCATACAAGCATTGAACCGCTTCTCTTACTATGCCGAAGCGTACTGGCTTCGGTTTTCTTTGGCCGAGACTAAGGTAGTGCACTTCTGCTACATCCACGGATTCAACCAGAACCGGGCTTATTTCTAAATTGGGTTTTCCTGGACGTGGTAGACTCGCACCGTTTCCTTGGTCTTGTATTTGACCGAAGCCTCACCTGACAGGCTCATATTTGCAGCCTTAGGGTCTCTTGCCCCCGGCCCATGGTATTCTTCGTTCCGTGACGACAGCACCTGTGGCGCTGATAGGGCTACTGCCTTGTTTTCCATCGATCCTTTGTTCGTCCGATTGACTACATATGCGAATTTTATGCATCTGCAGCGGAGCGTGTATTGCGGAAGGTGGACTCGATCCACCACACCGGCCTTCGCCTGGCAACTGGTGCCTTCCGCACTTCCGCCATTGAGAGCGTACTTGTCGATGCTGAGGAGATGCCACTCGTTCTACGCCGTGTACAGTGCATTATTCGCATGTACGCGCGAGCCCGGCACCTCACTCAGTCGCTAACAGCTATCGCTGCATCCGCAGCTGATCTCGACGGTGCCTATGCCGCCGAGAGACGCCAGTCATACCCTGGCTAGGAAACTCCTTCGAGATCTCGGTATAGCTCTCGGAGTGTTGGCGCCCCTGGTTCTGCCCAGGACGCTACCCTAGAGGGTACAATCTTTGACTATTTATCGCCACGCCTGTGCTTCCAAAGCTTCTACATCCTCCGGTTCGCGATATCCGTGACGCTACTGTTTTGGCGTGCCAGGCGGATGTTGAGATTATCTTCTGCTGTGTTCCTGGACAGCTGGAAATTGCGGGGAATGAGGGCGCCAAAGAGTCCGTGAGGACTTGACCACCAGACAACCTCCCTAATGTAAGCTGCCTTTGTGTGGTGGTAAGGATTGCGTGTCCCGATGATCTGACGAGCCATACTAGGGGGGGAGGCAAGCTTCCTACTCCGCTCAACATTGACGAAGATGGCTACCCATACTGGAGGGGTCGCCAATAAACTGGTGAGCCATGCTAGGGGGAGCTGGGCCCCCTATTCAACCCATTCTGGGGTAGAGGGGTCACCAGCTTGGGACCAGACCAAATGGCTCTAACGTAGGCTTCTAGTGCGGGTCAACAGTGCCGCCCGCCTGAAGAATCACTTTAGAGTAGTCCTGTTCTGGATGCGTGTGGGGGTGGGGTCAGCTCCGGCGCGGAAAAACCTTTGCATCACAGGGCCTGCTTTTTAAAACGAGTACCTTGTCCTAGTTGGCTAGCGCCCAGTCCCTGTGCTAACCCAGTAGGTGGTGGCTCTAGGCTCCTAGGTTTAAACAAGAAATTATTTCGCATATGAGTTGTTAAAAAAAAACAACTTCTAGTTCTCGGGAGCTGGTCTACCAGGCTCCCCGAGACAACATCCACTGGCTGTTGTGGTGCTGAAGAGAAGCAGATGGTAGCACCCTCTACTGCTTCAGAAACCCAGAATAGGAAAGTTGGTAGCAGGACACCTGCTGAGTACTCTACATCATCATAAAACAGAGACACACTTATGATAACTGATATCCTACAAAGCCTCACATACAATGCAATACACATCATCATGAGAAAATTTGGTACTGTAATGAGAATCAGAATCATCTATGAAAATAATGATACCACCAGCATATGTTTTGTGGTATTCCTGACAAAGGAGGCCGCTAAGGCAGCCCTTGAACATGCAACATCCTTACAAATAGGTGACAAGAACTTCTCTGTCAGACTCGTAAGATCAAGTAATCTGGAAGAGACAGAGCAGGGCTACTCTCCCAACATATTTGAAGAGCATCTGGCAGAGAAGGCAACACTACCACTAAAGTACGCACCCCATACTGGTTCATTGCCTACTACAAAGAGGGCAAGGGCAATTTCATATGAGCCGCCCGATAACTGGAGAGAGAGATAGGACTCATCCCTGATGGCCATCTAAAAAAGTATAGGAAGGGAGTCCTGATACACGCCAAAGATGTCACCCAAGTGAAAATACTCTGCAACCTCCAATGCTCATCTGATAGCATGTTTGAAACCATTAAGCCTCACAAGAAAGACCTTTAACTTCAGTAAGAGGTGCATATGCAGCTATGACCCCTTCGACTTCTCTGAAGAGGAGATAATTGAGATGTGCCCTGACAATGTGAGCCATGTCACATAAATGAAAGGGTCAAAAAACGTGATAATCTTGGTTTTCTTTGGATACTTTGCACCCGACCGACAGGCTCAAGATCAGTCTAATCAATGAAAGCAAAACCCTTCACAGATAGGCCCCTCTATGTACTGGTGCTTAAATTATGGGCATGGGATGAAACACTGTAAAGATGCACCACGATACAGCAACTTCTCTGCCCCAAATAACCAGGCCACAGCAGAACGCAGTAAAGAGGCCTACTGCTTCCACTCTAGGAAAGATCATCTTGTCAACTCCCGGCAATGCAAAACTTGTAAATTGAAGCAGGACATCCTACATCTGGCCAACTCAGAAAATCAAACTGGGGAGCGCTAGGAGAGAGCTGATATTTTGACATGACAAGGAGGGAGGAGTGAATACCTTCTCCTCCAGTATGGCTAGCTGCTCTCCCAAAACAGAGTCACAGTCCCGCCCTCAGAAGGTGCATCTGTTGCGGCTGCAGTGTGGAAATATTTGGTGTCCTAGAAAACGAGGCGAAATTGACATATGCCAACTCAACTAAGTCATCACCGGTCGATTCAGTCCAGGCTCCAGAGCCCAAGCCAAAGAGGGACCTGTCGACAAAATTCTCACACCAGAAGAGACGTCGCCGTCTTCTCAGAGTACTTGGACTCGGTGTATGCGCCACCACCGGCTAAAGTCATCTTGGCAGCGGAGGTACATGAGTCGGAGGCAGTACGTGCTGCCTCCACAACTCCAGAACCCCCAGCCAAAAAAGAACAAGAAACCGACAACATGTCGAGTAAGGAACGACATAGAAGAGCAACACTGCCACCGCCTCAAACCTGAAGCTCCACTCGGCAGCCCATGAGGAGAATGACGTCTTATCTCGCCCTGGGGAGGTAGATTTCCCCAAGAATTTCATAAGGACACAAACAGGTGACATGTATCCATCAGTGGATCACTCCACAAAGGGGACCACTGGGGTTGCACAAAAAAAATCAGGCTCCCCATAAGGACACAAACAGGTGACATGCAGCCTTCAGTAGATCCCCCACAAAGGGGACCACTGGGGCTGCACAAAAAAAAACATCAAGCTCCCTATAAAGAACGGTGGAGTAGAAAAGAGAAAAAGGTTTCCTACCTTCACCTCTTGAGAGGTTAAAAAAAAAAGTAATTTCCACTAAATGGAACATCAGCCAAAAAGACAGGCCTAGTGGTCCTTAAACATCGATCGGAATAAATATGGCTATGATCCTGCAGTGGAACATTCGTGGTCTAAGAGCAAACTGGGAGTTGCTTGCCAACCTGGTGACAGGCTACTCCCCAGCAGTTACCTGCCTTCAAGAGACCATGATGAGGCGATGAAATTGTCCCTGCCCCACGGGATATGAGGTGTTGCAAACCTATACTCCAGGTGGTGAGGAAATCACGGCGGCGTTTGTTTATACCACCGTCGTGATGTCCCCTTCCAAGAAATAAAATTACCATATCCCCTTCAGGCAGGGGCAAGACGCGACCACCTAAGCGCAGACTAGACAGTCTGCACCATTTATCTACCCTCAAGTAACGACATTGTACCCCTGCACCTAGCAAACCGTGTGGGGCAGTATCACGTTACAGTTTTTTTTACCTGGATAAAGATTATGACACTGCCTGGAGACGCAGCATTCTCTTCATGGCCAATAGGATTGTCCGGGTTCGGACCTGACGAGTCGTATCCTTTCCTGCACAGTGCGGCTTTCGCAAGTTCCACTCCATGTTGGATGCTCTCCTCCGATTAGAAAATGCCTTTTGCGAGGCCTTCCTTCGTAAACAGTACTACACTACGGTTTTTTTCGATCTGGAGAAGGCCTATGATACCGCAGGTGATATGGTATCATGGAGACTTTCGGAGATTTGGGCGAGGTGATGCCTCCCAATCTTTATATCCGAACTTTTGCGAGATCGTCGATTCTGAGTACGGGTGGGGGGAGCCCTCTCCGGCCCCTCTGAGCAGGACGAGAGTGTCCCGCAGGGAAGTGTCCTCATTTTCACACACTTTCCCCCGGGCATCAACCGCATCACCTCGGTACTGCCGGAATATGTTTTCACTGCGCTCTACGTAGAGCACCTTTCGATCTGTTTTGGCGCGGCCCAGATGCCAACTCTGGAGCGTCGACTCCAACAGGCATTAAATGGCATTTCTCGCTATCTCGAATCGCAAAGACTTCGGTTTTCCTTGACCAAGACTAAGGTGGTGCACTTCGGCCGCCATCCATGGCTCCACGCTGACCCAAATTTCTTTCGAAATGGAGTTCGCCTGGAAGTGGTGAACCCGCACCGTTTTATCCGTCCTGAATTTGACCGACGCCTCACCTGGAAGGCACATATTAACAGCCCTATGGTCTATTGTACCCACCATGGATATTCTTCGCTCCAGGAGGTTCAGCGCCTAGGGTGTTGATAGGGCTACTGCCTTACTTTTTTATCGATTCTTTGTTCGTTCGAAGCTCGACTACGGATGCGAATTTTATGCATCCGCACTCGCCCGTTTATTCCGGAAGCTAGATTCGATCCACCACACCAGCCTTCGCCTGCCGACCGGTGCCTTCCGAATATCTCCGATTGAGAGCCTACCTGTCGATGCTGAGGATATGACACTCGTTCTGCGCCGCGCATAGTGCATTACTCTCCTTTACGCTCTAGCCCATGCGCCTCCCTCAGTCATCAACAGCTCTCACTGCATCCGCAGCTGATCTCGATGGTGCCAATGCAGCCGAGAGACTCCAGTCGTAATCTAAGCTCTTGATCTTTAGGGCTAGGAAACTCCTTGGAGAGCTCGTTATTGCTCTCGAGCCGCTGGTGCCCCTAGTTCTGCCCTGAACGCCACCCCGGAGGCTACCACCTTTGACTATTTGTCTCCACGCCTCTGCCCCCAAAGCTTCTACAGCGCTGGGAGTATTGCGTTTAGCCTTATTGGAGCACACCTCGTGTCACGTTGGAACCGTGCCAGTGTATACGGATGGCCCTAAGTCCTAAGAGGCGGGGAGGGTCGGTTTCCACGCCATATCCCCTCTGTTTAAAGTCAGCGGGGCTCTGCCAGGCGCTGCCTCTGTCTTCACGGCTGAGCTGGTTGCAATACGGCGCTCGGTAAGGAGATAACGCGACGTGCCCGGTTCGAAGACTAGATTGTGATTTATAGCGACTCACAAAGCACCCTGAATGCCCCCGGGGCATGGAATCTCCGCATTCCCTGGTTCGCGATATCCGTAATGCCACGATTTTGTTGAGCTCCGGCCGATATCCAAATTATCTAATGCTGGGTTCCTGGGCATGTAGGAACTGCGGGGAATTAGCACGCCAATGAGAGCGCCATCTTCCTGCGAGGACTGGGCGACTAGTCCAGCGTTTTGCTCTTCCTTACATCGATTATATGGCAGGAATATGTGCTGCCCCCCGGGAGGCTTGGCAACGAAGATGGGAGACTGTCGAGGGAACCTTAGTTACGTGCCATTGCGCCGCAACTGTTCCGATGTATCTAGCCCCCAATGCCGTGACTGCTTTGGTTGCTTTCTGTCGTCTCCGAATTGAACATACTCCTAGTGCCGCAGCGCGCTTCCTTCTCGATGCTTTTTTCTTATCTTATTTTTTTTTACCTTGTTTCAAAGCCCTTGTTCTTACTAGATATTTTTAACTGGATTTATATCCAGGGATTCTAACCTACTACATCGAGAACGGCGTTAGTGCAACCATTTTTGAAATCAGGTAGAGACGGATTGTCTCCTTCCCATTATAGACCAATAGCCCTCACCAGCTGTCTTGCAAACTGTTGGAGAAAATGGTGAATGCTCACTTGCAGTGGTTTCTGGAATACCATGGCCTCATAATTCCATAACAGTGTAGCTTCTGTAAGAAGCAGAGTACACAGAGCTTCTTGTCCACATAGAGAGCACTCTCCGTGAAACCTTTGCTCGTGGCTGCCATGCGATGGCTGTCTTCTTAAATATTATGAAGGCCTATGACACCAGATGGCGCCATGGAGTCCTCCGCCAGTTGTATGAGTGGGGATTGAGGGGACTTTTACCAGTTTTTTATCCAGATTCTTTTAGCTCCCGCAATTTCCGGGTTAGAGTTGGTAACACCTATTCTGATATCTATGTTGCGAAAGCTGCCCAGGGCAGTGGATTAAGTGTTATTTTATTTGCTATTACGATAAATAGCCTGGAATTCTCTCTGCCCCACGGAGTGTCTGCAACCTTATTTGTAGATGACCTTGAACTTTATTGTTCCGCTTCACACCCGGCATCCGCATCCCGCCGCTTCCTGTTGCTGGTTGATACTATCCACCGCCGGGCCCTTCATAAAGGGTTCCCTTTCTCCGCATCAAAGACGAAAGCAATGCACTTGCACCGGAAGCCGGAGCAGCAAGTTAATCCCCAATTATTTCTGCTGGGTAACCCCTTGGAATTCGTGTGAGATCTGTTTCCTGGGAATGATCCTAGATCCCAAACTCACTTGCTGTCCCAATTTCGTGAGGTGTGACGTAGATGTCTCCGGAAGATGGACCTACTAAAGATGCTCTCCCACACCTCTGGGGGAAGTGATAGGCTCACGTTGTGGAGGCTATATGCGTATGTGCACGCGTTATGTTCATTTAACATGCGCAACATCTCACACTCCAACATGTCATCTCTTCATAGACGGGTCTAAAACGGATGACGGTGTGGGGCTGCTGTGGTCTCACCCTGGTCTATAGTCTCCGAGTTATTACCGCTGGCAACTTCCAATTTTACCGCCGAGCTTTGTGGTTTTATTAGCATTACGCCTTTTATCTACTTTGCATTTTACTGCTTTTAAGGTATTTATTGATTCGAGAAGTGTATTATTAGCTCTTTAACCTCTGACGATCTCTTTCTCTCTAAAATAATTTCTAAAATACATTCCAGATACCAAGTAGTGTTTTGCTGGGTTCCTAGTCATGTTGTAGTCCAGAGTAACAGGGAGGTCGATGAGGCAGCTATAATTGCGGCTACCCTGACACCGACTCGTTGCAGTTTGCTTTATCGTGAATTTTATCCTCATATTAGGGACTACATTCGGTCACTCTGGGGGGCGATGGGGAATATCGCGCAACTCATAGCCTATGTTCCCTAAATGTTGGTACACCACCTTCACGTGATGCCCCTGTTTTTTTAACTGAGCGTGTGCCCAACGTCTGAACACCAGGCGGGATATCCTTGTTTGGGTACCTGACTAAGGGTACCCACCAACCTTCTGGGGCAGTTGTGTGTATGGACACCAGCACACTTATGGCCCATATGGTTGTCTTTGCTGTGGCCCTGCAGTTAGTGAATGGCATCACAAGGGCTAGGTGACCTCACACCAACATAAAAGGTGGGTGAGGGGAACCCCATGAGGCGGTTTGATGACCAAACACTGGCATCACTCCGGCATCCCCAAATAACCTTGTGGGGCGACTGTGTGTCTGAACCGCAGCGCACTTTCGGCCCACTTGGTCCTAGTCAGTATGTGTACTCTGTACGAGTCGACGGATGTACCCACTGAGGGGCATCGTCCGCAGGACCGTGCCACGGAGGTAGGTTTGGTTGCCTGGGTCGTTGTTTTGCTTTCGGGAGGTCTTTGCACCGCAGTCCAGTAAAACTCCGTTATGCGGCTCCGCTGTTTTTGAAACAACAGTGGGAGTCGGGGGGCGGGCTACCCTGTATGGACTGTATGGGCGCTCTCCGGACTCACGATGGCGATTTGGTACATGCCCTCGGCTCCAGAGACACCACTTATAAAAATAAAAATCATATGGGTAAACTTTCAAAAAACTCATCCCAGAGACCGCCGGCCTCTGGTCACCGTGAAAAAAGCAGAGATCTTCGTCGCTTGGATCCTTTTGGATCAGAAGTAGACGAAGAACTGGATTATGACCGCTTTATAGTACTCAAATCCAGCAACGAACGTTGTCCTCTTAGCAAAGCTGACATCTTTGATGTCTTTGACGACTTCGTAAACAAGTGTGGCGAACCTGCTCAAATGTGGCCGCGCAATGATGGCGCATTGATTGTCGAGGCCAAGTCTAATGAGCAGCAAAAGAGAATTCAATCTCTCGAAAAGTTAGCCTCAGTGAATGTATCATCCGCATCTCACCCGACATTTAATACCTCCAAAGGTGTTATTCGATCGGGTGAACTCATTGAGTATGATATCGACAGGTTGGTGACAAAACTTGCCAATCAGAAAGTAACAAGTGCACATCGCATTTCTAGGTTTGTGAATGGCGCTAGGGTCCCTACCGCCACCATAATCCTAACTTTCAACAGATTGGAACCGCCCAAGTACGTCAAGGCTGGCTACCTTAACATCCCAGTCAAGCCTTACGTCGAAAACCCCCGGCGGTGCTTCCATTGCCAACGCTTTGGCCATGTAAGCAAGTTTTGTAAAAGCGAAAGGATTTGTGTAAACTGCTCAGCAGAATTTCACGGAACACCCTGTTCCAAACAGCCGTGCTGCCCCAATTGTGGCGGAGACCACTCTGCCACATCACAGCAATGCACCTTCTTCCTCTACGAGAGAGAGGTCATTGCTGTTCGAAATAAAAACAGGGTGAGCTATAAAGAGGCTAGACGAAGAGTTAGGGAGACTTACGTTCAGCCTGGTGTGAGCTTCGCGGATGCTCTGCGCACCGCCACGCCAAAGAAGGGGAGAAGCCAGAGACCATCTACAGGCTCTCCTGAACAAACCAGAAGTCCTCCACAACCGAAACCCAGGTCTCCGCGCAGAGATGTGCCTCAACAGGTAGGGGGTTCTCCACACCCTAAACCCGCATCTCCACGCACACCTGAAAAGGTTAAGAGCCCCCCTCGACCGAAACCACGATCAATCGGTAGAGAAAACTCTTCACCAAAATCTAGCCTAGCTTCTGATGGCACAAATAAGAGGAACCTTCCATCCTCTCCCGATTCACCAAGAGTGGCAAAACACTTTGCCACCGCTCCACAAGACGTGGATGTGAATCGGATTGGGCCGCAGGTGGTGTCTATTCCAGCTCTGGACATCCATCCTGCCCCAAAAGAACAGAGAACTACAGCCCCAAAGCGAGTAGTCAGCAACCCACCCCTTGCTGATACTGCTTTGGAACTCCTTCGAGCCCTAAGTGAGAAGGAATCAACCTGTACCCCATCACAGGAAACAGCTGTAGTCGAGGCTGCCCCCTTATCCAAGGAGGAGCCGAACCAACCATCAGATTCCAAGAATCCTTCGCCAGCCGAACAATCGCTGCCACCATCACCAGCCAAGTCGATGTCATCGGCTCACGAAATGACTGATGGAGATGCTCCCACATCTGCTTCTCCAGTCAAGACAGTCATTTCGTATAGCCAGCTAACAAAATTGCCACGCTTAAAAGAAAAGCCGAGAGCTAAATTAACGCTCCCGATGCCTCCAAAGTCATACCCAAAACCGGTAATTGGTATGACCAAAACTACCCCTACGGGTAGTATAAAACCAAAACCTCCTACCCCTAAGGGTAGGATGATTGTCTTAAAGAGGTAAGGATGTATCCAATAATTCATTGGAACATCCAAGGTCTCTTCCCCAAGTGGGAAGAACTCAAGCTCCTGTTTAAAGACTACAATCCTGATTGTATAGCTTTACAGGAAACTTGCTTGGGTACTCGTAGTGTACCCAATATTCCTGGTTTTGTGGGATACTATAAGAACCCTATAGAACCAATCCATGGTTCTGCTGTGCTCATCAACAGCAGGGTTCCCCACAACCAGATCGACCTTGCGACAGACCTGCAGGCGGTCGCTGTCCGCCTGTTCTCCCATCGCCACTATACGGTCTGCTCGCTTTACCTCCCTCCTAGTGAGGAAAAAGACACAGCCTCTCTAGCTAGAAAACTAGTAGAGGTAATTAAACAGCTCCCTCCCCCCCCCTTTCTATTGATTGGGGATTTTAATGCTCGACACCCCCTTTGGGGGGACCATGATAAGAACCCTAGGGGAAACATGATTGAGAAATTTCTGGGCGAAAATGATGTCTGCCTTCTAAACGATGGCAGCCATACATCATTTCACATCCAGACGAGCAGCTCTACCTGCGTGGACTTGTCCCTCTGTTCACCAAGCTGTAGAGCTGATTTTGACTGGGCAGTGGATCCTGACTTGCGAGGCAGCGATCACTTCCCCATTATTATAGCGCCATGTACAGGTGGCCCCCCTCCACCACCTAGTAAAAAATGGAATGCAAAAAAAGCAAACTGGCCTAAATTCAGGCACCTCTCGAGCCATGATGGGTCCTTCCCTCATGAAGATATTGAAGTGGCTATCGATGATCTTCTAGCCTATGTCAATCATCAAGCTAATTCCTCCATCCCGCTCTCCGGCTCAACCGCTCGCGGACCTCAAGTTCCCTGGTGGTCGGCTGAATGCTCGAGAGCCGTGACTGAATGTAAAATGGCTTGCCGACGTTACCATCGCTCCCCTACGATGGTAAATAAAATTGCTCGTAACAGAGCAAGGGCAGCACGGCGACGCATCCTTCGACAGGCTCAAAAGACCTCGTTGGAAGGTTACATCGCGTCCATAAGTTGGCAAACGCCTATAGACAAAGTGTGGAAAAGGGTCAAAAAGCTATTGGGCAAATCCAATGGCTTTACAGCTCCCAACATTGTCCAAGCTGGAGAATTGTTGGGGGACTTGTCCCATATTTCCAATGTCTTGGCCAGATCATTTGCTAGCATCTCAAGCCCAGATAATTATGAGATGCAATTCCAGTGCTTTAGGCTCCAACAGGAGCAGCAACCGCTCAACTTTATGGAGCCTAACATGGATAACGAGTCTTACAACCGACTCTTCTCTATCCATGAGTTCCATAATGCACTGAAGCACTGTAGATCTACTGCCCCCGGATCGGCTGGCATTTCCTATGATATGATTAGGAATATGCATCCATCCCTTCTCTCTCATTTACTGGACATTTACAACTGGATTTGGATCAAGGGCCGCTTCCCTTCCATGTGGAGAGAGGCCATAGTCCTTCCATTCCGCAAACCAGGAAAGGACGGGACGGAGCCCACCCATTACCGCCCCATTGCTCTTACCAGTTGTCCATGTAAAGTGTTTGAGAGAATTGTCAATTTCAGACTCGTCTGGTTTTTGGAGACTCAAAATCTCATATCTCCTTCTCAATCAGGGTTAAGGAAAAAGCAGAGTACGACAGACCTGCTTGTCCGAATGGAGTCACTCGTAAGAGATGCTTTTTCAAAGAAGCAGCACGCCATCGCTGTCTTCTTTGTTATTGAGAAAGCATACGATACCACCTGGAGGCGTGGTATCCTTAAACAACTCCATGATTGGGGCCTGCGGGGTTACCTCCCCAGGTTTGCCGAGCAATTTCTGATGCGACGCACACTACGCGTAAGGGTTGGAGGCACCTTATCGGAGCCCGTGGACCAAGTTGAGGGTGTGCCACAGGGAAGTGTCCTCAGTGTCACCTGCTTCTCTGTGGCCATTAATAGCATTGTTAGAAATCTCCCTCCCGAGATTTCGTCGACGTTATATGTGGATGATCTGGCGCTCATTTGTTCTTCGCCCAGACTCCCATTTATCGTCCGTAAGCTACAGCGAGCTATAAGCACTGTAGCTGAAAATGCTTCCTCCAAGGGTTTCCGCTTTTCCGCAGTAAAGACCAAGGCTGTTCACTTTTATGGCCATAAGTTAGTGACATGGGACCCCCCCCTTTTGTCACTATATGGTGTGCCTATAGATTTTGAGCCCCATTTCAAATATCTGGGGGCCATATTTGATTCAAGGCTTTCCTTCCGGCACCATGTGGATGCCTTGAAAAGGTCTTGTTTAGAGAAGGGACATAATGAAACTGTTGTCTCACACTTCTTGGGGAAGTGATCGACGTACCCTGTGGCTCCTGTATCTAGCATTGGTCCAATCAAAGCTAGACTATGGATCACAGGTGTACTCCTCTGCCTCGCCATCCATTCTCGAAAAACTAAACACTGTGCGTAACCAGGGTGTGCGCCTGGCTTCTGGAGCCTTTAAGTCCTCCCCAGTGTGGAGCCTCTACGCAGAGAACGGGGTTCTCCCCCTTCCCTATCACAGGCTCAAGTCTAATTTAAACTACCTCCTTCGACTTGAACAACTACCGCAGACGCCAGTGTATGAGTGCATGTTCAATACACGGACATTGGCCTCATACGATAGATCTCCATCTCTGGCTCGCCCCTTTGCTCTGCGTATGGCCGAGCACACTGCGCAACTAAGGGAGTTCTCAGTGATTCCCTTTACCATGCCAAAGACCCCCCCGTGGCTCATACCACCTTTAATGGTATGTAGGGAACTAGCTGATAGGCCCAAGGATCACCACCTGCCTGTAGTATTGAGAGCCATGTATGGCGACCACTCCTCTCAACATCGGCATAGCACTTTTGTGTTCACCGATGGGTCCAAGTCACCGGACAGAGTTGGAGCAGCTGCTGTCTTTCCATCTGAGACAGCATTGGTCCGCCTGCCAAACGCAGCTTCCGCATTCACAGCGGAACTCGTTGCTATGATGGCGGCACTGACTATCATAGCTGGCAGGCCATCTGGTTCTCATACTATCTTTACAGACTCCCTTAGTTCGCTTCAAATGCTGGGTGATGTTGGTTTCCAAGATCCAGCGGTGGCTCCTACGACTATCGCCCATCCACGAGATATCCTTTTGCTGGGTGCCTAGTCACGTGGGCATCCCAGGCAATGAGAGGGCAGATGCTGCAGCCAAAGAAGCAGCATCACTGGGGACAGCTCCAGTGGCCCAAGTCCCACTCTGTGATGCCTATCCTCTGATCAATGAATACGTGGTCGGCCTATGGCAGAAGAGGTGGAGTGAGCTCCCTCCCACCAAGCTCCACTCCATAAAACCCTCCATTCACCCATGGCCACGTACAACTAGACATCGTAAAATGGAGGTTGCGCTTGTCCGTCTGAGGATAGGCCATTGCCGGCTCACCCATGAGCATTTAATGAGTGGGATGCCCCCACCTATGTGCATTCTGTGTGGGGTACAAATATCTGTCATCCATATATTTGTAGAATGCCCATTGCTAAGGAATCTCAGAAGGACGACTTTTCCCTTCATTACCAGAGAGATGGCCCCCCAGCAGGCTCTGCGGGGCATCTTTTCTGAGACCCATTGCTTCTTTAACGTGACTAGGATACTAACCTTCCTAAAAGAAAGCAATCTTTTAAACAAAATTTAAAATAGTTTTATATATTTATTGTTGACCTATTCATAGTTTATGTTTTTACATTTTTTAAAAAAATGAATAAATTTTTAACAAAAATATAATTGCATAATAACTTTTAAAGTTATATTGTTGATATATTCAGTTTATTTACTTGTTATTTATTATTTTTACTTCTTTTTTTTTACCTTTTGTTGAATCTTTTAATAGTCTATTTTTTTGTTAAAAACTCAACTGACTTAATATTGCCTATTAAACTAATTTTGGTCCCAAGGACATTTTTGCTTTTTTATATATTTTAATATGGCAATATTTTAAAAATAATAATTTTAAATTCACCGCCCATAAGTGAATTTGGCTGCGAGATAGTCCATCTGGGCTACGCAGCTTTTAAATCTTTTATGCACTATTCATTCATTCATTCGGTCACTCTGGCTTTCAGAATGTAATGTCTGCGTTGGCAACAAGTTGCATTCCATTAACCCTCGGCTTTACCGTGGTCTAGCTGTTATCAACCTTGTCGGAGTTCTAAGGTGGTCCTTTATCGCATGCGAATCGGTCACATACGCCTCTACCATGGAGCGTACTACCTTTTACTATTTATCGCTAAGCCTCTGCTTACAAAGCTTCCTAAGGTTATGAGGGCATTGGAATCGCAACACCACCTGGTTCGCGGTATCCGTTGCACCACGGCGTCAGCGACCCTGTCAGATGTGATTATCTTCTGCTGTGTTTCTGTGGATATATGTGGAATGAGGGTACCATAAAGTCTGCGGTGACTGAGTGACCAGACCAGCGTTTCGCTCCTCCTCACATTTACTATACGGCAAGATTCAAGTTAGCCTTCCGGGCTGCCTGGCAAATAAGATCGGAAAAGGCCGAGGACAACTAAAAGTTGCTTGCCATCGGACCGCGGCTGTTCCCGTAGATGTAACTCGCTTTCTGTCCTCTTCGGATTGGCTGCACTCAAGGGACGTACAGACATTTAATGGAGCGCTGCCTTGACACATAACTGCGACCTCTGCGTTGCCCCCCTAGACTGTTCGGCACAACCTTGTCCCGGTTCCTCTACATGAATGTATCGCTCGTCTCGCTTTCAGGACAAAGGGAGTCGCTACCGCTTGTCCCTTGTACTCTGAACGATTTCGTGCTCGCAAACGTTTGGAGGAGGCTGGTCTTCCTTCTCCATTTTATGTGACTCTCGTAGTGGTCGCATGTTCTCGTGCCCGTGGACGGCTGGCCTCTATCGGCCGCCGGAGCGTGCTTCCTTCTCGCTTTTATTTTGTTTTTGTTTTTTAATGTAGCCACTTATACCTTTGGTGGCAGTCACCATGTGTGCGGTATAAGGAAATACTTTCCCTGCTCTCTTTTGCTTGTTTGTTTTTTTATGTATTTTATTATTAAGTTAAAATTAATTGCGGCGACTTATTCCCTTGGTGGCAGTCGCCAAATGGGTGCCATTAAAATAAATAAGTCTTTTAACACAGAACACCCCCCCCCCTCTTTATTTTCATTCTCTCGAGGTGTAACAAAAGTTCCAATTATCCCATAACAATCTCACCAATTCATTCATTGATATCTCTTATACCCATCATTGGAAGGAGTCTGTTATAAAACCTCAAGAACAAGGAATAAACTTTCAGATCCATGGCTTCCTAGTCCAGTAGGGTCCCCATCCAGGCTTAAGTCCCTTTTATATGAAAATGGTGTGGCCATTCTTCCTGCCCAATTACAGGCAAGCTTTATTTTTACACGTATTAACATTGATATTTTAATAAATAGGAAAATATATTTTCAGATTGATTATCTACCTCCCACTCTCATGGAAAGTGGTTTGTCTCCATCTAGTTCTGAAACTCTTCTGTCTAACAGAAGAGAGAAACTTGGAAAGAAGTCTCAAAATGTCGAGAAGTATTTCAAATGCAGTTTATGTCCTTATCAAACAGCACAAGCAAGGACCCTTCGGAGGCATGAAAGAATTCACACGAGGGAAAGGCCTTTCAAATGCAGTTTCTGCTCCTATAAAGCCTCGCAATTGGGTCATCTTCAGGAGCATATGAGAATACACACAGGTGAAAAGCCTTTCAAATGCAGTTCCTGTCCCTATCAAACAGCACGACTGGGGGATCTTAGGAGACATGAAAGAATTCACACAGGTGAAAAGTCTTTTAAATGCAGTTCTTGTCCCTATAAAGCCTTGCAACAGAGTTATCTTCAGCAGCATATGAGGATCCACACAGGTGAAAAACCTTTTAAATGCAGTTCCTGTCCATATCAAGCAGCACGAATGGGACATCTTCGTAGACATGAAAGAATCCATACCGGTGAAAAGCCTTTCAAATGCAGTCATTGTCCCTACCAAGGAGCGGATAGGGGGAATCTTCAGAAACATGAAAGAACCCACTTGGACGAGAAACCTTTCAAATGTAATTCCTGTCCTTATCAAGCTGCACAGTTGCGTAGTCTTCAGCAGCATTTAAGGATCCACACCGGTGAAAAGCCTTTCAAATGCAATTTCTGCCACTATAGATCGTCATCTCGAAGTAATCTTAGACAGCATTTAATCACACACTCAAAGAAAGAATCTTTCAAATGCAATTTATGTCCTTATCAGTCTAATTCCATTCATGTACTTAAAATTCATTTAGGAATACACTGTTTAGAGAATTCTTCACAATCTACAACTTGACTTCCTATAACCTGTCTTCCACCATTATGGTAAAAGAGGACTGAAGTAATCCCCCATCTGGAAATACATGCTAAACATCAAAAGTCCATCACGCCACTCCAAGACCTTGCTAAATACTGGTATTTTACTTGCAAGAAGTCTCGACCAGAATTTGATATGGATAGCCCAATATGTTTACCTCCTGGTACCTGCAGAAAGGTGCTCCTCTGCCTAATTGTCAGTCATCGGAGACACTCACTGGTGTTCTCTCTGTCGTCTATGAAAGACTCCCTTACATTTCGACCTACTACCCCTTTCATGTGAGGCGACCCGCAAAAGTTTAAAACTGGTTGAATCTATAATTCAAGGTCTTCTTCGGGTGATCTTTTAATTTCTGCCCCCGACCACCTCTCATGTGCAATTCCTCACTGGCTTCTGTGTGAAGATCATTCGCGAGTTGTGCAAGAGGAAAAAAAGTGTAGGTTCGGTTCCAAACCGCAATATCTCCGACGTTCAGAAACAGGCCGGTGCAGACTGCCGAACCTCTCCTCTCATAGCAGACCCAACTTGCATTGCCTTCTGCCATCAAGAGTGACTTGGACAAGAAAGCCCTCATCAACCAACGTGGGGCACCAGTTCCCAACCACTTGGGAAGGAAGGGCCTGTCCACGTTTCGTTCGTTTCTCTGGAAATCGCCTATGTCAGTATACTCACCGAGGTTCAGTTTCAAATTCAGGTCTCTTCGAATGCTCCGTCCATACATTGTAAGCTCCTACATCTATTCGTAATAAATGGTATCATTGAAAAGGGGTTTATTTTCTCCTTAGTAATATTAAATACTTGATAATTCAGATGAGGGTGCCATAGAGATGCAGTTGAATGCATAGAAGGCGATTTAGTAGAAAATAAAACATGATTGAACACTAGGATTTATATATATTCATAAAGCAAAAACAATAAGATAAAAAAGGTAAAGTATACGCAAGCGTCAGAGAGAGATACGCACCAGGCAACACGATTGTCAAATGAAATGAAGGCCACCATCTTCCAAAGGTCGCCTTTCAGGAGTACACGAACTAGTCTACAGTATAAGAAACAATCAGTAGCGCCCCAGCTCGACCTGGTATTGGAACAGGTAAGGTGCGCAAAGATCTCTCAGACTGCGACATTCAACAAGAATGTGCCGAACAGTCTGGACAACGCAGTCATCGCAATATGGTGCGGGGGAGCGTTCCATCCGAGGGTAGTGCATCCTCCGAGTATGTCCAATTCGAAGACTATGTACATAAAGCGACCTGAAGACGTTGAAGCATTGGGGGTTAGGTCCATAGGAACTCACGGCGCAATGGTATGCGACTTTAGGTTCCCCTCTGCCGTCTCCCATCTTATTTGATGGGCACCCTCTCGGAGGGTTGAACTGATTTCCGCCATGTAGTCAGCGTGAGTAGGGGCACTTTGTGTGTGGCAAATGAGCACATTCTGTTCTCCCAACCCCCATCTCTTGTACTCAGCGGTGTATTGCAACCAGCTCAGCCATGAACAGCCACACACAGCCTGATAGAGCTCTACTGACTTCAAACACACGATATATGGCGTGGAAGCCGATCCCCTCTGGAATTGGAGGCATCCGTGTACGGATCCAGCGCAACATCGAATGTACTCCCAACGGTCGAACGCAATATTCCCAGCGCTGTAGAAAATTTGCGAGCTGAGACGTGGTGACAAATAGTGTAAAACCAGAGGAGCCACCGGCCCGACCTACACCGCGCTTGAATCAGTTTCCCAGCAATAAACGGTATTTACGACCAATTTATTACGAAACCAGGTTTCGAAGTAGACATCCGTGATCTTCAGTCACAAACAAACTGATGAATATAGAATGATTCTTAACCTAAGGCTGCACAAATGCGGAATAGTTACAGAAAATATGTATTCGAAAATTTTATATCTTCATTAATAGAATAAAAATTTGGAGCGACAGTGAGACCCCTTCAAGAGCTCGGGGTTCAGGGGGCGGTTGCTACGGCTCTGTGTATTAGGCATCTATGTGTATAGTTGTAGGAAGTATAAATTATTTTAGCATTATCAATGTCAATGTGGCCTTTTTTGAGGACATTTTGAGCACATTTTTTCAATCTAGCCTAACATTAAGCTGGGGTTATGAGTACGGCGACTTTTGCCCGAGTAGTCAGTCGCAAGATGGACTCTAAATTTTTTGGGGGGAAAGGCATAATCTTCATTAGACATATGTAAGAATAGGCACATGTTTGTTGTTTCATTCTTATGAAGACTGCTACTTTCGCCAATGCCTCTGATTGCAAATTCAAGTGATATAATAAACGCCATGTTATCGATGAGAAGATTTATTTTTGGACAGACTTTCGTATCGTGTTTTCAATTTGAAAGGCAACATTAATGTTGTTCCAGCTTTTTAAATTTAATTATTTGAAGCGAATATGTAAATATATAATTATTATTACGAGCTTTGTAATAAGATCAGACGGTGAATAAAAGCTGGTTCTGTCTTTATAATGAATTTTTGGGTGATTGTGTTAATCATATATATATATATATAGATATATATATACACAAAAATATTAGTCACCTTTAGTGGACGGTAAAAGCGGAGAGACTGAGGAAAGATTATAGAGGAAACCGATTAGAGATTGGTAGGTTGTGAAAATATTTTGAGTGGTTTATGAAATGAGAAGGGGAAAAGCAGTTGAATCAGAATTTAAACTGGGATTTAGTTGTTTTATAAATAATGATTCGAGAATGCGCAGGGAAGTGGAGTCCTTTGCATGTCCTATAATTTGAAAGTTTTTGTGGGAAATTTCGGTCTTACATTTAATTGAATGATCTCGAATGGGAGAAGTTTCTTTATTGGTTAAGGTGGAGCCAGTGCGAGAGCTAATACCAAGATGAGAACAGACCCTAGCCCTAAGTGAGCGAACAGTGCTGCCAATGTAGATCCCCTGGTGGCACCTGGGGCAAATGAATTTATAGACAACTGAACAGCTCATTTCAGGTGGGATTCTGTCTTTAGTTCTGAAAAATTTTCCAATGTGAAAGTTGTTAAGAAAAACTATTTTGAAGTTGGTATGCGTGTAAAAACTTTTCAAAAGCTTATTAAGTTTTCGGCGTAAGGGTAGGTTGAGTGGGCCAATATCAGGAAGTAGACAATAGCGGACATCCTTGGGGACAGAGGAAATTTCTTGTGGAGGATGGTATATTTTATCAAAGAATTGACGGATACATTTTTGTACAAGTGAGGGCTGGAAACAATTCCTTTGAAAATAACCCATGAGAAAACTGAATTCAGAATGAACAAGAAAATAATCAGATGAAAGCTGAAAGCCACGGTGAAGGAGGGTTTTGATGTTGTTGATCTTATAAGAAATATCACAAAAACTGTAAAAGTTCATGCCGAGACCAGAAAAGGAGGATTTACGATAGACGGAAGTGGTGAAGTTGGGCGAGGAGCGTGATATGAGAAAATCCAGAAATGGTAATTTTCCATCTTTTTCTTTATCAATTGTGAATTTTATATTTGAATGGCGATGATTCAAATATTCAAAGAATGAAAGAGACTGTTGTTCTGTTTTAAATATTAGAACCGTATCGTCAACAAAACGACGGTAAAATATCGGTTTCAAATCAGGAGGGCATTCTCGCAAAGCAACTTCTTCGAAGTTGGACATAAAAATGTCAGCAAGAAGAGGACCCATGGGGGAACCCATTCCAACACCATCAACTTGTTGATAGATGGAGTTGTTAAACAGAAAACAGTTGTCTCTAATGGTTAGTTCAAGAAGAGTCCGTAAAAGCGACGGTGTGAATTTATGAAAGGTCGAATCCGGTTCTGGAAAGGCCTTTTGGATGATTAGGTCTATGGTTTCATTTACGGGGATATTTGTAAAAAGGGAGACGATATCAAAGCTACACAAAAAGTCAGGACCAGGAAGTTTCAAGTTCCTGAATTCTTCAGCCAGAGAATAACTATTGTTAACTTTGTATTGATTAGTGGTAAAAGGGTTAAGTAGAGGTACTAGATATTTAGCCAACTTGTAGGTTGCCATTGGGTATTCAGCTAGTATGGGGCGGAGGGGAACATTAGGCTTGTGGATTTTAGGAAGGCCATACATAAGTCCGGGATTAGAACCAGAGGAGAAAAGTTGTTTATAAGATCCATCGTCAATGATGTTAAGAGTTTTAAGTTTAGAAAGCAAGCGATTAACCTTATCATCCAGAATTTGGGAAAGTTTCGAGGGATCTTTGTTAAGAAGTTTAAATTTAGATGAATCAGAGAGGATGTTATTCATTTTGTTAATGTAATCAAATTTGTTGAGAATCACAACACCGTTACCTTTATCAGGCCGGGTAACAAAAATATCAGGATTGTTTCCGAGGTCACGAAGAAGCTTGAAATCATTCTTTTGTATGAAAAGGGAACTAAATCGAAGATTTAGTGTCATTCATAACCTATCAGATTATAAATTATCGGCACGAGAATCTTTTCTTCTCTCACTTGGTCTTCAATTTAAGTTGCCTGTTTTTTCTCACAAATTCCCAAACTACTTCCAGTTTTTTGAAAAATTCATTTACGATTTACAACCTCTTCCTATACTTGGGAACTTTAAAGATCTCAAATCATCTTTTTCCCTTCTTACAAATGAATTTTACATAAAAATGAAAAATCTTCGATTTAGTTCCCTTTTCATACAAAAGAATGATTTCAAGCTTCTTCGTGACCTCGGAAACAATCCTGATATTTTTGTTACCCGGCCTGATAAAGGTAACGGTGTTGTGATTCTCAACAAATTTGATTACATTAACAAAATGAATAACATCCTCTCTGATTCATCTAAATTTAAACTTCTTAACAAAGATCCCTCGAAACTTTCCCAAATTTTGGATGATAAGGTTAATCGCTTGCTTTCTAAACTTAAAACTCTTAACATCATTGACGATGGATCTTATAAACAACTTTTCTCCTCTGGTTCTAATCCCGGACTTATGTATGGCCTTCCTAAAATCCACAAGCCTAATGTTCCCCTCCGCCCCATACTAGCTGAATACCCAATGGCAACCTACAAGTTGGCTAAATATCTAGTACCTCTACTTAACCCTTTTACCACTAATCAATACAAAGTTAACAATAGTTATTCTCTGGCTGAAGAATTCAGGAACTTGAAACTTCCTGGTCCTGACTTTTTGTGTAGCTTTGATATCGTCTCCCTTTTTACAAATATCCCCGTAAATGAAACCATAGACCTAATCATCCAAAAGGCCTTTCCAGAACCGGATTCGACCTTTCATAAATTCACACCGTCGCTTTTACGGACTCTTCTTGAACTAACCATTAGAGACAACTGTTTTCTGTTTAACAACTCCATCTATCAACAAGTTGATGGT
Source organism: Ceratothoa steindachneri (assembly GCA_963969495.1). Classification (NCBI taxonomy): domain Eukaryota; kingdom Metazoa; phylum Arthropoda; class Malacostraca; order Isopoda; family Cymothoidae; genus Ceratothoa; species Ceratothoa steindachneri. Next base: position 5,828,687 of record OZ018333.1, on the reverse strand, counting down.
GTTGGAATGGGTTCCCCCATGGGTCCTCTTCTTGCTGACATTTTTATGTCCAACTTCGAAGAAGTTGCTTTGCGAGAATGCCCTCCTGATTTGAAACCGATATTTTACCGTCGTTTTGTTGACGATACGGTTCTAATATTTAAAACAGAACAACAGTCTCTTTCATTCTTTGAATATTTGAATCATCGCCATTCAAATATAAAATTCACAATTGATAAAGAAAAAGATGGAAAATTACCATTTCTGGATTTTCTCATATCACGCTCCTCGCCCAACTTCACCACTTCCGTCTATCGTAAATCCTCCTTTTCTGGTCTCGGCATGAACTTTTACAGTTTTTGTGATATTTCTTATAAGATCAACAACATCAAAACCCTCCTTCACCGTGGCTTTCAGCTTTCATCTGATTATTTTCTTGTTCATTCTGAATTCAGTTTTCTCATGGGTTATTTTCAAAGGAATTGTTTCCAGCCTTCACTTGTACAAAAATGTATCCGTCAATTCTTTGATAAAATATACCATCCTCCACAAGAAATTTCCTCTGTCCCCAAGGATGTCCGCTATTGTCTACTTCCTGATATTGGCCCACTCAACCTACCCTTACGCCGAAAACTTAATAAGCTTTTGAAAAGTTTTTACACGCATACCAACTTCAAAATAGTTTTTCTTAACAACTTTCACATTGGAAAATTTTTCAGAACTAAAGACAGAATCCCACCTGAAATGAGCTGTTCAGTTGTCTATAAATTCATTTGCCCCAGGTGCCACCAGGGGATCTACATTGGCAGCACTGTTCGCTCACTTAGGGCTAGGGTCTGTTCTCATCTTGGTATTAGCTCTCGCACTGGCTCCACCTTAACCAATAAAGAAACTTCTCCCATTCGAGATCATTCAATTAAATGTAAGACCGAAATTTCCCACAAAAACTTTCAAATTATAGGACATGCAAAGGACTCCACTTCCCTGCGCATTCTCGAATCATTATTTATAAAACAACTAAATCCCAGTTTAAATTCTGATTCAACTGCTTTTCCCCTTCTCATTTCATAAACCACTCAAAATATTTTCACAACCTACCAATCTCTAATCGGTTTCCTCTATAATCTTTCCTCAGTCTCTCCGCTTTTACCGTCCACTAAAGGTGACTAATATTTTTGTGTACCAATTAATTGCCCCAATTAGTATATTCTTATATTTATCCATATTTATAGCATTTATATTTAGTGTCAAGTTTTCAAATGATTTTTTCACATTTTCATTTTATTAAATAATTTATTACTATTTCTGCTTCATTTAGTGACTAATATCTGTGTCAACCAATAATTGTATCAACTAGTGTTATATTTATGCATATTTAAAGTACCCATAATTGATCCATATCTAAATTTCAATAGTTTTCAAACGATTTGCCATAATTTCAATTAACTAAATAATTTATTTTTAAACTTTGTGTGCATTATAATTTTTGTAATTTAAACCTTTTCTAAATCTCTTTTATAGACCAGAAGATGGGTAAGATACCCGAAACGTTGTTCTTAATTAAATGAGAAATCTTACATGTCTCATTTTGGGATTTATCCTCAACCTCGATATATATATATATATATATATATATATATATATATATATATATATATATATATATATATATATATATATATTTATATATATATATATATATATATATATATATATATATATATATATATATATATATATATATATATATATATATATATATGTATCTTTATATATATCTATATATATATCTATATATATAGATATATATATATCTATATATATATATATATATATATATATATATATATATATATATATATAGATATATAGATATATATATAGAGATATATATATAGAGATATATATAGAGATATATATATATAGATATATATATATAGATATATATATATATATATATATATATATATATATATATATATATATATATATATATATATATATATATATATTTATATATATATATATATTTATATATATATATATATTTATTTATTTATATATATATATATATATATATATATATATATATATATATGAAAAGGCGCATCAATTGGACTGTTGATGATTGAAAAACAGTTCTCTTTAGTAATCAATCCGATTTTTTAACCCTTGAGATACCACGACTTGGAAATTCCAATCTCATTCATTACCCAAATAATTTAATTTAAAAGTCATTTTAAATTCACCTCTTAAAATAAAATAAAATAGCAATAAAAAATATATAAAATATGTACTTATTAATCTTGCTTGTCATCCGGAAATTGCATTACAAGATGAGCTTTAAATGGTCATTTAAATGCCTTAAATTGAGTTCGGATGCGACATGTGGCACCAACGGAATGTTTTTTTCTTGTCTCTCCTAACCCCCATACCAAGCGGCTGCTACCCTTACAATCTTGCTCATAACTGCAAACAATTCTTTTTAAACACAATACGGGCCCCCTAGGGGACCCATGGTGCTGCCAACAAGACTTTTAACATACCCCTCTTTCTTTCCTCCTCTATTACGCTCATCCACTGCCCTTTATTTTCCCCTCTTCATTCACCTATCTAGTGGTCCATATCAATACCCGACCTCTGCTCGTTTAATGGATTGGTTCTGAATTGTTCTTTCATGAAGGTGAAAGAGGCTGGCCATCTCCACCGCCTTCGTCTACCGAATGCCCAAGTAGAAACCCATCGTTGGCCCCATTTCTCCGTGCATAGGAGAACTCGGGAAGCCTCTTAGGTTTCAAAAGATGGTGTGGTGGATCCGTATCCATTCTCCAAGAGGACATACCGGACGTAACTGATTGTATAGTTGCAGTAGTGCCGCGCCCAAGTAGGCCTCCATGGTGGGGAGCCCCGAGGGAGAATGCGAAGTTTTTTTCTTTTTGCAATGGCTAGCCATAAACCAAAAACCTCCCCTTTTCGTAAGGGTTCTCGTGCCAAACGTTCCTTAGCTTCCCTTTCAGCCTTTCCTCGCTCGTTGGACCCCTATTCCAACGAAGTAGACCCAGATCTTGATTATCCTCGCTTTCTTGTCATGAATTCATCATCTGACATCCCACTTGCAAAAGTCGATGTGTTTGACGTCAATGAATCTTTTGAGTCCCGCTGTGGTGAACCCCGCTGGATGTGGTCAAGAGGAAGTGGTGATGTCGTAGTCGAGGTGTCATCCCACTCTCAACACAACCTTTTGCGAAATCTATCTTCGATAGCTGAAATTCCAATAACTGTCTCGCCCCATCCGCGTCTGAATTTCGTCAAAGGTGTCGTCCGTTCAAACGAACTAAAGGACTACGACCCCACCCGCCTTCAGAGTAAGCTCAGTACCCAACGTGTCACACACGTACACAGGGTAACTAAAACACTAGGCTCTACTAAAGTTCCAACCGCCACACTGATTTTAACATTTGAACGACAAGAACTGACGCAGTATATTAAAACTGGGTACCTTCATGTCCCGGTAAGTCCCTACATCGAACTACCAAGACGCTGCTTCAATTGCAATCAATTTGGACATGTTGGCCGAGCTTGTCGGCACCCTCGCTCCTGCGTGAATTGTAGCTCTGACTACCATGGCCCCGAATGCAACAAAACGCCCCACTGTGCCAACTGCGGAGGTACCCACAGTGCTGCGTCGAAACTCTGCTCTATATTTTTATATGAAAAGGAAGTTCTCGCTTTGCGCGACTCCCTACGTCTGGATATAAGAGAGGCCCGCCAGCGTGCCCGAGCACAAACCTCGCCACTCGGCCGGCTCTTCTCTGACGTTTTACGTGATGCTGGACGAAACCGACCATCACGCTCGAGTTCTGACCAGCCTAAAGCACTTCACCCTAGATCTACTCGCAGCATCGAAAATATTCAAAATATGCAGTCGAAGCATCGCTCTCCATACCGAGATAATTAATCTAGCCCCTCTCTCTCCAGCAGCTCTATCTGGGAGAGACGCTCAGGGTGAGACGCTTGAAGACATCAGGCGCTATCTAAAAGAATCCTCAACATCGACCAGAGAAGGTTCATCCACCCGGCCACGAGACTCAAAGCCCAGTGGGAAGAGAAAGGATTCCTCACCTGGGTCATCGACCACCAATACGCGGGCAGCCTCTGGAGCCGACTCGGCCGAACCCCGAGTATCTCCAATGGACTCCTTCCCTATGGTTGAACATTCTCTGCCCTTAAGTCCGTCTCGCCCTTCACAGGACGTAGGCCCCATCCTGATCCAAACGATGGCAGAAATACACCCAGCTCCACACACCTCGCTCAGATCACTTGTTCGTCCTGCTCACCCTCCAAACCAAGATCCGAAGGAAGCAGTTGATACTAAAACTTCACCAACTGGGGCGGCTGGACCAACTCCTCAGACACCGAAAATACCCTCGACCCATGAATCCGGCTCTACCGACCGAAAATTCCTTCTGGATCTTCCTTTTCCGCCAGGTTGCAAGCCCGAATTACAATCAAGGGCCTTGGTCGGTTCTCCAAAACCCACGAAAAAAACATCAGTTACTACTCCATCTAGGATCTCTCCCCTTGCAAAAGCAGGATCCTCAAAATCAGCTCTCCGTCTCCCAAGCTCTTTGGAAAGAACCTCAAATACATTATCGGCCTTAAAAGAGAAAAAGATATCCACAGTGGTATCTAATCGCCACACATAATATCTTCCATTTTATAATGGAATTGTCAAGGAGTTCTTCCAAAGGGAAAGGAACTCAAAGTTCTTTTGACAACTATCCACACCGCTGTTATTTGTCTCCAGGACAATAAACTGGGTATACGGCCCTTTCCGCTGGTACCCGGTTTTCTCACTTTCAACTCTATTGCTCCTGCTGGAAGCTCCTCTCATGGAAGGGTGTCAATCATGGTATCTTCATCCTACCATGTTTCTCTCATCTCCCTACATACTACACTCCAAGCTGTTGCTGTGAGGGTTTTTCTTACTAAGCTTTTTACCGTTTGCTCTATTTACCTACCTCCTTGTTTATCATTGTCAAGATCCGACCTTTTAGAACTTATAGACCAGTTGCCCTCCCCATTCTCATTACTAGGAGATTTTAACGTCCGTCACCCATACTGGGGTGACATCACTCGAAATGCCAAAGGCAGTGTTTTAGAGTCTCTTTTATTATCTGACCTTCTTTGTGTTTTAAATACTGGCGATTTTACCTCTTATCATGTCCAGACGGACTCTTTTAGCTGTGTTGACCTATCTGTTTGTTTCCCTGATTGCTTCACGGAATTTCGATGGTCAATTCTTGACGATCTCCATGGGAGTGACCCTTCCCTATTGTCTTGTCGGCCCTTCAAGTTAGCCCTCATACAACAATGCCCCTTAAGTTGGACTTAGGTCATGCAGATTGGGAAGGTTTCCAAGAGGCGTCCTTCACAAACGCATCTTTGGGGACCTTCAATGGAGTGGACGCGGCAGTAAAATACTTTACATCGACTATATACAATGCAGCAACACAAACCATCCCACGGAGGCGACCTGTCACCGGCCGCTCAACCGTGCCCTGGTGGACTTCGACGTGTGCAACAGCTATCAAAAATTACAAGTTAGCCCATGCCCGATTTCGAAAGAACCCAACTTTGTGCAACAAGGTCGACCGAAACCGAGCTCGTGCGCTTCGCCAAAGAACCCTTCGTCAAGCTCGCCGAAATTCAGGGCGCAGATACGTTTCATCGATCTCCTCTATGACACCTACCGCTGAGATCTGGAAGAGGATTAATAAGATCAGGGGCCGTTATGCTAATCATCATACCCCCACACTCAACTTAGACGGTTCCTTGGAGAATGGCGGCCTGGCGGTCAGCAATGCTTTTGCTGACCATTTCCGCGCCGTCAGCAGTGTCAGCCGTTACGATAAGGCTTTTCAATCCTACAAATCAAAGGAAGAATCTCATTCTCTCAACTTCACAACAAAATCTAACCTTCCGTATAACGCTCTATTCAGCATCTATGAGCTGCAAAGCGCTTTGTCCCTTTGCAGATCTACTTCCCCAGGCCTTGGTGAGATCCATTTCGACATGATTCGGCACCTACATCCACACTCTACTCTCTTCCTGCTTGATTTGTACAACCTTATATGGGTGAAGGGTTTTTACCCGTCGTGATGGCGCATTGGGATCATCCTTCCCTTTGTCAAACCGGGCAGGGACGGGTTGAATGCAGATCACTATCGCCCTATAGCTCTCACCAGCTGTTTGAGTAAGTTGCTGGAAAAAATGAGAATGGAGCGCCTAAACTGGTTCTTAGAAGCCAACCACCTTCCCTCCCCATTTCAATGTGGCTTCCGCAAAGGTCATAGTACCCTTGACCTACTAGTAGGTTTTGAGGGATCAGTCCGGAAAGCTTTCTCATTAAAGCACCGAGTCCTAGCCATATTTTTCGATATTGAGAAAGCCTACGACACAACATGGAGATACGGCATCTTGAAGCAGTTATACATCTGGAGGATGAAAGGCCTTTTACCTTAACTTATTCAAAGTTTTTTAGCATCTCGATCCTTCAAGGTACGTGTTGGAGACGCATACTCTGACCTGCAACCCCGAGAGGAGGGAGTTCCTCAGGGCAGTGTTTTAAGTGTCTTATGTTTTATAATTGCAAACAATGATATTATTTCGTCTCTCCCAGAAGGTGTATCGGCAACTCTGTTTGTCGATGATTTAGCACTATACTGTTCCTCACCTCGCCTTTCATCAGCAGCGCATCGGCTACAACTGGCGGTCGATGCTGTGTCCAAAAGAGCACAACTTAAGGGATTCCGCTTTTCCACGACCAAAACCAAAGCAATGTATTTTCACCAAGGCAGAGGGCTTTTTGTTCCGCCATCTATATCCTTACAAGGCGAAGATATAGAGTTTGTCTCCGAGTTTCGGTTCCTTGGCGTAACTCTCGATCCAAAGTTATCCTGGTTACCACACCTACGCTTACTTCGAACAGGCTGTCTGCGGGCTCTAGACATTTTGAAAGTCCTCTCACACACTTCGTGGGGCAGTGACCGACAAACATTGTGGACATTATACACAACCCTCGTTCAATCCAAATTGGATTATGGTTGTCAAATTTACTCATCGGCTTCCCCTTCAGCCCTTAAAATGCTGAACCCCATTCGAAACCTTAGAGTTCGCCTTTCTAGTGGAGCCTTCCGTACTTCTCCTGTCAAAAGCCTTTCCCGCGAGAGTGGGGTACTCCCTTTGCCCTACCATAGACTTCAAATCTGCATGCGATACCTCTGCCGAGTACAGCAAGCCCCTGTATCAGAGGTCTACAGATGCCTGTATGCTGCCGAATCAATGGCGGCATATGATAAGTTGCCATCTTTACCCCGCCCTTTGAACCTTCGCATAGGAGATCATCTCTCTAACCTGGGTGCTCCAAGGGTCCTTACCCTTCCCCCCCCTCCCTCTCTGGGATCTTTTCTTCAGGGGTTGTTCCCAGAGAGGCTCTGGCCTTCTCGTGGCGAGGGGGGGTCAGCCCTGGGCCCCCTAGGGGACCCATGGTGCTGCTAACAAGACTTTTAACATACCCCTCTTTCTTTCCTCATCTATTACGATCTTCCACTGCCCTTTAGTTCCCCCTCTTCCTTCACCTATCTAGTGGTCCTTATCAATACCCGACCTCTGCTCGTTTAATGGATTGATTCTGAATTGTTCTTTCATGAAGGTGAAAGAGGCTGGGCATCTCCACCGCCTTCGTCTACCGAATGCCCAAGGAGAAACCCATCGTTGGCCCCTTTTCTCCGTGCGTAGGAGAACTCGGGCAGCCTCTTAGGGTTACAAAGATGGTGTGGTGGATCCGTATCCATTCTCCAAGAGGACATACCGGACGTAACTGATTGCATAGTTGCAGTAGTGCCGCGCCCAAGTAGGCCTCCATGGTGGGGAGCCCCGAGGGAGAATGCGAAGTTTTTTTCTTTTTGCAATGGCTAGCCATAAACCAAAAACCTCCCCTTCTCGTAAGGGTTCTCGTGCCAAACGTTCCTTAGCTTCCCTTTCAGCCTTTCCTCGCTCGTTGGACCCCTATTCCAACGAAGTAGACCCAGATCTTGATTATCCTCGCTTTCTTGTCATGAATTCATCATCTGACATCCCACTTGCAAAAGTCGATGTGTTTGATGTCAATGAATCTTTTGAGTCCCGCTGTGGTGAACCCCGCTGGATGTGGTCAAGAGGAAGTGGTGATGTCGTAGTCGAGGTGTCATCCCACTCTCAACACAACCTTGTGCGAAATCTATCTTCGATAGCTGAAATTCCAATAACTGTCTCGCCCCATCCGCGTCTGAATTTCGTCAAAGGTGTCGTCCGTTCAAACGAACTAAAGGACTACGACCCCACCCGCCTTCAGAGTAAGCTCAGTACCCAACGTGTCACACACGTACACAGGGTAACTAAAACATTAGGCTCCACTAAAGTTCCAACCGCCACACTGATTTTAACATTTGAACGCCAAGAACTGCCGCAGTATATTAAAGCTGGATACCTTCGTGTCCCGGTAAGTCCCTACATCGAACTACCCAGACGCTGCTTCAATTGCAATCAATTTGGACGTGTTGGCCGAGCTTGTCGGCACCCTCGCTCCTGCGTGAATTGTAGCTCCGACTACCATGGCCCCGAATGCACCAAAACGCCCCACTGTGCCAACTGCGGAGGTACCCACAGTGCTGCATCGAAACTCTGCTCTATATTTTTATATGAAAAGGAAGTTCTCGCTTTGCGCGACTCCCTACGTCTAGATATAAGAGAGGCCCGCCAGCGTGCCCGAGCACAAACCTCGCCACTCGGCCGGCTCTTCTCTGACGTTTTACGTGATGCTGGACGAAACCGACCATCACGCGCGAGTTCCGACCAGCCTGAAGCACTTCACCCTAGATCTACTCGCAGCGTCGAAAATATTCAGAATATGCAGTCGAAGCATCGCTCTCATACCGAGATAATTAATGTAGCCCCCCTCTCTCCAGCAGCTCTTGCTGGGAGAGACGCTCAGGGTGAGACGCTTGAAGACATCAGGCGCTATTTGAAAGAATCCTCAACATCGACCAGTGAAAGTTCATCCACCCGGCCACGAGACTCAAAGCCCAGTGGTAAGAGAAAGGATTCCTCACCTGGGTCATCGACCACCAATAAGCGGGCAGCCTCTGGAGCCAACTCGGCCGAACCCCGAGAATCTCCAATGGACTCCTCCCCTATGGTTAAACATTCTCTGCCCTTAAGTCCGTCTCGCCCTTCACAGGACGTAAGCCCCATCCTTATCCAAACGATGGCAGAAATACACCCAGCTCCACACACCTCGCTCAGATCACCTGTTCGTCCCGCTCACCCATCAAACCAAGACCCGATTGAAGCACTTGATACTCCAACATCACCAACTGCGGCGGTTGGACCAACTTCTCAGACACCTAAAATACCCTCGACCCATGAATCCGGATCTACCGGCCGAAAATCCCTTCTTGATCTTCCTTTTCCGCCAGGTTGCGAGCCCGAATTACAATCAAGGGACTCGGTCGGTTCTCCAAAACCCACGAAAAAAACCTTAGTTACTACTCCATCTAGGATTTCTCCCCCTGCAAAAGCAGGATCCTCAAAATCAGCTCTCCGTCTCCCAAGCTCTTTGGGAAGAACCTCAAATACATTATCAGCTTCAAAAGAGAAAAAAAACATCCACAGTGGTATCTAATCGTCACACATAATATCTTCCATTTTACAATGGAATTGTCAAGGAGTTCTTCCAAAGTGGGAAGAACTCAAAATTCTTTTGACGACTATCCACCCCACTGTTATTTGTCTCCAGGATAATAAACTGGGTATACGGCCCTTTCCGCCGGTACCCGGTTTTCTTACTTTTAACTCTATTGCTCCTGCTGGAAGCCCCTCTCATGGAGGGGTGTCAATCATGGTATCTTCATCATACCATGTTTCTCTCATCTCCCTACATACTACCCTCCAAGCTGTTGCTGTGAGGGTTTTTCTTACTAAGCTTTTTACCGTTTGCTCTATTTACCTACCTCCTTGTTTATCATTGTCAAGATCCGACCTTTTAGAACTTATTGACCAGTTGCCCTCCCCATTCTTATTACTAGGAGATTTTAACGCCCGTCACCCATACTGGGGTGACATCACTCGAAATGCCAAAGGCAGTGTTTTAGAGTCTCTTTTATTATCTGACCTTCTTTGTGTTTTAAATAATGGCGATTTTACCTCTTATCATGTCCAGACGGACTCTTTTAGCTGTGTTGACCTGTCTGTTTGTTCCCCTGATTGCTTCACGGAATTTCGATGGTCAATTCTTGACGATCTCCATGGGAGTGACCACTTCCCTATTGTCTTGTCGGCCCTTCAAGTTAGCCCTCATACAACCATGCCCCTTAAGTGGGACTTAGGTCATGCAGATTGGGAAGGTTTCCAAGAGGCGTCCTTCACAAATGCATCTTTGGGGACCATCAATGGAGTGGACGCGGCAGTAAAATACTTTACATCGACTATATACAATGCAGCAACACAAACCACCCCACGGAGGCGACCTGTCACGGGCCGCTCAACCGTGCCCTGGTGGACTTCGACGTGTGCAACAGCTATCAAAAATTAGAAGTTAGCCCATGCCCGATTCCGAAAGAACCCAACTTTGGGCAACAAGGTCGACCGAAACCGAGCTCGTGCGCTTCGCCAAAGAACCCTTCGTCAAGCTCGCCGAAATTCAGGGCGCAGATACGTTTCATCGATCTCCTCTATGACACCTACCGCTAAGATCTGGAAGAGGATTAATAAGGTCAGGGGCCGTTATTCTAATCATCATACCCCCACACTCAACTTAGACGGTTCCTTGGAGAATGACGGCCTGGCGGTCAGCAATGCTTTTGCTGACCATTTCCGCGCCGTCAGCAGTGTCAGCCGTTACGATAAGGCTTTTCAATCCTACAAATCAAAGGAAGAATCTCATTCTCTCAACTTCACAACAAAATCTAACCTTCCGTATAACGCTCTATTCAGCATCTATGAGCTGCAAAGCGCTTTGTCCCTTTGCAGATCTACTTCCCCTGGCCTTGATTAGATCCATTTCGACATGATTCGGCACCTACATCCACACTCTACATACTCTCTTCCTGCTTGATTTGTACAACCTTATATGGGTGAAGGGTTTTTACCCGTCGTGATGGCGCATTGAGATCATCCTTCCCTTTGTCAAACCGGGCAGGGACGGGTTGAATGCAGATCACTATCGCCCTATAGCTCTCACCAGCTGTTTGAGTAAGTTGCTGGAAAAAATGAGAATGGAGCGCCTAAACTGGTTCCTAGAAGCCAATCACCTTCTCTCTCCATTTCAATGTGGCTTCCGCAAAGGTCATAGTACCCTTGACCTACTAGTAGGTTTCGAGGGATCAGTCCGGAAAGCTTTCTCATTAAAGCACCGAGTCCTAGCCATATTTTTCGATATTGAGAAAGCCTACGACACAACATGGAGATACGGCATCTTGAAGCAGTTATACGTCTGGGGGATGAGAGGCCTTTTACCTTCATTTATTCAAAGTTTTTTAGCATCTCGATCCTTCAAGGTACGTGTTGGAGACGCATACTCTGACCTGCAACCCCAAGAGGAGGGAGTTCCTCAGGGCAGTGTTTTAAGTGTCTTATGTTTTATAATTGCCATCAATGATGTTATTTCGTCTCTCCCAGAAGGTGTATCGGCAACTCTGTTTGTCGATGATTTAGCACTATACTGTTCCTCACCTCGCCTTTCATCAGCAGCGCGTCGGCTACAACTGGCGGTCGATGCTGTATCCAAAAGAGCACAACTTAAGGGATTCCGCTTTTCCACGACCAAAACCAAAGCAATGTATTTTCACCGAGGCAGAGGAGTTCTTGTTCCGCCATCTATATCCCTACAAGGCGAAGAAATAGAGTTTGTCTCCGAGTTTCGGTTCCTTGGCGTAACTCTCGATCCAAAGTTATCCTGGATACCACACCTACGCCGACTTCGAACAGGCTGTCTGCGGGCTCTAGACATTTTGAAAGTCCTCTCACACACTTCGTGGGGCAGTGACCGACAAACATTGTGGACATTATACACAGCCCTCGTTCAATCCAAATTGGATTATGGCTGTCAAATTTACTCATCGGCTTCCCCTTCAGCCCTTAAAATGCTGAACCCCATTCAAAACCTCAGAGTTTCCCTTTCCAGTGGAGCCTTCCGTACTTCTCCTGTCAACAGCCTCTACTGCGAGAGTGGGGTACTCCCTTTGCCCTACCATCGACTTCAAATCTGCATGCGATACCTCTGCCGAGTACAGCAAGCCCCTGTATCAGAGGTCTACAGATGCCTGTATGCTGCCGAATCAACGGCGGCATATGATAAGTTGCCATCTTTACCCCGCCCTTTGAACCTTCGCATAGGAGATCATCTCTCTAACCTGCGTGCTCCAAGGGTCCTTTCTCTTCCATCCGTACTGAACCCTAGGTGGCGTGCTCCTCTCCCCACAATATGTACCAACATGTGGAGCATGGAGAAGTTCTCCATGGACCCTCGCATCATTAAAAGCCTGTTCTTAGAGCATTCGATCTCCCACAAACAATGCTGCCCACTCTACACGGATGGCTCTAAGTCGGACGGGGGCGTGGGCGCCTCAGCCATCTACCCAGGAGGAGAATTCTTAACTTTATCTTTGCCGCCAGCAGCATCCATTTTTACCGCTGAACTTTCAGCAATCCTTTTAGCCTTTAGACTCATCCAAATTTTACCTTTTAGTGATTTTGTCATTTTTTCCGACTCAAGGAGTGTCTTACAATCAATTAGATCTTTTAATGCGTCCAATCCCGTGGTCAAAGAAATTTGCAACTGGCTGATCCAAAATGCATCCCGATATAGAATTATTTTTTGCTGGGTTCCTGGGCATGTGGGGGTCCTGGGCAACGAGAAGGCTGATCGGCTGGCCCGCTCAGCACATTCTGTGTCCCCTGAGAACTCTGCTCTGCCTTTTAGGGACTACTTTCCTTCAATAAGAAAGTATATTTTTCAACTGTGGCAGAATGAATGGGATGACTGTTCATCATCCAAACTATACAAAATAAAAAATTCTATTCGCTCTTGGCCCTCGAGTCGTCATAGAATGCAGTCGTTGGAGGTGGCCCTTTGCCGAGTTTGCATTGGCCACACGAGACTTACTCACGGCCATCTTGTTTCGGGTGATGCCCATATCAGCCCTCGCTGTCGTTTTTGTGGTGGGGACCAATCGGTTGCCCACCTTTTATTGGATTGTAGCCATTTTACCATTCTCCGGTTGTCCTGTTTCCCGACCCTTTTAACTATTCCTCAACACACCCGTCTTCGATTCATATTGGCGGAGGAATCTTTTAACCCGTCGTTTTTTAAATTTTTGTCACAAAGTGGTCTCCTCCACCTTTTATAGATGATATTTCTCGTTTCACCCTAGCGGCCATATAGAATCCACTTGGATTGGGCAGCAACCCACCGGTAACTTATCTTAAATCTCAAATCTTTTTAGGTAGTTCAACGGTACCTTTAGTTACGGCCTTGTCTAAGTTGAGCATATTTTTGAAGGGTTTTTTTATTGTTCCACACAGCCCCATATTCTGATCAAGAAGGAAAGAGCACAAAGTATGGCTTGTGTACCAAATTTCTGTGTATAAAATACATCAGATGGGCTCTCAAACTAAAAAACAACAACATTTATATGAGGTATTAGAAGGGTGAGGGCAATAAAAACGTAAAGCTCGCTTACGGATAAATTCCTCCATCTATTTGCAGTGGAGGAAGGATATAAGGGGGTTTCTGAACATTGTTCATAATAGCGATTTGTTCCCATGCATATGTCTGATAGGATTTCTTAATTAAAAAATGCTTCAAAATACTCATAAGGTTTACTTTCCGAGTTTGAAGCCACGTGCGCAGGGATTCCTGAGCGGGCATTGTAAAATATGATCGGGGGAGGGGGAAGGGGGGCAGCGTTGCCATGTTTCATCAATTATTGGCTCTAATTCGTCATCAGATGAGTTGAACTATTATTATTACTGTCTGTTGTTCTAAATCAGAATCAAGTTCATAGTAGATATCTTAAATTTGAGAAGGATTGGTCATTTTTTAATTAATAAGAAAAACTAATTAGCAGAATTAAAAATACGTGTAAAAGATACAACTCTCTTAAAAAGACTAAAGTAAACCAATTACCGAATAAATATTTTAAATGAGAAGGTAAATGCAACGTTACTTGAACAAAAGGACGTTTTATAGGCCTAAAACCCATCAGAGCCTCAAATGAGGCGCTAGGTACTTCGCCGCTTACCCTCATTTGAGTCACTGGGTACCGCCAGGGTTAACATTCAGAAACTGTCCAATACTGGTGTGCCACCCGCATGACTCAGATAGGATGTATCCTAAATACACTATCAAAACAATGAAACACCCTTCAAGTGTGATAGTTTAGGGTTGCTTTTGCTACTTTGGTAGGGAGACTTTATTTTTTTTATATTTTTTTCTTCCTAAGAACACAACCATGAATGGTGAACGATATTTGCCATGCCTAAGGAAAAACTTCAACAGACACTTGCATTGCGGGAGAAAACAACTTTTATGCACGATTGGTCACCTTGTCACAAGGCAAAAATCCTTAGTAAATCGCTCAACGATACTGAAATTGGTGTTCTAGATTGGCCTGGTAATAGTTCAGATCTCAGACCAATCGAGAATATATGGCTTATTATAAAATTGAGCTCGAATGGCACAATACTTGCTCGATCTCCAACCTCACAGAAGCCATCAAAAAGGTCTGGTGCACTGAGATATCACAAGAAATGTCCCCAAATTTCCTTAAATCATTCCAGAAGGCATCAAAGAAATCATCAGGAACAAGGAAAACGACGAAATAATACTAGTATAAGGAAAGAATGTACATAGATCAGGTTTAAATACTTTTAAATATTGATAGTGTATAAAAAAAATGGGTACAATTGACTTAGTGATCGGATTTTTTTGGTCAGCAATATATATATATATATATATATATATATATATATATATATATTTTGCTGACAAATCCAATGACAGATTCCGAATATGTTAATAAAACCACTGTGGAGGAGCGTAGTATTTATTATCTCGAGACCAGTTTCAGCATGGAGTTTGTCATGCCAGTCTCAGTCGAACACTAGGAATACATGCCGTCACACCAAGCGTACAATATATATATATATATATATATATATATATATATATATATATATATATATATATATATATATATATATATATAGTTTACAGAGGTCCAATTCGAGTTCCTAATCAGGGGGTGTGAATTTAAGTAAATTAAAGATATCTTTTAAGATTAGATCTTTGACGTAGGGGCTGCATTTGAATTGCCCATCCGAAACGTTAAAATTGGGGATTTAATCTATAAGGGTTGATTCATTCCTTTTTTTTTGCGGAAGTCCTTACACGGGTAGATTAGTTTGGCTTGTGTTAAGTCTATCGGGCGGTTAAAGTAATTAGTGTGTGTGAAAAGACTAGAGGCTGTGTTTCCCCGTCTAATGTCTCCTCTGTGTTCGTACATTTAATAAAAAGATTCCACAAAGGAAATTTGGAACATTTCGAAATGTCTCTACTCCCCTCTGAACTAATCCCCAAATTTTGTATGGTACAGATATGTTGATGACGTCATATCGATGTGGCCTTTAAATCAACTGGAATCTTTTGACAATTTTCTTAAACAACCTCAATAACCTACAGGGTTGAATGGGCTAAAATAGACAAGAGACAGGAATTGCTCCAGAAAGCCAGTATGCTGAGGGTCAATAACAGCACAAGCACGTATATTTTAATAAAGACTTAACCTACATCCAAAAACACGACCTGTATACTAGGTACCGGCATTCTGGTGGCAATGTGGGTACAGCCGGTACCGGCGGGGGCTGGGCCTAGCACCTCTTACCCAGCTTCTCATGAGGTTAGAGGCGGTGCCCAGCATGGTCTGCTGGTGCTGTACCTCACTCTGCCCCTTTAGTACAGTAAAGTTTTCCCAGATTAATACAAATAGTATTAGTAATAAGTTAGCTTTAGTTTCTTACTTCCTGGCCTCAATAAGATTGATATTTTAGCTATTACTGAAACATGGCTCCTTTCTTCTGTCCCTAATTCTTTTGTTGTTATTCCTAACTATAGCATAATGCGTAAAGATACTTCAGAGGGCACTGCTAAGCATTGTACCTGCTTTTACATTAACACCATGGCATATATTGCACTTGACCTACCAGTCAGTAATTTGGTAGGAGTCCACTTGCCCTCCTATAGTGTTCATATCCGAGCAGCTTATTCCCCCCCCCCTCTAACTCCCACCTTCATGATGGTGAACTTAAGTCATTCCTAGTGGACTTTGCTCCTGGTAAGGAATTAATCCTTATGGGAGATTTCAATCTGCCAAGCATCGACTGGTCTGCTGATGTGCCCATGGCTCATCCTTCCTTGACTGCTCATGTCTCTAGGTTTTCAACAATTGGTGACTGAGCACACTAACATAAGAGCAGACACTCTTGACTTGGTCTTCACTACTAAACACGACAGGGTCGCTCATGTACAACTCTATCCTCCCTTAGCCAACTGTGATCACCTTCTTGTATCCTTTACCTATACATTTCAAGGTCTCACTCCAGCCTAGACTCCTAATATGGCATGTGTGTAATTATTGAACCATGAATAAGGCACTCATGGAGTTGGCCTTTGACTATGAGTTCTCAAACAGATCTGTGGAGGCTGCGTACAGTATTTTTTATAAATAATACAAATAATGATTTCTCTATGTCCCTAGTAAAGTGACCTGTGACTTCCCTACGGTCCCCTGTAAATCTAAACTACTAGCTGATCTGGTTAGGAATCGTCACAATGCCTGGGTTCATTATAGGGTGATGCAACAATCATGGGGCAGGAAGTCAGATGTTGCCCAAAATGCCTTGTCTTCCTTTCTGGATGTAAATTTCGAGACAAGAAATTCCTATCAGTCACAGAAATCATATGAATCCCACTTAATTTATAACCTAAAGGCTAAGCCTAAGCTGTTCCATGCTTATATCCGCAACAAGAAAGCGGGATGATACTATATTAAAGGACCCTTAAGCAGCCCTCAGGTGAAATTTGTTCTTCCAACCAAGAAATGGTTGATCTGTTTACCATGGCGTTCTCTTCTGTATATTCTACCAGTACCCCTGAAAATCCAGTGGAGCACCAGAACTTTGAAGGTAACCTGAGGACCTTAGTTATAAATCTGTATGATGTTGTCAATGCTCTGCGTGATCTCAACCCCTTTAGCAGTATGAGGCCTGATGGGATCTAATCCTGTTTGCTCAAACACTGCTTCTCATCCCTTTCATGCCCCCTTTTTCCACAAATCATTCCAAACTGGAGAACTACCATCAGTCTGGAAGTCTTCCAAGTTGTCCCCATCTTCAAGAAAGGTGTGCGTACTTCCCCCCTAAATTACAGACCGATAAGTCTCACTTCAGTGTCCTGTAAGTGTCTTGAGCATATTATTGTGTACAATTTGACATCTTTCCTTGTCGATAACAACCTATTAGATTCTAACCAGTTTGGCTTCCGCAAGGCCCACTCGGTTGATGATCAGCTTCTTGCAACATACGATGATGTCACCTGCTGGCTTGATCAAGGGCACATGGTCGACCTCATATTCATTGACTTTAATAAGACGTTTGACCTTGTCAATCATAACCTCATGATCAGCCAGCTCTCCCAACTCGGTATAGGGGAGCCCTTACTCTCTTGGATATATGGATTTCTTAGTGGTAGAGTAATGAGAGTTGTGGTCAGGGTGTCCGAGAGTGATTCCATTCATGTAACTAGTGGATTTCCCCAGGGTTGTGTCCTTAGACCAACCCTATTTCTTATTTATATTAACTTTGTGGCTCATGGTTTAACGTGTAAGTACAAAATTTTCGCTAATGATCTGAAAATATATAAAAAGATTAATATACTTAAGTTGTAAATATTTTTTACTCCCGGAAACGAAAGTGGAAATTGTACATAGATATTCATTTTAATTTAGTTTCCTTGTTATATTGAAGTAAGTTGGGAGTAGTAGTAATATTGACTTGGGTTAATTAACTTTTAATTGGTGGTCGTCGTTGCGTTTTGCGAAAGTGTATTGTTTCGAGTTGCCACCTAGCACAGCTCCTGGTGTACTGAGAAGCAGTTAGCTTCTCTGCTACTATGACTCAGTGTCAAGACATAAATACAGACCCTGTTAAATATCTACTAAAGATTCCGCAAGTTATTAAGTTTTGGTTCATACGGCGCACAAGACGTATGATAATAATTTAGCTATTTTTGATTAAATTTCATAAATATTAATGGATAAATAAGCCATTATCTCGCTCCAAGATCAAGATTAATCACCATTTCACAGGCTAGGTATATATTTAGCTGTCATTTATTAATAATAGCTACCTATTAGGATCCTTTAGGCATATTATACTTAGACACTGTGAATGAGATATTTAATAACCACCTTATATTAGAGCAAGTAAGTTGAGATTTATTATTTTACTAAGTTTATATTACAGCCATTATTTTTCATTTAAAATCTAATTTAATTATTCTTCTCGCAATTTCTTGTTCAAATTGTTCTCAGTGACCAATTTCAAAATTCTTAAAAATTAAACAGGAAAGTCGCGATATAGGTATACCTTCTCTTACACTGTTAGATATTACTTCCATGCAGAGAGATGTAGACTTACTCGTGTTGCGTGTGAAGTCATGGGGTCTCGGGCTCAACTCAGACAAGACCTGTGATTTCAGGTTCTTCTGCGGATCTGTTCCTAATCTTGGTCCATACTCTGACTACTGCATTAGAGGTAATGCTTTATAGTTTGTACAATCAGAATCTGATTTGAGGGTTCAAGTGGATACTTTGATAAATTTCATCTCCGCATACGCTCTCTAGAAAATAAAGCTGCAGGCATAACGTGAAAAGTACTTAAGAACACAGTTAACTGTGAGCCTGAGTTTAGGAAATGTCTTCTCACCTCCCATATCTGTCCTATGCTAGAATTTAGATAGTGCGTGAGATAGTGCAGTGATGATGGACTAAGGAAATTGTTGAACTTTCGCATCTGGACTGTGTCCCGTCTCGATGCCTTGGGTCTAAATTCTGTGCATGGCAAGCTGCTCAGAATTGACATAATCAAAGTAGTCTAGAAGATTTTCAATAACTTATCTCCTATGAAACCATCTAAGTTGTTTTCCCTCCAACATCCTCTAGGCCCTGTGTTAATTCGCAAAGAATATTTCTTCTCTACAGCAACACAGAATTACGCAGGCGATATTTCTCAGTAAGAGTGAGTGCCTTGTGGAATAGCCTGCCAGATGCAATTATTATGTCACCATCCTTAACTGTATTTAAGAGTAAACTAGCGGAGCACCTCGGTCAAAATCTATACGAATATTAACCCCTCTACATAGTAATAACAATGTATTCACATATAATACTCCTAATTATAACATATAACACTCATAATTAACTATGCTAATTGTAATACTATAATCTAGTTATTACTTAGTGCAATCAACACACCTTCCAGCAGATGCTCATAAGATTTGGTACAATAAGAAAATTCTTAACCTTCATTCTGCTGGCGTGTTGGCACTTATGGGGTTTTCCTCTGGTGGAAAAAATCCAGGTTAGATAACCCTGTAGTTCAAATTAAATCGCATTGCAATCAAATTTATTTTCATTAACCCATGATTTTATTACACATAGTATATCTATATCTTCATCAATAATATAACTAAATAACTCATCTTTCTTCTTTCTAAGACTAGAGGGGTTGGTATAAAGACAACTCAGCCACCCTAGCCCTGAAGCCTCTTTTAGCCTATATACCTTCAACTCTATCTCCTCCGCATCTCTTTCCTTTCCCTGCCTTACCCTGTGCTCATGTATTTTGTGACATGTACCTCTTTATTATTGACATACAAAAGTGATCCTGAACTATTTACACATAAACGAGATCACAATAAAGCTAATTTACACAAACAAAAATTAGAAAGTTAGCAGGAGCACGGCGAGAACACGAATCCCGATCTTTGAACTGGGCGCCCGTTATATAAATGGAGAAGAGTGATGTCATAAGTTTCATGATGTCACCCAGAGTCAATCGATGACGTCATAGAAAGTTCGCCTCCTCCAAAGGATTAGGGCGACTCGGAAGGTCGGCGAGATTATGTTTAGAGGGGACCCAAGTCCCCGCCGGTCTCTTGGGCAAAAATAAAAAGTGAAAAATTACAAGGAACCGCGTGGGCAGGAGGCCCAGAAAACATGACAAGACGGATCCTTTTAACATTAAAGCCAGAGTGGCGGTGGAGTATGTATACAAAAGGGTATCGGGATTAGTACAGAAGGCTATAAGGGCGGCTATGTATTTTGCGTGCATGGCATATGTGGTACTCGAAAGAACGAACGTCTCCGGCTCCTGATTGGGAAACTTCATCCAAGGGCAAAGGGCTTCGCATCGGAGTAAATCGAGCCCACCTTGGTCGGACAAAACCAGGGAACCCATTCGGAGGAGAGGAGAGCCCCCAGGAAGGAGACTCGATTAGAGCGGGCATACACCAGCTGCGACCAGAACCTCGGGAAGGAGGCGGCCCCGCAAACGAAGTTAAGAAGTCCCCTAACCTGCCCGAGAAGGGTGAAGGCTTGGGGACCTTGGGGGGCCCACCCGAGGGCGAGGCGGGTCTTGTGGGACATCCTCTCGGTGAGTCATGTGGACCTGGAGCGTAGGTCGATTTCCACCCCAAGGTAGACGAGGGACTTGGTGGGCAGCAGGGTGCTTTTAGGGATGTTAACAGCAAGGGATGAATTATTAATATCACCTACCAACAGCCTAAGGTTCTTCTGCGAGCCAATTAGCAGGATATCATCCAGGTAAGTGAATGCCGAACAATCCCTGGAGCGGGCTATAGCCTGAAAAATGGGGGCCTATACACTGCTGCATAATGTATGGACTGCCGCTGAAGCCCATTGGGAAGTCTCTTAAATCTGTACATCCGGTTATCACACCGCACCCCAACCAACCCCATGCCTGGGGATGGAGAGGGATGTGGTAGAACCCAAGGCACAGATCTATTTTGACCGCCCATACACTTGCCGACGCCTCACGTAGGACCTTTCCCAAGGATGGGAGCTGGAAAGGAGGAGGGCTATAATGGACCGACTCGGTTAAGGGGGGCATGTCATATAGCAGACGATCTTTGGAGGAATTCTTTGGGACCAAGAACACCCTATGGCAACACCTTACCTCAGAAGATTCCTCCAGGACCCCCGCTCTCACCAGGGTCTGAAGGGTGGTTTCCAGGGCTGGGGAGGAAGAGGCAAAATGCCGGTAAGCCCCAAGGAACATCTTTACACCCTGCTCGGCATCCGCCTTGGCAATATTAGAGGGGTGTGGGACGCCCCGGCAGACACTACCAGGCACGAAGTCACAGATGTAACGTTGCAAAGGATCCTTGCCAGCCCTTGCCAGGGGATTGAAAAGACTGACCTGCTCACCCCCCTTGTCACCTACCTCATCCCCGGCGTTCCCCCGAGACTCGATCTGAAGTTCCGGAGGCGCGTCCTGATAAGCGGCTTCCTCCGGAAGAGGAGCAATCGGATCGGGAGCGACGTTTGGTTCGTAGGGTCCGTGCAACTCCAGGGCCTCCAGAGCGGCGCGAAGTCCTGGGTCCTCCTGTAACAACATCACCTGGTTGTCGGGCACTGGCGGAAAAACGATGTTAAGAGTCTCAACGGCTGCCGCTAAGTCCAGGTCTGCGGCCAGGAGACGCTCCTGGTGATCCAATTGAAAATCGTCCAAGTCAGCCTACGTGGACAGGGGGCTTGATGAACGGACGATGTACTCCTCGGGTGAAATGGGGGGTTCGATGACGATCTGGCAGGGAGGGGATTGGAGAACAAACCAATCACCTGTAACGAAGATACCCGAGGGACCGTCAGCACCGACCTCCAGAGCGAGGGGGGGGGGGGTACTCCACCGGGCTTGGAACTGAAAGCTCAGGAGGGGAGAGGGAAAGGGGGGACGAGCAAAGAGGACCTATTGAAATGCCCATAATTCCTCCTCCCATTTCCTAAGGTTTACGGGATCGAGATCCTCCACCCTTGCCGCGGGACGGATTCGTCGGTCACCGCCTCTGATGCTGCTGCTATCATTGGGGTGGCATCTGCAGGTTGGCATAAACCGAATATTGCGAACGTAGGACTGCCCGGTTATACAAGAGAGGATCTATTTCTATCCCGACCCTCTGCGTTGATTGAAGCCTAGAATCCTCTAAGGCATAGGCCCAATTAACCAACGAAACTAGGTAGTAGAGTTTAAGACGGGTGTTAAGTCGGGCCTCCTCCGAATCCCGAAGCCTATCCCTTAAACGATGTAAAATTATAGGCAACTCGATTTCCTCAAGGTCACGAGTGCGAAAGGGGGAAGGCAGGTGATGTTATACGGGCCCGGATGTGGTCAACAATAAGGTCCCAATCGGGGACAACCCTAAGGAGTTGAATAACCTGGGGAAGACCTAGGGCAGGCTGGAACTCAGCACAGGGAAGATTCTCAAGAGAGGGCCCAATATCCCCACGGAGGTTAAGCTCGAATCTAGGGCCGAGTGCCTAAGGAGTCTAATGCCTCACGCCTCAGGGTTTGTTCATCGTCCGATTCTGACCCAGAAGGAGGAACTGGGAGGGTATTAGGGCAAGGAGGGCACGTGTTTCGGCGAGAAGTTCGTGGTCAAAACTTATAGAGCGGCGGGTATGAGACTGTGTGGATGGCTGCGCCCCTTTCTTGGGGGTAACCTTCCTGGAAGACTCTTTTCGGCGGCATGAGAAGGTGTCCGATTGTATCACCCTATGTTTATAAATTGGTGCCCAGAATTTGATTAATTATCTCCCGTGAGTTCATCCATTCTTAATTATAAAGTCGAATATAATTTTCAACCCAGTCACGTGGTTTCATATTTTTCGAGTCATTTACTCACTTTTATTTTCCAAGCGTCGACTCTCACCACGTGTTAGTTTCTAATCCCAAGTTTCCAATTACACTCTTAATTGAATTAATAATATCCTTATTAGATTAAATTTATTATATCTATAAAAATAGGAGTGAATAATATTTCTTTTTCCGATAATTTTCTTTATTTTACGCTCATTCGCGTGACTGAGTTTTTCACACGCACATCAATCATATCCGTCCATTTACACAAACTCAGTAGCGACTAGCATGGAACATCAGATGACCTCAGGCAACGGCCCAATCAGGCAAATTAGCGAAGCCACTACCACAAATCCCCAACTCATCCAGAGGCACGCCCACGCCTACATCTCTCTTCCTTTGTACGATCCGGCAAACCTATCGCATGGCTAGAGGCGTCAGCCCTAATCCTTAAGCCTGAGCATGTGACGGAAGAAGAGAAGATAGCTGCCGTCGTCCAGCGCCTCCCCATGAATATTTTTAAAGAATTCGGAGATCTTTTACTAACAAACAAACATAATTTCACGGGGGACAAAAGCCAAAGGGCCTAGCAAAGATCATCCACATCTGTCAAAACCTACCTACAAAATGAACCCATAGGATTGTGTCAGATTATGCCATCTATAATATACAATTTAAACAATACATTGGGTTGTGTCAGATCATGGATCTGAAATTAGAACCATCCACAGGAACGTGTCACACCCCCCGTCGCCCCGTCCCCAAACATCATCATCAAGACTCATCAAAATCAATCATAATATACAATAAAAACTGCAACCACAGGAATGAGTACAGAATAACCCCCCCCCCCATCCCCACCCAAGTTAACTCTCCCTCCCCATATAATCATTTAATCTGCGTTTGAAAACATACAAGTTTGGACTGTCTACCGTCTCAGATGACAAATTATTCCAGTAATCTACCACTCTACCGGTGAAAAAATATTTGCAGACATCCAACCTGCATCTCTGTTTTTTTAATTTTTAAGTGGTGACCCCTAGTCCTATTACTGCCTTCCAACTCAAATAACTTGCTAAAATCCAACTTATCCATCCCAGAACAAATTTAAGAAAGCTTAATCATATCTCCCCTCACACATCTTCTCTCAAATGAGAACATATTTAGTACACTCAGTCTATCTTCATATTCAAGGTGCTTAAGGGAAGGTATTATTTTTGTTGCCCTCCTTTGTACTGACTCTAGCAGGTTGATGTCATGTCTAAAATGTTGTAACCATGCTTGTATACAGTACTCTAAATGAGGTCTAACATAAGAGTTGTAGAGTTTAAGGATAACCTCTTAACTCTTGTAGCTAACATTCCTGTTAATGTATCCTAGCACCCTATTTACTCTATTTTTTTCCTCATTACACCACTTTGAAAGCTTCTGTGACCTATCTATACTACCCCTAGGTCCTTCTCATCTTCAACTGAATTAAGCTAATGCCATCCATTCAATAGCTAAATTGCCTATTATCCCTTCCATTGTTAAGAACTTTGCATTATTTATGGTTAAAAGTCATCAAGCTAATAACTTATTTAAGTCACTCTGCACTTTAAAGCTATCCTGAACAACTTTGACTAAGGCTGCCAATTTAGTGCCATCAGCAAAGATTGACACTTTGCTATTTACAGCCTCCCCAAGATCATTTATATAAACTATGAATAATAAAGGGCCTAGAACGGATCCCTGCGGTACGCCACTGATAACATCCCTCCACTGTTACCTCACCATAATCAGCATAACTCTCTGTTTCCTGTGTTTCAGCCATTGAGCTATCCAATTCAAAAACTTTAACACACATCGCATGCATTTTTAATTTGTGAACTAATCTGCTATGTGGAACTATAGCTTATGTGATGATTGGTCTAGGGAAAAACTTGGCTAGAAGATTTATTGAACAACAAATAATGGAATACGGCTAATTATTGAATTTGATAATACGGTTAATGAATATAATGTGTATTTTAATGAAATAAGATATATATTCATATATATATATATATATATATATATATATATATATATATATATATATATATATATATATATATATATATATATATATATATATATATATTGAATATAGGGAAATGGCCCATGATTATAATCTTAAGAGGAATAAGCTATATAAGGTGGATATTATAGTGAATAAGATATAAAATATACTTTAAATAAAATATAGTCACGAACTAAGCTAAGCCACAACCTAAGCTATATATATATATATATATTTATATATATATATATATATATATATATATATATATATATATATATATATATATATATATATATATATATATATATATATATATATATATATATATATATATATGGGGAAATTATATAAAATATAGTATAGTACAGCCACGACGTTTTTGAAGTTATAAATCAGGGGAACTGGAATTCAAAGGAAGGAATTACACTTTGAATATTTTTAAACCTTTTTATACACTGAAGATTAATTAGGGAGCTAATTTTTACTGCCCTTGTCTGGAGCGCAGATTCAATAAAAGTGTTCGTTAAAATGCTCTCGGGAAATGTGAAAGTCTATTCTGATTGGTTAATCTCGAATTGGGTTGTACAAAGGTTTTGATTGCTTGGTGGTTAGGAGGAATCATACTTTGATTTTGAGGTAACCATATTGGTATCAAAGGTCGTACAAAAATGGATTTGGGGCGAGATGCATAATTTTCTCAGACGGGAAATTACCAACTGCCTCTTTACGAACTTTGTAGGAGCTTGCAAATATGTCAGCTGCTACAATACTGTGCCCAAGAGAGTTACCCAACCCTTTTTCCCCCAAATATTACGTGTCTTCATCTTGTTCCTGGGCAAGTACTATTGCAGCATGATCGATGGGCGTTATGCAGGAGAGTTGCGTGCCCGAAATCTCTGAAATCTGAAAGAGCATCTGGTACGATGTTTGAGGAACCAAGAACATAGCTAATATCTTTCGTCAACTGCAGGATCAGGTCAAGATGACGAGTGTCAACTGCAGTGTGTACTGACGAAGTACTACGAGAAGAAAAAGCGAGGACCAACGGCAAATGGTCGGTAAAAATTGTAGAGTCACGTCCTTTCAAGTATTGTCAGAAGTGACGGATTATGAGGTATATTCCGATGAGCTCTCGAGAGAACGTACTATACCTCTTTTGAGAGTCTGAAAGAGAGCGATAGAAGAAAGCAAGAGGTTGCCATTGGTCACCATTTTCTGCTGCAATGTTGCACCTACGTGGGTTGAGAATGCTTCGAAGGCAACGCTGATGGGGGCTCCTGGAGAAGGATGAGCTAATTCCGCAGCTCTTTGGTGCGAGAGAACGAATCGCACGCTTCCGCACACCATTCAAGAAGATAGCTCTTTATGGTCTCTTCTTGATAGTTGATAGGTTGCGTGACCTTGGCACAATTAGCTATGAATCTGTAGTGGAAATTAACCATGCCACAGAAACGCCTAAGTTTCTTGCGTGATGTGGGCCGAGAAAAGTTGCGCATCACGGTAACTTTATCTTCGAGTGGGCTAATCGCTGTACTCGAGACATGCTGACCCAAGAAGGAGAGTTGGAGGACACCAAAAAGACACTTGGAAGTATTGAGTACGATACCTTACTGTTCAAGTCGAGCGAAAACCTGACGAAGGTGAGACAGATGCTATCAGGAGGTCGTCTATGTAGCAGAAGACGAAAGGCAGACCTATCAGAACCTGATCCATAAAACGTTGGGAGGTCTGACCACTGTTACGAAGACCATAAGGCATCCTGTTCATGACGAAGGAACTAAATGGCGTGGTGATCGCCGTCTTTCGGATGTCATCTGGATGAATAGGGATCTAGTTAAAAGTACAAACCAGATCGAGTCGAGAAAAGATCGAACAACCGAAAAGAATATAATTAAAATCGGACAGATAGGGCAGAGGATATCTATCGGGAATAGTACAGGCATTGGGCGGCCTGTACAATATGAAGCGGAGAGTCCCAAGGAGAAGTAGAGGGGCTTGTTATGCCAGCTTCAACCATGAAGGTGAACTCCTGCTTCATTAAGGCGAGTTTATCTGTGGTTAATCGATGGGGGCGGGAAAATACAGGCTCTCCAGGGATCTCTATCCCGTGAACCATATTATGTTTAATAGGCCCATATTTAAAGGATGGGATGCTAATTGCAGGAAATTCCTGTAGCAGGCGCTGAAACTGTGGATTGGCTGAAGGAAACTGGATAGAGAGAGAAGAAAACTCGGTGACGGGAAAAAGGAACCCGAAACTGTGCGAATTGTAGTGCAATCGATAAGTTTGCGGTTACGAGAGCCGACAAAAGGTCGTGGGCAGAGAGAAAATCTAGGCCCAGAATAGGAACGTCGACCTCGGCAATAATAAAGGTTCATCGAAAAACTCTACGGAGGCCGAGAGTCAACTGAAGGATGCGCCTTCCATAAGTCCTTATATTCGAGGAATTAGCGGCTTTAAAGACAATATCAGGGGAGGAACAATCTCTATCGTCCAGTGTCGCTGGAATAAAACTACATTGAGCACCAGTGTCAACTAAATATGGTGGATCGACCTGAGATGAAGGGACGGCAGAGGTGATAGACCCATTGATCACTTGCGTTTTTAGTTTAAATTAGTCAAAAAATTTGAATTAGAATGAGAAGAGTGAGTTGGAGCATTAGTTTGCGGAGAGTGAATAAATTGTTGAGGTGAAATTGGTGGAATAGCGTTAGGTTGAGCAGGTACTGGTTGTAAATATGTGCAGGGAGGTATACATTTTACGGCTTGTGCACTATATTTGTTGTGGTACCAGCACCAATTAGTTAGTTGGATGAAAGTATTTGATTGAGAGTGAGAATTGAATGATAGGTAATATTGGCAAGGCTGTATACAGTGTACAGCTTCGCTACCATATTTCTCATGGTATCAGCAAAGACTCCTAGTTTGAGAGTGAGAAAATTTAGGAGTAGGGGGATAGGTGAAAGAATGAGCAGGGGAATGCTGCACCTCACCTCTTGTGCTGGAATGCGCTCGTTGGTTTCGTATTGGAGAGGACGAACAGCGCCTGTCGCTCCGTCCACCCTTGTGACCGTTCAGTCGCTCAGTCCCACATTGGAGTTTTAGTTTTTGCAGCTCTCCCTCTGTCCTCTCCAAAGCGGCAGCCAAGTCCGGTGATGAATGTGAAAATGAGACGTTACACGGGTCCGGCCTATTGCCAGAAGGCGTCGTTGGTAACCGAACCTGCGAAATAGATGGATTAGAGGGAGGAATGGGACTTTGTGGGACAGTTCCCCAGTTTACGTAAGGATTGAGATATATTATCTCTGCTTCTTTGGCGATTTCATCCACGCTCTTGGGCTCACCAATCATGATGAGGGGCCTAATGTGGTCATGGATCCCACGCATGAAAATGTCCGTTAGAACCGAGTCCAAAAGCTCTGACGAAGCGCTCTTCGCCCTGATTAATTCTTTCAGATGCTGGAGGAAACGCGTGGGACGCCTATCACCCATTTGTTGAGTATTTAGTAGTTTTCTTAAGTCTTCAACTTGGGATCTCCCAAATTCAAGCTTGAGAGCTTACCTCAACTGCCCCTATGCACTATTTCTCCCACTTTGTAACAAAATTACCCGAAACAAAGCAAAGATACTTATTGGGACTTTTTGCGTGATGCTTATTATGCGCTCTTGATCGGTTATGGTTTGATGTGCCATCTCAAACCTCGCATATTTCGAACCACGTGATCGGATTGGTCGCCTTGAAAGCGGGAAGATTGAGTGAAGTGTGGTTGGTGCCTCGGGCGCTGACATCCTGGTTTATAGCTGCAGGATGACTAATTGCCACGGGTGACGCACATGTGGTCGTGAAAATTGGGGAGGCCTGGCTCGCTCGCGTGGTCGAAGCAGTCGAAGTAAACGTTGTGGCTTGACTATTCATGGATAATGGATGTGTGCCTTTGAAACTTCCGGTTAAGAAAAAAATTGAGGAGTTTGAAGTAAGATGAAAACGAAAGAAGGGCGGGGCGTAAGCCGAGCCGGAGTCAGAGAGAGAGAGAGAGAGAGAGAGAGAGAGAGAGAGAGAGAGAGAGAGAGAGAGAGAGAGAGAGAGAGAGAGAGAGAGAGAGAGTGTTACAAGGAGTTACAAGGAAAGAGAGTACCCTAGGAGACCTTACGGTCCATTCAAAGAGGGTACTTTTCGACTAGCAATCGAGCGGGCACATGGCTGCTCAATTGTTTTGAGTCCCTAAACGGCCGCTTTTCAAGACTTTGTCTAGTTTTGACTTGAACTGGTCAACAGATTCACTGTTGACAACTTACACTGGAAATGCGTTCCACTTACCGCAGATACTGTAGGTGAAAAAATTTCCACACAGATTGCGGTTGTAACGCTTCCGTTCAAGTTTGAAGCCGTGATTGCGCGTTCTGTTCTCACTCAGTGTGAAAATATCCCGGTAGTCAACATTGTCGAACCCTCGAAGTATTTTGAAAACTTCGATGAGCTGACCACGCAGTCTACGGGTTTCCAGCGAGAACAGATTTAATTCTCTTAGTCTATCCTCATAACTTTTATGTCGGATAGAGGGAATCAGTTTGGTTGCCGTAGCTTGTACGCGTTCCAACCTTGCGATGTCCTTTCGAAACGAAGGACTCCAAAATTGTACAGCATACTCCAGGTACGGCCGAACGAGGGAGTTGTACAGACAAAGTACTATCTCCTTGTTACGGTATCCAAACTGGCGCTTGATGTAGCCTAACATCCTTTGGGCTTTCTTCTCTGCCTCGATGCACTGTTTCGAGAACTCGAGGTCACTAGTGATAGTTACACCCAAGTCCTTCTCAGTGTCACTCGATTCAAGGGCAGTGCCCTTAAAGATATACTGAGATTGGGGGTTTCTGTGGCCGATATGCATTACTTTGCATTTCCCCACGTTAAAAGGCATTTACCACGTGTCTGTACACTCCCCAATCTTCCCAAGATCTTCCTGCAGGTGGGCAGTATTTCCATCCTTTGCAACGTTCATACCAAGCTTGGTATCGTCAGCAAATTTGGAAATCTTGGCAACCATGTCACCGTCCATGTCGTTGACGTAGATGATGAATAGTAGTGGTCCCAGGACAGAACCTTGAGGCACCCCGCTAGTAACGGGCACCCCCTCAGAAACCTGTCCATTCACCACCACCCGCTGCCGTCTGCCACTTAGCCAGTTCTCGATCCAGCCGGCTACCTTTCCGTCTATGCCAAGCGCTCGCACTTTCCGGAGAAGGCGGTGGTGTGGTACCTTATCAAAGGCTTTCTGAAAGTCTAAGTACACCACATCCACCGCCTTGTCCCGATCGTGCTCACTGAACACGAAGTGGAAGAATTCCACAAGGTTCGTCAGGCATCACCGTTGCCTTCGGAAGCCGTGCTGGGAACTCTTCAGTAGCAGGTTTGACTCTAAATACGACGTCACTTTGTCCACTATGATGCTTTCCATGAGTTTACCGACTATCGAAGTCAGACTGATAGGTCGGTAGTTTGACGGATGGCTGGGGTCTCCTTTCTTGAAAATCGGAGTCACCTCTGCCTCACGCCAGTCTCTAGGAACGCATCCGGTCCGGATTGACATGTTAAAGATAGCGCACAGATGTCGTGATACTTCATCGCACACTTCCTTCAACACCTTGGATAGAAACCCGTCCGGTCCGGGGGACTTATTTGTCTTTAGGTCAGCGATCTTTTTCTTTATTTCTCCTTCGGTGAAGTCCATTGCTTCCAGCTTTTACCCCCGAGTAGGAATCCGTCGGCTGGGGAATGGGACCACACTCTTCAGTAAACACTGAAGAGAAGTAGTCGTTGAGGAGGTTAGCATTTTCTGCATCTGAATGCTTTAATGTCCCCTCCTCATTCCTCAAAGGGCCAATCATTCGACGGATTGGTTTACGGCTGTTCACATATCCAAAAAACTCCTTGGGATTCTCTTTACAGAGTCTCGCCACTCGGAGTTCCTCAGACCGCTTAGCCACCCTTATGCTGGACTTCACTCTCCTGGCTAGCCTCCAGTATTAGTCAAAGTCACCCGAGATCTTCGATTGCCGGTACACATTTCTCTTCTCCCTAAGCAGGTGCCCGATTTTTCGATTAAACCACTTTGGTCGAACAGAGAACCGACGGGAGCATTTCAGAGGGATGAAACGCGATTGAAGACTCATGAATGTGGTTTTGAAACTGTTCCAAGAGTCTTCAACAGCCTCGCACTCTTCTAGCCACGCGTCAGTCAGTCCCGCGCGTAGACCTGCAAAGTCTGCTCTTCTCAAATCAAGTTTCCTCGATTTACTAGTTGCAGGCCCTGCCTTGGGGACTTTGACTACAAATCTAATTAGTTGGTGGTCACTGCTACCGAGCTTTTCGCCAACAGAGAAGTCCTCAACGATGTTATCATCAGAGGTGAAAACCAAGTCGAGGATATTGTCTCCTCCCGTTACCTTTCTCACCCATTGAGTCAGGAACTCGTTGTTCGCAAACTCCAGGAGTAGTGCGTTCTCACCACATGGTTCTCTCGTTTCCCAGTCAACATGGGTATTGAAGTCGCCCATGACGATACACACTCTGTCTTTTACAAGTTCGCCCAACAACTGGTACAGACTCCTGTCCTGTTTTAAGAGTTAGGCAGGGGGTCTGTAAAGCACCAGGGGCCTGTATCTGACAGGACCTATCTATAGGTCCACACCTAGTAGTTCATGGTCGGATACGATGTTGCAATCCGTTGAGTTGAGAGTATCCTTGACATATAACATCACACCGCCACCCTCTCTGTCTGGCCTATCTTTCTGGAAGAGCTGGTACCCGGGAATCGTGAATTCACCTTCAAAATCCCGGCTTGAGATTTTAATCCACGTCTGCGTTATGGCCACCATCTCAGGTTCCTCTGTTGCTAAGAGGTTACGGAGCTCAAGAAACTTATTCCTGATTGGCCTTGCGAAAAACTTTTAGGGAGTCCCCCAGTGTAGGACTCCTTACGCTCTTTCGTTTCCCAGCTTCTTTTGTGTGGCAGTACCCCTCTAGGCCACATCTAAGATCGTCGTTCCAGGAGTGACACGGGCATACTGTCTTATGTCCGCCTTCACTCTGGGTCAGACGCTCCTCTGTGTCCGCTCTACGACATCCTGGATTAAGTTACAGAGTACAGCCTTTCCCTTGAATGAAAGGTGCACTGCGTCCCTTTGGTAAAGGTCGTTTCGACCGTAAAAGGTGCGGTAAGGGTCCAGAAAGAAGACCCCTTCCGCCGTACAGAGGTCGGACAGGCGCTGGTTCAGGGTCACGTTCCTTGAGTGAGTTGTCCGGCTAGGACCTCTTCTTGGGAGCATCCCTACAACGACCCGTTTGCGAGTTCTCAATCCGCAATCGTCCACGGCTCCCATGACCGTGTTGAGAATTTTCTCGCTGGGGCCTACTTTGCCTCCTCGGAGGTAGAGGTCATCCCCACTCACCATCAGGGCAACCACTGAATTCTCGGAGATCTGAGATTTCTCAGCCTCTACCCTGATGTGGTGGTTTTCCCGTCCTGGCTGGCAGCATACCTCCACACTAGTGCGAAGCCGGGCCGCTAGCAGGGGCTGCAAACCTTGTACTTGGGAATTGCCCACAAGGGTAACCCTCGGACATTTCCGTGCAGAGGTTTGAGGCTTTCCTTGCGGAAGCGAACTCTCGGTTCCCTCTTTCTTCTCCATCTTTTTTTCTTTTTCTTTTTCTAATTCATCTTCCCCCCCCCCTATCTTCCTTTGTTACATACTCTTCTGTTTTTATCTTTTCTTCCTCTGCTTCTACTTTCTATTTTTCAGCTTCTACTTTATCTTCTGTTTCAACTTTCTCTTCTTCCTGTTTCTTTCCCTTCCTTTTCTTTTTCTTTGAGGGTTTATCCGTAGCATGCGGACCTAGCTCTGGGGGTAATACTGCAGATGCAGTGTTTAGTACAGGGCTTGACGTTGGCTCTGCTATTCTGACCTCTAGCCTGCGAATCAGTCCGGCGTGTTCTAATTCGAGGCTGTTTATTTTTTCCTCCAACTTCCTGGATCTTTCCTCGGAAGCCCTGCATGTTTCTTTTAGCTTCTTGATTTGGCCGTTTAAAATACAGTCGGTGCAGGAACTGACCGGGTGGCATTTTGAAAAACACCCCTCCGGAAAGTCCACGCACCACTTATCTATGTGGCACATTGCGCACGTGTATTTTAGAGCTCCTGGTCCTTTCTTCCTGGTCATTTTGAACACTTTCTCTCTTTCAATACTTTGCGACCAATCAATGATGAAAAATGGGGTTGGTGAGTTCTCCCCGCGTGAGTCGATCCCGCCTATTGATCGGAGTCGTTTCGGAGTCTTCCAGAAGGCACGCTCCATGTGCTGCTGCTCGTCCGACCGATTCGTCAAGCCTCGACATGCCGTGGCTCCTAACCAAGCAGCACAGACGGTCCCAGAAGGGGCCATCGATTTGTCACCAGGTGAACAACAACGAAGCACCATCCTTACTAAACTCCTACTAGTTCCCTTCACAACGGCCAGGATCTCGGAGCAGCGTTCAATGGATATCCCGCCCCACCAAGAGACTCAGCCCAAGGCTTTTTATTGGCCTGGCAACCAACCTGGGAAAAAAAGGGCCGTCACCTCGGACCGATGCTACCAGAGGCACCCGTCAACGGGCACTGGAAACGGTCAATAATTACGCGCCAGGGGAGGGGTTAACAGGGCACTACCCTCATCCCATTCATTGTGCCCCAACGCCTAGGTCACCTCTAGTCCTAGTCTCTCGCAACCAGTAACGCGTCGATTGGGGTTGTTTATAGAGGTTCCAAAGCCTCTCTTCTGACGCGTGAGGTAGCTGCCGGATCCTTATATGCAGATAGAGGGAAAAAAGGGAATTAGTGACATGATAGGAGTAGGCTTTTTTTGTTTTTTTTTTCTTTTTGTATAAGTAGGAGAGATAGGATAAAAGTAAAAAAGGAGAAGGATAGAGTAGAAAAAGGAAGGAATGACGCACTTAGTCTGGAATCTCGTTTTCGACCAAATTGAGAGAGAGAAAGTGTGTGTGTGTTACAAGGAGTTACAAGGAAAAGAAGTACCTCAAAGACCTTGCGACCCATATCGAGGAGGCACTTTTTCCGGTTTCGATTTTCAGCATGTACTGATTACTTGCTATGAGATCATCAACTTTTCAAATATAATTTGTCAATTCTACTCTTGAACTGTTCAACACTGCTACTCTCAACAACCTCCGCTGGTAGTTTGTTCCATGTGTCGCAAATGTCATATGTGAATGACTTACCCACCGGAATGGTATTGAATCTGGGCAGTTCCACCTTCCACCCGTGATTTTGAGTCATATTCCGGTTGAGGGTAAAGAATTTGGTGGAGTCGACATTTTCAAATCCTTTCAGGATTTTAAAGTCTCTATTAGACGACCGCGCAGTCTTCAAGTCTCTAACGAATAGAGATCGAGCTCTTGCAGTCTTTCTTGGTATGACTTGTTCCTTAGCGATGGGATCAGTTTCGTGGCCCTGGCTTGCACCTTTTACAGACGATCGAAGTCTTTTCGATAATGAGGAGACCAGAACTGAACAGCGAACTCTAGGTGAGGCCTCACCAGCGAGTTGTACAAAGGCAAAACAACCTCTTTTTTTCGAAAGCTGAATTGCCTCTTGATGTAACCCAACAGGTGATGAACATTTTTCTCCACCTTTAAGCACTGCTTCGAGAATTTAAGATCGCTGCCAATCAGCACACCTAAGTCCTTCTCGACATCAGTAGACTCAAGACGCATACCTTGTAGCTCGTAGCCTGACCGGGGATTCGCATACCCGATGTGCATCACCTTACACTTGTCTAAGTTGAAAGGCATCTGCCACTTGTCAGCTCACTCGCCGATCATCCGTAGGTCATCCCTCAACATCTTAATGTTTTCTGGATTCGCTACATTAGCTCCAAGTTTGGTGTCGTCGGCAAATTTCGCTAGACGACTCACCAGTCCTTCATCTATATCGTTGATGTAGATGATGAATAATAGAGGGCCTAGCACGGAGCCCTGAGGGACTCCGCTCGTTACTGATGACCACTGAGAGGTGTGGCCTCCGATGGTAACCCTCTGTCGCCTGTCCGACAATCAACTTTCTAACCATTTTCCTCTTATTCCCAGGGCATGTACTTTCGCCATCAGTCGGCGGTGGGGGACTTTATCGAAAGCCTTTTGGAAATCCAAATAAAGTATGTCCACCGCTCGACTTCTGTCAAACTTACTCATTATACCGTAGAAGAATTCAAGCAAGTTCGTGAGGCACGAGCGCTTTCTTCGGAAGCCATGCTGTGTGTCTCTCAACAGGTCGTGAGAATCTAAATGATTCATTATTCTATCCCCTATGATGCCTTCCAGTACTTTGCCCACGATTGAAGTGAGACTTATTGGTCGGTAGTTTCCTGCGGTGCCACGGTCCCTCTTTTTGTGGATCGGGGTGATATTGGCCATACGCTAGTCTGCAGGTACTTCGCCACTGTCGAGCGATGAGTTGAAGATCTCAGAAAGATGAGGGCTCACCAGCCCTGATCTTTCACCTCACGCAGTACTCTTGGCAGGAAGCCGTCAGGACCAGGGGATTTATACGCATTTAACTGACCTAGCCTCCTAGCAACCTCTTCGGAAGTTGTAGTTATTGCTTCTAGTGATTCTAACTCGCGATCTATCACTATCGGTGGTCTGGGTATCTCTCCGCCCCTTTCCCTCGTGAAAACCGAGGAGAAGTAGTCGTTGAGTATGCCAGCTATTTCCTCATCTGAATCCTGGAGAACGCCGTCGGCGTCCCTCAGGGGTCCGATGCGTTGGCGTACTGGTTTTCGGCTGTTCACGTACGCGAAGAACTCCTTGGGTCTCTCTTTGGAGAGAGAGGCTACACGAATTTCTTCGTTACGCTTAGCCATGCGCACTAGTCCCTTAACCGTTCTACTATGGGTCACATAGGCTTCATGGTGCATCGCACTACTATTCCTCTTCCATGCTCTCTGCGCTGACTTTCTAGCTTTAATTAGCACTAGCGATTTCTTGAGAAAACCACCTAGTCTGAATGCTCGCTAGTCTGACAGCCTTCGTGGGAACGCACTCGGCCTGACGATCCATATAACGATTTTTGAAGTCGTTCCATTTGGAATTCGTCCCGCCTTCGTTAGTTGGTTGCATCTGGCCAAGTGCCTCCCGAAGCCCATTGAAGTCTGCACGTCTGAGATCCAATTTACGTGCTCGTTTATTAGTACCTTGCGTACAGGGAGCACGTACTCCAAACCTTACCATGTTATGGTCACTACCACCTAGGCACTCATCCACTGATAGGTCAGAGACGAGGTCATCTTCAGTGGTAAATACTAGATCTAGAACGTTGCCCCCTCTGGTAGGCTCTCCGACCCACTGAGTCAGAAAGTTGCTGTCAGCAATGTCTACAAGCCGAGATGCCTCTGCATCACCCGTTCGGTCACTCCAGTCGACTCAGAAATTGAAGTCCCCTACCAGCAGCGAGGGAGGGCCGTATAAAAGACTGGACAGTTTTTGGTACAGGTCTATTTCAACCTCTACCGTCCGATGAGGAGGTCGATAGGCCACTATGAACCTGTACATTGCATTGTCGACCTTGATGTCGACTCCTACTACCTCATGCTCTGGGACAGTTCTGCATTCGATGGGAGATAGATGGACCCGTACATACACCAGAACTCCACTACCTTCCCGGTCAGCGCGATCTCTATGGAAGGTCGCGTAACCGGGTAACCAAACTCACCTATGAAGTCCCTGGTGTCTGCACGAATCCAGACTCTGTGACGGCCACTATGTCAAGCATCTCTGATGACATCAGTGCTCTAAGCTCGCAGAACTTGTTCCTTATTGAGCAGGCATTTAATAGAAGAACTCTTAGGGGGCGTCCGCTAGCCCTACTGCCCCCTCCACTTCTCCGTTTCCCGACGGTTCGTCGTGCGTCCTGCCCTCCGAAGCTCGATTCGGAGGCTGACCATCACCCACTTCCGCCCCCTCCTCTGTATCGACGGAAGGATTGGGTGCTGGGTGCTTGACCTCGGCTGCCGAGGGCGCTACTTCATGGGATTCTCCTACTGGGGTCTCAGTCATCCTTTTCCCTACATCGGAATTCTGTACCCAATATAAACCACGGCGGATGACCTCACGCAGCACACCTCTTCCCCGGACAGACAGGTGAGTGCCATTCTCACTAAATAGCCCTGACCGACCGTAGAATTCGTCGAAGGGGTTGACGAAACATACGCCCATTCCTGATAGGATTTCACCTAGCCTCCAATTTATGCTCAGAGCCTTTTGGTTGGCCAAGGCACCCCCCTAGCGTCTCGGTATGATCCCAACGACGATTGGTTTTGATGTTATTTCTTTCAACGAGGCTGCTAAACTTCTGACATCTTCGATGATGCGCTCAGTAAAGCCTGCAGAGCCTTCCCGTAGGAACAGGTCGTTTCCACTGGCTTGGGCCACTACCGGCGTATCTCGCTGTCCTAGTCTAATCTTTTTAACATCTTTTATGATCTCTCGAGGATTCTTACCTGGTAGGCTACGTAAGCGCTACATTTCCTTGCGCATCCCGTTTGGCCGATTTGTCAGGCCCCTCACTTGAGAGTCTCCGATAACGATTGGAGACTCCCGGCCCGAGTCGGGGGCAGCAAATCTATTTGATTTTGAGACTGGTGTCGGTATCGAAACCTCTCTCGGTCTATGTGGTCCCCTTCTGAAAGGAGTGAAGCCATCATGACTTACTCTTTCGGCAACGGCTACGTCGGAACCATCATTATTCGGGGGAAGTGAACGATTACAATTGTTTTTGTTTTTGTTTTTTTTCTTCTTCTTCACTTGGCCACTCGTCTCTCCGGGCACTGACGATGAAGTGTTGCCATTTTCATTGAGTGGCTCTCCGGCAGTAGGAGTTGACTGGGACGCTAATTTTGCGGCTAATTCTGCGACCCCATCCTCGAGACGGCTAAGCTTGCGCACGTGCTCTGTCACTAGTCTCTATTTTCATCTCGAGTGCTCGAGCTCTCTCCTCCGAAGCCCTATAGAGATCTTGTATCTCCCTACAGTAGGCCACTGCTTCTTGGACCTCACCCTTTAGGATGCAAGCGGTGCAGACACTGCCCGGGTGGCATTTTGAAAAACACCCCTCTGGGAAATCCACACACCATTTATCCTTCTGGCACGTTGCCCATGTATATTTTAAAGCACCTGGACCTCTCTTTCCTGTGATTCTGAAAGCTTTATACTTAATCACTTTACGACCAATCAATAAGAAAAAAGGGGAGTTGGTGAGTTCTCCCCGCGTGAGTCACTCCCGCCTATCGATCGGAGACGTTTCGGATCTTTCAGAAGGCACGCTCCATGTGCTGTTGTTCTTCCGACCGAGTCGTCAAGCCTCGGCGTGCCGTGGCTCCCAACCAAGCAGCACATACGGTCCCCGAAGAGGCCATCGATTTGTCACCAAGTGAACAAAAACGAAGCACGCCCCGTACTAAACTCCTACTAGTTTCCTTCGCGACGGCCAGGATCTCGGAGCAGCGTTCAATGGATATCCCGTCACACCAAGAAACTCCACCCAAAGCTTTTTGTTGGCCTGGTAACCAACATGGGAACAAAGGGCCGTCACCACGGACCAATGCTACCAGAGGCACCCGTCAACGGGCACTGGGAATGGTCAATAATTATGCGCCAGGAAAGGGGTTAACGGGGCACTACCCTCATCCCATTCATCGTGCCCCAGCGCCTAAGACCCCTCAAGTGTTAGTCTCTCGCAACCAGTGAGCGTCGATTGGCGTTGTTTATTGAGGTTCCAAAGCCCCTCTTCTGACGCGTGAGGTAGCTGCCAGGTCCTTATATTTAGAAAGATTGAAAAAAGAGTGAGAATGACTTGATAGTAGTAGGGTTTTGTTTTGTTTTTAGTTTTTTTTCTTTTCTTTTTATATAATTAGTTGAAGAGATAGGATAAAAGTAAAAAAAGAGAAGGATAGAGTAGAAAAAACGAATAAAAGAATGACGCACTTAGTCTGGAACCTCGTTTTCGGCTAAATCGACAAGGCAAGCCCGATCAGGGGTACCCAAAAGAGAGGTACCCCCGTCGATATAGCTCAAAAATTCAAAGGTACACACAAGCTCTCTTCCCGCGACAAGGGGGCGACACCTCTCCCTCTACTTTCTTTATGAGAGAGAGAGATAAAGAGAGAGAAAAAGAGAAAGAGAGAGAGAGAGAAAGAGAAAGAGAAAGAGAAGGAGAAAGAGAAAGAGAAAGAGAAAGAGAAAGAGAGAGAGACAGAGAGAGACTGAGAGAGAAGCGGCTGAGTCTGTGGTTGCCAGGCGTAATCTCACATGGAAAGAACAATTTAATTTTTTTTTTACGTAACTAGACGTTAAACTATATTATATTTAATTGACAAAAAAGGTCTAGGGCACCAATTATAGCATATTTGATAATTGGTTTAATGACAAACTTGCCTAGAAAGCAGTCTTTAAACCTTGCTATATGAATTTAAAGATAAAAATGAGTTGAAAAAGAAAACGTGAGGGAGGATAACTATTTCAGGCGGGAAGGTTTCAAAATCACTAACAAGATTTATTGAGCAACAAATAATGGAATAAAGCTAATTATTGAATTTGATACTACGGCTAATGAATATAATGTGTATGCCGTAGAAAAGACTCCCGAGATGCAAATGAAATGAAAAGGTCATAGGATAAATTTGACTAAGCGGTGGATTAAGATTTCGAGGGATTTAAAATGACAAAACAAACAAGAAGGGAAAGGGTCGGCTAAATCCATGTTAAAGCACGGAGTTACGTTGGCACAAAATTAAATAATTAAATGCAATTCGTAGCTTACGTATTTATAAGGTTGGCGAGCAGATGAAGGCGATTTGGAGGAATGGCTTCGGTCCGACTGGCAATTTCCTTCTCAGGAGGGGAGGTTTTTAGGGGGATTGTCCTTAACGAGAAGGAAGGAAAGACTTCGAGGAGTAGGAGCGAAGTGGGGCTCGGAAGTACGAGCGATCCTTGAGACAGGTTACCGGAGATGTTCTGGGTAAACAGTTGAGGTTATTGAGGTAATCAAGCGTTATCTTGAAGAACGTTAAAAAAACGGAATTAAATTACCACTGACGTGATATTAGGGAGCGAGAACCGTTTCTTGTCGAATGGGCTGGAAGAACAATGACTGTTCTAAAGTGGTTCTCTTCTGATCACTTGAACAATAGGGGGGCCCTGTTGACTTGGCACTCAAGGATATTTTCCTCTTCTGGACAATGACGGGGTTCTCGAGGTAGAGAGTTCCTAGGTGCACAAGGGAGACCGGATCGGCGTGATGCCTGACGAAGATAATCGGGATCTGATTCAAATAGGAAATCCTATCGCATAAATAGCCGGAGCCATCCCCTCGGGGTATGGGGCAATGGGGGACTTCCATGGAATGTCCCGCTAGCGATTCAAATACTCTTATCTTCCCATAAGCCTAACTCAATCTAGCCAGAACGACGCCTGCAGGCAAACGGGGGATTTAACTCCCTTGAATAAACTTGGAGCGGGGGAAGATAATACTCGGGAAATGTTCGAGCGATAAGAACGCCATGCTACTCTCTTCTCGCAGGATACACCTGGGAAGCATGCGTACCAATATGTGATAGAAGCGAGGCGTGGAAGTCTCATGCAATTCTATCACAGTGTATTTTAATGAAATAAGATATATATATATATATATATATATATATATATATATATATATATATATATATATATATATATATATATATATATATATATATATATATATATATATATGGGGGAATTATATAAAATATAGTATAGTACAGCCACGACGTTTTTGAAGTTATAAATCAGGGGAACTGGAATTCAAAGGAAGAAATTACACTTTGAATATTTTTAGACCTTTGTATACGCTAATGATTAATTATGGAGCTAATTTTTACTGACCTTGTCTGTAGCGCAGATTTAATAAAAGTATTCGTTAAAATGCGCTCGGGACTCGGGAAAAGGGAAAGTCTCTTCACAAAGATTTTGATTGGTTGGTGGTTGGAAGGAGTCGTACTTGCATTTTTAGGTAACCGTATTTGTATCAAAGGTCGTACAAAAATATAAGTAAATTACATCAACATTCTCTCCTTTATCTAATTGTTTAGTAACATAAGCCATAAATCCAGTAAATTTGTTAAACACGATCTACCTCTTCTAACCCCATGCTGAGCATCATTTATTAACCTATCACTCTCTAGATAGTCAGAAATCGCCTTCTTAACCATCTTCTCAAGAATTTAACAAACTATAGAAGTTAAGTTTACCGGCCTAAAGTTATTTGGGTCCTCTTTACTTCATTTTTCAAAAATTGGCACTACATTCACTAAGTTTTAATTATTAGGTATTTCTCCAAACTCTAGTGAACTAGTATATATCTCCTCAAGAACTACTAGATGGGGATGACAGGCGGGCATTCTAGAACGCCTCAGGGATGCATTTAATACCAAGTTCAGCAGGTCCCAGTTTGACAACCTTAGAGAGCTCCTATCCATTCAAGAGATGGGAGCCTTTCGGAATTTATAAAACATTTGAAGGCTCTTTTCAGGGTAAAAGGTGTACAAATCGAGTATCTTAACCCCCTTCTCACTGATATCTTCATGAAGGGGATCCCAGAGAGGATCATCGATCGAGCAGCTCGCATCGGCCGCTGACCGGTTGTATAACAACCCTTGCGTTCAATGTGGTAGCGGCCCATCTAATAACATTAACCCATCTAATAATTTACTTAATTTATCAACATCCCAGGTTAAGGGGACGATGAGCTCCTGTGACGACCCGGCCGAGCGTTTAGAGGTGCCATTATCTTTATCGAGGGACCTCGAGGCCTTAATACGGAAGGTGGAGCTCTGGAAATTAATATTCCCACCAAGATTATAGTAAAGATTGTGAACTCTCTAAGCGTCTACAAGATATTCAGTTTACTAACTTTTTGGACCCTACATACGAAAAGAGGAGCGGATCTTTCAATCGTTTCCATACTAGATCTCTTGTACACTCCTTAAGAGTTACATAATCTTCACTGTGACCCTGGCTGGTTTATTTTCTTCCAGTGCATAGTAACTTTTCGGACACCCTGATAAATCCACATTAATTTCTACTCTCCCATACAACTCAATATTATTTAATATATCAAAGATACTCTATTATACTCTATATTATTATTTACTCTATTATTCACTCTATATTGTTTAACCATATTATTCACCATAATTACTTAACCTACTTATCTCTGTACATTCGTTGATTTTTATAAATATATTCATATTTGTGTAATTCTCTTTCTTAACGCCCAAGTCAATATTAAAAAATTTACTTCGCTGTCGCATTAGGCCTAAAGCTAACGGCAGACATCTTCGATCAAATAAAATTTATGGGTCTGGTTTTCGAAACGCTATCTAGGCTGATTTATTAACCGAAGATAAATCACATTGATAACCATACACTATAATTTGGTGCCCAGACCCGGGAGGTTTTTATTATAGGAATGCCCAGAGGCATTGCTATATTGGGTAGAGCGTGTGTAACGCCCGTTATCTAGACTCCGCTTAGAGAGCGATTCAACTCCTAGGAATTTTCCATCAGTGTTAAATCTGTAAAACGAGTTGTTTACTGTTAAATACCCGGAACAGCTCTCTCATCTTGAGGCGACACTGGCAGGGCCCAGCTAT
The DNA here is from genome assembly GCA_963969495.1 of Ceratothoa steindachneri. Lineage (NCBI taxonomy): Eukaryota > Metazoa > Arthropoda > Malacostraca > Isopoda > Cymothoidae > Ceratothoa > Ceratothoa steindachneri. Next base: position 5,785,886 of record OZ018333.1, on the reverse strand, counting down.
CATAACATATTCGATATAAAGCAACGTCGGCGAAGGGGAAAGGCGCTTCCTCCTGGAAATTAACCTGGTATGGATGAGAGGTTCCTGACCAGAAACCTTGAGAAGCACATTTCTTGCTTTCCACAAGCTGGACAAAGACCTTAGCAGTCCAAGACACTCTCGATCGCCCCGACTTATATCATGCGCACCACGCCTGTGCATGCATTTACTTTGTGATTTTCGCTATTTTTAATATAGACAGTTGATAGGTTGAATTGAATGTCGGCAACTATGATCGCAGAGGCAGCCACCAGATAAGTATCTTAAATTAAAAAGAAACAAACATATAATGAATGGGCAAGCTTATGAAGGATGTGAGCTTGCACCTAACCTAGTTTCTAGAAATTAAAACTCAAATATCTCGACCCTAGTATGTATCTCAGATGACCACGTTCAACTGCAGATGCCCTCGTGTGCCTTGTATCCGTAGTATGTAATGTCTTCGCTGAGAAGCACCACCCTGTAGTTGTCTTTTACCACGTATGGTGCTACGCTATCTTGAAAACGATCCACAACTTAGCGAAGCGCTGGCACTAGCCAGAATTCATCCAAAACTTCCTAACCAACCGCATATTTTCTGTGCAATTCGGTCATCTAAAATGAAGTCCATATCGACAGGAAAAAGGTGTTCACTAAGGTAGCGTCTTATGTGTGTCTGTTTGCTTTGAGGATAAAAATAATTACAGTCTCCCTCAGGATCCTGGAGCCAGCTTAAAAGCTAACGACTTCTCAATCTCCCCAGCAGGCTCCTAAATGGCAACAATGTAGCGTTGTCTACAACTTACTATTTGTGGTGAAAGCTGTTGGTTATGTTTCAACTTATGATGGTATGTTTGTGCGAGAATGTAATTTCTGTTTATAAGTTATCATAGTATAAAACGTAACAGTATTATTTATCCTTGTTTCAGTTTGATGTTAGGGGAAGTTCAGCTGTTTAAAATAAATATCCTGTTACCAGCAGTTGTTTACCTTCACCACAGTTTAAATAGTATCTTCCGAGCAGTTACAAGGATTTTCGTGGATGACATGATATCAGTGGAGGCTCTGATCGATACTGAGAGTTCGCGCAGTTCCATTCGACCAGAAGTTGGGCAGTCTGCTGGCCTGAAGATGTTGCAAGTGACAGGAACAGTCTCTCTAGCATCTGATCAACAAACTACCAGGATCCGTGGACGTTGTCGGGTCAGTCTAACCGTAAATGACAAAAAGTAAGAAAATATTCACCTGTATGTCATGGAAGATTTATGTTCTTCTGTCTTGCTAGGTCATGACTTTTTGAGGCACATAAGTCGGTGTCCGTTAAGTTTGGGGGATGCCAACCTCCCTTGGAGCTGTGCAATTTAGGGATTGCTACCATGACCCCTCCCCCAACTCCGTTTGGGAACCTGATCCCTGAATGTCGCCCTGTACAAATCATATCTCGTCACTACAGTGAAGAGGAAAGTAGGTTCATCAAAGACGAGGCAGAGCACTTACACTAGTAAGGGGTCATTGTACCTAATCGAATCCTATGGCCAACGCAAGTTGTGGTTGTGAAGAATGGAAGCAAAAGGAGAATGGCAATAGATTACTCTCAAACAATCCACCCTTTTATAAATCTAAATGCATGCCTAGTGCCAGCAATCTCCGATATGGCAGAGATCTCCAAGTACATCTACTTTAGCTTCATCGATCTCAAGTAGGCTTATCACCCAATACCCTTGAAGACTTAGGAGCGAATGTACACTGCCTTTGAAGCTGGTCAACGACTTGTTGAGCTCACACGGATCCAAAACTAAGACATCCGTAGCGAAGATTTAAAGGACACGTTCGCCTACGTGGATGGCATAGAAGTCTGCAGACACAAAAAGGAAGAACATGATGCCAATTTAAAACATTTCTGTTCAGCAGATGAGAAGCATAGGTTGACAATCAATCAAGACAAAATCAAGTATGCTCAGACTCGCATCACCACAGTAGGTCGCGTCATCGAAGAACATAAAATCAGCCATGATTCAGAGCGCACGCGACCACTACTTGAGATACCAGCCTCAGCAGATGTCATAGGACTGCAGCGAGCTCTTGGACTGCTGTCCCACTATGCTAAGTGGATCCCAAAACTTATCTGAGAAAATTAGACCCATTGTTGATTGCGAAAGTTTCCCAATAACACCCATGGCACTAGAGGCTTCCAGATAGTCAAGCAGGATATATCGCAGGCTTCACTCTGTGCCATAGAGAACACACCATTTGTCTTTGAGACAGATGCTTCAGCAGGTGCCATCGCAGCATCTCTGACACAGAATGGCAGACCAGTTGCCTTCTTTCTATGATCGCTTGCTCCTGGAAAACGTCACCACTCAGTTGTCTAACGAGGGGGCACTGCGCAAGTGGCGTCACTTCCAACTAGTGACCGATCAACAGTCAGTACGGTTCATGTTTGGTCATAAGAATAGAGGAAAAATCAAGAACGAGAAAATGCTCTGTTGGTGGCTAGAACGTCCTGTTTCAGTTCTTACATATCATACAGGCCTGGCTCACGGAACTTCGTCGCTGATGCGCTGTCTCGGGCAACCCATGACGTATCTGCAACTACCGGCAATGTCATTGTGGAGCTGGGAAGTTTGCATGACTGTGCCACCCATGGGTAAGACGGATGTGGCACATAGTACGCTGCCAGAGCCTGCTGTTCTCATTAGATGTCAAGTCGGTCGTCCGCAGATGTACAACATGTGCTGAAGTCAAACTAAGATTCATCAAACAAATTGGAACTCTGATAAAGGCTACTCGCCCTTTCGAGAGAGTTTCTATTGACTTTAAGGGACCATTGCCAGCCAAACGAAGGATGAATCGTTACATTCTTAATATAGTGGACAAATACAGTTGATTCTTGTTTGCCTTCCCTAAGCAAGATATATCCACCGAAACGACCATCGAATACCTGTCGTCCCTCTTCTGCACCTTCAGTATGCCAAACTACATCCATTTGGACCGTAGAGCGGCCTTCACCTCTGCCAATTATCAGCAATTTTTACATGATAGAGTAGCAACAAGCTACTCATCAGCGTACAATCCATGTGCTAATAGACAAGTGGAAAGGTAAAATGGTACTCTGTGGCGCACCATTCGCCTGGCTCTACACTCGAAGTTTTCCTGTTGATGAATGGGAGCTTGATGCACTCCACAGCCTTAGGTCCCTAGTGTGTGTCAACCAACCAAACACTCCACGAACGCTTCTTCACATTCTCAAGGAAGGTATCCCCTGGACAAGCACTCCCGTCATGGCTGCTTCCTCAGAGGCAAGTACTGCTACAACCTCAAAGTACGAGCCACTTGTAGAATCTCTAACGCTCTTGCATGCCGACCCTCAGTATGCTAGGGTGCAACACCAAAGAGCAACTGCCAAAGCTGCCGATTCCCCTATACTTCCATCTACTGAAGCTGCCACACCGTCGGTAGTCACGGATGTGCCTCCGAAGCCACATGCAGCTATTCCAGTGGCAGCACCCCATGTGACTCAACACGAGCGGTGCAAAGACATGCCAATGATTAACCTCAATATTGTTCCGAGTAGTTCCAGAGTGAGAAAGGCTCCTTTGTACCTCCGTGATTATGAGTGACCCAAACATCAATGATACTTTATAAATGAGAGCGAGGAGAAAAGGAAGATGGGGAGAATTTGGTGAAAGTTGTTGTGTATGCTTCAAGTTATGATGTTATGTTTGTGAGAAACTATCGTATTATAAAATGTAACTATTATTTCTCCTTGTTTCAGTTTGATGCTATGTGGAAGTTCAGCTGTTTAAAATAAATAACAAATCACCAGCAGTTGTTTACGCTCAACACACTATTAACATCACCAGATGGGCCTGTGCGCACAGCTATTGCTTCTTGACTCGGCAGACCAAAGTAATTACTTCTCCAGTCGAAAAGGTTGTATCAAAGAGACCGATCTCAATATATACCAGAAGAGTCACAGTCGTTGAGAGATACAAATTCCTTGAGTTGACTTTTGATATGAAACGAACATGTAAATCTACATCAGATTCGTAATAAACGAATATAAAAAGAGAATGAATGTTCTGCGCGCAGTTTCATGGCACAACTGTAGAGCGGATCTAGAAATCCTCCTCCTCCTCTACCGCTCCTTATTTGGGCCTGAATTGGACTATGGATGCGATCTTTACACCCCAGCATCTGAGCGCCTTGTTTTTATTTGTAGTGACCAATGAAAACATTGGTTCCGGTACCGGAGCGCTTCTATCATCACCAATTCTGAGCACACAATGGCGCAAAGGAGAGATACCGTAGGGAGGGATAACCTTGGGACTCTTTGACTCCATTCAGCGACTTCCGGCATCGCCCACCAGCTAGACACCTTTGCGGCTCATCCATCTATCCCATGTCCATTTGGATTCATGATACTGCTGCTGATGGACGTGGTCGGGGTAAGGATGAACTACATCCATTCACTCACTTACCTAGACATCCCATTCCGGGAGATCGCAATCAAGGTTTGTCACGGCAATGCAGTGGGACACCGTCCGACACCCCCCGTGGACAATAGCACAATTTCTCTCACGTAGCAACATATAGGGAAATGCGCATATATACCAACGGATCGAATTTCAGAGATGGAATTTGATCCTCGATATACCAATTCTACCAGAAACGCTAATGATCTTCACTGCCAAGTTATGCCCTGAAACATGCAGTGCAGTGAGCACACAATGCATGACATACAAATAAATTTGTCCTGTTCACAGACTCCTATGACGAACATTCCTCCAAATCTCCTAGAATTTGCCTTTAAAGAGCAGCACTTGATGTCAAAAAAGATTTCTGTCAACTTGGTTTAGATAAACTCATTTGACCACCGTTCGTTGACAATCTCGCAAGGACACGACGATAAATCGAAATCCTTTCCCTTTTGTGAGAATATTCAGCTTTGGTGCGAAGTGCCTTCTACTTTCCCGCGTCCATCTGTTCCTTCATCTTGCAGAAACTCCATATTAAGGTAATTACATGACATATCTCATCCAGGAATGAAACTATCGCTCCGTCTATTCAAAGCGACAATTCTGGCCGAATATGGACTCTCTCATATCCGATTTTTCTCTTCCATACATCATAATATTATGAATTGTAGTTTGGGGACGTCATTTGAGGTATAGTACTGTACTGAATTTAATAATTATTTTTGAGATTTACTTGCATTATAGACATCAATCATAAGGTTATATATATATATATATATATATATATATATATATATATATATATATATATATATATATATATATATATATATATATATATATTACATACCCGTTTCTGAATAGGAGAATAAAAGTATTGCTTAGAAAATAAATATAAGCAAAAACGTGTCTGAAAGGGATAACAGCATCAAACACAGCATTTCAAATAAACATCAACCTTCTGTACCTTTGGGAAAATACAATGATTACGGTGTTTATTCTAACAGCAATTTTGTACTGAACATCGATCAGCCCCAGCTGTTTAGGCGCTCTTGATCCATGTTATTCTTTAAGTACGTTTTCAGTCTCGAAAATGAGAGCTCGAATTCCGTGTTCGAGAATGTGGGAGCGATCAAAACTTGGAGGAACCTGGCCAGGTTCGGATACATTTGTATCTGGGCGTTTGCCAGAGCATCTCCAGCGGAGTCAAACTTGATTGTTGCCTAAAACCAGCACTCTTTCCGCCTTGCTAAGGCTCAAGGCCTCACTGTCAGGCTCGTAGACTTTTGCCGCCTTAAGTTAGGCAGCACCATGTCCGTAGACGTCGCTTATCAGATGTTTAATATATAAGTCGACCCAAATAGTCTAGTCCCAGAACCGGCTATGCAGCTCAGTCAATACCTGGTCAATAAACGAGCCATGGCAGATCGGTGGTAATATTCCTAATCTGGGTGGTAATGCAAGTTCGCTCGCTGCGTTTGCCGCCTACAAACTCGAGGCACTGGAATGATGTCACGTGACGAGCCGATCTCTTGGTGGAACTCCTCTGCCTTCTTTAAGATGTCATGAAAGCTGGTAAGTGCACCTTTCTGATATGGTTAAGATACGTCTCTACTTCGCCGAGCGTAGCGTATAGCAAGACGAGATCGACCGTAAGAGACTGCAAGGCTCAGCTTGGCCCCACGGCGTGAGCTAGAACCGACTCAGCGAGGACAAGTTCAATCAGAAAGCAAGTCTCTTTGATTGCGATCAGGAGGTGTCCCACTGTCTCTTCTGAGTTGTTCTCATCCTCGAGGATGCCAAGAGGCTAGACCTGAAACAGGTCACCGTGCGCCACGGTACTTTTTCATATAAATAGGGTATTTGTGATGTTCTTAATAAGTTGGTACCATTTATTGGTGAGTTTGGTCATGAGGTCATTTTTTGTTTTGACTGACGTGGCACCTAGTGGTAGTTTACGCACGTGATGAGTGATCCGTGGGGAGCTTTGTTAGTCTTATGTAACTGACACTTCAGTCACATAAGACTGACAAAGACCCCCTTCCCCCCTGGTCACGCATCACTTGTCAATTAAATTTGAGTGACGCTTATATTTCATTTCCAGAACATAAGTATTGTCAATAATCTCACCTTTTTGCTTCTATTTTAGTTCTATAGTTTTACATAAAACATTTCAAATTATTAGCCATCTAAAATGAGTGCCGATAGTTCTCATAATAGAAGAAGAAGAACGATGCATGTCAGTGAATGTATCCTGGCAGCTGCACTCAATGAAAGCATTAGATTTGAATTGTCATATCTGGATGATTTGAACCCCGATCCGGATTATACACCAGATGCAATTTCAACAGATGATGAAGATGAAGTGGAGTTTCATGAAAATGTTGCTGAATTACTTTCCCAGCCAGCCGATGGAGAAGAAGAAGCTGGAAATTAAGGTAAAAAAAGAGAGGTTGATGCAGGAGAGCACATTGAATGGGAAACATTTCGGGGAAGACAGAAATCTTTTCCATTTATCGATAAATCTAGATTGCAGATCGATAGATTGCCAGATGCCAGTCCATATGACCTCTATAAAGTCTTTGTGGATGATGAAGTTATAGACGAATTGGTGAAGCAAGCCAATTTGTATGCCACCCGAGCTCTTGCCAACATGACCATCAGGACCCATTCATGGTTCCATAAATGGACTCTAACTTCCAGCAATGAGATGAGAAAATTTCTTGGTTTAGCTATGTGGATGGGTCTTGTGAGGTTAGGAGAATTTCAGATTATTGGAGTAACAGTTATTTATATAAGAATAACATTGCATCTAAGACCATGAGCAGAAATCGCTTTGAATTGTTGTTAAAATTCGTTCACTTTGCCTCTAATACCCAAAGAAGAGAAGAAGAGCTCTTGGCCAAAATTCAACCTCTGCGGGACATGCTAGAAAAATAAATTCCAGGCCACATTTTCACCAGCACATCTATTGTCATTGATAAAAGCCTTATTCCCTGGAGAGGAATAGTAGTGTTCCGTCTATATTTGCAAGAAAAAGCCCATAAATATGGAATCAAATTATTCAAACTGTGCTCGTCAAAAGGATATATCGATAATGTTAAAATTTATTCAGGAAAAGCTGCAAGAGGCATTTGAGAAGATGGAATGGCTAAAAATGATTGCGAAAAACTGGCAACCGGTTTTAAGAATGAAGGGCGTACGTTGTATGTAGACAACGAAATCATTCGTAGCACATGACACTCACCTGGTTGGTACAGTGCGTGCAAATAAAAAGGAAATGCCAAAGGAAGTAAAGAAGGCGAATCAAAATAAGGGAGAGATGATAGCCCGTGAGGATGCTAATGTAATTGTGGTCTTGAAATGGAAGTCACTAGAAATGTGCGCTTACTCTCCACTAAGATAGCCCAGTTATGGAGGACATCAGAGAGAAAGAGACAGTAGATGAAGAAGAAAGAAGAGAAGTAAAAAGGAAATGAGCAAGAAGCCCCCCTCCAGCAATCCTTGATTATAATAATGGTAAAAATGGCATTGACTTATCTGATCAGATGACATCATATGCCACAACATTAAGCAAAGGTGTAAAGTGATACCGGAAACTTGGTCTGGAAATGCTTCTCGGAATGGCATTGGTGAATGCATTTGTGCTCTATAAGATATTTAGCTACTAACAAGACGATCAAATTAAGAATATTTTGAGAAGAATTTGCATCAGCTTTACTCAAACTCACACCACCAGAATATCCTCTCAAACTACAATGCGCCAATATGCATACTCTCCAAGTTAAAAATTGCTAACGGCAAGAAATTTAGGCGGGCATGTTGTGTGTGTTATGGTAAACTAAAAGTACAAATGGGAAGAATGGAAGCTCTCAGGAAAACGAAAATGGTCACGACTTACTGCCCTGATATCAAGAAAGAGCCATTTATGTCTTGAATGTTTTGGGGTCTAATATAGGAAAAAAAATAGACTAGGATTAGTTTATTTCCAAGTTTTAATTTCAGTTTCATAAAATTACGGAAAGGTAAAATAAAAGATGAGTTTATTTCTGTCCTAATTTCAGTTTTATAAAGTTTAGGAAAGAAGGTTAAATAAAAGATGAGTTTATTTCCATGTGCTTATTGCCAAAAAAAAGGTTTCATTTTCCAACTTGTTCCACGTGCCGAAGCCTGGGGTGAAAACGAAACGTTAGAGTACACAATTCACTATATAAACATGGCAAAACACGTATATATACATATACGAGTATATATACGTTTAAATAACATAACAGGCAAGAATTATCCCATAAAAATCACATGCTCATCACAGCGCCACCATACTTATATAAAAATGTTCGTCCGGCGCCAAGGAAGCCAAAAACATGTTAAAACATAGGTACCATCAATCGCATCTGCCTGACATGGCAGGTGTCGCGGCTGGTCGTGTCAGTCGTAAATGACTGAAAAAGCGCCAATGGCACATCTCAATGTCAGTCAATGTGTTAATAAAGTTGCTTCGCTTTTCACTATGGGCTAATAAAAAGACAATTTATGGGGGTTTAAGCCCCCTCTCCCGCCCCTGTATCGGCCGCGCCTGTTTCTATTCCCTCAAGATTTGAAGCTGTCTATTTTGATATCGTATTTTGAGATCCCTATACAGTATATCAATCACATAATCGATATATGCTATCATGTATTAATAGCAGTGTAGCGGTCTCCACCACTACAAAATGTAAATATTTACTTTTAACCTATATCTATATATATATATATATATATATATATATATATATATATATATATATATATATATATATATATATATATATATATATATATATATATATATATATATATATATATATATATATATATATATATATATATATATATATATATATATAATCCAGCTAGTTTCCGCTGTGCAGCCTTAATTTAATTTTCAATAAGAAAACAATGGCGAGGAGTAGACTTAAATCCAACATCAAACAAATCTTTATTACGATTGAGTAGTGCAACGTTTCAACCGAACGGTCATCTTCTGGCTCTAGAAAACAGATTAAGATATACAAATATACAAAATAGGTTTAAGTGGTCACCGCAAATTATAATTATAAGGGAGTAAAATACAACGATTTAAGGAAAGAAGTAAAGTAAAATTGTACAGAAACAAAACAACTAAAAAACTGGCTAATAAAAGCTTAAAAAACAACAACACCAAAAAAATCAATATAAAACTAAACGGATTAAATGAGAAACATACTTTGAATCTTTGATATCCAGTGAGAATATGGTGTGGTAGAGAGGTGATGGGAAATATAACAGTTTCGCTAGTAGTGGTTGTTTACAGGATGTTTAATGTAATAGAAGAGGAGTCAGAATTGAGTGAGGAAGATAGTGTTTTAATATAAATAGATTCAGAGACACGTAGTGACAGTGGGTTTGAGTTGGAGTCCAAAATCTCGAAGTCATTCAAGGATGGAATTGTTTGGCATTTCGAAAAGTTCTATCGTGATGTTATAAGTGTTCCAATTCATGGTAACTTAACTGACTTTAGAACACAGTTTTCTAATCTAGTACATAAATACTATCATAAAGTCAGAAAATCTTGTATTAGCTCTTTTATTTTCCGTAGGTCCGACAGCGATATTTTAAAAACACTCGCTCGTGTCCCTAACTTAATTATTACCAAACCTGATAAAGGAAACGGCGTGGTTCTGTTAAACCGCGCTGATTATATTAATAAAACAAAAGATATCCTAAACGACTATAATAAGTTTAAGCTTATAAGCCAACCAGCCAAAGATGTGATCTTAAGAATGGAGGATAAAGTAAATAGATTTCTTATGAATTTGAAGTCCCAAGGAATTATTAACCAGAGCATCTATAAAGATCTTTTCGCTACGGGTACTGGCTTAGCCAAAATGTATTGTCTACCAAAGATCCATAAGAGTCATATTCCATTCCGCCCTATTATAGCTTCATACCCTCTACCGACTTATAAATTAGCGAAGTTTATTGTCAAACTGTTGCCTCCCATTAAAGGTAATAAATTTACTGTAATTAACTCTTATGAATTTCCAAAGGATATCCTAAAACAGAAATTCACACATAATCCGTATTTTGTAAGTTTTGATGTCAAATCACTTTTCACAAATGTACCTGTCAATCAAGCCATTGAAATAATTCTTAACAAAATTTTCATTCACCAACAAACTTTTCAAGGTTTTTCTATATCTCTTTTCAAACAACTTTTGGAGATTATATTTAATGAGTCCTATTTCACTTTCGATAATAATATCTATCAACAGACAGATGGGGTAGCGATGGGGTCTCCTATTAGCCCAACCGCTGCAGAATTTTTCATGAATTTTTTGGAAGACTTAATTTTTCATCAGTGTGCCGACGATTATAAACCACTATTTTACCGTCGTTTTATCGATGACTGCTTCTCAGTTTTTAATGAACCTTTACAAGCTCAAAAGTTTCTTGATTTTATCAATTCTTTACACCCAAATATTTCTTTTACTATAAAAACGGAAAATAATAACAGTATCCCCTTTTTAGACATTTTAATTTCCAAAGAAAATGGCAATATCTTGACCTCCATCCATAGAAAACCGACTTCTACAGGGTTAGGGATTAACTTTTATGATTTCTGTGATTTTAAATATAAAATTTCTACCATTAAGACTCTTGTACACAGGGGCTTTCACCTTTGCTCATCCTTCCTCCAAATCTACCAAGAGTTCCAGAACTTGAAGTCACTCTTGATAAAAACAGCTTTCCGTCACTCTTAATTGAAAGGACAATAAAACAGTTTTTAAATAACAAATATTACCCTCCCTTTTCTGAAATCACTGCACCTAAATAAGTTAGATTTCTTGTTGTTCCTGAGATGGGTTTTTTAATCGAACCTTCAGAAAAGATATCTCTAAACTATTAACAAAATTTTTCATGCAAACTGAATTTAAAGTTGTTTTTTTCAACAACCACACAATTGGAAATTTTTTAAAATTAAAGATCAAACTCCTAAGGACTTACGTAGTGGTGTAGTTTATTTTTACTCTTGTCCAGAGTGTACCTCTGGAGAATATGTTGGAAGCACCCTACGTACCCTTCAGGCCCGTTTTTTTCTCTCACATGGGCATTAGCCTTAGAACAGGGAAAGTTCTTAATAAAAAAGAACATCCTTTTATAAGAGAGCACTCGATTAAATGCCAAACAATTCCATCCCTGAATGACTTCGAGATTTTGGACTCCAACTCAAACCCACTGTCACTACGTATCTCTGAATCTATTTATATTAAAACACTATCTCCCGCACTCAATTCTGACGCCTCTTCTAATGCATTAAACACCCTGTAAACAACCACTACTAGCGAAACTGTTATATTTCCCATCACCTCATTAAACTGATAGGAGTTTTGTATGGAGACTGATTTTTAGATAAAGGTAAAAGTAGTTTAACTAGATATTTGGCTAGTTTGTTTGATGGTAAAGAATAAGAGGCAAGTATGGGTCTCAAAGGGACTCCTTCTTTGTGAATTACTCAGCAAAGTTAACGATGGATATATTGTGAGTTATGATGTCTAATCTTTATTTACTAATATTCCCCTAAACTATACAATCAGTTTAATATTACATAAGGTATTCCATTCTCAAAATACTTTTCATGGATTTTCACGAAGCCAATTAAAAAAAGCGCTGGAATTAAGTCTTTCTGAATCTTAATTCACGTTTAATAATAAAGTTTACTGCCAGATCGATGGTGTTGCAATGGGTTCTCCAATGGAACCACTTGCAGCTGACTTTTTTATGACACATCTCGAAGATCAAATGTTTTCCACTAATTTAGATTACAAACCCTCCTTCTACCGCCGTTTGTTGATGATTCCTTGGTAGTTTTTAATAATCCTGCACATAGCCAACTTTTCTTTAATTTTTTGAACACTTTACACCCTAACATCAAATTCACCATGGAAGTGGAGTCAAATGATAAGATGCCCTTTCTTGACTTTTTAATCAACCGAGATAATGACCAACAAAAATTCAAACAACCATTTACCGAAAAAAAACATTCACAGGACTAGGTTTGAACTACTTTAGTTTTTGTAATTTCGGATATAAAATATCCACAGTAAAAACTTTAATACATAGAAGTTTCTCGCTATCATCCACTTACCAATCAATCAATAATGAATTTATTTTCCTTAGGAAGTATTTTATAAATAATTTATTTCCTTCTGACCTATATGACAGAGTTTTAAAAAAGCTATTTGATAATCTCATTGACCCCCCTCAACCCTGCATAGAAGTTCCTAAACAGCCCATATATTTACTAATTTCAGAGATGGTTTTTCTAAACGATACTTTTAAAAGAAAAATCCTATTTATTTTTAAAAGATATTTTTCCCAAATCAACCCCAAAATAGTTTTTAGAAACAAAATATCGGTAGGAAGTTTCTTTAACAGTAAAGATCCTATCTCTTTGGAGTTCCGCAGTGATAATGTCTATTTATTTAAATGTCCCAGTTGTACTGGAGCCTCTTACATTGGTAGCACTGTTAGGTCTCTTGGAGCTAGGTTCTCTGCTCATATGGGGATTAGTTGGCGCACAAACAAAATATTAAATAGAAAGGAAAAGTCATCTATTAGGGAACACACCATAAACTGTAAAACTAACATTTCTATTGATAATTTTAAAGTGTTAGCCTTTAACAACAACAAACATTCCCTAAGAACCCTCGAATCTCTCTATATAAAACAATACAAACTTACACTCAATGAAGATTTAAGTGCAATATCATTATTAATTAACTAATTTTAACTACAGTTTGTTAGTTGGTTTGCCTTTTAATAAACCAAGCGTCAATGTAACCTATACATACTAGCCCCTTGTTAAACTCACCATTCACTCTCTAGGATGGATCCGCTTTAGTAAGTACCCAAATTTTCCGTTTTTATATTAAATGTTTTTTAACTCTTACAGTCTTTTCAAAATTAAAAACCAAGTTTAAATTTATTATCTTTAAATAATGCCAGGTCAATTTATCTTATAGTTTGTAATTAATTTCTGCAATAATCCTTAAATTTATTAACTAATTTTAGTCAGTCTTAAAGTAAATTTAACTGTTGCCAAGTCATATTTAATTTAGCTTGTAGTACTTTATACTGATATTTTGTAATTGGTCACCTTTAAAATAATGTCTTGTTGGCCTTTTCAGGTTTTCTTCATACATATTAACTTTGTAAACCTTTTCTAGCCTGAAGATGAAAACTTGTAGTTTTCGAAACGTAGTGAAAAATTAAAAGATGCTGCATCCGTTTCTCGTGGCTCTGGGAATTATCCTCAATATTAATTCAGGCTTCACGGCCGAACTCCATAGGGATATATATATATATATATATATATATATATATATATATATATATATATATATATATATATATATATATATATATATATATATATATATATGATTTCAACAAGGGTTGGTAACCATGACTTAAATCGAGAGATTGGTACACTCGCTCTCTTAAGCGTCTTAAAATTAACCCATGAGGTTTATTCGCATTGCTGCCCTCGCATCGGAATCAGGACTGTAAATATTGGAATTGTAATTGTTTAGCTAAAAATTTCCCCAAAGAAACCCGAATTAGTGCGTGATTCTTTTCTCATTTACAGACCTATTCAACTCCGTTATAATCCATTTAACTATTTATCAAATTTAATTATAATCTATTTAATATTTATCAAAATAATTACCAATTACTATTTATCAAACAATTTACCAATTAATAATTACTAATTGCCAATCAATTTCCCAATTATTATAATTCCCATTTAACAATTAATTTATCAAACCATTCAAAACTACCCAATCTAATTATCAATCATCAACCGTTATACTCAATTTACAAAATACTATTTAACGATTATCTAATCTATTTAACAATTACTACTTACAAATTACTTATAATACAATCTATTTAACCATTATCCATTTACATTCTAATTATCAATCATCATATGTTGTACTCTAATTACCAAGCCATATTTGTAAATCCATTCGCGTTAACTCATGCAAATTTAATTCACACGTGTAATTCAATCCAATCATAAACTGTTACTGTATAAATTCACCTTTAAATCTAACTGTTTATTCAATAATATATATTTTTCTTAACTCTTTATTTTTAATACACGTTTTCCCAACGTCCCTCAAATTTAGGCCTAAGGAAGTTCGTCTGCAAAAATTTAGATTTCGCGTTAGCATTTAACTTCAATCCCTTGAATAACGAAATATGTATAGGTTTTTATGTTTATTGTGATGAGAGCTATCTCGGATATTGCCGCAATATTGATTCAAAACCTATAAGTGGTGCCAAGAATATTTTAATTATCTCCCATCCATTCATTCATTCGTAATATTAAATTAATTTTCACCGTCACGTGTGTGGTATTTTTCGGACGACGCATTCCTTCGCCTCACTCGGTTCCATTTTTTTCTCTCGTGGACTTATATTTTTAACAAGTGACTTTTCGATACGTGCTCGTTTTCAATCCTAAGTTTACCTTACCATCCTTAAGTGGTCCCTTAGCAATTTCGTAAAATTAATTATAATATACAATAATAAATACAAAGAGTGAGCAATTTTCGATATTTTTTTATCTCAAATTTTTACATTTAAGAGCGTGAATTGAATTTGTGCATACGTACACACACATACACTTTTATTTTTCTATAAATGGATTATAACGAAGCCTCAAGCCAAGCCTCAACTTCAGGCACAGTAGCAACGACCCAAACACCCCTTCCCTCGCAACAACAACGACGTATTCATCCATCTTCGCCTCCCACGCAAGCATCCTCCCTCATTCGCACCCCACTCAACAACGCCCGTTCCCCACTCTCTCTTCGGTTCAGCTTCCGCCATTTGACCCACAAAATCCCATTGGCTAGTGGGAAAAGGTGGAGCTCATCCTCCTGCACCAGGCAGTTCCCGAGAACCATAGAACAATCGTCGTATCCCAGAAATTACCTCTAAGTATTTTTTCAACTTTTAAGACTATTCTGTTCAACTTTTAAGACTATTCTGCTTGATGGGGGTATTTCTGGGTCTTGGGGAAGGTTCAAGAGGGCGTTCATGGAGGAATTTGAGAGGTCAAAAATTGAGGACCTGCGTATCCTTCTTGATACGCAGGAGATAGGGGACAGGCGCCCCACGCACTTTCTGGACCATCTCAAGGACCTGGCACATGCCAAAGGAGCACAGCTCGACCAACTCAAGCCACTCATAACTGAGATATCCATGCGTGGGATGCCGGATTAAATTAAGCCCCTCATACTAATGTCCTCCCCAGCGAACGTGGATGTAGATGGCAGAGGCGGCTGACGTCCTGTATAATAATCAATTCGTCAGCTAGGGGAATGCAGGCACCAGGACTTTAAATAGGGGGTGTAACACATCATACAACTCTAATGTTAAACACCACTCACAAGTATACATTTCTCAGGTTAGGTCACTGCCAGAGACTCCTTACAACCGGCCAAGACTCCCTCAGCATGAATCCTCCAAGCTTCGGATCTTTTATCCGTTCTGGAGAGGATTGGACTGGATATTCGTGCCCTAAAGTTGCGAACCGAGAGCAACATCATGAGCGGGTCGGAGGAGTCAGACGTCGTTCCTCCTTCCGAAAAAGGCAACACCAACGAGGAAACAGCAGCACAAGAGGTGAGGCACAGCAGTTTCATTTACAGCCTAGACTTAATTCCCCCTATCCTGACAACTCTCAGGATAGCTGCTGGTACAAATATAATTATGGGAGCAATGCTGTCCGCTGTTTTCAGCCTTGCAGCTTTTACCGGGCATCATCTCATGCCTACAACTTAACCCTCAATCTGGTGGTGCTGCTCATACTGCTATCTTTCAGCCTTCAGGTTTTTGTTGGTATCACCTCACATTTGGCTTCAGAGCAGAAAAATGATCTGCCCCATGCAACTACCAGCAAAATGCTCAACCTGCACCTCAATATCAACCTAATCTTGCCTCACCACCTCCGATTTTACAAAACTCTACGGGTTCTCATACCCAACTTTTACATTCAGCAGAGGAAACTTTAAACTGAATTCGCAAGTGATACGTGGGTCTGTCACCTCTGCAACCTCATCCCTTCATCAGGTCGATCCTCCATTTAGTATTCATGACCCACTCTCTGGTTTCTCCTTCCTGGTTGACACTGGCGCTCAATGCAATGTCATTCCAGCCTCTTCAGTCGAGAAAGCTTGCACTTCTTCTGATCTTGTCCTTAAAGCTGCCAATTCATCGGACATAACGACTTATGGGAGGCACATCCTCGAGCTCTCTCTCTCGGGTTACGTTGTGTTTTCCCATGGACGTTCATCATTGCCTACGTCGAGATTACAATTTTGGTCCTCGACTTTCTTTCCGCACACGACATTCTCCTCGATTCTCGTCGCCACAAGCTTATCGAGAGAACCACGACACTAACAGTTGCTGGTTCTTTCTTTCCTTCCACCAGCTCTCTCCTCTCTGTTCGTCTCCCTGCAACTGCCCCCCACTTCCAGGAACTTTTGCGGAGGTTCCCAAGCCTCTGTCTTCATCCTTCTAAGGACAGACCTATTAAGCACAATGTGGTGCACATAATAGAGACAACAGGAGGACCAGTTTTCTTACGTCCCGGTCGACTGGCCCCAGATAGACTTGCCCTAATGAAGCAAGAATATAAGTTTATTATGGAGGCAGGGATTGCTTCCCCATCCACCCCTCCCCCATGGGCTTCATCGTTTCATGTAGTACCTAAGTCTACTCGGAGAATTCAGAGCTGTAGGTGACAGTTCAGGATAGGTTTCCACTGCCATTCTTATCGGATTTTAAGTCGGCTCTCTTCGGTTGCTCCATTTTTTCTCGGCTTGATTTGGTTCGCGCTTTCAACCAAATCCCGATTCACCCGGATGATATCCCTAAGACGGCTATCGCCACTCCATTCGGTTCCTTCGTCATGAACCGAATGCCTTACGGATTTCGTAACAGTGGTCAGACCTTCCAACGCTTCATGGATCAGGTTCAAGAGATATCTTCCCTTCGTATTTTGTTATATAGACGACCTCCTGATAGCATCTTCGACTTTAGAGGAGCATTTTTCTCACCTTCGCCAGATTTGTGCACGTTTAGATGAGTATAGTATCGTACTCAACACTTCTAATTGTATCTTTGGTGTCACACAGCTCTCCTTTTTGGGACACCACATTTCCCCTGAGGAAATTCGTCCTCTCGAGGACAAGGTTGAAGTTATCCGGGCTTTTCCCCGACCTTCTTCGCTAAAGCAACTTCGTAGATTCTGTGGGATGGGAAACTTTTACCACAGGTTAATTTCCAACATCTCCCACATTATGCCACCTCTCTACGAATTGCTTTCCAAGTCAAAGAAAAACCTTCCTCTTTCCTGGTCCCCCAAAGCTTGTGAGGCTTTCTCTCGCACCAAAGAGGCTATGGCTTCCACTGTCACCCTGGCCCATCCTTGCGCCTAAGCTCCCATAAGCGTTGCTTCGGACGCGTCCTCTACTCATTTCGTTGCGAGACCATAACAGAAGGTTGGTGGTGACTCTTGGCAACTTCTTGCCTTCTTCTCTAAGGTTCTTCTTCCTTCGCAAAAAAGGTACAGTACGTTTTCTCGCGAATTACTGAGCATATACCCCGCCCTCCCTCACCTCCAACAATAATTGGAAGGGCGTGAATTCACCGCCTTTACCGACCGCAGGCAATTGGTTGGTGCGCTTGCCTCTAGGAGCACCTCCTCTGTGCACTCCGCAGTTGATACTCGTCACCTTGACTTCTGTAGATGACAAACGATATTCGCTACGTTCCTGGTTCTTCAAACGTTGTACCAGATGCGCTTTCTCGTATTTCATCCATTTCGGGCACGCAACTCTCCCAAGCTACGCCCATCGACTACCCGACAATAGCGCTTGCCCCCGGAACAAGATGAAGACACGCAAACACTGCGTCACTCTTATCAACTCGCGGTCGCGAAATCGCCTTGCCGGACAGATCGTCCAGGCGCATTCTGGTTGACTATTCACTTCCTGACTGTCCTCCTCCTCTCGCTTACCATTGGCACATTTTTGGCCAGACTCACGGGCTCTCTCATCCTGGCATTCGAGCAACTCGCAAGCTCATCACACAACGTTATGTGTCGACAGGTATGGACGCCGACGTGGCCAAATGGATTCACGCATGTCTCCCTTGTCAACGTGCAAAGGTTCAACGCCACACAAAGTCTCCTCTGGCTGCTTTTCCACTTCCATCGGCACGTTTTGACGCCATTCACATCGATCTGGTTGGTCTTCTTCCCTTTTCGCGTGGTTGCACTTACCTACTGACCATGATAGATCGCTTTAAATCTTCGCCAGAGGCAGTTCCTATCCCCGACATCAGATCTTCCACTGTAACTCGAGCCTTCGTCTCAGCATGTGTTGCTCGTTTTGGTCTCCCATCAACGATCATAACTGATCGAGGTAGTCAATTTGAATCCCACCAATGGGATGCACTCATGTCAGTGCTTGGCTCCTTTCGTCTCCGTACCACTAGCTACAATCCCCAGAGTAACTCTAAGGTGGAGCGTTTTCACAGGACTCTCAAGGGAAGCTTACGCTCCACTGACCCCATCACTTGGGTGGACAAGCTACCCTTAATTCTCCTAGGAATTCGTGCCTCCTTGAAAGAGGATTTGAATTGCTCTGCTGAGGAAATCGTCTATGGTGCGCAACTTCGGCTTCCAGGCCAATTCTTTTCTTCCGCTGACTGTGCCCTTCCTTCAGACATACATCCTGCTGTATAGGTACACAATTTAGCACGGGCGATGACTGAGGTAAAGCCGACCGCTAAGAGAGTTCCTGCTATTCAGAAACCTTTCGTGGCAAAGGAGATTGCAACTTGCTCTCATGTGTTTGTCCGTCGCGATTCAAATCGCACATCCTTGCAACCTGTCTGTGACGGGCCCTTTCTCGTCATCTCGAGGAAGCCGAAATTCTTTGTAATGCAGCTTAGCACCAAGCAAGATACGGTTTCCATCGATCAGCTTAAACCCACTTTCATCTGGAACAGCCACTACCTTTCTCTTCCACTAATATATGTCCAGTGGCCATCTCAGTCTACCTTCCGCACCCAACTATTCCTTCACTACTTCCCAACCAACTAACCCCACTTCCGAACCCTTCTTCGGCTCTTTCAAATCAAACTGCAACTTTTCCTCCCGCCTCTTTACTTGCAAACCCTCCGCCAACCATCTCTACAACCCCCCAATTCTTGTTGCCAACTGCTGCCGTCTCCCTTTTTGTCGCAGAACCACTCGACAGCAGGTGGAGAACACCAAGCGACCAACGCGCAACTCCCGACAGTCGCCTTTTCGGAAGGCCCAGAACAATCGTCACCCGACGCTCTGGTCCTAGCTCACGACAATCTCCCGCCTCAATCAAGTGGCACTACTAATCGTCACCTGACCCACAATCCGAGTCAGCCAAGTGGCACCATAACCCATTCTGGACGCGTTGTAAGGAGGCCTCGCCGCCCTATAGACTAAAATTTATGTAAATACCTTGTGTTGTGCGAGCTTTTCCCTCGGTGAAGTAGTATTGTAGCGGTCTCCACCCCTACAAAATGTAAATATTTATTTCTAATTATATATATATATATATATATATATATATATATAATTTCAAGGGTTGGTAACCATGACTTAAATTGAGATTGGTACACCCGCTCTTCCAAGCGTCTTAAAATTAACCCATGAGGTTCATTCGCATTGTTGCCCTCGCATCGGAATTAGGTCTGTAAATATTGGAATTGTAATTGTTTAGCTAAAAATTTCCCAAAAGAATCCTGAATTAATGCGCGATTCTTTTCTCATTTACAGACCTATTTAACTCTGTTATAATCCATTTAAGTATTTATCCAATTTAATTATAATCTATTTAATATTTATCAAAATAATTACCAATTACTATTTATCAAACAATTTACCAATTGATAATTACCAATCAAATTAGCAATATTCACCAATTACTATTTATCAACTATAAATCAATCACTAATTGCCAATCAATTTCCCAATTATTATAATTCCCATTTAACAATTAACTTATCAAACCATTTAAAACTACCCAATCTAATTATCAATCATCAACCGTTATATTCAATTTACAAAATACTATTTAACGATTATCTAATCTATTTAACAATTACTACTTACAAATTACTTATAATACAATCTATTTAACCATTATCCATTTACATTCTAATTATCAATCATCATATGTTGTACTCTAATTACCAAGCCATATTTGTAAATCCATTCTCGTTAACTCATGCAAATTTAATTCACACGTATAATTTAATCCAATCATAAACTGTTACTGTATAAATTCACCTTTAAATCTAACTGTTTATTCAATAATATATATTTTTCTTAACTCTTTATTTTTAATACACGTTTTCCCAACGTCCCTCCAATTTAGGCCTAAGGAAGTTCGTCTGCAAAAATTTAGATTTCGCATTAGCATTTAACTTCATTCCTTTGAATAATGAAATATAGGTTTTTATGTTTATTGCGATGAGAGCTATCTCGGATATTGCCGCAATATTCATCTAAAACCTATAGCAGTGCCGGATATCGACTTAGTGAGGCCCTAAGCTATATAAAGCCCTCAGGCCCCCATTCCTTAAAATTATGCCAGCTCGTACCAGAAAGTTTGGAAATATACATATCTTTTAATTATATCAAAACATATTACATTTTAATTTTTATTAATATACATGTAATAATAAGGAACATGTTTGCAAAATCACATAAATTATATTAGATAATCCTCTAAGTTATAACTTAAATCATTTTCTTTCTTGATTTTCGAAAAGCAAAATCATTGATTATATCGTCAAAATACATACTTCGCAACTTATCACTTTCTATGCACATGATGCTAATTGAAGCTAATTTTTTTTGAGACATAGTTGCTCTCAGGTGTGCAGGTTTGACTGGTATTTTTTTTTTCAATGCATAAATAGTATTAAGTACAGTAAAGTACCAGTCGCAAATGGCTATAATTTCATGAATTGTCCCTACCTACACCCGAACATTGATCCTAAATAATACATCACCTGTAATTGAGCTGTCTAGTCAAAAGAATTATAGATGATTAATCTGAAAATTTTAATTTTAAGACAATTAAGACATCACAGAGTAAATGAAATTTTAATCTGGATTATTTTGAGGCCTCTACAGATTGTGAGGCCCTAAGCTATAGCTTATTTAGCTTGTACCTAAATCCAGCACTGATTGATAGAGAGACAAGCTTGATTGAAGTTATAACGACTCAAGGTTTCGTGTACCTCAGTATGTAGTTGCCGATAGAGGCGCATAATTTGAATCCGAACTTTTTAAAGAACTTTTTTCATTGGTAATTTCCATCGGCTTCGTACCACGTCCTATTGAAAAATGGGGAAACAGAATTGTGCAAAGATGCCATCATAGTCTGAAAAGTTGTATTTGCATGTCTCGTCGTCCAGTGTAGCTGATGGCATTCCCTGTTGTCCTTTTAGGTATCAGATCTATACCCAATGGTTCAGGCTTTTGACCATTTAAAGCCGTTGCGGTAACGACCCTTATGTATCCTAAACCTTTCGTGACATATTCTGGGGACCCGTCCTTCTAGAAATTAATGACATACAGACTTACCTCCAAATAAAAGGATTGAACATGTGTACAACAATATGATATAAAACTCAGGGCATTAGAAACATTTCTAGCTGAAAACAAGGAAAAGCTAGAGAGTACTGGAATTAACTATGCCAAGGGAATTTGCAAAGTTCTGGGCATAGTCAAGGAGCGTCAGTGTCGACCCAAAATAAGAAACAAATATTTGGTGAAGGATCACGAGATGCTGACTTGCCATACAACATTGAATTGGGGAAAGAAATGATCTCTTCGCTGGAAAGTAATCAAGAAATATGCCATCCTTACCCCGTTGAATCTTTTGGATGATAAGTGTCGAATAGCTCATGTACACGTCATTGGTAAAGGGCAGTTTCTTGTTGTGAGAAAAAAGACCAGCATTATATTGCTGTTGCTGCTATTAACGACGGAATACAGACGTGTAAAGAGGGTCCTTTTGAACTTTTGCAGTTTATTGAAAAAATAATCTTTGAAGCGCAGTTCCAAATATAATAATAATGCTGGGGATTTTTTTTCACAATTGCTGTTAGTGTTGCTACCTTTGAGAGGAGTTTCTCGAAACTAATTGATCAAGAATTACTTAGGATCTACTATGAGCACCTTGCGGTTGAGAAATCTTACAATACTCTCTAAAGATAGACAATGGACAGATGAAATAGTGTTTGACAATGTCATTGAAGAATTTTTCCCCACAAAAGCAAGAAATGTTAATTTGTAGAGAGTTGTAATTTTCATTTACGAAATAAGGATGGTCCTAATGTGTAACTTTTTCACAATATGTCATTTTTGCTTGTTGTTTCAATGTTACTTATAAAGTTTGAATTTTTTTGGTGTGTATTAAAGTATACTATATTTGAGAACGTGAAAGCAATATTATAATGGTACATGAACGAGTTAAAATATATAAAAAACATTAAGAGCGAGTCACTGTGCAATATATATTTTTGTGGGGCCCAAGGGCGGCAAACTCAAGGACTGCCCCGGGCGGCACACACTACGCCACTTCATGTACAAATATTTAAAGGTTGACATCAAGTTCTGATGGGAAGTTACTTCTTGGTACTAAAACAGCAGCATTTAACAGTCTTTTGGGGAGAGTAAGGACATTTTATGTCTGATATCTTATTCAGATGCTGGAGGATTTCAGTAGTCTTCTCATAATGGTCGAAGACAATTTATAGCAAGTCACCTCATAGACTGAAGAATCACCTATGCAGTCTTTTCTTAAATATCTGTTAAGTGCATGTAAGGAATTGGACTGATAAGGACATGAATAACATTTGAAAGATTTTTCCCTGTAGTGTGTGATTAAATGTTTAAGATTACTTTTGAATCATAAGCGATAGGGGCAGAAACAGATTTGAAAGTTTTTTCGCCTGTGTGGATCCCCATATGTTGCTCAAGATCACGCATTTGTGCAGCTTGATAAGAACAGGAACTACATTTGAAAGGCTTCTGGGCAATGTAGGTTCTTTCATATTTCTGAAGGTACGCATTATACGCTGCTTGATACGAATAAAAACTTCATCTGAAAGGCTTCTCACCTGTATGGATTCTTTCATGTCTCCGAAGGTCCCCCATTCTTATTGTTTGATAGGGACAGACAGTGCATTTGAACGGCTTTTCACCTGTGTGGATACTCATATGCGCCCTAAGATGACACATTTGTGCAGAATGATAGGAACAGGAACGGCAGTTGAAAGGCTTCTCGCCTGTATGAATTCTTTCATGTCTCTTCAGAGTCGAAGCATCGTTTGTTTTATAGGAACAGGAACTGCATTTGAAGGGTTTCTCGCCCGTGTGTATTCTTTCATGTCTATGAAGATTCCCACTATCCATTGTTTTATAGGAACAGGAATTACATTTGAAAGGCTGCTGGTCCATATGAGTTCTTTCATGTTTCTGAAGATACCCAATATTCGCTGCTTGATAGGAACAAGAACTGCATTTAAAAGGTTTCTCATCTGTGTGGATTCTTTCATGTCTCCAAAGATCAATCATTCGTGCTGCTTCATAGGGACAGGAGCTACATTTGAAAGGCTTTTCACCCGTGTGTATCCACATATGCTCCTGGAGATGACACAATTTTAATGCTTTATAGGGACAGGAACTGCATTTCAAATACTTTGCAACATTTTGTGACTTCTTTACAAGCTTCTCTCTTCTATTACATAGAAAAGCTTCAGAGTTAAATTGTACACGAGTGGAAAGTGCACATTCAATCTGCAATATATTTTATTATTAATTAAACTACAAATATTAATATTCCTAAAAGTAATACTTGCTTGTAATTGAGGCAGGAAAAATATTCACCATTTTCCAGCTTGTGTCATAAAAGGCAAAACAAATCCTGATTGGGGATATGCTGGTTAGGAGCCGGGCAACAACAATCTTGGGGCTGCCATGGACCCCTTCATATATCTAGCAAAAGGGGCTTTCCATTGAAATAAAACCTTTTTGTATTATAAAATCATCTTAACTTAAAGCTTATTTATCATAATTATTGGAAACCTCAGATTTTTCTGTCTCAATGGACCTCTTCGGAGCCTTTCTGCAGGTTCTACCCACCTTCCTGGCTGCCACCCTGGTAGAGCTGACAGCAGCATCGGCACATGCCCCGCCCTGGCTAACCCCTCCCTTCACATGCAACAATTTCCCGAAAGGCGACGCGGTCGCACGCCATCAAGTCAATCGACTCAGATGATGCACAAACCCATCCGCCGAAGTGGGTTTTCATCCTCCAACAATACATACCATGAATCCAATGACTTAAGTGAAGTCGTGATTTGGCCCCAAATAATCCAGTTGTTAAGGTGATTAATGTGATGTTATAGTGTTTGCAAATTTTGGTCTGGCAATTCCAAACAAATTCATTTGCGTTTATGGGCAAATTTAGAGAAAGGAGGGGGGGGGGGGAGTTCAATTGCAAAAAGCTAGAAGGGTGGATGTTAAAATGGCTAGTCTGGCTAAGGGATGTTCAAGTGAATGTCATTTTTTTTTGTAAGATTATGTGCTAATGCGATCGTTGGTATTACTCCATTATAATGTCACGTGCAGATTGTATTTTCTACTCAGAGCATAACTTACGACGCATAGACTTGCGAAAAGCGAGCACAGTAGCTATTCGCCAGGCATCTTGGATGATACCCTCTATCCAGATCCTGTTGAACAAATCTAACAGAAATGCCATGCCTCGCTCACCCAGGTGTCGAAGCATGGCGTATGGGACATCGTTTGGATCAGGGGCGGTAACCATGCACGAAGCAACGTGCCGCTCTTGGCTTGGTCGCTTACTGAAACGGCAGCCGCTTCGTCCGTCCTGGTGGCTCTTGCGGAGGCAAAGGCGCCTTTGTCTGTTTAGCACTTTGATTTATTAATTTAATTATGTGTCTCTTGACTATTTTTATGTATTCACAATTGGGGATGTATGTACTTAGTTTAGTCACGTAAATGTCATTATTTGCGCACAGGTTGGAATTTTCCGGAAGTAGACCTTATATATTTGGTTTTATACTTCACATCCATCTTTGATATTATTTTTCTATTGTGCACCAAAAAGCGTGAAACAGAATTGATATTCAGTCAAAGGGCTGTCTCAATTTTCCTCGCAGTCTATCAAAGCACCAGGGCTACATGACCAAACTGTCTAGGTAGGACACTCCTCCTGGTACAAAATGCAGGTTGATGGGATAGCCGTAATAATAACAATAATAAATATTACTACTATATAATAATAATTTAAATAATAATACAAAACAAAAATAATAATTATAAATACATTATACGACAAATAATAAAAATATTAACTAAATAATCAATTATAATAAGAATGATAACAATAATAAGAATACTAATAAAATGCTAAGTAGTGATGAGTGAGAGTGAAGGGAAAGTGCACCAACAACTTTCCCAGGCCCCATTAACAACCTCATGTCAACCCAGTGACAGGGCCTCCCTAATTTGCACTTGAGGTGGGAGAATGTGCAGCTCCTCCTGGTACCAGGTATAACAAGCTACCACCCAGTGAGGAAAGAGTGTGTGATATCATGGAAGGGATGGATAAATGTATTGGAGAGGATGTATGTTTAGCAAGAAGGGACATTTAGTAGCAACTGGCTTGTCCTAGTACCAGTACCCATAATGTGTATTAAGAATCCCCCTCAACTGGTACATATGCCAAACAGTTGAGAAAATGCAGTCATCACACTAAGAGGTAAGGAAGCACTCCATTAAATGGCAGTGTATGGCGCAAATGTACCAAATTCAAAGATGACAGAAAGCAACCTAAATGGGAAACGTTGGAGTGCAATGGCACCTAACTTTAAGGTACCGTCGGCCGTCTCCCTTCTTCTTTGCCAGACAGCTTGGAAGGTGGACCTGATTCCTGACATGTAGTCAATATGAGGAAAAGAGAGTGAACCGCTGGTCTACCTCAGATGCTTTGGCACCCTCATTTCCCACATGTCCAGGAACCTTGCCTCAGGATAATCTCCACATTCACCCAGCGCACAGCAGCTGAGGCAACATGAATAACATTAACCATGGTGAGTGAGTGAGTAGCCTTGCATTTTATTGAAGAACTTTGTGCCTATCATGTTTGGGTGTCTTCAATTGGGGCACAATTTGTATCTTGCATCATTTGCAGGTACCAGAAATTTTAACCTAAATAATTAAACCTTTTCACAACATTAAAATTTGCAAATAAATTTGGTATTAAATATAAATATGAGCAAAATTACCTTTTCTTGACTGCAGTTTTGCAGGACTTTTTCAGTAGATGAACTTTGGCCTGAGTTGAACCTTTCTTCACTTTCATCAGGGAGAGGAATTTGATCTTCCAGTAATTCTTCCTTAACTTCTTCTTTCATTACAATCTCTCCAAACACCTCCTAAAGTAAATACAAAATTTCCATTTAAGTACCTGAGAACAACTTGATGGCAACCAATATTATTTAAATTTAATGTCAGGCAAATAGGGACCAAATGAGCTACGCCAAAAGTATTTGTATAAGAAGTAAGGTTAATGACTGAGGTTCAGGGCCGGTCCAAGCCTTTATGGGGCCCTAAGCAGAATTTCATTTTTTTTTTTGGGGGGGGGCCCTCACACCACACTAGATGCTTGATCATTTCATAGGCTAGACTGTCAGTGTAACACATCCACTATCATCTGCATTATTCGTAGTTGGTTTACATGGCTTTAAAGCCAACTTGTCCACCTATCTGCCTTTTTACATTAAATGACAACCAATAAAATGACGTTGCATCTGGTTGCACAGTGGCAGTAGTCAACAGCAGGATTAACCTATTAATGTACAAAATCTGCAAACGATATTAAAATCGATTTTTAAGTAATACTATTTCATTTATATTACCAGTCATTGTTTTTCTTTTATTTAAAAATGTTTTATCATAACATCTTGACATTCAAGCGCTCGTGGGGGCCCTAAGCGACCGCTTAGTTCGCTTATGCCTCGGGCCGGCCCGGACTGAGATTCATATTGCATTAGGGAGTTCCCTACTGATTGATGTGTGTCCCACTCAGTCAAAGTAATAATTTTTTAGGCTTGAAAAAGGATAGTGGGGGCAGGAAGAAACCCTGGTGCAACTATATCATAAGTAAAAGACATATGGAAAAAAGAGAAAAGGGCAAAGACCCATAAGGTCAGAAACATCCAAGGTGGGACTTGACAACCCAACCCGCCATAATGGCAACTTTATCCTGGTGCTTTAAACCATAAAGAACGATGCAGTGTAGCGCCTCATATGTGAAGTGGAACCTGTGAACAAAACCCTGCATGTAATACTTCCTTTCCTTAACCAATGGGCTTTCGGCCCTCACGGCAGGTAGGGATCTGGCCGTATATTCTGCCACTTGGATAGGTTCTGGTATGAGGATGAAAGCGTGGGGTGCAACTAAAACCTCTTTAGATAGTAATATTAAAAGTTGGAAGGGTAGACAAAGGTATGTAATAAAGAAAAATAGAGATAGGCGGGTCTACTGTGGAGTGGGGTGGGTAATCACCTATCACTATCATATCCTGGCACTACTGAGGGCAGGAGGCTTTGACTGTCCTCTAGGTTTCAGTGCAGTATGCCCCCTAACACTCTACACCCCCTTGCTGGCCAGAAGTCAATAAGGAGAGACCTGGAAGAAAAGGGATGAATGGAAATAATCGAAAATATAAAGCTACATGTCTGACAAGTGGCTACATTAAAAAAAAAAAGAAGCAAGAAGGAAGCACGCTCCGGCGGCCGATAGAGTCCAGCCGTCCACGGGCACGAGAACATGCGACCACTACGAGAGTTATATAAAATGGGGAAGGAAGACCAGCCTCCTCCAAACGTTTGCGGGCACGAAATTGTTCAGAGTACAAGGGACAAGCGGTAGCGACTCCCTTTGTCCTGCTATCGAGACGAGCGATACATTCATGTAGCGGAACCGGGACAAGGTTGTGTCGAACAGTCTAGGGGGGCAACGCAGAGGACGCAGTTGTGTCAAGGCAGCGCTCCATTAAATGTCTGTACGTCCCTTGAGTGCGGCCAATCCGAAGAGGACAGAAAGCGAGTTACATCTACGGGAACAGTCGCGGTCCGATGGCAAGCAACTTTTAGTTGTCCTCGGCCTTTTCCGATGTTATTTGCCAGGCAGCCCGGAAGGCTAACTTGAATCTTGCCGTATAGTAAATGTGAGGAGGAGCGAAACGCTGGTCTGGTCGCTCAGTCACCGCAGACTTTATGGTACCCTCATTGCACATATATCCAGAAACACAGCAGAAGATAATCACATCTGACAGGGTCGCTGACGCCGTGGTGCGACGGATACCACGAACCAGGTGGTGCTGCGATTCCAATGCCCTCAGAACCTTAGGAAGCTTTGGGAGCAGAGGCTTAGCGATAAATAGTAAAAGGTAGTACGCTCCATGGTAGAGGCGTATGTGACCGATTCGCATGCGACAAAGGACCACCTCAGAACTCCGACAAGGTTGATAGCAGCTAGACCACGGTAAAGCCGAGGGTTAATGGAATGCAACTTGTTACTAACGCAGACATTACATTCTGAAAGCCAGAGTGACCGAATGTAGTCCCTAATATGAGGATAAAATTCACGATAAAGCAAACTGCAACGAGTCGGTGTCAGGGTAGCCGCAATTATAGCTGCCTCATCGACCTCCCTGTTACTCTGGACTACAACATGACTAGGAACCCAGCAAAACACTACTTGGTATCTGGAATGTATTTTAGAAATTATTTTAGAGAGAAAGAGATCGTCAGAGGTTAAAGAGCTAATAATACACTTCTCGAATCAATAAATACCTTAAAAGCAGTAAAATGCAAAGTAGATAAAAGGCGTAATGCTAATAAAACCACAAAGCTCGGCGGTAAAATTGGAAGTTGCCAGCGGTAATAACTCGGAGACTATAGACCAGGGTGAGACCACAGCAGCCCCACACCGTCATCCGTTTTAGACCCGTCTATGAAGAGATGACATGTTGGAGTGTGAGATGTTGCGCATGTTAAATGAACATAACGCGTGCACATACGCATATAGCCTCCACAACGTGAGCCTATCACTTCCCCCAGAGGTGTGGGAGAGCATCTTTAGTAGGTCCATCTTCCGGAGACATCTACGTCACACCTCACGAAATTGGGACAGCAAGTGAGTTTGGGATCTAGGATCATTCCCAGGAAACAGATCTCACACGAATTCCAAGGGGTTACCCAGCAGAAATAATTGGGGATTAACTTGCTGCTCCGGCTTCCGGTGCAAGTGCATTGCTTTCGTCTTTGATGCAGAGAAAGGGAACCCTTCATGAAGGGCCCGGCGGGGGATGGTATCAACCACCAATAGGAAGCGGCGGGATGCGGATGCCGGGTGTGAAGCGGAACAATAAAGAGCGAGGTCATCTATAAATAAGGTTGCAGACACTCCATGGGGCAGAGAGAATTCCAGGCTATTTATCGTAATAGCAAATAAAATAACACTTAATCCACTGCCCTGGGCAGCTTTCGCAACATAGATATCAGAATAGGTGTTACCAACTCTAACCCGGAAATTGCGGGAGCTAAAAGAATCTGGATAAAAAACTGGTAAAAGTCCCCTCAATCCCCACTCATACAACTGGCGGAGGACTCCATGGCGCCATCTGGTGTCATAGGCCTTCATAATATTTAAGAAGACAGCCATCGCATGGCAGCCACGAGCAAAGGTTTCACGGAGAGTGCTCTCTATGTGGACGAGAAGCTAT
Source organism: Ceratothoa steindachneri (assembly GCA_963969495.1). Lineage (NCBI taxonomy): Eukaryota > Metazoa > Arthropoda > Malacostraca > Isopoda > Cymothoidae > Ceratothoa > Ceratothoa steindachneri. The sequence continues at coordinate 5,755,407 of OZ018333.1, read as the reverse complement.
GTGTACTCCGCTTCTTAAAGAAGCTACACTGTTATGGAATTATGAGGCCATGGTATTCCAGAAACCACTGCAAGTGAGCATTCACCATTTTCTCCAACAGTTTGCAAGACAGCTGGTGAGGGCTATTGGTCTATAATGGGAAGGAGACAATCCGCCTCTACCCGATTTAAAAAATGGTTGCACTAACGCCGTTCTCCATGTAGTAGGTTAGAATATCTGGATCTAAATCCAGTTAAAAATATCTAGTAAGAACAAGGGCTTCGAAACAAGCTAAAAAAAATAAGACGACAGAAAGCAACCAAAGCAGTCGCGGCATTGGGGGCAAGGTACATCGGAACAGTCGCGGCAGAATGGCACGTAACTAAGTTCCCCTCGACAGTCTCCCATCTTCGTTGCCAAGCCTCCCAGGGGCAGCCCATATTCCTGCCATATAATCGGTGTAAGAAAGAGCGAAACGCTGGACTAGTCGCCCAGTCCTCGCAGGAAGATGGCGCCCTCATTGGCGTGCTAATTCCCCGCAGTTCCTACATGCCCAGCAGAAGATAATTTGGACATCGGCGCGGCTCAACAAAACCGTGGTATTACGGATATCGCGAACCAGGGAATGCGGAGATTCCATGCCCCGAGAGCATTCAGGGTGCTTTGTGAGTCGCTATAAATCACAATCTAGTCTTCGAACTGGGCACGTCGCATTATCTCCTTACCGAGTGCTGTATTGCAACCAGCTCGGCCGTGAAGACAGAGCCCAGCTGACTTTAAACAGAGGGGATATGGCGTGGAAACCGACCCTCCCCGCCTCTTAGGACTTAGTGCCATCCGTATACACTGGCACGGTTCCAACGTGACACGAGGTGTGCTCCAATAAGGCTAAACGCAATACTCCCAGCGCTGTAGAAGCTTTGGGGGCAGAGGCGTGGAGACAAATAGTCAAAGGTGGTAGCCTCCGGGGTGGCGTTCAGGGCAGAACTAGGGGCACCAGCGGCTCGAGAGCAATAACGAGCTCTCCAAGGAGTTTCCTAGCCCTAAAGATCAAGAGCTTAGATTACGACTGGAGTCTCTCGGCTGCATTGGCACCGTCGAGATCAGCTGCGGATGCAGTGAGAGCTGCAGGGCGCATGGGCTCGCGCGTACAAGGAAATAATGCACTATGCGCGGCGCAGAACGAGTGTCAACTCATTAGCATCGACAGGTAGGCTCTCAATCGGAGACGTTCGGAAGGAACCGATCGCCAAGCAAAGGGTGGTGTGGTGGATCGAATCCACCTTCCACAATAAACGGGCGAGTGCGGATGCATAAAATTCGCATCCCTAATCGAGCTTCGAACGAACAAAGAATCGATAAAAAAGTAAGGCAGTAGCCCTATCAACACCCTAGGCGCTGAACCTCCTGGAGCGAAGAATATCCATGGCGGGTACAATAGACCATAGGGCTGTTAATATGTGCCTTCCAGGTGAGGCGTCGGTCAAATTCAGGACGGATAAAACGGTGCGGGTTCACCACTTCCAGGCGAACTCCATTTCGAAAGAAATTAAGGTCAGCGTGAAGCCATGGATGGCGGCCGAAGTGCACCACCTTAGTCTTGGTCAAGGAAAACCGAAGCCTTTGCGATTCGAGATAGCGAGAAATGCCATTTCATGCCTGTTGGAGTCGACGCTCCAGAGCTGGCAACTGGGCCACGCCAAAACAGATCGAAAGGTCCTCTACGTAGAGCGCAGTGAAAACATCTTCCGGCAGTACCGAGGTGATGCGGTTGATGCCCGGGGGAAAGTGTGTGACAATGAGGACACTTCCCTGCGGGACACTCTCGTCCTGCTCAGGGTGGCCGGAGAGGGCTCCCACCACCCGTACTCAGAATCGACGATCTCCGAAAGTCTCCATGATACCATATCGCCTGCGGTATCATAGGCCTTCTCCAGATCGAAAAAAACCGTAGTGTAGTACTGTTTACGAAGGAAGGCCTCGCAAAAGGCATTTTCTAATCGGAGGAGAGCATCCAACATGGAGTGGAACTTGCGAAAGCCGCACTGTGCAGGAAAGGATACGACTCGCTAGGTCCGAACCCGGAGAATCCTATGGGCCATGAATGCCATTAAAAAAAAAACGGGAATCTCTTACTTAGACCAGTTCTGTGGAGTGTTTGGAGAATGTTGCGTCTCCAGGCAGTGTCATAAAGCTTTCTTCAGGTAAAAAAAACTGTAACGTGAAAATGCCCCACACGGTTTGCTAGGTGCAGGGGTACAATGTCGTCACTTGATGGTAGATAAATGGAGCAGACTGTCTAGTCTGCGCGTAGGTGGTCGCGTCTTGCCACAGCCTGAAGGGCGGGGTGTAATTTTATTTCTTGGAAGGAGACATCAAGACAGTGGTATAAACAAACGCCGCTGTGATGTCCTCCACCACCTGGAGTATAGGTTTGCAACACCTCATATCCCGTGGGGCAGGGACAATTTCATTGCCTCATCATGGTCTCTTGAAGGCAGATAACTGCTGGGGAGTAGCCTGTCACCAGGTTGGCGAGTTACTCCCAGTTTGCTCTTAGACCACGAATGTTCCACTGCAGGATCATAGCCATATTTATTCCGATCGATGTTTAAGGACCACTAGGCCTGTCTTTTTGGCGGATGTTCCGTTTAGTGGAAATTACTTTTTTTTTAACCTCTCAAGAGGTGAAGGTAGGAAACCTTTTTCTCTTTTCTACTCCACCATTCTTTATAGGGAGCTTGATGTTTTTTTTTATGCAGCCCCAGTGGTCCCCTTTGTGGAGGATCCACTGATGGCTGCATGTCACCTGTTTGTGTCCTTATGGGGAGCCTGATTTTTTTTGTGCAACCCCAGTGGTCCCCTTTGTGGAGTGATCCACTGATGGCTGCATGTCACCTGTTTGTGTCCTTATGAAATTCTTGGGGGAATCTACCTCCCCAGGGTGAGATAAGACGTCATTCTCCTCATGGGTTGCCGAGCGGAGCTTCAGGTTGGAGGCGGTGGCAGTGTTGCTCTTCTATGTCGCTCCTTACTCGACATGTTATCGGCTTCTTGTTCTTTGTCCGCTGGGGGTTCTGGAGTTGTGGAGGCAGTATGTATTGCCTCCGGCTCCTGTACCTCCACTGCCAAGGTGACTTTAGCCGGTGGTGGCGCCTACACCGATTCCAAGTACTCTGAGGAGAGGGCGACGTCTCTTCTGGTGTGAGAATTTTGTAGACAGGTCCCTCTTTGGCTTGGGTTCTGGAGCCTGGACTGCGTCGACCAGTGATGAATTTAGTTGAGTTGGCATATGTCGATTCGGCCTCGTTTTCTAGGGCACCAAATATTTCCACACTGCAGCCGCACCAGATGCAGCTTCTGAGGGCGGGACTGTGACATTCTGTTTTGGGAGAGCAGCTAGCCATACTGGAGGAGAAGGTCATCACTCCTCCCTCCTTTTCATTTCAAAATATCAGCTCTCTCCTAGCGCTCTCCAGTTTGATTTTCTGAGTTGGCCAGATGTAGGATGTCCTGCTTCAATTTACAAGTTTTGCATTGCCGGGAGTTGACAAGATGATCTTTCCTAGAGTGGAAGCAGTAGGCCTCTTTACTGCGTTCTGCTGTGGCCTGGCTATTTGGGGCAGAGAAGTTGCTGTATCGTGGTGCATCTTTACAGTGTTTCATCCCATGCCCATAATTGAAGCACCAGTACATAGAGGGGCCTATCTGTGAAGGGTTTTGCTTTCATTGATGAGACTGATCTTGAGCCTGTCGGGTGCAAAGTATCCAAAGGAAACCAAGATTATCACGTTTTTTGACCCTTTCATTTATGTGCATGGCTCACATTGTCAGGGCACATCTCAACTATCTCCTCTTCAGAGAAGTCGAAGGGGTCATAGCTGCATATGCACCTCTTACTGAAGTTAAAGGTCTTTCTTGTGAGGCTTAATGGTTTCAAACATGCTATCAGATGAGCATTGGAGGTTGTAGAGCATTTTCACTTGGGTGACATCTTTGGCGTGTATCAGGACTCCCTTCCTATACTTTTTTAGATGGCCATCAGGGATGAGTCCTATCTCTCTCTCCAGTTATCGGGCGGCTCATATTAAATTGCCCTTGCCCTCTTTGTAGTAGGCAATGAACCAGTATGGGGTGCGTACTTTAGTGGTAGTGTTGCCTTCTCTGCCAGATGCTCTTCAAATATGTTTGGAGAGTAGTCCTGCTCTGTCTCTTCCAGATTACTTGATCTTACGAGTCTAACAGAGAAGTTCTTGCCACCTATTTGTAAGGATGTTGCATGTTCAAGGGGTGCCTTAGCGTTTTTTTTGTTTTTTTTTTTCCTTTAGAGCCCATCTGGGGACTGCCCACTTGGGCATAAGTCACCGGAAATACGACAGCCTAGAACTAGGCTACTTTAATTTTTTTTTTTTTTTTAAGAGCTCATCTGGCGACTGCCTACTTGGGCATTAGTCACCGTATTAAAACTGGCCTAGTTCTAGGCTACTTTAAAATGAAATTAAAGAGAGAAAAAAAACAAAAAAAACAACACCCCAAAAGGGGGAAAGGAAGCAAGCTGGTGCGTCGGGGAGAGGTCCCCCCGGCGCAGGAGCGTGCAACTAAAGAAAAAAAAAACAAACAAAAACAAAAAATGCAAAAAAACAACAGAAAACAACAACAAAAAACAAAACAAACAAACCTTGCTTAAATAATAGGGAGAAGGCCGGCCTCCCCCAAGAAGTCAACAAGTCCACAAGTCAGTGTGCACGAATCTGTCCCGAGCACAAGGGACAGGCGGTAGCGACCCCGCCCATCCCGGTACTGGGACAGGTATCGTGCGCGAAGATCACCCAGACTGGGACATTCGACAAGAATGTGCCGAACAGTCTGGGGGACGACGCAGTCGTTGCAATAGGGCGCAGGCGAGCGCTCCATCAGTTAGCGATGCGTCACACGAGTGTGTCCGATTCGGAGACGACAGAAAACAACCTGAAGCCGCCGCGGCATTGGGGGATAGGTCCATGGGAACAGTCGCGGCGCAATGGCACGCAACTTTAAGTTCCCCTCGACCGTCTCCCATCTTCTTTGCCAAGCAGTCCGAAGAGCTGCCCGTATTCCTGCCATGTAGTCGGTGTGAGGAAGAGCGAAACGCTGGTCCGGTCGCAGAGTCCTCGCGGACTCTTTGGCGCCCTCATCGGCGCGCTCATTCCCCGCAATTCCTACATGTCCAGGAACCCAGCAGAAGATAATCTCGACATCTGCCCGGCTCGCCAAAACCGTGGCGTCACGGATATCGCGAACCAGGGGATGCGGAGATTCCAATGCCCCGAGAGCACTCAGGGCGCTTTGTGAGTCGCTATAGATCACAATCCAGTCTCCGAACCGGGCACGTCGCGTAATCTCCCGTACCGAGTGGTGTATTGCCACCAGCTCGGCCGTGAAGACAGACGCAGCGCCTGGTAGAGCCCCGCTGACTTCAAACAGAGGGGATACGGCGTGGAAGCCGACCCCCTCTGGGGACTTGGAGCCATCCGTATACACTGGCACGGTACCAGCGTGACACGATGTGTGCTCCAAAAAGGTCGAACGCAATACTCCCGGCGCAGTACAAGCTTTGGGAGCAGAGGCGTGGCGACAAATAGCCAAATGTGGTACCCTCCAGGGTGGCGTCCTGGGCAGAACCAGGGGCGCCACCGGCCCGAGAGCTATATCTACCTCTCGAAGGAGTTTCCTGGCCCTAAACCCAAAGGGCTTAGGGTATGACTGGCGTCTCTCGGCGGCATAGGCACCATCGAGATCAGCTGTAGGCTACTTTAAAATAAATTATGAAAAGATAACAATGATAAATTTGAAAAAACTAAAAAATTAGGAAACAATCTCCGGCATCGGGGAGAGGTCCCCCTCACCCCGGTGCAGGAGCGTGCAACCTACAAGAAAAACAAAAAAACAAAAAATAGAACCAACTTAAATAAAGGGGAGAAGCCCGGCCTCCCCCCAAAAGTCCACAAGTCAATGTGCACGAACCGTCCCAAGTACAAGGGACAGGCAGTAGCGACCCTGCCCATCCCGGTACCAGGACAGGTAACGTGCGCGAAGATCACCCAGACTGGGACATTCGACAAGAATGTGCTGAACAGTCTGGGGGGTGACGCAGTCGTCACAATAGGGCGCAGGCGAGCGCTCTATCAGATAGCGATGCATCACACGATGTAGCGGGCGGAAAATCTAGACTAACCCCCAATTGATCCAACCCGCTTCCTACACTAATCCGGACGTGAGAAATCGAAGGAGAATGAAACGGATTGTATATACAGTCCCTTTACTTACAAAAAATGTACAAAATATCTACAATAGAAAGGGGCGATTATATTATAGATCTCGTTACTCTTCACAAAAAATACAGCTAAAGGTTCCTATAAATATGAAATCCAAAAAAATAAATAAGTCCCACTTATTTATATTATTAATCGATCCTAAGAACAATTAAAAAAATCAAACAAGCAACCCCAAAAAATACGGACTACAACAGTCAATATATAGTTAACAAACAAGAAAAGAGAAGGCCTCACATGGTACAAAGAGGGTGGGGGATGTCCAGCCACCTGCCACTCGAGTGAGCAAAATCCCTATGACTTCCTAACAATTGGCACCTCTGCTCTTAATGGAAGTGAAGTGATCTTATTACTCTTGTGTGGCTATTCTAAGCCCTCTTTCCTTAACAACACTAGTAATATTTTGATTGCTATATAAAGATATATGGCACTAAGTCCTTTCCAGAATATGGTGCTTTGCTAAAATAATTTTAGCAAAGAAACTATCTTATAATAACATGCTAATCAATAAAAAACAAACAAACAAAACAAACCCATTCCGATTCAAAACACACATTTTTACAGAGGGAGGGAGAGGGTATTGAGAAAAGGGGTGGGAGAATGCCCCTTTTTACACACACTCACATTCGCTCCACCACAACGAGTGTGCCCGATTCGGAGACGACAGAAAGCAACCTGAAGCCGTCGTGGCATTGGGGGATAGGTCCATGGGAACAGTCGCGGCGCAATGGCACACAACTTTAAGTTCCCTTCCACCGTCTCCCATCTTCTTTGCCAAGCAGTCCAAAGAGCTGCCCGTATTCCTGCCATGCAGTTGGTGTGAGGAAGAGCGAAACGCAGGTCCGGTCGCAGAGTCCTCGCGGACTCTTTGCCGCCCTCATCGGCGCGCTCATTCCTCGCAATTCCTTCATGTCCAGGAACCCAGCAGAAGATAATCTCGACATCTGCCCGGCTCGCCAAAACCGTGGCGTCACGGATATCACGAACCAGGGGATGCGGAGATTCCAATGCCTCGAGAGCACTCAGGGCGCTTTGTGAGTCGCTATAGATCACAATCCGGTCTCCGAACCGGGCACGTCGCGTAATCTCCCGTACCGAATGGTGTATTGCCACCAGCTCGGATGTGAAGACAGACGCAGCGCCTGGTAGAAAGCTGACTTCAAACAGAGGAGATACGGCGTGGGAGCAGACCCCCTCTTCAAACTTGGAGCCATCCGTATACACTGGCACGGTTCCAGCGTGACACGAGGTGTGCTCCAAAAAGGTCGAACGCAATACTCCCGGCGCCGTACAAGCTTTGAGAGCAGAAGCGTGGCGACAAATAGCCAAATGTGGCACCCTCCAGGGTTGCGTCCTGGGCAGAACCAGGGGCGCCACCAGCCCGAGAGCTATATCTACCTCTCGAAGGAGTTTCCTGGCCCTAAACCCAAAGGCCTTAGGGTATGACTGGCGTCTCTCGGCGGCGTACGCACCGTCGAGATCAGCTGCGGATGCAGTGAAAGCTGTTGGCGACTGAGGGAGGCGCCGGGCTCGCGCCTACAGGCGAGTGATGCACTGCACGCGGCGCAGATCGAGTGGCATCTCCCCAGCATCAACCAACAGCCTCTCAATGGGAAAAGTGCGGAAGGCACCGGTCGCAAGGCGAAGGCCGGTGTGGTGGATCGAATCCACCTCCCGCAATAAACGCTTGGCTGCGGATGCATAAAACTCGCATCCGTAGTCGAGCTACGAACGAACAAAGGATCGATAAAAAAGTAGGGCAGTAGCCCTATCAGCGCCCCAAGCGCTGAACGTCACGGAACGGAGAATGTCCATGGCGCGGGTACAAGAGAACCTAAGGCTGCGAATATGAGCCTCCTAGGTAAGGCGTCGGTCGAATACAAGACCGAGTAAACGGTGCGACTCAATCACATTCAGGCGCACCCCATTAAGAAACAAATCTGGATCGGGGTGAAGCCGTGGATGGCGGCAGAAGTGCACCACCTTAGTCTTGGCCAAAGAAAACCGAAACCTGTGCGCTTCAACATAGCGAGAGACGCGGTTCAATGCCTGTTGGAGTCGACGCTCCAGAGTTGGCATCTGGGCCACGCCAAAAGAGATCTAAAGGTCGTCCATGTAGAGCGTAGCGAGAACATCATCTTTCGGCAGCACCGAGGTGATGCCTTTGATGCTCAGGGCAAAGAGTGTGACACTGAGGACACTTTCCTGCGGGACACCCTCTTCCTGCTCCTTTGGGCCGGAGAGGGCTCCCCCCACTCGTACGCGGAATCGACGATCTCAAAAAAATTCAGATATAAACATTGGGAGGCGTCCCCTCGCCATCGTGTGGAGAGTCTCCAATGAAACCATATCGCCATGCGGTAACATAGTCCTTCTCCGTTTCGAAAAACACCGTGGCGTAGAGCTGTCTACGAAGGAAAGCCTCGCAGACGGCATTTTCCAGTCAGAGCAGAGCATCCGACGTGGAGTGGAACTTGCAGAAGCCGCACTGTGCAGAAGACAGATGGCCTCCGCTGTCCAGGAAAAAGGTTAGTCTAAAAATTACCAATTTTCTCCATCAACTTGCACACGCAAGAGGTTAGAGAGATTGGGCGGAAACCGGTCAGAGTAGAGTCATCTCTCCCCGGTTTGCGAAAGGCGAGCACAGTAGCGATTCGCCAGGAATCTGGGAGAAGACGCTCCACCCAGATCCTGTTGAACAAATCTAACAGAAATGCCATGCCTCGCTCACCCAGGTGTCGAGGCATGACGTACGGGAAATCGTCCGGACCATGGGCAGTGTTCGCGCACGAAGCGAGAGCGGAGCGCAACTCACTCACAGTAAACCTGTCGTTAAAGGGTTCTCCACCTCTGGAGGTAAAGTCCAGCCGGAGGCCTTCCGCGACATCACGACGTGCATTGAATGCTGGCGGAGCATTATCACGGGTAGAGAATGCGGAAAAAGCAGTCGCGAAGGATTGCGCCAAGGACGCGGGGTCCGAGATTGCGGTCCCATTCTCTTGGAGAACGGGAGGGATGGTCCTGCGAGAACTTAACCCGAATCCTTTTGACTCGCCTCCACACCTCTGCTAAAGGGGTCTTCCCGTTAAGTGAAGACACGTATGCCAGCCAAGAAGAGCGGGGGGCGTGCTTCGAAATATACCGGAACCTAGCCTTAGCCCGACGAAATTCAGCCACAGTGAAATCGTTCGGGCGGCGCTTATAGCGCATGTAGGCATAACGCTTCTGTTTGAGGGCCGTCTCACACTCGGCCGACCACCATGGGAGTGGTCGGCGTGCAAAACGGCCAGACGTCCTAGGAATAGTAGTCCGGCCCGCGGCGATGAGGTTGCCGGAGAAGAACTCAACGGCCTCATCTACCGACTTAAACTCCTCGACTGAGATAGAAAATTCAGTCATTTCCTGAAATGCAGGCCACCGCACCCGCCCCAAGCACCACCGAGGTGGGCTCTCAGGCGTCAGTTGCCCTGATAATGATATTTGAATGGGAAAGTGATCACTACCATGGAGGTCATCGACCACCCCCAATCAAAATCAGGCTGTGCATCCGAAGAGCACAAAGATAGGTCAAGGCAAGAAAATGAAGCGGTTCTCGGACAGTGATGCGTAAACTCATCTACGTTTAGGACTCCCATCTCAAGCTCTTCGATCAGATCGGGAAGGACTTGTCCCCTGGGATTTATAATGTAAGCTCTCCAGAGAGGATGCCTGCCGTTCAGATCTCAAAGCAAGAGATAGGGCCTCGGCAACCGTACCACGACGCGGCGGAAGTCCCCAGCGTCGAAGTCAGCTGACGGTGGAATGTACACAGAAATGATAGTATACCTCCTATCCTGGTGCAGATGCACAGCCACTGCCTGAAAGGAGGTATCTAAAGAGAAAGGAAGAACAGAGACATCATGCCGGGTGTAAACCGAGCATCCCGCAGCCCGGCCATACCGCGGTAGTGGGGTCGCATGACCCTTATACCCCGGGAGGGCAGGTGGGGGGCACGCGCCTAGCCTGGTCTCCTGCAAAAAGATAGCTAACGGGGAACGGGACGAGATGAGCCTCCGCAGCTCCTCCCAGTTGGCCCGGAGTCCACGGCAATTCCATTGAAGGAATATGCCCTCCAGGCCTAGCTCGGAGGAGACGCGGGGGCCCTCCTCGAACAGAAGACCCTCACGGGAATGGCCGTACGCTTCCCGAAGGCAGTATCCCGGGCGCTGTTGGCCGAACAAAGCGCTGAAGGCGCTGTCGCCTTCCACGACTTATTGGGGGAGGTTGGTCTCGCCATGCGAGTCTTTTCCTCCCTCCACTTCGAAACCTTAGGCGGGCGTTGCGGCTTCGGGGGCGGGAGTGGGTCTCGAGGCCACTCCCTGTTTTCTCATCACACATTCGACCTTGACTGCCCCATGGTCGGCCAGCTCTAAGGTGATGTCCTCAATGGACTAGTCAACGAGTTCCCTCGCATAAAATACTCCTTTCACAAAGTTCATGGTAGAGTGCGGCGTCACACTCACCGGGGTGCCATGAAGTGACCGAAGAGCACTTATCTTGGCCGCCTCAGCAGGATTCGCCAGTCGGCTCCCGTCCGAGAAACGGGTCACCTTAGGCTCTCTACCAATTGCACTAGCTAATCCTCTCCTCTGATGGATCATGTTGCCATTGGATAACATGGTGCCATCAGTGGAGCGAATAACGAGGAAGCGTTTGAAGCCAGCGGGCTCGAAAACGCCAGGTAACCTCTGAATCAGGGGCCCCAATGTCATCGAGGCTCCGCCCTGTGCACTTTTGTTCTTAGTCAGGGGCTCCGCAACCGGAGGGGCAGAGGGGGCGGATGTGCCGATCTTGGCTTCATCACTTGCCAAAGTGGCAGCAGACCCATCCGTCCCCGTAGCCCCCGCGGATGGAGAGGAGCCCCGAGTCTTTTTTGTCTTTTTCTTTTTGTTTTTTGGAGAGGAGGGCGGGGAATGAACCCGCTTCTCTCCTCCGCCGGAAGGAGACCCCAGGCCAGATGGACCGGCCTCAGCCAGGTCCTTCTCCGAAATGGAGAAGGTCATGGTAGTCGCGGGGGTACCCGTCGGAGGAGATCCCTCCCCTCCTTGTACTGCTTCGGAAACCCTAGCCGTTTGAGGAGGACCTTGCATAGGGGAGGATTCGGGTTCGGTGCTTGGAACCGAGCCCGGACTCCCCCCCATGGAAGGCCCTACCGTCTGAGGCTGGGTTTCCTCAAGGACCATGTCTATCTCAGGGGGGCCTCCAGTTGGTCATCCCTTCCCCCCCAAGAAATCGCAGGTTCCGTTGGCAGTATCGTCACTAGTCTTGTGTGGGGAGGCACAGGCCTTGACCCCGGCAAGGTTCAATATTCTTGCCAATGGTCTTTTGAGGGAAGCGACCGAAGGGGCCTGGCTTTCCTCTCCCCCCCTAAGGGGGGTTGCCCTACCGAGCCGCTTCGATGTGGAGCGGCTGGCTAAGGGCTGCCTGCTGGCTTTCTTGGCAGTCCCCTTGGAAAGAACAGAGGGGACTGCCGCTGGAAAAAGGGAGATGCCTGAAAGCACCTCCAGAGAAGGGGGTGAGGGGGAGTCCCCTACACCCGTAAGCGAAGGAGAGAAGTAAGTCTCCTCTCCGGTTAGAGAGATATGGAGGGTCCCCTGCGCAAGCACAGGGTGGGGATGGGACCTCCATTTTGTTGGTGGAGCTGCCCGAGGGTAGCTCAGTTGGTGGCACAGGGAGAAGTAAGGGGAGATTTTTTTGTTTCTCATCATTGGGCATGGTGACCCTATTTGTTTCACGGGATGCAATCGCTCATCACCTCTTGCAGTTGCCCGCACTGCGAGAGGAGCTTACAGGCCTGGCAGAGCCAGGCGCCGCCATTTGGGACCACCCCTCCCGCCTGCTGGCCTGGCAGTCCATCGACATGGCGGCTCCACCTTAGACGCGGCGTAAAAAGATAGATTGTGAAGAGGAGAGGAAAAGGGATGTGAGGAAGGTATGGGTGGGGATGAAGCAGATTGTTAAAAAAACCCCATCCCGAACCGGAGTTCAGGGGTTAGGGAACGTTGTCCCCTCCCCCCTCAGCCCCGATCCGGGACGGTTGGCTTGAGAAGAAGGTCAGCATCTACCCTGTGAAATTAGAGGCTGACCAGAGAAAGTTGTGGGAGAGGTTGTATGAATAGCGATGAAGAAGGGGAGAAATACAGGTTATCTGAAGGAAGGAAGAGAGGCTAAGCTGGGACCGGACGGAGCGCTGCATACCGTCAGCACGGCTGCCAGGATGGCAAATCGCCGCGCCCCTTACGGGGGGCTGCTTTAGCGGCCTCCTTTGTCAGAAATATCACATAACATCTACTGGTGGTATCATTATTTTCATAGATGATTCTCATTACAGTACCAAACTTCCTCATGATGATGTGTATTGCATTATATGTGAAGCTTTGTAGGATATCAGTTATCATAAGTGTGTCTCTGTTTTATGATGATGTAGAGTACCCATCAGGTGTCCTGCTACCAACTTTCCTATTCTGAGTTTCTGAAGCAGTAGAGGGTGCTCCCCTCTGCGTCTCTTCAGCACCACAACAGCCAGTGGATGATATCTCAGGGGACCTGGTAGACCAGCTCCCAAGAACTAGAAGTTGCTTTTTTTTTTACACACATATGTGAGTTAATTTCTTGTTTGGACCCACGAGCCAAGATCCACCATCTACTGGGTCAGCACAGGAACTGGGCGCTAACCAACTATGACAGGGTACTCGTTTTAAAAAGCAAGCCCCGTGATGCAAAGGTTTTTCGGCGCCGGAGCTGACTCCACCCCCACAAGCATCCAGCACAGGACTACTCTAAAGAGTGATTCTTCAGGAGAACGGCACTGTTGACCCGCACTAGAAGCTTACGTTGGAGCCATTTGGTCTGGTCACAAGCTGACGACCCCTCTACTCCAGAATGGGTTAAATAGGGGACCCAGCTTCCCCTAGCAAGGCTCACCAGTTTATTGGCGATCCGTCCAGTATGGGTAGCCATCTTCGTCAATGTTGAGCGGAGTAGGAAGCTTGCCTCCCCCCCTAGCATGGCTCGTCAGATCATCGGGACACGCAATCCTTACCACCACATAAAGGCAGCTTACATTAGGGAGGTTGTCTAGTGGTCAAGTCCTCGCGGACTCTTTGGTGCCCTCCTTCCCCGCAATTTCCACATGTCCAGGAACACAGCAGAAGATAATCTCAACATCCGCCTGGCTCGCCAAAACCGTAGCGTCACGGATATCGCGAACCGGAGGATGTAGAAGCTTTGGGAGCACAGGCTTGGTGATAAATAGTCAAAGATTGTACCCTCTAGGGTAGCGTCCTGGGCAGAACCAGGGGCGCCAACGGTCCGAGAGCTATACCGAGATCTCGAAGGAGTTTCCTAGCCAGGGTATGACTGGCGTCTCTCGGCGGCATAGGCACCGTCGAGGTCAGCTGCGGATTCAGCGATAGCTGTTAGTGACTGAGTGAGGTGCCGGGCTCGCGCGTACATGCGAATAATGCACTGTACACGGCGTAGAACGAATGGCATCTCCTTAGCATCGACAAGTACGCTATCAATGGCGGAAGTGCGGAAGGCACTAGTTGCCAGGCGAAGGCCAGGGGGGTGGATCGAGTCCACCTTCCGCAATACACGCTCCGCTGCAGATGCATAAAATTCGCATATGTAGTCAATCGGACGAACAAAGGATGGATGGAAATCAAGGCTAGCCCTATCAGCGCCACAGGTGCTGTCGTCACGGAACGAAGAATACCATGGGCCGGGGGCAAGAGACCCTAAGGCTGCGAATATGAGCCTGTCAGGTGAGGCGTTGGTCAAATACAAGACCAAGGAAACGGTGCGAGTCCACCACGTCCAAGAAAACCCCATTTAGAAATAAGCCCGGTTCTGGTTGAATCCGTGGATGTAGCAGAAGTGCACTACCTTAGTCTTGGCCAAAGAAAACCGAAGCCAGTGCGCTTCGGCATAGTAAGAGACACGGTTCTATGCTTGTATGAGTCGACGCTAGAGTTGGTCTCTGAGCCGCACCAAAAGAGATCGATAGGTCGTTCACGTAGAGCGTAGCGAGAACATTGTCCGGCAGCACCGATGTGATGCCGTTGATGCTCAGGGCAAAGAGTGTGCCACTACGGACACTGCCCTGCAGAAAACCGTCTTCCTGTACATTGTGCCGGAGAGGGCTCCCTCCGCCCTTACACGGAATGGACGATCTTGAAAAAATTCACAGATAAAGATTGGGTGGCGTCCCCTCGCCACTGCCGTGTGGAGAGTCTGCATGATACCGTATCGCCATGAGATAGCATAAGCATTCTTCAGATCGGAAAACACCGTGGCGTAGTGCTATCTACGAAGGAAGGCCCCACAGACGGCATTTTTCAGTAAGAGCACAGCATACCCACGTCCAGAGGAACTTGCGGTAGCCAAACTGTGCGAAAGACAGGTGACCTCTGGTTTCGACAAAAAAAGCTAATGTAACATTTACCAATTACTACATCAACTTCCACAAGCAGGAGGTTTGAGAGATTGAGCTGAAATGGGCCAGTTTAGAAAGATCTCTACCCCGTTTGCGAACAGCAAGCACAGTATCGATTCGCCAGGAATCTGACAGGATACCTTCTACCCAGTCCCTCTTTGAACAAATCTAATAGAAAGGCCATGCCTCATTCACACAGGTGTCTAAGCATGGCATACGGACATCGCCCACAATCGGGGCGGTGCACGCGCAAGCAGCGAGAGCGGAACACAACTTACGCAATGTAAACCTGTCGGTTAAGGGTTCTTCGCGTCTAGAGGTAACGTCCAGTTGGTGACCTTCCGCGACATTAAAACGAGCATTGAATGCTGGCAGAGCCGCATCACGGCAAGAGAATGCGGAAAAAGCGGTTGCAAAGGACTCCGTCACGGAAGCAGGGCCCGAGATTGCGGTCCATTCTCCTAGAAAATGGAGGGGGCTCCGGCGAGAACCTACCCCGAATCCCTTTGACTCACTTCCACACCATTGCTAGAGGGGTATTCCCGTTAAGTGAAGACCCGTATGCCCGCCATGAAGAGTGGCAAGCGCGCTTCGATACCTACCGGAACCTAGCCATAGCTCGACGAAATTCACCAACAGTGAAATCGTTCAGCCGGCGCTTATAGCGCATGAATGCATAGCGCTTCTGCTTGAGGGCCGTCTCACACTCGGCTGACTACCATGAAAGTGGTCGGCATGCAAAATGGCCAGACGTTCTAAAAATAGTAGTCAGACCCACAGAGATGAGGTTGCCGGACAAAAACTCAACGGCATCATTAACCCACCTAAACTCTTTGACTAGGACAGAGAAATGAGTCATTTCCTGAAATGCGGACCACCGCGCTAGCGCTAAGCCCCATCGTAGGCCTGGAGGGACCAGGAACAAAGGGTGTCTTTCTTAAAAATGAGGCATAAGACGTCCCAGGAAGCGTCGGACGCACCGGGACCAAATCCTTAGCCTCGCGAAATGAGAGACGATCCTTGGCCTGAACACCCAGGATTTTCTTCTCAAGGAGATAAGCACCACATCGCTTCGAGGAAGCGGGTTGCGGCTCTCCGCAAGACACACTTGGCCACACATGATTTGGACTTATCGTGTACGACCTTGGAGCAACTTACACAGAATTCGTGTAACCCCGACTTGGTACGTCTGCAGGAGCGATTCGTATGACCGAAACGATGGCAGTACCAGCACCTCCGCGTCAATGGCACGAATTCCTTCACGCGGTAGCGATACGTCTGGCACGCACATATTAAGGGAGCCTGTCACGGTCGAATGGGATGTAGACGTGTAGGGGTGGGTCTCTAACACCTCCCGGTTTTCTGGTCACATGCTTGACCTTGCTTGCCCCGTGGTCCTTCAGCTCTAAACTGATGTTCTAATGAGTAGTCCAAGATTTTCCTCTCATAAAACACTCCTTTCACGATGTTCATGGTAGAGTACGGCGTCAAACTCACCGGCAAGCCATTAAGTCTCCGAAGGCACTAATCATGGCCGGCTCGGAAGGGTCCGATGCATTCACTAGAAAGCTCCCTTACAAGAAAGGCTCACCTTCGGCTCTCTATCAATCAAGCTAGTTGATGCCCGGCTCTGATGGATCATGTTGCCTTCGGCTAACATGCTGCCAGCAGTGGAGCGAATAAGCAGAAAGCTTTTGAACTTACAAGGGAACTTAAGGTTCTTTGTGACTCGTTATAATCATGATACGATCTCCAAACTGAGCATGATGCATTATCTCAGATACCAAGCAGTGTATTGCAACCAACTGGACCATAAAGGCAGACGCAGCACTCGGTAGGACCAACTGACTTCAATTCCCTCTAAGAACTTGGAGCCATCTGTGTACATCCAGCATCAGACGAAATGTGGTTACAAAAATTCAAACGAAATACTCCCGGTGCTGTGCAAGCTTTATGAGCAGAGACATGTTGACAAATAATGAGAGGTGGTACTCCGAAGGCTACATTGACCTCTAAAATGAGTTTCCTAGCCCTAAACCAGAAGGGCTTAGGTTATGATTGGCATCTCTCGTCAGCCATAAGTACTATTGAGATGAAGTGATCGCCATTGGCGCCTGCACATACAACGCATAATGCACTGTGCATGGCGCTGGGCATATAGCATCAACAAGCAGCGTCTCAAAAGGGGAAATGCAGAAGGCGTCGGGCAGAGACTGGTGTGGTGGATCATTTCTACCTTCCGCAATTCAAGCACAGCTGTAAATGCTTAAAACTTGAATATCATTAGTGATATAAATTTCTTGTTTGCCAGGTGGATTGTGTTGGTCAAGGTGGGAGAGGGCAGGGCAGAAAGGGAATTTTTCAAGTGTGAAGTTGGATTGGGTAACTTTCTGTTCTGAATCAGCATACTTGATTCTTTTTGTAGTTAGGGCATTTTATTTACTCAAGAGTTTGTACAAGAATAGATAGTTGTAAAAAAATTCTAGTTGGGCAAGACGAACTTGACAGTAAATTAATGATGGTGGACAAGTTACCCTTATGGGATAACCAGTAGGGCACCAATGAGAACCGAACCTTGGTTTGTGGTTAGTCAACTAGAAAATATTTCAAACCTCAAAAGAAGGAATCTATACCCCAATGTGTTCAAGGTTGTAAATGCTGAAAAATCTTTTGGTAGGCATAAATCCAAAAGGGCCGTCTTTGAGGGCAGCCAAAATATCAATGTTACACATGGTGGAAAGCCCCAATCAAATTGGATATGGCCCAAAATATTGGAATATAACTCAGTTCTTGAGTAAATTTCTGCCCTAATGGCTTTAATTAAAAGCAATAGGATTTCTTTACAAAAAATACTAAAGCAATAGGCTTGTGATAAAAAAATGAATAGTCTTAAAAATAAAGTAATAGGCTTTCTTTACAAAAAATGAAAGAAATAGGCTTTCATTTCCCCAGAAAAATCCTAAGGGGCCGACTTAACCAAAGCTTGTTTAACTGAAGCAAGAGGCTTCCCAGGAAGGGTAGGATTCAAGTGCATGAGTAACTTGGAAGACCTCTAAATGAATTAAACTACTTGGCTTGTTAAGATCCACAAACCAGGCTAAGTATGGCTGCACTCAAGGAAAACCTTAAACACAAAAACCCAATTAACTTGAAAACGAACAAATGCATATACGAGGGTATGGAGGTAGAGTCAAGATAGCACAGGAAAAGGTTTAACAAATTGAACCAGTAACCTCCAAATAAGGTAACTTGTTGCAAAGTTGTGGATAAATATTAGCAAACCCTAAGGCAGAAAATTGAAATGAAATGGTATCAAACTTGGGTTCTTTAATGGTGAAACCATCGAGGACATTCATCACACTAACCTCCTTTGCACTAAATTATATCCCAATTACTTATGGGTCTAATCTATCCTTACAGACATGGGTGTAGGAGGCGAAGGGGCAGGGAGAGGGGAACTGCCCTCCCCTGGATTCAGGAATCTGCTAAAATTCAGGCAAATGGGTTGGGATACTCGGGCATTTGGGAGAAAGAAAAAAATTCTATAATTTAAAAAATGACAAGAATAAGAAAACAGAAGATAAACTTGTATTTGTAACCAGGTAATAAATAATTGCCTATGAAAAATTATGATTATCATTTAGAGTATCCCCATTCGATTACAAAAATGATCCTACTCAATTCATTTTCTATGAATACAAGACTCCGTTTTCTCATACCTGCTGGCATCCCTCTGATGAGGGTGGAGGGAAACTCCAACTGTAAATAAAACTCCAGCAATCTCTGCTTCTACACAAGTAGTGTTTGGACCTCCGCATCCAGGGGCTATTTATGTAAGTTTCTAACATTTCAACAATTCAATTAACCTAATAAATAATCATTTGTGTGTTTGGTATGTAGAAATAGGAAGATAATTTATGAAAAATCGTTATTTTAGCTATATATTTATGGTGCACCTGTCAAGGTCAAAACATGTTTACGATTGAGGAAAAAAAGAATTAAAGGCACCGAGCCAGTTCCATTTATTGTCTTTTGTAAGGCAGGAAACTTTTCTCATGCTTGTTTTAGGGGTTTCATGGTGTAATGATGTATTTATATGAAAGATAATAGAACAACTATACCTGCCTCATCTTGTTCAGCAGAGAGGTCATTCTCGTGCTTGAGAAGACTCAAAACCTAACTTAGATCTACTAAGGGCCAGGATAGGCTCTCAGCATTAGGACTTCTCTGCATTGAAAGAGGTCATGCCAAGAGGGTAGACATTAACAATATTGTGGAGGTATTTGGCAGATGAAATGGAAGGGACAAAATGTTCTTCTAATTTATCCCCAAATATGCTATAACATGTACCAGTGTAATAAAGATTTGTATTTCTATATCTTTTCTGCATGTAGTTAATCTGTTATTCATGCCATATGTCATGAAAAATAATGTAAAAATAATCTGTGTTAATACTATCTTCCGTTTAAGTTGTGTACAATTTTAAAAGTTGCCCTTGCATTTTATTGTATTTGAGAGAGTTTGGATACTTTAAAACACATAAGATGATGTATGCATGAATACACTGAATGAAGAATAGAATACTAGCTACGTGTTTTTTTTAAACTTCTTTAAATTTGTTTCTACTATACATAATTTAACAGCTGTTTGGTGTATATTACACAAAAATATAGCAATTTGAAAAAAAAAACTGAGGAGTTTCTGAAATTCGGTGTTGCCTTCCCTAAATAAACCCCACCTCCTACGCCTATGCTTACAGATTTAATAATCCAAACTAACTTTACTCAAAATTCTCCACAGGAGAAACTATTCATAGTTTCAATATGGAACCCTAAGTTAAAAAAAAAACTAAATTATTTACAATAATCCTCCTTAGATTATGGAGACTTGGGACTTGAAGAGCAAAATCAAACACTATTAGTCAATAGTGCTAAGCAAATAGTATGGTTTTCATTTTTTGTCCAAAAATGCATTTGGTTGGTTGGATAGTAACTAGGCAGTGGGAGCAACCACAACTACTGCATGGGAATTCTTTTTAAAGGTAGTTGCTGAGGTAACAAAAGTTTCTGATAACATTAATTTAATTATTATATGAATATATAGTAATTTAATTATCTTCTAATTTGAAAATATGTCATTTAATATTTTTCTTTGTTGTTGTTGTTGTTGTTTATAGCTCCCTGGGATTAGATGGCATCTCTACTGCGTACAACCGCAGGTGAGATTAAGGGAGAATGCTTGGATCCTCCAGCCTGTGCTCTAAGCCCGGCCTATAATTAAATGGGGCTGCGCTTTCTGCTAGGCTGTCGTGAGGGACCAAGTGAGAGTGGAGGTGGTATGAATTGGATGCTCTTGGAATTTTAGAGCACCCCATGTGCTAGCAGTCCATGCAAGAGATAGGAACTGGAAATTCAATTGCAGCTTTACACCACACAGAATACATGCAAATGGGGTGGTCCCATTGCATCCAGGTGTGATTGTCATGTCATATCCAATTGGGAATGACTCCAACTTTTCTCTTGCCTTGAGAGTGGCTAGAATGTAGCCTTGCCCTGCTGGCCAATAATATTTTGTAATTATTTTTTCTTCATTAGCTTTTTTGCAAGTACTGAAATTTAGAAATCTTTTTATTACATTAAAATTTGCAAATAAATTTTGTATTAAATATTAAGATGGTCAAAATTACCTTTTGTTGAGTGCAGTTCTCCTGGACTTTTTCAGTAGAGGAACTTGGTAATGAGTCTTCTTCTTCAGAATGGTTTCTCTCTTCACTTTCATCAGGGAGAGGAATTTGATCATCCAGAAATTCTTCCTTAATTTCTTCTTTCATTATAATCTCTCCAAACTTTTCCTAAAGTAATACAAAAAATTATATTTAAGTACCCAAGAAATACTTGATAGTAACCAATATTATTTATACATAATGTAGGACAAAGAATAAACACTAAATGAGTTACCACAAGAGTATTAATATTAAAGTTTAATGACCAAGATTCATGTCTCATCATAATCTGGAAAGCCAAGTTGTATAATTAAATAAAAACCATGGCAGTTAACTGCATATTCAACAAATGAAGTGGTTGCCTACTAAAGTATTCCTAACCTGTGAAAGATTAAGCTTCCATTTGTTGTTCATATCAGTTGACTGTGCAGCTTATTGTGCCTAATAATAAGAGACTTAGTTCTCATCAGGACATCTGATAATCCTTTATCCCTAATACCTGGCATGTTTTGTGGCTCCTACCTGTAACTTTTCCAGCTGTTTCCTGTCTTTTCAAAACTGAACATGTATTCTAGGTGAGTTTAAACCAATGAGGTATACAAGGGCAGAACAATTTGCCTAGAAATGAACTACCTCTTTTTGTAACCTAAGAGTAACTAAATCTTTTTCTCTACTTCAATGCACTCTCTGGAGAACTATAAGTTGATGCTGATCAGCATACCAGTCTTTCTCCACCTCAGTGGCCATTAGATTATGCCTTTGTATATTCTTACAAATTGTTTGCATACCCAATGTGCATTAAATTACACTTGTCTAATTTGAATGGCATCTGCCACGTATCCAGTTCAGGTCAGCATCGCACTCACCAGTAAGCCATTAAGTGTCCAAAAGGCACTAATCATGGGGACCTCGGAGGGATCCGACGCATTTGCCAGAAGGCTCCTGTCCGAGAAACGTGTTACTTTCGGCTGTCTACCAATCAAGCTAGCTAGAGCTCTCCTCTGATGGATTATGTTGCCCTTGTCCAACATGCTGCCATCAGTGGAGCGAATAACCAGAGCTTTGAAGCTAGCAGGTTAGAAAATGCCAGGTAGTCTCTCAATGAGGAGCCCCAACGTAATTGAGGCTCTTGCGAATTTGGTCTTCATCTCGGCCCCCCAACAAAGGGGAGCATAGTGGTCGGATGTGCCGATCTTGCCTTGTGCGCTTGCCGAAATGGCATCGTATCAGTCCCTCCCTGTGCCCCAGTGGAGGGAGAGGAGTAGGGAATGAACGCTCTTCTCCCTAGCGCCAAAAGGAGCCCCTAGGGCAAAGAGACAAGCATCAGCAAGATCCTTCATTGTCCAAGATGGATAAGGTCTTGACTGTCAAGGGAGAACCAGCAGGAGGAGGAGGTCCTATCCTTGTGAGGCCTCAGGGACCAAAGTCACACAAAGAGAAGCTGAAGGCTAAAAATGAAGGACTGCAGAATGTTAGGGGGCATGGAGCAACAAGTCCTGCTCTTCCTTGTCCTCCTAAGGTTGGCCTTATCAACCTGCTCCCAATAGGAGTGGGCAATTTTGGGCTGCCAGCCTTCTCTCTTGACAGGCCCCTGTAATAGGAAAGGAGGGACTGCTGCTGGAAGGGAGATGGAGTTGCTCAAGGAGGCGTTCAAGAAGGGGGTGATGGGTAAGCCAACACACCTGTAAGCTTAAGAGAAGAGTAAACCTCCTTTGCAGTTGAAAAGGGTTGGAGGGGCCCTTGAGTAAACACAGGGTGGGCCACCTCACTTTTAGAGGTGGAGCTACCAAAGAGCTGCTACAAAGATGGCAAAGGGAAAGCTACTCTACTGGTCAAATTGGTGCCTCAATTTTCTTCATCCTTCCTGAAACCTAGGGAGGAAAATAAAACAATTGTACTCTTCTTTTGCTGCAGCTTCCCAACCTTTGAGTCCCTAATTGGGCACCAAATTTAAGTGGCAGGATACAATGTACCTACCACACCTTTTTCACTAGGGTTTGGGACTTGAACTGTTGGGTAATTAAAAGTCTACTTCTGGCAGCAAAGGAGACATATACGCAACCTTCTATCTTATTAAATGGAGTTGCACGAGGAGGCGTTCAAAGAAGGGAGTGATGGGTAAGCCAACACACCTGTAAGCTTAAGAGAAGAGTAAACCTCCTTTGCAGTTGAAAAGGGTTGGAGGGGCCCTTGAGTAAACACAGGGTGGGCCACCTCATTTTCAGAGGTGGAGCTACCCAAGAGCTGCTAAAAAGATGGCAAAGGGGAAGCAACTCTACTGGTCAAATTGATGCCTCAATTTTCTTTATCCTCCCTGAACCCTAGGGATGAACATAAAACAATTATACTCTTCCTTTGCCGCAGCTTCCCAACCTTTGAGTCCCTAATTGGGCACCAAATTTAAGTGGCAGGATACAATGTACCTTCCACACCTTTTTCACTAGGGTTTGGGACTTGAACTGTTGGGTAATTAAAAGTCTACTTCTGGCAGCAAAGGAGACATATACACAACCTTTTATCTTATTAAATGTATTTCCCCAAGTAAATTTACAATGAAAATGATACGTACACATAAATATTCACAGAATGAATAAATTATGAGACAGCGCTGTCAGACTTATTGCAAAACAACAAATTATATTGGAGATTTTAGTGGTCATGTTTGCCTTACAATCACTCTCCAAGTTGCATACTCTCATTGAATACAAAAATATATTTGATATCTTAAATCCACAGAAAGGAGTGGGGAAAAGGGAGGGAAATGGGAGGATAAGACTATTTTGAACCAAACTTCAAAACTGGCTCTGGCTTCCGCTTGAGTGTCTCGATGTGGTGGAGTGAATGTGAGTGTGTTTGTAGAGCCATTCTCCCACCCCTTTCCCAATACCCTCTCCCTCCCTCTGTAAGACCCTGTAAGGGGCGCGGTGATTTGCCATCCTGGCCGCCGTGCTAATGGGACTCAGCGCCCCGTCAGACACCGGCTTAGCCTCTTCTTTTTCCTTCAGTTTTCCTTTCAATTATTTCTATCATTCTTTCCAACTCCTCTTGCTATTGTTTTCCTTCTGCTTCTCCAAAATACCCATTGTTTGGGTAGTTTGTTAGCTTTAGGTAGATTTAGGTTTTTATTATAAACAGTTTAGTTTAGTTTAGTTATTTAGTACTTTAGGTATCCTCTTTTACATTTTTGTCTTTTTTATTTCACTTCTTCCTTCTCCTTTTCTTTTTCGACAGAAGTTGCGACTATGGCTTTGTTGGTCCCATAGTTGCTTGGTACATGACCAGGCTACGCTTTTGGACTGATTCATTCTTACTTCCACCTCAGTATGGGTCGGTGGATGCACCCACTGGGAAGCATTGTCTGCAGGACCGTGCCTTAGAGGAGGTTTGGTTGCCCAGGTCATCATTTTGTTTCTGGGAGGTCTTAGCATCGCAGTCCAGAGAATCTCCATTATGTGGCTCTGCTGTTTTTAAAATGATAGTGGGAGTTTGGGGGCAGTTACCCCATCTGGGGTGTATGGGTGCTCTTTGGACTCAAGATAACAATTTGGTGCATGCTCTCGGCTCCAGGGGCAGCTCAAAATAAAATATTTACTTATATAGGTAAATTTAACAAAAATAACTCCCAGAGATGCAGATCTCTGGTCATCGTGCCTTGGAACCTGACGGTGGAGGCTTTAATCCTTTTGGGTCAGAAGTCGATCCTGAGTTGGATTATGACTGATTTTTAGTCTTGAAAGCGATAGATAGTCCTCTTAGTAAGGCTGACATCTTTGATGTCTACGAGGATTTTGTTGAGAAATGCGGCGAACCTGCCCAAATGTGGCCACATAATGATGGTGCATTGATAGTCAAGGCGAAATCAAGCAAACAGCATCAGCAGATTAAGACCCTACAGTCTTTAGCTTCTGTATACATGTCCTCTGCTTCGTACCCGATATTTAACACATGTAAAGGTGTTAGCCGATCGAGAGAGTTAATAGATTACGATGTTGACAGGCTGGTATCAAAACTAACCAATCAGAAGGTTGTAAGTGCCCATCACATTTCCAGGTTTGTGAATAGTGCTAGGTAGGTTACCTACCGCCGCCATAATCCTGACCTTCAACAGATTGGAGCCACCCAAGTACATTAAGGCTGGCTATCTTAACATCCCTGGCAAGCCTTACGTTGAAAACCCACGGCAATGCTTCTATTTCCAACGCTTTGGCCATGTAAGCAAGTTTTGTAAACAGGCAAGGTTGTGTGTGAATTGCGGATCGGATTATCATGGGATGCCCTGTTCTCAACAGCCGTGCTGCAACATCACAGCAATGCACTTTCTTTCTCTATGAGAGAGAAGTAATTGCCATTAGAAACAAGAACAAGGTCAGTTTTAAAGAGGCCAGAAGAAGAGTAAAGGAGAGTATGTCCAACCTAGTGTGAGCTTTTCTGATGTTCTGCGTTCCACCAGGCCAAAGAAAGGGAGAAGCCAGAGACCTCCTACAGGTTCTCTTATGCCTGACCAGGTAAAAGGTCCTCCCTGTCCTAAACGTACATCTCCTCATGATAAACACTCTTGGTCAGCACCTAACAGTGCCTCTGAGGTTACCCACAAGAAGAGGAACCTTCCATCGTCTCCTGATTCACCAAGGGTAGTTAAGCACCTTGCTACCGCTCCAGAACATGTGGATGATGATCCTGTTAGTCCTCAGGTGGTATCCATTCCACCTCTGGACTTTCACCCTTCTTCAGCTCCAAAGCCAGTTATCACTCCACACCACCTTGTTGATACTGCTTTGGAATTCCTTCGATCCCTGAATGAGAAGAAACCAACCTTTGTTCCTTCTCAGGAGCCAGCTGTTGTGGAGGTTACCCCTCATCTGAGGAGGACTATCGAAAACTAGACTCCACATCCTTCTCTATCAGCATCGAATTCACAACTTTCGCCGATATCCTCACCACCACCATCACCTCTACCATCTCAACCAATACCACCAGCTGGGTCAACATAGTCTGTTCCCTTGACACCAGAACTGACCCCTGGAGTTGCTTCTATCTCTGATTCTCCAGTGAAGACAGTTCTCTCTTACAGCCACTTATAAAAATCTGATGCGCCACCTCTTAAAGATAAACCAAAGGCAAAACTCAAGCTTCCGATGCCTCCTTTGTCATACTCAAAGCCTAAGGCTAGTATGACATGAACTAATTCTGCTGGTAGTTTAAATCCAAAATCTCCTACCCCTAAGGGTAGGAAGAAAGCTACCGTTATGTTTAAACATTTTTTTTGTCCTTTAGAGCCCATCTGGCGACTGCGAACTTGGGCATAAGTCGCCGGAAATACGACAGCCTAGAACTAGGCCACTTTAAAATAAAATTATGAAAAAATAATGATAAATATTGGAAAAACTTAACAATTAGGAAGCAATCTCCGGCATCGGGGAGAGGTCCCCCTCACCCCGGTGCAGGAGCGTGCAACCTACAAAGAAAAAAAAAAAAAAAAAATAGAACCTGCTTAAATAAAGGGAAGAAGCCGGCATCCCCCCCAAAAGTCAACAAGTCCGCTGGTCAATGTGCACAAACTCATCCCAAGTACAAGGGACAGGCGGTGGCGACCCCGCCCATCCTGGTACCGGCAAAGATAACGTGCGGGAAGATCAACCAGACTGGGACATTCGACAAGAATGTGGCGAACAGTCTGGGGGACGATGCAGTCGTTGCAATAGGGCGCAGGCGAGCACTCCATCAAATAGCGATGCGTCACACGAGTGTGTCCGATTCGGAGATGAAAGAAAGCGACCTGAAGCCGTCGCGGCATTGGGGGATAGGTCCATGGGAACAGTCGCGGCACAATGGCATGCAACTTTAAGTTCCCTTTGACCGTCTCCCATTTTCTTTGCCAAGCAGTCCGAAGAGCTGCCCGTATTCCTGCCATGTAGTCGGTGTGAGGAAGCGCGAAACGCTGGTCCGGTCGCAGAGTCCTCAGGGACTCTTTGGTGCCCTCATTCCCCGCCAAGTGTAGGCCATGAATGGTCTTTTGCAGTCTCCTTCTTTTCTTATGTTCTTATGTTCTTAATTCCTACATGTCCAGGAACGCAGCAGAAGATAATCTCGACATCCACCCGGTTCGCCAAAACCGTGGCGTCACGGATATCGCGAACCAGGGGATGCGGAGATGCCAATGCCCCGAGAGCACTCAGGGCACTTTGTGAGTCGCTATAGATCACAATTCGGTCTCCGAACGGGGCACGTTGCGTAATCTCCAGTACCGAGTGGTGTATTGCCACCAGCTTGGCCGTGAAGAAAGACGCAGCGCCAGGTAGAACCCCGCTGACTTCAAACAGAGGGGATACGGCGTGGAAGCCGACCTCCTCTTGGGACTTGGAGCCATCCGTATACACTGGCACAGTTCCAGCGTGACACGAGGTGTGCTCCAAAAAGGTCGAACGCAATACTCCCGGCGCCGTACAAGCTTTGAAATAGCCAAATGTGGTACCGTCCAGGGTCGCGTCCTGGGCAGAACCAGGGGCGCCACTGGCCCGAGAGCTATATCTAGCTCTCGCATGAGTTTCCTGGACCTAAACCCAAAGGGCTTTGGGTATGACTGGCGTCTCTCGGTGGCATAGGCACCGTCGAGATCAGCTGCGGATGCAGTGAAAGCTGTTGGCGACTGTGGAAGGCGCCGGGCTCGCGCGTACAGGCCAGTGATGCACTGAACGCGGCGCAGAGCGAGTAGCATCTCCCCATCATCTACCAACAGGCTCTTAATGGGGGAAGTGCGGAAGGCACCGGTCCAAGGCGAAGGCCGGTGTGGTGGATCGAGTCCACCTTCTGCAATAAACGCTCGGCTGCGGATGCATAAAACTCGCATACGTAGTCGAGCTTCGAACGAACAAAGGATCGATAAACAAGTAGGGCAGTAGCTCTATCAGTGCCACAAGCGCTGAACGTCACGGAACGGAGGATATCCATGGCACCGGTACAAGAGACCCTAAGGCTGCGAATATGAGCCTCCTAGGTGAGGCGTCGGTCAAATACAAGACCGAGGAAACGGTGCGATTCCACCACATCCAGGCGCACCCCATTAAGAAACAAATCTGGGTCGGGGTAAAGCCGTGGATGGCAGCAGAAGTGCACCACCTTAGGCTTGGCCAAAGAAAACCGAAACCTGTGCGCTTCGGCATAGCAAGAGACGCGGTTAAATGCCTGTTGGAGTCGACGCTCATGAGTTGGCATCTGGGCAGCAACAAAAGAGATTGAAAGGTCGTCCACGTAGAGCGTAGCGAGAACATCTTCTGGCAGCACAGAGTTAATGCCGTTGATACTCGAGCAAAGAGTGCGACACTGAGCACACTTCCCTCGGGACACCCTCTTCCTACTCCCTTGGGCCGGAGAGGGCTGCCCCACACGTATGAGGAATCGACGATCTCGCAAAAATTCGGATATAAAATTGGCAGGCCTCCCCTCGCCTCACCCCTAACGTGTGGAGAGTCTCCATGATACCGTATCGACATGCGATATCATAGGCCTTCTCCGGATAAAAAAATAAAGAGCATGGCGTAGTGCTATCAACCAAGGAAGGCCTCGCAGGCGGAATTTTTGAGTCGGAGCAGAGCATCCAACATGAAGTAGAACTTGCGGAAGCCGCATTGTACATAAGACACATGGCCTCTGTTGTCCAGAAAAAAAAATGCTAATATAACATTTAATAATTTCTACATCAACTTGCCCACGCAGGAAGTTAGAGAAATTAGGCGTAAACTGGCCGGGCTAGAGTGATCTCTTCTAGGTTTACGAAAGGCGAGCAGAGTAGCAGTGGCCAAGAATCTGGGAGGATACCCTCTACTAAGATCCTGTTAAACAAATCTAACAGAAAGGCCATGCCTCGCTCACCCATGTGTCGAAGCATGGCGTATGGAACATCGTCCGCTTAAGACAAAAGAGCGGAACGCAACTCACTCAGAGTAAACCTGTCGTTGAAGGGTCCTCTGCCTCTGGAGATAAAGTCCAGTCGGCGTCCTTCCGCGATAACACGACTCGCAGTGATTATTGGCGGAGCAGCATCACGGCTAGAGAATGCGGTTGCGAACGATTCAGCCATGGATGCGGGGTCCCAGATTGCGGTCCAATTCTCCTGGAGAACTGGAGGGAAGTCCTGCGAGGACTAGCTTCGAATCCTTTTGACTCGCTTACACACCTCTGAGAGGGGTCTTAACGTCAGGTAAAGACACATATGCCCGCCAAGAAGAGAGGCGGGAGTGCTTCGAAATATATCGGAACCTAGACCTAGCCTGACGAAATTCACCGACAGTCAAAATGTTCGGGTAGCGCTTATGTTTGAGGGACGTCTCACACTTTGCTGACCACCACGGGAGTGGTCGGCGTGCAAAACGGCAAACTTTCTAGGAATAGTAGTCAGGCCCACGGCGATGAGGTTGCCGGAGAATAACTCAACGGCCTCATCTATCGACCTAAACTCCTCGACTGCGACATGTCATTTCCTAAAATGCGGACCATCGCGCCCGCCCCTAGCACCACTGGGGCGGACTCTCGGGCGGCAGCGGCCCAGAAAATGATATTTGATTGGGAAAGTGATCACTACCATCGAGGTCATCGATTATCCACCACCAAAAATCAGGCTGTGCATCCGAAGAGCACAAAGATAGATCAAGGCAAGAAAATGAAGCGGTTCTCGGGCAGTGATGCGTAAACTCATCCACATTTAGGACACCCATCTCAAGCTCGTCGATCAGGTCGGCAAGGACTTGACCCCGGGGATTAATCGAGTAGTCTTCCCAAATGGGGTGTCTACCATTCAGATCTCCGAGCAATAGAAAGGTCCTCAACAACCGTATCACGACGCGGTGGAAGTCCCTCGCGTCGAAGTCGGCTGACGGTGGAATTTACGCGGAAATAACAGTATATACCTCCTCTCCAGGTGGAGCGTATCTAAACCGAAGAGAAAAACAGAGACATCCTACAGGAAGTAAATCACGCATCCTCCCTCCCGGCCCCCATCCCGTGGTAGTGGGGTCGCAAAACCCTTATACCCTGGGCGGGGGAGGGGGCAAAAGGCACGCGCCTGGCATGATATCGCGCAAAAAGATAGATAACTAGCAACGAGACGAGCCTCCGCAACTCATCTCAGTTAGCCCTGAGTCCGCGTCAATTCCATTGAAGACTATGCCCTCTAGGCCTAGCTCGGAGAAAATGCGGAGAACCTCTTGGAAGAAAAGACCCTCACGGGAATGGCCGTACGCTTTCCCGAGACAAAACTCCGGGCACTGTTGACCAAATAATGCGCTGAAGGCGCTGTCGCCTTCGAAGACATATTATGGGAGGTTGGGCTCGCCATGTGTCCATTCCTCCCTCCGCCTCGAAACCTTAGGCGAGCGGGGACGCTTCGGAGGCGGGGGTCCCTGTTTTGGAGGATCCACCCTCTCCGATCTCTAGGAACCCAGGAAGATGGCCTAACGACCATATTCTGGGGTGTTGCATCCTGTGAGTCTAACGACTCGGTGGTGGCGCGCGGCCGTTTCGCCGGAAGCGAAACGGTCACGCTGGGGGAAACGAGGCGAGCTCTGGTTTTCGCCGGGGTTGGGTTTAAACACTTTCTGCCGCCAGCTTTACCAGGGGAGCGCCCGAGGTGGGTAGAACCCGCAGAAGGGTTCCGAATGGGCGCGGAAACGATCGTGCTCGTAGTCCTGGAGGGGCCAGGAGCAGAGGGTGTCTTTCTCAACATTGAGGCATAAGAGGTCCCAGGCAGCGCCGGGCGCCCGGACTAAGCCTTAGACTCGCCAAATGAGAGACGATCCGGAGCCTGAACGGCCAGGATTTCCTTCTCGAGGAGATAGGCACCACATTGTTTCAGGAAGAGGGAGCGGCTCTCCGCAATTGACACACTTGGTCACACAGGATTTGGACTTATCGTGTGAGGCCTTGGAGCAACTTACATAGACTTCTAGTAACCCCAACTTTGCACATAGACAGGAGCGAGCGCTTAGTATGGCCGAAGCGTTGATAGTAGTAACACCTACGCGGCAGTGGCACGAATGCCTTCACGCGGTAGCGATACCAAACGGCACGCACAGACTCAGGAAGCTTGTCACATTCGAACGTGATGAAGAGTGTAGGGGTGGGTCTCGAGGCCCCTCCATGTTTTCTGTTCAACCTTGAAGGCTCCATAGTCGGCCAGCTCTAAGGTAATGCCATCTCTGGAGTAGTCCACGAGTTCCATCGCATAAGCTACTCCTTTCACGAAGTTTATGGTAGAGTGCTGCGTCATAATTACAGGCGTGCCATCAAGTGTCTGAAAGGCACTAATCATGTCCCCCTCGGAGGGATTCGAAGCATTCGCCAAATGGCTCCCCGTCCGAGAAACATGTCACCTTCGGCTCTCTACCAATCACACTAACTAGAGCTCTCCTCTGATGGATTATGTCGCCCTTAGCTAACAGGCTGCCATCAGTGGAGCAAATTACAAAGAAGCATTTGAAGCCAGCGGGCTCGAAAACGCGGGGTAGTCTCTGAATGAGGGGTTCTGACATAATCGAGCTCCGCTCTGCGCAGTTCTGCTCTTCATTGGGAATCCCCACCCGGGAAAGCAACGGGGCTCAACGTGCCGATCTTGCCTTGGTCCTGCTCTTGCAAACAATGACCTCCTCCACCATAATAGCCGGAGAGATAAGTTAAACTTTGCTCTGCCTCCCATTTGATGCCTCTCTCTATGTCAAACAACTAAAACTCTTGGTACTCAAAGTACCATGTCCTCTTCCTGTCCCCTCATAAGTTGTGGAAGAAGACTTGCAGCTACCTGCACCATGTTACAATTACAATCTCTCTTACACTACAAAAGTAAACAATAAAAAGTGTGGAATTCTTACTTTCTAAACCACAAGCATTTTTATTAGATATATCAAGAATAGAATATATTTTGTTTTCAAGCATATAAACATATACCAAGTACTTCTTTAAGGGTATATACCCAGGAAATGCTATCAAGGACAATTTAACTATATACTTTCTACATCTTTTCACCCTACTTCATTTATTAGTACCATTTTTGAGGTTTCACTTACATTTTCATAATAAAGTTGATCTTTTTCATTATAAAGCCACTAACCAATTCTCATCCTTAAGGTGGTCAAACATAATTTAAAAATTAATTTTCAAGCTGAGGAATTACACCATACATTACCCCTCCTGCCATTATAATCTAGGGTAGAGACAGCAAGAGCGCTGCTATTGATACTGAGGGATCAAATGGCGTGCAAGGGATTGAAACAATAAATTTACCTCTTTGAGAGAGTCATCTTGTGCCATTATTTCATCACAAACACCGATTGTTCGTTCTTGAGTACTCAATTCTTGTTCATTTTCATCAGATGAAGACCCAAACTCTTGTTTGATCTTTTTAGCTTGGTTTTCTTCACAATTACCCTTAGATAAAGTCAAAGATCTTTTATATCTTATATAAAAGTTACTTAAATTAAATTAAATTTGTGCTGATAATGATATAAATAAAACTAGTGGAAATAGTGAAAGAAATTAACTATGTGAAATGTTACTCTTATAATCTTCTCTTACCTTTTTATCATCAAAATGGCCAACAAGTCGATCTACAAAGTATTCTTCTTTTATTTCTTCAATTGTTCTCTCATCAGTAGCATCCTGTATTCAAAAGTAAAGCTACTTTACTCACTTAACTAATATAATGTTACAAAGAAACTGAACACTAAAGCACTAGAAAACATCAGTTTGAGATGAGGTGGAGTCACTAATCACCATATACAAAGAATTCTACCACACTTCCACAAATTACACAACACTAGCTTCGCAACCAACACTATCTAAATGCAAATGCAGTATAAAACACTCAAAATCACTGCAAGACATACACAAACAATCGCATACTACACTTCCCCATTTATAAACCAGGACTAAAATTCCTTTTCTAAAATTTTAAGTGGAAGAGTAATGAAGCTGCATCATACAACAAGTTTGTAAAGAGAAATCTGTAAATAAAGTAGTGTAGAGAGAAAGTGAGAGTGAATTTAAGATATATAGCCAGAGATCCTATTGCAGGGATTGGGGAGAAGGGGGGCAGAGAAGTCTCCAGATGTCACCCAACATCCCCTTACAGATGTGACAAAATGATATTTTTTTTTATAGAGCCCATCTGGCAACTGCCCACTTGGGCATAAGTCGCCGAAAACACGACAGCCTAGAGCTAGGCTACTTTAAAATAAAAATATGAAAACAATGATAAAAATGTGAAAAACTTAACAATTAGGAAGCAATCTGCGGCAGTGGGGGAAGGTCCCCCTCACCCCGGTGCAAGAGCATGCAACCTACAAAGAAAACAATAACAAACAAAAAAAAAGAACCTGATTAAATAAAGGGGAGAAGCCCGGCCTCTCCCCGAAAGTAAACAAGTCCACGTGCACGAACTCGTCCCAAGTACAAGAGACAGGGGGTAGCGACCTCGCCCATCCTGGTACCAGGACAGGTATCGTGCGCGAAGATCACCCAGACTGGGACATTTGACAAGAATGTGGCGAACAGTCTGGGGGACGACGCAGTCGTTGCAATAGGGCGCTGGTGAGCGCTCCATCAGATATCGATGCGTCACACGAGTGTGCCCAATTAGGAGACGGCAGAAAGCGACCTGAAGCCGTCGCGGCATTGGGGAACAGTCGCGGCGCAATGGCACGCACCTTTAAGTTCCCTTCGACCGTCTCCCATCTTCTTTGCCAAGCAGTCCGAAGAGCTGCCCGTATTCCTGCCATGTAGTCGGTGTGAGGAACAGCGAAACGCTGGTCCAGTCGCAGAGTCCTCGCGGACTCTTTGGCGCCCTCATTCCCCGCAATTCCTACATGTCCAGGAACCCAGCAGAAGATAATCTCGACATCTGCCCGGCTCGCCAAAACCGTGGCGTCACGGATTTCGCGAACCAGGGGATGCGGAGATTCCAATGCCCCGAGAGCACTCAGGGCGCTTTGTGAGTCACTATAGATCACAATCCGGTCTCCGAACGGGGCACGTTGCGTAATCTCCCGTACCGAGTGGTGTATTGCCACCAGCTGGGCCATGAAGACAGACGCAGTGCGTGGCAGAGCCCCGCTGACTTCAAACAGAGGGGATACGGCGTCAAAGCCGACCCCCTCTTCAGAATTGGATCCATCCGTATACACTGGTACGGATCCAGCGTGACACGAGGTATGCTCCAGAAAGGTCGAACGCAATACTCCCGGCGCCGTACAAGCTTTAGGAGCAGAGGCGTCTCGACAAATAGCCAAATGTTGTATCCTCCAGGGTGGCGTCCTGGGCAGAACCAGGGGCGCTACAGGCCCGAGAGCTATATCTAGCTTTCGAAGGAGTTTCCTGGCCCTAAACCCAAAGGGCTTAGGGTATGATTGGCGTCTCTCGGCGGCATAGGCACCGTCGAGATCAGCTGCGGAAGCAGTGACAACTGTTGGCGACTGAGGGAGGCACCGGGCTCTCGCGTACAGGCGAGTGATGCACCTCGCACGTACAGGCGAGTGATGCACCTCACGCGGCGCAGAGCGAGTGGCATCTCCCCAGCATCGACCAACAGGCTCTCAATGGGAGAAGTGCGAAAGGTACCGGTCGCAAGGCGGAGGCCGGTGTGGTGGATCGAATCCACCTTCCGCAATAAAGGGTCGGCTGAGGATGCATAAAACTCGCATCCGTAGCCGAGCTTCGAACGAACAAAGGATCGATAAAAAATAGGGCAGTAGCCCTATCAGCGCCCCAAGCGCTGAACGTCACGGAACGGAGAATATCCATGGTGTGGGTGCAAGAGACCCTAAGGCTGCGAATATTAGCCTCCCAGGTGAGGCGTCGGTTGAATACAAGACCAAGGAAACGGTGCGACTCAACCACATCCAGGCGCACCCCATTAAGAAACAAATCTGGGTCGGGGTGGAGCCGTGGATGAAGGCAGAAATGCACCACCTTAGTCTTGGCCAAAGAAAACCGAAACCTGTGCGCTTCGGCAAAGCGAGAGACGCGGTTCAATGCCTGTTGGAGTCGACGCTCCAGAGTTGGCATCTGGGCCGCGCCAAAAGAGATTGAAAGGTCGTCCACGTAGAGCGTAGCGGGAACATCTTCTGGTAGCACCGAGGTGATGCCGTTGATCCTCAGGGCAAAGAGTGTGACACTGAGGACACTTCCCTGCGCGACACCCTCTTCCTGCTCCTTTGGGCCGGAGAGAGCTCCCCCCACCCGTACGTGCAATTGATGATCTCTCAAAAAATCAGATGTGGAGAGTCTCTATGCTACCTTATTGCCAAGCGGTATCATAGGCCTCCTCCAGATCGAAAAACACCGTGGCGTAGTGCTGTCTACGAAGGAAAGCCTCACAGACGGCATTTTCCAGTCGGAGCAGAGCATCTGATGTGGAGTGGAACTTGCGGAAGCCGCAATGTGCAGAAGACAGATGGCTTCCGCTGTCCAGGAAAAAGGCTAATCTAACATTTACCAATTTCTGCATCAACTTGCACACGCAAGAGGTTAAAGAGATTGGGCGGAAACCGGTCAGAGTAGTGTGATCTCCTCCCGGGTTGCGAAAGGCGAGCACAGTAACGATTCGCCAGGAATCTGGGAGAGGACCCTCCACCCAGATCCTGCTGAACAAATCTAACAGAAAGGCCATGCCTCGCTCACTCAGGTGTCGAAGCATGGCGTACGGGACATCGTCCGCGCACAAAGCGAGAGTGGGGAGCGCAACTCACTCACAGTAAACCTGTCATTGAAGGGTTCTCCGCCTCTGGAGGTAAAGTCCAGCCGGCGGCCTTCCGCGACATCACGACGTGAATTGAATGCTGGCGGAGCAGCATCCCGGCTAGAGAATGCGAAAAAAGCGTTCGCGAAGGATTCCGCCACGGACGCGGGGTCCGAGATTGCGGTCCCATTCTCCTGGATAACGGGAGGGATGCCCTGCGCGAACTTGCCCCGAATCCTTTTGACTCGCCTCCACACCTATGCTAAAGGGGATCTTTCCCATTATGTGAAGACACGTATGCCCGCCAAGAAGAGCGGCAGGCGTGCTTTGAAATATACCGGAACCTAGCCCTAGCCCGACGAAATTCAGCGACAGTGAAATCGTTTGGGCGTCGCTTATAGCACATGTAGGCATAACGCTTCTGTTTGAGGGCCACCTCACACTCGGCCGACCACCATTGGAGTGGTCGGTGTGCAAAACGGCCAGACGTCCTAGGAATAGTAGTCAGGCCCACGGCGATGAGGTTGCCGGAGAACTCAACGGCCTCATCTACCAACCTAAACTCCTCGACTGAGATAGAGAATTCAGTCATTTCCTGAAATGTCTGCAACCGCACCCGCGCCAAGCACCACCGAGGTGGGCTCTCAGGCGGCAGTTGCCCTGAAAATGATATTTGAATGGGAAAGCCATCACTACCATGGAGGTCATCGACCACATCCCGAATCAAAATCAGGCTGTGCATACAAAGAGAACAAAGATAGGTCAAGGCAAGAAAATGAAGCGGTTCTCAGACAGTGATGCGTAAACTCATCCACATTTAGGACACCTATCTCAAGCTCTTCGATTAGATCGGCAAGGACTTGTCCCCTGGGATTTATTGAGTCATCTCCCAAGAGAGGATGCCTGCCGTTCAGATTTCCAAGTAATAGAAAGGGTCTCGGCAACTGTGCCATGATGCGGCCAGGTCCTTCTCCGAAATGGAGAAGGTCCTGGTAGTCGCTTGAATGGGGAGCGGTTGATTATGGGCTGCCTGCTGGATATTTTGGCAGGCACCTTGGAAAGTAAAGTGGGCACTGCCGCTGGAAAGAGGAAGGTACCCAAGGGCAGCTCCAGACAAGGTGGTGAGGGAAAGTCCCCTACATTCGTAGGCAAACAAGTAAAGTAAGCCTCCTCTACAGTCAAAGAATTTTGGAGGTTTCCCTGTGAAAGCACAGGGGATGGGGGGAGGCACTTTCATTTTTCTAGTGTACTGCCCGAAAGAAGCTCCCTTGAAAGGTGAGGGGGAAAGGGAAAGAGGTATTTTTTAAATTTTCATCATTGGGCATGGGGATCCTGTTCCTTTCACGGGATGCAGACGCTAATTACCCCTTGCAGTAGCCCACTTTGCAAGGGGTGTGTACGGGGCTGGCAGAGCCAGGTGCCACTATTTAAGGCCACCTCTCCCACCTGGTGACCTAGCAGCCCTTCAGCATGATGGCTCCACCAAGTGAGAAGGAAAGGGGATGTGAGGAAAGTATGGGTGGAGATGAAGCAGGTTGTTAAAAACCCACCATCCCAAACCAGAGCTCAGGAGTTAGTGAACATTGTTCCCTCTCCCCCTCAGCTCCGATCCAGGATAGTTAGCTGAGAAGAAGGTCAGCATCTACCCTGTGAAAATAGAGGCTGTCCAGAGAAAGTTGTGGGAGAGGTTGTAAGGGAAATTAGGAAGCAGGGGAGAAACACAGGCTGTCTGAAAGAAGGAGAAGAGGCTAAGCTGAGCCGGACGGGTCACTGAGTCCCGTCAGCACAGCAGCCAGGAAGGCAAATCCCCGCGTCCATTATGGGCAACCAGTCATTAGGAAAAAAATTTAGCAACCTCTAAAGGCAGATAAAAGGGATAAGTGAATGCAGTTACACAAATAGATTAGCAGAAAGATCATACATTAATCCAAAAGCATTCTGTATGTACTTAGAACCAAAAGATGACCAATTAGTTCAAAATTATTTAAAAAAGGCAACTTTCTTGAATAATATTTTGCTTCAGTTTTTAACAAGAATATCAAATTTAAATGAGGAAACTCTAGAAACCTTTAAAAAGAACATCCTTAAAATGAATGAAATAATAGTTACAGCAGATGATGTCAAAATATTCAATTAATAAATTAAGTTCTGATGAAGCTAGCAGGGAGGTTGAGGAAATGTACGCACAAAGTATTAAGGAAGTTAAGAATGAAACTTCCGCTTTACTTTCTTTTCAATTTAATTATTGTCTGGAGGCAAATTATGTTTGCAGGCATCGGAAACTAGCCAATATGTTTTCCATATTAAAAAAGGTAGACCTGAGGAAAAGGAGAATTATCAGTCAGTAAGCTTAACTTCATATATGTAAAATAATGGAGTCAATTATTGATTTAAAATTACACAACCATTTGGAGATAAATCAACTTTTAGTAAATAGTCAACATGGTTTCAGGAAAGGTAGGTCTTTTATCACTAGTCTGATCATATTTTATGAGCATATAGCAAAAGCTGTTGATTCAGGGTCTAGCTATGATGTGATATATCCAGATTTTTCTAAAGCCTTTGATAAACTCCCATTCAACATCGTTCTTTCAAAGATAAAAGTTATGCATAACCATGAGAAAATGATAACTTAGATTAAAAATTGATTGACAGATCATAAGCAAAGGGTAATTTTAAATGGGGTGACATCCAACTGGATATTGATAACTAGTGGAGTTACTCAAGGTGCTGTTTTGGAATCTCTATACTTTATAATTTTCATAAAACCTTAGGTTTCGGAATGAATTGTTAAATAAATTCATTTGCAGATGATAATAAAGGATAAGGAAGACTCAAACTGTTTAGAAAATTGTCTGAATATGTTAATTAAATGGTGTAATGAATCAGGTTGAAGTTTAGTGTTGCCAAATGCTGCATTTTATACTTTGGAAAAAATAATCCCCAATTTAAATAATGTGTCTAGGAGTGGCATCATTTAGCAGGCAATCTGTCTCAATGTGTAATTCAGAGACAATGTTAAAACTATACACATCATTAGACAGACCAATATTAGATTATGCTGCTCCCTTTAGGTCTCAAAAAATAAATTAGAGATATAGATATAATAGAGCAAGGTACAATGTTGCTATACAAAAGTGATGAATAAACATCTTAGCTATAATGATAGGCTTAAAAAACTCAATTTCTTTTCTTTTAAACATAGAAGGAAAGGGAAAAATAAATAATTTGATAGGTGTGACAGCAACATGAGGACATGACAAAAAGATGAAGAGTTAGAAATTCAAAATGGTAATGGGAATATTTGCCTTTCAGAAACACTATCATTCAAGTCTGGAACAATCTATCACAATAAGTAGTCAGGTCTCCAAATAGAGAAATCATGAAGAACAAATTAGATGAATATTTTTAAAAGAAACCAAAGTTAAAATAACACAAATATTGAAGGGGGTTCAACCCAAATTAGTCTTATTCTAAATAGGGCCTACCATGTATGAGCTTTTATGGCTCTCTGTAGATGCCAATAAATTTTGTTTGTTTAGTTGTTTTTTTCAGACAATTGTTCATCAGTTACAATTAGATTTTCTTTCACTGTTATTTTTAAAATATCTTGATCAAATTCAACTAGTCATCGCTGGACAGGGTATATCTTTGTGATCAACTTTTCCAAGAGAAAATCTGAACCATCTTTGGCACTGGTTTGCAATTCCTTAAATGTATAAGTGATGCAAACTTACTGCTGTTAACTTTTTATAAACTCCCAAAGCATAATGTTGCGATAATGCTCTTTTAAACATTATTTAATAAGGCACAATGAATTAATAGATATAAAATTATAAACTCAGAAAAGTACTACTTGTGTACATCACACTGAGGGTAATGATATACTAGTCAGGCTGAGTCCACCTCCCCTCTCCAAATGTCCAATCCCATTCTTCTCTTCCAGGATGCATGGAGCAGAAAAGATGAAGAGAGGGCAATCCGGGTGGGAGACTCAATAGATTTCTATCGTACCCCCATTCATCTCTGTCTCCCCCTACAGGAATATTTTGCAGCAATTTCCATAGATTAAATTAAAAATAAAAGCAATAAACTCATGATTGAAAATAGAGAGAATAATGAAGAGTTAATTGGACAAACGATAGGTGAGTGCAGCCTGTGTGTAAGTAGGTATGGTTGAGTGTGTGTTAGGGTAGAGATGTTTGAGTGTGGCTGAAGCTCCTTGACTGTGATTAAAGCTCCTTGGTGCTGGCAAGACACTAGATGGATATCTCTGGCTTTGAGAACCAGTGGCAGCCAGCCTTGACCCTTACTTACATTCTCACTAGTGAGAAAGGACCATTCTGGAGTATGGGGCATAGGAATTTGCTCATTACACTCTCCACTGTAGTAATTGGGACTAGTGCCTCCCAGTCTCCAAAAACATGGTTAGAATCCACACATCATAGATCCCTGACCACGGAACACAGCAAGGAATTCCTAGAAGAAAGCAGGTCCGCTTTCCTTTGCCTTATTCATCCCCCCCCCCCACTCTTTTTGCATGATTGGATCCAAAATACATTTATTCTTTGATGGATGTACTTATATTTAAGCATTAGCCAATTTGTGTTGGCCGATATATATTAGCTAAGTATTTTCTGTAGTATATATATACATATTT
Organism: Ceratothoa steindachneri; assembly: GCA_963969495.1. Lineage (NCBI taxonomy): Eukaryota > Metazoa > Arthropoda > Malacostraca > Isopoda > Cymothoidae > Ceratothoa > Ceratothoa steindachneri. Next base: position 5,715,537 of record OZ018333.1, on the reverse strand, counting down.
ATTTATTTTAGGTGATATTTAGATTATAAAGCTGTATATATATTTTGGGGGTATTTATAATTGTGCTCATTTGAAGTTTGCCATTTTGCCCTTGAATACCTGGTGGCTCTGTTGGACTGGCAAGGATTGTAGTGCAGGATCTAGAACCTGCCGCTACAATGAAGTTTCCGATACAATGAAGTTTTAGACTTAAACAGGTACCTAGGCTTCGAATTTCAGACTAGGCTAGCATAAAAAACTAACCTGCATTCCATTATTTCTAGCCATAAAATAATGCTAAACATGAATATTTTGGCCTTATTTATAGGATAACCTTGTAATTACCTCAAATGTCAATGGGTATTTATTATAGCATGACACTAGATTGATTAAGAAAAAAAATTTCAATCTGAATTGATAAAAAACAAAAGTATGATTAAATGATAGGAAATTTTAGTAATTGTTAAGATTACCTCTATGCGAGATTTCCTAGGCTTTTGTTGCACTAAAAAACACTTAGAGCATCATTTTTTCCTCACTGTTATTGTTTTATAATCAGAGTTCATCATTTTTATGACACTAAATAGTATTAAAGAAGTAAGGTCCTAACCATACTACAGAATTAATTCCAACCTAAAATAATCATTTCTAACCAAAATTAGATTAGTTAATAATTGTCTAAGTAAGTAACCTAACCTAGTTGAGGTTATTTTAAATTGATTTAGTAATAATTAACATGGTAGTTAATCTGAAAAATAACAAAAATGTACTCTCACTATTATTTGGAGAAAATGTTAATATTAACATTGGGTTATGCAAAGAGAAAATCATAGCAAATAATTTAACTTTAAATTTTTAATGCATGTTCCCTTATTTAAATTTGTATTACTATTTAAAGTATTTTCAATGTTTTTCATTTGAAAAAATCCTGAGCTAATCTAAATTTCAATAATTTTTTATTCTTTTTATTAATAAATTACCTAAACAAAACTATTAAAATGTTTCTACTGTGAATAACTGGGAATATTTGCAATAAATGCCACAAATACATAACAAAGCACACTTTCTCAAAATAATAATGGATCAGGTGATCTGACTTAAAATAATACTGCTGCAAAGGGTTAAAGGTTTCTTGAGACAAGGAATAAATTGCCTGAGACATATGGAGTTGAGCACACCATTAAGTTTCCAATTATGACTAGCACAATTATTTCAACATCATATCAGGTGATTAATTAACATTACCAAATTTGGGTTAAGGTAGTAATTGCGAGAATGACTTACAGATTACCTGTATTTGAGTATCATAGTGATTTCACATAAAAAAGGCAAAGTCTGCTTGCCAATGTCAGGTAATAAATATGAGATGCATCAAGATCCAAAGAAACTAACATAACTAAATCTCATGCTATCCTTTAAAACTTAAAAACTGATTTCCTTTCATTAATTATTTGAGGCAATAATTGGAGACCAATTATGGCAGAACAGACAGTGATACTAATGAGAAAGGTCATTTTACATTAGGAGTAAAATTATGAGCTATTCAATACAATATTAGAAAAATAACATAACTCACCAATTTATTATCACATATTTCATAAGCAAATAAATTATTTTCATCCATATTTTCTTAAAATGTCTATGCAGATATTCAATAAGTTCCTGCTGGATAAATTTCCTTTATATACAAAACCTTTTAAGCTTTTATATTGACTATATTGTTTTAGCTTTCTTCTTTCAAAGATCCTTAAGGTAAGAGGGAAAAAAGTGATTCTACCATCATTAGCTGAAATATACCATCTGAAATAAAATAATGTGCAACTACATGAGGAGGCTAACGTAACATAATTTCATGGATGACAAAAGCAGCATTAGCCTATTAAAGGTCAGCCACATCTGTCAAAACCCTCCCACAAACTGTATCCATAGGACAATGTCAGATCATGCATCTACAATATACAATTTAAATCATCTACAGGAATGCATCAAAGACAAAAAGCATCACCATCAAGGCTCATCAAAATTAAAATCACCCCGAATATACAATAATTAAAAACTGCTACAGCCTTCCAAATAAATACACTTTCAATTTAAAAAAAGTTAAGTCACATTGAGATAGTTAAGTATTGTATGGAGCACAAATTCATAGCAGCTACCAAATGCTGTATTGACACGAGGCTTTAATTCCAGATACACTAGTGAAAGTTTTAAAGTGAGTAAAAATCAGTTATTAAATATCATTATTATTTCAATCCATAGGGATTAATCATGAGAATACCTCACTCTTACACTAATCCTAAGATTCCAAACCTGTTACCATATTAGTTCCACCAAAGTACCATATTTTTTAATGAAAAGGTTTGCATCTGAACTGCTATATAGATAAGTCTCAGAAATTAAATATATACTATTTTAATTTATAAACAAAAACACAAATAAGACAAGAGCAATAAAAAGGAAACACATGATCAGGCACCAGAGGAAAGCCCACTAATCCAAGGCTAGCACATACACCCCAAAACCACTGGTGGCTCTGAGTGGCAGGAAATTGTTAAGACTGGCTGTGGATGCAGTGAGAGCTATTGGCAACTGAGGGAGGCGCCAGGCTTATGCATACAGGTGCCTTATGCATTGTGTATAGCGCAGGTTGAGTGGCACTCTTCCCAGCATCAATAATTAGGCTCTCAATGTGTAGAAGACAATGGTCACCAGGCAGAGACTGACATGGTCGATTGAATTCCCCTTCCGCATTACACATTTGGCTAAAAATGCATAAACATAAAGTAAACTCCTACCAAAGGATCAGTATAAAAGTGAGGTAGTAGCCCTATCAGCACTCCAAGTGCTGAACATCACAGAAAGAATAATGTCCATGGCATGGGTACAAGAGTCTTCCCAGTGAGGTGTCAATCCTAAACAAAATCAAGCAAACGGTGGTGGCAGAAGTGTGCCACCTTGGTCTTGGCCAATGAACACCAAAACCTGTGTGCTTTAGCATAGTGAGATGGAATTCAATGTCCATGTAGTTGACAAAACAGAGTTGGCTACACTAAAAGAGAACTAAAGGTCATCTATATAGAGTGTAGCAGAACATCTTCCAACAGAACTGACGTGATAACATTGATGCTTAGGGCAGAGTGTGACAGTGAGGACACTTTCCTGCAGGAAATGCTCTTCCTGCTCCATTGGTCCAGAGAGGTCTCCACCCTACCCATATCTGGAGTGACAATCTTGCAAAAACTGAAATAATGATTGTGAGGCATCTCCTTACCCCTATCATATAGATACAAAGAAAAGCACTATCCAGGGACCTATCAACTCTTCCTATCTCTTCTCGGCCCAATATACAACACCCTTATCATTCCCACCTTATACTCACACGTAACACATCACTTCATCCTATAGAGAGTCTTAATAATCCAGTATTGCCATACAGTATCATAGGCCTTTTCTATATAAAAAAAACTGCAGTGTATAGTGCTGTCTATGAAGGAAGACTTCAAAGACAGCATTTTCTAGTGAGAGAAGAGTATCTGACATGAAGAGGAACTTGCAGAAGCTACACTGTGCAAAAGACAGGTAGCCTCCGCTGTCTATGAAAAAGGCTAATCTAATATCTACCAATTTCTCCATCAACTTGCACATTCAGAAGGTTAGAGATAGTGGGAAGAAACACAAGCGTAGAGTGATCTTTCCTTAGCTTGCAAAAGGTGAGCACATTAGCCATTAAGATACCTTTTGTCCAGACAATGGTGAACAAATCTAAGAGAAAGTCCATGACCTGCTCACCTAGGTATTAAGGCATGTCATACAGGACATTGTCCAGACCAGGGGCAGTGTCCATGATTGAAGTGAGAACAGAACACAACTCGCTCATTGTAAACCTTTCATTAGAGGGCTCTCCGCCTCTGTAGGTATATTCCAGTTGCTGGCCTTCAGCAACATTATGATGTGCATTGAATGCTGACAGAGGTGTATCCCAGCTAGATAATGCACAGAAAGCAGTCACAGACATTCTGATGGATGGGGAGTCCTGCAAACTTGCCCTGAATCCTTTAACTTGCTTCCATACCTCTGCGAGAGGGGTCTGCCTTTTAATTAAAAACACATATGTCTGCAGTAAGAGCAGTGGGAATGCTTCAAAACAGCCTTATCCACTAAGCTAAACTCTTTGACTGGGATAGAGAAATTAGTAGTTTCTTGAAATGCAGACCACATCACCAGTGCCAAACACTATCAGGAGCACAGTGGGGCATCTTTCAGGAAGCAAACATCCATAAGAATATATTTAAATGGGAAAGTGATCACTACCATAAAAATCATCAACCACCTCCCACCCAAAATCAAGATGTGCATTCAGAGAGCACAGGGATAGATCAAGGCAGGAAAATGAAGAGGTTCTGAGGCAGTGATACATAAACTCATCCACATTTAGGACACCTCTCTTCAGCTCATATCAGCTCAGAAAGGACCTGACAACTGGGATTGATCGAATATGCTCTCCAGAGAGGGTATCTACCATTCAAATCCAAGGGCAGTAAAAAGGGGCAGGCAACTATGCCAGGATGGGGTGGAAGTCCCCAGCATCTAAGTTGGCTGATGGTGGAATGTATACAGAAATAAAAGTATACTTCCTCTTCAAATGCAACTGTACTGCTACTCCTTACAATGAGGTATTTATAGCAAATAGAACAGAGAAATCATCCTGTGTGTAAATGGCACATCCTCCTGTCCAGCATCCCATCCAGTGGTGGTGGGGTCACCAAAGTCTTATACTCTGGGAGAGTGGGCAGGAGGCATGCACCCAGCAGGGTCTCCTGCAAAGAAGATACCTAATGAGAAACCAGAGATCATCTGCAGCTTCTCCTAAATGTCAAGAGTCTGTTACATTTACATTAAATATGCCACTCAGGCCTAACTCAGAGATGCAAGAGCCATTTTCAAAGAGAAGGCTGTCACAAGAATAGATATACGCTTCCCAGAGGTAGATATGTGGGAGGAGTTGTCTTAAAAAGTTGCTGAGGGCATTGTTGCCTTTGAGGACTTATTGAGGTAGGTTTGGCTTGGTATGTAAGTCTCTTGCTCCCTCCTTCTCAAAAGCTTTTGTAGGTTCAAATCCAAAGACAAAGCCGTACCTGTTGCCATACTTCTCTTTCAAAATGAGGCCATAATTTCAGAAAATTTCTATTAAATTTACTGAAAAATTATGATAAGTCTATTAAAGATTAAAAATGTATATACTCAAAGCACACATAACTGTGTAGGGGGCCAAAAAATTTAGACTAACCCCAATCGATCCAACCCGATTCCTACACTAATCCGGACGTGAGAAATCGAAGGAGAATGAAACGTATTATATATACAGTCCCTTTACTTACAAAAAAATATACAATGATAATTACAATGGAGAGAGGTGATATATTAGAGATCTCTTTCCTATTCACAGACAAAATATAGCTAAATTTGCTTTATACCCGTAAAAAAAAAAAAAATCCTACTTACAAATCCTATTAATTGATCCTAAAAAACATTAAAAAATTCAACAGCCCCCCCAAAAATCTGGACTAAGACAGTCAATCTATAGTTTACAAATAAAGAGAAGGCCTCACGTGGTACAAAGAGGGTGGGGATGTCCAACCACTTACCACTCGAGAGAGCAAAATGCCTACATCTTCCAAACACTTGGCACCTATGCGCTTGATGGAAGAGAAGAGTGATCTTATCATTCTTGAGTGGCTATTCTAAGCCCTCTTTCCTTAACAACACTAAAAGGGCTCTTCGTTAAATTTACTTAAGACAAAGTAATATTTTGTTTGCTATATAAAGATATATGACACTAAGTCCTTTCCAGAATATGGTGCCTGGAAAGAAAAAAACATCTTATAATAACATGCTAATCAATAAAAAAACAAACAAACAAAAAAACCAAACCCATTCCCATTCACACACACATTCTTACAGAGGGAGGGAGAGGGTATTGAGAAAAGGGGTGGGAGAATGGCCCTTTTTACACACACTCACATTCGCTCCACCACACCCCTCCTTCCTTAAGCCATTCAACCACAGTCACTCTCAATCCTTACTCACGGTACCTTTTATACTCAATCGCACCCTTCTGCACCCATTCACACTCGTCTACTGGTCCCTGGCTACGCGTAGCAATCAGTCGGGGTTGTTACTCAGTCTTCCTGTCAGTCTCATCGTCCCTATTAATCATCTCATCAACCATACTCTTAGCCCTCATTACCAGTTCTCCCATCTCATGACAGAATTCTTTCATACTCTTCCGTTCAGAACCTTCACTCTTCATACCCCCCATTCATCAGCTCCTCACTCACAGCTCTCATCCAACTCAAGGTACACTCTTGCGAAACAGACAGGTCACTCATATCCCCTGTATTCTCAACAGGCATACAAGAAACCCCTTCAACTGGTTCCCACCAGAAACCTGAAAAATCAGCCCCTTCATCATTCACTACATCAAACTCACCCCTAGCCTTACCATTCATAAAACCCGAAAAATCAGCCACATAGGTTCATTCAGCCCAAACACACTATCATTCATAGTTTCCAAAACCAGAAAAATTTGGCACAGGCAGCTCACTCACTCGTCTACTTATACCAGCCAAATCACTCACCTGTTTACGCAAAAACTCAATCTCCCTTTCAAGATCCCCCATACCAGAAAGACTCTGCTCGGACTTTCATTCATACTTGCATTCTTCCTTTCACTCTTCTTTGTACGCTTTCTACTCCTTGAGACTAAGACTAGCTCTTTCCCAGACAGATCCATACTATCACATTCAATCTCATCATCATGCACTTTACCTCTCTCTCTACACAGTCCATACACAGGATGGCTCACCAGGTAGTCAGGAGGTTCTCCCTATCTCCTTAACTGACTCTGATGAGCCCGCACTCTCTCAGTCATACTGTCATTCAAACTCTCCAAAACATACGTCACCCCATTTTCCCAAACTCCCACAACTCTATAAGGTCCATCAAACTTCTCACTCATCTTTGACACATTCAACCTACCCTTCACTTCTTTCACCTTCAATACTTTTGCACCTAATTCAAATGAATGGAACCTTTCATGTGCCTCACGTCATACACTCTGCTCACTTTCACTCAAACGAAACCTATCTTTCACTTGCCTTTCAAAATTCATCACAAACTGACATGGGGACATTCCAGTTGCACTATGCACAGCTGAATTATACGCCCACAACACTCTCCCCAGACATACATCCCAGTCATTCACTGTCGTACTCAACATCTCACACAAGGTTATTATAGTACGTTCAGCCAATTCATTTGAAGACGGTACATACAGAGTTGTTCTCACATGCTCCACACCATTCTCTCTCAACATTTGCTCAAACACTTCTCCTACAAATTCAGGCCCATGATCACTCAGACATCTTCTAGGCTTCCATACACACATAGGAAAAAACAACTGCTCAACCACACGTGCAACAGTCACACACCTTTTATCTCTCACAGGCGCTGCATACACAAACTTACTTTTATGATCAACCATCACAACCATACCAACATTCCCAGCACTCGTACGCGGCAAAGACACACAATCAATCACTACCAATTCAAACGGTTCTTTCGCATCAAATTTCAACATCGGTGGTTTCACTTGCACACCTTGCACCTTTCGCTTCTGATACCTTTCACACGTAGTTGCAACATCATTCACAACAGTTCTCAGAAATTGATGGAACACACGCTCCTTCATACACTCCCACAGCTTAAACTTCCCCATATGCCCATAATTATCATGCACAACCTTCACCAGACCAATCATACCAACCAAGGACATCACAGGTACATACGTATCATCCCCACCCTTCACATGCCTCAAAAAATATACAACATCCATACAAACAACAAAATCCTTAGCATACCTTGTAAAATCACTTAAACACTCTGGCCATTCATTCAAATCAACACGCGTCATTACACACCTCTTCAACTCACTAACAAAAGGGCACATCTCTTGCATCTCTAGAATATCATCATCATTTAAAATCTCATTCTCATCATCCATGACCAACTCAATCATACCACAAAATTTGACAACATTTTTTGCACACTCATTCAACCTCATCACCTCACATTCACCTTTCATAATACAATCCTTATCAGCATCCAAAGACAAATCATTCAATCTTATAAAGTCTACACCAAGCAGAAAACAACACAGCATTTGCTCCTGTTTCAGAATTACAAAGTCCGGCTTCACATTCACACCATTACCCAAACTGACTTTCAGACTAACCTATTCCCATGCCACTATCATGCCATTCCCTAATCCACTTATCAGTAACTTCACAGGTTTATGCTCGCAACATCTAAACTCTTCATACTTACTCAGAATCCTCTCATTCACTAACGACACGTGCACAAGTATCAATCAAACCACACAAGAACCTTTCACCAACTTTCACTCTCGCTTCCATCATATCAGGTCCACCATGTTTCAATACACAAAAGAAACAAGCACACCAACATCAGCACTGACATCCACACCATCATCAACTCCCACATCATCACTCACCACACACTCATCTTCATCCAGACAATCATTCTTCTCTCTCATATATGAACACTTTTCAATCACCCAATTGTAGTGCACACCACTCAAACATTGCAGATGTACCACATTAGGATTCAAACCCTTCATCTTCTCATCCTTGTACACAATCGGCCTCTCACCACCAAAGTGCACATAAACAATCACTCCATACAAACGACTCACTACAATCAACACTTCCTGAAATGGCCGGACCCCTTGCATACACATAGCTCTCAATTCTTTCATGAAGTTCTGCACCTTTGCCATAACAATGCTTTCAGGCTTCCTACATACTTCATTCATTACCTCCTTCCTTAAGTCATCCACACTATCGGGCACTCTCACGTCTACTCCATCACACTTCAAATCTTGCCAACCATTCCATACACACTCAAACAAGGAATCACCACCACCCTTACTCTCCTTTCCATTCATAATACTTTCGGCAAATACTCAAGATCACTCACTCCACACACATCTTCATCATTCGTACCAGGATACCTTGACATCAAATCAGCCACTCCATTCCGTTCACCAGGCACATAATCACATAGTCAAAGTCACTCAAATATTCCAAAGTCCTTGCAATCCTACTATCAGCCCACTTCATACGCTGCAGATACACAAGAGGTTAATGATCTGTTTTGATCACAAACCTCACACCATACAAAAATGGACGCAACACTTTCAAACAATACCTTATCGCAGCCAACTCTCGCTCCACAGTCGAATACTTTCGTTCTGCAACATTCATAGCCTTGGATACATACCCAATTATTCGCCTGACATTCTCTCCATTCAAACGCTGCTCTTGCATCAGAAAACCTCCCATACAATACCCACTCGCATCTGTATACAATTCAAGCATTTTAGCATTCACACTATAATCTGGGTAAGCCAATTCAACATCTTCAGCCGCTGCCTCTTTCAGTCTCTCATACGCCTCATTCATCTTATCATTCCACTTGACAACCGTACTACCTTTCTTGCCCATCCACTCAGTCAGAGGATTACTCACACCAGAACAATCACATATAAATTTTCGCTGGAACTCAATCAAACCCCAAAACAACTTCAGTTGCTTCACAGTCAGTGGTTTCAGAAACATTCGCACCTTCTCAACATACTTTAGCGACTTTCGTAACCCATTCTCACTCACCATATGACCAAGGAATTCCACTTCTTTCGCAAACCATTCACACTTCGCCACTTTCACCTTCACACCAACACTCTCCAATGTTCTCAATGCATCATTCACCAATCTCATATGCTCCTCAAAAGTCTCAGTCATAATCAAAATATCATCTATAAACGCAATCACATTCTAACTTGCAAACTTACTCAACACAACATTCATTGCCTGCTGGAAGGCTCCGGGAGCATTAGCCAACCCAAAGCTGAGGTTCCGGAACTGGTAATGCCTCTTTGTGGAAGAGAAGGCAGTTACCGGCCGGCTCTCCTCAGCAATAGGCATCTGGTAATACCCCTGTACCAGATCCAGCTTCAAAAACCACTCCATCCCATGCATACTATACACACACTCAGATACCACACACATTGGAAACCTTTCTTTCACAGTCCTTTCATTCACCTTTCGATAATCCACACACAGACGCAATCTTCCATCCGGCTTACATACAGTGTGAAAAGTGAAAGTGATGCTCTTATAAAAAGTATCCAGGGATGCCAATGTGTGAATTAAGTGTGAATTAAGTGCGAATTAAAAGTTGCCAGTGTGTTATAATGGTTTATTGTCACATTTAGAAAAGAAAATGCTGACACTTTTGTATTTAAATGAAATAAGTAAACAAATCTTTAAAAAAATACTAAATAATATAAACAAATAGAAGTGCAGGCATTTACTAAATAATAAAGAATAAATGCCAGAAACAAAACAAAAACAAATAAAATGCTGTGATTGGCAAAATCGAGATTAGGCTACAGTCTAACATAATAAGGCCTATATTGTAGCTGAGAAATAACTCTCCTAAACAGAAGCATTACCTTGTTTTAATGTAATGCTTCCAATGTGTGCAATTCAAAGTTTCTGGTCTCATCGGGACAATATAAGGTCGACTTATTTAGATTTCAATATTAAGCCCATCGATGCGTATTATCTAAAAAATATGTACTTTGCACACCAAAACACAACTATATCTGATGACTAGAATGCCTAAGAAGACCATTGGTACTTATTTAATGCTAAAAATATGGCATAGGTTTATTGAAGTTTGACCAAATTTTCTTGAACTTGGTGGCTGTGTATTCCAAATTTACCAAAATTTTCAAGAGGTGGCCTTTTCTATTGATGATAATTCAAGGTCAAGGGAAGTAGTGTTGAATACCATTAATGAGAACATGGAAATTATTAAAGGGCTTCTTATATTGGAGTTAAATACTAGTAAGTCATCTGGCCCAGACAACATTCATTCTAGGTTACTCAAAGAAGCTGTAGATAATATTGCAGTAGCTGTTGAGAAGATAAATATTAGATCACTAGTTTTGAGAAATACCCATTGATTGGAAATTAGGGAATGTAGTGACCATTTTTAATAAGGTAGGTAAAGAGGACCCAAATAACTTTAGAACTGCAAGCTTAACATCTACAAAATTCTTAAGAAGGTAGTTAAGAAGGGTATTTCTAAACATCCAGAAATAAATGATGCTCCGGATGGATTTAGAAGAGGTAGATCGTGTTTAACAAATTTACTGGATTTTATGGATTATGTAACTAAACAATTAGATAAAGGAGAGAATGTTGATGTAATTTACTTAAATTTTAACAAATCTTTTGATAGGGTTCCATATAGGAGACTAGTTCACAAATTAAAAATGTATGGGATATGCAGGAAAGTTTGAATTGGATAGCTTAATGGCTGAAAGACAGGGAGTTGTATAGAATGGAGTGAAGTCACAGTGGAGGGATGTTACAGTGGCATACCACAGGGATCAAATCTAGGTCCTTTATTATTCATAGTTTATATAAATGATCTTGGGGGAGCTGTAAAGAGCAAAGTGCAATTTTTGCTGAAGACACTGAATTGGCAGCTGTAGTCAAAGAAGTTGAGGGTAGCTTTAAAGTGCAGAGCGATTTAAATAAATTATTAGCTTGGGCTCAGAAGTGGCAGATACCATTTTAACCCTAAAAAATTCCAAGTTATTAACATGGAAAGGGATAATAGGGTATTTGGTAAAGATTTGTTTTAACACAAATGTGCATAGTAATTTAAAAGATTTTTTTCCTATGCAGATTTATATGTACTTCTCATATCTCACAATGGTTTTGCCTGGAAATCTATACTTTGGTCATAATCAACTGAAGGTCGATAATAGGAAAAGTGTATTTCCAGTGAAAATGAGTTTTAGATCTGAAAACTACACATAAAACTGCATAAGAAAAACATTATAAAAATCATTTAGAAGATCCAGAACCAGACCAGTCCTAACCTGGTCTGGTTAGGAGTACCTTAGGAGTAACTTAGGAGTACCACAGGGTTCCGTTTTGGGTCCTGTACTATTTCTTATTTACATTAATGACCTAGTGAATGAATTGGAATGTCCAGTATTGCTTTTTGCTGATGATGCAAAACTTTTAAGGAAATTAGATCACAAGAAGACATTGAATCAATGCAGAGGGACTTGAAAAAACTTGAAAATTGGAGTGTTAAATGGTTGCTGGACTTTAATGCCAATAAATGTGTCACCATGCACATTGGTCACAGAAATCCACATAAAAACTATGATTTCAATAGAAAGCAACTCAAGGAATCAAATGTAGAAAAGGACTTAGGAGTTTATGTGACAGCAGACCTAAAGCCTTCACATCATGTTAATGTGGTAGCAGAGAAAGCCAACCGGATGGTGGGGCTGATTAATAGACATTTTCCTGAAATTGATTTAGATACTTATCATAGTTTATATTGTGCGCTTGTTAGGCCACACCTTGAATATGCTGTCCAGAGCTGGTCACCATACTACAAAAAGGACATACTTGAACTTGAAAAAATCCAAAGGCGTATGACTAAGCTTGTTCAAGAATTGAGGGATCTTGAATATGAGGAAAGATGTGAGCGAATGGGTCTCACTACAGTTGAGAAGAGGAGACGAAGAGGTGATTTAATAGAAACTTATAAAATCCTAAATGGATTGGAGGATATTGACTATAAGCTCTTCTTCGAGTACTCTGAGACCAACACACGTTTGAATACTTATAAACTAAGGAAAAGAGGTCATTGGAGAACTTTAGCTAGAGCTAATTCCTTTAGTGTCAGAGTAGTTAATAGTTGGAATGCACTACCAGAAGAAGTAGTAAATGCAGCAACTATTGGCTTGTTCAAGTCAAGGTTGGACAATTGTGATTATTGATGTTATATATGAATAGCAAAATAAATTTTGATATATTTTTACATATTGATATGGAACTATATTTTAGTATTAAAAGGAGATTATATTCTAATGAATTTATTTTTGAGTGAACAATTTAAATTTTGTATTAAGTGTTTTGTGTGTCTACTCATCGTTGGAGTGGAGATGGGAGAAATACAAGACAGTCTCTTAACCTCCCATGTTATTGAAATAGGTAAGCATGAAATAGGTAAGATCCTCCAGGCCACTAACTTTTTTTAGTCCACTTTCTTTGAACTAATTCAAGAAGGTGCAGATCACCAATATAACCGGTATTCCATACAACACAGCCAAAGTCAATAATTGGATAAAATATGCATAATGAACACCTGACACATAAACTGAATTGATCTACAAACGGTACCTCAGAGAATATTATTAGCAACACCATTAGCTTTAACAAAGACCTCTCTAACATGAAGATGAAATTTTAGAATTGCATCTACCAAAATTTCAAGGTCCTTAAAGGAAGATTTAGATAGAATAGGACCATCACCCAAGTAGTACACACCCATAGGTACAGCAGGGGAACGACAAAAGTCGATGTGGGCACATTTATTTACAGAAAAGGAAAGGCCCCAGGATTTACTTTTATTGTAAATTAGAGAAACACAAGCACAATGTGTGGGAGAGCCAAATACAATTTCAAATTATCTGCAAACAAGACGATTTTACTGCTGAGACCTGCACAAATGTGATTTATATAAATTAAAAAATGAACAGGTCCCAATACAGAACCCTGTGGAACCCCACTAGTAACATCAACTGAGTAGCTAGAAGACATTCCAATTGTTAACACTAGATTTTCTCCTGGTGGCAATGTTGTGGTTAATTTTGAGGATGAGAACACTAGAGACAATGCTGCAAGGTTAGTACAGAGTCAGGTTGAAGGTGCTGTTACAAAAAAAGTTGGTAAACTGCAGCCAAAAATAATGGGGTGTAATGTGCAAAATGATGAAGATGATGTAATGGAAGCAATGATAGAAAGAAACCTATACCTAAGTTCTATAACTGCTATTAGAGATAAGATAAAAGGTGTTTTTAAGAAGAAAGCAGCAGGGCGTACTACCCACTACATATTTAAGTGTACACCCGATGTTTGCAGAGCTATTCATGATAATGGTGACAAGGTTATGTTACAATGGGGAAGATATGTAGTATGTGACAGGTACCATGTACTTACTTGCTTTTATTGTCAAAGGTATAGCCATGTTGAGGACAATTGTAAGTTTAAAGATCAAGATAGAATATGTGGTATTTGTTCTGAAAATCATGAAACTAAGAATTGTTCTTCTCAGGCTACTAGATGTGCAAACTGTATGAGACAGAAACGTGCAGATACTGAACACAGAGTAAACTCCAGGGATTGTAAGTCGTTTGAGACAGAAATTTTAAGTTTAGCAGCAATTACTGATCATGGATATTAATACTGAGTTTTTCACTTGTGGTTTTGTAAACATTCAATCTGTTGGTAACAAAACACTTGAAATTAGAGAACTGCTTAATGAGAAGATGTTTGACGTATTTGCTATTGCTGAAACTTGGTTGCATCGTTTTGACTTTTCTAAAATAAATGAGATGACGCCTTCTACGCACACTTTTCTTCATGTTGCTAGGGAAGAGGGGATAGGGGGGGGTGTTGGTGTTTTTGTATCAAATGCTTGTACATATTTAAAGACTGTAAGAAGAATAGCAGTAAGTAGTTTCGAGTATATGGAAGTGAATTTCAAGTGCAATAATCAGTGGGTGTCTTTTGTGGTTGTTTATAGACCACCTTCATCTAGTGTTAATGTATTTATTGAAGAATTTGGCTCATTGCTGGAATTGATTCATATGGTGTCTTTAAAAGTTTTTATTGTAGGGGACTTCAATATATGGATGGACGATCTAGTTAACCGTGACACGATTAGACTATCTGAAATATTAGATTCCTATCAATTGAATGTGTACGAGATATATATTTACATCAGCACGTCACCCAGCCAACCAGATATAGAAATGAGCAGACTCCAACATTGGATGATCTCGTGTTTAGTAATGAGCAAGAAATGATTGAACAACTAGAACATCATGAGCCACTAGAAGCAAGTGATCATGCCAGATTGGACTTCAAATTCATCTTCTGCACAACACCTCAGGAAAAGAAGAGGACAATATGGAACTATGAGCAGGCAGACTATGGAAAAATGAGAGAAGATCTAAGCATTGAATGGGACGAATTGCTTGCGGGTAAGTCGACACAAGAAGCCATTGATATACTACAATCAAGAATCATGAAGGCAGTGAGGGATCATATACAAACAAAAAATTTAAAGAGTAAGAACAAACCACTATGGATGAACAAGGATGACTTCCGCAAAGCTAGGAAAAAGTACCACGCATGGATAAGATATCTGAATACAAAGAGCAAACTTGACTGGGTAGCTTACACAGAAGCTAGAAATTCAGCTACACATGCATCAAGGCAGGCCCGTAGGGAATTTGAAAAAAAATTATCAAAGGAGGCCAAGACCAATAACAAAGCCTTTTGGAACTATGTCAACAACCACAGGAAAACTCGAACTGACGTAGGTGACCTTAAGGATACACATGGTAACTTTGTAAGTGACGATAAGGATAAAGCCGAAACACTAAATGAGCAATACTTTAAGACCTTTACACAAGAGGACAGAATTAACATTCATGACTTTAAGCCTAAACCCCTCCAGTATGAGGCACTAGGAACAATAGAAATTACAGAGAGCATGATTTTTAAGCAACTGAATTCACTTCGAACTGATAAATGTCCGGGAAACGACGACCTACACCCTAGAGTTCTTAGAGAAGTAGCAAAGGAAATAACCAAACCTCTGACAGCAATATTCCAATCCAGCATCACCAACTCTTAGCTTCCAGAACAGTGGAGGAAAGCGAACATCACTCCCATTTACAAGAAGGGAAATAAGGCTGACCCAGCCCACTATCGCCCAGTATCTCTAAACTCAATAATATGCAAGATGCTAGAGAGAATTATCTCCGAGGCAATGATACAACATATCAAAGCCAATAATCTTAGATGTGTACAACAACATGGTTTCTCTAAGGGAAAATCCACAGTAACAAATCTCTTCGAAGCGCTGGATATATGGACAGAGGTTTTTTGATGGAGCGTAGGCAAAGAGTGGTAGCAAGTGGTACAGCATCATGTTGGAAACCAGTTACAAGTGGCGTACCACAGGGATCTGTGATGGGCCCCCTTCTCTTTATGATATTTGTCAGTGATATACCTGACAAACTACAAAACTTCATATCGCTCTTTGCAGATGACACAAAGATATATGCAGCTGTCCAAAACTGTGAAGGCAACTCCCATACTAACTGTTTACAGGCAGACTTGAAAATGCTACAAGAATGGTCAGATAAAATGCAAATGAAATTCCACCCAGATAAATGCATGGGAAATAGCAACCCCCAGCATAAGTACAAAATAACAAGAGATGATGGAACAGATCACACACTACAGAACACCATGGAAGAGAAGGACCTGGGAGTCCTTATTGATTGCAATCTAAGCTTTAGTAACCACGTCCAAGCTCAAGGGAACAAAGCCAACAAGATACTTGGGGCAATTAAGCATACATTCCAATATCTAGACAAAGATGCCTTCCTTCCCCTGTACAAGAGTCTTATTCGACCCCATCTGGAGTATGCATCAGTAATCTGGTCTACAAAAACTAAAAGAGAGAGAGATATGGTAGAGAGGGTACAGCGTAGAGCAACACGCATGGTTCACAGTATCTCTCATCTCTCCTATTCGGAGAGACTAAAAGCCCTTAATCTACCTACCCTATACTTTAGAAGACAGAGGTCAGATGTTATGCAACTATATAAGATTTCACATGGACATGACGAACTGCAAATAGGAAACCACAGTAAGCTGTGCGACAGGTCAATGTTTGCTCCGGGTCTCTCGACTAACACAAGAGGACACTGCTTTAAGTACCAAGTGCAGAGCTCGTCCGGTCCAAGAGCCAATTTCTTCCCAACAAGAGTCACTTCAATGTGGAACAAACTCTCAACAGAAACTGTAACCAGCAAAACTGTAAATATCTTTAAGTCAAGATTAGAAAAAGAATGGAAAAACCACAAAGACCTCACAGTTATATATTCACATATTGAAAAATCCGCTCTGCATACATCAACTAAAAACAACAGTACGTTCTCATTACCCAAGAGGGTACCTATCGACCAGGATTCAAGGTAAATAAACAATGTGTGGACTCAAACTTCAGTTACGGGACATACTTTAGATCTGGTCATAGGTGATGCATTGACAAATCTGATTACCGACATTGATGTGGAAGAGGAGTGCAATATTTCACCAGTCCATAAATTGATAACTTTTAGTTTGGGTATTCCCAAGGCGAGGGTAACTAAGAGAATATTTTTTAGGAATAAGTTGGAATTTTCTTCTGTATCATTTATTGATGAGGTAACACAGAAAATGGGTACTGAATTTAATGAACCTTGCAACCATAACAACATATTGCTAAAATCTGAGTGTGTGGATTGTGCCACTGATGTTTATAATATTGTAATTTAAGGTGAATTTGAAGAACAATGTCCTCAACTGGAAAAGGTCATTACAGTCAAGGACAAATCTCAATGGTTTAACAGTGAGATCTTACAACTGAAAAGGGAGAAAAGACGTAAGGAATGTAAATGGCGGAGGTTGAAGACTGCCAAGACATGGGAGGAATTTAAAAATGTTAGAAATAAATATAACTACATGATAAGGAAGAGGAAAATAGAATATTATAATTTGAAAATTAATGAGGCTGGATCAGATACAGCAAAGTTATATAAGTTTTTGAATAGTTTATCTGGTAATGTAAGAAGGAAGACACTCCCTGAAGGTTTTAGTGACTCTGAATTAGCTGAGGCCTTTTTATTGTTCTTTAGAGATAAAATGTTACATATAATCAGTGGATTTAATGATACAAGTTCTGTAGCTGTGGTTGTACCTGTTACTGAATTTAGACTATTGAGTTTTCAAACTGTGAATAAGGATGCTCTTGTTCGAACAATAAATAGATCAAAGAAAACATTCTGTGCCATTAATCCAATGCCAATGTCAGAATTGAGTGTGGCAGAAAACTTTTCCCATCTTATAGATGTTTTGATGATATTGGTGAATACTAGTATATCTACATGTTCTTTTCCTAAATCTGAGAAATCTGCCATTGTAAAACCTATACTAAAGGGGTTATTGGATTGTCAGAGTTTGAGCTCATATAGACCAGTTTCTAATTTGTCTTATTTATCTAAATTATTAGAATATGTGATTCTTGAACAATTGACTGATTACTTGGAACAGATCCATGCTTTTCCTGACTGTCAATCAGCTTACAGGCAGTTGTATTCCACTGAAACTACTTTATGTTCTGTTATAAATGATGTATTGGAAATAATGGATGAGGGTAAATGTGGGATATTAGTCTTGCTTGATCTCAGTGGTGCCTTTGACACTGTTGTACATAAGTTACTTTTAAATGACTTGAGATATATTGGTATTGAAGACAGGGCACTTCAATATTTAGATAGCTACATCAAAGATAGGACATACAGTGTAAGGGAGCTGCCAAGTGTAGGCCATGAATGTTTTTTTGCAGTCTCCTTCTTTTCTTATGTTCTTATCAATGCAAACCTTGACACGAGGTGTCCCTCAGGGAAGTGTATTGGGCCCCATTCTCTTTGTTATTTATACCATTGGTTTATCAGCAGTTTTAGAAAGACATGGAGATAAATTTAAATTATATGCTGATGACACCTAGTTTTATTTCTCAATCTCTGACATTAAAAGTACTGTTCAGGATCTTAAGGATGTTTTACTAAGTATTAAAAATTGGATGGATTTCAAACAATTAAAGATTAATTCTGATAAAACTGAATATATGCTAATTGGCAGCAAAGATAAGCTAAGAATTCTGGGCAACATTGTATTGAATTTAAATAACAATCCTGTTAATTTTGTTGATAAGGTTCGTGATTTAGGTGTCATACTTGACTGTCATATGTCTCTCAATGCTCAAATCAATAATGTTGTAAAAATTGCTGGCTACCACTTGAGGAACATTGCATTTGTTAAAAAATATTTAAATGAGTGTTCAGTTTTAAAACTTGTAATCAATTGTGTAATTAGTAGAGTTGATTATTGTAATTCAATTTATTGTCATTTACCTAGGTCACAACTGAAAAAATTACAACTAATTCTGAATAGAAGTGCAAGGCTTATTAAGGGTATACCACGAAGAGACAGGATTACCCCTGTATTAATTGACTTACACTGGCTGCCTATCAAGGCTAGAATTATTTTCAAAATTTATGTCTTAACACATCAAGTATTGCACACTGGTTCACCATTATATCTGAGAAGCTTAATACATGTTATTCAACCAACGGAAGACACCATCAACACCCGTAGAGCTGCTACCGGAGTAACCCTTTTTGAGCCAAGATTTTTAACAGGTGCTGGCTTTCGCACCTTCAAATGTGCTGCTCCAAGATTTTACAACCATCTTTCCCTGAACATCAGACAAATTGAAGACATCAAGAACTTTAAAAGAAAATTGAAAGCACATTTGTTCTCCGAGTGTTAGGATCTGGGTAAGGTTCTTATACTTAGTGAACATGACAGGACATGTGGCAATGGGTTTAAGCTTAATAAGTATGGGTTTAGGAAGGAGATTGGGAGGAATTGGTTTAAAAATCGTGTGGTAGATGAATGGAATAGGCTCACTAGACATGTGATAGAAGCCTCCTCTCTGGGTAGTTTTAAGAATAGATTAGATAAATATATGGATGAAGCTGCTAGATGGGACTGACTTTTTTTTATGTACATATGTATATATTTTTTTAAGGAGCGGGGAGATAATATTTTGCGGTTGCATAAATGGACATAATCCTCTGGATGCATTTTACGTATATTGTAGATTAGATCTGATGAACTCCTGTAAAGGGTGACAATGTTGATGACTTTGCTCTGGTAAGAAATCTTTTGTGTGTTGACTGGAACAAGAGCTGCCAAGTGTAGGCCATGAATGGTCTTTTGCAGTCTCCTTCTTTTCTTATGTTCTTATGTTAAAAGATAAGACCATTTGTGAATCATATGCTCTTTGAAAAAGAAAACTATATGTCAATGGTCCTGCAGAGTGCCATTTTGGCGGAGTAGGACTTGTTAAATAACAACAACAATAACAATATAACCCTGCACTACAACCTTCATACTTCTGTCAGGTAAGAAATCGCTCAACCATCCAAGCAATGGGTTACAAATACCAAGTTGAAAAAGTTTGATGATAAGCAATCTATGATTAACTACATCAAAAGCTTTACTATAATCAAAATAAAGTACTTTAACTAATGCTCCAAAATCCACATTTTTGCTAATATAGTCATAAGTCAGTAGTAATTGATCAGGCACAGATAGGTTAGCACTGAAGGCAAATTGAGAACGTGAAAGTAAAGAGTTTGACTCTAGATAATTAAACATTTGTGAAACAATGATTCTTTCCAATGTTTTACAACAATTAGACATCAGACTAATAGGCCTATAATTGGATGGATTGGAGTGAATGCCACTCTTGAATAAAGGAAACACATGAGCAACTTTCCACAGTGAAGGACCAGTCATTGAAGAGAGGCTTTTACTAAAGAGAAGAAATAAGGGAAAGCATAAAACAGTAGCGGTTTTTCAGAACATTGGGAGGAATATTGTCAGGGCGAAGCTAAAAGAATTCTTTAACATTTTTAATGCATTTAGCTCATCAATGATTGTAAGATCTTCAAACACATCAACCTTGAAATAGAAAAGTGGTGAGGAATGAAATCTAAGGTTTCCTCACAAAAACTGATAAAAAATAGTCAACCAAATGGTTGGCCACTGAACAGTTATAATACACCCAGGAACCATTAGTGATCAAAGATCTCACAGCAGGCTTGTCAGTCTTTTTATTCTTCAAATAGCAATGGAGTCTCTTAGGATCATTATGCTGGGCTAGAGAATATTCGTAATTAGAAACTGTGCTGATAAAATCATGTTTAAAGTGAATGTTAATTTGGGTTTTAGCAAGTCATTTGAGTTGGAAGGTAGTAATAGGACTAGGGGTCAGAACTTAAAAATTAAAAAACAGAGGTGCAGGTTGGATGTTAGAAAATATTTTTTCCACCAATAGAGTGGTAGATTACTGGAATAGTTTACTATCTGAGAAAGTAGGTAGTCCAAACTTGAATGTTTTTAAACACATTAGATGATTATATGGGAAAGGAGAGTTAACTTTGGGGGTATTCTGGACTCATTCCTGTGAATACAGTTTTTTATTATTGTATATTACGATTGATTTGGATTTTGACTAGTCTTGATGATGATGCTTTTTTTTTTGACACATTCCTGTGTATGGTTCTAATTGTATATTGTAGATGTATGATCTGCCTCAACCTATGAATTGTTTAAATTGTATATTGTAGATGCATGATCTGCCACAATCCTATGGATGCATGATCTGCCACAATCCTATGGATGCATGATCTGCCACAATCCTATGGATGCATTTTGTGAGTGGCTTGGAAAGATGCAGATGACCTTTGATAGACCCTTGTGGCTTTTGTCATCCAGGAAATTATAAGAACATAAGAACATAAGAAGAGAAGGAGACTGCGAAAGACCATTCATGGCCTACACTTGGCAGCTCCTGTTCCAGTCAACAGACAAAAGATTTCTTACCAGAGAAAAGTCAACAACATTGTCACCCTTTACAGGAGTTCGTCAGATCTAATCTACAATATACATAAAATGCATCCAGAGGATTATGTCCATTCATGCAACCGCAAAATATAATCTCCCCACTCCTTAGAAAAATATATACATATGTACAGAAAAAAAGTCAGTCCCATCTAGCAGCTTCATCCATATATTTATCTAATCTATTCTTAAAACTACCCAGAGAGGAGGCTTCTATCACATGTCTAGTGAGCCTATTACATTCATCTACCACACGATTTGTAAACCAATTCCTCCCACTCTCCTTCCTAAATCTATACTTATCAAGCTTAAACCCATTGCTACGTGTCCTGTCATGTTCACTAAGTATAAGAACCTTACCCAGATCCCCTTTATTATATCCTTTTACCCATTTGAAGACTTCAATCAATTCCCCTCTGACTCTTCTCTTTTCCAATGTATGGAGATTTAGTTTTCTGAGCCTTTCACCATCAGGTAAGTTCCTTAGCCCACCAATCATCTTTGTCATCTTTCTCTGCACAGACTCAAGCAAATCAATATCCTTCCTATAATATGGTGACCAAAATTGTACTGCATAGTCTAGATGAGGCCTAACTAGCGCCAGATACAGTTTTAGAATGACTTCAGCACTCTTATTGCTTACACTCCTCCTAATGAATCCCAATATCCTATTAGCTTTATTCTTAGCATTTAGGCATTGCTTTCTAGGACGAAGGTCTGAACTTACCAAAATACCCAAGTCCCTCTCACAATCGGTCCTCCCTAAAATTCTCCCATTTAATTTATAACTATTCAATGGATTATTTCTACCTATACTAAGTACACTACATTTGTCTATGTTAAACTTCATTTGCCATTTCTCAGCCCAATTGGACAGAATGGTCAATTCCTCCTGCATTACAACAGCATCAGAATCAGCCCTAATGGCCCTACCTAGCTTAGTATCATCAGCAAATTTACTCAGGTCACTACTTATACCTATGTCAAGATCATTAATATAAATTAAGAATAGCAAGGGACCCAAAACAGATCCTTGCGGAACTCCACTGCTAACACACCCCCACTCAGATTTAACTCCATCTATACTAACTCTTTGCTGTCTGTCACCAAGCCATGACTAAATCCACCTAAATATACTGCCATCGATCCTGTGTGCTTTAACTTTGCTCAGAAGCCGTAAGTGTGGCACTCGATCAAAAGCCTTACTAAAGTCCAAGTATAAAATATCATAGTTTTCATCCTTATCTGCTGCTTCATACACCTTACTATAAAAAGACAGCAAATTAGTGAGACAGGATTTACCCATACTAAAGCCATGCTGTGATTCTTTTATCAACTTATGCTTATCCAAGTGATCTCTAATATTCCTTGCTATAATAGATTCCATCATTTTCCCTACCACTGATGTCAAACTTACTGGTCTGTAATTAGACATATTTGTTTTATCCCCTTTCTTAAATATAGGAATCACATTGGCTTTCTTCCATGCCACTGGCACAATGCCACTTTCCAATGATTTTCTAAAGATGCATGCTAGGGGCTCACTTAACACATCCTTACATTCTTTCAAAATTCTAGGAAAGACCTCATCAGGACTGGGTGCTTTACTACTTTTGATTTTATCAATTTTCTTTGTCACTATCTCCTTTGTGATCAAGATATCCTTTAATTTCTCTTCATCACTACCCCGAAAGATCATTGACACCTCAGGTATATTTAGAGTATCCTCCTGTGTAAATACTGAGAGAAAAAAAGTCATTTAGCATTCCAGCCATTGAGTCCCTATAACTCGCTAATTCTCCATTGGAATCTATAAGTGGGCCTATTTTATCTCTAACCTTAGTTTTGTATAATTGATAAAAACTTTTAGGATCTTCCTTTGCCCTATTTGCCACTTTAATTTCATAATTTCTCCTTGCTACTCTAACTAACTTTTTAACATCTCTTGCTAGTTCATTATATCTCTGCCTTAAGTGATCCTCTCCATTTTTTATTTTCCTATAAATGCCCTTTTTAATGCCAATATAATGCTTAATTTTATCTGTCATCCATTTTGGGTCATTATTTTTAGTCCTAATCTCCTTATATGGAATGTTATCATCTGACCTGTAATTAATTGCTCAATTATTCTTTCATACTCCTCTTCAATTGTAATCTCTTCCTCCTGGTGATTATTGTCTCCACTAACTGATATCATTGAATCTATTCCTGATTTGATTTCATTGCCTGGTTTCTGTACAACTGCCTCCAGGTAAGTCCTGAGCCCATTATAATTTGCTCTTCTAAAGTCAGGAATTTTAACAATGTTCATGCTACTATCAATACCATTCCATTTCATCTTGAATCTAATTTCACATTGGTCACTATATTACCCAAATTTCCTCCAATCTCAGTATCCTTAATAACTTCTTCCCTATTTGTCAGAACTAAATCCAGTATATTATTACCTCTAGTGGGTTCGTTAATAATCTGCTTCAGAAAATTATCTTGGACAACATTCAAAAATTCCTCAGCCTCCTGATCAACCACAAGAGCTTCCCAGTCTATATTTCTGTAATTAAAATCGCCCATTATACACACATGCTTACTTCTACATGCCCGTTCAATCTCCTGCCACAGAAGATTTGAAGCTTCCTTACTAAGATTTGGTGGTCTGTATAATAATCCTACCTGTTCGAAGGTCAGTCTTTGACTGACCTTCGAACGACTGACCTTCGAACAGGTAGCATGTGTTTTATAGAGCTCTCAGTCTGTTGATCTATTTTTCAGATTTTTCTATAGTTTGTTTGTTTTTTTTCTCACCACAATCAGCGAAAGCTAAGTTGCTCTTCTTTTTTTATTTCTTATTGCTACTTAAATTCTTTCTTTGTTTGAATAAGTGATGGAGTTTGGGGATGAAAGTGAGCATGAGTGTCGGAATGTATGCATTGGTTGTGGTGTATTAGGTGAGGGGTATACATGTGTTGTATGTGGGCTGCGTGAATGCATTGTAGATTTAGAGGGGATGAGAAGGCAGGATTTAGACAGGATATGTAGGCTGGAGGGGTTAGTTGCTGAGCTCAGGAGGGAACTTAGTGTTAGGCCTAGAGCTGGGAATAGGTTAGGTGGTGAGGTAGGCCAGTTAGATGTTTCAGGT
This sequence comes from Ceratothoa steindachneri, assembly GCA_963969495.1. NCBI lineage: Eukaryota > Metazoa > Arthropoda > Malacostraca > Isopoda > Cymothoidae > Ceratothoa > Ceratothoa steindachneri. Next base: position 5,690,649 of record OZ018333.1, on the reverse strand, counting down.
GAAGGTAGAGGGCCGGTGGAGGAGGTAGGATATGATAGTTCTAGTGATAGTGAAGTTAGCCCCCTTAGATTAGTTAGAAATAGGCCTAGTGAGGATGGGGGACAGTGGAGAGTGGTTAGGAAACATGAAGCTAGGGAGGCTTCTCCTGTTCTTTGTGAGAATAGGGTTGCCTCTGTTGAGGTGGTTAGCCAGGGGGAGAATAGGTGTGTGAGTCAGAGGGACACAGATCCTATTAGCTTGACTAATAGATTCAGTGCCCTAAGAGAGGAAGTAACTGGAAGTGATATGACTGATGGGGGTGGGGGTGGAGTTCGAGTGACTGGTAGTTTGAATGAAAATAGGAGTGGGGATGGAGTTAGGTCTGTGGGGGTTAGGAATAGGAGTCTGACTGAAGTGCTTGTGATGGGTGATTCGCGAGTTAGATATTTAGATAGGAAGTTGAATGCAAGTAGATTGAATGGTTTGAGGGTGTGTTTGCCGGGTGCTGGAGTGAGAGATCTGTCTGATAGGTATGAGGAACTGGTGTCTGGCTGTGCAAGGGATGCGGTTGTGATTACACATGTAGGAGTGAATGATGTGAAGAAAGTGGGTGCATGTGAGTTACGTGAGAGGTACAAGAGGTTGATTGAAAAGGTGAAAGAAAGTAGAATGAAAGATGTTGTGACAGGTGTGCTTCCAAGAATGGATGTTGGGGTAGAATGGATGTCTCGTGCAATTGGGCTGAATGATTATGTGAGGAGGATGTGTGAGATGGAAGGTGTCATGTTTGTGGATGTGTGGGATAGGTTTGTTGGAATGAAAGAAATGTATGCGATGGATGGACTGCATTTGAGTAGGAGGGGGGTAGATGTGTTGTGGGAGGAGTATGATCGTGTTATTAGGTCTTTGCAGGCGGGAAACTAGATACTAATAGTGGTCAGGGAATTATGAGAGGACATTATAGTACTGAAAGTAGAATGGACTTGGCAGATAACAGAAATAGGTTCCAAGGCGATAGAGGTGAGGTCATTCAAGTTTCAAGAGGTGCTTCAGGGATAGGGGGGTTAAATTGTTTCTATACAAATGCTCATAGTCTTAGAAACAAGAAGGATGAGCTATTTAGTTATATTAGCAATGAGGATATAGATATATTATGCGTTACTGAATCATGGGTTAATGAAATAGAATTTAGTGACACTATAAGTGAATTTGATTTTCAGGGCTATAATATGTACATTAGTCAAAGGACAGGTAGGATTGGTGGAGGAATAATTATCTATATAAAAAACAACATTGTTTCAAGTTTAAATACTTCAATAAAGCAGGATGGAGTTGAGTCACTTTGGATAGATATTAGGTTCAGTAAAAATAGAATGGTGCATTTGGGAGCTTTTTACAGGCCACCTGGGCAGACTGATGATATAGATGAACTAATGATAAGGGAAATAAGTAAGGGATGTGAAACAGATGCAGTTATTATTGGGGACTTCAACTTAAACTCTGTGGACTGGGAAAATATGATAGGTAGGGATAGAACAAGTGGCAGGTTCATAGAATGCTTTGAGGATAATTTTTTGAATCAATTTGTTAACGATTCAACGAGGGGGGACAATATATTAGATTTAGTACTTTCTAACAGTGATCATTTAGTTCAAGAATTGACTGTTGGGGAAGCATTGGGAAATAGTGACCATCAGATAGTTCGTTTTAACTTGGGAATTGAGAAGGGTAAAATAACTGAGAATGCTGAAAAAGTTCCAAATTTTCATAAGGGAGATTATGTAAAACTTCGAAGCTTGCTAAATTTGGTAGACTGGGATATAGAATTCAGAGGTAAAAATGCTTATGGGATGTGGGATACTTTCAAGCATATAATAAATGTAGTCCAAGAACAATGTATCCCAATGAAGGCCATTAGGAACAAAAGTAGGAAACCATTATGGTGGAATCAGGAGATAGCTAGAAAAATTTCAGAGAAGAAAAGGGCATATAAAAAATTACAGGTAGAAAATAATATTCAAAATTTAAGTGATTATAGAATGGCTAGGAATGAGTTAAATAAGATTATAAAGAAGAACAAAAGGGTGTCAGAAATTAAATTAGCTCAGGATAGCAACAAAGATCCTAGAAAGTTCTTTAGTTACTATAAAATTAATAACAAGTGTGGCAGAGTTAAAATAGGACCTATCAAATATGAAGGGTTTGTGAGAGAAACTGATGAGGAAATAGTTGAGGTACTAAATGGTCATTTTGCATCAGTATTTACAAAAGAGAAACTAAATAGTCCTATGTATAGTACTCATAGGTCAGGAAAAGAGGTGTTTACTAACATTTGTGTGGATCGGAGGATGATAAAAGGACTAATAGGTAATTTAGATACTACCAAGGCCTCCGGCCCTGATAATATTCATTCTAGGATACTTAAAGAAGGGGTAGAAAGTATCTCAATAGCTCTGGACAAGTTATATACTAGGTCATTGGAATATGGAGAAATACCCGATGATTGGAAGAGAGCGAATGTAGTCCCCATTTTCAAGAAGGGTAGTAAAGAGGATCCAAATAACTTTAGACCGGTTAGCCTAACTCCTGTAGTCTGTAAAATTCTTGAGAAAATAGTTAAAAAAGGGATTTGCCAACATCTAGAGAGGGAGGGGTTAATCAGCGATGCTCAGCATGGCTTTAGATCAGGTAGATCATGTTTGACTAACTTACTAGACTTTCTGGAGTTTCTAACAGATCAAGTAGATAAGGGAGAGAATGTAGATATAATTTACTTAGATTTTAGTAAAGCATTTGATAAGGTACCACATAGGAGACTAGTTCATAAATTAAAAATGATTGGGATATGTGGGGGTGTTTCAAATTGGATAGCTGAGTGGCTGAAAGACAGGAAGCAAAGGGTAGTGCTAAATGGTGTAAAGTCAGAGTGGAGGGATGTTATCAGTGGGGTTCCTCAGGGATCAGTTCTCGGTCCATTATTATTTGTCATCTATATAAACGATCTTGGGGAGGCAGTTAATAATAAAGTGTCAATTTTTGCGGATGATACCAAATTAGCAGCTGTAGTTAAAGATATTGATGATAATTTTAAAGTGCAGGGGGACTTAAATAAATTGTTATCCTGGGCACATAAGTGGCAAATGACTTTCAACCTTGATAAGTGCAAAGTTATTAACATGGGAAAAGATAATAGAGAATTTAACTATGAAATGGATGGGCATTGGCTGAGCTTAGTAGAGGATGAGAAAGATCTAGGAGTAGTAATAGATAAGTCATTAAGGTTTTCTAAGCAGTGTATTGAAGCAAGAAATAGGGCAAATAGAGTGCTGGGTTTTATTAAGAGAAATGTCAGTTACAAAAGTAAGGAGGTTATTCTTAAACTCTATAACTCTTATGTTAGGCCACATCTAGAGTACTGTATACAGGCATGGTCCCCACATTTTAGACATGATATTAACCTTCTTGAGTCAGTGCAACGGAGGGCAACAAAGATTATTCCTTCCCTGAGGCACCTTGAATATGAAGATAGACTGAGGGTATTAAATATGTTCTCGTTCGAAAGGAGGTGTGTGAGAGGGGATATGATTGAGCTGTTTAAAATTTTTTCCGGGATAGATAAATTGGATGTTAGCAAGTTTTTTGAGTTAGATGATGGAAATCGGACTAGAGGTCACCACTTGAAAATTAAAAAGCAAGGGTGTAGGTTGGATTTAAGAAAATATTTTTTCACCAATAGAGTGGTAGACTTCTGGAACAAATTGCCGCAGAGGGTAGTAGGTAGTCCAAATCTAAATGTATTTAAGAGTAGGTTGGATGAGTTTATGGGAAGGGAAGGTTGTGATGGTTCCTAAGTTTTGTATATATTAATATTGTTTGTATATATCTATAGCTGCATGATTTAGTTCTTGACAAGCCTTGATTGGTGATACCCTTGTTTCTGGATGCAATCCTCTGGATGTAGTTTTCCTGGGAGTTTGGGTGCCTTGAAAAAGAGGCCGCTTGACTCGGATGACCTATGATGAGCCCTTGTGGCTTTTGTCATCCGTTATATTATATTGTGGGGGACTTTGATTTTGTCTTCCCCTGGTGATGGTGCTTTTTGTGGGTGGGTTTTGACGGAGGCGGATGACCTTTGATAGGCCCTTGTGGCTTTTGTCATCCGTGTAATTATGTTATGTTATGTTATGACAAGCTTCTTTTTACCTTCTTTTACATTTAGCCATAATGATTTATGTTCTCTGAGAGTCTGTATCTTCTGTGGGATTTTGACTCCTTATTTTTGGTTTGACTTTAGGTGGAACTGGGTTAATCGAATTTTGAGTCAGAGAGCCTTTTAGAAAATTAAGCTTTTGGTTATGCTGATAAAAGAGCTTGTTGTGCTCATTAATAATTTGATTTTGATTACTTATTTGTTTCCTAATTTCTTTTAAGGTATCAGATATATCTTTGTCTACTTCTTGAAGAGTCGTTGGTAACACTTCAGATTCGGGGCGCACGGTAGATGGCGCTGTTAGTCGGCTACAATTTTGAGCTACAGCATATCTCTTATGAGGTCAGACGGTAGTGTCATATGTGAACAATATCGACGTAATATTTTTTTGTATGAGTAGATACTGGGGGGGCTGCACCCCCCCCCAATTGATTGAAACTCAGGATCATCGCAGAGTGGTCCCCCTGCAGTGGTATCACCCCCACAAGCAGTCCCCTTGAATTATGTTATGTCATGTCTAAAATATGGTGACCATGCTTGTATACAGCACTCTAAATCTGGCCTAACATACAAGTTGGTGTTTACAGATAATCTCTTTACTCTTGTAGCTAACATTCTTCATAATGTATCCTAGCTCTATTTTTTTCCTCAATACACTACTTTTAAAAATTCAGTGACCTATCTACTATTATACCTAAGTCCTTCTCATCCTCAACTGAATTCAGCCAATGCCCATCCATTTCATAGCTAAATTCCCTATTATCCCTTCCTGTGTTAAGAACTGCATTTTTTAAGGTTAAACGTCATCTGGCACTTCTGAGCCCAAGCTAATAACTTATTTAAGTCACTCTGCACTTTAGAGCTACACTTAAATTCTTTGACTGTAGCTGGCAATTTAGTGTCATCAGCAAAAGTCGACACCTTGCTATTTACAGCCTCCCCAAGATTATTTATATAAACTATGAATAATAAAGGGGCTAGAACGGATCCCTGAGGTACACAACTGATAATGTCCCTCCACTGTTACCTCACTCCATTCAGCACACTTCTCTCTTTCTTGTCTTTCAGCCATTCAGTTATCCAATTTAAAACTTTACCGCATATCCCATGCATTTTTAATTTGTTAACTAGTCTCCTATGTGGAACGTTATCAAAAGCTTTGCTAAAATCTAAGTAAATTACATTAACATTCTCTCCCTAATCTAATTGTTTATTAACATGATCCATAAAATCCATTAAATTTGTTAAACATGTTCTACCTCTTCTAAACACACGCTGAGCATCATTTATTAACCTGCTACTCTCTAGATGGTCAGAAATCCTCTTCTTAACTATCTTCTCATGAATTTTACAAACGATAGAAGTTAAGCTTACCAGCCTGAAGTTATTCGGCTCCTCTTTAATACCCTTAACATAACATAACATAACATAATTTAACGGATGACAAAAGCCACAAGGGCCTATCAAAGGTCATCCGTATCCATCAAATCCCACCCATATAATGCATCCATAGGATTTTGTCAGATCATGCAGCTACAATATACAATTTAACAATCCATAGGAATGTCCAACCATGCATCTACAATATATAATTTAAAGCCTCCATAGGAGTCTGTCAAAAACAAAATCAAAATCCCCCAAAATATACAATAAAAAGAAACTGCAACCACAGGAATGCGTCAAGAAACATATCCACATACCAAAAAGTTAGAAATTAACCCTCCATCCCCATATAATCATCCAATCTGCGCTTGAAAACATTCAAGTTTGGGCTGACGACAGTCTCAGGTGGCAAACTATTCCAATAATCTTCCACTCTGTTAGTGAAAAAATATTTTCTAACATCCAGTCTGCACCTCTGTTTTTTAATCTTTAAGTGGTGGCCTCTAGTTCTATTACTACCTTCTAACTCAAATAACTTGCTGAAATCTAATTTATCCATCCCAGAAAAGATTTTAAAAAGCTCAATCATATCTCCCCTCACACACCTTCTTTCAAATGAAAACCTATTTAATACCCTCAGTCTATCTTCATATTCAAGGTGCTTCAGGGATGGTATTATTTTTGTTGCCCTCCTTTGTACTGACTCTAATAAGTTTATATCATGTCTAAAATGTGGTGACCATGCCTGTATACAGTACTCTAAATGTGGCCTGACATAAGAGTTGTATAGTTTAAGGATGACCTCCTTACTCTTAAAAATTAGCACTACATTTGCTAATTTCCAATCATTAAGTATTTCTCCAAACTCTAGTGATCTAGTATATATCTTCTTAACAGCTACTGCAATACTATCTACACCTTCTTTGAGTAACCTAGAATGAATGCTGTATGGGCGAGTTGATTTACTAGTATTTAACTCCAATATAAGCCCTTTAATTATTTCCCTGTTCACATTAATGGTATTTAACCCTACTTCCCTTGACCTAGAATTATCATCAATTAATTTATCTGGATTTTCGTGTGTAAATACTGAAGAAAAATGATCATTAAAAACTTTTACCATTTCCTCATCAGATTCTTTCAAAACCCCTTCATATCTAATAGGCCCTATTTTATCACTGTTATATTTGTTATTAAATCTATAATAGCTAAAGAATTTTCTTGGATCTTTATTATTATTTTAAGCTAAATTAATTTTGGCGCTCTTTTGCTCTTCTTAATAATCTTATTTAGCTCATTTCTGGTCGACCTATAATGATTTAAATTGTCAAAAGTACTTTCTCTCTGTAATCTCTGGTATGCCCTTTTCTTCTCAGAAATTTTTCTAGCGCTCTCCTGATTCCATCACAATCATCATCATCATCATCATGGTACGGGCTTATGAGATAATCCTGTAGTCGCCCGATCATTGTTATGAAAATTGCTATTATGCTGGCTACGTATACTATACGAGTTGGCTTCCCAGTGTTTAACATAACATAACAACATAACATAATTACACGGATGACAAAAGCCACAAGGGCCTATCAAAGGTCATCCGCCTCCATCAAAACCCACCCACAAAAAGCACCATCACCAGGGGAAGACAAAATCAAAGTCCCCCACAATATAATATAACGGATGACAAAAGCCACAAGGGCTCATCATAGGTCATCCGAGTCAAGCGGCCTCTTTTTCAAGGCACCCAAACTCCCAGGAAAACTATATCCAGAGGATTGCATCCAGAAACAAGGGTATCACCAATCAAGGCTTGTCAAGAACTAAATCATGCAGCTATAGATATATACAAACAATATTAATATATACAAAACTTAGGAACCATCACAACCTTCCCTTCCCATAAACTCATCCAACCTACTCTTAAATACATTTAGATTTGGACTACCTACTACCCTCTGCGGCAATTTGTTCCAGAAGTCTACCACTCTATTGGTGAAAAAATATTTTCTTAAATCCAACCTACACCCTTGCTTTTTAATTTTCAAGTGGTGACCTCTAGTCCGATTTCCATCATCTAACTCAAAAAACTTGCTAACATCCAATTTATTTATCCAATGGCTTCCTACATTTCTTCCTAATAGGCTTCATTGGAATACACTGCTCCTGGACAAAGGGTCCACATCTCATAAGTATTCTTACAACTGAATTCTATATCCTACCTAATCTGATTGGTACTACTTCAGATTTGGGGCGCACGGTGGGTAGCGCTGTTAGTAGGCTACAATTTTGGGGTACAATATACCTCTTATGACCTCAGACAGTAGCTTCAGATGTGACCAATAATGGCGTTTTCGGGGTTTTTAACTTTTAGTCTGTATTATTTACTTACTAAATATCAGCGCATCTGCTCATTTCTAGCTTTTTCTAAGATAAGTAAGTTTTCTTGATATCTTTTATTGTTGTTTTTTTTATATTTTCTGTTTTGCAACAAACGATGACAGCTTCTTACCTGGGATGGATAAATTGGATTTTAGGAAGTTTTTTGAGTTGGAAGGTAGTAATAGGACTAGGAGTCACCACTTAAGATTAAAAAACAGAGGTGCAGACTGGATGTTAGAAAATATTTTTTCACTAACAGAGTGGTAGATTATTGGAATAGTTTGCCACCTGAGACTGTAGACAGCCCAAACTTGAATGTTTTCAAGTGGTCAGGGAATTATGAGAGGACATTATAGTACTGAAAGTAGAATGGACTTGGCAGATAACAGAAATAGGTTCCAAGGCGATAGAGGTGAGGTCATTCAAGTTTCAAGAGGTGCTTCAGGGATAGGGGGGTTAAATTGTTTCTATACAAATGCTCGTAGTCTTAGAAACAAGAAGGATGAGCTATTTAGTTATATTAGCAATGAGGATATAGATATATTATGCGTTACTGAATCATGGGTTAATGAAATAGAATTTAGTGACACTATAAGTGAATTTGATTTTCAGGGTTATAATATGTACATTAGTCAAAGGACAGGTAGGATTGGTGGAGGAATAATTATCTATATAAAAAAAACATTGTTTCAAGTTTAAATACTTCAATAAAGCAGGATGGAGTTGAGTCACTTTGGATAGATATTAGGTTCAGTAAAAATAGAATGGTGCATTTGGGAGCTTTTTACAGGCCACCTGGGCAGACTGATGATATAGATGAACTAATGATAAGGGAAATAAGTAAGGGATGTGAAACAGATGCAGTTATTATTGGGGACTTCAACTTAAACTCTGTGGACTGGGAAAATATGATAGGTAGGGAATGCTTTGAGGATAATTTTTTGAATCAATTTGTTAATGAGCCAACGAGGGGGGACAATATATTAGATTTAGTACTTTCTAACAGTGATCATTTAGTTCAAGAATTGACTGTTGGGGAAGCATTGGGAAATAGTGACCATCAGATAGTTCGTTTTAACTTGGGAATTGAGAAGGGTAAAATAACTGAGAATGCTGAAAAAGTTCCAAATTTTCATAAGGGAGATTATGTAAAACTTCGAAGCTTGTTAAATTTGGTAGACTGGGATATAGAATTCAGAGGTAAAAATGCTTATGGGATGTGGGATACTTTCAAGCATATAATAAATGTAGTCCAAGAACAATGTATCCCAATGAAGGCCATTAGGAACAAAAGTAGGAAACCATTATGGTGGAATCAGGAGATAGCTAGAAAAATTTCAGAGAAGAAAAGGGCATATAAAAAATTACAGGAAGAAAATAATATTCAAAATTTAAGTGATTATAGAATGGCTAGGAATGAGTTAAATAAGATTATAAGGAAGAACAAAAGGGTGTCAGAAATTATATTAGCTCAGGATAGCAACAAAGATCCTAGAAAGTTCTTTAGTTACTATAAAACTAATAACAAGTCTGCCAGAGTTAAAATAGGACCTATCAAATATGAAGGGTTTGTGAGAGAAACTGATGAGGAAATAGTTGAGGTACTAAATGGTCGTTTTGCATCAGTATTTACAAAAGAGAAACTAAATAGTCCTATGTATAGTACTCATAGGTCAGGAAAAGAGGTGTTTACTAACATTTGTGTGGATCGGAGGATGATAAAAGGACTTATAGGTGATTTAGATACTACCAAGGCCTCCGGCCCTGATAATATTCATTCTAGGATACTTAAGGAAGGGGTAGAAAGTATCTCAATAGCTCTGGACAAGTTATATACTAGGTCAGTGGAATATGGAGAAATACCCGATGATTGGAAGAGAGCGAATGTAGTCCCCATTTTCAAGAAGGGTAGTAAAGAGGATCCAAATAACTTTAGACCGGTTAGCCTAACTCCTGTAGTCTGTAAATTCTTGAGAAAATAGTTAAAAAAGGGATTTGCCAACATCTAGAGAGGGAGGGGTTAATCAGCGATGCTCAGCATGGCTTTAGATCAGGTAGATCATGTTTGACTAACTTACTAGACTTTCTGGAGTTTGTAACAGATCAAGTAGATAAAGGAGAGAATGTAGATATAATTTACTTAGATTTTAGTAAAGCATTTGATAAGGTACCACACAGGAAACTAGTTCATAAATTAAAAATGATTGGGATATGTGGGGGTGTTTCAAATTGGATAGCTGAGTGGCTGAAAGACAGGAAGCAAAGGGTAGTGCTAAATGGTGTAAAGTCAGAGTGGAGGGATGTTATCAGTGGAGTTCCTCAGGGATCAGTTCTCGGTCCATTATTATTTGTCATCTATATAAACAATCTTGGGGAGGCAGTTAATAATAAAGTGTCAATTTTTGCGGATGATACCAAATTAGCAGCTGTAGTTAAAGATATTGATGATAATTTTAAAGAGCAGGGGGACTTAAATAAATTGTTATCCTGGGCACATAAGTGGCAAATGACTTTCAACCTTGATAAGTGCAAAGTTATTAACATGGGAAAAGATAATAGAGAATTGAACTATGAAATGGATGGGCATTGGCTGAGCTCAGTAGGGGATGAGAAAGATCTAGGAGTAGTAATAGATAAGTCATTAAGGTTTTCTAAGCAGTGTATTGAAGCAAGAAATAGGGCAAATAGAGTGCTGGGTTTTATTAAGAGAAATGTCAGTTACAAAAGTAAGGAGGTTATTCTTAAACTCTATAACTCTTATGTTAGGCCACATCTAGAGTACTGTATACAGGCATGGTCCCCACATTTTAGACACGATATTAACCTTCTTGAGTCAGTGCAATGGAGGGCAACAAAGATTATTCCTTCCCTGAGGCACCTTGAATATGAAGATAGACTGAGGGTATTAAATATGTTCTCGTTCGAAAGGAGGTGTGTGAGAGGGGATATGATTGAGCTCTTTAAAATTTTTTCCCGGGATAGATAAATTGGATGTTAGCAAGTTTTTTGAGTTAGATGATGGAAATCGGACTAGAGGTCACCACTTGAAAATTAAAAAGCAAGGGTGTAGGTTGGATTTAAGAAAGTATTTTTTCACCAATAGAGTGGTAGACTTCTGGAACAAATTGCCGCAGAGGGTAGTAGGTAGTCCAAATCTAAATGTATTTAAGAGTAGGTTGGATGAGTTTATGGGAAGGGAAGGTTGTGATGGTTCCTAAGTTTTGTATATATTAATATTGTTTGTATATATCTATAGCTGCATGATTTAGTTCTTGACAAGCCTTGATTGGTGATACCCTTGTTTCTGGATGCAATCCTCTGGATGTAGTTTTCCTGGGAGTTTGGGTGCCTTGAAAAAGAGGCCGCTTGACTCGGATGACCAATGATGAGCCCTTGTGGCTTTTGTCATCCGTTATATTATATTGTGGGGGACTTTGATTTTGTCTTCCCCTGGTGATGGTGCTTTTTGTGGGTGGGTTTTGACGGAGGCGGATGACCTTTGATAGGCCCTTGTGGCTTTTGTCATCCGTGTAATTATGTTATGTTATGATTATATGGGGATGGAGGGTTAATTTCTTACTTTTTGGTATGTGGATATGTTTCTTGACTCATTCCTGTGGATGCAGTTTCTTTTTATTGTATATTTTGGGGGACTTTGATTTTGTTTTTGACAGACTCCTATGGAGGCTTTAAATTATATATTGTAGATGCATGGTTGGACATTCCTATGGATTGTTAAATTGTATATTGTAGATGCATGATCTGACAAAATCCTATGGATGCTTTATGTGGGAGGGATTTGATGGATAGGGATGACCTTGTGGCTTTTGTCATCCTTTTGTCATCCGATTGACCTTCGAACAGGTAGCACGTGTTTTATAGAGCTCTCAGTCTGTTGATCTATTTTTCAGATTTTTCTATAGTTTGTTTGTTTTTTGTTTTTTTCTCACCACAATCAGCGAAAGCTAAGTTGCTCTTCTTTTTCTTTTTTTTTCTTATTGCTACTTAAGTTCTTTCTTTGTTTGAATAAGTGATGGAGTTTGGGGATGAAAGTGAGCATGAGTGTCGGAATGTATGCATTGGTTGTGGTGTATTAGGTGAGGGGTATACATGTGTTGTATGTGGGCTGTGTGAATGCATTGTAGATTTAGAGGGGATGAGAAGGCAGGATTTAGACAGGATATGTAGGCTGGAGGGGTTAGTTGCTGAGCTCAGGAGGGGACTTAGTGTTAGGCCTAGATTTGGGAATAGGTTAGGTGGTGAGGTAGGTCAGTTAGATGTTTCAGGTGAAGGTAGAGGGCCGGTGGAGGAGGTAGGATATGATAGTTCTAGTGATAGTGAAGTTAGCCCCCTTAGATTAGTTAGAAATAGGCCTAGTGAGGATGGGGGACAGTGGAGAGTGGTTAGGAAACATGAAGCTAGGGAGGCTTCTCCTGTTCTTTGTGAGAATAGGGTTGCCTCTGTTGAGGTGGTTAGCCAGGGGGAGAATAGGTGTGTGAGTCAGAGGGACACAGAACCTATTAGCTTGACTAATAGATTCAGTGCCCTAAGAGAGGAAGTAACTGGAAGTGATATGACTGATGGGGGTGGGGGTGGAGTTCGAGTGACTGTTAGTTTGAATGAGAATAGGAGTGGGGATGGAGTTAGGTCTGTGGGGGTTAGGAATAGGAGTCTGACTGAAGTGCTTGTGATGGGTGATTCCCGAGTTAGATATTTAGATAGGAAGTTGAATGCAAGTAGATTGAATGGTTTGAGGGTGTGTTTGCCGGGTGCTGGAGTGAGAGATCTGTCTGATAGGTATGAGGAGCTGGTGTCTGGCTGTGCAAGGGATGCGGTTGTGATTACACATGTAGGAGTGAATGATATGAAGAAAGTGGGTGCATGTGAGTTACGTGAGAGGTACAAGAGGTTGATTGAAAAGGTGAAAGAAAGTAGAATGAAAGGTGTTGTGACAGGTGTGCTTCCAAGAATGGATGTTGGGGTAGAATGGATGTCTCGTGCAATTGGGCTGAATGATTATGTGAGGAGGATGTGTGAGATGGAAGGTGTCATGTTTGTGGATGTGTGGGATAGGTTTGTTGGAATGAAAGAAATGTATGCGATGGATGGACTGCATTTGAGTAGGAGGGGGGTAGATGTGTTGTGGGAGGAGTATGATCGTGTTATTAGGTCTTTGCAGGCGGGAAACTAGATACTAATAGTGGTCAGGGAATTATGAGAGGACATTATAGTACTGAAAGTAGAATGGACTTGGCAGATAACAGAAATAGGTTCCAAGGCGATAGAGGTGAGGTCATTCAAGTTTCAAGAGGTGCTTCAGGGATAGGGGGGTTAAATTGTTTCTATACAAATGCTCGTAGTCTTAGAAACAAGAAGGATGAGCTATTTAGTTATATTAGCAATGAGGATATAGATATATTATGCGTTACTGAATCATGGGTTAATGAAATAGAATTTAGTGACACTATAAGTGAATTTGATTTACAGGGCTATAATATGTACATTAGTCAAAGGACAGGTAGGATTGATGGAGGAATAATTATCTATATAAAAAACAACATTGTTTCAAGTTTAAATACTTCAATAAAGCAGGATGGAGTTGAGTCACTTTGGATAGATATTAGGTTCAGTAAAAATAGAATGGTGCATTTGGGAGCTTTTTACAGGCCACCTGGGCAGACTGATGATATAGATGAACTAATGATAAGGGAAATAAGTAAGGGATGTGAAACAGATGCAGTTATTATTGGGGACTTCAACTTAAACTCTGTGGACTGGGAAAATATGATAGGTAGGGATAGAACAAGTGGCAGGTTCATAGAATGCTTTGAGGATAATTTTTTGAATCAATTTGTTAACGATTCAACGAGGGGGGACAATATATTAGATTTAGTACTTTCTAACAGTGATCATTTAGTTCAAGAATTGACTGTTGGGGAAGCATTGGGAAATAGTGACCATCAGATAGTTCGTTTTAACTTGGGAATTGAGAAGGGTAAAATAACTGAGAATGCTGAAAAAGTTCCAAATTTTCATAAGGGAGATTATGTAAAACTTCGAAGCTTGTTAAATTTGGTAGACTGGGATATAGAATTCAGAGGTAAAAATGCTTATGGGATGTGGGATACTTTCAAGCATATAATAAATGTAGTCCAAGAACAATGTATCCCAATGAAGGCCATTAGGAACAAAAGTAGGAAACCATTATGGTGGAATCAGGAGATAGCTAGAAAAATTTCAGAGAAGAAAAGGGCATATAAAAAAATACAGGTAGAAAATAATATTCAAAATTTAAGTGATTATAGAATGGCTAGGAATGAGTTAAATAAGATTATAAGGAAGAACAAAAGGGTGTCAGAAATTAAATTAGCTCAGGATAGCAACAAAGATCCTAGAAAGTTCTTTAGTTACTATAAAATTAATAACAAGTGTGGCAGAGTTAAAATAGGACCTATCAAATATGAAGGGTTTGTGAGAGAAACTGATGAGGAAATAGTTGAGGTACTAAATGGTCATTTTGCATCAGTATTTACAAAAGAGAAACTAAATAGTCCTATGTATAGTACTCATAGGTCAGGAAAAGAGGTGTTTACTAACATTTGTGTGGATCGGAGGATGATAAAAGGACTAATAGCTGATTTAGATACTACCAAGGCCTCCGGCCCTGATAATATTCATTCTAGGATACTTAAAGAAGGGGTAGAAAGTATCTCAATAGCTCTGGACAAGTTATATACTAGGTCATTGGAATATGGAGAAATACCCGATGATTGGAAGAGAGCGAATGTAGTCCCCATTTTCAAGAAGGGTAGTAAAGAGGATCCAAATAACTTTAGACCGGTTAGCCTAACTCCTGTAGTCTGTAAAATTCTTGAGAAAATAGTTAAAAAAGGGATTTGCCAACATCTAGAGAGGGAGGGGTTAATCAGCGATGCTCAGCATGGCTTTAGATCAGGTAGATCATGTTTGACTAACTTACTAGACTTTCTGGAGTTTCTAACAGATCAAGTAGATAAGGGAGAGAATGTAGATATAATTTACTTAGATTTTAGTAAAGCATTTGATAAGGTACCACACAGGAGACTAGTTCATAAATTAAAAATGATTGGGATATGTAGGGGTGTTTCAAATTGGATAGCTGAGTGGCTGAAAGACAGGAAGCAAAGGGTAGTGCTAAATGGTGTAAAGTCAGAGTGGAGGGATGTTATCAGTGGGGTTCCTCAGGGATCAGTTCTCGGTCCATTATTATTTGTCATCTATATAAACGATCTTGGGGAGGCAGTTAATAATAAAGTGTCAATTTTTGCGGATGATACCAAATTAGCAGCTGTAGTTAAAGATATTGATGATAATTTTAAAGTGCAGGGGGACTTAAATAAATTGTTATCCTGGGCACATAAGTGGCAAATGACTTTCAACCTTGATAAGTGCAAAGTTATTAACATGGGAAAAGATAATAGAGAATTTAACTATGAAATGGATGGGCATTGGCTGAGCTCAGTAGAGGATGAGAAAGATCTAGGAGTAGTAATAGATAAGTCATTAAGGTTTTCTAAGCAGTGTATTGAAGCAAGAAATAGGGCAAATAGAGTGCTGGGTTTTATTAAGAGAAATGTCAGTTACAAAAGTAAGGAGGTTATTCTTAAATTCTATAACTCTTATGTTAGGCCACATCTAGAGTACTGTATACAGGCATGGTCCCCACATTTTAGACACGATATTAACCTTCTTGAGTCAGTGCAACGGAGGGCAACAAAGATTATTCCTTCCCTGAGGCACCTTGAATATGAAGATAGACTGAGGGTATTAAATATGTTCTCGTTCGAAAGGAGGTGTGTGAGAGGGGATATGATTGAGCTGTTTAAAATTTTTTCCAGGATAGATAAATTGGATGTTAGCAAGTTTTTTGAGTTAGATGATGGAAATCGGACTAGAGGTCACCACTTGAAAATTAAAAAGCAAGGGTGTAGGTTGGATTTAAGAAAATATTTTTTCACCAATAGAGTGGTAGACTTTTGGAACAAATTGCCGCAGAGGGTAGTAGGTAGTCCAAATCTAAATGTATTTAAGAGTAGGTTGGATGAGTTTATGGGAAGGGAAGGTTGTGATGGTTCCTAAGTTTTGTATATATTAATATTGTTTGTATATATCTATAGCTGCATGATTTAGTTCTTGACAAGCCTTGATTGGTGATACCCTTGTTTCTGGATGCAATCCTCTGGATGTAGTTTTCCTGGGAGTTTGGGTGCCTTGAAAAAGAGGCCGCTTGACTCGGATGACCTATGATGAGCCCTTGTGGCTTTTGTCATCTGTTATATTATATTGTGGGAGACTTTGTTGATGGTGCTTTTTGTGGGTGGGTTTTGACAGATGTGGATGACCTTTGATAGGCCCTTGTGGCTTTTGTCATCCGTGAAATTATGTTATGTTATGTTATAATCAGCACCACCTACCGTGTGTCCTGAAACTGAAGTGTTACCCTCTGATTTAGCAAGTTTCATAATTTATTGTAATTTCTCCTATAAAAATTTGGAGTTTTTGTTGAGTTTGTTGATGTTCTACTTTTCATTATTCACTATTGGACGCACTCCTCTGGATGTAGTTTTCCTGGGAGTTCGGGTGCCCTAAAAAAGAGGCCGTTTGACTTGGATGACCTATGATGTGCCCTTGTGGCTTTTGTCATCTGTTATATTATATTGTGGGGGACTTTGATTGTCTTTCCCTGGTGATGGTGCTTTTTCTGGGTGGGTTTTGACAGATGTGGATGACCTTTGATAGGCCCTTGTGGCTTTTGTCATCCGTGAAATTATGTTATGTTATGTTATAATCAGCACCACCTACCGTGTGTTCTGAAACTGAAGTGTTACCATCTGATTTAGCAAGTTTCATAATTTATTGTAATTTCTCCTATAAAAATTTGGAGTTTTTGTTGAGTTTGTTGATGTTCTACTTTTCATTATTCACTATTGGACGCAATCCTCTGGATGTATTTTCTTTGGGAGTTTGGGTGCCTTAAAAAATAGGCCGTTTGACTCGGATGACCTATGGTGAGCCCTTGTGGCTTTTGTCATCTGTTATATTATATTGTGGGGGACTTTGTTGTTGGTGCTTTTTGTGGGTGGGTTTTGACAGATGTGGATGACCTTTGATAGGCCCTTGTGGCTTTTGTCATCCGTGAAATTATGTTATGTTATGTTATAATCAGCACCACCTACCGTGTGTCCTGAAACTGAAGTGTTACCCTCTGATTTAGCAAGTTTCATAATTTATTGTAATTTCTCCTATAAAAATTTGGAGTTTTTGTTGAGTTTGTTGATGTTCTACTTTTCATTATTCACTATTGGACGCACTCCTCTGGATGTAGTTTTCCTGGGAGTTCGGGTGCCCTAAAAAAGAGGCCGTTTGACTTGGATGACCTATGATGTGCCCTTGTGGCTTTTGTCATCTGTTATATTATATTGTGGGGGACTTTGATTGTCTTTCCCTGGTGATGGTGCTTTTTCTGGGTGGGTTTTGACAGATGTGGATGACCTTTGATAGGCCCTTGTGGCTTTTGTCATCCGTGAAATTATGTTATGTTATGTTATAATCAGCACCACCTACCGTGTGTTCTGAAACTGAAGTGTTACCATCTGATTTAGCAAGTTTCATAATTTATTGTAATTTCTCCTATAAAAATTTGGAGTTTTTGTTGAGTTTGTTGATGTTCTACTTTTCATTATTCACTATTGGACGCAATCCTCTGGATGTTTTCTTGGGAGTTTGGGTGCCTTAAAAAATAGGCCGTTTGACTCGGATGACCTATGATGAGCCCTTGTGGCTTTTGTCATCTGTTATATTATATTGTGGGAGACTTTGTTGATGGTGCTTTTTGTGGGTGGGTTTTGACAGATGTGGATGACCTTTGATAGGCCCTTGTGGCTTTTGTCATCCGTGAAATTATGTTATGTTATGTTATAATCAGCACCACCTACCGTGTGTCCTGAAACTGAAGTGTTACCCTCTGATTTAGCAAGTTTCATAATTTATTGTAATTTCTCCTATAAAAATTTGGAGTTTTTGTTGAGTTTGTTGATGTTCTACTTTTCATTATTCACTATTGGACGCACTCCTCTGGATGTAGTTTTCCTGGGAGTTCGGGTGCCCTAAAAAAGAGGCCGTTTGACTTGGATGACCTATGATGTGCCCTTGTGGCTTTTGTCATCTGTTATATTATATTGTGGGGGACTTTGATTGTCTTTCCCTGGTGATGGTGCTTTTTCTGGGTGGGTTTTGACAGATGTGGATGACCTTTGATAGGCCCTTGTGGCTTTTGTCATCCATGAAATTATGTTATGTTATGTTATAATCAGCACCACCTACCGTGTGTTCTGAAACTGAAGTGTTACCATCTGATTTAGCAAGTTTCATAATTTATTGTAATTTCTCCTATAAAAATTTGGAGTTTTTGTTGAGTTTGTTGATGTTCTACTTTTCATTATTCACTATTGGACGCAATCCTCTGGATGTAGTTTTCTTGGGAGTTTGGGTGCCTTAAAAAATAGGCCGTTTGACTCGGATGACCTATGATGAGCCCTTGTGGCTTTTGTCATCTGTTATATTATATTGTGGGAGACTTTGTTGATGGTGCTTTTTGTGGGTGGGTTTTGACAGATGTGGATGACCTTTGATAGGCCCTTGTGGCTTTTGTCATCCGTGAAATTATGTTATGTTATGTTATAATCAGCACCACCTACCGTGTGTCCTGAAACTGAAGTGTTACCCTCTGATTTAGCAAGTTTCATAATTTATTGTAATTTCTCCTATAAAAATTTGGAGTTTTTGTTGAGTTTGTTGATGTTCTACTTTTCATTATTCACTATTGGACGCACTCCTCTGGATGTAGTTTTCCTGGGAGTTCGGGTGCCCTAAAAAAGAGGCCGTTTGACTTGGATGACCTATGATGTGCCCTTGTGGCTTTTGTCATCTGTTATATTATATTGTGGGGGACTTTGATTGTCTTTCCCTGGTGATGGTGCTTTTTCTGGGTGGGTTTTGACAGATGTGGATGACCTTTGATAGGCCCTTGTGGCTTTTGTCATCCGTGAAATTATGTTATGTTATGTTATAATCAGCACCACCTACCGTGTGTTCTGAAACTGAAGTGTTACCATCTGATTTAGCAAGTTTCATAATTTATTGTAATTTCTCCTATAAAAATTTGGAGTTTTTGTTGAGTTTGTTGATGTTCTACTTTTCATTATTCACTATTGGACGCAATCCTCTGGATGTAGTTTTCCTGAAAGTTTGGGTGCCTTAAAAAAGAGGCCGTTTGACTCGGATGACCTATGATGTGCCCTTGTGGCTTTTGTCATCCGTTATATTATATTGTGGGGGACTTTGATTGTCTTTCCCTGGTGATGGCGCTTTTTGTGGGTGGGTTTTGATGGATGCGGATGACCTTTGATAGGCCCTTGTGGCTTTTGTCATCCATGAAATTATGTTATGTTATGTTATTCCCAAGTTAAATCGAACTCTTGTGGTGGCGATCGGACATGCTAACGGCGTGCTCTCAATTCACTAGCATTTTTTTTGGATAAGTTTTTCATATTTATCTTTGGGGGGGTGGAGGAAAGTTGTGCAAAATGTGTATTTAGAAAGGATTATAATTATTAAAAAGTACAGATTAAATAGGTTCTAAACTCGGTATTAATAGTGGTTATTTTGTTTTGGTGAAAAAGTGACTTTTATTTACTTTGGCAGCCATCTTGATTAGCCAGTTTTAAACTTACGCGCCCAAATTTGGGTCAAATTCTTGTTTTTAAGTTTTTGTTTCTATTATTGTTCTTGTTTAAGTATGGCTGAATGTTTGGATGTAGAGAGTATGCCTTTTGAAAGTAGTGTGTATGTAGTGTGCGATGTTTGTGGTGTAGAGAGGAGAGTGAATGTGTCTGAGTGCCGTGTATGTGCTTTGACTGAGGAGGTGAGTCGATTACGTGCGGAATGCTTGAGACTGAACGATTTAGTGTCTGAAGTGAGAAGAGATGCAAGTTTACATTTGAAGAGTCAGATTGGGACCAGGAGGGAGGAAGTTAGGCCTAGAACAGGGACTGGAGAGAAAGCAGTAAGTGAAGTAAGTGATGATGAGTGGTGGGTGGAAGTGAACAGAATAGATAAGATAGGACAGGTTAGGTGTGTGAATGAGAGGGACATGGAACCTGTTAGGCTAACTAACAGATTTGATGCCCTGAGAGAGGAAGAATTTGAAAGAGATTTGTCTGGTGTGGCCGTGCCTGAAAGTAGAATAAGAGGTCGAGTGAGTGAGAGCAGGAGGGAGGGTAATACTAGGCCTAGAGAGAATAGGAGAATAACTGAGGTGATTGTGATGGGTGACTCTCAGATTAGGTATTTAGATAGGAAATTGAGTGAAAGTAAATGGAAGGGAGTCAGAGTTTCTCTGCCAGGTGCTGGTGTAAATGATGTGTGTGAGAGGTATGATAGGTTAGTGTCTGGGTGTGAGAGGGAAGCAATTGTGATTACACATGTCAGAGTAAACGATGTAAAGAAGGTGGGTACTTGTGAGTTACGACAGCAGTATAAAAGGCTGATTGAAAGGATGTGCGAAAGTAGAGTAAAAGGCGTTGTTTCAGGTGTGCTCCTGAGAATGCATGTGGGGATGGAATGGTTGTATCATGCAATGGGGTTGAATGAATATGTGAAAGGTTTGTGCAAGGAGTCAGGATTGGTGTTTGTAGATGTTTGGAGTGTGTTTTATGGGATTATGGGTTTGTATGCGATGGATGGACTCCATCTGAGCCAAGATGTGGTTGAGGTTTTGTGGCGAGAATTAGATAGTGTTATTAGGTCTTTAGAGGCGGGAAACTAGGTTTTGATAGTGGTCAGGGAAATTTAATGGCTCAAAGTGAGGCAGGGAAAGGAAGCGAACACAGATTTGTAGAAGGTAGGCAGGCTAATGGAAGTGCTTTAGAGTTAAATTACTTGAGTAGTGATAGTGGTCAGGGAAATACAAGAGTACAGGGTCGGGGAAGGAGAGAAAAGAGATGCAGAGGAGATAGGCCCTCAGGTGCTTCAGGGATAGGTGGGCCAAGTTGTCTTTACACAAATGCTCGTAGTCTTAGAAATAAGAGGGATGAAATATTTAATTATATCATTCATGAAGATATAGATATAATATGTATAGTTGAATCATTGGTTAATGAAAATATATTTAATGATAATGTGAGTGAATTTGAACTAGAGGGTTATACTATGTACATTAGTCAAAGAAGAGATAGGACTGGTGCTGGGTTGATTATTTATATCTGAAATAGCATTTCTTCAAATCTAAATAACTCTATAAAGCACCAGGACCGACTGATTGTATCGATGAGTTAATGATTAGGGAAATAAGTAAAGGATGCAAAGAAGATACAGTTATTCTTGGTGACTTTAATTTAACTTCTGTGGACTGGGAAAATATGATAGGAAGAGTCAGAGCAAGTTGTAAGTTTATGGAGTGTTTTAAGGATAACTTTTTGACCCAATTTGTTAATAAGCCAACAGTGGGTGCCAATATATTAGATCTGATTCTTTCAAATGATGATCACTTAGTTCAAGGATTGAGTGTAGGAAATCATTGGGAAACGGTGATCATCAGATGGTTCTGTTTAATTTGCAAATAGTTAAGGGTAGAACAACGACAAACTGCACAAAAATTCCAAATTTTTATATGGGAGATTACGCTAAATTCTGCAGCATGCTAAATCAGATTAGGTGGGATATAGAATTCCATGGAAAGAATACTTATGAGATGTGGGATATTTTTAAGACTATATTAAACATGGTTCAGGAACAGTGTATTCCAATGAAGTCTATTAGGAAGAAATGTAGGAAACCATTATGGTGGAATCAAGAAATAGCTAATAAAGTTTCAGAGAAAAAAGGGCATACCAGAGATTACAAAGTGAGAGTAGTTTAGATAATTTAAACCATTATAGGTCAACCAGAAATGAACTAAATAAGATTATTAAGAATGCCAAAAGGACAGCAGAAATGAATTTAGCTAAAAATAATAATAAAGATCCTAAAAAATTCTTTAACTATTATAGAATGAATATTATATCTAACACTGATAAAATAGGGCCTATTAAATATTATTTATAATCTATGTAAATGATCTTGGGCAAGGTGTAATTAGCAAAGTGTTCCATTTTTGCTGATGACACTAAATTGGCAGCTGTAGTGAAAGGGTTGAGGGTAGCTTTAAAGTGCAGGGTGACTTAAATAAGTTGTTAGCTTGGGCTCAGAAGTGGCAGATGACTTTTAATCTTAATAAATGCAAAGTTATTAACATGGGGGAGAGATAATAGGGAATTTAGCTATGAGATGGATGTGTATTGGCCTTATTCATTTGAAGATGAGAATGACTTAGGAGTAGTAGTAGATAGGTCACTGAAATTTTCAAAGCAGTGTATTGAGGCAAAAAATAGAGCAAATAGGGTGCTAGGTTACATTAAAAGAAATTTAGCTACAAGAGTAAGGAGGTCATCCTTAAACTATACAACTCTTATGTCAGGCCACATTTAGAGTGTATACAGGCATGGTCACCACATTTTAGACATGATATAAACTTATTAGAGTCAGTACAAAGTAGGGCAACAAAAATAATACCATCCCTGAAACACCTTGAATATGAACATAGACCGAGGGTATTAAATATGTTTTCATTTGAAAGAAGGTGTGTGAGGGGAGATATGATTGAGCTTTTTAAAATCTTTTCTGGGATGGATAAATTGGATTTCAGCAAGTTATTTGAGTTAGAAGGTAGTAATAGAACTGACATAACATAACATAACCAATTAAATATTTAAAAACAGAGTTGCAGACTGGATGTTAGAAAATATTTTTTCACTAACAGAGTGGTGGATTATTGGAATAGTTTGCCAGCTGAGACTGTAGACAACCCAAACTTGAATGTTTTCAAGCGCAGATTGGATGATTATATGGACTCCATCCAATCCATACATTCTTTATTCCCATAAAACCCATTTGAAACATCTACGAACACTAATCCCAACTCCTCACACAGGCCTTTCACATACTCATTCAGTCCAATTGCACAAGATAACCATTCCATCCCCACATCCAATCTTGGAAGTACACCTGAAACAATGCCTTTCACTCTACTTTCACTCATCCTTTCAACTAACCTTTTGTACCTCTCTCGTAACTCACATGAACCCACCTTCTTTACATAATTTACTTCTGCATACATAATTACAACTGCATCCCTCTCACACCCAGACACCAGACACATCATTTACACCAGCACTCGGCAAACAAACTCTCACTCCCTTCCATTTGGTCATACTCAACTTCCTATCTAAATATCCAATCTGAGAGTCACCCATCACAAGCACCTCAGTCATCCTCCTAGTCCTCCTACCACTTATTTCACTTTCTGCCACAACCACATCATACCAATTACTTTCAAGCTCTTCTGCTCTCAGGGCATCGAATCTGTTAGTCAATCTAACAGGTTCCATGTCCCTCTTACTCACAGAACTAACCTGTCCTAACCTATCTATTCTATCCATATTCACCCACCATTCATCTTCACTCAAATCAGTCACTTCTTTCTCTCCAGTCCCTAGTCTAGTCCTATCTTCTACCCTCCTGATCCCAGCCACATTCTTCATGCGTACACACACATCTCAGATACATTTGATCTTCTTTCAACACCACAAATATCACAAACTACATACACACTGCTTACATCAAAAGGCATACTCACTTCATCCAAAGCAACAGCCATACTGACAAACTTTTCAAAATATAATAAAAATTCCTTTAGTATTATGTCTAACACTCAAAGTTAACTATCTTCCTAAACTTAAATATATTACACTGAAAATCCAAAATGAAAAAATGTCACTGAATAGAAAGCTCACTGAGAAAACGTCCGATCACTACTGATGCATCTAGGGGTTATTTATGTAAGTTTCTAACATTTCAATTAGCATGTGCTAAATCTGTGTGAAGTTGATTGTTTGGATGTATGAAGATTTGATTGAGCAAGTCAATTAGAAGAAAAGTTGAGTGAATGTGAGAATCAAAAAGTTTTCAGGATGTTGTGTAAGAGGAGAGTTGTCTTGAGTCAAGGGAATGAGGACTTCAGCAATGCTCGCTTGCCCAAGTTTAAGATTGTCTTGAGCGATGACATGCCCATTTCCCAAAGGCCTTGTCATTTTCCTCCTCCATGGCTCAAGAGATTGAGGAACAGTGCAAGGAATTAAAGAGAATTGGTTTAATTGAGCTGAGTGTGAGTACTTGGGCTATTCCGATTGTACCTGTATAAAAGCTAGATGGATGTTTGCAACTGTGTATTGATTATAGAAGCATGAATGAACGACTGTTAAAAGACAAGTTTCCTAATAGTGTGTCTTAGTGTGTGTATAGTATGTATGGAATGAAAGTTTATTGTTTATAAAGATATCTGCTATGTGGCTACTACCAGATGCCTGTAGCTGAAGATAGTTTGCCTATTATGGCATTTTCTATCGCAAAGCTACACTATCAGTTCAGAAACCTGAGCTTTGGGTTGGTGAATGCCCCGGCCATTTTTCAGTGTGCTATGAATGTGGAGTTGAGTGGTTTTCCATGTAAGAATGTACAAGAGTTTTTGGATGATATTTTGATGATGAGTGAGAACATGGAAGAACATATGACTTTGGTGAATGATGTTTTGAGAAAGTTAGAAGAGGTTGGTGTGAAAGTGAAACTGTCTAAATGTGTGTTGCCAATGAAGTTGAGTTTTGGAGACATAAGGTGAGTGCGACTGGATTGCATGAATCTGAGAAGTTTGTGGATAAGATCAGGAATTTTCCTTAGCCTACCACAGTGAGAGAGCTGCATAGATTTCTTGGTTTGGTTGAGTTTGGAAGGAAGTTTATGAAAGATTGTTTGGGTGTGATGAAACTGCTGAAAGTATGGACTGGAAAAAAGAAGAGTACTGTTTTTAGGTGGAATGCTTCGATGAATGCAGCATTTGAGAAGTTGAAAGCTGAAGTTGCAAGAAATGTGGAAGTTGGGTATCCGACATATGGAGCAAATGAGAGAATACTTGAAGTATATACGGATACAAGTGGTCATTGAATGGGTGGATGTTTAATGCAAGATCAGGTTGTGGATAGGGTTGAAAGGAAATGAGTAATTGCGGCTGCTTCCAAGGCGTTTGGTCTGACAGAACATGCATATTTGATGATTGAAAGAGATTTGGCTGCATTATGGTTCTGTCTCAAGTCATTACGACTATTTTTGTGTGGAGTACAGTTTGTACTGAGAGCAGATAACCAGCGACTAGTGTATCTGCAGTATATGAGGTTAGTTGATAGTAGGCTTGCAAGGACCATAGAGGATTTGAGTGATTTTGATTTTGTGGTTGAGTATTTGCCAGGTGAAAGGAATGTGATTGCTGATTTGATGTCATGTTTACCATGTAGTTTGAATGAGAGTGAGATTGTAAGCATAAATCCTGAGTATTTACCAGCAGGTGTAGTTGTAGGAAGGAAATATAAATGTGGAGGTGATTCTATGTTTGAAAGTGTGTTGTATGGTTTATGAGGCATGATGAAAAATGGATTGCTTAAGAAGGTGCCAGAAAATGTGAATGCATTATGGAAGATTGTTATGGAAGAAGAGTGTAAAAGACCAGACCAATTGGGAATGGAAAATTTGAGTAGGTTAAGGAAAGAATTGAGAAGTATGTGTATGCCAGGAGTGATGACGTTTCAGGAAGTGTTAGCGATGGTAAGTAAGCTGTTTGGTATGAGAGTATATGTACATTATGGTGTGGAGAAGCTAGTGATGTATTGTGGTAAAGGTGTAGACCGAGTGAATGGGTGTGAGTTGCATCTGCAATGTCTGAGTGGGCCCACCTTCCCCTCCCCTCTTTTCTACAACTATTTATAACCGTTTTTTGTTTTGAGAGTGTACCCAGTACCATAGTATATTGATTTGCTCTTTACATTTGTTTGCTCTTTGTAGTTGCATCTAATCTTTTTTGCCTTGGCCAGTGTATATATAATTTTAAGGCCCTATATAGCATTGGGTAGTCTATCTATAGTTTCCGTTGGCCAATATCTTGTAAGGATATATATATATAGTACAAGAGAAAGAAGAATTGGACGCGAATGAGCAGGGACATTAGAAGAATCCAGAATCAAAGGGAGCAGAGGGCGGCACAATGAAGGCGATCCTTTACCGAGAAGACAGAAATAACGCTAGGGGAATAAAGTTTTTGAAAATTCCTGGCCGGGACTCGATCCTGGGTCTGCTGATTGCCGGTCAGATGCTTTACCGCTAAGCTACTAGGCACAGTAACTATATTTCGCCCAAAGCATTACCCCCATCAAACCCAGTATCTCCCTAAGCTAGGAACCTCCAAGGAATTTTTATACCACATCCTCTTACCCGCTTTGGGGTAATGCTTTGGGCGAAATATAGTTACTGTGCCTGGTAACTAAGTTGAATGAATGGAAAGAGGCCAGGAAGAAAAAATATAGACACAAAATTATAAAAATAAATATATTAAAACAAAGGAAACTATAATAGATTTTAAACTACTTAGATTAGCATGTTAAAATGCAATAATGGATAAATAAAATAAATGTGAGTACAAGACTATGTTGGCTCTGCATTAACTCCACTTCAAGAAGGTCCTAAAGAAAGCAATGTTTCACAAGATATATATATATATATATAGATATATATATTCAGGGGTGGATTTAGGTATGGGCAATCACCCAGTACCGAGCATGATCGGATCTTGTAAGTATGTTTTATTCTATTCCTGAGATATTGTTGTGTAATTTAGCACAATTATTCATTATTTTATTTATATTTACATAATTTTTTTATTCATTTTACTTTATTTAGGGTACTTATGATATTACTGTATATAGTTTATATATATATATATTTAGTATTTCTAAATATATTTGTGTTATATGTATAAGCAATGATAATTTATATTATTGTTCCAAATAGATGAATAATAGTAATAATACAAATAATAGCCTGTTTGGGGGGGGGGAGCTAAAGAGGTGGTTCACTACTGTAAATATATGAGAGTTTTCCATGGCCACTTTAGAACATTTGGGAATTGTTAGTTATTCTACATTTTAATGGCATTGAAAATGTTAGCCATGATACCATACAATTTAGTAATTGGTTATATTGCATATACTCATCTGTAAATGTCATTTATATCAAGAATGATATTTACTCGATTGCAACTATTTTTTTAATTAAAAAAACATCTAAACACTCTGATTTATTCTTCAAGGTGATTGTCCATTGTGTAGCCCTGCTCTGATAACTGAAGTTTTTAAATTAATTTTGCTTCATTTTCAGTATCTTAAATTTAAATATTTATAACTCAAAACACATTTAGATTTGGGAATTATCTGAGTATTATTTTACTTATGAATTAAAAAAAAACCTAAATATTTCTATAAAATAAACAATAATTCAAAGCATTTATATATCTAATCATTTTCATATTCTAAACGCCCGTAAGGGGCGTGGTAATTTGCCTTCCTGGTTGCCATGCTGACAGGGCTCAGCACCCGGCCCCAGCTTAGCCTCTTCTCCTTCTTTCAAACAGCCTGTATTTCTCCCTTACTTCCTCACTTCCACTACAACAACTTTCTCTGGTTGGCCTCTATTTTATCAAGGTAGATGCTGACCTTCTTCTCAGCTAACTATCCTGGATCGGGGCTGAAGGAAGATGGGACAATGTTCCCTAACCACTGAGCTCCAGTTTCGGATGGTGGGTTTTTAACAACCTGCTTCATCCCCACCCATACCTTCCTCAGATCCCTTTTCCTTCTCACTTCACTACCTATTTGATACGCCATGGCTAAGGTATAGCTGCCATGCCAAAGAGCTTCCAGGTCACCAGGCAGCAGAGGTGGGCATAAATGGCAGCACCTGTCTCTGCCAGCCCCATATGCACCCTTTGCATAGTGGGCCACTGCGAAGGATGATTAGCATTTGCTTCCCATAAAAAATAGGGTCACCATGCCCAATGATGATAAAATACAAATTCTCCCCTCATCCATCATCGGAGCCACCCTCGGGCAGGCATCCCCCCTCCTGTGCTTGTGCAAGGGGCCCTCCAAATCTCTCTAACTGGAGAGGAGGCTTGCTTCTCTCCTTCACCTATGGGTATAGGGGACTCCCCCTCAC
This sequence comes from Ceratothoa steindachneri, assembly GCA_963969495.1. Taxonomy (NCBI): domain Eukaryota; kingdom Metazoa; phylum Arthropoda; class Malacostraca; order Isopoda; family Cymothoidae; genus Ceratothoa; species Ceratothoa steindachneri. The sequence goes on along the minus strand of OZ018333.1, from coordinate 5,662,469 downwards.
CCTCTTGTCTGGAGATGCCTTCGGCCCCTCCCTCTTTCCAGCAGCAGTTCCCCCTTTACTTTCCAAGGGGACTGCCAAGAAAGCCAGCAGGTAGCCCATAGCAAACCGCTCCTCATTGAAGCGGCTCAGTAGGGCAAACCCCCTTAGGGGAAGAGGGAAGCCAGGCCCCTTTGGTCACTTCCCTCAAAAGACCTGCTGGCTAAAATATTAAACCTAGGTGGGGGTCAATGCCTGTAAATCTCCAGTCTCGACTTGTGATACTGCGGCCAATGGGACCTGTGATGTCCTAGGTGCGGATGGCCAACTGGAGGCCCCTGCTGAGATAGAATATGGTCCTTGAGACAAGCCAGCCTCAGACAGTAGGGCCTTCCATGGGGCTTGGCAGCAAGCACCGAACTTGAGTCCGCCCCTATTCAAAGTCCTCTTGAAAGGCTAGGGTTTCCAAAGCAGTACAAGGAGGGGAGGGATCTCCTCCAAACAGTGTCCCTGCAACTGCCAGGACCTTCTCCATCTTGGAAAAGGACCTTGCTGAGTCTGGTCCATCTGGCCTGGGGGCTCCTGCCAGACGAGGTGAGAAGCAGGTTCATTCTCCGCCCTCCTCTCCTAAAAAGAAAAAGGAAAGACTCTGGGCTCCTCTCCATCCACAGAGGCTGAGGGGGCGGTTGGGACTTCTGCCACTTCAGTAAGTGACCAAGCCAAGATTGGCACATCCGGACCCTCTACCCTCCCCCCTGGATGCAGAGCCCCTGACTATGACCAAAAGTGCTAGTACGAAGAGCAGAGCAGAGCCTCAATTACATCGGAGCCCATCATTCAGAGATTACCCAGCATTTTCGAGCCCGCTGGCTTCAAACGCTTCCTTGTATATCCACTCCACTGATGGCAGGCATTCGGTCCACTGCCACGGAGGTGCTATTACTAACACCGCTTCGGCCATACGAATTGTTCATGTAGACGTGCAAAGTCGGGGTCACCCGAAGTATGTGTAAAGTGCTCAAAGGCTGCACACTATAAGTCCAAATTGTGTGTGGCCAAGTGTGTCAATTGCGGAGAGCCGCACGCTGCTTCTTCGAAGCAATGTGGTGCATATCTCCTTGAGAAAGTAATCCTGGCTGTTCAGGCCCAGGATTGTCTCTCATTCCGTGAGGTTAAGGATTTGGTCCTGGTGTGCCCGGCTTTGCCTGGGACATCTTATGCCTCAATGGTTAGAAAGACACCCTCTGCCCCTAGATCATCCAGGCCAACGAGCACGGTTGTGTCCGCACCCATTCAGAGCACTTCTGCGGGTTCTACTCAACTCGGGCGCTCCCCTAGTAAAGCTGGGGAGTGCCCAGCCACGGCTAAAACCAAGGCTCCCACCCCTTCCCCCAGCGTGACCGTTTCCCGTAAGGCGAAACGGCCACGCGCCTCCACCGAGTCGTTAGACTCACAGGTGGTAACACCGGCTGAAGTTGGTCGCCAGGCCATCTTCTGGGGTTTCTAAAGCTGTCCCCCGAAAGGAGGACAGCAAGAAATAAAGCTTCGGCTACTTTGCCCACGCCTAGTGGTGGGCTGAGTGGCTCGGAGATGGTGGATCCTCAAAGCCGCAATGCCCGCCTAAGGTTTTGAGGCGGAGGGAGGAAAAGACTAGCATGGCGAACCAAACCAACCCCAATAAGTCCTCGAAAGCGATAGCGCATTGTCTGGCCAATAGCGCCCGTGGTTCTGCCTCCAGGAAGTGTATGGCCATTCTCGTAAGGGTCTTCTGTTCGAAAAGGGCCCCCACATCTCCGAGCTAGGCCTGGAGGGCATATTCCTTCAATGGAATTGCCGTGGACTCCGGGCCAACTGGGAGGAGCTGCGGAGGCTTGTCTCGTCCCATTCCCCGTTAGCTATTTTTCTGCAGGAGACCATGCTAGGCGCGTGCCCCCTGCCAACCCTCCTGGGGTACAAGGGTTTTGCGACCCCACTACCACGAGATGGCGAGGAGGGGAGATGCGCGGTTTACACCCGGTATGATGTGTCCGTTCTTCCTTTCCCCTTCGATACCTCCTTTCAGGCAGTGGCTGTGCAGCTTCACCTGGATAGGAGGTATACTATTATTTCTGCGTACATTCCACCATCAGCTGACTTCGATGCGGGGGACTTCCGCCGCGTCGTGGCACGGTTGCCGAGGCCCTATCTCTTGCTTGGAGATCTGAATGGCAGGCATCCTCTCTGGGGAGATTACTCTTAAATCCCAGGGGACAAGTCCTTGCCGATCTGATCGAAGAGCTTGAGATGGGTGTCCTAAACGTGGATGAGTTTACGCATCACTGTCCGAGAACCGCTTCATTTTCTTGCCTTGACCTATCTTTGTGCTCTTCGGATGCACAGCCTGATTTTGATTGGGGGGTGGTCGATGACCTCCATGGTAGTGATCACTTTCCCATTCAAATGTCATTTTCAGAGCAACTGCTGCCTGAGAACCCACCTCGGTGGTGCTTGGCGCGGGCGCAATGGCCTGCATTTCAGGAAATGATGAATTCTCTATCTCAGTCAAGGAGTTTAGGTCGGTAGATGAGGCCGTTGAGTTCTCCGCTAACCGCATCGCCGCGGACCCGACTACTATTCCCAGAACGTCTGGCCGTTTTGCACGCCGTCCACTCCCGTGGTGGTCGGCCGAGTCTGAGACGGCCCTCAAACAGAAGCGTCATGCCTACATGCTCTATAAGCGCCGCCCGAAAGATTTCACTGTGGCTGAATTTCGTCGGGCTAAGATAGGTTCCGGTATATTTCGAAGTACGCCCGCCGCTCTTCTTGGTGGGCATACGTGTCTTAACTTAACGGGAAAGACCCCTCTAGCCGAGGGGTAGAAGCGAGTCAAAAGGATTCGGGGCAAGTTCTCGCAGGACCCCCCCCCCCTCCCGTTCTCCAGGAAAATGGGACCGCAATCTCGGACCCCTCGTCTGTGGCGGAATCTTTCGTGACTGTTTTCTCCGCATTCTCTTGCCGGGATGCTGCTCCGCCAGCATTCAATGCACGTCGTTATGTCGCGGAAGGCCGCCAACTGGACTTTACCTCTAGAGGCGGAGAACCCTTCAATGACAGGTTTACTTTGAGTGAGTTGCGTTCCACTCTTGCTTCGTGCGCGGACACCGCCCATGGTCAGGACGATGTCCCGCACCCCATGCTTCGACACCTGGGTGAGCGAGACATGGCCTTTCTCTTAGACTTGTTCAACAAGATCTGGGTGGATTTTCTCCTCCCAGATTCATGGCGAATCGCTACTGTGCTCGCCCTACGCACACTGGGAAGAGATCACTCTACTCCGGCTGGTTTCCACCCAATCTCTCTAACCTCTTGCATGTGCAAGTTGATGGAGAAATTGGTAAATGTTAGATTAGTCTTTTTCCTATACAGCGGAGGCCATCTGTCTTCTGCACAGTGCGGCTTCCGCAAGTTCGACTCCACATCGGATGCTCTGCTCCGACTAGAAAATGTCGTCTGCGAGGCCTTCCTTCGTAGACAGCACTACGCCATGGTTATTTTCAATCTGGAGAAGGCCTGTGATACCGCATGGCCATATGGTATCATGGAGACTCCACACGATGGGGTCGAGGGGACACCTCCTAATGTTTATATCTGAATTTTTCTGAGATCGTCGATTCTGCGTATGGGTAGGGGGAGCCCTCTCCCTCCCAATGGAGCAGGAAGAGCGTGTCGTGTAGGGAAGTGTCCTCAGTGTCACACTCTTTGCCCTGAGCATCAACGCCATCACCTTGGTGCTGCCAGAAGATGTTCTCGCTACGCTCTTCGTGGATGACCTTTCAATCTCTTTTGGCGCGGCCCAGAGGCCAACTCTGTAGCGTCGACTCCAACAGGCATTGAACCGCTTCTCTCACTATGCCGAAGCGCACAAGTTTCGGTTTTCTTTAGCCAACACTAAGGTGGTGCACTTCTGCCGCCATCCACGGCTTTACCCCGACCCAGATTTGTTTCTTAATGGGGTGCGCCTGGATGTGGTTGAGTCGCACCGTTTCCTTGGTCTTGTATTCGACCGACGCCTCACCTGGGAGGCTCATATTCGCAGCCTTAAGGTGTCTTGTACCGCCATGGATATTCTCTGTCCTGTGACGTTCCGCGCTTGGGGCGCTGATAGGGCTACCCCCAATGCTGCGATGCCTCAGGTTGCTTTCTTTCCTCTCCTAATTGACATACTCACAGGAAGCACCACCATTTGATGGAGCGCTCACTTGCGCCTCTTTGTATCAAGTTCTTCTTCCCCCAGACAATTTGGCACATTCGTTTTAAATGTCCCAGCCTGGGTGATCTTTGTGCAGGGTACCGGTTCAAGTGGGGTCGCTACCACTCATCATTTTACTCAGGACTGATTCGTGCTGCCAGATTTATGTACTATATGACTTTTTGGAGTAGACTGGCCTCCTCCATTTTATTTTACTGGGTTTTTTTCTGAGTCTCATGTTCCAGTGCCAGGGGGAATTGGGCCTACCCTTGACCTTGGAGCTCGCTTCCTTCTTGTTACCTTTTTGTTCTTGTTTATTTTTTTAGCCTTACCTTTTTATTAGTATTTTATATTTACATATTTTTATTTGTTTCTTAATATAGTCTAAGAGTAGGCTGTGATATGAGTACGGCGTCTTAGTCAGTCACCAGATTGGCTCCTAAAATTAAAATATATATAATATATATATAATATACATAGTGCGACATAGTCACCCACGACTAAAAAAATATGTATATATCTTGGCTGCCAATCCCTCCAGGCTATTCTCTCAACCTTTTTGTCCATAAATCTTTCACCCTGGCTAGATCCACATTTTTTTACTTCCAGATTATGGAATTATGGAATGTTTTGCCTGAGGTTTTTGGCTCTGCTCACAATTTGGAGTTGTTTAAAACCAGCTTTCACTTAATTTGGCTCTTATTTGAGTTTGATTCATTATTCTAGCATTTTGTTTGGAGGAATGTTATTAGCCAGTCATTTTGAAGTTTGTTGTCATCTTTACTGAGGTATTACTAGTGTGTTCTCCCTAATCAATTAAGAAATGTAATTTTATAACAAGAAAAAGACAAGTTCACATTTGATCTTTTAGCTGTAGTTACCATTCATTTTACTTAGCAGGAATAATAATTGTAGGCAAAGGGAAGAAAGTGTTATTTTCTCTTCAGCAATAATCTACCGCTCAAGGCATTTCTCTGGATTTCTCCTTTTTCCCAGTCACCATAGTTGTGTACCCTCTCAGCTCCAATGCCATTATGGTGGAGTTATGCCCAAGTAGGCAGTCGTCAGATGGGCTCCCCCTCCCCAAAAAAAATACCAACAGAGGAAGTACATCTTTATTATCTTCACCATATTACAGATCTCTTCTTTTCTGCATGATCTCACCCCATCGCTTTTGCACTTTAAATTTAAAAATCTTTCAGTTCTTTTGTGACATAATTATCTGGCAATAAGTCTGAAATCTTTCCACTAGTGATGATGTTTGGAGGACTCTTGTAAAAATTAGTAATCAATATTAAACTGTCCCATCATTTTGAAGTTTTTCAGAAAGGGCAACTGAAGGTTGTAACTGACTCAAATTTTCCTCTTGATCCTTAGGGTTATTTATACAGAAAAAATTGTTTTAAAAATAAGTCAAAATAATATATCGCAAGGCAAAGGTCTATGGTATAGGAAAGACATTTAATCAACAGAAACCTTTTAAGACTATAAAGGATAGCCACATAAAAATCTTGAATTAAATATGGATATAAACATGACTAATGAACATTCATTTTTGGATGAAATATTGGATAATAAAGAGGTGAGTCAATTAGGATTATTCAGATATTTGTTTTAAGACAGACTGACTCATTCATTCCTTACTTAATTGCCCCTTGCTATTGTCCATGTGTGTTTGATTTATTTTTTAGGTAATTCTTACTTACAGGGATTTGTGCATCTTTCTCAGGATGGTAAGGATTTTGCCTGAAATAGTATGGTTGGCTTTGATTACATATATTATGGATGAATTCTGGTTTGAAGAGGTCAAGATAGGGTTTTATGGGCACTACATTTATGCTAGTAAGTGATTTATTTGGAAGCTCCTGAGTTCTAGCAATGTAGAGGGCTTTATTTGTGTTGTAGTGTGGTGAGATGGCTAGATGTAAGATTGTGTGCCCTTAGTATAGAGGTATAGGCAAATGAGGGATAAATATATTTTGTAGATTATATTCATTGGCGTCCCCAAATGTGAGTGATGGAGTATGTTCCTTCTTGTTTATTTGTTTGTTTCTTGTTTCCTTTTTTGTTGTTAAGAAGTTGGTGTGTGTCTACGGTGACACTGAGCACCATAACAGGGTCCTTATAAAGCAGGTTGATATTTAATACCCTATTGTGTGTGTGTGTGTGTTTGCTGTACTCTAGTTGGTGTGTTGTGAATGTGAGACATTAATTATGATCTGTTGTAGCCAGCATTCTAGTCCTGTCATGTAGCATTATGGATTGTAATCTGCATGGTTTTGCTTTGCATGTTAGTGTGAGAATGATGATATTGACATAGATAGCTGTAGAGTTTGGTGCTGGGATTTCAGGAAGGATATAATAGATATTGTTGAAAATTTTAGGGTGCAATGTCACTTTGTTGCGGTTCCTGAACCTATACTCTAAACCCAATCCTTCCAACCCACTTACTGCACTAAGGTGGATGTGAGAAATTGAGGGAGAAGTGAAATGGATTGTATGTACAGTCCTTTATTTCCCCCCAAAATTACAATTATATTTACAAGAGATCTCAGATATATATATATATATATATATATATATATATATATAAGCCAACAATCCTATCACCAAACAATATTTTATATACAAAAGAAGAAATAAATGAACAAATAAAAAAAACTATATAATCAAATTCAAAGAGGCCTAAAAAATATACAATCAAGCATACAAAGAAAAGAAAAGGGGCAGCCATGGTCTAGAGGCTATATAAAGACCTCCCCTCATCCATATTATCCACTAATTAAGGAAGGATGTGTGACAATATCTATAATTGGCTCCAATTAGTTAATGCCAGCACTCTTTACAAAAGGAAAGATTAAATTTTGGAGTTTTCAACAATAATAATAGAGTGGCTTTTTGTTTTAAATATAATGCTATATCAAACTACATCTATATATATATATATATATATATATATATATATATATATATATTTATATATATATATATATATATATATAAACATCACACATTCTTACAGAGGGAGGGAGAGGGTATTGAAAAAGGGGTTAGAGAATGGCCCAACAAACAATTATATTTAAAACAAAAAGCCACTCTATTATTATTGTTGAAAACTCGAAAATTTAATCAGTGAAGCCACCAAAATGTCTTTTCTTCACAATGCTATCACCAAACAATATTTTATATACAAAGAACAGAAAATTGAGAAAACAAAAAAAAACAATATACAATCAAATTCAAATAGGCCTAAAAAACATAATGGGTGTTCCATTAAGATGGATCGAAGTTAGCAGTAAATAAAACGGTGTTATTGGTGAAAATTTATTGATTTCACTATTGGATCATGTTATTTGAGTCATGGCAATTATGTGTGAAGAATAATATTGCCTAAATGTCCGCCAAGGCTTCGCCAGCACACCTCCACTCGATGGTCAAATTTTTGATGATGTTTCTGCATAGTTGCTCCTCGATCTCACCAATATGCCTTATTATCTCTTCCTTCAGCTGTTGAAATGTTGTTGGCATAGACCTTACTTTTGAGATGACCCCAAAGGAAAAAAATCAAAAGGCGTCAAGTCACACAATCATGGTGGTCAATTGACCTTGCTGTTTCAAGAGATGATGCGACCTGGGAACTTCTCACTCAATAAAGCCATTGTTGCATTGGCTGTGTGGCATGTGGCACCATCCTGTTGAAAACACACATTTTTGACATCCATAGAATTCAATTCAGGCCATAAAAAGTTGGTTATCATGGCACAGTATTGCTTATCTGTCACCGTAACAGAATTCCTGGCATCATTTTCAAAGAAATATGGCCCAATGATTCTGCTAGCAAAAAATGCACACCAAACAATGATCTTTTGTGGATGCAGTGGCTTTTCAAAAATCTTCCTGGTATTTTCATCAGCTCAAATGCAACAATTCTGCTTATTAATGAATCCACCAAGATAAAATTGGGCTTCATCACTAAAGATGAATTTTTGCGAAAAGTCATCATCAGCTTGTCTTTGCTCATGCACCCAATGACGAATGTATTGCACTTCAAATGGTTAGCAGTCTTCAGTTCATGTGTCAATTGAATTTTGTAAGCTCATAAAGACAAATCTTTTGTCAAAATTTGATGTAACATTGTTGTGGAGAGGTTCAATTCCTGTGCAGGATGATGAATAGAGGTGTCTGGATCTTTGGCCACATTCTTGCACATCAGCAATGTTTTCAGCTAAAGAGCGTAAATAAGCACGCAATGGCATTTTTATATCTGCCACCAACCCTATTTGTTTGAATTTATGAGCAGTTTTCCCAATTACACTCTCAGTTGGTCAATTATGTTGACCATAAAAAATCGCAGAGTGCCCAAAATACGTTTCTGTTTGAACGTCCATTTTTGTAATAGGGTTCAATACTTTTAACACATTGTTTGATGTTAATCTTTCCATCGTTGAAATTGACAAAGACTGAAGTTGTTAAATCTAAAAAAAAAGGGAAAAAAATCATTCAACGGTTAAACTTAACTCACATTTAAAATTGGTCCAAGTTATTGGAACACCCTTTACAATCAAGCATACAAGAAAAAGAAAAGGCCTAGCACTTACGTGTCTTCCCTCAAGGAAGAGTCCTGCCGGCTACCACTTGTGTGGGTACAATTGTTGCGTATGTCTTATGGGCTTAGCGCCTCCGAGATGAGCTTATTTCTTTCTTTTTTTTTAAGAGCTCATCTGGCGACTGCCAACTTAGGCATTAGTCGCCATATTAAAAACTGCCTAGTACTATGCTACTTTAAAATAAGATTCAAAAACACACAAAAAAACAAAACCCAACACTAAAAATAAAAAAAAGGAAAAGGTAATGAGCAGGAAGCAAGCTCCTGAGTCGGAGGGAGGTACCCCCAGCCCAGGAACTGCGACCTATAAAGAAAAAAACCAAAAAACTAGTTAAATAAAAGGGAGAAGGCTCCCAAAAGGTCTACAAGTATACCAGTCACTGGGCATGCACTCATCCCAAGTACAAGGGACAGGCGGTAATGACCCCACCCATCCCGGTACTGGGACAGGTAATGTGCACGAAGATCACCCAGACTGGGACATTCAACAAGAATGTGCCTAACAGTCTGGGGGACAACGCAGTCTTCACAGTAGGGAGCTGGCGAGCGCTCCATCAGATAGCGGTGTGTCCCGCGAGTGTGCCCAATTCAGAGATCACAGAAAACAACCTGAAGCCTTCGTGGCATTGGAGTGTAGGTCCATGGGAACAGTCGTGGCGCTATGGCACGCAACTTTAAGTTCGCTCCAACTGTCTCCCATCTTCTTAGCCATCGCAGAGTCCTCACAGATTCTTTGGCGCACTCATCGGCGCCCTCATTCCCTGCAATTCCTACATGTGCAGGAACGCAGCAGAAGATAATCGTGACATCCGCCCGGCTCGGCAAAACCGTGGAGTCACGGATATCATGAACCAGGGGATGCGGAGATGCCAATACCCTGAGAGCACTCAGGGCACTTTGTGAGTTGCTATAGATCACAATCGAGTCTCTGAACCGGGCACGTTGCATAATCTCCCGTACTGAGTGGTGTATTGCCACCAGCTCGGCCATGAAGACAGACATAGCGCCTGGCAGAGCCCTGCTGACTTCAAAACAGAGGGGATACGGCGTGGAAGCCAACCCCCTCTTAGGACTAAAGAGCCATCCGTATACACTGGCACGGTTCCAGCGTGACACGAGGTGTGCTCCAAAAAGGTTGAACACAATACTCCCAGTGCTGTACAAGCATTGAAAGCAGAGGCATTGCGACAACTAGCCAAATGTGGTACCCTCCAGGGTGGCTTCCTGGGTAGAACCATGGGTGCCACATGCCCGAGAGCTATACCTAGCTTTTGAAGGGGTTTCCTGGCCCTAAACCCAAAGGGCTTAGGGATGACTGGCGACTCTCGGTGGCATAGGCACCATCGAAATCAGCTGCAGATGCAGTGAGAGCTGTTGGCGACTGAGGGAGGCGCCGGGCTCGCGCGTACAGGAGAATGATGCACTGTACACTGCGTAGATCGAGTGGCATCTCCCCAGCATCGACTAGTAGGCTCTCAATGGGGGAAGTACGGAAGGCACCGGTCGCCAGTCGAAGGCCGGTGTAGTGGATTAAGTCCACCTTCCGCAATACACGCTCGGCTGCAGATGCATAAAACTCACATCTGTAGTCGAGCTTCAAACGAACAAAGGATCAATAAAAAAGTAAGGCAGTAGCCCTATTAGCGCCCCAAGCACTAAATTCTCGGAACGGACAATATGTATGGCGCGAGTACAAGAGACCCTAAGGCTGCGAATATGAGCCTCCCAGATGCGGCGTCGGTCAAATACATATCCAAGGAAACAGTACGATTCAACCCCTTCCAAGTGTACCCCATTAAGAAACAAGTCTGGGTGGTAGAAGTGCTCCACCTTAGTCTTGGCCAAGGAAAACTGAAACCTGTGCGCTTCTGCATAGCGAGAGACGCGGTTCAATTCCTGTTGGAGTCGACGCTCCACAGTTGTCATCTAGGCCGTGCCCAAAGAGATGGAAAGGTTGTCCATGCAGAGTGTAGCGAGAACATCTTCCGGCAGCACCGAGGTGATGCCTTTGATGTTCAGGACAAAGAGTGTGACAATCAGGACACTTCCCTGTGGAACACCCTCTTCCTGCTCCATTGAGCCAGAGAGGGCTTCCCCCACCCGTACGCGGAATCAACGATCTCGCAAAAATTCAGATATAAACATTGGTAGGCGTCCCCTCGCCCCCATTGTGTGAACAGAGTCCATGATATCATAATGCCATGCGGCACCATAGGCCTTCTCCAGATCGAAAAACACTGTGGCGTAGTGCTGTCTATGAAGGAAGGCCTCGCAGACGGCATTTTTCACACTCCGCCGACCACCATGGGAGTGGTAGGTGTGCAAAACGGCCAGACGTCCTGGGAATAGTAGTCAGGCCTGCGGTGATGAGGTTATCGTAGAAGAACTCAACATCCTCATCTACCGACCTACCCCTCCATGAGGATCACCTCGTCGTGGTAAAGGGGCTTGCGTTCTCGAATGAGGCAGTGGGCTATGTCAGTGAAGACTGATTGAGATGGTCACTACTTCTCATCAGTCGGTCATCATGGGTCCAACCTTGCTGAAAAGGCCACTGTAGAGGAGTCAGACTAACGTTCCTCACACCCTCGTGCTGAGTACCAATGTACGGGTTGCCGATTTGTTCGCCGGAGGTATCGCCATAGGCCATACTCGTTCTGGAGCTTATAGCCACCCACAGCTTGGGTCTTAGCCTAGCCGTCCTCAAACTTCCATTCATGATGCTGCACTGTTTTTAAAACGACAGATGTAGCGTGGGGGAGGGCTACCCCGAGGATGGTGTAAAGTTCTCTTGTCTGGGGCAGCTACAGTAACATGTCCACTTCTGCAGGGTACATGTTCTTATTAACACAAATATATATGGGTAAAAGCCATAAAAACTTTTCCCAGAGGCCGCAGCTTCTGGTCCCCGTGCCGCCAATGACCATGTTCTTCGTAGACTCGATCCTTTTGGTTCTGAGGTCGACAATGACTTTGACTATGGTAAATTTGTACTACTGAAATCAGATAACGATAAGCCATTGAGTAAGGCTAATATTTTCAACGTTTATGAAGACTGTTCCTAAATGTTGCGAACCAGCCCAAATGTGGCGTAGAAATGATGGCTGTCTGGTAATGGAATTGACTTCGTTTGAACAACACCAAAAAATCAAAACACTTGATTCTCTAGCTTCACTAAATATTTCCTCTTCAGCCCACCCTACCTTTAATAAATCCAAGGGGGTTATCAGGTCAGGGCAGCTGATTGAATACGATGTGGAATGACTTGTTGATAAACTGACTCCCCAGAAAGTAATCAGCGCATACCACATCACCTGCGATGTTAATAACACCAGAGTTCCTTCGGCTACCATTATACTAACCTTCAATCGGTTGGAACCTCCTAAAAACATCAAGGCTGGCTACTTGTGTATCCCAGTGAAGCCCTACATTGAGAATCCCTGTAGGTGCTTCCATTGCCAACATTTTAGGCATGTCAGCAAATACTGCAGACAGATGAGGCTATGTATTAATTGTTCTTCCGACTTCCATGGAACACCATGCTCACGTGCCCCTTGTTGTGCCAACTGTGGTGGTGACCACCCAGCCAGCTCTAACCAGTGCACCTTTTTCTTATATGAGAGCGAGAGGTTATTGTTCTCCGAATTAAATACAGAATTAGCATGAATGATGCTAGAAGGAGAGCAAAAGAACTATACATCCAGCCAGGAATAAGTTTTGCAGACGCTCTTCGAACAAATAGACCAGTCCATAACAAACAACAGAGAACATTCAGACCATCACTTTTACAGCCACAGAATAGCCACCAAGTAGCCCCAACAGAACCTATTCCCAAGAATGATGCTTCTCCTCCCTCTCCAATCATCAGAGAAGCTCCTGCTTCACCGAAACCAAGACGCAAGAGGACTTGCCGTCCTCAGATTCTCCTCCATCAGCATCAAATCAATCATTGCCATGTCCTGAAGAAATGGAGGCTGATTCCGAGGAAGTTTGTGTGGTGTGCATCTTATCTTTAGACATCCACCCTCCTCCCACTTAATCTGCCTTGACTCCATCTATCAAAACAAATCGGCCTACTATACCAGCAACACCAGCAACTTCAGAAAAAACTAAAGAGATGGTCACAGATTCAACATTGGCTGTGGCCCCATTGGAGGAGGAGAAATGGCCTTCTTTGCCCACTAATAAAAGTACCATCCCTAAGGCTCAAAACCCCATCTACCTTTACCAGGTACAAAGAAAAACCTAATTACTCTTAAAAGATGAATATGCCCCCAATTATACATTGGAATTTACAAGGAATCTTCTTCAAATGGGAAGAACTCAAAATACTGCTTCACGATTACAACCCTTGTTGTATAGCATTGCAAGAAACACAATTGGGTAATCGTCAATTACCCAATATCGCCAACTATGTGGGATACTTTAAAAACCCACCAAAACCCATACATGGTTCAGCTATTTTTGTCCACAAAGACTGTTCTCACTTAGTAATCCCATTGAAAACAGATCTTCAAGCAGTAGCGATCAGTGTGTACACCAACCGTTTATACACAGTCTGCTCACTGTACCTCCCTCTTAGTGAAGGAGTAGTTGCCTCAGATCTGGCTAACAAATTAGCCAATCTCATCACCTAACTCCCAACCCCTTTCCTACTGGTTGGAGACTTTAACTCAAGGCATCAACTTTGGTGAGACTATGATAACAACCCCAAGGGAAACATGATCATGAAATGTATAGAGACCATGGATGTGTCATTTTTTAATGATTGCACTCCAACATCTTTTCATGTCCAGACTAACAGCTCTAGCTGTGTAGATCTATCACTTTGTTCATCAGACTATAGAGCAGATTACAGCTGGTCGGTAGATCCTGACCTGAGAGGAAGTGATAACTACCCAGTTGTACTGACCTCATGCTTGACTGGCCCTCGCCCCCACAGAGTAATAGGTGGAACACTAAGAAAGCTAACTGGCTAAAATTTAAACACCCCTCCCATCATTCTGGACACTTTCCTCAGGGTGACATTGACATGATCTTGGAAACTTCGATGACCACGTCAACCAGGCGGCAAATTCATCTATGCCCCTCTCCAAAATTGCTTCTCACAAGACCCATCTCCCTTTTTGGTCTGAGGAATGCAGCAAAGCAGTGACAGAATGCAAATGAGCTTGTTGTTGCTACCCCTGGAACCCTACTACTACCAATAAGTATGCCCTTAACTGAGCCAGTGGAGTGCAACAGCGTACCCTCCGCCAGGCTTGCTGAATCTCCATTAAAGGGTACATCAACTCCATCAACCACCAAACTGCACCAGACAAAGTCTGGAAGAGAGTGAAGAAACTCATGGGCAGAACAAGTGGCTTCTCTGCCCAAAATATAGTTGAAGCAGGTGAGTTTTTGGGAGACTTATTGAAAATTTCAAATGTCCTGGCAAAGACATTTGCTGACATCTCTAGCCCCAACAATTACCCCCTAGAATTCCAATGTGTCAGGAAAATGCAAGAACAGTGCATACTGAACTTCATGGATCCTTGTATGGATAATGAACCATATAACAAGCTCTTTTCCATCCATGAACTTGAAAGTGCTCTTAAGAAATGTGGATCTACCGCACCTGGCCCTGATGGTATCTTTTATGATATGATCAGGAATATGCATTCAACACTCATATCGCACCTTCTTGATATATTTAACTATATCTGGATTAAGAGCTATATCCCTTCCTATTGTAGGGAAGCAATTATACTTCCCTTTCATAAACCGGGAAAGGATGGGACACTTCCGACCCACTATCGCCCAATTGCCCTTACTTGCTCCCCATGCAAGCTTTTCATAAGAATGGTGAATGCCAGGCTGGTATCGTTTCTGGAGATAAATAACCTTATTTCTCCCTCATAAGCAGGTTTTAGGAAAAAGCACTGCATCACAGACCTGCTGGTCAGTATGGAGGATTGCATCCGACAAGCTTTCTTAAAAAGACAGTACTCCATCGCTATATTTTTTGAAATAGAAAAAGCCTATGATACCACTTGGAGGTGTGGTATCTTGAAGCAACTGCAGGACTGGGGTATCAACAGTCACCTCCCCAGATTCATACAACAATTTCTTGCTAGACGCACATTCCGAGTGAGAGTCGGAAATGTCATGTCGTTGGCAGTTGACCAGATAGAGGAAGTACCACAGGGAAGTGTTTGAGCATCACCTGCTTCTTGGTGGCCATCAACAGTATCATTACTGACCTTCCAGCAGAGATAATATCAACTCTCTATGCAGATGACTTGGTAATTGTTTCAACATCACCTCGGCTGCCCTTTGTCACCCCAAAATTGCAACAGGCCATTAATATCATTGCCAAGAATGCGACCGCAAAAGGCTCCGACTATCATCCTCAAAAACAAAGGTAGTTCATTTCTACAACTTCAGGCGAGTTGAGTGGGAAGAGCCAACCCTATTTCTATATGACTCCCCCATCTCATTTGAGCCCCACTTCAAATTTCTAGGGGTTATCTTGACTCAAAGCTCTCTTGGGTCCCCCATATAACTGCTTTGAAAAAATTGTGCCTGAAGAGAATGGATATTTTAAAACTCTTATCACATGTTTCGTGGGGAAGTGACTGCTGTACCCTGTGGCTATTGTATATAGCCTTGATCCGGTCTAAGCTGGACTACGGGTCACAGGTGTACTCTTCAGCATCACCCTCAAACCTGGATAAACTCGATTCCATCAGGAACCAGGGCATACGTTTAGCTTTGGGAGCATTCAAGTCTTCCCCAATACCTAGTCTTTATGCAGAGAGTGGGGTTCTCCCACTACCCTTTCACCACCTTAACCTTAACCTGCAGTACCTCTTCATACTGCAACAACTTCCCCAATCACCTGTATATGAGTGCACCTACAATATTCACTTGGTAGCCTCATATGACAGGTTCCCTTCACTGACCCGCCCGTTTGCCCTGCGCATGACTGAAGATACAGGTCAACTAAGGGAACTATCAGTAATCCCATATCAGATCTCAAAAGTATCCCCATGGCTATTACCACCAGTGATGATCTGCAAGGCATTGGCAGAGGAACCAAAGACCAAGTTCCTACCTTCCGTTCTACGATGCCTCTTCCACGAACATACTGTGCGTCACAAACCAAGCACCTTTATATACACAGATGGATTGAAATCCCCTGATGGGGTAGGAGCCTCTGCTATCCTCCCCTTCCATTATGTGTCTGTGTGCCTGCCTAGTGCAGCCTCTATCTTCACGGCTGAGCTTGTCGCGCACTGGTTGCACTCTATACCATCCATTATTTACCCTCAGGATCATATACAATATTCTCTGATTCCCTCAGCTCCTTAGAAGCCTTAGCCAATCCATTCCCAGATCACCCATTGGTTTCGAAGATACAGAAGTGGCTTTTTTTTATATCCTCGCTTCACAAAATCTTATTTTGCTGGGTACCTAGCCACATAGGTATAAAAGGGAATGAGAGAGCAGACACTGTTGCCAAGACACCAGCATCTCTAGGAAATACCACCCCTGCCCCTCTTCCTTTCTGAGATAATGTGCCACATATCCATGAATATATGGTCAACCAGTGGGATGAACTCCCCCCAACCAAACTGCATACCATTAAACAGTCACTTCGCCCTTGGCCACCCACTACTAGAACCCGTACTCAGGATGTTATCCTAAGCCGGCTGGGAATTGGGCATTGTCGCCTAACACATGGCTTTCTAATGGAGGGCCTTCAACAGCCTCCAATGTGCACTCACTGTGGAGTACCAATGCCCCTACTCCACCTATTCACCGAATGCACACGCTTCCAAACCCTAAGGCAAAGACTTTTCCCTTTTATTTGCCAAGGGATGCGTTCTCAGCAGGCCTTGAGAAGTATCCTTTCTGAGCACCAGAACACCTTTAGTATGAACAAAGGGCTAAAAGCGAATCTACTAAAAGAAATTTAGTATTTTATAATTGTTAGAATGAGATAGACATGTCTTATTACTTTATTTTGATTTTACTATATTTTAGAGACATTTATTCTTCTATGATTTTACTCCCTTTTATTTTTTCTATGGTTTTACTTGCTTTTATTCTATATTGTAACCATAGTCTATGTTTTTTAAGGAATATTTGAAATTTTAACAAATCTTTTTTGAAAATGGCTGTGAGTTTGCCCACTTGGACCTACGCAGCATTCGCATTTTATGTACCATTCATTCGTTCTACTGACCTAAACTCCTCGACTGAGATAGAGAATTCAGTTATTTCCTGAAATGCAGGCTACTGCGCCAAGCACCACCGAGGTGGGCTCTCAGTCGGTAGTTGTCCTGAAAATGATATTTGAATGGGAAAGTTATCACTACCATGAAGGTCATCGACCACCCCCCAATCAAAATCAGGCTGTGAATCTGGAGAGCACAGAGATAGATCAAGTCAAGAAAATGAAGCGGTTCTCGGGCGGTGATGCATAAACTCATCCACATTTAGGACACCTATCTCAAGCTCGTCAATCAGATTGGACTTCTCCCCTGGGATTTATTGAGTTGTCTCCCCAGAGAGGATGTCTGTTATTCAGATCCCCAAGCAAGAGAAAGGGCTTCGGCAACCAGGCCATGATGCGGTGGAAGTTCCCCGCATCGAAGTCAGCTGACGGTGGAATGTACGCAGAAATAACAGTATAGCTCCTATCCAGGAGAAGCTGCACAACAACTGCCTTAAAGGAGCTATCTAAAGGGAAAAGAAGAACAGAGACATCATGCCGGGTGTAAACCGCCCATCCCCCAGCCCGGCCCCCATCTCGTGTTGTTGGGGTCGCAAAACCCTTATATCCCAGAAACCGGGCAAGGGGCACATGCCAAGCATGTTCTCCTGCAAAAAGATAGCTAATGGGGAACGGGACAAGACGAGCCTCTGCAGCTCTTAACAGTTAGCCCGGAATCCATGGCAATTCCATTGAAGGAATATGCCCTCCAGGCCTAGCTCGGAGGAGACGTGGGGGCCCTCTTCGAAGAGAAGACCCTCACGGAATGGCCGTAAGCTTACCAGAGGCAAAACCACGAGCGCTGTTGGCCGGACAATGCGCTAAAGGTGCTGTCACCTTCGACGACTTATTGGCGGAGGTTGGGCTCACCATGCGAGTCTTTTCCTCCTTTCGCCTCGAAACCTTAGGTTGGCATTGTGTCTTCGGAGGCGGGAGGCCTTCTTTTTGAGGATTCACCGTCTCTGAGCCACTCAGCCCACCACTAGGCGTGGGCGAAGGTGCCGAAGCTCCTTTGTTGCTGTCCTTTCGGGGGACAGCTTTAGCAATCCCGGAAGATGGCCTGGCGACCAACTTCAGGGGTGTTGCCTCCTGTGAGTCTAACGACTCGGTGGAGGCGCGTGACCGTTTCGCCTTACGGGAAACGGTCACGCTGGGGAAGGGGGTGCAGCCCTGGTTTTAGCCGGGGCTGGGTGTGAACCCTTTTTGTGCGGCCAGCTTTACTAGGGGAGCGCCCGAGTTGAGTAGAACCCGGAGAAGGGCTCCGAATGGGCATGGAACCAACCGTGTTGGTTGGCCTGGATGGGAAAGGAGCAGAGGGTGTCACGCCACGCCAAGTCCTTAGCCTCGCTGAATGGGAGTCGATTCTGGGCCTGAACGGTCAGGATTTCCTCCTTAAGAGATATGCACTACATTGCTTCGAAGAATCGGAGTGCGGCTCTCCGCAATTGACACACTTGGCCACACATGATTCGGACTTATCGTGTGCGGCCTTGGAACAATTTATACATACTTCGGATGACCCTGACTTTGCACGTCTACATGAGCGATTCGTATGGCCAAAGCGGTTACAGTAATAGCACCTCCGCGGCAGTGGCACGAATGTCTTCACGCGGCAGCGGTACCAACCGACACGCACCGACTAAGGGAGCTTGTCACAGTCGAACGTGATGAAGAGTGTAGGTGTGGGTCTCGAGGTCCCTCCCTGTTTTCTCATCACACACTCGAACTTGACCGCCCCGTGGTCGGCCAGCTCTAGAGTGATATCTTCTATGGAGTAGTCCACGAGTTCTCTCGCATAAACTACTTTCACAAAGTTCATGGCAGAGTGCGGCGTCACACTCACCGGGGTGCCATGAATTGTCCAATGAGCACTTATCTTGGCCGACTCGGAGGGTTCCGCCGCATTCGCCAGAAGGCTCCCGTCCAAGAAACGGGTCACCTTCGGCTCTCTACCAATTATACCAGCTAAAGCTCTCCTCTGATGGATCTTTTTGCCCTTGGCCAACATGGTGCCATCAGTGAGCGAATAACTAAGAAGCGTTTGAGCCAGCGGTCACAAAAACGCCAGGTAACCTCTGTAATCGATGCTCTGCTCTGCGCATTTTGGTCCTATTTTGGGATTCCTTGCCTAGGCGAGCACCGGAGCCGGACCTGCCGATTTTGGCTTGGTCGCATTGAAGGATATTAGCAGCCCTCGTGGAGGGAGAAGAGCCCCGAGTCTCTTTGGTCTTTTTTTATTAGTCTTTTTCTTTTTAGGAGAGGAGGATGGGGAATGGACCTGCTTCTCCCCTCCCCCAGCAGGAGCTGCCAGGCCAGATGGGCCGGCCTCTGCAAGATCCTTCACCGAGATGGCAAAGGTCCCAGCAATCATGCGGCCACCAACTCGATGAGCAGATCCCTCCACTGCTTGTGATGTCTTAGCAGCCCGACCCTTCTGGCGAGGCCCCCGCACAGAAGCAGAATCGGGCTCGTTTGATGCCGAGCACGAATCTGCCCCTACCGAAGGCCACACCTTCTGAGGCTGGGCTGCATCAGGGAGCATATCAACCTCAGGGAAGGGCCTCCATTTGGCCATCCCTCTCCATGACATCACAGGTCATGTCAGTTTTGTCCATGTTCTTTGGGGGAGCATAGGCCTTCACCCCCGCTAGATTTAATATTTGGGCTAGCAGGTTTTTAAATGACAGTGACCTTTCTTCCCTTTACCCCCTAAGGGGGTTTTCCCTACCGAGCCGCTTCAACTGGGAGCAGCCAGTTATGTGCTGCCTGCTGGCTTTCCTGGCAGTCCCCTGTGAAAGCAAAGGCGGGACTGCCAGATTTGAGATGGAGTCACATGGTGACTCCAAGGAAGGGAGTGAAGGGGAGTCCCCTGCACCTGTAGGCAGTGGAGAGATGTAACCCTCCTCTCTGGTTATAGAGTTTTGGAGGGTCCCCTGGGGAACCACAGGGGGGGGAACCTCTATTTTCTTTGTGGAGCTTTCTGAGGGCGGCTCCGTTGTTCTTAAAGGGGAAGTGGGGAGAGATTTTTGTTTTTGTAAGTTTTCATTCATGGGTATGGTCACCCTCTTTTTTGTACAGGAAGCAAACGCTCATCACCCCTCGCAGTAGCCCGCTCTGCAAAGGGTGCGTACGGGCCTGGCAGAGCCAGGTGCCGCCATTTAAGGCCACCCCTCCCACCTGGCCGTCCCTCAGCATGGCGGCTCCACCTTGGACATGGCATAAAATTGCTAGAGTGTGAAGAGAGAAGGATAAGGGATGTGAGAAAGGTATAAGTTGGGATGAGGCAGGTTATTAAAAACCTACCATCCCAAACCGGAGCTCAGGGGTTAGGGAACATTGTTTCCTTTCCCCTCAGCCCCGATCCAAGATAGTCGGTGAGAAGAAGGTCGGCATTTACCCTGTGGAATTACACGCTGACTAGAGAAAGTTTTGGGAGAGGTTGTATGAAAAGTGAGGAAACAAGGAGGGGAAACACAAGTGTTTTGAAGGAATGAGAATAGGCTAAGCTGGGGTCAGACTGGGTGCTGAGTCCCATCAGCACGGTAACCAGGATGGCAAATCACTGTGCTCCTTATGGGGTTATTTATATACGATCCCGTCGGGGTCTAGAAGCTATATAAAGACATCCTGCCATCCATATTATCCACTAATTAAGGAAGGATGTGTGACAATTTCTATCGTTGGCTCCAATTATTTAATGCCAGCAATCTTTACAAAATTTAAATTTTGTAGTTTTCAACAATAATAATAATAATAGAATGGCTTTTTGTTTTAAATATAATGCTATATCAAATCTACATGCAATCTTTACAGAATATGGCTCCTGGAAAGATAAAAAAAATTTTTTTGAAACAAATCATGAAATCAAATATATATACATATATAAAAACATCTCCCACTCACACCACACATTCTTACAGAGGGAGGGAGAGGGTATTGGAAAAGGGGTGGGAGAATGGCCCACAAACACTCAGATTCACTCCACCACAACTTTATGTGTGTGTTTATCACCCTGTGAAAACATACCAAGCTATTTTGATACTTTTTCTTGATGTGACAAAACTCAATTAATTGCTTCTTAAATCTAAACTATTTAAAAGCCTATCCTACTAGGAGCCTCCTGAACACAAATTCTACAAGGAATTTTGAATATTCTGCATTGGCCTCTATTGTCCAATAAATAAATCAAGAGATCAGGAGCCCCCTAAAGCCCTATTGCTATATCCAATAAGCTCTTTGAGTTGAAAATATCAGGCAGTGCTGGACTCTCTAATAGATATATCAATAAGAAAAATGGTAGTTTCTTGATTATTTTTATCTAAAATTTATTTCACTCCTAAGATATTAGCATATTTCTCTATAAATAGCTTTAGATTGATAAGAATTTGTGATTTTTTCACTTTAAGGATACTCTTGGAGAGATGACAATAGAAAAAGAATTCTTTGAAGATCCACAGGTCACTAATTTGGATGATATAAAGGTATTTGAAAATTATAATATTAACATACTTCATTATTCCCTTAGTTTTATTTCTTAACTTTATTTTTACACTTCTCTATACTCTATGTAATTATAATTAATCATTATAATTGAGTGAAGTTTTTGATAAGATTTAAATCTTCATTAAATTTATATCAGGATGATTGCGAAGAAATCTCATCTCGTAATATCAAGGAAGAGTTCTTTGAATCATGTGATGAAACTGAACAAGAACTTTCTGGGAAAGAACCAGCAGTTTTTGGTTGCGATGAAACAATGTCAAAAGATTGGTCAGTTAAGGAGGTATGTTTCTCAAATCTTTCGTATGTAAAAATATTGATTCAATATTAATAACTGCTCTCTTGGAATCTCCAGTTGATTGGTTCATTCATTTGCTGGGTTGCTAATATTATTTGAATGTAATTCAAAATACCCAATATTCCTTTCCTTTTTAGTGGAAACAGTTTTTTCATTCAATGAGGCAAACTGCACACTACTTTCTTTGACTTCTATAGCCTGTTAGTGTGCAGTATCTTTTCTAGTACTTCTTCTCTTAGTAGCTACCAAATATTAATCAGGTTCTTACATAAAAATATATTTGTATCTAGGAAGAGGTTGGAGAGATTTTGATGAAAGAAGAGATCAAAGAAGAAGATCTGGAAGATCAAAGTTCTCTCACTGATGAAAATAAAGAGAGCCTCAATTTCCAAGATAAATACTTAGCAGCAAATTCTACTATTCAAATAGGGATACTAAACTGCCCTCAAGAAAAGGTAATTTTCTCATTTTATTTAATAGTACAAAGTTTAATAATAATATGCCCTACTCTCTCTTTTTCTGACAAAGTTGTTATAACAGAAGGCATGTCCATCAGCCTGTAGAGTCTGTACCCCATAACTTCCTGCATATTAACCCTCCAGGGGTTGATGATACAATAAATCAGTCCTTGTTTTGGTCTCAACTCCTCTTTGGGAGGGGGGGGGCACATGAAAGCCTCCCTTGAGATGGCGGGACTCCACCAAGTCATTAGTTGTAAGGCCATCTTCCAGGCTTAGTAAATATACTCCTCGAAAGGAGGACAGCACCAAAGGAGCTTTATCCCTTAACACCCCAAACAAGGCTGTGCAAGGTGGCTCGGAAACAGTGGATCCTACATAGCAGCCCCCCCCCCATTACCCCAAAGGTTTTGAAGTGATCTGACCTCAAAGGCGACGGCGCCTTCAGCCCCTTGTTCAGCCAACTGTGCACTGAGTTCTGCCTCCCTAAAGCATATGGTTATTCCTGTGATGGCTTCTCTTCGAAGATGGCCCTGGAAGCTCTTCTGACCAATGCCTGGAATGTATATTCCTTTAATAAAATTGCCGCGACTCCAGGCCAACTGGGAGTTGCTGCGGAGGCTCATCTTGTCCCATTTTTCGTTAGCTATCTTTTTGTAGGAAACCACTCCAGGGGCAGGCCCCCTGCCCACCCTCTCGGAGTATAAAGATTTTTTTATCACACCACCACTGGATGGGGGGAGGGCAGGCAGGAGGATGCACCATTTACCCTATGCATGATGTCTATTCTCTTTGCCTCAAATACCTGGTTTCAGGCAGTAATATTGTAGCTGCACCTGGATAGTAGATATACTGTTTCTGCCTACATTCCACTGTCAGCCGACTTCGATGCAGGGAACGTCCACCCCTGTGTAGCACAGTTTTTGAGCACTCTGTACTACATTTAACTGTAGATCTCCCCCTGGGGAGACTACTCAATCAATCCCTGGGGTCAGATCTTTGCTGACCTTATCAACGTGATCTAGCTAGATGTCCTAAATGTGGATTGATTTAGTTTACACATCAATGCCCGAAAACCGCCTTATTTTCCTGCCTTGACCACTCCCTGTTCTCTCCGGATGCATAGGCTGATTTTCAGTTAGAGATGTTCAATGACCTCCATGGTTTTTCCCGGACCACAGCCACCTGAAAGGCCCCAATGGGTGCTTGGTGCAGGCACAGTGGTGTACATTTCAGGAAATGACTGATTTCTCCTCCCCACTTGAGTTTAGGTCGCTAAATGAGGTTGTTGAGTTCTCCACCAACCTCATGGCCATGGGCCTAGCTACTATTCGTAGAACCTGTGGCTGTTTTGCATGCTGACTGCTTCTGTAGCGGTCAGTCGATTGTGAGACCGGTTCTCAAATGAAGCCTATAAGCGTCCCTGAATGATTTCACCATCAGGGAATGTTGTTGAGTTAGGGCTGGGTTCTAGTATGTTTTGAAGCACGCACACTGCTCTCACTTGCGGGCATACATTAGTATCTTAACCTAACCGAAAGACTCCACTTGCAGAGGTGTCGAAGCGATTCACAAAAGGGTTCTGGGCAAGTTTTCTCAGGATCCACAAAAGAATGAGGGCACAATATCGGGATACGCTTCTGTTGCGGAATTCTTTGGAAGTGTTTTCTTGGGATTCCTTAGCCAGGATGCTGCTCCGCCAGCATTCAATGCATGTTGTGACTTCCCTGAGGGCCGCAGACTGGACTTCCATTCCAAAGGTGGAAAAACCTTTTACTACATGTTTTGATTCAATTGCCTTCTACTCCCACTTTGTGTGTGGTCACCGCCACTGGTCCAGATAATTCCCGATATGTCTCTCTTCAACATTAAAGTGAGCAAGGCATTGCCTTTTCTCTAAAATTTGTTCAGCATGATTTGGACTGAGGTTATCTCCCCAGACTCGTGGAGATTGGCTACTGTGCTCGCTTTATGTAAACCAGGGAGATCTCACGTGATACTTGGTAAATGTTAGAGTGGCCTTTTTCTTGACAGCCGAGGCCACCCATATTCTCCACAATTATGCTGCCACAACTCCTACTCCATACTGCATACTCTCCTTCGCCTGGAAAATGGGATCTTCCAGGTCATCATTCCTTGTCAGCAACACCACTCAGTTTTTTATCGGCCCGACGAAGGCTTATATACACCATAGCAATACGGTATCATGGAGACCTTCAAAACAATGGGGGCAGAGATGCCTGGTAATTTTATATCTGAATTCCCATGAAATTGTGGATTTTGCATACTAGTTGGGTGAGCCAACTTGTGCCCAATAAGGCAGGATAAGGGCATCCTGCAGGGAAGTGTGTCACACTCTTTGCCCTCAGCATCAAAGATATCAACTATGTTTTCTTGAAAATTTTCTTGTTACACTTATAGATGTATAAGGTGCTTACTACTGAGTTATGGTACCATTCCTGGGTAAATAATTACGTTTCTCATTCCTTTGGGTGACTACCGATATTCTTCCTTAGGTAGTGCCCTTGCATGAGGCACTATAGGCTGTCTGTTCATTGCTGACTGGATAAAGGTTATCAGTGACTCTTATGGGTAAAAGATATCTTCATCAGTGGATCAATCAATATTCTTTATTCAGCTGAGTCTTGGAAAGTCTTCAGATGCTGCAATCTCCCTCCTCAGCCACTTTCCTATTCCCAATTTATACTCAGGCGTCACACACCTTGCAGGAAACCATGAGTTTCAAATGAAATTATATTTGTATATTCAGCCTCTATTATTTCTCTACACACAAATGTTTTTCATAACAATATTTCTTTAATTCTATACAGGATGTTAATACTGTAGTTTTTATTAGCATTTTCTTTCTTAAACTTGATCATCAACACAGACATTAATAGATCTGAACACTTCATTTTTGCTTATATTATCATATCAATTTTGTTTTGCTTGTATTATTTTTTCAAGTCTTTCACTAATTAAAACCTTGCTATTTTACAAGTTGTTCTTTTATAGCAATGAAAATATTTAAGTTAGAATAAATTAACATACATAAATATTAATAATGGTGATATTAGGAAATGATGACTGCCAAGTCTTAAATTATTGTTGACAGTGCATTTTCAAAACATACCATGTCATCAATTAATGTTGATGGGTTTAATTTTATTTATTTGCCTGTCTTTGGATATTGTTGATGTATATGGCGATTCCATTGTATTATAATATTCATGGCTCTATATTATACATCCTGGCTAGCATGGTTGATGCCACATGAGTCCCTTGTTGCGATTTTACCAAAGGGTACATGTGAAACCTTTCAGCAAGCAGTTAGTGAACAGTTTTATCCTGTATTTATGGGCCTTGTTGGGTATATACTGCTGAAACTTCAACCTTTCCCTCCATAGAATTAGTGTCATCAAGCATCTCTCTCTCATTTTCTTCATCAGTCTCCACAGTCAAATTTCTCACTTGATTGTCCAGTTGGCTATCTATTGCTTCAATATCATTTCCTCCTCTTAAGTCATCATCCTTGCCATTGCTGCTACTAAATCTACTAAATGGTTCATAGTTTGAATCACAATCCGAGTCATCAACAGATATATCTGACTCTACATCAGCTGTATCGAGTGCCTGTTTAATTGATTCTGCTTCACAATGCTTTCTTTGAGGCATATAGCTGAATTTTAGTAATTTTATATTAATTTATAGTTTATTTTTAACCTTTATATACATTTTTATAATCTCTAACTATTTATTTTATTATCTCCTTGAAAAATAAAAAAATATTATGATAATTTCCCCAAATGCAACAATTATTGTTGACATGGCCTCCCCATAATTAAAGTAAAATATAAAAACAAAGCCTTATTTTTCTGACCTTGCAATGCTTCTATGTATGTATAAGTACAAGAAAGCAGGACATATTATGCATAAATTCCTTCAGAAACAGTCAGAAAATTCAGTTATATATGTCAAAAATTGAGAGATTAGACTATCAACAAATATTGATGACATGGCCTCTGAGACAAAATGGAACTTCTACACTAATTTTAATTAATATATGATTGAAATAAAACATTGAAATTAGTTCCAAATAAGTTAAAAATTTGAAATGTCATAGCCCCCAAAGTCACCTTTGTGAAATTGAGCTTGGCAGTCAACATGTTAATAGATGCCAAAGGTCGCAATATCTCCTATTTAGTCCCTTGGGCATATTTTTTTTATATTGACCATTTATTTATTTAGAACAAAGTAATGAACTACTTAAAATTTACATTAAATTGGGAAAATATGAATGAGGCTGTTCACTGTTTTACTTAAGAGAAAAAGGTAGATTATAATGTTGATGGTCTTTATTTGTATAAAATTTGATAACTACTCATCAGGCCAAATATGAAATCATTAGGAAGGTGAAATGATATATCAAAGTGCTCATTTGAGATTTCTAAGTCTTTTATTTCATATTGCAATGCTCATATGGGTGAGACATGCTCGCTGGTACAAATATGGATACAATCTTTAAATTACTTAGTAGTGGTATCTAAATACCACAGACGACTTTTCCTTGTCTTTTGGTGCTAGATTGAACTCATCTCTAGTTATTCAATTATCACAGGTTTGGGGTTTCTTGAACAAGACTAAAGTAGTGGATTTCTGTCGCTATCCACGGTCCTCCTTGACCAGGTCTTGTTCCTAGACCAGAGAAGTGGTCGATTTGCACCATTTCCTTTGTCTTGGTTTTGACCAACGCCAGGCTTTGGAGGCCTATATACGCAGCCTTATGTTCTCTTTTAGCCATGATCTGGAAAGTCTTCGTTCCTGATGTTCAGCACTTGGAGTCATTATAGGTCCGCCACTTTATTATTGTATTGATTCTTTGTTGACTCAAAGTTTGTGCCCGTAAGGGGCACGGCAATTTACTTTCCTGGCCACTGTATTGACAGGATTCAGCGCCTTAGCTTAGCCTTTTCTCATTTCTGACACCCTGTCTTCTTATACTGCATCCTCACTTTCACTACAACCTGTCCCACAACTTTCTCTGGTCGGCCTCTAATTTCACAGGGTAGATACAAACCAGCTTCCTCTCACTCAACCATCCTGGCTCAGGGTTGAGGGGTAGGGGACAATACCCCTTAACCCCAGGATAGGACGCCTTCTCGTCTCCTAGGCCTACAGGTGCAGGGGACTCCCCCTTATCCTCTCCTCTGGACTCGCCTTTTGGCGAATTCCTGTTACCCGAGGCAGTCCCCACTTTACTTTCACAGGGCACTACCATGAAATCATGCCAGCAACCCATAATTGACTGCTCCCAGTGCGAGCGGCTCAGATAGAGCCAACGGCCTCAGGTTGGCAAGGGATGACAGGGCCTGTTGGCCCATACCCTTCTCTATTCCCTGATGGATGCATCTATGCCGGCCCAAGAGGAGACAAAAGGTTTCTTGAATGGAATCTGTGATGTCTTGGAGGCGGGGGAGAGGGCACATGAAAACACCCTGAGGTGACACAGCCCCAGATATTAGGATGTTGCATGGGGTTGAATGCGGGCTCGGTTTCAAGGTTTCAAGCACGGAAACCCAGTCGGCCCTTGTGCAAGCTTTTCTAACTGCTCGGGCCCCCGAGGTCTCACAAGGAGAGGAGGGATCTCCTCTTCTCACTGTAGCCGGTCCATCCGGCGGTGGAGAGAAGTGGGTTCATTCCCCACCCTCGTCTCATAAAAAGAAAAGAATCAAGAATAAGACTAAAAAGACTCCGGGCTCCTCTCCCTCTGCGGATTTTAATCTATAGTGAGTCACAAAGCGCACTGAGTGCTCTCAGGGCATTGGAATCTCCGCATCCCCTGGTTTGTGATATCCGTGACGCCACCAGTTTGGGCAAGTTGGGCGATTTCGAGATTATCCTCTACTGAGTTCCTGGGCATGTACCCCGTAAGGGGCGCGGCGATTTGCCTTCCTAGCCGCCGTGCTGACGGGACTCAGCACCTCGTCCAGCCCCAGCTTAGCCTCTTCTCCTTCTTTCAGACAGCCTGTATTTCTCCCCTACTTCGTCACTTTCCCTGCAACCTCTCCCACAACTTTCTCTGGTCTGTCTCTATTTTCACAGGGTAGATGCCGACCTTCACAGCCAACTATCCCCTATCGGGGGCTGAGGGAGGATGGGACAATGGTCCCTAACCCCGGAGCTCCGGTTTGGGATAGTGGGTTTTTAACAACCTGCTTCATCTCCACCCATACCTTCCTCACATCCCTTTTCTTTCTCTCTTGGCACTTTATCAATTCTACGCCGTGCCTAAGGCGGAGCCGCCATGCCGAACAGCTGCCAGGTCACAGGGCGGGAGGGGTGGCCTTGAATGGCGGCACCTGGCTTTGCCAGCCCCATCTGCATGCCTTGCAGGGTGGGCTACTGCAAGGGGTGATGAGCCTCTGCATCCCGTAGAAAAATTAGGGTTCCCATGGCCGATGATGCAAATCAAAAGAAAAACCTTCTTCGCCTTTCCCCCTCACAATCAACGGAGCCGCCTAGGGGCAGCTTCACAGAAAAAATGGAGGTTCTTCCCCCCCTCTTGTGCTCTTGCAGGGGACACTCGAAATCTCTCTAACCGGAGAGGAGGCTTACTCCTCTCCTTCGTCTACGGGTGTATGGGACTCCTCCTCAACCTCTTGTCTGGAGGTGCCTTTGGGCACCTCCCTCTTTCCAGCGGCAGTCCCTCCCTTTACTTTCCAAGGGGACTGCCAAGAAAGCCAGCAGGCAGCCCATAGCAGACCGCTCCCCCATTGAAGCGGTCGATTGCCTCAAAAGACCTGCTGTCTAGAATATTAAATCTAGCGGGGGTCAAAGCCTGTGCCTCCCAAAACATGACTCATGACACCTCTGACAATAGGACCTGTTATGTCGTGAGGGGGATGGCCAACTGGAGTCCCCACCCAAGATAGACATGGTCCTTGAGGCAACCCAGCCTCAGGCAGTAGGGCCTTCCATGGGAGCGAATCTGGGCTCGGCGCCAAGCAACGAACTCGAGTCGTTCCTATTCAAACGGCGAGGGTTTCCAAGGCAGTACAAGGAGGGGAGGGATCTCCTCCTCTGACCGGTGCCCCTACGACTACCAGGACATTCTCCATCTTGGAGAAGGACCTTGCTGAGGCCGGTCTATCTGGCCTGGGGGCTCCTGCCGATGGAGGGGAAAAGAGGGTTCATTCCCCGCCATCCTCTCCTATAAACAACAAAAAAAAACTAAAAAGATGAGGGGCTCCTTTCCATTGGCAGGAGCTGCGGGGACGGATGGGTCTGCTGCCACTTTGGTAAATGACCGAGCCAAGATCAGCACATCCGGCCCCTCTGCCCACCCGGGTGCACAGAGTGGAGCCTCGATTACATCGGGGCCCCTCATTCAGAGACTGTAGTGGCGGGATCGCGATTCCCCAGCCAAAGATTCCCGCCACCCCGACAAGGTCCGCTTGGTGGTTCAAGAAGAGGGTATTGAGGAGAGTATTTTCTAAATTCAATTTAGAAACCGTAATTATAGCAAAATAATCAACCCCAAATATTATATAACCCTCAACCTAAACCAAAATACATTACATTATATATATATATATATATATATATATATATATATATATATATATATAGTTGGCCTTACAATACTCTGGCCAACCACCACACGTATATATTTACCAAAAGGCCTTACATAACATCTTGGCCATGCAAACGAATAATAAAACCAAGATATCGCGAAGGACGGGTGCACCCTTATCTAACTAATGGAGTGAGACGTGTTGGAGAAAGTGGGAGGGGGCTCACTTTCTGCAGGATTATGAGGTACCCCAGGCTCGGCAAAGCAAAGGATTTCAGGTAGCTGGGATGCTTGTTGGTCCCAACTGCTGGGTCACAGTCGGTTATGCGCTACTTCAATTACTCCCTGGAGACTAGGAGGTGCTCTCCAAGGTCCACATCTTAGAAAATTGCCCCAAAAGGTAGGCGCACTTGCGAGGGTCAGGATTTGCTTCAGCCATCTCCTAAAGCCAGATGTCGTGGCAATCGGTACCACAGAACTGGAAAAGAGAAGGCACATTCAGTCACCTATTCACTGCCACACTCAAACATCTTTACTCTTAACTCATTCAACCATATCCACTCTCACACAATCTTCACTCACCTATTTTCCGTCTAGGCGGCTCTTCCTTCTTCAGTCACAACTAATGACTTCCAAACTATTTCTAAAGAAAAATATTAGCTGAAAGAATCCGCTTAAAAAGAAAACAGGCGATGAATGGGGGAGCACGATAGAGATCCATCGAGTCCCCCCACACAAAGCAAAGACGGTGATCACACGATCCACACACACTTATTCTGCAAAAGAAGAAAAAGATTAGACATAGGGGACGGGAGGCGGACAACCAAACTACTACAAGACTACCCGGCGTTTTCGATCCCGCTGGCTTCAAACGCTTCCTCGTTATTCACTCGACTGATGGCACCATGTCGGCTAAGGCCAACATGATCGATCAGAGGGAGAGCTTTAGCTAGTGCGATTTGTATAGAGCCGAAGGTGACCCGTTTCTCTGACGGGTCGTGGCGTGCCCGGCTCTGCCTGGGACGTCTTACGCCTCAATGCTTAGAAAGACACCCTCTGCTTCTAGCCCATACAGGCCAACGAGCACGGTTGTTTCCGCGACCATTCGAAGCACTTATGCGGGTTCTACTCAACACGGGCGCTCCTTTGATAAAGCTGGTGGCACAAAGGGTTCACATCCAGCCCCGGCTAAAACCAGGGTTCCCCCTCCCCTTCCCCCAGTGTGACCGTTTTTCGTATGCTAAATGGCCACGCGCCTTCACCGAGTCGTTAGACTCACAGGAGGCAATACCCCTGAAGTTGTTCGCCAGGCCATCTTCCGGGGTTCCTAAAACTGTCCCCCGAAAGGAGGACAGCAACAAAGGAGCTTCGGCTCCTTCGCCCACACCTAGTGGTGGGCTGAGTGGCTCGGAGAAGGTGGTTCCTCGAAAAGAGGGCCTCCCGCCTACGAAGCCGAAACGTCCGCCTAATGGAGGAAAAGCCTCGCATGGTGAGCCCAACCTCCCCCAATAAGTCCTCGAAGTTGACAGAGACTTCAGCGCATTGTCCGGCCAACAGCGCCCGTGGTTCTTCCTCCGAGAAGCGTACGGCCATTCACGTGAGGGTCTTCTGTTCGAAGAGAGCCACCGCGTCTCCTCCGAGCTAGGCCCTGAAGGCATATTCCTTCAATGGAATTGCAGTGGACTCCGGGCCAACTGGGAGGAGCTGCGGAGGCTCGTCTCGTCCCGTGCCCCGTTACCTATCTTTTTGCAGGAGACCATGCTGGGCGTATGCCCCCTGCCCACCCTCATTGGGTATAACGGTTTAGTCACCCCACCACCACGGGATGGTGGCCAGGCGGGAAGATGTGCGATTTACACCCGGCATGATGTCTCCGATCTTCTCTTCGCTTTTCCCTCCATGAGGATCACCTTGTCGTGGTGGAGGGGCTTGCGTACTCTAATGATGCAGTGGGCTATGTCAGTGAAGGCTGAGCGAGATGTTCACTACTTCCCATCAGTCGGTCTTCAGAGGTCCAACCTTGCTGAACAGGCCACTGTAAAGGAGTCAAGAGTAACGATCCTCACACCCTCGCACCGAGTACCACTGTACGGGTTGCCGATTTGTTCGCCGGTGGTATCGCCATAGGCCGTACTCGTTCTGGAGCTGATAGCTGCCCACAGCTTGGGTTTTAGCCTAGCCATCCTCAAACTTCCATTCATGATGCTGCCCAGTTTTTGAAACAACATGTAGCGTGGGGGAGGACTACGCCGAGGACGGTGTAAAGTGCCTTGCCAGGGGCAGCTACAGTAACGTGTCCACTTCCCCAGAGTACATGTTCTTATTAATACAAATATATATGGGTAAAAATAACAAAATCTTTCCCCAGAGGCCGCAGGCTTCTGGTCCCCATGCCGCCAATGACCATGTTCTCCATCGACTTGATCCTTTTGGTTCTGAGGTCGACGATGACTTTGACTCTGGAAAATGTGTACTATTGAAATCAGATAACGATAAACCATTGAGTAAGGCTAATATTTTCAACGTTTATGAAGACTTTGTTGCTAAATGTGGCGAACCAGCCCAAATGTGGCCTAGAAATGATGGCTGTCTGGTAGTGGAATCGACTTTGTTTGAACAACACCAAAAAATCAAAACACTCGATTCTCTAGCTTCACTAAATATCTCCTCTTCAGCCCACCCTACCTGTAATACCTGCAAGGGAGTTATCAGGTCTGGGGAGCTGATTGAATACGATGTGGACCGACTTGTTGATAAACTGACTCCCCAGAAAGTAATCAGTGCATACCGCGTCACCCGCAATATTAATAACACAACAAGTTCCTTCGGCTACCATTATACTAACCTTCAATCGGTTGGAACCTCCTAAAAACATCAAGGCTGGCTACTTGTGTATCCCAGTGAAGCCCTACATTGAGAATCCCCGTAGGTGCTTCCATTGCCAACATTTTAGGCATGTCAGCAAATACTGCAGACAGATGAGGCTATGTATTAATTGTTCTTCCGACTTCCATGGAATACCATGCTCACATACCCATTGTTGTGCCAACTGCCGGTGACCACCCAACCAGCTCTAACCAGTGCATCTTTTTCTTATATGAGAGAGAGGTTATTGCTCTCCGAAATAAATACAGAATTAGCATGAAGGATGCTAGAAGGAGAGCAAAAGAACTATACATCCAACCAGGAGTAAGTTTTGCAGACGCTCTTCGAACAAATAAACAAATAGACCAATCCGTAACAAACAGAGAACATTCAGACCCTCACCTTTACAGCCACAGAATAGCCACCAAGTAGCCCCAACAGAACCTCTTCCCAAGAATGATGCTTCTCCTCCCTCTCCAATCATCAGAGAAGCTCCTGCTTCACCGAAACCAAGACGCAAGAGGACTCGCCGTTCCTCAGATTCTCCTCCATCAGCATCAAACCAATCAATGCCATGTCCTGAAGAAATGGAGGCTGATTCCTCCCACTGAATCTGCCTTGATTCCATCTATTAAAACAAGTCAGCCTACAACACCAGCAGCACCAGCAACTTTGGAAAAAAGAAAGAGATGGTCACAGATTCAACATTGTCTGTGGCCCCCTTGGAGGAGGAGAAACAGCCTTCTGGGCTCCCCTTACCAACCACAGCTGACCCAACAACCAGTCCTCAGAATGACCCTGTACCATCCCTTTTGACACCACTAACCAGCATTACAGAGTCACCCTTGCTAACAAAACGAACTAATACTACAGAGGACCAACTACCTTCAGAGGCATCTTTGCCAGAAAAACTAACCAGTACTACAGAGGACCCAATATCCTCAGAGGCATCTTTGTCAGCAAAAACCACCTTGTCATATGCACAGCTGACAGATGGTTCTTTGCCCACTAATAAAAGTAACATCCCTAAAACCCTAAAGCTACCAATGCCTCAAGTACTAATAACACCCAGAAACCTAAAAGGCTCAAAACCCCAGTTACCCTTACCAGGTACAAAGAAAAACCTAATTACTCTTAAAAGATGGATATGCCCCCAATTATACATTGGAATTTACAAGGAATCTTCTTCAAATGGGAAGAACTCAAAATTCTGCTTCACGATTACAACCCTTGTTGTATAGCATTGCAAGAAACACAATTGGGTAATCGTCAATTACCCAATATCCCCAACTATGTGGGATACTTTAAAAACCCACCAGAACCCATACATGGTTCAGCTATTTTTGTCCTCAAAGACTGTTTTAACTTAGCAATCCCATTGAGAACAGATCTTCAAGCAGTAGCGATCCGTGTGTACACCAACCTTTTATACACAGTCTGCTCACTGTACCTCCCTCTTAGGGAAGGGGGAGTAGTTGCCTCAGATCTGGCTAACAAATTAGCCAATCTCATCACCCAACTCCCAACCCCATTCCTACTCGTTGGAGACTTTAACTCAAGGCATCAACTTTGGGGAGACTATGATAACAACCCCAAGGGAAACATGATCATGAAATGTATAGAGACCATGGATGTGTGATTTTTTAATGATTGCACTCCAACATCTTTTCATGTCCAGACTAACAGCTCTACCTGTGTAGATCTATCACTTTGTTCATCAGACTGTAGAGCAGATTACAGCTGGTCGGTAGATCCTGACCTGAGAGGAAGTGATCACTACCCAGTTGTACTGACCTCATGCTTGACTGCCCCCCCCCCCCCCACCGAGTAATAGGTGGAACACTAAGAAAGCCAACTGGCCAAAATTTAAACACCTTCCCATCATTCTGGACACTTTCCTCAGGGTTACGTTGACATGATCTTTGAGAACTTTCATGACCACGTCAACCAGGCGGCAAATTCCTCTATGCCCCTCTCCAAAATTGCTTCTCACAAGACCCATCTCCCATTTTGGTCTGAGGAATGCATTAAAGCAGTGACAGAATGCAAACTAGCTTGTCGTCGCTACCACCAGAACCCTACTACTACCAATAAGTATGCCTGTAACTGAGCCAGGGCAGTGCAACAGCGTACCCTCCGCCAGGCTCGCCGAATCTCCATCAAAAGGTACATAAACTCCATCAACCACCAAACTACACCAGACAAAGTCTGGAAGAGAGTGAAGAAGCTCATGGGCAGAACAAGTGGCTTTTCTGCCCCTAATATAGTTGAAGCAGGTGAGCTTTTGGGAGACTTATTGAAAATTTCAAATGTCCTGGCAAAGACATTTGCTGACATCTCTAGCCCCAACAATTACCCTTTAGAATTCCAACGTGTCAGGAAAATGCAAGAACAGTGCATACTGAACTTCATGGATCCTTGTATGGATAATGAACCATATAACAAGCTCTTTTCCATCCATGAACTTGAAAGTGCTCTTAAGAAATGTGGATCTACCGCACCTGGCCCTGATGGTATCTCTTATGAAAATATGATCAGGAATATTCATTCAACACTCATATCACACCTTCTTGATATATTTAACTATATCTGGATTAAGGGCCATATACCTTCTTATTGAAGGGAAGCAATTATACTTCCCTATTGTAAACCGGGAAAGGATGGAACACTTCCGACCCACTATCGCCCAATTGCCCTTACTTGCTCCCCATGCAAGCTTTTCGAAAGAATGGTGAATGCCAGGCCAGTATGGTTTCTGGAGAGAAATAACCTTATTTCTCCCTCACAAGCAGGTTTTAGGAAAAAGCAATGCACCACAGACCTGCTCGTCAGGATGGAGGATTGCATCCAACAAGCTTTCTCAAAAAGACAGCACTCCATCGCTGTATTTTCTGACATAGAAAAGGCCTATGATACCACTTGGAGGTGTGGTATCTTGAAGGATTTGCATGACTGGGGTATCAAGGGTCACCTCCCCAGATTCATACAACAATTTCTTGCTAGACGCACATTCCGAGTGAGAGTCGGAAATGTCATGTCAGAGGCAGTTGACCAGATAGTGGGTGTACCACAGGGAAGTGTTTTGATCGTCACCTGCTTCTTGGTGGCCATCAACAGTATCATTACTGACCTTCCAACGGAGACAATATCAACTCTATGTGGATGATTTGGTAATTGTCTCAACATCACCTCGGCTGCCCTTTGTCACCCGAAAATTGCAACAGGCCATTAATATCATTGCCAAGAATGCCACCACAAAAGGCTTCCAACTATCATCCTCAAAAACAAATGCAGTTCATTTCTACAACTTCACGCAAGTTGAGTGGGAAGAGCCAACCCTATTTCAATATGACTTTCCCATCTCATTTGAGCCCCACTTCAAATTTCTAGGGGTTATCTTTGACTCAAAGCTCTCTTGGGTCCCCCATATGACTGCTTTGAAAAAATCGTGCCTGAAGAGAATGGACATTCTAAAACTCTTATCAGATGTTTCGTGGGGAAGTGACTTCCGTACCCTGTGGCTATTGTATACAGCCTTGATCCAGTCTAAGCTGGACTACGGGTCACAGGTGTACTCTTCAGCATCACCCTCAAACCTGGATAAACTCCATTCCATCAGGAACCAGGGCATGCGTTTTGTTTTGGGAGCATTCAAGTCCTCCTCAATACCTAGTCTTTATGCAGAGAGTGGGATTCTTCCACTACCCTTCCGCTACTTTAACCTTAACCTGCAGTACCTCTTCAGACTGCAACAACTTCCCCAATCACCTGTATATGAGTGCACCTACAATATTCACTCGGTAGCCTCATATGACAGGGTCCCTTCACTGACTCTCCCATTTGCCCTGTGCATGACTGAAGATACGGATCAACTGAGAGAACTATCAGTAATCCCATATCAGATCTCAAAAGTATCCCCATGGCTATTACCACCAGTGATGATCTGCAAGGCATTGGCAGAGGAACCAAAAACCAAGTTCCTACCTTCCGTTCTACTATGCCTCTTCCACGAACATACTGTGCGCCACAAACCAAGCACCTTTATATACACAGATGGATCGAAGTCCCCTGATGGGGTAGGAGCCTCTGCGAACCTCCGCTTCTATTATGTGTCTGTGTGCCTGCCTAGTGCAGCCTCTATCTTCACGGCTGAGCTTGTCGCGATACTGGCTGCACTCTATACTCTATCGCTTATTCACCCTCAGGATCATATACAATATTCTCCGATTCCCTCAGCTCCTTAGAAGCCTTAGCCAATCCATTCCCAGATCACCCATTGGTTTCAAAGATACAGAAGTGGCTTTTTTTTATGTCCTCGTTCCACAAAATCTTATTTTGCTGGGTACCTAGCCACATAGGTATAAAAGGGAATGAGAGAGCAGCATCTCTGGGACCACCACCCGTGCCCCTCTTCCTTTCCGAGATACTGTGCCACATATCCATGAATATGTGGTCAACCAGTGGCAGAGGACATGGGATGAACTCCCCCTAACCAAAATGCATACCATCAAACAGTCAGTTTGCCCTTGGCCACCCACTACTAGAACCCGTACTTAGGATGTTATCTTATGCCGGCTGAGAATTGGGCATTGTCGCCTAACACATGGCTTTCTAATGGAGGGCCTTCAACAGCCTCCAATGTGCACTCACTGTGGAGTACCAATGTCCGTACTCCACCTATTCACCGAATGCACACGCTTCCAAACCCTAAGGCAAAGGGCTTCTCCCTTTTATTTGCCAAGGGATGCGTTCTCAGCAGGCTCTGAGAACTATCCTTTCTGAGCACCAGAACAACTTTAGTATGAACAAAGGGCTAAGATTTTTATCAGAAACGAATCTAGTAAAGGAAATTTAGTATTTTATAATTGTTAGAATGAGATAGACATGTCTTCTTACTTTATTTTGATTTTACTATATTTTAGAGACATTTATTCTTCTATGATTTTACTCCCTTTTATTTTCTACGGTTTTACTCGCTTTTATTCTAGATTTGTAACCATAGTCTATGTTTTTTAAGGAATATTTGAAATTTTAACGAACCCTTTTTAAAAATGGCTACGAGTTTGTCCATTTAGACCTACGCAGCATTTGCCTTTAATGTTCTATTCATTCATTCATTCTCTTCGCTTTAGATACCCCCTTTTAGGCAGTAGCTGTGCAGCTGAACCTTGATATATACTGTTATTTCCGCGTATATTCCACCGTCAGCCGACTTCCGCCGCGTCGTGGCACGGTTTTCGAGGCCGTTTCTCTTGCTTGGAGATCTGAACGGGACATCCTATCTGGCTGGATTACTTAATAAATCCCACGAGACAAGTCCTTACGGATTTGATCGACGAGCTTGAGATGGGTGTACTAAATGTGGATGGGCTTACATATCACTGCCCGAGAACCGCTTCATTTTCCTGCCTCGATCTATCTTTGTGGTGTCCGGATGCACAGCCCGATTTTGATTGGGGAGTGGTAGATGACCTCCATGGTAGTGATCACTTTCCCATTCAAATATAATTTTTTGTGCCGCTGCCGCCCTAGAGCCCGTCCCGGTGGTGCTTGGCGCGGGCGCAGTGGTCCTCATTTCAGAAAATGAATGAATTCTCTCTCTCAGTCGACGAGTTTCGGTCGGTACATGAGGCCGTTGAGTTCTCCGCTACCCTCATCGCTGCGGGCCTGGCTACTATTCCTAGAAGGTCTGGCCGTTTTACACGCTGACCACTCCGGTGGAGGTCAGCTGAGTGTGAGAGGGCTTTCAAGTAGAAGCGCTATGGCTACATGCGTTATAAGCGCCACCCGAACAATTTCACTGTCGGTGAATTTCGTCGGGCTAGGGCTAGGTTATGGTATATTTCGAAGCACGCCGTCCGCTCTTCTTGGCGGGTATA
The DNA here is from genome assembly GCA_963969495.1 of Ceratothoa steindachneri. Classification (NCBI taxonomy): domain Eukaryota; kingdom Metazoa; phylum Arthropoda; class Malacostraca; order Isopoda; family Cymothoidae; genus Ceratothoa; species Ceratothoa steindachneri. The sequence continues at coordinate 5,623,826 of OZ018333.1, read as the reverse complement.
CGTGTCTTCACTCAACGGGAAGACCCCTCTGGCAGAGGTGTGGAGGCGAGTCAAAAGGATTCGGGGCAAGTTCTCGCATGACCCCCTTCCCGTTCTCCAGGCCCCCGTAAGGGGCGCGGCGATTTGCCATCCTGGCCGCCGTGCTGACGGGATCCAGCGCTCCGTCCGGCCCCAGCTTAGCCTCTCTTCCTTCCTTCAGATAGCCCGATTTCTCCCCTACCTCGTCGCTTTTCATACAACCTCTCCCACAACTTTCTCTTGTCAGCCTCTAATTTCACAGGGTATAATGCTGACCTTCTTCTCAAGCCAACCACCCCGGATCGGGGCTGAGGGGGGAGGGGACATTGTTCCCTAACCCTTCAGCTCCGTTTCGGGATAGGGTTTTTTTAACAACCTGCTTCATCCCAACCCATACCTTCCTCACATCCCTTTTCCTCTCCTCTTCAAAATCTATCTTTTTTACACCGTGTTCAAGGTGGAACCGCCATGCCGAAGGACTGCCAGGCCACCAGGCGGGAGGGGTGGTCCCAAATGGCGGCGCCTGGCTCTGCCGGGCCTGTAAGCACCTCTTGCAGTGCGGGCTACTGCAAGAGGTGGTGAGCGATTGCGTCCCGTAAAACAAAGAGGGTCACCATGCCCAATGATGAAAAAAAAAACATCTCCCTTTAATTCCTCCTAAAACAACGGAGCCGCCCTCGTGCAGCTCCACAGAAAAGATGGAGGTCCCCCCCCCCCCCTGTGCTTGCGCAGAGGACCCTCCATACCTCTTTAACCGGAGAGGAGGCTTACTCCTCTCTACGCCTACGGGTGTAGGGCAAACCCCCTTAGGGGGGAGAGGGAAGCCAGGCCCCTTCGGTCGCTTCCCTCAAAAGACCTGCTACCAAAAATATTAAACCTTCCCGGGGTCAAGGCCTGTGCCTCCCCACTAAAGACTTATGACGCTGCCAAGGGGACCTGCAATGTCCTGATAGGGGATGGCCAACTGGAGGCCCCTCATGTGATAGACATGGTCCTTGAGGAAAACCAGCCTCAGACGGTAGGGCCTTCCATGGGGGGGAATCCGGGCTAGGCGCTAAGCACCGAACCCGAATCCACCCCATTGCAAGGTCCTCATCAAACGGCTGTGGATTCTCAGGCAGTACAAGGAGGGGAGGGATCTCCTCTTGATGATGCCCCTGCGACCACCAGGACCTTCTCCATTTCGGAAAAGGACCTGGCTGAGGCCGGTCCATCTGGCCTGGGGGCTTCTACCGGCGGGGGTGAGAAGCGGGTTCATTCCCCGCCCTCCTCTCCAAAAAAGAAAAGGACGAAAAAGACGAAGAAGACTCGGGGCTCCTCTCCATCCGCGGGGGCTACGGGGACGGATGGGTCTGCTGCCACTTTGGCAAGTGACCAAGCCAAGATCGGCACATGCGGCCCCTCTGCCCCCACCGGGTACGGAGCTCCTGACGATGACAAAGACCAAAAGTGCACAGGGCGGAGCCTCGATGACATCGGGGCCCCTGATTCAGAGGTTACCTGGCGTTTTCGAGCCCGCTGGCTTCAAACGCTTCCTCGTTATTCGCTCCACTGATGGCACCATGTTGTCCAAGGGCAACATGATCCATCAGAGGAGAGGATTAGCTAGTGCAATTGGTAGAGAGCCGAAGGTAACTCGTTTCTCGGACGGGAGCCTTCTGGCGAATGCGGCGAATCCCGCCGAGGCGGCCAAGATAAGTGCTCTTCGGACACTTCATGGCACCCCGGTGAGTGTGACGCCGCACTCTACCATGAACTTTGTGAAAGGAGTAGTTTATGCGAGGGAACTCGTTGACTACTCCATTGAGGACATCACCCTAGAGCTGGCCGACCATGGGGCGGTCAAGGTCGAACGTGTGATGAGAAAACAGGGAGGGGCTTCGAGACCCCCCCTTTACACTCTTCGTCACGTTCGACTGTGACAAGCTCCCTGAGTCGGTGCGTGCGTGTTGGTACCGCTACCGCGTGAAGGCATTCGTGCCACTGCCGCAGCGGTGCTATTACTGTCACCGCTTCGGCCATACGAATCGCTCATGTAGACGTGCAAAGTCGGGGTCACCCGAAGTCTGTGTAAATTGCTCCAAGGTCGCACACGATAAGTCCAAATCGTGTGTGGCCAAGTGTGTCAATTGCGGAGAGCCGCACCCTGCTTCTTCGAAGCAATGTGGTTCATATCTCCTTGAGAAAGAAATCCTGGCCGTTCAGGCCCAGGATAGACTCTCATTCCGCGAGGCTAAGGACTTGGTCCTGGCGCGCCCGGTTCTGCCTGGGACGTCATATGCCTCAGTAGTTAGAAAGGCACCCTCTGCTCCTGGCCCATCCAGGCCAACGAGCACGGTTGTTTCTGCGCCTATTCGGAGCCCTTCTGCGGGCTCTACTCAACCCGGGCGCTCCCCTGGTAAAGCTGGCGGCAAAAAGGGTTCATACCCAGCCCCGGCTAAAACCAGGGCTCCCCCCTCTTCCCCCAGCGTGACCGTTTCCCGTAAGGCGAAACGGCCACGCGTCTCCACCGAGTCGTTAGACTCACAGGAGGCAACACCCCTGAAGATGGTCGCTAGGCCATCTTCCGGGGTTCCTAAAGCTGTCCCCCGAAAGGAGGACAGCAACAAAGGAGCTTCGGCTCCTTTGCCCATGCCCCGAGGTGGAGCTAGTGGCTCGGAGACGGTGGTTTCTCGAAAAGAGGGTCCCCCGCCTCCGAAGCCGCAACGCCCGCCTAAGGTTTCGAGGCGGAGGGAGGAAAAGACTCGCATGGCGAGCCCAACCTCCCCCAATAAGTCCTCGAAGGCGACAGCGCCTCCAGCGCTTTGTCCGGCCAACAGCGCCCGGGGTTCTGCCCCCGGGAAGCGTACGGCCATTCCCGTGAGGGTCTTCAATTCGAGGAGGGCCCCCGCGTCTCCGAGCTAGGCCTGGAGGGCATATTCCTTCAATGGAATTGCCGTGGACTCCGGGCCAACTGGGAGGAGCTGCGGAGGCTCGTCTCGTCCCGTTCCCTGTTAGCTATTTTTTTTGCAGGAGACCATGCTAGACGCGTGCCCCCTGCCTGCCCTCCCGGGGTATAAGGGTCTTGCGACCCCACCACCGCTGGATGGCTGGGCTGGGGGATGCGCGGTTTACACCCGGCATGATGTCTCCGTTCTTCCTTTCTCTTTAGATACCTCCTTTCAGGCAGTGGCTGTGCAGCTGCACCTGGATAGGAGGTATACTATATTCTGCGTACATTCCACCGTCAGCTGACTTTGACGCGGGGGACTTTCGCCGCGTCGTGGCACGGTTGCCGAGGCCCTATCTCTTGCTTGGAGATCTGAACGGCAGGCATCCTCTCTGGGGAGATTACTCCATAAATCCCAGGGGACAAGTCCTTGCCGATCTGATCGAAGAGCTTGAGATGGGTGTCCTAAACGTGGATGAGTTTACGCATCACTGTCCGAGAACCGCTTCATTTTCTTGACTTGATCTATCTCTGTGCTCTCCAGATTCACAGCCTGATTTTGATTGGGGGGTGGTCGATGACCTCCATGGTAGTGATCACTTTGCCATTCAAATATCATTTTCAGGGCAACTGCCGCCTGAGAGACCACCTCGGTGGTGCTTGGCGCGGGCGCGGTGGCCTGCATTTAAGGAAATGACTGAATTCTCTATCTCAGTCGAGGAATTTAGGTCGGTAGATGAGGCCGTTGAGTTCTTCTCCGGCAACCTCATCGCCGTGGGCCTGACTACTATTCCTAGGACGTCTGCCCGTTTGGCACGCCGACCACTCCCATGGTGGTCGGCCGAGTGTGAGACGGCCCTCAAACAGAAGCCTTATGCCTACATGCGCTATAAGCGCCCCCCGAACGATTTCACTGTCGCTGAATTTCGTCGGGCTAGGGCTAGGTTCCGGTATATTTCGAAGCACGCCCGCCGCTCTTCTTGGCGGGCATACGTGTCATCACTTAACGGGAAGACCCCTTTAGCTGAGGTGTGGAAGCGTGTCAAAAGGATTAGGGGCAAGTTCTCGCAGGACCCCCTCCCGTTGTCCAGGAGAATGGGACCGCAATCTCGGACCCCGCGTCCGTGGCGGAATCCTTAGCGACCGCTTTTTCCGCATTCTCTAGCCGTGATGCTGCTCCGCCAGCATTCAATGCACGTCGTGATGTCGCGGAAGGCCGCCGGCTGGACTTTACCTCCAGAGGCGGAGAACCCTTCAACGACAGGTTTACTGTGAGTGAGTTGCGTTCCGCTCTCGCTTCGTGCTCGGACACCGCCCATGGTCCGGACGATGTCCCGTACGCCATGCTTCGACACCCGGGTGAGCGAGGCATGGCCTTTCTGTTAGATTTGTTCAACAGGATCTGGGTGGAAGGTCTTCTCCCAGACTCCTGGCGAATCGCTACTTTGCTCGCCTTTCTCCCGCCGGGGAGAGATCACTCTACTCCGACAGGTTTCCGACCAATCTCTCTAACCTCTTGCGTGTGCAAGTTGATGGAGAAATTGGTAGATGTTAGATTAGCCTATTTCCTGGACAGCGGAGGCCATCTGTCTTCTGCACAGTGCGGCTTCCGTAAGTTCCACTCCACGTCGGATGCTCTCTTCCGACTGGAAATTGCCGTCTGCGATGCTTTCCTTCGTAGACAGCACTACGCCACGGTGTTTTTTGATCTGGAGAAGGCCTATGATACCGCATGGCGATACGGTATCATGGAGACTCTCCACACGATGGGGGTGAGGGGACGCCTCCCAATTTTTATATCTGAATTTTTGCGAGATCGTCGATTCCGTGTACGGGTGGGGGGAGCCCTCTCCGGCCCAAAGGAGCAGGAAGAGGGTGTCCCGCAGGGAAGTGTCCTCAGTGTCGCACTCTTTGCCCTGAGCTTCAACGGCATCACCTTGGTGCTGCCGGAAGATGTTCTCGCTACGCTCTACGTGGACGACCTTTCGATCTCTTTTGGCGCGGCCCAGATGCCGACTCCAACAGGCATTGAACCGCGTCTCTCGCTATGCCGAACGCACAGGTTTCGGTTTTCTTTGGCCAAGACTAAGGTGGTGCACTTCTGCCGCCATCCACGGCTCCACTTCGACCCAGATTTGTTTCGTGATGGGGTGCGCCTGGATGTGGTTAAGTCGCACCGTTTCCTTGGTCTTGTATTCGACCGACGCCTCACCTAGGAGGCTCATATTCGCAGCCTTAGGGTCTCTTGTACCCGCGCCATGGACATTCTCCGTTCCGTGACGTTCAGCGCTTGGGGCGCTGATAGGACTACTGCCTTACTTTTTTATCGATCCTTTGTTCGCTCGAAGCTCGACTACGATGCGAGTTTTATGCATCCGCAGCCGAGCGTTTATTGCGGAAGGTGGATTCGATCCACCACACCGGCCTTCGCCTTGCGACTGGTGCCTTCCGCACTTGCCCTATTGAGAGCCTGTTGGTCGATGCTGGGGAGATGCCACTCGCTCTGCGCCGCGTGCAGTGTATCACTCGGCTGTACGCGCAAGCCCGGCGCCTCCCTCAGTCGCCAACAGCTCTCACTGCATCCGCAGCTGATCTCGATGGTGCCTATGCCGTCGAGAGACGCCAGTCATACCCTAAGCCCTTGGGGTTTAGGGCCAGGAAACTCCTTCGAGAGGTAGATATTGCTCTCGGGCTGGTGGTGCCCATGGTTCTGCCCAGGACGCTACCCTGGCGGGTACCACATTTGGCTATTTGTCGCCACGCCTCTGCTCCCAAAGCTTGTACTGCACCGGGAGTATTGCGTTCGACCTTTTTGGAGCACACATCGTGTCACGCTGGAACCGTGCCAGTGTATACGGATGGCTCCAAGTCCCAAGAGGTGGTTGGCTTCCACGCCGTTTTCCCTCTGTTTGAAGTCAGCCGGGCTCTACCAGGCGCTGCGTCTGTCTTCACGGCCGAGCTGGTGGCAATACACCACTCGGTACGGGAGATTACGCGACGTGCCCGGTTCGGAGACTGGATTGGGATCTATAGCGACTCACAAAGCGCCCTGAGTGCTCTCGGGGCATTGGAATCTCCGCATCCCCTGGTTCGCGAAATCCGTGACGCCACGGTTTTGGCGAGCCGGGCAGATGTCGAGATTATCTTCTGCTGGGTTCCTGGACATGTAGGAACTGCGGGGAATGAGGGCGCCAAAGAGTCCGCGAGGACTCTGCGACCGGACCAGCGTTTCGCTCTTCCTCACACTGACTACATGGCAGGAATACGGGCAGCTCTTCGGACTGCTTGGCAAAGAAGATGGGAGACAGTCGAAGGGAACTTAAAGTTGCGTGCCATTGCGCCGCGACTGTTCCCATGGACCTATCCCCCAATGCCGCGGGGGCTTCAGGTTGCTTTCTGTCGTCTCCGAATCGGGCACACTCTTGTGACGCATCGCTATTTGATGGAGCGCTGGCCTGCGCCCTATTGCAACGACTGCGTCGTCCCCAAGACTGTTCGGCACATTCTTGTCGAATGTCCCAGTCTGGGTGATCTTTGCGCACGACACCTGTCCCGGTACCGGGATGGGCGGGGTCGCTACCGCCTGTCCCTTGTACTCGGGATGAGTGCGTGCACATTGACTGGTGGACTTATTGACTTTTGGGGGGAGGCCGGCCTTCTCCCTATTATTTAAGCAGAGTTTGTTTTTTTGTTTTGTTTTGTTTTTTGCATTTGTTTTTTTCCTTTCCCCCATTTTGGGTGTTTTTTTTCTTCTTTTAATTTTATTTTAAAGTAGCCTAGAACTAGGCCAGTTTTAATACGGCGACTAATGCCCGTGTAGGCAGTCGCCAAATGAGCTCTAATAAAAAAAAAAAATGCCGCTTCATTGTTGTATCGATTCTTTGTTCACTTAAAGTTTGACTACAGATGCCAGTTTTACCTATACGAAGCTGAGCACAAATTAAGGCATGTGTACTCGAGCCACCACTCCGTCATCTGCCTGGTAACGGGTGCTTTCTACACGTGTCCATTGAGTGTCTATTTGTCGATCCCAGGGATATGTCACTCGCTCTGCGCCGTGCACAGTGCATTTTGTGCTTGTACTCATTAGCTGGCGCCTTCCCCAGTCGCCAATCGCTTTCACTACATCCACGACCGAACTCGGTGGAACCTGTGCCGCCGAGGGAATCCACTCATAACCTAAGCCTTTTGGGTTTAAGGCAAGGAAGCTCTTTCAAGACCACCCAGTAGAATGGATGGGTGGCACTTCCTCATCACTATTGAAAATTCATTCATTAGTCTCCATGATTAATATTGACTATTAGGTAATTAAAACTATGCAATAAAAACTATATATAAAACTAATTCTAGTAGCTCAGAGCACACATTTAAATCACAAAACCCTTTGCGATAAGTATGCTAGCTTTGTATGATGCTGGTGTCCACTTAGTTAAAAATGTTGAGTATGATGGTATACAATTTACAACTACCTTCGGAATATAGTATCGTAGTCGATTATTTTAATGAAATTAATTTAACACTTTATTTGCAGATTGAATGTCGGCTTTCAAATGTCATTGAAGGTAGTTTATCTCCATTGCACTCAAAATTGGTTTTATGTAACAAAAAATTAAAGATTCAGAAGAAACTGTCATCTGTTAACAAGCCTTTGAAATGCAGCTACTGCCCCTATGAAGCATTACATAGGTCTAATCTTCTCGTGCATGAAAGAACCCACACGGGTGAGAAGCCTTTCAAATGCAGTTCGTGTCCCTATGAGGCAGCTCATAGGACTAATTTTCAGAAACATGAAAGAACCCACACAGGTGAGAAACCTTTCAAATGCAGTTCCTGTCCCTATGAAGCCGCCACTAGGTCTACGCTTCGTGGACATGAAAGAACCCACACGGGTGAGAAGCCTTTCAAATGCGATTCCTGTCCCTATCAGGCAACCCAAAGATCTAATCTTCTGATACATGAAAGAACCCACACGGGTGAGAAACCTTTCAAATGCAGTACCTGCCCCTATGAGGCAGCTGACTGTTCTACTCTTCGGGGGCATGAAAGAACCCACACAGGTGAGAAGCCCTTCAAATGCAGTTCCTGCAACTATGAAGCAGCCAAGATGTCTACTCTTCGAAGACATGAAAGAATTCACACTGGTGAGAAGCCTTTCAAATGCATTTCCTGCCCCTATGAGGCAGCTGACAGGTCTACTCTCCGGAGACATGAAAGAATCCACACTGGTAAAAAGCCTTTCAAATGCAGTTCCTGCCCCTATGAAGCAGCCCAAAAGTCTTATCTTCTGACACATGGAAGAACCCACACGGGTGAGAAGCCTTTCAAATGCACAGCCTGTCCCTATGAGGCGGCCCATAAATTTAATCTTCTGAGACATAAAGGAACCCACACGGGTCAAAAACCTTTCAAATGAGTCAGTTCCTAACACAATGAGGCAGCCAAGACATCTACTCTTTGGGGACATGAATGAACTTACATGGGTGATAATGCTTTCAAATGAAGTTACTATTCCTATCAAACTGCCTGGAGCTGGAATTTTGAGGAACATATTTAAACCCACACTAGTGAAATTATTTTGATAATGCAGTTTCTGCTTCTATCAAGCACAAGAGATAGTGAAAAGCCTTTCAAATGAATTTCTTGCTCCTATCGATCAGAATCAATCTTAAACAGCTTTTAAGCTGCAATTCGAATGTAAGATACTCTAGATAGAATTCATGTCCTTATCAGTTCAAGGTGTTATCTACTCTAAAAAAATATTTAAGTAAATACTGCTCAGAGGGTTCTTCACAGTTTTCCAACTGAATTCCTGGAACTAGTGTATTCCACCCTTTTTGGAATAGGACTGATATTAACTTTTATCTGGAAAATGATCTTAAGGTTTGAAAGTCAATCCTGATAACCCAAGACGTTTTTAAATACTTCTACTTCCATAACATGTAGTCTCGCGCCGGCAGAAATCGTCTCCCTTGTCAGGAAACTGATATGCGGTTTAAATGTGGGCCTATTCGAATGCTCCACTTGGCGAATGTGTCCGAGAATTTTCCCTCGCATTAAAAGATGGACTTTCAGAATTGTTTCTTCTCCTCGGCTGATATCACGAACATATTTCATCACAAATTCAGCTGGTGCTAAAAATTGGTGAAAATAATAATTGTTTAGGGGTAAAAAAATTAAATCGATTGAGAAACTTCCTATGGCACAAAGAAATGTACTGTCTAATTTTTGTTGTAGTCAGTTGATGAGGCTGTTGATATATTCTGCATCAACTTAACCATCATAGACCTGACTATCATTCTTAGTTGCTCACAGTGGCATAGCTAAGGGGAAGCACAAATTTAAGTTACCGCAGGCCCCCATTGGAAGGGGGGCCTGGGTTAAATCTCCACTTATATTGTTGTGTCAAACTGATAAAATGCATCAATATAAGTTTTTACTGGTATATTTGATAAATGTAATAACTTTGTTTCACATTTTGTAGTTTATTTCTTGTCATCATAGATAACTATTCTGTATTAAAGCATCTTAATAATTAATTTATTGTTGCTGTATCAGATTAATGGAATGTATCGATATGAATTTTGACTAGTATATTTGCTCAATATTTAATATCTCAGTGTCACATTTTTTAGTTTATTTTTAATCATATAAGTATTCCCTATTAAATTTTCCTACTTATTTTTATTATTTTATTTGACATGCTATCAGACATACCAGAGTGCACATAAATATTGCAGGAGTATTTGTTTTCATGCCCTTCATGATATCAAACATTTGTATGTTGGGGCCCCAAATGACATAATGACCCCCAACCCCCAAATCCCTAGCTACACCACTGGGTGGTCATGGGGTTTTGCATACCATTTGTCTCCTTGTTGGTGGGTAAGTGTGAAATGATCCTTAGAGAGTGGCAAGGCTTTGGCCACGTATGCAACATGAGAGATTATGGTTTATCCTCATGGAAGGGCATTGCAATAACTTGTGCTACTAGGCCGCACCCTCATCGCATCTTTTTGGAGGATATCACTCCAATTTCTCACCCTTTGTCCATGGCTTATTCTTTCACACCCTCTTTCTACTTATGCTATATAGGAACGCTAATCAACTAGAATTTAATTCATATCGTTGAATCAATGAATCTTGCTAAATGGACTTTACCTTCAAAAGCGAGGAAGAATTCAATGACCCATTTATGCTAGGTGGGTGGCTGCTCTGCTTTCACATCGGTCGTGAATACCAGCCATGCTCCGGACAACATCCACTACACAAGCTTCGACACTTGGTTGAGTGAAGCAAGATCACTATCTCAGTGTTGTTTAATAGAATGTAGACAAAAGGTATTCTCCTAGATTTCTGGGCTACTGTGCTTGCTTTTTGTGCCGCTTTACCTTTTTGTCTCAATTACATTTTTGTCTAGGTTATTGTTTTTCCTTTTTTTTCTTTTAATATCGCTATCAAATAAGCTAAACATCAGGAACGGTGGTTCATGCCTTTGGTGGCAATCACCAAGTGACACCACATTAACTAAAGCTTCTTGGTACCAGTTTTAAGGCTTCTCCCATAGATGCGTTAAGTTTATGCTACTGAGCGGAGGCACTTCATCAATATTGACAGATTATTTATTTTAAGATTAATTTTGACATAATTATAAATTTTTAAATTTAACACATTGCTATAAAAAAAAATCCAGCAGCTTCCATCAAATGTAAATAAAAAAACCTTTAAAATATAAGGTCTTATCTGCATACAATGTGGCTCTCAACTTTATTAACACATTTACAGGCATCTCCCCTTCAATGCAAATAGGCCCTGAATGGTACTATTAGTGGAATTGGATGAATTTATTAATGTGATATTTTGGTGTAGAGCCTCTCAGAAGACACACTAAATATGATGCCATTTAGAATCTTTGAGGAATATATGTCCACATTTCATAAACCTTTCCTTCAGTACCTGGCTCTATGGTTGTTGGTGCCCTAGGCACACAGATGTTTGGCACCCTTTTTCAGTATAATTATAAAAAATTTCAAAAGGAAAAACACTAAAAATATAGAATAATAGAAATCAGTTTATTACCTGTTTTTGTTTTTTTTAACTAACAATGAACAATGATATTTTTTTAACCTGGATTTTGGACAATACAAATAATTAGCCTATCTGAAACATTTTTTCCTAGACTTTAGATCAGAATAACTTTTCATGGCATTTTCTATATTTATATTCTTTGCAATATCATTTTCTATACCCAAATTTGCCCCAAGAATTCATTGTGTTGAGACATGGATGACAGTTTTATAAATTTTAGTTTTCTAAATCTTCTCTTGTATGTTTTTATAAGTTTTAGTTTACTAAAGCTTCTCTCCCCTGCTCTTACAGTAATAGGTATTGTAAACATTATTTATAATGCAACCCAGAGATTGAGCAGGACATCCTGTAACTTATTAGTGTTTATGAACCTAGCGGCTTCTATTAGAAGCTTTTCATCATCAGGAAATAATTCTTTGTCTATATCTAGCTCAGTCAAGAGATTACATCCATTAATATCACTTTTCTTTGTACCTTAACTTATTCTCCAAACCTTGACATGCCACCTTTATTTTATTTTTATCTGGCAGATCTTTTAGTTCATTTCAAAATACCTATGTTTTATTTAAACTTTCTAACTGTTCAAATCTTTGTGACAAAGAATTAATAGCTCTGTCCAGCATTACATTAAACAGATCATTTTTTCGGGGTCACTTGCATTTGGAACCTCCTCAGTGTACTCATTCAAACAGCCTCCTTCTGCTTATTCTTTTACTTCCCAAAATGGGCTCTACATTTAATCGTGTAGTTAATTCTTTTATTGACTCAACGCTTTTTTCATATCCATTGCACGATAATCAATTAAGTAATCAGTTGCAGCATATTCATTAGTGAAGAGCAGTAGATAGTTTCTCAGAGGTGTTCTGCATAGTTTTGCTGACAACATTTTTTTATCCTGCCTAAGACATCATACAAGACATTTATCATCACAAGAAAAGTATAATCTTTTATTTCTGTTACAAGAGTCTCTGTTTCATGTCTCACTACAGGATCAAATGCAAGCACTTCCGAAAGTTCATAAAGAGCTTCTGAATTCCCTTGATTTCATATTTAATGGCTTTGACACATTCTATTCTGTACTTCCATCTAGTCTCGCATAAAAGCTTTACAGTTGTGAAAAACTGCTTAAACTAGGCTAATGTATCATAAAGAGATGATTTTGACTATTTAGGACACATCTTCCTTATAGCCTAGCCTAAGGATGCGATGTATTGAGACTAAGCTTCTTCTATCGAGAAATGAGCAGCAGTCTGTTATCATGCAGTTTACCCACTTGTTAGAAGGAACTAATTTTGCCTTTATGCTGAATAAATATCCTAAGCTTGGGATATGAGCTAGGTTAGGCTAGGCTATGCTAAATCAGCAGCATAGCTGATTATTAGGCCTATCCTATGTAGGCTATACTAACTAAAGCTAGACCAAGTTCATTACCAAGGGTTTACTAAGTTTGGCCCAAACCCTTTGGCTACCAAACTGTTTAGCTAGCCTAAAATTAGCCTAGACCTAATGTATATCATTATAAATGGCAAAAACAAAACAACCTTATCTCTGGAACAAAAGGAAAATTGACAGCTGTCACAGTTCACTTTGTCATCTGAAAAGATACTGGTTTGATGCGGTAGCGATCAGACGTGTTCTCAACAAGCGCTCTATTTAGTGACTTTTTTGTTTTGTATTTTTCAGTGTAATATATTTAAGTTTGGGAAGATAGTTAACTTTGAGTGTTAGACAAAATACTCAGGAAATTATTAATAGTATTTTAAATTAAATCGTGAAATAGCTCACCTTTGTTTACATTTCAGAGTGGCCTAATTTTCTCCCCCTTTCTGTTTACACCTTTCTTGATTGCTTAATTAAAGGGTTTTGAAAGGTTTCTCAATATGGCTGTTGCTTTGGATTAAGTGAGTATGCCCTTGAATTTAAGCAGTGTATATGTAGTTTGTGATTTTTGTGGTGTTGAAAGATTTGCTATGTGACTTGTACAAATATGTCTTTTGTAGAGGAGGTGAGTCATTTGCATGATGAATGCAAGAGATTGAGTGAGTTGATGCATGAAGTGAGAAGGAAGGAGAGTGTATGCATGAAGAATGTGGTTGAGACAAGAAGGGTGGAAGGCAGGCCTAGACTAGGGAGTGGAAAGAAAGAAGTGACTGATGTAAGTAAAGATGAATGGTGGGTGAAGGATAGAATAGATAGGTTAGGTTTGTGAGTAAGAAAGACATGGAACCTATTTAGTTGACTAACAGATTTGATGCCCTGAAAGAGGAAGAGGTTGAAAGTGATTTGTCTGAGGTGATGGGCCAAAAAGTGGAATAAGTGGTAGTTTGAATGAGAACAGGAGATAAGGTAATGTTAGGCCTAGGGGGACTAGGAGGATGACTGAGGTGCTTGTGATGGGTGACTCTCAGATTAGATATTTAGATAGGAAGTTGAGTGCAAGCAAATGGAAGGGAGTGCGAGTTTGTTTGCCGGGTGCTGGTGTAAATAATGTGTCTGAGAGGTATGATATTCTGGTGTCTGGGTGTGAGAGGGATGCAGTTGTGATTACACATAAGGGAGTAAGTGATGTAAAGAAGGTGGGTTCATGTGAGTTACAACAGAGGTACAAAAGCTTAGTTGAAGATATTAGTGAAAGTAGAGTGAAAAGCGCTGTTTCAGGTGTGCTTCCGAAATTGGATGTGGGGTAGAATAGCTGTCTCATGCAATTGCACTGAATGAGTATGTGAAAGGCCTGTGTGAGCAGTCAGGATTAGTTTTTGTAGACGTATGGAATGGCTTTTAGGAGAATAAGGCATTGTATGCATTGGAAGGACTTCATCTAAGCCAGGCTGGGGTCGACGTGTTGTGGCAGGAGTCAGATAGTGTCGTTGGGTCTTTGCAGGCATGAAACTAGTTACTGATAGTGGTTAGGAAAATATAAGAGTACAGTGTGGGGCAGGGAACTGAATGAGATGCAGAGGAGATAGAGTGAAAGGTATCCATTCTAAAAGAGGTTCTTCAGGGATAGGAGGGCTGAGTTTTCTTTATACCAATGCTCGTCGTCTTAGAAATAAAGATGAGTTATTTAGTTATATTGTTGATGAAAATATAGACTCCAGCATCTTAAACTTATGTAGCATCCCTTGCAGCAGATATGTGGTGCAAAACTTTTATCTTGAACTCCTAGCCTTACTCCAAAATATGCATGATACAAAGATTTAATTACAGGAGAGATTGTACATTGCTGCTCAGAAAAAGTCACTTTGCCGGAGCTATTCTTATATTTTCTGTTCATTTTTAACTCAACTACTATTATTAGTCTTATTATTATAATGCTAAGCAATTTCTAACCTGCAAAAATATAAAATTATTAACATAATTACTTAAAATGTACACAAATTTACTGTGAATACGGTAGTGCAAAAACTATTGAAATTTTGATGTAATATAGGACATGTATAAACTATAAAATTATTATCATCCCCTGTATCGCAAAAACTGGACCTGATAGAGGAAACCAGATGCTAGATTCGGATTTAGGAGTCAATTTTATTAAGAAACACTACAGAAAATCTAAGGTACATTTTTGCTGCAGATTTGGATTTTGACAATCCTTGATGATGATGCTTTTTGTTTTTGATACATTCCTGTGTCGTGTTCGAATTGTATACTGTAGATGCATGATCCACACAAAACTATGGATGCATTTTGTGGGTGGGTTTTGACAGATGCGGATGACTTTTGATAGGCCCTTGTGGGTTTTGTCATCCGTGAAATTATGTTATGCTATGTCATACTGAAAATATATTGTGTTGAAGTGTGAACCTACACTAGAGATGTGGCAACTGAGCATCTTAGCAACTCGTCCACCATGCTGACGGGACTCAGCGCCCCATCCGGCCCCAGCTTAGCCTCTTCTCCTTCATTCTGCCACCCTGTCTTGTTAACCTGCTTCCTCACTTTTCCTGCAACCTCTCCCACACTTTTCTCTGGTCGGCCTCCAATTTAACAGGGTAGAGACCGAACAGCTTCCTCTCACCCAACCATTCCCGGTTGGGGCTGACGGGGGAGGGGACAACACCCCCTCACCCTTGGGCTCCGGTTTGGGGGAGGGGGTTTAACAACCTACCGGACCCCCACCTTCCTCACATACCTTTTTCTCTTCTTTCACAGTCTATCAATTACATTGAACCTAAGCCATGCTGATGAGCTGTCAGGCCAGCAGGCAGGAGGAGTGGCCTCAAATGGCGGCAGTTGGCTTTGCCGGCCCTGTATTCACCCCTTGCAGAGAGGGCTACTGCGTGAGGTGATTAGCGTTTGTGTCCTATGAAAATACCTGGGTCACCATTTCCATGAATGAAGTAAAAAAAGTCTCTACCCCTTTACTCTCCCTTCACCGGCATCAGCGCCGCTTATGGGCAGCTCCACTAAAGAAGAGGAGGTATCCCTCCCCTGTGCTTTCTCAGTGGACCCTCCAAACCTCTCTAACAGGAGAGGAAGCTTACTCCTCTCTTATGCATACAGGTGTAAGGGAATCCCCTTCAGCCCCTTCTCTGGAGTCACCTTTGTGTGACCACCTCTTCCCAGCGCCAAACCCTTCATTTCTTTCACAAGGGACTCCCAAGGATGAACGGAGACGGTCCAATATTGACCACTCTTGGTGGGAAGGCCAACCCCCTTTCGGGGGCAAAGGATGTCAGGGCCAGGCAGGCCTTGAGCCCTAACGTCCTGCACTTATGCATTCTAAGTTTACAGGGGGAACGTGCCCCACTCTCTCCCCCTACTGATGACGGTTTGACGGCCCAATACGAGACAAAAGGTTCCTCGAATGAGATCCGTGATGTCTTGGGAGTGGTGGAGAGGTACATGGAGCACCCCCATGAGATGGACATGGTTCCTGAGGTCACCCAGCTCCACACGGTAGGATCTTCCATGGAATCGAACCCGAGTCCGCCCCGGTGCAAGCTCCTCAGACCGCTTGGGCCCCCGAGGTCTAACAAGGAAAGGAGGATTATCCTCTCTCAGTTGGTGCCTCGGTGACAGCTAACGCCTTCTCCATTTCGGAGAAAAACCAGGCATAGAGGTTCGTATCGGAGGCCCCGTAAGGGGCGCGGCGATTTGACATCTTGGCCGCCGTGCTGACGGGACTCAGCACCCCACCCGACCCCAGCTTAGCATCTTCTCCTTCCTTCAAAACACTTGTTTCCTCGCTTTTCATACAAACTGTCCCACAACTTTCTCTGGTCAGCTTCTAATTTCACAGGGTAGATGCTGACCTTCTTCTCAGCCAACCGTCACGGATCGGGGCTGAGAGGGAAGGGGACAATGTTTCCTAACCTCTGAGCTCCGGTCTGGGGTGGTGGGTTTTTAACAACCTGCTTCATCACCACCCATATCTTCCTCACATCCCCTTTCCTACTCACTTCACCATCTATTTTTTTACGCCGTGTCCAAGGTGGATCCGCCATGCTGATCGACTACCAGGCCACCAGGCGGGAAGGGTGGTCCTAAATTGCGGCACCTATCTCTGCCAGGTCTGTACGCACCCCTTGCAGGGCGGGCTCGTGCGAGGGGTGATGAGCGTATGCATCCCGTGAAAAATTTAGGGTTCCATGCCCAATAATGAAAAAACAAAATTTCTCCCCTCAATTTCCGCCTGTCCATCATCGGAGCCACCCTCGGGCAGCTCCACAGATAAAATGGAGGTGCTCCCTAATGTGCTTGCGCAGGGTACCCTCCAAATTTCTCTAACCAGAGAGGAGGTTAACTCCTCTCCTTCGCCCACGAGTGTAGGGAACTCTCCCTCACCCCCTTGTCTGGAGATGCCTCCGGGCACCTCCTTTTTACCAGCGGCAGTCCCCCCTTTTTCTTTATAAGGGGACTGCCAAGAAAGCCAGAAGGTAGCCCATAGCTTCCCTCTCACCATTGAAGCGGCTCGTTAGGGCAAACCCCCTTAGGGGGGAGAGGGAAGCCAAGGCCATTCGGTTGCTTCCCTCAAAAGACCTGCTGGCAAAAATATTGAACCTTGCGGGAGTCAAGGCTTGTGCCTCCCAAGACAAGACTAAAGACACTATTGCCAGTAGGACCTGCGATGTCCTGGGGGAATGGCCAACTGGAGGCCCCCCCATGAGATAGACATGGTCCTTGAGGCAACACAGACACAGACGGTAGGTTCTTCCAAGGAAGCGAATGCGGGTTCGGCGCAAAGGACCGACCCTGAATCCACATCTATGCAAGGTCCTCCTCAAACGGCCTGGATTTCCATGGCAGTACAAGGAGGGGAGGGATCTCCTCCGACCGGGACCCCTGCGACTGCCAGGACCTTCTCTATCTCGCAGAAGGACCTTGTTGAGGCCGGTCCATCTGGCCTGGGGGCTCCTGCCGGCGGAGAGGAGTAGCGGGTTCATTCCCACCCTCCTCTCGTAAAATGAAAAAAAAATAGGAAAAAGACTAAGAAGACTCAGGAATCCTCTTTATCCGCGAGGGGTGCGGGGACGGATGGATCTGCTGCCACTTCGGTAAGCGACCAAGCCAAGATCGCTACACCCAGCCATTCTGCCCCCCAGAGTGTGGAGCCCCAGACTAAGAGGAAAAGTGCGCAGGGTCGAGCCTCGATAACATCGGGGCTCCTCATTCAGAGGTTACCTGGCGTTTTCGGGCCCGCTGGCTTTAAACGATTCATCGTTATTCGCTCCACTGATGGCAGCATGTTGACCAAGGGCAACATGATCCATCAGAGGAGAGGACTAGCTAGTGCAATTGGTAGAGAGCCGAAGGTAACCCGTTTCTCGGACGGGAGCCTTCTGGCGAATGCGGCGAATCCCGCCGAGGCGGCCAAGATAAGTGCTCTTCGGACACTTCATGGCACCCCGGTGAGTGTGACGCCGCACTCTACCATGAACTTTGTGAAAGGAGTAGTTTATGCGAGGGAACTCGTTGACTACTCCATTGAGGACATCACCCTAGAGCTGGCCGACCATGGGGCGGTCAAGGTCGAACGTGTGATGAGAAAACAGGGAGGGGCCTCGAGACCCACCCCTACACTCTTCGTCAAGTTCGACTGTGACAAGCTCCAAGAATCGGTGCATGCCGATTGGTACCGCTACAGCATTAAGGCATTCGTGCCACTTCGGCGGAGATGCTATTACGTTCACCGCTCCGGCCATACAAATCGCTCATGTAGACGTGCAAAGTCCCTCCGAAGCCGCAACGCCCGCTTAATGTTTCGAAGGCGAGCGCACTGCCCGGCCAACAGCAGCCTGGTTTCTTTCTCCGGGAAAGGTACCGGCATTCCCGTGAGGATCTTCTGTTCGAAGAGGGCCCCCGCGCCTCCTCCGAGCTAGGCCTGGATGGTATATTCATTCAATGGCATTGCCCTGGACTCCGGGCCAACTGGGAGGAGCTGCGGAGGCTGGCCTCGTCCCGTTCCCCGTTAGCTATTTTTCTGCAGGAGACCCTGCTAGGCGCGTGCCCCTTGTCCGCCCTTCCGGCGTATAAGGGTTTTGCGACACCACCACAACGAGATGGGGGCCGGTCTGAGGGATGCGCGGTTTACACCAAGCATGATGTCTCCATTCTTCTTTTCACTTTCGATAGCTCCTTTCAGGCAGTAGCTGTGCAGCTTCACCTGGATACGAAGATACTGTCGATTCTGCGTACATTCCACCGTCAGCTGACTTCGACGCAGGGGACTTCCGCCGCGTCCTGTCACGGTTGCCGAGGCCCTTTCTCTTGCTTGAAGATCTGAACGGCAGGCATCCTCTCTGGCTGGATTACTCAATAAATCCCAGAGGACAAGTCCTTGCCGATCTGAGCGAAGAGCTTGAGATAGGTGTCCTAAATGTGGATTAGTCTACGCATCACTGCCCGAAAAACGCTTCATTTTCTTGCTTTGATCTATGTTTGTGCTCTTGGGATAAACATCCTGATTTTGATTGGGGGTGGTCGATGACCTCCATGGTAGTAATCACTTTCCCATTTAAATATCATTTTCATGGCAACTGCCGCCTGAGAGCCCACCTTGGTGGTGTTTGGTTCTGGCGCGGTGGCCTGCATTTCAGGATATGACTAAATTCTCTATCTCAGTCAAGGAGTTTAGGTCGGTAGATGAAGCAGTTGAGTTCTTCGCATATTACCTCATCGCCGCGGGCATGAATACTATTTCCAGAACGTCTGGCCGTTATGCTCGCCGACCACTCCCGTGGTGGTCGGCCGAGTGTGAGACGGCCCTCAAACAGATGCGTTATGCCTACATGCACTATAAGCGCCGCCCGAACGATTTCAATGTAGGTGGATTTCGTCGGGCTAGGGCTAGGTTCCGGTATATTTTGAAGCACGCCCACCGGTCTTCTTGGGTGGCATACGTATCTTCACTTAACGGGAAAGACACCTCTAGCAAAGGTGTGGAAGCGTCAAAAGGATTTGGGGCAAGTTCTTGCAGGACCTTCCCCTCCCGTTCTCCAGGAGAATGGGAACGCAATATCTGACCCCGCGTCCGTTTCGGAATCCCTTGCGACAACTTTCTCCGCTTCTCTACCCGGGATGCTGCTCCTCTGGCGTTCAATGCCCGTCGCGATGTCGCGGAAGGCCGCCGACTGGATTTCACCTCTAGAGGCGGAGAACCCTTCAATGACAGGTTTGCTGTGAGTGAGTTGCGCTCCGCTCATGCTTCGTGGTGGACACCTCCCATGGTCCGGACGATGTCCTGTACGCTATGCTTCGACACATGGGTGAGCGAAGCATGGCCTTTCTTTCAGATTTGTTAAACAGGATCTTGGGGGAGGGTCTCTTCCCAGATTCCTGGCGAATCGCTACTGTGCTCGCCTTTTGCAAACCTGAGAGAGATCATTCTACTCCGTCCGGTTTCCGCCCAATCTCTCTAACCTCTTGCTTGTGCAAGTTGATGGAGAAATTGGTAAATGTTAGATTGAACTTTTTTCTGGACAGCGGAGGTCATCTGTCTTCTACACAATGCGGCTTCCGCAAGTTCCATTCCACGTCGGATGCTCTGCTCCGACTAGAAAATGCCGTCTGTGAGGCTTTCCTTCGTAGACAGTACTACGCCACGGTGTTTTTCGATCTGAAGAAGGCTTATAATACCACATGGCTATACGGTATCATGGAGACTCTCCACACGATGGGGGCGAGGGGACGCCTCCCAATGTATATATCTGAATTTTTGCGAGATCGTCCATTCCGAGTACGGGTGGGGTAGAGCCCTCTCTGGCCTAAAGGAGCAGGAAGAGGGTGTCCCGCAGGAAAGTGTCCTCAGTGTCACACTCTTTGCCCTGAGCATCAACGGCATCACCTCGGTGCTTCCCTAAGATGTTCTCGTTACGCTCTACGTGAACGACCTTTCGATCTCTTTTGGCGAGGCCCAGATGCCAACTATGGAGCGTCGACTCAGACAGGCGTTAAACCGCGTCTCTCGCTATACCGAAGCGCACAGGTTTTGGATTCTCTGGGCCAAGACTAAGGTGGTGCACTTCTGCCGCCATCCACGGGTCCATCCAGATCCAGACTTATTTCTTAATGGGATACGCCTGGAAATGGTTGAATTGCACCGATTCCTTGGTCGTGTATGTTACCGACGCTTCACCTGGATGGCTCATATTCTCAGCCCTATGGTCTCATGTACCCTTGGCATGGATATTCTTCGTTCCGTGACGTTCAGCGCTTTAGGCGCTGATAGGGCTACTGCCTTACTTTTTTATCGATCCTTTGTTCATTCGAAGCTCGACTATGGATGCGAGTTTTACGTATCCGCCCCGAGCGTTTATTGCGGAAGGTGGACTCGATCCACCACACCGGCCTTTGCCTTGCGACCGGTGCCTTCCGCACTTTCCCCGCACTACTAGTGGTGTTGGGGTGATGCCACGCGCTCTACGCTGTGTACAGTGCATCATTCGCCTGTATGCACCAGTCCGGCGCCTCCCTCAGTCGCCAACAGCTCTCACTGCATTCGCAGCTAAAATCGACGGTGCCTATGCCGCCGAGAGAGACCCCAGTCATACCCTAAGCACTTTGGATTTAGTTACAGGAAACTCCATCGAGAGCTAGTTATAGCTCTCGTGTCGGTGGCGCCCCTGGTTTTGTCCAGGACCCCACCCTGGATGGTACCAAATTTGGCTATTTGTCGCTACGCTTCTGCTCCCACAGCTTCTAGAGCGCCGGGAGTATTGCGTTCGACCTTTTTGGCGCACACCTTGTGTCACGCTTGAACCGGGCCAGTGTATACGGATGCCTCCAAGTCCGAAGAGGGGGTCGGCTTCTACGCCGTATCACCTTTGTTTTAAGTCAGCGGGGCTCTGCCAGGCGCTGCGTCTGACTTCACGGCCGAGCTTTTGGATATACATTACTCGGTACGGTAGATTACGGTAGAGGCCCGATTGTGATCTATAGCGACTCACAAAGCGCCCTGAGTGCCCTCGGGGCATTGAAATATCCGCATCCCCTGGTTCGCCTTATCGACGACGCCACGGTTTTGGCGAGCCGGGCAGATGTCGAGATTACCTTCTGCTGGGTTCCTGGACATGTAGGAATTGCGGGGAATGAGCGCGCTGATGAGGGCCCCAAAGAGTACGCGATCACTCTGAGACCCGACCAGCGTTTCGCTCTTCCTCACACCGACTACATGCAGGAATATGGGCAGCTCTTCGGACTGCTTGGCAAAGAAGATGGGAGACGGTCGAAGGGAACACAAAGTTGCGTGCCATTGCGCCGCGACTGTTCCCATGGACCTATCCCCTAATGCCGCGACGGCTTTAGTTCGCTTTCTGTCGTCTCCGAATCGGACACACTCGTGTGACGTATTGCTATTTGATGGAGCGCTTGCCTGCGTTCTATTATGACGATTGCGTCGTCCCCCAGAATGTTCGGCACATTCTTGTCGAATGTTCCAGTTTGGGTGATCTTCGCGCACGATACCTGTCCCGGTACCGGGATGAGCGGGGTTGCTACCGCCTGTCCCTTGTACTCGGCACGAGTGCGTCCACATTGTCTGGTGGACTTGTTGACTTTTGGGGGGAGGCCGGCCTTCTCCCTATTATTTAAACAGGTTTTTTGGTTTTGTTTTGTTGGGGGTTTTTTCCTTATAGGTTGCACTCTCCTGCGCCGGGGGACCTGCTCCCGATGCAGGATCTTGCTTACTACTCGTTTCTTTATCACTTTTTTTTAATTTCTGCTGTTGTTTGGGGAGGGGATGGGGTATTATTTCATTAGATTTTAAAGTAGCCTAGTACTAGGCAGTTTTTAATAGTCCCAAGATGAGCTCTTTAAAAAAATTAAACAATCGAGGCGGCCATGGTTAGTGCCCTTCGGACCCTTTATGGCACGCCGGTGAGTGTGACGTCGCACTCTACCATGAACTTCATGAAAGGAGTAGTTTATGCGAAGGAACTCGTGGACTACTCCATAGATGACATCATCTTAGAGCTGGCCGACCATGGGGTTGTTAAGGTCGAACGTGTGATGAGAAAACAGGAAGGGACCTCGAGCCCCACCTCTACTGTCTTCGTCACGTTTGGCTGTGACAAGCTCCCTGAGTCGGTGTGTGTGGTTGGTGTCGCTACCACGTGAAGCCATTTGTGCCAGTGCCGCGGAGGTACTACTACTGCCACCGCTTTGGCCATACCATTCGCTCCTGTCGATGTGCAAAGTCGGGGTTACCCAAAATATGTGTAAGGTGCTCCAAGGCAGCATACGATAATTCCAAATCTTGTGTGGCCAAGTGTGTCAATTGTGGAGAGCCGCACCCAGATTCTCCGAAGCAATGTGGTGCGTATCTCCTTGAGAAGGAAATCTTGGCCGTTCAGGCCCAGAATCGTCTCATTTCGCGAGGATATGGACGTGGTCCTGGCGCGCCCGTCTCTGCCTGGGACGTCTTATACCTCAAAGGTAATAGAGACACCCTCTGCTCCTGCCCCCTCCAAGCTCACGGGCACGGTCGTTTCAGCGCCCATTCTGAGTCATTCGGCCGGTTCTACACACTTGGGTTGCTTCCCTGGTAGAGCTTGCGACACAAATGGTTCACACCCTCCCCGGCTAAACCCCCATCACATTCCCCCAAGGTGACCTTTTCACGTAAGGCGAAACGGGTGGACGCCTTCACCGAGTCGCTAGACTCGCAGGAAACTATACTCTTGAAGTTGGTCGTGAGGCAATTTTCTTTCCAGGGTTCCTAAAGCTGGTCCCTGAAAAGAGTAAAGCACAAAGGAGCTTCGGCTCCTACGCCCATACCCTGTGGTAGGATGGTTGGCTCGAAGACTGTGGATGCTCCAAAAGAGGGAAGCTCGCTTCTGAACCAGATCTCACTGCCTCAGGTTTCGATGCGGAGGGAGGAAAAGACTCATAACAAGCCCAAACTACCCTGATAAGTCTTCGAAGGCGTCAACGCCTTCAGCGCATTTTCCGGAGTTATGTTTCCTGGAATCGTATGGCTATTAGCGTTGGGGATATCTGTTTGAAGAGGGACTCCGCACCTCCTCCGAGCTAGGCCTAGAAGGCATATTTGAATTGCCGCGGACTCCGAATCAACTGGAGAGCTGCGGATGCGCGTTTGGTCCCGTTTTCGCTTAGATATCTTTTTGCAGGAGATCATGCTGGGCCCGTGCCCCTTGCCGACCCTTCCGGAGTATAACGGTTTTTCGACGCCACCACCAAGGAATGGGGGCCGGGCAGGAGAATGCAACATTTACAGCAGGCATGATGTCTCCGTTCTTCTCTTTGCTTTATACACCTCCTTTCAGGCTGTAGCTGTGCAGCTGCACCTGGATAGGAGGTATACTGATATTTCTGCGTACATTCCAGCCCACTTTGACACGGGGGACATTCGCTGCGTAGTGGCGCGGTTGCCGAGGCCCTTTCTCTTGTTCGGGGACATAAACGGGAGACACTCCCTCTGGGGAGGCTTTTTAATCAATTCCAGGGCTTCAATTCCCCTCCGACCTGATCGACAAGCTGAAAATAGGGGTCCTAAATGTCGTTAAGTTTACGCATCACTGCCCGAGAACCGTTTCACAGCCTGAACTTGGGTGGGATGTAGTCGATGACCTCCATTTTATTGATCACTTTCTCATTCAAATATTATTTTCTGGGCCGCAGCCGGCGGTGGTGCTTGGCACAGGCACGGTGGTACGCATTTCAGGATATGAATGCTTTTTCTGATTCAGTCTAGGAGTTTAGGTCGGTCTATCAGGCCGTTAAGTTCTTCCCCAGAACCTCAATGCCGTGGGCCTAAAAATAATACTAGAACGTCTGGCCGTTTTACACTCCAAACGCTTCCATGGTGGTCAGCCGAGTGTGAGACGGCCCTCAAATAGAAGCGCCACGCCTACATGCGCTATAACCGCTGCCTGAACGATTTCACTCGTTGAATTTCGTCGAGCTAGGGCTAGGTTGCGGTATATTTCGCAGCACACCCACCACTCTTCTTGGCAAGCATACGTCTCTTCACTTAACGGGAAAGACCCCTCTAGCAGAAGTTTGGAAACGAGTTAAAATGATTCGGGGCAAGTTCTCGCAGGACCCCACCTGTTTTCCATGAAATGGGACCGCAATCTCGTACCCCGCGTCTATGGCGGAATCCTTTGCGACCGCTTTCTCCGCATTCTTTACCCGGGATGCTGCTCCGCCAGCACTCAGTGTGCATCGTGATATCGCGGAAGGACGGGCACTGGACTTTACCTCCAGAGGCGCAGAACTTTTCAACGACAGCCTTACTTTGAGTGAACTGCGTTCCGCTCTTGCTTCGTGCGCGGACACGGCCCCTGGTCCGGACGATGTCCGGTACGCCATGCTTTGACAACTGGGTGAGCGAGGCATGGCCTTTCTGTTAGAATTCTTCAACAGGATCTGGTTAGAGAGTATCCTGCCAGACTCCTGACGAACCACTATGTGCTCGCTTTTTGCAACCGGGTAGATTTCACTCTACCCCGGCCTGATGCAGCTATCTTTGCTGCATGTGCTATTGGGGCAGATGGAAACCAATTGCCATTGTGTAAAAGAACAGCTTTCATAAGTCCTTTATAGATCTATAAAAAGCCTCCAATCATCTGACTTGTATGGTCCAGAATTGCAGAATTGTTGCATGAGATACTCGTCCTCACAGTAACAAAGGTTGTTTGAAAAATGCAGACAGCTCTCTATGTCAGTAACAAGCTGTAGTGATACGCACTCCAGCTTCCATCAAGTTACGCTGCTTTAGTTTGGATCCCAGAACTTCGTCCTTTTCTTTGGATAAGTCTAGGTCCCTGATGAGATCATGAAGCGCTTCTTGAGTAAAGAGCTTAGGCCTGGTATTTCCATAGTCATCCTGGTAGTCGTCTTCATTTGAGGTAGAATTAGAATCGGAATCACTCATCAATTCTTGTTTAGTCAGTGGATTTGGGACTGGGAGTTCCGCGCTGTACAGAGCTGGTCGGATTGCAGGAGCAATATTGAGGTACTGCACCTTGCCTCGTGTTTTGATGGTTATTCCCTTGATGTTTATGAGACAGAAGTAGCAGGCACTGATGTGTTCTTTGGGTTCACGCCATACCATATCATTGGTACAGCAAACGGCATTCCTGAGCTTCGCTTACCACACATCCACAGGCACAGGTGGTTGACACAAGACTAACAAGCTATATGAAGTGCCCATTTCATGTCTTGGTAACTTTGTGGCTCAGTCGAACAGCTTTTGTGATTGGTTTCCTGAGGCTACCAGGAATGAAGGCGCCAAAAATGTAACATAAATGATCAGCATCGTCCATGCATTTGCCACGTTGCATGTTTTGTTAAGTTTAGAATAATTAGAAATTAGACAATTGATGATATGCACTCTCAAGAACCAGCAATCAGGAAACAAAAAAGCACAAATTTTGAAAAAATTATTACATAAGTGAAACCAATGGATATATAAATTAATGTATGAATAGCAGGGTGCACTAAATATATAGATATGCTGGTTCCGGAAAACTGAGCCCGATACAGAAATACGAATGTCAGTATTGAATTCAGACTATTTTGATCCAGAACCATGATTTTTTTTTTTTACCAGTGTAATAGTTCTGCTTTTTGATGCTTTGGAATGAATAATTCAAAAGATATTCAGCTTTTCATAGCAATAATATACAGTCATTAGAGTTTTATGATTTTGATCTAGATATTTCAATGTCGTGATAGAATTAAGAAAAAAATAAACTATTTATATAGGGAAAAGGAAGCAAACTTAGCTTTGTAGTTAGCGGCTTCGATCTGGCAACACAGCAGGGTTGCCAGAATCTAGGTAAAGCAACAAAATGTGTAAGACACAATGATGTAACTATTATTATGCTCTGAATCTTAAACAATTTTATTATATTTAAATACTAGTTCTGAGAATAAAAGCAGCTACATAGCATAAACTCTGGATGGTTATGCTCTTGTGTCTTAAGTATTTTGTTAATTTTTTCCTGGATTCTGGCAGCCCTACCAGAGTCACCCCTCGTATCTTTGAGATCAGTAGCTGCGAGTCAGTGTGGTTGCATTGTTTACAAAATAAGTGGGGCGTATTATTTATTCATTTTTTTAGGGATAACCCCCTTTTAAACAAAATGGATGCAAATGAAGTTGGGAGAAAATGCACTTGCATTATTGAAAAATTATTAAAAAGGAAGTTAAGTGCGATAACAAGAAATAATAGAGAAACTATTAATAAAACAGGTAGGCCTACGCCAAGAATAGATCTGTCATACAAACAAAGTATTGCACGGGCATGCCCTGATTTGCAATATCCGCGACGCCATGGTTTGGGGGAGCTGTGCGGATGTCAATATTATCTTCTGCTGGGTTCCTGGACATTCATGAATTGCACGGAATGAGCGAGCCAAAGAGTCTGCGAGGACTGGCCTACCAGAAGAACATTTAGCACTTCTTCAGACCAATTACATGGCAGGAATGCGGAACGCCGTCCTGCTTGCTTGGCAGTATATTCGGATGGTACCAAGTTGCAAGAGGGGGTCGTTTTCCACTCCGTTATCCCCTCTGTTTGAAGTCAGCCAGGCGATGCGTCTGTCTGCACGGCCGAGCTGGTTGCAATTCACCGCTTTGTACGGGAGATAACGCAACAAGTCCGGTTCAGAAACCGGATTGTAATTTATAGCAACTTACAAAGTGCCCTGAGTGCTCCCGGTCATTGGAATCTCCGTATCCCCTGGTTCGCGATATTCCAGACCCCACCGTTTGGGCGATCTAGATGGATTTCAGGATTATCTTTGGCTGGGTTCCAGGAGACGTAGGAGTTGTGGACATGAGGGCGCCAAAGAGTCCGTGAGGACTGGACGAACAGACCTGCGTTTCGCTCTTCCTCACACCAATTACACTGCACGAATACTCTAGCTCTCCGCGTGGCTTGGCAAAGAAGATGGGAGACGGTCGAGGGGAACCTAAAGTTGCGTCTCATTGTGCCGCACTGTTCCCATGGATCTACCCCCGAATGCCACGACGGCTTCAGGTTGCTTTTTATCGTCTCCGAATTGGACACACTCGTGGGGCGCACCGCCAACCAATGGAGCGCTCGCCTGCGTTTTATTGCGACGACTGCGTTTTTCCTCAGACCTCTTGGCACATTCTTGTTGAATGTCCCAGTCTGGGTAATCATCGCGCACGTTACCTGTCCCAGCACCGGCGATTTGCTCTCCTGGCCGCCGTGCTGACGGGACTCAGCGCCCCGTCCGGCCCCAGCTTGTCATTTTTTTTCTTATTCCGCTAACCGCTACTTCGTCTTCTGTACCAATTCTCTTTCACCCTGACTCGTCCTTCCATCTACGTTTGTTTGCCGATCTCGGTGTATCAGCTGTCCGCTAGCGGGCGCGCCTCCATGGCTGGATCCTGCCTGTGTTGGTTGGTGAGTGCCTGAGCCGGAGTGGCGCTCGTGGGAGTCTTTGCTCCCCAACCGGTAAATTTCCGAGGCTGGTCGGCCATTTTTAAAACGATGGTTGGGTCAGGGGTCGACGGGCTTACCCTCCTGGTGGGGCCGGCACTCCGAGTAGGTGTCGCGATGGTAGACAGTGACTGCGCTACGCGAGTTTGAATCCAATTTTATACTTTACTTTATATGGGTAATAATAAAAAAATTATGGTTCTCGTACTACGCCTGTCAAATAATTCCTCTTTTCCGCGCTTGTTAAATCCCTTCGCAGAAGAGATAAATCCTGATTTAGATTATCCTCGTTCTCTGGTGCTTAGTTCCAGTTCCAGGCGTCCGCTTTCTAAAATGGACTTGCTTGATTTGAATGAGGAGTTTGAATCACGCTGCGGTGCGCCCCGACGTATGTGGGGCAGTGGTAGTGACGATTTAGTGGTTGAGGTATCCCCGCGAGAGCAGTATGGCGCCGTGCGGGATTGTCCTCCCTTTCTGAGATCCCGGTTTCGGTTGTAGCCCACCCTCGCCTTAATTTTGTTAAGGGAGTGATTCGCTCCAACGAATTATTGCAATATGATGTTTCGAGGCTAAAGGATAAACTTTTGTCCCAGAGGGTTACGAACGTTTATAGGGATTCTAAGTCTGTTTGTATCGTTAAGGTTTCTACGAGTACGCTCATCATCACCTTAGATGGTCAGGATCTGCGCCAGTTTGTTCGTGCTGGTTATCTTCGTGTCCCTGTGTCCCGTTGTGTCGAGCTTCCCAGACGGTGTTTTAATTGCCACCAGTTTGGCCATATGAGCAGCAATTGTGGGGAGGCTCGTCGCTGTGTGGCCTGTGCGTTGGCGTATCATGGCTCCTCTTGTGGGAATCATGAATGTTGCGCCAATTGCGGAAGTTCCCATAGCGCGGCTTCGCGTTCTTGTCCCGTATTCCTTTTTAAGAAGGAGGTCCTGGCTCTTCGGTACTCCCTCAGGCTGGACTTCCGTGAAGCCCGTCATAGGGTGCGGGGGGCAGCTTGCCCCCACTGGCCGTCTCTTCTCTGACGAACTCAGGGAGGCGGGTTGCGCCGTCCTCCCGGTCGTCACACTCCTTTGTCTTCTCTGCGTGGTCCCTAAGTTGCTCCCTCTCCTTTACCTTCAGTTCCTCCCCGCGGTTCCGCCGTTTCGCCCTCTCCCTTGCCTTTGGTCTCTTTTCATGTTCTTCCCTCTTTCGTGGACTGTGAGACCGAACGAGCTGAAACATTGGATGATATCCGGCAGTTCCTCCAGGCGTCTGCCTCGCTGTTCCTTTGCCTCAGCACAAACGGAAAGGTTCCTCCTCAGCCCGTTCGGAGTCCAAGCGCGCTGCCTCTGATGAGGCTTGTTTGGTCCCCGAGTCAGTTTTTGGGTCGCCCTCCGTTTTGATACCTTTTCCTCCCTGGTCTTCGCTGGCCAATCGCCGTTGGCTTTACCGATGTCATTGTGAGGGAGGAGGTTCACCCGGTTCCGTCTTCCTTGCCTCCTATCTCGTCTCCTTCTTCCTTTCCCATTACCTCTGTCCAGTCTTCGATGCCTCCTACCCAAGTTCTGTCTCCCTTGTCTCCTACCCCTATTCCCTCATCTCCTTCTAACCCTGTTCCCTCCTCACCCTCTGTTCCTGTTCCCTCCTCATCCTCCGACTCTGTTCCTTCCTATCCATCTGACCCATTTCCCTCCTTATCCTCTGACCCAATTCCCTCCTTACCCTGTTCCCTCCTCACCTTCTGTCCATGTTCTCCCATCTGTTCCATCTTCTTCGCATCTTAGTTCTCGTCCGTCTCTGCTCGATCTTCCTTTCCCTCCGGGCCATGAACCGTCCATGTTGGGAGTTCCGTCTGTCTTTCAGCTGTCGCCTCTCGCCGTTCACGCTGCCAAGTCCGTGCCGGCCTCGTCCCCGGCTCATCGCGATTTTATCCCATGTTCCCTCTGGGTCTTCTAGTCGTCGGGAACCTTCGACGGCTTCCGTCACTAGAATCCCGACGTTGGTGTCGAGACGACAGTTATGTCTGTCATCCTCCAGTAGAACTGTCAAGGGGTTTTCCCCAAGTGGGAGAAACTCCAGCTCTTGCTTTCTAGCGTTCGGCCCTCGGTGGTCTGTTTTCAAGAAAATAAGCTTGGGGCTCGCCCCTTCCAGGCACTTCCGGGTGTTTAATTCCATCCCCCCGGCCGGGGGCGCGTCCCATGGTGGTGCTTCGCTTTTAATTTCCACTTCGCTATTCTCTGCGCCACTTCCCCTCCGTACTACCTTGCAGGCTGTTGCGAGGGTTTTTATTTCCAAGCTTTTAACTGTTTGTTCTGTTTACATTCCCCCGGATTTTAATTTGAGTCGGTCTGACCTTTTAGAGCTCACAAGACAGTTACCTACCACGTTTTTATTACTTGGTGATTTTAATGCTGCCCGTAATCCTCGGGGCGGAGTGGTTGAGTACCTCTTATTATCCGATTCTCTTTGTCTTTTAAATTCCGGATATTTTACTTCTTACCATGTTCAAACAGATTCTTTTAGTGCTTTAGACTTGTCTTTATGTTCGTCCGACTGTTTCCTCGATTTCTGGTGATCGATTCAGGACGACCTTCGATTCTCTGTACTCAGCGTAAGAAGTGACTTCAGAGAGTTATGGGAGTGCGAAATTTTGTATATACTAGGTGCCACACAGAGGAGTGTGGGTAACTGAGGGAGGATATGCATATGCAAGTGAAAGTCAGTGGAGAAGAGTCATAGGACCATACAACTCTGCAGAAGCGGGAACAAGAGGATGAAAAACGAAGATGATGATGTTCCCTCCTTTGGAGGATTCCCCATCTCAAAGCCACCCAGTCCAGTATTGGGGTGGGGTGTAGGAGCTGAAGCTCCTTTGGTGCTGTCCCTTCAGGAAACAGCTTTAGGAACCCTGGAAGACAAATCATGACAACCTTCAGGGATGTTGCTTCCTGAGTATAATGACTTGGTAGAGGCACGGAGCCATTTTGCTTTACTTTGGAGGTGGGGAGCCCCTTTTTAAACAGAGACTGAGTGTGAACCTTTTGTGCCACCAGCTCTACCAGGGGAGGGTAGAACCATAGCAGGATTGCTTTCTCTACGAGATCCCCACCACAGTGCTTTGAAGAGGTGGGGTGTGGCTCTCTGCAATTAACACAGCTATATATTAAATAGGAAGTTATCATGTATGACCTTGGAGCAACAAAGACAGACTTAAGGTGAACATGACCTTACACGTCTTGCAAAGCAGTTTGTATGGCGGAATCAGTGGCAATAGTAGCACTTCCGTAGAATTAAGCCATTTGTGCCACTCACCAGCATAAGCAATTTTGTATGGTCAAAGTGGTGACAGTTGTAGAAACTCCGTGGCTGCAGCAATATCAACCAGCATGCACTGATTAAGGGAGTCTGTTAAGGTCGAATATGACAGAAAGTCTAGGGATGGGTCTCTATGGCCTTCCCTGTTTTCTCATCACACATTCGACCTTGACTCCGCCGTGATCAAACCATCTCTTAGGTCGTCTTATAAGTAATAGTCAACGAGTTCCCTCACATAAACCACTCCTTTCACAAAGCTTATGGTAGATTGCAGCATCACACTCCCTGGCAAGCCATTAAGTGTACGAAGGGCACTAATCATGGTTACCTCAGAAGGGTCCACCAGATTCGCCAGAAGGCTCCGGTCCGAGAAACGAGTCACTTTTAGCTCTCCTTGGAAGGGGCCACCTTTTCAGCGGTGGACCTTCCTGAGGCTGGCTCCAAAATGGCAAAGGGAAAGCCGTGTTTTACCTCGTCCTCCCTAACACCTAAGGAAGGTGATGTCATGTTTTGATGCAGCTCTCTGTGTATTTCTGGTCACCCATTATTTCTTTCTATTATCGCCATGATTGGAGAAAAAAAAGATAGAAAATGCATGAAAAGTATGAACTACGAATGCCTTGTGAGGATAGGAGAAAAACCTCCTATAAGATCAGAAAATTCTAGAATGTGATCATTTTAACATACTCAGCCCATAGATTTGAACTCAGATGGGCCTTGACAACCTCGCTTGCCATTTAGTTGAAATTGTCCTCAATCTTTGACCCTAAATGCTGGTGCTGGTGTAGACACCTTATATGTGTACTGGAAGAAGCTAAGCAGAGTTGACATCATAACACACCCAGTATCTAATACTTGCCTTAGTAGCAAGCTTTCGGCTCTCACAGCAGGCAGGGACCTTACAGTATACACTGCTACTCGACTTAAGACCCATAAAGGGTGAAAGTGTAACAGATACACAGG
Organism: Ceratothoa steindachneri; assembly: GCA_963969495.1. NCBI lineage: Eukaryota > Metazoa > Arthropoda > Malacostraca > Isopoda > Cymothoidae > Ceratothoa > Ceratothoa steindachneri. The sequence goes on along the minus strand of OZ018333.1, from coordinate 5,591,652 downwards.
GTAACCCCCCCCCCCCTGCAGGTGAAAAAATAGTCTTCCTCCCTACAATACTCTATAAACGCCCAATCTTACACAACTTCTAGTACATCCTCCTACAACAATTCCTGGCCTGCCCATCTCATCTGTTCCTTCCTTTTAAAGTAACATATTTATACACATCATTGTCAATCATACCTAAAAACTTTAAAGCAAATCCATCCCCAAATATCATTAATGATTCCAAATGGTGGGTATACGGATCTACAGTATACCGTCGAATATTGTGGGGTTATGTTACAGAATACCCCAGAGAAGGGAAAATCAGGGAAGTAGAAACGATATATTTATTACGTATTTTATGCCTTTATGAACCTTCTACTGCATACTAATAAACCTCTCCTACTCTTGTATAAATTCTCTACATTTGGAGTATGAATGAGACCAATAGTATTGAAAAAATAAAACATTTGTATATATTTACTAATTTTACTAAACTGGAATACTAAACTTGCTACTAAAACTTGAATGATGCCAATGAATTAAGCTGTGCAATACTAAATGATAGTGATAACTATGTATATACTGCAGCACAAAGAAGAGCATTACATCTCTTCTGAAGGCGTTGCTTCATTGAGTGGTACAGAATATTTGGAGGTGGTGGCGTCCATAACTTCAGTTTCTGCTAAAAGCATGGGCATGTCCCTTTTTGCAGGTAAGAACATAGTGAAGAGGAGTTGGTGGCGCTGCCATTTCTTCTGGGTGATGAGATTGCATTTTAAAATTTTAAGGCACAAATCATCTGAACCTCTTTCATCGTTCTAACCATGGTTGCAGCTAGTTCCAGTGATAGATAAACTTTTTTTTAGCCCCTGGATCATCTTGTTCCTCTCCTTCTTCACTTGCTACCTTCATCATCTCCATCCATTAACGGATTTGAGTGGGCATCAACAAGGTTATTAACATTGTCAGGAGTCATATTGATAAAGCAAACTGAGCAAGGTGAGATGCAGAATGCCTCGCGATGTGGGTAAGCTAAGCCAATCAGCACCCAGTACTGAATTGGTCATGTCTTGGCCAATAGCGAATCAATACCTAGTCCATGAAATTGTGAGGGGAGACTGTTCTCATATTCTTCCTCATTTTCACCTCTTCACTCTCTTGCCTTGCTCAATCATTCTCTCTTTCACCACTAAGAAATCTTTTATATCTTTTGGGACTCACTCAAAACTTACTCATCCTCAGTACCTCTCTAATCAATATACTTTTATGCAGTCCCACTTCACTCTTCCTCAGAACCTGTACCGCACTAATTTGAACTACAAGGAGCTACAAGGAAAATAAGTACCCAAGAAGACCTTACGGTCCATTCAATGAGGGTACCTTTGGACTAGCTGTCGAACGGGCACATCCCCGCTCAATTGCCTTACGCCCTCCCTAAATGGCCACTTTGCAAGACTTTGTCTAGTCTTGACTTGAAGTGGTCAACAGAATTGCTGTTGACAACCTCCACCGGAAGTGCGTTCCAGCTACCGCAGATAATGTACGTGAAAAATTTCCCACACAAATCGCAATTGTAACACTTCAGCTCAAGTTTAAAGTGTGATTTCTTGTTCTGCCCTCATTAAGGCTGGAAATATCCATGTAGTCAACATTGTCGAACCCTCGAAATATTTTGAAAACTTTGATGAGCTGACCACGCAGTCTACGGGTTTCCAACGAGAACAGATCTAATTCCCTTAATCTAGCTTAATAACTTTTGTCTGATAGAGGGAATCAGTTTGGTTGCCCTGGCTTGCACGCGTTCCAATCTCGCGATGTCCTTTCGAAATGAAGGACTCCAAAATTGTACGTCATACTCCAGGTGCGATCGGACAAGTGAATTGTTCTGACAGAGTACTATTTCCTTGTTCCGATATCCAAACTGTTGCTTTATATAACCTAGCATCCTTTGGGCTTTCTTCTCCGCCTCAATACACTGCCTCGAGAACTTGAGATCACTAGTTATAGTTACACCCAAGTCCTTCCCAGTGTCGGTGGATTCAAGAGCAGTGCCCTTAAGGATATAATGAGATTGGGGGGTTTCGGTGGCTGATATGCATCACTTTGCATTTGTTCCCGTTAAAAGGCAATTTGCCACCAGTCCGACCACTCCCCAGTCTTCCGAAGATCTTCCTGCAGCCGCGCAGTATTTCCTTCCTTTCCAACGTTCATACCAAGTTTGGTATCGTCGGCAAATTTGGAAATCTTCGCAACTACGTCACCATCCATATCATTAACATAGAAGATGAACAGTAGTGGTTCCAGGACAGAACCTTGGGGAACAACGCTAGTTACGGCCGCCCACTTAGAAGCTTGTCCATTCAACACTACCCGTTGCCGTCTGCCTCTTAGCCAGTTCTTTATCCAACATGCTACATTTCCGTCTATTCCCAGCGCACGCACTTTACGGAGAAGGCGGTGGTGTGGTACTTGGTCAAAGGCTTTTTGAAAGTCTAGGTAGACAACATCCACCACTTTATCTCGATCATGCTTACTGAAAACGAAGTGGAAGGATTCTACAAGGTTGTTTAGGCATGACCGGTGCCTTCGGAAACTGTGCTGGAAACTTTTCAATAGCATGTTTGACTCCAAATATGACATTATATTGTCCACCATGATGAAAGCTGCAGAGACGGCGGCAGAGATCGAAAACATAGACTTGTACGAGCGTAAATGGAAGATAAAGACGAACGTCCAAAAGTTCATCATTATCCCCATGAACCGCACGATATACGACGACATCTATGTTGGCGATCGAAACCACCACTACTCCCAGGAGGGCAAAGTGCTCTGGCTCAAAATTACCGTTAGGGGGTATAAGCCGCACGTTACAGACCGGATCAACTTAGCAAAGGGAGAGTTGGTGAAACTGTACCGTTTCCGCAAACTGAGCAGGGGTAACTTAAGGAAACTCTACCTTTGCTACGTAAGACCAAAACTTGTATACCCAGCGGTAATCACCCAGACCTCAGGGATTATGGCACTGAGATCTATGTAGAGGATACAGAACAAAGCCTCCTTAATTATTAACAATACGAGAAGACGGGAATGCATATCACAAAGAACATTACACAGAAGAGCGAGACTACAATCAATCAACACACTAATACAAGCACAATACATGTGACAAAATAGAAACAGAAATACTGTCGAATCTGGACTTGGACTTAGACATTGACATGGCAAGACTAAAACGGAAAATCTCACGACGGACTAACTTCCGAAGTGGCAGGCGAACTGCTGCTGAGGAACTGACTGAAAGATTTACTTAGAATATCTTTTATATACATTGTATGACCCAAAGTTCAAAAGAAACAACCCTATAATTATGACAAAGCACTTGAAATTACTCCAACTTATAACCTAAATCCTTAATTTGTCTAATATTATTTTTATTACTCAATTATGTTGCCAAAAGATGATTTTTTTTCAAATAAGCAAATAAAATGTACTAATTTAGCCACAATTGGAATATAAAGGCTTGAACGCTCCAACTATATGTAATTATATGGAATTATATGGAAGGACATATACATGCATGTATTGTCCTTTAACTGATAATAAACAAATCTTCATTTTTATTTTTAGATAGGAATTGGTATGAATGTGAAAAAATTAAAAAGAATATGAACAAATATGTATGAAAGCTTAAGGTTAGATTAAATATAAATGTTAAAATTTGTATGAAAGGTTAAAGTTAGATTAAACATAAATGTCAAAAAATGTATGCAAGTATAAAAACTATGAAAATTATGCCTAGTATAAAAGTTTAATGTAAAAGTAAAGCTTTGAGTTAGAACGAGGTAAAATTAGGTATGAAAGTTTAAAAGTTGATATATTATGTAACAATTGGTATGAAAGATTAAAGCTAGTTCAAATACATGTTAAATAAATATATATATATATATATATATATATATATATATATATATATATATATATATATATATATATATATATAAAGCACGAATTGTTAAAATATTAAGATTCAAAAGAGAATAAATAAAAAATAATAATAATGCAAGAGATGCCCCATTCACCCGGGCAAAATATCAACGGTGTGTTTTCACCAAACTATCTCTCTCACTATAAAAGATCTACAACTACTAAAACTTTAAACATCAGATGCTTATCCATGAGTTTACCCACTCTCGAGGTTAAATTGATAGGTCGGTAGTTGGACAAGTCTTTACTCAATACCACATTAGTCTTTAGAAGTCAAACATGGTGTTGAGTTTTGAAAGTCTTTGTAATGACCTTTTTCTCTTTCTGGAGTTCATCTATGTCACGCAGTCCTTTTGTTTCCCTTGGCTCAAAACCACTATTTAAGGGAGTCAAGGCCACTTTACCAGCAAATACATCTTCCTCCCCCATCCTTTCATTCATCCACACCTTGTTATCTATAATTCTTTCTTCTATATTCCTTTTTAAACTATCATCTATTCTCTTAATTGCACATTTCTCTAACCTTCTCAATTCCTTCTCTAGGGCTTCACTCCTTGCCCAGTCCTGTAAGTCAAATCACTACTTCACTACTCTCTTTCCTCAAACCATAAGACAGGGCATATTTTGGGCATCAAAATATGGGTAAATATGTAGATGAGCGGCCTGGCCGATAAGACATTATTTTCGTCTGTGTTCCAAAATGTTTCATGTTTTGGGAGTACATTTAAGGGGGCGGCTCGTGTGGGGGTAAACACAAGGGGGGTACCACACTATGAATATCCTGAGTTTCATTAAATTGGGGGGGGGTCTGGGTATATAATCCTAATTGTTTATAGAATAATGTTCTGATGTTTACCGAGGTGAATGCTTTAACTACATCATGTCAGCACCTTTAATCGTTTTGCGAATTATAATAGAGGTTGGGGGTGGGGTATGATGTCAGAAATGCTTGATTTCAATTTTTATTTTTTTTCCCACTTAATAGCTTTTTATTAGGGTAAATATGTAGATTATCGGCGTGAACGATGGGATGTACTATTTTGTCCATGTTCCAAAATGTTTCACATTTTTGGAGTACATTTAAGTTGACGGCTCGTGTGGGGGTAAACACAATGGGGGAATATGATTGAGCTGTTTAAAATTTTTTCCGGGATAGATAAATTGGATGTTAGCAAGTTTTTTGAGTTAGATGATGGAAATCGGACTAGAGGTCACCACTTGAAAATTAAAAAGCAAGGGTGTAGGTTGGATTTAAGAAAATATTTTTTCACCAATAGAGTGGTAGACTTTTGGAACAAATTGCCGCAGAGGGTAGTAGGTAGTCCAAATCTAAATGTATTTAAGAGTAGGTTGGATGAGTTTATGGGAAGGGAAGGTTGTAATGGTTCCTAAGTTTTGTATATATTAATATTGTTTGTATATATCTATAGCTGCATGATTTAGTTCTTGACAAGCCTTGATTGGTGATACCCTTGTTTCTGGATGCAATCCTCTGGATGTAGTTTTCCTGGGAGTTTGGGTGCCTTGAAAAAGAGGCCGCTTGACTCGGATGACCTATGATGAGCCCTTGTGGCTTTTGTCATCCGTTATATTATATTGTGGGGGACTTTGATTTTGTCTTCCCCTGGTGATGGTGCTTTTTGTGGGTGGGTTTTGACGGAGTCGGATGACCTTTGATAGGCCCTTGTGGCTTTTGTCATCCGTGTAATTATGTTATGTTATGTTATGTTAACTACACTACGATGATCCTGAGTTTCATTAAATTGGGGGGGTCTGGGGGGCACAGCCCCCCAGTATATAATCCTAATTGTTTATAGAATAATAATTTGAAAAGGACTCAAACGCGCATGAATATTCCGACACGAGTGAACGATAATATTTCCACACAAATTTTTTTTCTGGCCGGGCCACTAATCTACATATTTACCTTTATTAGCCTCATTCGGAGTCATTTTTATTTGTCAATATATTTTTCCCCATTTTAATATTTTTATTACCTTCTTTTATACATTTAAATCTAATTAGCTAGCTCATTTTAAGGAACTACTTTTTTTTTAGCCATTTGCGTATCAGATGTTTTATACGTAGTTTCAAAATCGTATCGGTTGGTGAAGTGTGTCCCGTTTATTTCCGAATTATGAACTCTAGTTTCTGATAGAGAAAAATTTGTAACCTTTTTGGACGTTCATAATTTAGTTAAAATTAAAAGCGAGTGCGAGATTTGTGGCTGGGCATTAGATGTGGTAAATATGTAGATTAGTGACTTGAATGGCGGGATGTACTATTTCGTCCGTAGTTCAATCTCTACATACAGAAGAAAAAACGAACAGTTGGACGCCTATCTTGAAAGCTATATTTCAAATAGGATTCAAACAGCGTCTTTCGTTTGTTTTTCCTCGGCAATTTGGTAAAATAAAAAATGGCCTGCATAAACAGCGTTTTCCGTTTGTTTACTTTCAGGCATTTTTTTTATTACAAAATTTGCGCCAGCTATAATTCAAAAAGGACTCAAACGCGTATGAAGTTTCTGACGGGTGAACGATAATATTTACAAAAAATAATTTTTTCCAGCCGGGCCACTCGTCTACATGTTACCAAAGGAAGAGCGAGAGGAGATCATTTTGAACTTTTATTGATTTATACACCAAAAAATTTAATCTTACAAAATACTAACAATGAGAAATCAAAATATCCACAGTAAAATATAAAGTATGCAAATTAGGGCAAAAATGGTACAATCATCTAAATGTGGCCAAACGCTTTGTACAATAAATGTTGGGACTATCCAGAATTCTAAGTAGGGATATGGAGGGGCCCCCACTCTCTGGCAACAACCAGAGTTCTCAATAGCAATCTTGTGAGAAATGACTGCAGATTCTGGGGGTACTCCTCTAGGCACTGGTGATGGCACCTGTGGCTATGAGGAGCTGTAAAAGAGAAATCACTTTCAGTCAGAAGTACTTTCAAACATCCACACAAATATCATCTACAAACAGTTAGACCCAATACTTACCTGACAACCACCCCAGATCTCAGTTTTGTCAAATTCACTTTTTTTAATCAATTACTCATCTTTGTTTATATGTTCACTTTTAATTTTCTAATCATATATATTTATATATATATATATAGGTAGGAGAAATATGAAGACCCATGTTATCGCTCTAAACATTTATTTAATGGACGTTTCCGTCTGTAGCAATGACCATCTTCAGCGGATTGAACTATAATACGAATATAAGAAATTTTAAGAATTAGATGACAAAATTGCAAAAATAGCGCACACAATTCAATATTAGTTACAATATGAAAAATAAGTAAATCTTAACAAGAGAGGTAACAGAAATGAAACCAGAATGATAAGCAAGTTGTTAACTATGTTAATTTTTGGATATATGATATTGAAAAAATAAGTTAAAAACAGTTGAATGCAAGGGATAAAGCGATTGATAAATATGAGTTTGGTAATACCAGTTTAGGGGTGCATGGTAGGTGGCGCTGTTTATAGGGTACAATTTGGGTCAACAATATATGTTTTATGGTGTCAGACGGTAGCGTCAGATGTGACCAATCACAGCGTTATATTTTTTGTATATGAGTATATACTGGGGGATGTGCCCCCCAGACCTCCCCAAATGATTGAAACTCAAGATCATCGTAGGGTGGTCCCCTTGCAGTGATATCTCCCCCATGAGCAGTTCACTTGAATTTACTGTTTTTTTTTGTATTTTTGGTTTCGCTGCAAACGACAGCAGCTTTTGACTGGCAGAAAAAAACTGGTAACCTAATGACAAACAATACTTATTTACGTAAAATGATTAATTATGAAAAAATATGAAATTTGAACAATGTCTTTTCAACATAAATGGGAACCTGCGAAAAATGTACCCCTACGGGCTGATTATTTGAAACGGCACCGCTGTCACATACTGTTTTCATTTATATATATTTTATTGCAACGAAACATTAAATTTTCCGAAAAATTTAAATTTGCACTGCCTTCCGGGCATTTTATAGTTTTCTCGATTAGTTTATGCGCCTCTAAAAAATCTAAAAGTTTTTCCCGGTCATGCAAAATAAACCTGAATTTGAATAACAAAAAGCACAACTAGAGCATGAAGAAGCCATGACAAAAGAGAAACATTTGCGCAGTGGTTCCTATTTATAGCTACGACATTGCCAGTAAAAAGCTGTTATCATTCGCAGCAAAACAAAAAATATGAAAACAATAAAAGACATCAAGAAACCTTACCTAACTTAGAAAAAACTATAAACGAATAGAGGTGCAGATATTTATAAATAATACAGAATAAAGGTTACAAATCCCCAAAATAAGAAAAAAAATATAACGCCGTGATTTGTCACATCTGAAGCTACTGTCTGATGTCATACGACATATATTATAGCCCAAAATTGTAGCCTACTAACAGCACCACCTACTGTGCTCCCCTAATCTGAAGTATTACTACGAGTTTAACCAAGAAAGACAAATTTAAAATTTGAAACTAAATTAAACAAATATGAATACAGTAATAAACATGAATCAAACTCAATTATTGATCATTTGAATTACCTTTACCCCCTGTATTCAACTGTTTTTTTCTATATTTTTCACTATCATATAATTGTATTTTAACTTATATTGAACTGTTTGCTTTGCTTTTTGTCTTTCATTTCAGATTCCTGGCTATTTGATTTTACTTACTTTTAATTTTTCATTGTTCACCCTACCCTTACAATTTTCTCAGGTATTACTTTAAAAACAAATTTCTTTTATTCCTATTGAGTTTGATTCATGTTTATTATTCATATTTGTTGTTTAATTTAGTTTCAAATTTTAAATTTGTCTTTCTTGGTTAAACTTGTATTTATCGATTGCTTTATCCCTTGCATTCAACTGTTTTTAACATATATTTTCAATATCATTATATCTGTAAATTAACATATTTAACTACTTGCTTATCATTTTGGTTTCATTTCTGTTACCTTTCTTGTTGAGTTTTACCTTTTTTTTCATATTGTAACTAATATTGAATTGTGTGTGCTAGTTTTGCAATTTTGTCATGTAATTCTTAAAATTTCTTGTATCTGTATTATAGTTCAATCCGCTGAAGATGGTCATTGCTAAAGAACATAACATAAGAAACATAAGAAAAGAAGGAGACTGCAAAAGACCATTCATGGCCTACACTTGGCAGCTCCTGTTCCAGTCAACACACAAAAGATTACTTACCAGAGAAAAGTCATCAACATTGTCACCCTTAACAGGAGTTCGTCAGATCTAATCTACAATATACATAAAATGCATCCAGAGGATTATGTCCATTCATGCAACCGCAAAATAATCTCCCCACTCCGCAGAAAAATATATACATATGTACATAAAAAAAGTCAGTCCCATCTAGCAGCTTCATTCATATATATATCTAATCTATTCTTAAAACTACCCAGAGAGGAGGCTTCTATCACATGTCTAGTGAGCCTATTCCATTCATCTATCACACGATTTGTAAACGAATTCCTCCCAATCTCCTTCCTAAACCTATACTTATCAAGCTTAAACCCATTGCTACGTGTCCTGTCATGTTGACTAAGTATAAGAACCTTACCCAGATCCCCTTTATTATATCCTTTTACCCATTTGAAGACTTCAATCAATTCCCCTCTGACTCTTCTCCTTTCCAATGTATGTAGATTTAGTTTTCTGAGCCTTTCACCATAAGGTAAGTTCCTTAGCCTACCAATCATCTTTGTCATCCTTCTCTGCACAGACTCAAGCAAATCAATATCCTTCCTATAATATGGTGACCAAAATTGTACTGCATAGTCTAGATGAGGCCTAACTAGCGCCAGATACAGTTTTAGAATGACTTCAGCACTCTTATTGCTTACACTCCTCCTAATGAATCCCAATATCCTATTAGCTTTATTCTTAGCATTTAGGCATTGCTTTCTAGGACGAAGGTCTGAACTTACCAAAATACCCAAGTCCCTCTCACAATCGGTCCTCCCTAAATTTCTCCCATTTAATTTATAACTATTCAGTGGATTATTTCTACCTATACTAAGTACACTACATTTGTCTATGTTAAACTTCATTTGGCATTTCTCAGCCCAATTGGACAGAATGGTCAATTCCTCCTGCATTACCACAGCATCAGAATCAGCCCTAATGGCCCTACCTAGCTTAGTATCATCAGCAAATTTACTCAGGTCACCACTTATACCTATGTCAAGATCATTAATATAAATTAAGAATAGCAAGGGACCCAAAACAGATCCTTGCGGAACTCCACTGCTAACACACCCCCACTCAGATTTAACTCCATCTATACTAACTCTTTGCTGTCTGTCACCAAGCCATGACTGAATCCACCTAAATATACTGCCATCGATCCCGTGTGCTTTAACTTTGCTCAGAAGCCGTAAGTGTGGCACTCGATCAAAAGCCTTACTAAAGTCCAAGTATAAAATATCATAGTTTTCATCATTATCTGCTGCTTCATACACCTTACTATAAAAAGACAGCAAATTAGTCAGACAGGATTTACCCTTACTAAAGCCATGCTGTGATTCTTTTATCAACTTATGCTTATCCAAGTGATCCCTAATATTCCTTGCTATAATAGATTCCATCATTTTCCCTACCACTGATGTCAAACTTACTGGTCTGTAATTAGACATATTTGTTTTATCCCCTTTCTTAAATATAGGTATCACATTGGCTTTCTTCCATGCCACTGGCACAATGCCACTCTCCAATGATTTTCTAAAGATGCATGCTAGGGGCTCATTTAACACATCCTTACATTCTTTCAAAATTCTAGGAAAGACCTCATCAGGACCGGGTGCTTTACTACTTTTGATTTTATCAATTTCCTTTGTCACTATCTCCTTTGTGATCAAGATATCCTTTAATTTCTCTTCATCATTACCCCGAAAGATCATTGACACCTCAGGTATATTTAGAGTATCCTCCTGTGTAAATACTGAGAGAAAAAAGTCATTTAGCATTCCAGCCATTGAGTCGCTATCACTCACTAATTCTCCATTGGAATCTACAAGTGGGCCTATTTTATCTCTAACCTTAGTTTTGTATAATTGATAAAAACTTTTAGGATCTTCCTTTGCCCTATTTGCCACTTTAATTTCATAATTTCTCCTTGCTACTCTAACTAACTTTTTAACATCTCTTGCTAGTTCATTATATCTCTGCCTTAAGTGATCCTCTCCATTTTTTATTTCCCTATAAATGCCCTTTTTAATGCCAATATAATGCTTAATTTTATCTGTCATCCATTTTGGGTCATTATTTTTAGTCCTAATCTCCTTATAAGGAATGTTAATCATCTGACCTGTAATTAATTGCTCAATTATTCTTTCATACTCCTCTTCAATTGTAATCTCTTCCTCCTGGTGATTATTGTCTCCACTAACTGATATCATTGACTCTATTCCTGAATTGATTTCATTGCCTGGTTTCTGTACAACTGCCTCCAGGTAAGTCCTTAGCCCATTATAATTTGCTCTTCTAAAGTCAGGAATTTTAACATTGTTCATGCTACTATCAATACCATTCCATTTCATCTTGAATCTAATTTCACAATGGTCACTATTACCCAAATTTCCTCCAATCTCAGTATCCTTAATAACTTCTTCCCTATTTGTCAGAACTAAATCCAGTATATTATTACCTCTAGTGGGTTCGTTAATAATCTGCCTCAGAAAATTATCTTGGACAACATTCAAAAATTCCTCAGCCTCCTGATCACCCACAAGAGCTTCCCAGTCTATATTTCTGTAATTAAAATCGCCCATTATACACACATGCTTACTTCTACATGCCCGTTCAATCTCCTGCCACAGAAGATTTGAAGCTTCCTTACTAAGATTTGGTGGTCTGTATAATAATCCTATGACAAGCTTGTTTTTACCTTCCTTTACATTTAGCCATAATGACTCTGTGTTATCATCTAATTTAATTGTAGTGTTTACACAACACTGGAGATTATCTTTAATATAAATAATAACCCCTCCTCCTCTCTTCCCATTCCTATCTGTATGGAACATGTTAAAGCCCTCAATCTCAACCTCAGGTTTAAAGTGATTTCCTGCCAAATCAAGCCATGACTCTGTTATCGCAATTATATCAAAATTCTCTTCACTCGCTAACGCTCTTAAGAGATCTATCTTATTCCTTATACTCCGACCATTTGTGTAGTATATTTTTAAGTTTTTTTTATTATTCCCATCTTCATTGCATCGTGCTTTTCTATTCCTAGTTATCTGCTCATTCACTTGTGCATTAGTCCCCCTATAACGCATCAGTATGCCCTCTCCCTTAGCTATTCCTCTATCTCTGCATCCCTTCCATTTCCTACACCTGCCCTCTATTCCTGTTATTCCCTTACCTCTAACAGCTTCTAGTTTCCCACCCGTAAGGACCTAATCACACTATCCAGCTCCCCCCATAGAACCTCAACACCTGCCCGACTAAGATGGAGCCCATTCATCGCATACAACCTCCTATTCCCGTAAAACCCTCCCCAGACATCTACAAACACCAATCCTAACTCCTCACACAGTCCTTTCACAAATTCATTCAAACCAATTGCACCGAACAACCATTCTACCCCCACATCCAATCTTGGAAGCACACCAGAAACAACACCTTTTACCCTGCTTTTACTCATCCTTTCAACTAACCTTTTATACTGCTCACGTAACTCACATGTACCCACCTTCTTTACATGATTCACTCCCACATGCGTAATCACAACTGCATCCCTCTCACACCCAGAAACCAGCCTATCATACCTCTCACAAACATCATTTACACCAGCACCCGGCAGACAAACTCTCATTCCCTTCCACTTGCTATCACTCAACATCCTATCTAAATACCTAATCTGAGAGTCACCCATCACTAGCACCTCAGTCATTCTCCTATTCTGTCTTGGCCTAACATTACCCTCCCTCCTGCTCTCAGTCACACTACCACCCATCCTGCTTTCATCCACAATCACACCAGGCAAATCACTTTCACACTCTTCCTCTCTCAGGACATTGAATCTGTTAGTCAACCTAACAGGTTCTATGTCCCTCTCATTCACACACCTAACCTGTCCTAACTTATCTATCCTATCCATTTTCACCCACCATTCATCATCACTCACAACTTCCACACTGTTCCCAGTCCTAGCCCTATCTTCCACCCTCTTAGCAGTAATCTCACCCTTCAATCGCACACTTGCATCTCTTCTCACCTCAAACACCAAATCATTCAACCTCTTACATTCCCCACTCAACCTCCTAACCTCCCCTTCCAGAAAACACACACGGCATTCAGTTACATTCACTCTCCTTTCAACTCCACATGCATCACACACCACATACACACTACTTTCAAACGGCATGCTCTCACCATCTATACAAACAGCCATACTCTCAGAAATTTACTAAGGAAAAAGTTAACACTCACCCCCAAAAATTCTTGCTCAGGATTGCTGCCAGTTTTCTTCCCCAAAAGTATTAATCACTAATGTATTTATTACACAGTGATTGATGTATTAAATAAATACAAGAAAAACTATACAGCCAAATCAGTATTATATCCCAATCTTACAATGAGAATCAAGAGCTTCCTGCAAGACAACCTTCCAGAACAAAGCCAGACAGCCAACCGAAAAGTCGGGCAAATAAATGTTTAGAGCGATAACGTGGGTCTTCATATTTCTCCTATGAATTTGGTTCTTAACGTACAATTCCCTCATCAGTATATATATATATATATGTGTGTGTGTGTGTCTAGTTGGGTAGCAGTCTTTCCTGAATGCAAATTTTGTTGAAGACCATTGTGTATTTTGCCTTAATTAATTTCCTTTGGCAACTTTATCTTCTTCTAACTATCTTTTTTATTCCATCTTGTAGATGGTGGATCACTTGTCCAGTATTCATCTTCTTTTTAAAATGAATGTGTTTGGTAAAAACCAAACTAAATTGCTAAGCTTTCGATCTTATTTGAGTCATCTTCCAAGCGTTTTGAAATGTTCTTGACTCCTTTATCAATGTAATGAGTGGAGTGAGGATCTGGCAGTGTGAAAGAAATAGATTTTTAAGGGGTATTTATTCCGCCTTGGTTAAACGTAAAGTTAGAGGAAATGGGCCACTCCTGTGAGTAGAATTTTAAAATAGTTTTAATGTGCGATTCCAGCCTGTCGCTTTACTGTTGATGGCTGGCTTATCTTCATTTATTAATATGGCTCTAATATGTTCAGTCTCACTTTATTGACCTCTTTTCTTTTAATAATGGTGTTATCAACGAGCATATCTCGCGTTAGGTTAATATTATGGGCACTCTCCATATGATTTTTAGGCCTTCCGCTTTAAGATAACAACATCATAATTTCACGGATGACAAAAGCCCCAAGGGCCTATTAAAGGTCATCCGCATCTGTCAAAACCCACCCACAAAATGAATCCATAGGATTGTGCCAGATCATGCATCTACAATATACAATTAGAACCATACACAGGCATGTGTCAAAAACAAAGAGCATCATCATCAAGACTCGTCAAAATCCAAATCAATCATAATATATAATAACAAAAAATTGCATCCACAGGAATGAGTCCAGAATACCCCACCGAAGTTAACCCTCCCTCCCCATAAAATCATCTAATCTGCATTTGAAAACATTCAAGTTTGGATTGTCTACCGTCTCAGATGGCAAACTATTCCAATAATCTACCAACCTATTGGTGAAAAAATATTTTCTAACATCCAACCTGCACCTTTGTTTTTTAATTTTTACCTTCCAACTCAAATAACTTGCTAAAATCCAACTTATCTATTCCAGAGCAGATTTTAAGAAGCTCAATCATTTCTCCCCTCATACATATGCTTTCAAATGAGAACATATTTAGTACCCTCAGTCTATCTTCATATTCAAGGTGCTTCAGGGATGGTATTATTTTTGTTGCCCTCCTTTGTGCTGACTCTAATAAGTTTATATCATGTCTAAAATGTGGTGACCATGCCTGTATACAGTACTCTAAATGTGGCCTAATATACGAGTTATAGAGTTTAAGGATAACCTCTTTACTCTTGTAGCTAACATTCCTGTTAATGTATCCTAGAACCCTATTTGCTCTATTTTTTGCCTCAATACACTGCTTTGAAAACTTCAGTGACCTATCTACTACTACACCTAAGCCCTTCTCATCCTCAACTGAATTCAGCCAACACCTATCCATTTCATAGCTAAATTCCCTATTATCCCTTCCCATGTTAAGAACTTTGCATTTTTAAGGTTAAAAGTCATCAGCCACTTCTGAGCCAAAGCTAATAACTTATTTAAGTCACTCTGCACTTTAAAGCTACCCTCAAATTCTTTGACTATAGCTGGCAATTTAGTGTCATTATCAAAAATCGACACCTTGCTATTTACAGCCTCCCCAAGATCATTTATATAAACTATAAATAATAAAGGGCCTAGAATGGATCCCTGAGGTACACCATTGATAACGTCTCTCCACTGTGACCTCACCCCATTCAGCACAACTCTCTGTTTTCTGTCTTTCAGCCACCCAGTTATCCAATTCAAAACTTTACCACATATCCCATGCATTTTTAATTTGTTAACTTGTCTCCTATGTGGAACCTTACCAAAAGCTTTGCTAAAATCTAAGTAAATTACATCAACATCCTCTCCTTTATCTAATTGCTTAGTTACATAATCCATAAAATCCAGTAAATTTGTTAAACCTGTTCTACCTCTTCTAAACTCATGCTAAGCATCATTTATTAACCTACCATAATCTAGATGGTCAGAAATCCCCTTCTTAACTATCTTCTCATGAATTTTACAAACGATAGAAGTTAAGCTTACCAGCCTAAAGTTATTCGGGTCCTCTTTACTTCCTATTTTAAATATTGGCACCACATTTGCTAATTGGCAATCATTAGGTATTTCTCCAAATTCTAGTGATCTAGTATATATCTTCTCAAGAGCTACTGCAATACAATTTCCACCTTCTTTGAGTAACCTAGAATGAATGTTGTCTGGGCCAGATGACTTACTAGTATTTAACTCCAATATAAGCCCTTTAATTATTTCCCCGTTCACATCAACGCTATTCAACACTACTTCCCTTAACCTGAAATTATCATCAATTAATCTATCTTGATTGTCTTGTGTAAATACTGAAGAAAAATGAACATTAAGAACCTCTACTATTTCCTCATCAGATTCTTTCAAAACCCCTTCATATCTAATAGGCTCTATTTTATCACTGTTAGATTTGTTATTAATTTTATAATAGCTAAAGGATTTTCTTGGATCTTTATTATTATTTTTAGCTAAATTAATTTCTGCTGTCCTTTTGGTCTTCTTAATAATCTTATTTACCTCATTTCTGGTTGATCTATAATGATTTAAATTTTCTCTGTAATCTCTGGTATGCCCTTTTCTTCTCAGAAATTTTCCTAGCTATCTCGTGATTCCACCACAACGGCTTCCTACATTTCTTCCTAATAGCTTTCATTGGAATACACTGCTCCTGGACTATGTTTAATATAGTCTTAAAAGAGTCCCACATCTCATAAGTATTCTTACCACTGAATTCTATATCCCACATAATCTGATTTAGCAAGTTTTGTAATTTATCGTAATCTCCTTGATAAAAATTTGGAGTTTCTGTGGAGTTTGGTGATGTTCTACATTTCGCTATTCCTAAGTTATTTCCCAATGCTTCCTTGACAGTCAATTCATGAACCAATTGATCATCATTTGAAAGTACCAGATCTAAGATATTGGCACCCCTTGTTGGCATAAAAACAAATTGAGTGAAAAGATTATCCTCAAACATTCTATAAACTTACAACTTGCTCTATCCCTTCCTATCATATTTTCCCAGTGCACAGAATTTAAATTAAAGTCACCAAGAATAACTCTATCTATTTCACATCCTTTCATTATTTCCCTGATCATTAGCTCATCAATACAGTCTGTCTGTCCTGGTGATCTGTAAAAGGCTCCTAAGTGTATTATCCTATTATTACTGACCCTAATATCTATTCACAATGACTCAACTTCTTCTTGCTTTATAGAATTTTTAGATTTGAAGAAATGCTATTACTGATATAAATAATCAACCCACCACCAGTCTTATCTCTCCTTTGACTAATGTACATATCATAACCCTGTAGTTCAAATTCACTCATATTGTCATTAAATTTATTTTCATTAACCCATGATTCTATTACGCATATTATATCTATATCTTTATTAATAATATAAATAAATAACTCATCTTTCTTATTTCTAAGACTACGAGCATTGGTATAAAGACAACTCAGCCCTCCTATCACTGAACCCCGTAAGGGGCGCGGCGATTTGCCATCCTGGCCGCCGTGCTGACGGGATCCAGCGCTCCGTCCAGCCCCAGCTTAGCCTCTCTTCCTTCCTTCAAAATACTTTTTTCCTCTCTTTTCACACAACCTCTCCCACAACTTTCTCTGGTCAGCCTCTAATTTCACAGGGTAGATGCTGACCTTCCTTTCAGCCAACTGTCCCGCATCGGGGCTGAGGGGGTGGGGGACAATGTTCCCTAACCCCTGAGCTCCGGTCTGGGGATACTGGTTTTTCACAATCTATTATTTTTTACGCCGTGTCCAAGGTGGAGTCGCCATGCCGATGGACTGCCAGGCCACCAGGCGGGAGGGGTGGTCTTAAATGGCGGCGCCTGGCTCTGTCGGGCTTGTAAGCGATTGAGTCCCGTGTCAAAAAGAGGGTCACCATGCCCAATGATAAGTTTAAAAAAAAAACAACCCCCAACTTCCCCTATAACATCGACGGAACCGCCCTTGGGCAGCTCCAGCAAAAAAATGGAGGTCCCCCCCCCCCCCCTGTGCTTGCTCAGGGGACCCTCCATATATCTCTAACCGGAGAGGAGGCTTACTCCTCTCCTTCGCTTATGGGTGTAGGGGACTCCCCCTCACCCCCTTCTCTGGAGGTGCTTTCGGGCGCCTCCCTTTTACCAGCGGCAGTCCCCTCTTTTCTTTCCAAGGGGACTGCCAAGAAAGCCAGCAGGCAGCCCTTAGCCAGCCGCTCCACATCGAAGCGGCTCGGTAGGGCAAACCCCCTTAGGGGGGAGAGGGAAGCCAAGCCCCTTCGGTCGCTTCCCTCAAAAGACCTGCTGGCCAGAATACTGAACCTTGCCGGGGTCAAGGCCCATGCCTCCCCAAAGAAGACTAGTGATGATACTGCTAACGGGATTTGCCATGGTCCTTGAGGAATCCCAGCCTCAGACAGGAGGGCCTTCCATGGGGGGAATCTGGGCTCGGCGCCAAGCACCGAACCCGAATCCGCCCCGATGCAAGGTCCTCCTCAAACGGCTGTGGTTTCCGAAGCAGTACAAGGAGGGGAGGGATCTCCGCCGCCTGGTGCCCCCACGACTACCAGGACCTTCTCCATTTCAGAGAATGACCTGGCTGAGGCCGGTCCATCTGGCATGGGGGCTTCTTCCGGCGGAGGTGAGAAGCGGGTTCATTCCCCGCCCTCCTCTCCGAAAAAGAAAAAGACTCGGGGCTCCTCTCCATCCGCGGGGGCTGCGGGGACGGATGGTTCTGCTGCCACTCTGGCAAGCGACCAAGCTAAGATCGGCACATCCGCCCCCTCTCCCCCCCCGGTTGCGGAGCCCCTGACAAAGAAGACTAATACCAAGAGTGCACAGGGCGGAGCCTCGATGACATCAGTGCCCCTAATTCAGAGGTTACCTGGCATTTTCGAGCCCGCTGGCTTCAAACTCTTCCTCGTTATTCGCTCCACTGATGGCACCATGTTGTCCAAGGGCAACATGATCCATCAGAGGAGAGGATTAGCTAGTGAAATTGGTAGAGAGCCGAATGTGACCCGTTTCTCGGACGGCAGCCTTCTGGCAAATGCGGCGAATCCCGCTGAGGCGGCCAAGATAAGTGCTCTTCGGACACTTCATGGCACCCCGGTGAGTGTGACGCCGCACTCTACCATGAACTTTGTGAAAGGAGTAGTTTATGCGAGGGAACTCATGACTACTCCATTGAGGACATCACCCTAGAGCTGGCCGACCATGGGGCGGTCAAGGTCGAACGTGTGATGAGAAAACAGGGAGGGGCTTCGAGACCCACCCCTACACTCTTCGTCACGTTCGACTGTGACAAGCTCCCTGAGTCGGTGCGTGCCAGTTGGTACCGCGTGAAGGCATTCGGGCCACTGCCGCAGCGGTGCTATTACTGTCACCGCTTCGGCCATACAAATCGCTCATGTAGACGTGCAAAGTCGGGGTCACCCTTTCTGTGTAAATTGCTCCAAGGTCGCATACGTTAAGTCCAAATCGTGTGTGGCCAAGTGTGTCAATTGCGGAGAGCCGCACCCTGCTTCTTCGAAGCAATGTGGTGCATATCTCCTGGAGAAAGAAATCCTGGCCGTTCAGGCCCAGGATAGACTCTCATTCCGCGAGGCTAAGGACTTGGTCATGGCGCGCCCAGCTCTGCCTGGGACGTCATATGCCTCAGTAGTTCGAAAGGCACCCTCTGCTCCTGGCCCATCCAGGCCAACGAGCGCGGTTGTTTCCGCGCCCATTCGGAGCCCTTCTGCGGGCTCTACCCAACCCGGGCGCTCCCCTGGTAAAGCTGGCGGCAAAAAGGGTTCATACCCAGCCCCGGCTAAAACCAGGGCTCCCCCCTCTTCCCCCAGCGTGACCGTTTCCCGCAAGGCGAAACGGCCACGCGCATCCACCGAGTCGTTAGACTCACAGGAGGCAACACCCCTGAAGATGGTCGCTAGGCCATCTTCGGGGGTTCCTAAAGCTGTCCCCCGAAAGGAGTACAGCAACAAAGGAGCTTCAGCTCCCTCGCCCACGCCCCGAGGTGGAGCGAGTGGCTCGGAGACGGTGGTTCCTCGAAAAGAGGGCCCCCCGCCTCCGAAGCCGCAGCGCCCGCCTAAGGTTTCGGAGGGAGGAAAAGACTCGAATGGCGAGCCCAACCTCCCCCAATAACTCCTCGAAGGCGACAGCGCCTCCAGCGCTTTGTTCGGCCAACAGCGCCCGTGGTTCTGCCCTCGGGAAGCGTACGGCCATTCCCGTGAGGGTCTTCAATTCGAGGAGGGCCCTCGCGTCTCCTCCGAGCTAGGCCTGGAGGGCATATTCCTTCAATGGAATTGCCGTGGACTCCGGGCCAACTGGGAGGAGCTGCGGAGGCTCGCCTCGTCCCGTTCCCCGTTAGCTATTTTTTTGCAGGAGACCATGCTAGGCGTGTGCCCCCTGCCTGCCCTCCCGGGGTATAAGGGTCTTGCGACCCCACCACCGCGGGATGGCTGGGCTGAGGGATGTGCGGTTTACACCCGGCATGATGTCTCCGTTCTTCCTTTCTCTTTAGATACCTCCTTTCAGGCAGTGGCTGTGCAGCTGCACCTGGATAGGAGGTATACTATCATTTCTGCGTACATTCCACCATCAGCTGACTTCAACGCCGGGGACTTCCGCCGCGTCGTGGCATGGTTGCCGAGGCCCTATCTCTTGCTTGGAGATCTGAACGGCAGGCATCCTCTCTGGGGAGATTACTCCATAAATCCCAGGGGACAAGTCCTTGCCGATCTGATCGAAGAGCTTGAGATGGGTGTCCTAAACGTGGATGAGTTTACGCATCACTGTCCGAGAACCGCTTCATTTTCTTGCCTTGACCTATCTTTGTGCTCTTCGGATGCACAGCCTGATTTTGATTGGGGGGTGGTCGATGACCTCCATGGTAGTGATCACTTTCCCATTCAAATATCATTTTGAGGGCAACTGCCGCCTGAGAGACCACCTAGGTCGTGCTTGGCGCGGGCGCGGTGGCCTGCATTTCAGGAAATGACTGAATTCTCTATCTCAGTCGAGGAGTTTAGGTCGGTAGATGAGGCCGTTGAGTTCTTCTCCGGCAACCTCATCGCCGTGGGCCGTTTTGCACGCCGACCTCTCCCGTGGTGGTCGGCCGAGTGTGAGACGGCCCTCAAACAGAAGCGTTATGCCTACATGCGGTATAAGCGCCGCCCGAACGATTTCACTGTCGCTGAATTTCGTCGGGCTAGGGCTAGGTTCCGGTATATTTCGAAGCACGCCCGCTGCTCTTCTTGGTGGGCATACGTGTATTCACTTAACGGGAAGCCCATATTAGCTGAGGTGTGGAAGCGAGTCAAAAGGATTCTGTGCAAGTTCTCGCAGGACCCCCCTCCCGTTCTCCAGGAGAATTGGACCGCAATCTCGGACCCCGCGTCCGTGGCGGAATCCTTCGCTAGCGCTTTTTCTGCATTCTCTAGCCATGATGCTGCTCCGCCAGCATTCAATGCACGTCGTGATGTCGCGGAAGGCCCCCGGCTGGACTTTACCTCCAGAGGCGGAGAACCCTTCAACGACAAGTTTACTGTAATCGAGTTGCGTTCCGCTCTCGCTTCGTGCGCGGACACCGCCCATGGTCCGGACGATGTCCCGTACGCCATGCTTCGACACCTAGGTGAGCGAGGCATGGCCTTTCTGTTAGATTTGTTCAACAGGATCTGGGTGGAAGGTCTTCTCCTAGACTCCTGGCGAATCGCTACTGTGCTTGCCTTTCGCAAACCGGGCAGAGATCACTACTCCGACCGGTTTCCGCCCAATCTCTCTAACCTCTTGCGTGTGCAAGTTGATGGAGAAATTGGTAAATGTTAGATTAACATTTTTCCTGGACAGCGGAGGCCATCTGTCTTCCGCACAGTGCAGCTTCCGCAAGTTCCACTCCACGTCGGATGCTCTGCTCCGACTGGAAAATGCCGTCTGCGAGGCTTTCCTTCGTAGACAGCACTACGCCACGGTGTTTTTCGATCTGGAGAAGGCCTATGATACCGCATGGTGATAGGGTATCATGGAGACTCTCCACACGATGGGGGCGAGGGGACGCCTCCCAATTTTTATATCTGAATTTTTTCGAGATCGCCGAATCCGCGTACGGGTGGGGGGAGCCCTTTCCGGCCCAAAGGAGCAGGAAGAGGGTTTCCTGCAGGGAAGTTTCCTCAGTGTCACTCTTTGCCCTGAGCATCAACGGCATCACCTCGGTGCTGCCGGAAGATGTTCTCGCTACGCTCTACGTGGACGACCTTTCGATTTCTTTTGGCGCGCGCCCAGATGCCAACTCTGGAGCGTCGACTCCTACAGGCATTGAACCGCGTCTCTCGCTATGCCGAAGCGCACAGGTTTCGGTTTTCTTTGGCCAAGACTAAGGTGGTGTACTTCTGCCGCCATCCACGGCTTCACCCCGACCCAGATTTGTTTCTTAATGGGGTGCGCCTGGATGTGGTTGAGTCGCACCGTTTCCTTGGTCTTGTATTCGACCGACGCCTCACCTGGGAGGCTCATATTTGCAGCCTTAGGGTCTCTTGTACCCGCTCTATGGACATTCTCCGTTCCGTGACGTTCAGCGTTTGGGACGCTGATAGGGCCACTGCCTTACTTTTTTATCGATCCTTTGTTCGCTCGAAGCTCGACTACGGATGCGAGTTTTATGCATCCGCTGCCGAGCGTTTATTGCGGAAGATGGATTCGATCCACCACACCGGCCTTCGCCTTGCGACCGGTGCCTTCCGCACTTCCCCCATTGAGAGCCTGTTGGTCGATGCTGGGGAGATGCCACTCGCTCTGCGCCGCGTGCAGTGTATCACTCGACTGTACGCGCGAGCCCGGCGCCTCCCTCAGTCGCCATCAGCTCTCACTGCATCCGCAGCTGATCTCGATGGTGCCTATGCCGTCGAGACACGCCAGTCATACCCTAAGCCTTTTGGGTTTAGGGCCAGGAAACTCCTTCGAGAGGTAGGTATCGCTCTCGGGCCGGTGGCGCCCCTGGTTTTGCCCAGGACGCCACCCTGGAGGGTACCACATTTGGCTATTTGTTGCCACGCCTCTGCTCCCAAAGCTTGTACTGCGCCGGGAGTATTGCGTTCAACCTTTTTGGAGCACATATCGTGTCACGCTGGAACCGTGCCAGTGTATACGGATGGCTCCAAGTCCCAAGAGGGGGTCGGCTTCCACGCCGTATCCCCTCTGTTTGAAGTCAGCGGGGCTCTACCAGGCGCTGCGTCTGTCTTCACGGCCGAGCTGGTGGCAATACACCACTCGGTACGGGAGATTACGAGACGTGCCCGGTTCGGAGACCGGATTGTGATCTATAGCGACTCACAAAGCACCCTGAGTGCTCTCGGGTATTGGAATCTCCGCATCCCCTGGTTTGCGATATCCGTGACGCCACGGTTTTGGCGAGCCGGACAGATGTCGAGATTATCTTCTGCTGGGTTCCTGGACATGTAGGAATTGCGGGGAATGAGCGCGCCGATGAGGGCGCCAAAGAGTCCGCGAGGACTCTGCGACCGTACCAGCGTTTCGCTCTTCCTCACACCGACTACATGGCAGGAATATGGGCAGCTCTTCAGACTGCTTGGCAAAGAAGATGGGAGACGGTCGAAGGGAACTTAAAGTTGCGTGCCATTGCGCCGCGACTGTTCCCATGGACCTATCCCCCAATGCCGCGGCGGCTTCAGGTTGCTTTCTTTCGTCTTCGAATCGGACACACTCGTGTGACGCATCGCTACTTGATGGAGCGCTCGTCCTCCAGACTGTTCGGCATATTCTTGTCGAATGTCCCAGTCTGGGTGATCTTCGCGCACGATACCTGTCTCGGTACCGGGATGGGCGGGGTCGCTACTGCCTGTCCCTTGTACTTGGGACGAGTGCGTGCACCATGACTGGTGGACTTATTGACTTTTTGGGGGAGGCCGGCCTTCTCCCCTTTATTTAAGGTTCCTTTTTTTTCTTATTGTTTTGTTTGTAGGTTGCACTCTCCTGCACCGGGGTGAGGGGGACCTCCCCCCGCTGCCTGGAGATTGCTTCGATTGTTAAGTTTTTCCAATTTATATCATTGTTAAGTTTTCATATTTTTACTTTAAAGTAGCCTAGTTCTAGGCTGTCGTGTTTTTCGGAGACTTATGCCCAAGTGGGTAGTTGCCAGATGGGCTCCATAAAATTAAAAAAAAAAAAAAATCCTATCACTGAAGCACCTCTTTAAGAATGGATAGCTTCCACTCTATCTCCTCTGCATCTCTTTCCTTTCCCTGCCACACCATGTACTGTTATATTTTCCCGACCACTATCAGTAACTAGTTTCCCGCCTGCAAAGACCCAACAACACTATCTAACTCCTGCCACAACAGATCAACACCAGCCTGGCTTAGATGGAGTCAATCCAATGCCTTATTCCCATAAAACCCATTCCAAACATTTACAACCACTAATCCCGACTCCTCACACAGTCCTTTCACATACTCATTCAGTCCAATTGCCTGAGACAACCATTTTATCCCCACATCCAATTTCGGAAGCACACCTGAAACAGCGCTTTTCACTCTACTTTCACTAATATCTTCAACTAAGCTTTTGTACCTCTGTTGTAACTCACATGGAACCCACCTTCTTTACATCACTTACTTCCTTATGTGTAATCACAACTGCATCCCTCTCACATGCAGACACCAGAGTATCATACCTCTCAGACACATTATTTACACCAGCACCCGGCAAACAAACTCGCACTCCCTTCCATTTGCTTGCACTCAACTTCCTATCTAATCTGAGAGTCACCCATCACAAGCACCTCAGTCATCTCCCTAGTTCCCCTAGGCCTCGCATTACCCTCCCTCCTGTTCTCATTCAAACTACCACTTATTTTACTTTCCGGCACAACCACCTCAGACAAATCACTTTCAACCTCTTCCTTTCTCAGGGAATCGAATCTGTTAATCAATCTAACAGGTTCCTAGTCCCTCTTACTCACAGACCTACCCTGTCCTAACCTATCTATTCTATCCATACTCACCCACCATTCATCTTCACTCACATCAGTCACTTCTTTCTCACCAGTCTCTACTCTAGGCCTATCTTCCACCCTCCTGGTCCCAGCCACATTCTTCATGCATAGACTTGCAACCCTTCTCACTTCATTCACCAACTCACTTAATCTCTTACACTCATCATCTTAAGGAGCATGTTACGTTCATGCACATCAGAGGCGCTGTTCAGGACACCGGGTGGTAATCTATACACGCAAGTGGATAGAGTGGCTATGGGGTCACTCTTTGGGCCAACCTTCACCAACTATTACATGGGTCAACTTGAGGAGAGATTATTGGACATCATGGAAATAAGCCACACACATATTGCCGATATGTAGATGACATCTACATCAATGTCCAAAATTAAGAACATCTGGTAAACATCAAGCAGCATTTTGAGGAGAATTCCATGCTAAAATTCACTTATGAAGTGAGTACGGGCAATAAACTCCCTTTCTTGAAAGCAGTGCATAAATAAGTGCTAATAATAGAGCTTGTAGGGCATTGGGGTTTATTGGGAGGTGATGTAAGAAATAGGAGTGTTGATATCATTCTGAAAGTGTACCTAGCATTAGTTAAGCCTCATGTTGACTATCCAGTGCAATTTTGGTCACCATATTATAGGATGGATATGGCTTTGCTTGAGTCTGTGCAAAGAAGGATTACCAAAATGATTCATGGTTTGAGAAGCTTAACTTATGTTAAAAGGCTTGTTTAAATTTAGGTTTAGTAAAAGGATTGGAGGAAATTGGTTTACAAATAGGGGTAGATGAATAGAATAGGCTCACCCTTCACTGCCATCATACACATGAAACACAAATTCATGCATACTCAACACCCCCATCAATAAAACATGATTAATGCACATACCCGATGGATATTGATTTTCCTCTCATATTCATCTATGATGCCCAAACATTTCACGCACATGCAAAAGAGGCTCTGTTAGAAAAATACTGCAATCATCACCAAGCATGCATAAGATGTAGCAACCCACACTCCAATACACTGCTGAACCAGGGCATTTAGATCCTCAGCACCCTGACACACACATATCAATTAACAACAATACAACTTACACCCACATCAGTGACTGCATTGTTACAGGGCTTGTCATCAGACAAATTCTTGTAAACGAAACTTTGTCTACTCCAAATGCAGAGTAAAGTGTCACTTTAACACCAACTGCACAAGTATTACCCACCACTGCGGCAATTGCAACCATGTTGCTGTAAACATGAGGTGTCTGTACCTCATCAAGAAGCATACAGATGCTATCTTGGAGCGGGGGTCCCTCCTTTGGAGGATCCAGTGCCTCCCAGCGACCGAGCTCAGCCCTAGATGTGGCATAGGAGCCAAAGCTCATTTGGTGCTGTCCTTCTTTTGGGGAGCAGTTTTAGGAACCCCAGAAGGCGGCTTCATGGGGGAAATAGTCATGCTGGGGAAGGAGGAGGGAAGCCCTGGTGTCAACTAGGGTTAGGTGTGAACCTTTTGTGCCTGACTTTGCAAGTCTACAGGATCAATTCAAATGGCCAAAGCGGCGGAAGTTGTGATACCAACTGACACACACTGACTCAGGAAGCCTGTCATGGTAGAATCTGACAAGGATTGGGTTTCAAGGCCCGCCCCTGTTTTCTCATCACATGTTCGACCTTGACCATCCCATGGTCAGCCAGCTATAAGGTGACATCATCTTTGGAGTTGTCCTTGAGTTTCCTTACATAGACCACTCCTTTCATGAAGTTCATTGTAGAGTGTGGCATCACACTCACTAGTGTATAATTAAGTATCCAAAGGAGACATCATAGCCGCTTCTGTAGGATCTGACGCATTTACCAGAAGGCTCCCATCTGGAAAACAGGCTCTCTACCAATCAGGCTAGCCTAGTACTCTCCTCTGATGGATCATGTTGCCCTTAGCCAATATGCTGCCATCAGTGGAGCGTTTGATGGCAACAGGATAAAAATGACAAATTTGTCTATCAATGATGGGCCTCATTTAATAGAGGCTCAGCCCAGTGCACTTGACACTTTGGTCTTGGTCTGGGACCCACACCTAGGGGGATCTCGTGGCTGGACATGCTCACTTGCCAAAAGGGCAGCAGAACCATCCAACCACAGTGGAATGAGAGGAACCTTTAGTTATTTTCTTGCTTCATTTCTTTTGGGGGAGAGGGGGGTGGGGAATGAATCTGCTTCTCTCCACTGCCGGAAGGAGATCAAAGGCTCTATGGACCAGCCTCAGCAAGATCCTTCTATGTGATGGAAAATGGCTTGGCTCACCTCCCAGACCATATCTATTTCAGGTGGGGTGACTCAATATGGCCATCCCACCCCAAGGCATCATAGATCGCATTAGAGTTATCTTGGGTAATAGTGAAATCTCTGGCTGGGAACTGACCTTCATCAGGGATAAGAGAGGGAGGCAGTCATGCCAACCTCCTCTAAATGATTGCAAGACTGCAGGGGGCAAGCCCCCCCCCCCTTCTAAGGGATTTCTACCACCAGGAGCAGCCAATTTGAGGCTGCCTGCCTACTCTTTTGGCAGTCCCCTCTCATTGAATAGGGGGACTGCAATTTGTCAAAAGATGGAGTCATCCATGGGCAACTGCACAGAAGGGGGTGAGAGGGATGCCATGGCACCCATAGGTTTAGGAGAGGAGTGAGCCTCCTCTCTGGTAGAGGAAGGTTAAAGGGGCCACCTCCTTTTCAGAGGTGGACCTGCTGAAAGAGCTCCGAATATGGCAAAGGGGAGCCCCTCTGGCCCTATGGTAATGGTGAGAGGGAAGCCCTTCCATGGGTTGAAGGGATGGCTTGAATATCCTCATCCTCCCCAGTATTTGCAATTTTTTCTCTCTACAATAAATGCACAGACCCCAATAGGCAAAATCTGGCATTAAAGTCACAGAATGATAGGCAGTTCTGCAACCATACATCACCTAATTTTCAAAACCTACAGCAATCTGGTCAGCTGACCAGAAGAAGTTGCCATTATCATCATTGATTTCCAGAGAGAGATTTCTAAATGCTCCTCCAACACAAACTTTAGAGCCAAGAAATTGGACTTAGAAAGCAAATCACTCAATGTTGACACAAGTTTCCTTGGAATACAATGTTCCATTTACATGGAAGAACTAGAGACAGCACTGCCTATTTCCACTAACAGAGTATCCAGAAACTCCAAAATCACATACTATAGAGTACACCATAATTGGTTAAAATACATCCTAGTGTTATATAACAACCTCTGGCTTACTACTCATTTCCGGATGAATGGCACATAACAGCTGTACTTCCATTTAGAAACCCCACAAAGATCCCTCGCTTCTCACCAGCTACAGACTCATTTCACATCATGTCTCTGCGAGCTAGTGGAGAGGATGGTTAATTAAAGACTAAAATAGTGCCTAGAGTCTAAAATCCCAGGTTCTCAAAATTAATAAAGATATTGAAGAAATAGATCAACATTAGATCTGCTAACACACTTAGACCACAATATTGGCTGTTCCATCACAGAAGGTGGCTTTTTCACAGTGATCTTCCTCCACCTATTACACTCTGGCCTCCAGATGCCAACTCTGGAGCGTCGACTCCAACAGGCATTGAACCGCGTCTCCCGCTATGCCGAAGCGCACAGGTTTTGGTTTTCTTTGGCCAAGACTAAGGTGGTGCACTTCTGCCGCCATCCACAGCTTCACCCTGACCCAGATTTGTTTCTTAATGGGGTGCGCCTGGATGTGGTTGAGTCGCACCGTATCCTTGGTCATGTATTTTACCGATGCCTCACCTGGGAGGCTCATATTCGCAGCCTTAGGGTCTCTTGTACCCACACCATGGACATTTTCCATTCCGTGACATTCAGCGCTTGGGGCGCTGATAGGGCTACTGCCTTACTTTTTTATCGATCCTTTGTTCACCTGAAGCTCGACTTACGGATGTGAGTTTTATGCATCCGCAGCCGAGCGTTTATTGCGGAAGGTGAATTCGATCCACCGCACCGGCCTTTGCCTTGCGACCGGTGCCTTCTGCACTTTCCCCATTGAGAGCCTGTTGGTTGATACTGGGGAGATGCCACTCACTCTGCGCCCCATGCAGTGCATCATTCGCCTGTACGCACGAGCCCGGCGCCTCCCTCAGTCGCCAACAGCTCTCAGTGCATCCGCAGCTGATCTCGATGGTGCCTATGCCGCCGAGAGACGCCAGTCATACCCTAAACCCAAAGGGGTTTAGGGCCAAGAAA
This sequence comes from Ceratothoa steindachneri, assembly GCA_963969495.1. Classification (NCBI taxonomy): domain Eukaryota; kingdom Metazoa; phylum Arthropoda; class Malacostraca; order Isopoda; family Cymothoidae; genus Ceratothoa; species Ceratothoa steindachneri. The sequence continues at coordinate 5,562,520 of OZ018333.1, read as the reverse complement.
CTCCTTCGAGAGGTAGATATTGCTCTCGGGCCGGTGGTGCCCCAGGTTCTGCCTAGGACTCTACCCTGGAGGGTACCACATTTGGCTATTTGTCGCCATGCCTCTGCTCCCAAAGCTTGTATTGCGTTCGACCTTTTTGGAGCACACATCGTGTCACACTGGAACCGTGCGAGTGTATACGGATGGCTCCAAGTCCTAAGAGGGGATCGGCTTCCATGCCGTATTCCCTGTGTTTGAAGTCAGCGGGGCTCTACCAGGCGCTGTGTCTGTCTTCACGGCCAAGCTGGTGGCAATACACCACTCGGTACGGGAGATTACGTGACGTGCCCGGTTCGGAGACCGGATTGTGATCTATAGTGACTCACAAAGCGCCCTGAGTGCTCTCGGGGCATTGGAATACCCGCATCCCCTGGTTCACGATATCCGTGATGCAACGGTTTTGGCGAGCCGGGCAGATGTCAAGATTATCTTGTGCTGGGTTCCTGGACATGTAGGAATTGCGGGGAATGAGGGCGCCAAAGAGTCTGCGAGGTCTCTGCGACCGGACCAGCGTTTCGCTCTTCCTCACACTGACTACATGGCAGGAATACATGCAGCTCTTTGGACTGCTTGGCAAAGATGATGGGTGACGGTCGAAGGGAACTTAAAGTTGCGTGCCATTGCGCCGTGACTGTTCCCATGGACCTATCCCCCAATGCAGCGGCGGCTTTAGGTTGCTTTCTGTCGTCTCCAAATCGGGCACACTCGTTTGACGCATCGCTATTTTATGGAACGCTCGCTTGCGCCCTATTGCAACGACTGCGTCGTCCCCCAGACTGTTCTGCACATTCTTGTCGAATGTCCCAGTCTGGTTGATCTTCGCACATGACACCTGTCCCGGTGCCGGGATGGGCGGGGTCACTACCGCCTGCCCCTTGTACTCGGGATGAGTGCGTGCACATCGACTGGTGGACTTGTTGACTTTTGGGGGGAGGCCGGCCTTCTCCCTATTATTTAAGCAAGGTTTGTTTTTTTTGTTGTTTTTTAAATTTTTTTTCCCCCCTTTAGGTTGCACGCTCCTGCGCTGGGGGGACCTTTCCCCCCAACGCAGGATCTTGCTTCCTTTCCCCCATTTGGGGTGTTTTTTCGTCTCTTTTATTTTATTTTAAAGTAGCCTAGAACTAGACCAGTTTTAATACGGCGACTAATGCCCATGTAGGCAGTTGCCAGATGACCTCTTAAAAAAAAACAAAAAAAAAAACCCACTCTGGCAATGCTTTACCATCGACAAACTCTATTCAATGTGGCTCCATAGATCATTGGCTCTTTTCATAAACAATTTGCGCTCCAACAGATGATTCTCAGTGGAAATCCAGAGAGCTCACTCCCAAACTTTCCAACTGTACAAAAGAGTCCCACAGGGAGGTAGAGTGAGCATGACGATATTCATAGTCCCTGTTAACAACCTCACTCAGAATTTTCCACCCCTTGTCAAACCTTTCCTCTCTTTCATTCTGGGCACCCTGTAAGGGGCGCGGCGATTTGCTATCCTGGCCGCCGTGCTGACGGGACTCAGCACCCCATCCGAACCCAGCTTGGCCTCTTTTCCTTCTTTCAGACGGCCTGTACTTCTCCCCTACTTCCTCACTTCCCCTACAACCTCTCCCACTACTTTTTCTGGTCGGCCTCTATTTTCTCAGCCAACTATGACGGATTGGCGCTGAGGGGGAAGGGGACAATGTTCCCTCACCCCTGAGCTCTGGGGTGGTAGGTTTTTAACAACCTGCTTCATCCCAACCCTTACCTTCCTCACATTCCCTTTCCTTCTCACTTCACCATCTATTTCTTTTTACGCCGGGTCCAAGGTTGAGCCGCCATGCCGAGGGACTGCCAGGCCACCAGGCGGGATGGGTGGTCCTAAATGGCGGCATCTGGCTCTGCCAGGACTGTATGTATGAGTGTATGCATCCTGTGAAAAATTTAGGGTCACCCCATGCCCAATGATGAACAAATCAAAAATCTTCCCTCAATTTTCCCTTGTCCATCGACGGAGCTGCCTTCGGGCAGCTCCACAGAAAAATTAGAGGTCCCCTGTCTGTGCTTGCTCAGGCGACCCTCCAAATTTCTCTAACCAGAGAGGAGGTTAACTCCTCTCCTTCGCTTACGAGTGTAGAGGACTCTCCCTCACCCCCTTGTCTGGAGATGCCTTCAAGCACCTGTCTCTTACCAGCGGCAGCCCCCGCCCTTCTTTCCAAGGGGACTGCCAAGAAAGCCAGCAGGCAACCCATTACCGACCACTCCCCATTGAAGCGGCTTAGGGGGGAGAGGGAAGCCAAGCCCCTTCAGTCGCTTCCCTCAAAAGACCTGCTGACAAGAATATTAAACCTTGCCGGGGTCAAGGCCTGTGCCTACCAAGACAAGACTAAAGACACTGCTGCCAGTAGGACCTGCGATGTCCTGGAAACTAGAGGGCCCTCCCTGAGATAGACATGGTCCTTGAAGCAACCCAGCCGCAGACGGTAGGACCTTCCATGGGAGCGAATCCGGGCTCGGCCTCGAGTCCGCCCCTATGCAAAGTCCTCTACAAACGGCTAGGGTTTCCCAGGAAGTACAAGGAGGGGTGGAATCTCATCTGACCGGTGGCGTTGTGACTGCCAGGACCTTCTCCATCTCGGAGAAAGTCTCAAAAGAAAAGACTAAGAAGACTGCGCTCCTCTCCATCCGCAAGGGCTGTGGGGGACATATGAGTCTGCTGCCACTTCGGTAAGCGACCAAGCCAAGATCGGCACATCCGACCGTTCTACCCCCCCGGGCGCAGTGACCCTGACTAAGACTAAAGGTGCGCACAGCGGAGCCTCGATAACATTGGGCCCCCTGATTCAGAGGTTAGCTGGCGTTTTCGAGCCCGCTGGCTTCAAACGCTTCCTCGTTATTCGATCCACTGATGGCAGCATGTTGGCCAAGGGCAACATGATCCATCAGAGGAGAGGATTAGCTAGTGCAATTGGTAGAGAGCCGAAGGTGAACCGTTTCTCGGACGGAAGCCTTCTGGCGAATCCCGCCGAGGCGTCCAAGATAAGTGCTCTTCGTTTACTTGATGGCCCCCCAGTGAGTGTGACTCCGCACTCTACCATGAACTTTGTGAAAGGAGTAGTTTATGCGAGGGAACTCGTTGACTACTCCATTGAAGACATCACCCTAGAGCTGGCCGACCATGAGGCGGTCAAGGTCGAACGTGTGATGAGAAAACTGGGAGGGGCCTCGAGACCCACCCCTACACTCTTCGTCACGTTCGACTGTAACAAGCTCCTTGAGTCGGTGCGTGACGTTCGGGATGCGCTACCGCGTGAAGGCATTCGTGCCACTGCCGCAGCGGTGCTATTACTGTCACTACTTTGGCCATACGAATCATTCTTGTAGACGTGCAAAGTCGGGGTCACCCGAAGTTTGTGTAAATTGCTCCAAGGCCGCACATGACAAGTCCAAATCGTGTGTGGCCAAGTGTGTCAATTGCGGAGAGCCGCACCCCGCTTCTTCGAAGCAATGTGGTGCATATCTCCTTGAAAAAAAAATCCTGGCCATTCTCGCCCAGGATCGACTCTCATTCCGTGAGGCTAAGGACTTGGTCCTGGTGCGCCCAGCTCTTCCTGGGATGTCTTACTCCTCAATGGTTAGAAAGACACCCTCTGCTTCAGGCCCATCCAGGCCAACGAGCACGGTTGTTTCCACAGGTTCTACTCAACCTGGGCACTCCCCTGGTAAAGCTGGCAGGAACATAGTTCATACCCAGGGCTCTCCCCCCCTTTTTTCCCAGTGTGACCGTTTTCCGTAAGGCGAAACGGCCACGCGCTTCCACCGAGTCGTTAGACTCACAAGAGGCAACACCCCTGAAGTTGGTCGCCAGGCCATCTCCAGGGGTTCCTAAAGTTGTCCCCCGAATGGAGGATAGCAACAAGGGAGCTTCGACTCTTTCGCCCACGCCTAGTGGTGGACTGAGTGGCTCAGAGACGGTGGATCCTCGAAAAGAGGGCCCCCCACCTCCCAAGTCGCAACACCCGCCTAAGGTTTCTAGGCAGAGGGAGGAAAAGACTCGCTTGGTGAGCTCAATCTTCCCCAATAAGTCGTTGAAGGCGACAGCGCATTGTCCGGCCAACAGCGCCCAGGGTTCTGCCTCTGGGAAAGGTACGGCCATTTCCGTCTCCTCCGAGCTAGGCCTGGCGGGCATATTCCTTCAATGGAATTGCAGTGGACTCCGGGCCAACTGGGAGGAGATGCGGAGGCTCGTCCCGTTCCCCATTAGCTATTTTTCTGCAGGCGACCATGCTAGGCGCGTGCCCCCTGACCAGCCTCCCGGGGTATAAGGCAGTGGCTGTGCAGCTTCACCTGGATAAGATGTATAGTATTATTTCTGCATACTTTCGCCTCGTCCTGGCACAGTTGCCGAGGCCCTTTCTCTTGCCTGGAGATCTGAATGGCAGACATTCTCTCTGGGGAGATTACTCCATAAATCCCAGGGGACAAAGCCTTGCCGATCTGATCGAAGAGCTTGAGATAGGTGTCCTAAATGTGGATGAGTTTAGGCATCACTGGCCGAGAACCCTTCATTTTCCTGCCTCGCTCTATCTTTGTGCTCACCGGATGCACAGCCTGATTTTGATTGGGGAGTGGTCGATAACCTACATGGTAGTGAACACTTTCCCATTCAAATAGCATTTTTTGGGCCGCTGCCGCCCGGGTGGTGCTTGGGGTGGGTGTGGTGATCTGCATTTCAGGCAATGACTGAAATCTCTATCTCAGTCAAGGAGTTTAGGTCGGTAGATGAGGCCATTGAGTTCTTCTCCGGCAACCTCATCACTGCGGGCCTGACTACCTTTCCCAGAACGTCTGGCCGTTTTGCACGCCGACCACTCCCCTGGTGGTCGGCCGAATGTGAGACAGCCCTCAAACAATCGTTATGCCTACATGCGCTATAAGCGCCGCCCGAACGATTTCACTGTAGGTGAATTTCGTCGGCTAGGGCTTGGTTCCGGTATATTTCGAAGCACGCCCGCCGCTCTTCTTGGCCGGCATACGTGTCTTCACTTAACGGGAAGACCCCTCTAGCAGAGGTGTGGAAGCGATAGGGTCGAGTGGACGTGTCCCAATGTTTATATCTGAATTTTTGCGAGATCGTCGATTCCGCGTATAGGTGGGGAGAGCCCTCTCCAGCACAATGGATCAGGAAGAGGGTTCCCTGAAGGGAAGTGTCACCAGTGTCACAATCTTTGCCCTGAGCATCAACGGCATCACCTCGGTGCTGCCAAAAGATGTTCTCGCTACGCTCTACGTGGACGACCTTTCGATCCCTTTTGGCGCGGCCCAGATGCCAACTCTGGAGCGTCGACTCCAACAGGCATTGAACCGCGTCTCCCGCTATGCCGAAGCGCACAGGTTTCGGTTTTCTTTGGCCCAGACTAAGGTGGTGCACTTCTGCCGCCATCCACGGCTCCACTTAGACCCAGATTTGTTTCTAAGGGGGGTTCGCCTGGAAATGGTGGACTCGCACCGTATCCTTGGTCATGTATTTTACCGATGCCTCACCTGGGAGGCTCATATTCGCAGCCTTAGGGGTGTCTTGTACCCGCGCTGTAGCGGGCCGAAAGTATATCTAATCCCAATCGATCCAACCTGCTTCCTACACTGTCCGGATGTGAGAAATCGAGGGAGAATGAAACGGATTGTATGTACAGTCCTTTACTAACAAAAATTACAATATTTACAAAAAATATGGATAAATATGCACAAAATATCTACAATAGAGAGGGGCGATTATATTGGAGATCTTACTTTTCACCAAAAAATACAAAAAGAAAATCCTATATATATGAATACTATTTAATCGATCCTAATAAACATAAAAAATCAAACAACCAAAAAAATCCTGACTACAACAGGCAATATATAAACAACAAACAAGGCCTCACTTTATACAAAGAGGATGGGGAGATGTCCAACCACCTGCCACTCGAGCGAGCAAAATGCCTAGGACTTACAACAAGTGTGGCGCCTCTGCGCTTGATGGAAGATAATGACCTTAAAAAGCTTGCGTGGCTATTATAAGCCCTCCTTCATTAAGCTATACTATTGGCCTTTATTTATTAACAATAATAATATATAGCTTTCCAGGATATAACGCTTTGTTTGTAATATAAGGATATACGAAACTAAGTCCTATCTTTCCAGAATATGGCACATGGAAAGAAAGAAAAAAAAACATGGTAATCATTTTTATACATAAAATAAACAAAAAACAACAAACCCATTCCCATTCAGACACACACACATTTTTACAGAGGAAGGGATAGGGTACTGAGAAAAGGGGTGGGAGAATGGCCCTTTTACACACACTCACATTCGCTCCACCACAGCGCCATGGATATTCTCTATTCCGTGACGTTCTGCGCTTGGGGCCCTGATAGGGCTACTTACTGCCTTACTTTTTTATCGATCCTTTGTCCGTTCGAAGTTCTACTGCGGATGTGAGGTTTATGTATCCGCAGCTGAGCGTGTATTGCAGAAGGTGGACTCGATCCACCACACCGGCCTCCGCCTTGCGACCGGTGACTTCCGTACTTCCCCCATTGAGAGCCTGTTGGTCGATGCTGGGGAGATGCTACTCGCTCAGTCGCCAACAGCTCCCACTGCATCCGTAGCTGATCTTGACGGTGCGGATGCCGCCGAGAGACAACAGTGATACCCTAAGCCCTTTGGGTTTAGTAGGGCCAGGAAACTCCTTCGAGAGCTAGGTATAGCTCTCGAGCCAGTGGCGACCCCGTTTCTGCCCAGGACGCCACCCTGACTGGTTTCACATTTGGCTATTTGTCGCCACGCCTCTGCTCTCAAAGCTGGTACAGCGCTGAGAGTATTGTGTTCGACATGTAGGAATTGCGGGAAATGAGAGTGCCATAGAGTCCGCGAGGACTCTGCAACCGGACCAGCATTTCACTCTTCCTCACACTGACTACATGGCAGGAATACGGGCTGCTTGGCAAAGAAGATGGGAGATGGTCGAAGGCAACTTAAAGTTGCCTGTCATTTCCCTACGACTGTTCCCATGGACCTACCCCTTAATGCCGCCAAGGCTTCAGGTTGCTCTCTGTCATCTCTGAATTGGGCACACTCGCGGGACGACTGTGTCGTCCCCCAGACTGTTTGGCACATTCTTTTCGTGTGTCCCAGTCTGGGTGATCTTTGCGCACGTTACCTGGCCCGGTACCGGAATTGGGGGGTCTCTACCGCCTGTCACTTTTACTCGGAACGGATTCCTTTACACCGACTTGTGGATCTTTATACTTTTTGGAGGAGGCTGGCCTTCTCCCCGTTATTTAATATTTGACTATGGATCGCGTTCTTCGCCAGGGAAGGGCGCACCTCGCTTCTCATTTTTTCAATTTGTTTTTTGTTGTTGTTTTTTCAGTTTTTTTTATCTTGATTTGGCTTTTAATATAGCTTAGATTTAGGCTAGGTTGAGTACGGCGACTTATGCGCTACAAAGCAGTGGACAGATGGGATTTAAAAAAAATAAAAAATCTTAAGATGTGGAGCCATCCATTCTTCAAACATCTGTCAAGATTCACCCAATACTTTATGACCTGCACCTAATCCGATTTACCACCCAGGTTTAATGTCCCCCCACCTATCAGGATTGAAGGTTGGCTGTGATTTTGCTCTGGTCCATTTCCCATGAAAAGGTCCTGTCGAACCATCCTGTATTCTTCCAATATTACCTCAACTAAAACCCCCTCCCCCTTCCCCCACGTGTTGTGGTAGGAAGTTCGCATTGTTCTTACCTTTCCAGCCTGGATTTTTGGGCTCTTCCTTAGTCCCGCTTGACTGTTAGGAGCCCTACTTCTAAGAATTCACCAACATGGGAGGCTCTTCATCTACACTAGCTACCTGAGCTGCTTCAAATAAAATCTCTACTGTGCGGCTTTTAACTTCTAAGTGACAATACTTTAAATTTAACCGTGGAAGTGTCAATGGAAAGAAAGGGAATATATGCATTGTGCAGTGAGTTGCAAACACCTTTACCCTTGTCACTGGGACTACTGTATGGGTGATCTAATCGACTCTACCATCTGGAGTCCCCAAAAGATAGCCAATCAAAGGTTGTATGCCATCTACTTACACTCTAGTCACGCTACACAGAGCTATCCTAGAAATGGCCCTGTATGGGCACAGCAATGTGTGTTCTTGGCCGCCATGCTGACAGGACTCATCGCCTCGTCCTGTCCCAGCTTAGCCTCTTCTGCTTCTTCCGCTAACCCCTACCACATCTTTTTGTACCCACCCTTAGCCCCTCCTTCAATCCACCCTATTTATTTAATAGCTTTCTCTACCTTTTAAGCAGTCCCTTCTTCGACTGCCCTCGACCCCCTCAATCACGACCCAGAGATACAAAGGACCTGCTTCCCTCCTACGATCTGATATTAGGCATGGTGAGCCGAATCACTCTTAAGCTGTATCTCATTCCAACTAATGAGAGCGGCTGGGGCCAATCAAATGGCGCTAGTAGTGCCGTTCCCAGGTTACGGTCTGTGTTGGTGGTCATGGGCAGGGGTTAGCGGTGAATCTATTTCTTATGGCCATGGATAATTCTATTAAAAATTCTAGACACCCAACCATCAGCATAGCATCTCAAATTAAAATAACTAACAAACAAACATATTCGGACTAGCCTGATGTTCGCATTATATCAGCATTAAAACTTGGAACCTATTCTGTGTGTTGGAACTCCAAGAGTAACTTCAAGATGTGCCCTGAAGAAGCCTAACCAGAATTCTCACTTAATCAGTCACAGGAAGGCAATTGCTGGCACTCACCACTAAGGGTGAACAAGAAATCACCAACAAAAAAAATGGGTAATGTTGAGGAAGAGGTGCTGCACGTTTTAGGCTACTAAAGCTTGTAATACTTTTTGTATCATTGTAATAGTGTCCTAGGAATAATATTATTATAGGGTCTATCACACTTTATAAAGCCAGTATTTCAACCAGATTCTCTAACGCAAAAAAACTTTTTCACCATTTTTAAATGCCATAAGACTGCCTAAAATGTGCCTGTGCATTTGTTTTTAATGTCAATATTAATTCATTTTTACTTCCCAACCAACGATGTACAAGGTTCGGGGTAGTAGGGTAGTTAAGCATGTAGCAACACAATCTGGGGGTGATTTTTTGACATTAATCATTAGAATTACCAAAACTAAGGATGCTTAAATAACCTGCTACTCCTAATATTATACATCATTACTCTGAACTTTTGCTTCCTAAATTTTGGCTCTTTTATTTTGACCAATTTTCCCCAAGTGCTTTTCAAAATAATGAATTGTCTTCTGAGAAAAACTAAACTAGTCTGCCAAGGTTCTGGTTCTGGGGAGATGTTTGCATTAAAAAAAAAAAGCCTACAGAGGTAGATGTGTTAAACCTGCACATTGATGCATATACTTTTATTACCTCAGGAAATAACATTTCAGAAACAACCTTAATAGTAAATTCACTTCCACACATCATTCAGGCCACCTATTTATGTATATTTATATGTTTGCGATCTAACCCTTTTGTGTGAGGATAAATTGAACTTTAACTTCCTTTTTTAATATAAAACTACATTAAACATGCTTAAATACCTTACAAAACCCTAACTTTTTACATCATTGTTCCAAAAATAAAATGTAACTAATATTAACATTAAAAACAAATGAGCAAGCATAACTTAGTAATTGTTAAGGTTAGCGGCACGCAATTTTTTTCACATTTTTTTATAGCTATTTTTTCCTCATTCTCTTAACTTTTTGCAGGCTCGCCTGCAACGTTAACTCTCGCATTTAAATTCAAATCTAATGTTAGGCCTTTGAATTATGAATACTACTAAATTATTAAAAATACTGGGTGTGTTTAGGGGTTGCAAACTCCCACAATTAAAGGGGAGTATGAGGTTGAAACCCCCATTTCAAAATTAACTTCAAAATGATATACAATACAATGTGATTCCAAGAACCAAAGCAAAAAAAAAACAAAGAGCACTTTTTTAAATTTGGCCAAGAAAAAAATACTCTAAATAAAAAAACAATTTGCTTAAAGCACAAATATTTATGAATTATCCATGAAATAGAGAGCTCTCACTTTGCAAAATACCCTAGCATAAAAGAGCAGTTCCATGAATTCTTGCTTGTTGCAGCAAAACTTTACCAACCAGCCTAACATACCTAAGTAGATGCATTTATACAAAGTTTTAAAAAAATAAATGCTAATTATAGACTATTCAAGCAAATAACAGAAGCAAACAAAACAAAAACGATATAAAAAATAACAAACTAAACAAATGAACCAACAAACAAAAATACTATAAAAAATATGTTACTTACCAACACATTTGAAAACAGGTAAAAAGGGAGCTTATTTAGGATACATTGATAATAGGCTCCAGAAAAAAAATGAAAAATAACTAGTTTATCCTTGTCTTTAGAAGAACCATATGAACCTGGAATAAATAAATGCTTATGATTGCTCAATACAAGCAAATGATACACATCACTATTTGGCCAGTGGGCAAGCTGAAAAATGCTAAGAAAATAGCAAAACCCTAGCAAAAATTGCTAAAAAAAATTGTGTGCCACTAATCTTAACAATTACCTGTAACTTAAGTATTTTAAGATGATGTATAATTATTCTTGCATTGCATAATTAGATTGAAATATTAACTTTTTGTGACTTTATAAAGTGTAACAGACCCTCTCTGCCATTGAACTATTACTCCTAGACATTACAATTATGCGAAAAAGGATTACAAGTTTTAATATAGGGTGACAAGATATCCCCAGTTTCTTGGGACAGTCCCCGTTTTTAGGGACCTGTCCCTGGAAATATCCCTGGTTTTCACTGGGACTGAAAGATCTGAAATTGGAATAAACTTAAATAAAGTAAATAATGAAAAAAATGAAAATGTTGACCAAACTACACGTATCGTATAGTTGCACGCCGTACTACTCACACTGAGGAACCACATCTCTAATATCTTAATCTATCTTCACCACTTTACATATCTCTTCTTATTTTCAGCATGATCTTACCCCATGGCTATTGCACCTTAAATTTAAAAATCTTTCAGTTCTTTGGTAACAATTATTTTGCAATAAGTCTGCAATCTGTCCATCAGTAATGATGTTTTGAGAACTCTTGTAAAAATTAGTAATCAGTATTAAACTTTTCCATCATTTTAAAAGTTTTTCAGAAAGGGCAACTAAAGGTTATATCTGACTCAAATTTTCCTCTTGATCCTTAGGGTTATTTGTACAAGTAAAAAATTGTTTTAAAAAGAAGCTGTTAAAATAATATATTGCAAGGCAAAAGACTGTGCTATATAAAACACATTTTTCCAACTAAAACCTTTTGAGACTATAAAGGATAGCTCCATAAAAATCTAAAATTAAATATGGATATATACATGACTAATGAACATTCATTTTTGGATGAAATTTTAGATAATAAAGAGGTGAGTTAATTATGATTATTCACATATTTGCTTTTAAGACAAACTACATAATTCAATCCTTACTTAATTGCCCCTTGCTAAGGTCCATGTGTGTGAATTATTTTATAGGTAATTCTTGCTTGCTACAAGGTTTCTTGATTATTTTGATCTACAATTTATTTCAGTCCTATGATATTAGCATATTTCTCTATAAATACTAGCCTTAGATTTATAAGAATGTGTAATTTTTCCTTTTAAGGATACTTTTGGAGAGATGACAATAGAAAAAGAATTTTTTGAAGATCCACAGGTCACTGATTTGGATAACATAAAGGTATCTAAGAATTGCAATATTAATGTACTAAATTATTCCTTTAGTTCTATTCCTTAATTTTGTCTTTCACTTCTCTACACTCTATATAAATATAATTAATCATTATAATTGAGTGAAGTTTTTAATAGGATTTAAATGAGCATTAAATTTATATCAGGATGATTGCAAAGAAATCCCATCTCACAAGATCAAGGAAGAATTTTTTGAATCATGTGATGGAACTGAGCAAGAATTCCCAGGTCAAGAACCAACAGTTGGTGGTTGTGATAAAATCATGTCACAAAATTGGTCAGTTAAGGAGGTGATTATCTCAAATCTTTCCTTTGTAAGAATATTGATGATTCAATATAAATACCTTCTCTTGGAATCTCCACATGATTGGTCCATTTATTTGCTGGGTTACTAATATCATTTGACTAATTCAAAATACCTGAAATTCCTTTAGTTTTTAATGGAATCAGTGTTTTCATTCAATGAGTCAAACTGCACTACTTGCTTGACTTCTATAGCCTGTTAGTGTGCAGTATATTTTCTAGTAGTTCTTTTGTTAGTAACTACCAAATATTCTTTAGGTTCTTACATAGAAATATATTTGTATCTAGGAAGAGGTTGGAGAGATTTTGATGAAAGAAGAGATTAAGGAAGAAGATCTGGAAGATCAAAGTTTTCTCACTGATGAAAATATAGAAAGCCTCACTTTTCAAGATGAAACCTTATCAAATGTTACTAATCAAACAGGGATACAAAACTGCCTTCAAGAAAAGGTAATTTTGCTCATTTTATTTTACAGCACCGAGTTTAATAATAAATTTCCATGTAATGAAAAGACATGCAAGTGTTGGATATATTTTATGACACTAGCCAAGAATAATGCTAAATATAAAGTTGCAAGATGTTAAGTATCAGGTTGGAATGATATTTATTATAGTAGTTCCTCTTGTTATTGTTTATGAGTGCTAAAATGAGTACTTTATACATTTTCTTTCTGATATGGCTCCCTCCTGTACTTTCTCAGGGCCCACTCCATCCCTCTTCTATAAGAGAAGTGGTTTACTCCTCTCCTCGGCCTATGGATGCAGTGACTTCTCCCTAATAAAATTTTTTTCAGGTACCCTCTGGTGGCTCCATGCCCCTACCCAGGGCCGTCCCTCCTTCCTTATCATAGGGAGTTGGAGTTTAGGTCAGTAGATGAGGCCGTTGAGTTCTTCTCCGGCAACCTCATCAACGCGGACTTAGCAACTATTCCTAGAAGGTCTGGCCGTTTTACATGCTGACCACTCCCGTGGTGGTCAGCCGAGTGTGAGACGGCCCTCAAGCAGAAAGGCTATGCATACATGTGCTATAAGCGCCGCCCGAACGATTTCACTGTCGGTGAATTTCGTCGGGCTAGGGCTAGGTTCCGGTATATTTCGAAGCACGCCCGCCGCTCTTCTTGGCGGGCATACGTGTCTTCACTTAACGGGAAGACCACTCTAGCAGAGGTGTGGAAGCGAGTCAAAAGGATTCGGGGCAAGTTCTCTCAGGAACCCCCTTCCATTCTCCAGGAGAATGGGCCCGCAATCTTGGACCCTGTGTCTGTGGCGGAATCCTTTGCGCCTCCTTTCTCCGCATTCTCTAGCCGTGATGCTGCTCTGCCAGCATTCAATGCAGGTTGTGATGTCATGGAAGGCCGCCGACTCTACTTTACCTCCAGAGGCGGAGAACCCTTCAATGTTAGGTTTACTATTAGTGAGTTGCGTTGCATTCATGCTTAGTGCGAGGACACCGCCCATGGTGTGGACGATGTCCTGTACGCCATGCTTCGACACCTGGGTGAGCGAGGCATGGCCTTTCTATTAGATTTGTTCAACAGGATCTGGGTAGAAGGTAACCTCTCAGATTCCTGGTGAATCGCTACTGTGCTAGCTTTTCGCAAACTGAGGAGAGATCATTCTGCCCAATTTGTCTAACCTCCTGCATGTGCAAGTTGATGGAGAAATTGGTAAATGTTAGATTAGCCTTTTTTTCTGGACATAACATAACATAACAATTTCATGGGTGACAAAAGCCACAAGGGCCTGTCAAAGGTCATCCCTATCTGTCAAAACCCACCCACAAAATGCATCCATAGGAGGGCATTTGTGTTCTGTTTAGTGCGGCTTCTGCAAGTTCCATTCCACGTTGAATGCTCTGCTTCGACTGGAAAATGCTGTCTGCGAGGCCTTTCTTCGTAGACAGCACTTTGCCAAGGTGTTTTTCAATCTAGAGAAGGCTTATGATACCTCATGGTGATACGGTATCATGGAGACCCTCCACACGATGGGGGCTAGGGGACGCCTCCCGGTCTTTATATCTGAATTTTTGTGAGAGCGCTGATTACGCGTACGGTTGGAGGGAGCCCTCTCCGGCCTAATGGAGCAGGAAGATGGTGTCCTGCAGGGAAGTGTGCTCAGTGTTACAATCTTTGCCTTGAGCATCAATGGAATCACCTCGGTGCTGTCGTAAGATGTTCTTGCTACGCTCTACGTTGACTTTTCGATCTCTTTTGGCGCGGCCCAGATGCCAACTCTGTAGCGTCCACTCCCACAGGCATTGAACCGCGTCTCTCGCTAGGCCGAAGCGCACAGGTTTTAGTTTTCTTTGGCCAAGACTAAGGTGGTGCACTTCTGCTGCCATCCACGGCTCCACTCCGACCCAGATTTGTTTCTTAATGGGATGCGCCTGAAGTGGTTGAATTGCACCGTTTCCTTGGTCTTATATTTGACCGACGCCTTACCTGGGAGGTTCATATTTGCAGCCTTAGGGTCTCTTGTACCCGCTCCATAGATATTCTTCGTTCCGTTACGTTCAGCGTTTGGGGCGCTGATAGGGCTACTTACTGCCTTACTTTTTTATCGATCCTTTGTCCGTTCGAAGTTCGACTGCGGATGTGAGTTTTATGCATCCGCAGCTGAACATCTATTTCGGAAAGTGAACTCGATCTACCACACCGGCTTTCGCTTGGTGACCTGTGCCTTCCACACTTCCCCTATTAATAGCCTACTTGTGGATGCTGGGAAGATGCCATTATCTCTGCACCGTGTACAGTGCATTACTCGCCCGTACGCACGAGCTCAACGTCTCCCTTTGTCGCCAACGGCTTTCAAAGCATCCACAGCTGATCTCGACGGTGCCTATGCCGCCGAGAGTTGCTAGTCACACCCGAAGCCCTTGTGTTTAGTGCTAGGAAACTACTTCGAGAGATAGTTATAGCTCTCGGGCCGTTGGCGCCCGTAGTTCTGTTCAGAATGCCACCCTGGAGGGTACCACCGTTGGCTATTTTTCGCCACTCCTCTGCTCCCAAAGCTTGTACAGCGCCGGGAGTATTGCGTTTGGCCTTTTTGGAGCACATCTCCTGTCACGCTGCAACCGTGCCAGTGTATACGGATGGCTCCAAATCCGAAGAGGGGGTCGGTTTCCACGCTGTTTTCCCTCTGTTTGAAGTCAGCGAGGCCCTGCCAGGTGCTGCGTCTGTCTTCACGGCTGAGTTGGTGGCAATACACCACTCGGTATGGGAGATTACGTGACGTGCCCGGTTCGGAGACCGGATCGTGATTTATAGCGACTCACAAAGCGCCCTGTGTCTTCTCGGGGCATTGGAATCTTCGCACCCTCTGGTTCGCGATATTCGTGATGCCACGGTTTTAGTGGGCCAGTGGATGTCGAGATTATCTTCTGCTGGGTTCCTCGACATGTAGTAATTGTGGGGAATGAGGGCGTCAAAGAGTCCGCGAGGACCGGGTGACCGGAGCAGGGTTTCGCTCTTACACACCTAGACTACATAAGAGGATTCTGGGTAGCTCTTCGCACTACTTGGCAAAGAAGATGGGAAACGGTCCAGGGGAACTTAAAGTTGCGTGCCATTGCGTCGCGGCTGTTCCCATGGACCTATTCCCCAATGCCGCGATGGCTTCAGATCGCTTTCTGCCGTCTCCGAATCGGGCACACTCGTGACGCATCGCCATTTGATAGAGCGCTCGCCTGCGCCCTATTGTGACGACTGCGCCGTCCCCCAGACTGTTCGGCACATTCTTGTCGAATGTCCCAGCCTGGGTGATCTTTGCGCACGCTACCTGTCCCGGTACCGGGAGGGGCGGGATCGCTACCGCCTGTTCCTTGTACTCGGGATGATTGCGTGCACATTGAATGGTGGACTTACATATATACATTTGGGGGGAGGCCGGCCTTCTTCCTTTTATTTAACTAGGTTTACTTCGTAGGTCGCGTGTTCCTGCGCCGGAGGGACTTGCTACGACGCTGGAGCTTACTTCATCTTCGTTGCAATTTTCTCTTATTGTTGTTATTGTTTTTCATTCTTATTTTAAAGTAGCCTATGCTAGGCTGTCGTGAGTGCAGCGACTTGTGCCCAAGTGGGTAGTCGCCAGATAGGCTCTTAAAATTAATAATAAATCACAGGCAGTTGCCAATAGACAAGGCAGGCGATCCAAAAATATGGCCAACCACCTTGGCCCCAAGAGAGAGCAGGGCTTGTAATGTCCGCCCCTCATCCTGCATTTGAACTCTGCAGGGGTTGATGAAACACTACAAAACAGTCCTTGATTGGGATCCATGATTCTTCACGGGTGGATGGGGGGGCACATGGAAGCCTTCCCTGAGATGTACGCGCCTCCATCGAGTCATTTGACACAATGGAGGTAACACCCGTAAAGTTTGTCGTGAGGCCATCTTCTGGAGTTCCTAAATCTGGCCCTCAAAGGGACACCACCAAAGGAGCTTTGGCTCCTACTCGGCCAATCAAAGCTGGACTGGGTGGCTCGTAATCTGTGGATCCTAGATAGGAGGGACCCCGCCCCCCAAAGTTTTCGAGGTGATATGTCAGTGACAGAGCCTTCAGCCCCTTGTTCGGCCGTCATTGCCAGGAGTTCTCCCGTGATGGTCTTCTCTTCGAAGACGGTTCCGGCATCTCCTCTGAGCTAGACCTGGAGGGCATATTCCTTCATTAAAATTGCCCCCGTAAGAGGCGCGGCGATTTCCCTACCTGGCCGCCGTGCTGACAGGACTAAGCGCCCCGTCCGGCTGCAGCTTAGCCTCTTCTCCCATACTTCCTCACTTCCCCTACAACCTCTCCCACAACTCTCTCTGGTCGGCCTCTATTTTCACAGGGTAGATGCTGACCTTCTCAGCCAACTATCACGGATCGGGGCTGATGGGGTAGGGGACAATGTTCCCTAACCCCTGAGTTCCGGTTTGGGATGGTTGGTTTTTAACAACCTGCTTCATTCCCACCCATACCTTCCTCACATCCCTTTTCCTTCTTTATTCACTATCTACTTTTTTACGCCGTGCCTAAGGTGCAGCCGCCATGCCGAAGGGCTGCCAGGTCACCAGGCGAGAAGGGTGGGCTTGAATGGCATCACCTAGCTCTACCAGGCCCGTACGCACCCCTTAGAGAGCTGGCTATGGGAGGGGTGATGAGCCTTTGGTTCCCTCAGAAAGAATAGGGTCCTTATGCCCGATGTAGCAAATAAAAAAAAACATCTTCTCTTTTTCCACTCACGATCAATGGAGACGCCTTCCGGCAGCTCCGCAGAAAAAAAAATGGGGATTCCCCCCTGTGCTCTCGCAGGGAACCCTCCAAATCTCTAACCGGAGAGGAGGTTTACTCCTCTCCTTCTCGTACGGGTGTAAGGGACTCCTCCTCACCCCTCTTGTCTGGAGGTGCCTCTCTTTCCAGCGGCAGTATCCCCCTATACTTTCCAAGGAGACTGCCAAGAAAGCCAGCAGGCAGCCCATAGCCGACTGCTCCCAATTGAAGCGGCTTGGTAGGGCAAACCCCCTTAGGCGGCAAGGGAAGCCAGACCCATCGGTCACTTCCCTCAAAAGACCTGCTGGCTAGAATATTAAACCTAGCGGGGGTCAAGGCCTGTGCCTCCCAGGACTCGACTCATGACACTACTGCCAATAGGACCTGTGATGTCCGGGGGGAGGAGGTTGATGGCCAACGGGAGGACCCCACCGAGTTAGACGATAGACATGGTCCTTAAGGCAACCCAGCCTCAGACGGTAGAGCCTTCCATGGAGACGAATCCAGGCTCGGTAGCAAGCACCGAACTGGATTCCGCCACTATGCAAGGTCCTCCTCAAATGGCCGTGGTCTCCAAGGCAGTACAAGGAGGGAAGGGATCTCCTCCTCCGGCTGTAGCCCCTATGACCGCTGCTACCTTCTCCATCTCGCAGAAGGACCTAGCTGATAAGGTCCATCCGGCCTGGGAGCTCCTGCCAGCGGAGCGGAGAAGCAGTTCATTCCCCGCCGACCTTTCCTAAAAAAATAACCCCCAGGAGGCTGCGGGGTCGATGGGTCTGCTACCACTTCGGTAAGCGACCAAGCCAAGATCGGCACATACGGCCCGTCTGCCCCCCCGCGGGTACGGAGCCTCTGACTAAGACCAAAAGTGCTAGTGCGTGGGGCGGAGCCTTGATTACATCGGGGCCCCTCATTCAGAGATTACCCGGCGTTTTCAAGCCCCCTGGCTTCAAACACGTCCTCGTTATTCGCTCCACTGATAGCACCATGTTGGCTAAGGGCAACATGATCCATCAGAGGAGAGCTTTAGCTAGTGTGATTGATAGAGAGCCGAAGGTGACCCGTTTCTCGGACCGGAGTCATCTGGCGGATCCCTCCGAGGCGGCCAAGATAAGTGCTCTTCAGACACTTTATGGCACCCCGGTGAGTGTGACTCCGCACTCTACCATGAACTTTGTGAAAGGAGTAGTTTATGTGAGGGAACTCGTGGACTACTACTCCATACAAGATATCACTCTACAGCTGGCCGACCAGGGGGTGGTCAAGGTCGAGCGTGTGAGGAGAAAACAGGGAGGGCCCTCGAGACCCACCCCTACACTCGTCGTCACTTTCGACTGTGACAAGCTCCCTGAGTCGGTGCGTGCCGGTTGGTACCACTACCGCGTGAAGGCATTCGTGCCACTGCCGCGGTGGTGCTATTACTGCCACCGCTTCGGCCATACGAATCACTCCTGTAGACTTGCAAAGTCAAGCTTACCTGAAACCTGTGTAAGTTGCGCCAAGGCCACACACGATAAGTCCAAATTATGTGGGCCAAGTGTGTCAATTGCGGAGAGCCGCATCCCGCTTCTTCGAAGCAATGTGGTGCGTATCTCCTTGAGAAGGAAATCCTGACCGTTCAGGCTCAAGATCGTCTCTCATTTCGCGAGGCTAAGGACTTGGTCCTGGCGCGCCCGCCGTTACCCGAGACGTCCTACGCCTCACTGTTAAAAATGACACCCTCTGCCCCTGGCCCCTCCAGGCCTACGAGTACGGTCGTTTCCGCGCCCATTCAGAACCCTTCTCCGGGTTCTACCCACCCCGGGCACCCCCCTGGTAAGCTGGCGGCACAAAGGGTCCTCCCCCTCACCCCCAGCTAAAACCAGGGCTCTCCCCCCTTCCCCCAGGGTAATCATTTCCCTTAAGGAAAAACGGCCACGCGCCGCCACCGAGTCGTTAGACTCACAGGAGGCAACACCGCTAACGTTGGTCGCCAGGCCATCTTCTGGGGTTCTTAAAACTGCCGCCCCGAAAGGAGAACAGCAACAAAGTAGCTTCTACTCCTTCGCACACGCCCAGTGGTGGGCTGGGTGGCCTTCGAAGCCGCAACGCCCGCCTAAGGTTTCGAGGCGGATGGCGGAAAAGACTCGCATGGCGAGCCCAAACTCGCCCAATAATTCATCGAAGGCGACAGCGCCTTCAGCGCATTCTCCGGCCAACAGCGCCCAGGGTTCTGCCTCCCGGAATCGCACGGCTATTTCCGTGAGGGTCGTCTGTTCGAAGAGGGTTCCCGCGTCTCCTCTGAGCTAGGCCTGGAGGGCATGTTCCTTCAATGGAATTGCCGCGGACTCCGAGCCAACCGGGAGGAGCTGCAAGGGATCGTCTCTTCCCTTTCCCCCTTAGCTATCTTTTCCAGACCATACTGGGCGCATGCCCGCTGCCCACCCCACCCCACGTATATTCCACCGTCAGCCGAATTCGACGCGGGGAACTTCCGCCGCGTCGTAGCACGTTTGGATAGGCCCTTTTCTTGCTCGGAGATCTAAACGGTAGACACTCTCTCTGGGGAGATTACTTTATCAAACCCTGGGGTCAAGTCCTTGCCGACCTGTTCGACGAGGTGGACTGGGTGTCGTAAATGTGGATGAGTTTAGGCATCACTGTCCGAGAACCGCTTCATTTTCCTGCCTTGATCTATCTTTGTGCTCTCCGGATGCACAGCCTGATTTTGATTGGGGAGTGGTCGATAACCTCCATGGTGGTGAACACTTTCCCATTCAAATATCATTATTTGGGCCGCTGCCGCCCGAGATCCCGCCACGGTGGTGCTTGGGGCGGGTGCGGTGATCTGCATTTCAGGCAATGACTGAAATCTCTTATCTCAGTCGAGGAGTTTAGGTCGGTAGATGAGGCCGTTGAGTTCTTCTCCGGCAACCTCATTGCCGCGGACCTAGCTACTATTACTAGAAAGTCTGGCCGTTTTGCACGCCGACCACTCCCTTGGTGGTCAGCTGAGTGTGAAACGGCCCTCAAGTAGAAGCGCTATGCTTACATGCGCTATAAGCGCCGCCCGAACGATTTCACTGTCGTTAAATTTCGTCGGGCTAGGGCTAGGTTCCAGTATAATTCGACGCACGCCGGCCGCTCTTCTTGGCGGGCATACGTGTCTTAACTCAACGTGAAGACCCCTTTAACAGAGGTGTGGAAGCAAGTCAAAAGGATTCGGGGCAACGTCTCCCAAGACATCCCCTCCCCCTCATGTTCTCCAGAAGAATGGGACCGCAATCACAGACCCCGCGTCCGTGGCGGAATCCTTCGCGACTGCTTTCTCCACATTCTCTAGCCGGGATGCTGCTCCGCCAGCATTCAATGCACGTCGTGATGTGGTGGAAGGCCGCCGACTGGACTTTACCTCCGGAGGCGGAGAACCCTTCAACGACAAGTTTACTGTGAGTGTGTTGCTTTCCGTTCTTGCTTGGTGCGTGGACACCACCCATAATCCGGACGATGTCCGGTACGCCATGCTTCGACACCTGGGTGAGCGAGGCATGGCCTTTCTTTTAGATTTGTTCAACAGGATCTGGGTGGAGGTTCTCCTCCAAGATTCCTGTCGATTCGCTACTGTGCTCGCCTTTCGCAAACCGGGAAGAGCTCACCCTACTCCGTCCGGTTTCCGCCCAATCTCTAACCTCTTGCGTGTGCAAGTTGATGGAGAAATTGGTAAATGTTAGATTAGCCTTTTTCTGGACAGCGGAGGCCATCTGTCTTCTGCACAGTTCGGCTTCCGCAAGTTCCACTCCGTGTCGGATGCTCTGCTCCGACTGAAAAATCCTGTCTGCGAGGCCTTCCTTTTTTTACAGCACTATGCCACGGTGTTTTTCGATCGGGAGAAGGCTTATGATACCGCATGGAGATACGGTTTCATGGAGACTCTCCACACGATGGGGGCGAGGGGCCGCCTCCCAGTCTTTATATCTGAATTTTTGTGAGTCGTCGATTCCGCGTATGGGTGCGGGGAGCCCTCTTCGGCCCAATGAAGCAGAGAGAGGGTGTTCCGCAGGGAAGTGTCCTCAGTGGCACACTCTTTGCCCTGAGCATCAACGGCATCACCTCGGTGCTGCCGGAAGATGTTCTCGCTAGACTCTACGTGGACGACCTTTCGATCTATTTTGGCGCGGCCCAGATGACAACTCTGGAGCGTCGACTATAACAGGCATTGAACCGCCTCTAACTCTATGTCGAAGCGTACAGGTTTCGGGTTTCCTTGGCTAAGTCTAAGTTGTTGCACTTCTGCTGCTATCCACGGCTCCACCCTGACCCAGACTTGTTTCTTAATGGGGTACGCCTGGAAGTGGTTGAATTGCACTTTTCCTTTGTCTTGTATTTGACCGACTCTCAACCTGGTATGCTCATATTCGCAGCCTTAGGGTCTCTTGTACCCACGCCATGGATATTCTCCGTTCCGTGACGTTCAGCGCTTGGCGCGCCGATAGGGTTTCTGTCTTACTTTTTTATCGATCCTTTGTTCGTTCGAAGCTCGACTACGGATGCGAGTTTTATGCATCCGCAGGCAAGCGTGTATTGCGGAAGGTGGACTCAATCCACCACACTGGCCTTCGCTTGACGTCCGGTGCCTTCCGCACTTCCCCCATTGAGAGCCTACTAGTCAATGCTGGGGAGATGCCACTCGCTCTGCGCCGTGTACAGTGCATTTTCGCTTCTACGCGCGAGCCCGGCGCCTCCCTTAGTCGCCAACAGCTCTCACTGCATCCGCAGCTGATTTCGACTATACCTATGCCTCAGAGAAGGTCCAGTCTTACCCTAATCCCTTTCGGTTTAGGGCTATGAAACTTGTTCGAGAGCTAGGTCTAGTTCTCGGGCCGGTGGCGCCCCTGGTTCTACCCAGGACGCCACCCTGGAAGCTCCCACCTTTGGCTATTTATCGCCACGCATCTGCTCGCAAAGCTGTACAGCGCCGGGAGTATTGCGCTCGACCTTCTTGGAACACACCTCGTCTCAAGCTGCAACTGTACCAGTGCATACGGATGGCTCCATGACCTCAAGAGGGGGTCGGCTTCCACCTCATATCCCCTCTGTTTGAATTCAGCGGGTCTCTGCTCGGCGCTCCGTCTGTCTTCATGGCCGAGCTGGTGGCAATAGACCTCTCGGTACGGGAGATTACGCGACGTGCCTGGTTTGGAGACCAGATTGTGCTCTATAGCTACTGACAAAGCGCCCTGAGTGCTCTCGGAGCATTGGAATCTCCGCATCCCCTGGCTTGCGATATTCTTAATGCCACGGTTTTGGCGACCCTGGCAGATATCGAAATTATCTTCTGATGTGTTCCTGAGAATGTAAGAATTGCGGGGGAGGAGGGCGTCAAAGACTCGGCGAGGATTCGGCGACCGGACCAGCGTTTCGCTCTTCCTCACACCGACTACATGGCAGGTCTCCGTGGTGCTTGGCAAACATGATAGAAGACGGTCGAAAGGAACTTAAAATTCCGTGCCATTGCGTCGCGAGTGTTCCCATGGACCTAACCCCCAATGCTGCGAAGGCTTCAGGCTGCATTCTGTCGTCTCCGAATTGGACACACTCGCGGAACGCACCGCCATTTGATGGAACGTTCGCCCGGTACCAAATTGCGACGACTGCGTTGTCCCTCACACTGTGGTTGCTACCGCTTGTCTTTTGTACTCAGGCAGGGTTTGTTACACAGACTTGCGGACTATAGGACTTTTTGCAGGAAGTTGACCTCCTCCACTTTATTTGACTCGTTGTTATAGGTCGCATGTCCCTGTGCTCTGTGAAGTAGGACTATCCCCGACGCCGGAGCGCGCTTCTTTCTTGTTCATTTTTTGCATATCTTCTTTTTTGTTTACTTGTTTTTTGTTTTTATTAGCTTGTTCTTTGTCTCTGTTCCTTTTTTATCTTTTATCTTATTGTTTTTTACTCTACCTTTGCGTGAATTACGGCAACTTTTGCCCTATTACGCACGAGCCGATGCCTCCCTCAGTCGCCAATCGCTCTCACTGCATCCGCGTCCGATCTCGTTGGTACTTGTGTCGCCGAGGGAAGCTACTCATTCCCTAAGTTTTTGTGGGTTTAGGGGAAGGAAACTTTTTCGAGAGCTCGGTGTAGCTCTCTGGCCTGTGGCATCTCTGGTTATAGAAAGGACGCCACCCTAGAGCGTACATGGTCTTACCATTTGTCGCTCCGTTTCTGCTCCCAATTTTAGATCGCGGCCATAAGTATTATGTTCCAACTTCTCTCAACACACGCTGAAGTCACTCCAGTCCCCTCTCTATGAATCGGCGTGGCTCTACCACGCCTTGTATATATATCTTCAAGGCTGAACTAGTTGTAATATACCACTCGGTGCAAGTGATTCCGCATCCAGTCTAGTTGGGAAATCGGATTAATATAGAGCGACACACATAATACCTTAGGTGTCCTCGAAGCATTGGAATCTCTGCACTCGCGGCTTCTCATTATCACTGGCGTCACGAGTAGGGATCTTTTTGAGATTTCTTATATTCCGTCCCTCTGCATTTGTCGATTAGACGATCCTAGCAGCGTTTCGCTCTTCCCCACAGTGACTACATAATAGAAATCGGGTCCCCCTTTGCTCTGCATGGCCGACTGGAATCAACATTTTCGTGTAATTACGATTATTCTTTCCCCCTGGCCCTAACCCTAATATATCGACGGCTTCAAGTCGTTCAATACGGCCTCCGAGTTGGTCACTCACTGGACGAGGCGCCATCTGATGGAGTGCTCCGTTAACTCTAATTGCAACAGCTGCTTGGTCACCCACACTTTAGGCCTCTTTGTTGTTGCATGTCTCACTCTGCGGGATCTTAGCTCGCCTTACCTGTCCCGATACCAGGTTGAGTGGGATCACTAGTGCTTCTCCCTCTTACACTGGACGCATTTGTGCACTCCCAATTGTGTACTAATAGTTTCAGCACATGTCTGTACTTCTTCGTTCAGTCTGAACATGCATTTTTCTTTGTAGGTTTAGGTTCAAATTTTTATTTGATAAGTCACCAAATGAGACCCCTTAAATGAACTTTAGTTATTTATTTGTATGCAAATGAATAACTTAAGTTTGTATTGTTATGATGGGCAGCGAGAGGTTTTACCCTCATTAATAACTACCAAAATATGCCCCTATTTTATATATATAAAATCTCAAACAGTAAGTGTGGGTCTTCATATTTTGAGGCTACTCCCTTAATGAAGGCTTCAAAACTCCTCTCATCACCTCTGTGTACCTCGCCCACTGCAATGGATGGCAGGCACTTCCTCATCAGTATTGAAAGTTCATTCATTAGTCATTATGATTAATTTTGACTGATAAATAAATATAAACTCGGCGTTAAAAAATATGACTATATAAAACTAATTCTAGTAGCTTAGCACGCATGTAAATGACAAAACAGTTTACGAATATAAGGTCGCTACATGTGTATAATACCGGTGTCCACTTCGTTAAGTGTTGAGTCTGATAGTATACAATTTACAATGGCCTTCGGATTATACAATCCGAGTCAAATATTTTAATGAAAATTTACATAACGCTTATATTTGCAGATCGAATGTCCGCTTTCAAATGTCATGGAAGATAGTTTGTCTCCATTTCACTCGAAATTAGTTGTATGTGACAGAAGACAAAAGCTTCAGAAGAAACATTCATCTATTAACGATCCTTTAAAATGCACTTCAACTACTTATCAAACAGCTTGGAGAGAGAATCTTCAGCGTGATAAGAGAACGCATACGGATGAGAAGCCATTGAAATGCAGTTCCTGCCCCTATGAAGTAGTCCAGAAGTCTTCTCTTCGCATACATGAAAGAACCCACACGGGCGAGAAGCCTTTCAAATGCACTTCCTGCCCCTATGAAGCAGCTGACAGGTCTACTCTCCGGAGACATGTAAGAATCCACACGGGTGAGAAACCTTTCAAATGCATTTCCTGCCCCTATGAGGCAGCTGACAGGTCTAAGCTTCTGACACATGAAAGAACCCACACGGGTGAGAAGCCTTTTAAATGCAGTTCCTGCCCCTATGATGCAGCCGACTCTTCTACTCTTCGTGGGCATGAAAGAACTCACACGGGTGAGAAGCCCTTTAAATGCAGTTCCTGCCGCTATGAAGCAGCCAAAGGGTCAACTCTTCGGAGACATGAAAGAATCCACACGGGTGAGAAACCTTTCAAATGCATTTCCTGCCCCTATGAGGCAGCTGACAGATCTACTCTCCGGAAACATGAAAGAACCCACACGGGTGAGAAGCCCTTCAAATGCAACTCCTGCCCCTATGAAGCACCTGACAGGTCTACTCTCCGGAGACATGTAAGAATCCACACGGGTGAGAAACCTTTCAAGTGCATTTCCTGCCCCTATGAGGCAGCTGACAGGTCTAAGCTTTTGATACATGAAAGAACCCACACGGGTGAGAAGCCTTTTAAATGCAGTTCCTGCCCCTATGAAGCAGCCGACTCTTCTACTCTTCGGGGGCATGAAAGAACTCACACGGGTGAGAAGCCCTTCAAATGCAGTTCCTGCCGCTATGAAGCAGCCAAAAGGTCAACTCTTCGGAGACATGAAAGAATCCACACGGGTGAGAAACCTTTCAAATGCATTTCTTGTCCTTATGAGGCAGCTGACAGATCTACTCTCCGGAAACATGAAAGAACCCACACGGGTGAGAAGCCCTTCAAATGCAACTCCTGCCCCTATGAAGCAGCCCAGAAGTCTTCTCTTCGCGTACATGAAAGAACCCATACTGGTGAGAAGCCTTTCAAATGCAGTTCCTGACACAATGAGGCAGCCGAGACGTCTACTTCCCGGGGACATAAATAAACTCACGGGTGATAAGGCTTTCAAATAGAGTTACTGTTCTTATAAAACTGCCCTGAGCTGGAATTTTGAGCGACATATAAGAACCCACACTAGTGAAAAGTCCTGATAATGCAGTTCCTGCTCCTATCAATCACCAGAGATACTCAAAAAGCCTACTCTTATCGATCAGAATCAGTCTTAAACCGCCTTTAAGCTGCAATTCAAATAAGATCTTCTAGATGGAATTCATGTCATCAGTTCAAGGCGTTATCTACTCTTTAAAAATATTTAAGTAAATACTGCTCAGAGAGTTCTTCACATTTTTCCAACTGAATTCCTGCAACTAGTGTCTTCCACCCTTGTTGGAATAGGACTGAAATTCCCTATTATCTGAAAATCTTCCCTAAGGTTTGAAAGTGAATCCTGATAACCCAAGACGTTTCTAAACACTTGTACTTCAATACCATGTCGTCTCGCCCCAGCAGGAAACTCACATTTGCAGGCTAAATGCAGGCCTATTCGAATGCTCCAATTGGCGAATGTGTCCGAGAATTCTCCCTCGCAGTAAAAGATGGAATTTGAGAATTGTTTCTTCTGCCCGGCTGATATCACGAACACTCTCCATCACAAATTCAGCTGGTACTAATCCCTGACAAGGCTTTCTAATTCGCACTTTTGAGTACCTGACCTCATCTTGCTGTATGCAGGGCCGGCTCTAGGTCATTTGCTACCCTAAGAGAGAGTGTACTTTGGTGACACCCCCCTCCCCCTCAAAAAAAAACCCCGCTTCCTAAAAGCATCACCTGACGGCTTGGATGACCTTTTCACTACAAGAGATAAGCAATTCACTCGTTGACAAAAATGACAATACGAGGACGTGCTTTTGTATCAATTTGAGAACCTGTGATGTCCTGATGGGCTACCCCAACCCACTATATGAAAGAAAACGTGTCAAATAGCCTAAGTGTAACGGATGTGTTTCAAGTTTATTATACATATATCTTTATTTTTTTTTTCTCTAACTTGGCTCCCTAAGCAGCCGCCTGTGTTGCCTATGCACAGAGCCGGCCCTGGCTGTATGTGTAGCTCTCATCATCTCTGAGGTGCTTTTATCGTTCTGTTTTTGTTTAGTGTCTCACGACTAATGTTATTTTTGGTAAATTTATAATTATATCGGAGAAGCTAAGATCCTGTGTGTTGTTAGGCGTGATTGATATTTTAATTATATTCTAAATTGTATCGTAATTTTATATATCTTCATCTGTGCATCATTTGCTTAATTGTTTCGTGGAAGAAATAAAATTTGTGATTGTCCTTGCATCTTTCAGGGGCCCTAAATTTAAAAAACCGAGTGAAAAAAATGTAAGCTTAGTGGTAGAATTAAAGCGATTGAGAAGGGTGCTATGTCAGAAAGAAATGCACAGTCAAGAGTTTTGAGGCCGTTGATTTATTCTGCATCAAATTTACCGTCATGGACCTGACTAGCATTCTCAGTGGTGATGACTTTTGCATACCGTTTGTCTCCTTTTTGGTGGGTAAGTGTGAAATGGTCTTTAGAGAGCGGCAAAGACTTTGCCACGTACATGGGGTGAGAGATTTCATGTCCATTGTCCTGGAGGGGCGATGCAAGAACTTTCGCTACCAGGCAACACCCCCGTCCCATCTTCTTGGAGTATCGCACCCCTTGCCCATGGCTTACTCCTTGCCACTCTCTTTATACAAATTCTATATCAGGAATGCTAATCCACCAGCATTTATTGCACGTCGTGGAATCGCTGAATCCTGTGGAATGGACTTTACCTCCAGATTATTATAAGATGTCAGAGCTGGCAAATATCGTGTGGTCCACTTCTAGGCCAGCTCTCCTTCAAACCACACCAATGCAATTAAAGTGTACATTCAAGCAGTTCTTAAAAATGTTTATGCTTGTTGATTTAACAACGATCTCCGGCAACTCGCTCCATGAGGAAACTACCTTGTTTGAGAAAAAATGCTTTGCTATATTTGTTTCAAATCTTTGTTTCTTAAGTTTATATCTATGGCTTCGGGTTCTTGAGGAAGCGTCCAACTCGAAAAGGGTTACAATTTTTACTTTATCAAGATTGCTTAGGATCTTAAAGACTTTTATGAGTTCTCATCTTAACCTTCTCGTCTCAAGTGATTGCAGGTCGAGTGCTTTAAGTCTGTCCTCGTAGGACTTTTGACGTAGTTTAGGTATCATTTTTGTAGCACGATGTTGCACTCTCTCCAACATTTCTATATCTTTCCGCAAGTATGGATTCCAAAACTGAACTACGTACTCCAAATGAGGTCGAACCAAATATTTGTACAGGGAAATTACTATATTTTTCGATTTGTAGGCAAAATTTCTATATATGAAACCGAGCACTCTGTTTGCTTTCTTGCATGCCTCCGCGCACTGTCTTCCAACTTTCAAATCGTTGCAGACTAAAACACCAAATACTTTTCTTCTGATACCTTTTACAGTGGCAGGCCTTTTATTGTATAGTTAAATTTTTCGTTTCTTGCTCCAATGTGTAGTACCTTGCATTTATCAATGTTGAGTTTCATCTGCCAATTTTCTGACCATTCCACAATGCTGTTTAAGTCTCTGGATTTTATGTTGATCGGCAAGTGTTGTTGATTTACCGCCCATCTTTGTATTGTCAGCAAATTTTGAGAATAAGTTCGCTATACTTTCATCTAAATCGTTTACATATATTAGAAAAAGCAATGGATCCAGCACGGGCCCCTGGGGCACTCCGCTTGTTACGTCTCGCATCTTGATTGGAGACCATTTATGACTACGTTGTTTCCTTCCGTTGAGCCAGTCTTCGATCCACTTCAATACGTTTCCACCGATTCCATGAGCGGCAATCTTCTTAAGTAGACGCTTGTGGGGACCGTATCGAAAGCTTTTTGAAAATCTACTTATTATCGTTTCTACTCCTCTATTCGTGCCATACTCTTCGATGATGGTTTGAAAAAATTCTAGCAGATTTGTTAAACATGTTTTGTTTTTCGTAAAACCGTGCTGTGATTCGCGAATGATACCTAATTTGTTTAAATGTTCGACTATTTTCTCTTTTATAATAGATTCTAGCAATTTTCCGATTGGAGATGTCAGGCTTATTGGCCTGTAGTTACTTGAGCTTTGTCGGTCACCCCTTTTAGAGATCAGAGTAATGTTTGCACTTTTAAAGTCTTCTGGAACGACAGCTTAGAGTGATTTGTTGAATATTGTGGTGAGTGGCTTGGTTATCGTTTTTTTTTTAACTCTTTCAGGTGGCGAGGATGGATCAAATCCGGACCTGGCGATTTGTTTAGCATTACATTTTCGATATGTTTGATTACGTCTTCTGTTACTTGAATACTAGTCATAAATGATTCTTCTTCGATAACTGTTGCTGCATCAATGTCTGAAATAGTGTCTATGTTTTCCGTTGTAAAAAATCGTTAAAATCTCGGCAATGGCACCTGGGTCATATATTAAGTCTCCATTTTGTTTTTTAAGTGGGCCAGTTGAGTCCTTTGCCGTGTTTCTGTTGTTTACATACTGGTAGAACATCTTTGGATTTTCTTTTCCATTTCTAGCTAGCTCGATTTCGTAATTCTTTAATTTTCTAATTAGCTTTTTGACACCGCGTCTTAATTCTGTATATTCGCCTGGACGTGCTCCGCGAGTATCTCTACAACGTTTATATACCTGATTTCTCCTTTTGATTAGATCCTTGATCTCGTTGTTCCACCACTTTGGTTTTACCGTAGATTTTTGCTTATGATGTCTTGGGGCGTATATTTGGTCAGCGTTTCTGAATTTGGTTATGAAATCATTCCACATTGTAGTGACGGGGTTGTTGTTATTAGTCCTAGAACTAAGGGCGTTCTTTAACACACGCTCAAAGTCTTTAAAATTTGCTTTGTTAAAGTTAGGTACCAGCATACGATTTGAGTCTGTCTTTGAACCTGTATCAATTTTAAATCTGAGAGAACTGTGATCGCTGTCTCCGAGCGGTTCGACGACTTTAACATCTTTCACAAAGTTTTCGTTTGTCGTTTAAATAATTTCCAGGATATTGTTTCCTCGCGTTGGTCGATCAACACATTGCATAAGGAAGTTATCATCTAGGAAGTGAAGTAGTTGTGATCCAACTATGTCAGCAGTTGCATCCGCAAAGTTTACATTTGGAAAGTTAAGGTCACCGATTATTATTGTAGCTGTGGATCCAATAAGTTCATATAGCGAGCGGAACATAAGCTGATCTGACATTTCCGTCTGGGATGGAGCTCTAGAGACTACGACAGTGTTGAATACTATGTTTCCTGCTAATGATTTCGCGCATACAATATCCGCATTGCTATGATTCTCCACGGCAACCTCGTTGGCCTAATAAACCAGTAAGGAGGCTGGCGTTTTATTCGGGCGTCGATCGATGCATTCCGCTACACTGGCTACGCGTCCTGAAACTGATCTGCACGATAAACCTGTAAAGAATTATTTAAGACTCTGCCAAGTCTTGCAGCTCCAACCTGATTCAGATGGAGTCCGTCTTGCTGAAACAAGTCTTCACGCTCGACAAAGTCGTCCCAGGTTTTGATAAAGTGCACTCTTTCCTCCTGGCAAAGAACCTTTACACGGTTATTGATGTAAGATGCCTTTCTGTAGAAAGCGTTCTGTGCCCTTATTCTTGGAAGAATGCCTGAAAAAGAAACATTCCTCTTCTTTTCTTTCAGCTTACGCATCAGCAGCCAGTATTTCGCCAGAAGGTCTTCAGATCTGGTTGAAAAAATATTGTTAGTCCCGACGTGTATCAGAAAAACAGTCTCCTGCGTGGATCCATTCGTGTAATCATCGAGCGAATCTATCAGGTTTTCGACTCTTTCCCTTGGGTAGCAGTATCTCCTCTTCGTAGGTCGCCTTCCACAAAATTCTTCCAGTTGTTGCCTGACTATGGAGTATTTCCCCAGGCGAATTTCAATTTCTTCATCCTGTGAGTCGACTAAAACAGAAAATCTATTTGCCGTTATTGCTGGTAGCCTCCGCTTCAGCAGTCTCGGTACAACTCCTCGACGAACGGGCACGAAAAGTTCGTCTCCGTTCGCACGGGAGCTGCTTCACGCGATTTCCGTGTGTTGTCTGACTTCCGTGGGGCGGTTCAACTACTGCAGCTGTCTCCGGTCCTCGTTGTCCTCGGGAGACATACGCTGCGGCAGGCGCCGCTGCTTGCTCGGACACACACTGGTCGCCCCCAGCCACCTCTGAGTAACTAGGCCGCCCATCATTTCGTGTCTCCAGTTCCTCAACCCTGGCACGTACCGCTGCTAGCTCTCGGTTTAGGCGACGGAGCTCAACTTCCAACTGGTCACGAGACACAGCCTCTACGACTTGTTCGTTGGCCGTCAAAGTGGGCCAGCAAAAAAACGCCCTTTGCACGTCGCGCAGACACACGTTTCTGCGGAGTCATCTTAAAAACAAGCCTGTTTAACCTAGTAATTAAAAGAGAATTGTTATTTTGCCTGAAATCTAAGTAGATGTTATATTCCTGAAAGAAATGGAGAAGTTTTATGTCGTCTGAAAAAAGTAAGCAATGATTATCTTACCTGGAAGGGGAAAAACAAACAAAACAAAAAAAAACCTGTTAATTTTCCCGAAATACGAATGAGCGTTGTATTCCTGAAAGAAATGGAGTGTTATGACAGACCGGAAAAAAAGGAAACTATGTTATTTTAGCTGGAGGAGCAAGGAAAAAAAAACAACTTATTTTATCTGAATTAGAATAAACGTTATATTCCTGAAAGAAATGGAAAAGTGAAAGGTTGCCTGAAAAAAAAGAAGAGAGCAATG
Source organism: Ceratothoa steindachneri (assembly GCA_963969495.1). NCBI lineage: Eukaryota > Metazoa > Arthropoda > Malacostraca > Isopoda > Cymothoidae > Ceratothoa > Ceratothoa steindachneri. Next base: position 5,530,462 of record OZ018333.1, on the reverse strand, counting down.
TTAGATTGCCTACAACTAAGTCACCACGTCAGTTTAATCGGCTATCAGCTGTTCAAATGCCGCGAACCGAAACACTGCCTGTATTATTCCGCCAACAAGGAGAAAGAATATATACAGTATTACGTAACAGAGACCTTGTTATTATATTAAGTGAAATTAAGCGTAAAAGTTTATACCGCCTGAAAAGAATAATTAAGTTAAAATAAATTCACGTGTTCATACAACTATTCCGTGATGCAACCTTGTGCTGACAAGATGGCCGTATAACTCCGCCAACAAAGCGAAAGAATATATGTGATATTACGTAACGGAGACCTAGTTATATGGGGGGAAGAATTCAACTACGCCTTTATGCTAGGTCGGTGACTGGTCCGCTTCACCGTCGGTCGTGAATATGCGAATATCGGGCATACATCTCCTTCACGAGGGAGACAAGACCATTGTCTCCATCGTTTAATAGGATGTGGACAAAAGGTATTCCCATAGATACCTGGGCTACCCATACTTGCTTTAGTAGCTCTACTTGTTTGTCCCATTTGCATTTTTGTACAGGTTTTTGTTGTTTTCACTTGTTTTGTTTTTTTCGCCATCAAATTGGCTAAAAGTGAGTATCGGTGGTTTATGCCTTTTGGTCGTGATCGCCAAGCGACACCACATAAATAAAATCTTTGTTAGTCCCGGAGCCTTCATGTTTTGAGGCTTCTCCCGTAGATGCATCAAGTCTTAGCTCCTCACCTTTTAACTCCCACCCAACTCTGTGTACCTTATATCCTACTTGTATAAAATTCTGGCAATTCTCAAAACTAAATATTAAATTCCATATTATACTTTAGCGGACGTTCAAAAACTATAATTTTCTGATGTATGAAAAAAATATGATCTGAGAGAGTTAGTGCAGTCTTGTATGAGTTACTGCAATTGATAATTATCAATGTGGTGTAAGATAGATATTATTAATAATCAATGCCCTTTTCTCAGCGTCTGATGCGGGAGGTATTCTGGTTAGCACCCCTCACACCCCCACCCTAATTTTTATCCTGGATCCGCGACTATATCTTAATGGTGATAATGGAATATCTGTTTGGTTGTGCATATGTTTTTTTTTTAAATAAGGAATGTCCTTTAATACAGCAGGAATTGTATTTATTTTTATATCATAATATCGAAATTACCTATTGTAATAATGTAATATAATATGTTACTCAAGCATTTTCTTTTCCTAATTTAATAATGAATGAGCGGATATATCGGTCAGGAAGCCTATTAATAAACTAATCATCAAACTGGCCCCATATTTTACGCATATTAATACATGCAGATAATCTTCATTTATAATAAAGGTTGACCAAGACATAAATTGAAAAAATAACAGAGTGGGGCTTATTGCAAGCATGCTTTTGACGGAATTTTCCGCTCCTAGCCACGAACGTGTTAAAAGAGTGTTGTATATAGTTGAATACATGTTACACTGACCTACGAATTGAACTTTATGAGATTGTCGTTGTGGCTTCATGTTTTCTGACTGACTGACTATCTTTTACTCTTTCTTGACTCTTGACTCCCTTGAATCTCCTGTCGTGACTGTCCCTTGGCTCAAATCACAGCTGTTTATACTTTATCGAAAACCTGTGGGCGTGGCCCGCGGGGCGACCAATGATACGGATTAGGCGGAGGTTACTCTAAAGGAATTTTATATGTGTGTAAAGGGAGGTAGAAAAAATCTTTATCTCAGATTCTGAGCATATATCTTGCGTTTGTTTTCCTGGCTGCCGTGCTTTCGGACTCAGCGCCCCTTCCGGTACAAGCCTAGCCTCTTATCATTTTTATTGACGCCATATCTTCTTACCCCGCTTCCCACTCTTCCTACATCCTCTCCCACAACTTTCTCAGGTCGGCCTCTAATTTCACAGGGTAGACACCGACCAGCTTCCTCTAACCCAATCATCCCGGGCTCGGTGCCAAGGAAAGAGCCCAAATCATGTGGTAGATGAATGGAATAGGCTCACTAGACATGTGATAGAAGCCTCATCTCTGGGAAGTTTTAACAATAGATTAGATAAATATATGGATGAAGCTGCTAGATGGGACTGACTTTTTTATGTACATATGTATATATTTTTATAAGGAGTGGGGAGATCATATTTTGCGGTTGCATGAATGGACTTTATCCTCTGGATGCATTTTATGTATATTGTAGATTAGATCTGACGAACTCGTGTAAAGGGTGACAATGTTGATGACTTTTCTCTGGTAAGAAATCTTTTGTGTGTTGACTGGAACAGGAGCTGCCAAGTGTAGGCCATGAATGGTCTTTTGCAGTCTCCTTCTTTTCTTATGTTCTTATGTTTTGCAGCTTCCTGAGAGCAAATAAAGGCCGTATCTTTCCTGTCCAACTCAATGACAATGACTTGACCTGATATGACGTTTGTTGGTAGAGCTGTGGCGTTTTCAAGAACATTGGTGATCGCGAGAGGTATGTAAGTGTATATGCGTTGGAGTATGGTGTGTAAGTGTGTGAGCATTCCTGCATGTAGCCCTTTATAAGAATAGTACATATTTTTGTTTACATGCTCAGATAATGAATATTATTATTTTTCGACAAAAATGTTATATATATATATATATATATATATATATATATATATATATATATATATATATATATATATATATATATATAAATAAATAAATAAATAAATAAATAAATAAATAAATAAATATATATATATATATATATATATATATATATATATATATTAAAACAGAAAGAGAAAATTGGACGCGAATGAGCAATGAGAAAAGAAACCGGAGTTTTTTAGAGGCAAGAGAAAGGGACCTTAGAAGAACACTAGAATCAAAGAGAGCAGAGGGCGACACAATTAGGGCAATCTTTCTCTTGTACTATATATATATATATATATATATATATATATATATATATATATATATATATATATATATATATATATATATATATATATATATATATATATATATATATATATATATTACTTTTTAAAAGACAAAATGTAATATATTGTGCATGCATAATTATGTGCGTGCCCATTTCAAGCCTTCATAGGATTTATATGACACTCATCTGTGTCAGTCCTATTTCCCCTTTCATTGTACGTGGCGCTCCATATTAATGGCTGATTACACTCTTGGAACAAAGTCCTCTGGCCACACAAGAGCTCCTCCTGGTAAAGTTCCAGGTCAAAGATAGGGTTGATACCAGTGCTAACATGCTCACGATTGGGAACAGGCAGGTGTAAACGCTTCAGTTCGTACAGTGAGGTGGAGACTTTTCGACAAATGTCTCAAGTGGAGAAGGAATGCGATGAAGCATCATCTCACAAACACGAGCCATACGGATAGGTTCCCCTTTTACAAGAAATATAAAGAATGAATGTTGAAGACCCAATCAAAGTGATCTCTAATGAAGCTCACTTCCGCTTGTTTAGAGCTTCAGAAAGATCGACGTTAGGATGGAAGGGGACGGCTTTCAAGAGTCATGTGTCGTACCCCTTGAGAGGCATGGCGATTTGACTTCCTGGCTGCCGTGCTGTCGGACTCAGCGCCCCTTCCGGCACAAGCCTAGCCTCTTATCATTTTTACTGACGCCATGTCTTCTTATCCCGATTCCCACTCTTCCTACATCCTCTCCCACAACTTTCTCTGGTCGGCCTCTAATTTCACAGGGTAGACACCAACCAGCTTCCTCTAACCCAACCATCCCGGGCTCGGTGCCAAGGAAAGAGCCCTAATCAGCCTCTATGAAAGCTCCTCATAAGACGGCTCGGGTCCCCGATGCCTCACAAGGAGAGGAGGGACTTCCTCCCCTCCCTGCTGCTCCGGGGACAGCCAAGAGCTTCTCCATTTCAGAGAAGGATCTTGCCGAGGCCTGTCAATCTGCCTTAGGAGCTCCGAGTAGCGGATGAAAGAAATGGGTTCATTCCCCGGCCACCAATCCTAAGAAGAAAAATCCCAGAAAAAAAAAACAAATTACTCCTGGCTCCTCTCCCTTCCCAGGAGCGGCGGGGACGGACGGGGTTGCTCCTGTTTCAATATGCGACTAAAAATGCGCCAATGTAGAAAAAATATCGTGTCGATAAAGGTCCTTTTGAGTGTCAAAATTGGAATGCTTCATTTGAAACCTCTAAATGGATATTCAAAAATCAAACTAGATATTGTTCCAAAAGTATTTTTCATTCTCGAAAAGTTAATGGAGAAATGTACGCTCGTGAATGGCTTGTATACTCTCCAACAACAGGCTGTGTTTTTTTTTATTTTTACTTTGTCTGTACTCTTTTTTCGACCATCAACTTCAACATTATCTTCTTGCGGATTTAGTGATGGGCGAAATCTTAGTATAATTAAAAGTCATAAAAACACGGAAGTCCATACAACAGCTTTGTTTACGTATTTCTCAAGAAAACACGGTTCAACCTGAAATTCAAAATTGACCGAAAATATAAAAGAAGAACAACAATATTGGAGAAGTGTCCTTGAGCGTGTTATTGCTGCTATATGTATATTAGTAGTGCGTGGGTTAGCATTTAGAGGAAGCAATGAAACTGTTGGATCAGTAGATAATGGCAACTATCTTGGAATTTTGGAATTGATAAGTAAGTTTAACCCCTTCCTTGCCAATCACATAAAACGAAAGGAATAAGCGATGAAATTATTATTATTATTATTATTATTATAGCCAACAAAGTGAGAGAATCAATTTTGAATGATTTGAGTAAAAGTAGCTATTTTAGTTTGTCAGTCGACTCCCCACCCGATTTGTTTCACGTTGATCAACTAACTGTTACAATCAGGTATGTAGCACCAATGGTGGTTTACCAAGGCAGAGCCTGCAACTAGTAAATCAAGGAAACTCGATTTGAGAAGAGCAGACTTTGCAGGTCTAAGCGGGACTGACTGACGCGAGGCTAGAGGAGTGCGAGGCTGTTGAAGAGACTTGGAACAGTTTCAAAACCACATTCATGAGTTTTCAATCGCGTTTCATCCCTCTGAAATGACCCCGTCGGTCCTCTGTTCAACCAAAGTGGTTTAATCGAGAAATCGGGCAACTGCTTAGGGAGAAGAGAAATGTGTACCGGCAATCGAAGATCTCGGGTGACTTTGACGAATACCGGAGGCTAGCCAGGAGAGTGAAGTCCAGCATAAGGGCGGCTAAGCGGTCTGAGGAACTCCGAGTGGCGAGACTCTGTAAAGAGAATCCCAAGGAGTTTTTTGAGATATGTGAACAGCCGTAAACCAATCCGTCGAACGATTGGCCCTTTGAGAAATGAGGAGGGGGTATTAAAGCATTCAGATGCAGAAAATGCTAACCTCCTCAACGACTACTTCTCTTCAGTGTTTACTGAAGAGTGTGGTCCCATTCCCAAGTCGACGGATTCCTACTCGGGGGGAAAAGCTGGAGGCAATGGACTTCACCGAAGGAGAAATAAAGAAAAAGATCGCTGACCTAAAGACGAATAAGTCCCCTGGACCGGACGGGTTTCTATCCAAGGTGTTGAAGGAAGTGTGCGATGAAGTATCACGACATCTGTGCGCTATCTTTAACATGTCAATCCAGACCGGATGCGTTCCTAGAGACTGGAGTGAGGCGGAGGTGACTCCGATCTTCAAGAAAGGAGACCCCAGCCATCCGTCAAAACTACCGACCTATCAGTCTGACTTCGATAGTCGGTAAACTCATGGAAAGCATCATGGTGGATAAAATGACGTCGTATTTAGAGTCAACCCTGCTACTGAGGAGTTCTCAGCACGGCTTCCGAAGGCAACGGGCATGCCTGACAAACCTTGTGGAATTCTTCCACTTCGTGTTCAGTGAGCACGATCGGGACAAGGCGGTGGATGTGGTGTATTTAGACTTTCAGAAAGCCTTTGATAAGGTACCACACCGCCGCCTTCTCCGGAGAGTGCGAGCGCTGGGCATAGACGGAAAAGTAGCCGGCTGGATCGAGAACTGGCTAAGTGGCAGACGGCAACGGGTGGTGGTGAATGGACAGGCTTCTGAGTGGGTGCCCGTTACTAGCGGGGTGCCTCAAGGTTCTGTCCTGGGACCACTACTATTCATCATCTACGTCAACGACATGGACGGTGACATGGTTGCCAAGATTTCCAAATTTGCCGACGATACCAAACTTGGTAGGAAAGTTGCAAAGGATGGAAATACTGCCCACCTGCAGGAAGATCTTGGGAAGATTGCGGAGTGGTCGGACACGTGGCAAATGCCTTTTAACGTGGGGAAATGCAAAGTAATGCATATCGGCCACAGAAACCCCCAATCTCAGTATATCCTTAAGGGCACTGCTCTTGAATCGAGTGACACTGAGAAGGACTTGGGTGTAACTATCACTAGCGACCTCAAGTTCTCGAAACAGTGCATCGAGGCAGAGAAGAAAGCCCAAAGGATGTTAGGCTACATAAAGCTGGAGTCCTTCGTTTCGAAAGGACATCGCAAGGTTGGAACGCGTACAAGCTAGGGCAACCAAACTGATTCCCTCTATCCGACATAAAAGTTATGAGGATAGACTAAGGGAATTAAATCTGTTCTCGCTGGAAACCCGTAGACTGCGTGGTCAGCTCATCGAAGTTTTCAAAATACTTCGAGGGTTCGACAATGTTGACTACCGGGATATTTTCACACTGAGTGAGAACAGAACGCGCAATCACGGCTTCAAACTTGAACTGAAGCGTTACAACCGCAATCTGTGTGGAAATTTTTTCACGTACAGTATCTGCGGTAAGTGGAACGCACTTCCAGTGGAAGTTGTCAACAGTGAATCTGTTGACCAGTTCAAGTCAAGACTAGACAAAGTCTTGAAAAGTGGCCGTTTAGGGACGCAAAACAATTGAGTAGCCATGTGCCCGCTCGATTGCTAGTCAAAAAGTACCCTCTTTGAATGGAGCGTAAGGTCTCCTAGGGTACTCTCTTTCCTTGTAACTCCTTGTAACCTGTTGAACGATTTTTAACATTCTTAGAATTAAGGTATCACAGTGGGGAAAGAATGGTAGAAATGGTAGTGAACTATCTTATTAAAGATTGTAAAGTTGATTTTAGCAAATTCCGCGGACAACTTTACGATAATGCAGCAAATATGTCAGATAAGTACAAAGGCATGCAATAGAAAATTTTGAGAAAAACAAGCATGCCATATATATGCCTTGTGCAGGACATTCTTTGAATCTTATTTATCGTTCTGCAGTAGATTGCTGCTTAGATGCAGTTGTTCAGGAAATGTTCGTTTTCTTTTAATCCTCGAAGTTCATTGCTCCAAAGTATCTATCTGATTCTAGATGGGAAGCTCATGCCAACTCTGTGTCTGCCATAAAAGAGCATTATGAATCACTCATTGAGGCTCTTGACTATTTCAATACTAATGAAAGTGAAAAAGGCGATTCGAGAATACAAGCTGATTGTCTTCTTGCAAAAAGGGAAGAAATAGAATTCGTTATTATGCTATGACTCGTTTTCTGCAAGAGTTTTATAAAGTTAGTAAGACTTCAGGATCCACAAATTATGCTCTGTACATGTAAGAATTTATATACATCACTCCCCGAGCTTGTGATGAATGCGCGTGAAGATTTTGATAAAATTGAAGAAGCCAAAACTATACTGTCTGATGTGGAATATAAATGTACACGGAAAAGGAACAGAAGGAAGAAAAAAATGTTCAACGATGAAGCTACGCCTGGCGCTGATGATGAACTGTCTCCTAGAGACAAATTTATAGTAAAATCTTTTATAACTTAAATAAAAGAGCAACAGTATATAAATATGTTGAAGAGAAATTTTCGTTTCTAGTAAATTTATATTCTTCAGGGGAGCAACTTTGTGATGCAGTAACAGCAATTATTAAATAATGTCCTAACGAGGTTTATATGAACCTGTTAGGTGAGTTAAAACATTTTCAATTTTATATGAAACAAAATTATCCGAAAGATGAACATGTTACCCACAAATTTATATAGCAAATAATTTACAAAGACAAAATTCATCAAGCTTTTCCAACGTAGAAAGTGTAGCGATCTACACCCCTACAAGTGGAAATATTTAATCATAACTGTATATATATATATAGTATTTCAAGAAGGGTTGGTAACCATAATTTAAATTGTGTGATTGGTACGCCCGATCTCTCGAGCGTCTTCAAATAAAATCACATGTTCATTCGTTCACTTTGCTGCTCGGCTCATCGGAATCAGGTCTGTAAATTTTGAATAGTAATTTTTAGCTAAATCTGTCCCGAAAGAATCGCAAATTAATGCGTGGTTCTTCTCTCATTTATAGACCTTCCCAACTCCGTTGTAATCTATTTATACATATAATCTATTTATGTATCCAAATTACAATCTATTTATTTATCCAATTTAAGCCATACAATCTATTTATACATATCAATCTATATTAATATTTACCCAATCCATTAAACTATATAATCTATTTGCTCATATAATCTACTTATCAATCCACATAAATATTTATCATACATTTATAGTATTTACTCATTTAACATTCAACTATAATCTATTTAATATTTGTCAATCCAATTATAATCATATGTGTACTCTAATTCTCATTAACTCGTGCAAAGTTAATTCAACCGCGTAAAATTCAATCCAATCATAAACTGTATAATTTCACTTTTTAATCATAACTGTTTCATTCCATAATATATATTTTTCCTATCTCTTTGTTTTAATACACGTATTCCCACGATGTTGCTGATTTAAGCTTAAGGAAATTTCGTCTGCAAATTCAGACTTCCCGTTAGCAATTAACTTCATTCCCCTTGTATAACAAAAATATAGGTTTGGGGGTTTATTGTGACCAGAGCTATCTAGTGTATTGGCGCAATAACCACCTAACCGCCTATAAAAGCATTTTACGATCATTCTTATGTTTAATGGTTACAAATTGTTCAGGAGAAAGATCTTTTTCACAGCTAAAAAGAATAAAAAATGAACGTCGAACAAACATGTCGCAAGATAGACTGGCTGCACTTAGTCTGTTGTGTATAGAAAGTGACAAGTTACGCTGCACACCCTTCGATGAAATATTAATGATTTTGTAAGAGAAATATCACGGAAATAATGTTTTTTTTAACAGTGATTATTAATAAATACAATTTTATTTAAATATTTGTGATGAATACTTACTAATTGTTAAGGGAATTAATTATCTACGCAACGAATGAAACAAATCACTTTATTAGAAAAAAGAAACATTTTGTTGCTAATATTCTATAATCATTAATAAAGACTAAAAGTGTATAATTATTTTAAATTTGTACCCTAATCTTTTTAGAGACGGGGACTCAAAATTTCATACAGCAGCGGTTTCAGCTGGGAAAAGTCCTGCCATGTCTGTCTTGTACCCTTTCCAGTCGTTTAATGCAGTTCCGTAGGGTTGTAAGCCAGAATTGAATGGCGTATTCAGGGTGTGACCGCACTCAAGAGTTGTCCAAGGCGAGAACAATCTGCTTATTTCGGAAGCTAAAATGTCCCTTTATGTACCCCTAGCATTTTCTAGGCCCTATTTTCCACCTGGAGGCACTGCTTGGGGAATTTTAGGTCACTGCTACTTTACTCGCTAAATCTTTCTCAAGGTCAGCGGTATCTAGTTGTTTGCCTGGCAATAAGTAGTTTTCCCGAGGGTAAACATGGCCGATGTGCATTACCTTGCACTTGTCAAGGTTAAATAGCATCTGCCACCTCTCGGACCACTCACCTATCCTGAGAAGGCTATTTCGCAGGCGTTCCACTCCTCGCGAGCTCACACTACCTCTTAACTTGATATCGTGAGCGAACTTACCAATCGAGCATAGTAGTCCTTCGCCTATGTCATTGATGTAAACTATGAGCAATAAAGCCCCATGGCACCCCGCTACTAATTGGCTCCCATTGCGGGGCTAACCCGTTGATCTTTACTCGTTGCATTCGGCCCAAGGGCAAGTTTTCTATCCATTCGGCTAACTTGCCGGTAATGATGGTGAGTGTTCCTTATTCCTCAACTTTCGGTGTGGTAGCTTATAGAAAGATTTTTAAAGACCAGGTATAAAATATCGACAGCTCGACTACGGTCATACTAACTCAAAATACTATGGAAAAATTCTAGTAGATTAGTGAGATATGAACGGTTCTTGTGAAATCCATGCTGGGAATCTAAAATCAAGTTGTGCGACTCTAAGTTCTGCACTATATATTCTCGTCTTTCCGCACCTCTCCAGTTTCCAATGGCTTGTTGAAAATGGTGGTGAGGTGTTGAGCAACCTCATCGCTAACTTTTCGGAGGACTCTAGGAAGAAAGCCATCCGGACCTGTGGAGTTATAAGGGTTAAGGTTACCTAGTCTGGCTACTACTTTGTTTCTGTCTAAGATTATTTCGCATAGGTCTTTTCCCTCTTCGAGATGAGCCCCCCCGGGGAGAAAAGAGAGTGGGAGAAAAAGGAGAGAAAGAACTACAAAAACAAGGACCAGCAAAGACCCTAAGGTCCGCTCAAGGCCAGTCCGCTTACATACGGTGTTAAACTACTACTATCTAATGTTAATGTAGCATAGTATTATTTTAACTTGCTGTTATTTTAACTATTTCATTTCTGCGGTACACACTTTTCTACATGTGTATCTTTTGACATTGCGAGTTCAGTTATCCCTCAAATGCACGAACACGCTTCTCCAAGGCGTGGTGGCGATAGGACAGTACTCTCTTCTTCCGAAGGCTTCGCCTGCTAGTGATGAAAATATTATACGTATGAGACAGACAGAAAAAGAAAAAGGGAATTCACACTCACTCCATGCCATGCAAGGGGGACGTCGCTGGCATCCTATTATTCCTCACTTCATTTTATTCCTTAACTCATTATGTATGACGTTTTCATCTATGCTCCCATTACGTTATATTTACACTATTGAAGTACTCATCAAGTCGTTTTTAGAATATATTAACTAACGTGCTTTCTACTACACGATGGAGAAGGCTATTTGAATGTTTCACGTTTGCGTGATCTTAAAAGTGAAGTAATTTTAAGATATAGCAGAGTTAAAGCGTTTATTCACTAAGTTGAAACCATTTTGGCGTGTGTTAGCCCTTTCTTCCATCTCGAACAATATTCTGTAATTAATATTAGTAAATCCTTTTAAGATTTTGAATACCTCGCTCAACTGTCCACGTCAAGGGATAGTATGTTTATTGAGCGGAGTCTATCTTCGTACGATTTGTTTTGGATTCCAGGAACTAGTTTAATAGCCATACGGTGCACTCTTTCTAACTGCGTTATATCTTTGGTTAAGTGAGGAGCCCAAAATTGAACCACATATTCGAGGTGTGGGCGCACGAGGGCTTTGTATAGTGGCAAGATTATATCTTTCGATTTAAAGTGAAATTTCGAGCGATATATCCTAGCATTCGTTTCCTTTTTAGCTTATGCGCATTGTTTCGATAGTAAAGATCCTCCGAGATTAAAATCTGCAGATCTTTTTCTAGCAAAACTTTTAGAAAATCTCGAGCTTAGACACCCCTCTGTTGCTATAGAAAGACCACCTACGCTAACATCGTGGACTCGCAGGAGTGCTCAGTTTGGCCAAACTTTTGCAGGAACGCGATGATTTTTTTTCGAGTTGTAGGAGCCCATCTGGCGACTGCCTACTTGGGCATAAGTCGCCGTAGTCATGACAGCTTAGTACTAGGCTACATTTAAATAACTATATAAAACAATGTGATAGAACGAGTTAATTTCAACTCCTATCCCATATTATTAAAAACCACGATGCTGCCCACGTGCATCTTCGATTCGAGGCTTGGAATCTTATCTCAGCTACCGGATGCCAATGTTTAAACAAGGAGGTTATCGTCCCCCCGTTCACCCCCATACGCCGACCTCGCCAGATCGAGTTAGGCTTATGAACAGATAAGGCATTGTTCGCCGGCCCGGCTGTGCGTTCCCTCCAAGCTTTCACTCCATTTTCCCCCACGCCAAGGAGATGTCCTGGCTATTTATATGGAAACTTTACCACTGAGATCAGATTGGAGATCCAGATTTTCGTCGCGAAACATCACCACGACCCTCTCTCCCTTTGTGCGCCAAGGGACCTCGACCTCGAGATTCACCATCACTTGTCCAGAAGGAGGACAATATTCCTTGAGTGCCAAAGGTCCGAGCCTTTCCGACGCCAAGTCCCAAGGCTTCCCCCCCCCCCTGTTGTTCAAGGAGAACAGCATTAGAACAGCCATTGTTCGTTTTGAGCCCTTCGCCAAGAAACGGTTCTCATCCCCCCCTGTTGTTCAAGGAGAACAGCATTAGAACAGCCATTGTTCGTTTTGAGCCCTTCGCCAAGAAACGGTTCTCACCCCCCCCCCTGTTGTTCAAGGAGAACAGCATTAGAACAGCCATTGTTCGTTTTGAGCCCTTCGCCAAGAAACGGTTCTCACCCCCCCTGTTGTTCAAAGGAGAACAACATTAGAACAGCCATTGTTCTTGAGCCCGTAGACAAGAGACGGTTCTCATCCCCCCTTTGTTCAGAAGAGAACAACCTAGAACAGCCATTGTTCTTCAAGCCGTTCGTCGAGAAACGGTTCTCCTTCCCAAGACGCCTCGTCAGGATCCTTTTATCCCCCCCCCCTTCGGCTGGAACTCGCCAGCGGACCGAATATTCCTTCAAGTACCTTCCACTGCACCCTAATGAAAAGTTACGTAAGCCAAACGTCACCTTTTGAGTATTGATCCCTTTTTGTCAATTCTATCCTGTGCTTTAAATTGTTTATCGAACCATCCCATCTCTTTAACTCTATATTTGTTTTACCTTTTTTAATCCCTTAAATCCTTGGATTAGCCCGAGTCTCCACGACCCTTTCCATTCTGTTTATGTCAATATTTTCCGTTTTTGTGTTTTGTTTATAGTTATTATTAATAAAACTCTATTTTATTAATGATAGCAATATTATTATCCTTGAGCTCAGTTCCACTTCTTAAGCATATCGAAGATACATAATATCGGCCGCCAGGCAGTAACGCACTCTAAAGATAATTAAGGAAGTTCCCTCAACGAATAGTGTTATATATGGTATCGTCGGGAGTCATTCTACGACATATATATATATATATATATATATATATATATATATATATATATATATATATATATATATATATATATATATATATATATATATATACTATTTTAATTTGGTGTCAGGTGTGGGGTTTAACGCTATATCTTTGCAAACACTGGTCTCAGTCGAGTAAAGCATAGTGTTATTCGTTAAATTAATAGAATATAGTAGTTCCCTTTTGTTTTAACGATTGCTATTCCCTTTTTTTTTGAAACTCAAGAAGCTGGAGTAGCTCAAGGAACGGTTACAATAATTTGTTTGTTTTTTTGTGATTTTAGTCAGTGGTTATTTAGATTGAGAAACCAAGTACGAATAGGTCAGTGCCCATATTTAGGTAGGCTAATTCTATAGAGGCATAATTCTTGTTGCGAGGAATTTTAGTTGGTTGACTAGTGCGCCCCCAAGTGCAAAGATGACTCAGTTTGAAATCTTTAAAGCGCAAGGAGAGTCCTGTGGACTTTCCGGAAAAGAACTAATTGAGTACATTCAAGAAGAACGTGAAAGAGAAATACAACGAGAAGAAAGAGAAATACAACGAGAAGAAAGAGAAAGAGGGGAACGGATAAGACAAGCTGAGCTTCAGATTGAATTAGCTCGGATTAAAGCAGAAGTTCAAAGAAAAAAGGTAGAAAAAGAAAGAGAAAGAGAGGAACGGGAAAGAGTAATCCAACGAGAAGAACGAGAAGGAAAAATCCAACGAGAAGAACGAGAAAAAGAAATCCAACGAGAAGAAAGAAGGACGGATTCGCGCCCCTTCCCAGGAAAGCTGACAAAGTTTCCGAGCCCCGTAAAACCCCAAAACTTCTTTCCCCAAAACCAACAACGGGACTCCAAACCTCCCGTTAAGACTTCTCCTCCATTTCTCTTCCCGAAGCGACCAACCATATGCTTCACCTGTGGTGTAGAAAACCACATGAGCTGGAATTGCCCCCAAAATTCTAGGCTTAAAAGCGGACCAGCCCACCAAGTTCACCAGATTAATGCAACCCCGGCTCCCCCGGTGGTGCAGACCCAAGCAGAAACTTCTCCCCCTCCGTCAGGCCACCAGGTAAATTTTGTTTTTGGTAAAAGTTCATCGGGAACTTTGAAATATGAGGAGGGCAGCGTGGACAGCTGTCGAGTATTGACTCTCGTCAGGGACACAGGATGTACGTGCTTCATCGTGTCCGACGAACTCCTCCCAGTGGCCTCTAACCACGAAAAATTTGCGGTGGTACATGACCAACTTGGGCGGGCGAACCGATTCCCCGTCGATAGATGTTACCTGCAGTGTCAATATTATAATGGCTGGGCTGAAGTCATTGTAGCACCCATAAAATTCTGTTCCGTACTTATAGGACAGAGCCCCCAAGTAAGTTTCGACCCTGTGTTTCAGGCCGCCCTTCCTCAAGGCCGAGATAAGAAAGAAGCCCAGGAGCCCGTCCCCATCAGAACCCCGATACCGTCCGATTTCTCGGAGACCCCTAACCAGGACTTTAGGACGGCAAAAGAGGAATGTGAATCACTAACACCCTTAGGTGATAAGGCCCCAGACAAGGACACGGAGACTGTCCCTGGACCCCAAGAAATAAAGAACCCCCAACGCGCCCATGGAGATACCTTCGTAGAACTGGACGAAGCATCGGCGCTTGAAGAGGACTGCCCCGCGGAGTCCCTTAAGGTAATCCAGACAGTGTGCATCCAACCTGATGCCGAGTACCCTCCTCCTTTTCTACCAGGCGAGTCTTTGGAACCCTCTGACCTGGATAGTGACGCGCAGCTGACACCACGTCAGAAGAGTCAGCTCCAAGAACTAATTAAATGGAATCACCATTTATCCACCCTATTAGCTCTTTTCGAGCAACTGCGTGAAAATGGCCTCACCATTGGCCCCAGAAAATGCCAGTTTGCCCACGAAACCATCAAATATTTGGGTTTCAAAATAAGACAAAGCAAGTCAGGTCCCCACGAGAACAAGATTAAGGCAATCGCCGACATGCCCCTCCCGATTACAAAGAAGCCATTAAGATCGATCTTAGGATCAGCTTCTCCCTATCAGCGATTTGTTCCGAATTTCGCTGCAATTTCGGCCCCCCTATGCCCCCTTCAGGAAAAGAATTTCTCCGATCGTTTACGTTGGAATGATGTCGCTGTTTCCCATTTTAATCAGCTCAAAAGTAAGTTCATTTCTGCCCCCATTTTTAAGTTGCCCAACCCGGAAAAATCCTTTGGGGTTAAGACCGACGTGATCAACGAGGGCATTGGAGGTGTACTCCTTCAATACGTGGATGACAGAACGAGTCATCCAGTTGCATATGCTAGTCGTCAATTATTACCACGCGGAAAGAGATATGCCACTAGAGAAAAGATAGCTCTATCAATTATCTGGGTCATAGACAAATTCAAGCTGTACTTGATATGTAAAGAATTTCGAATAGGAACCGACCACCGTCCGTTAGCCTACATTAGGAATTTGAGACACTCAAACGGCCGCATCATGCGCTGGAGTTTACTCTTGCAAGAGTATCAGTTTAAAATAAATTAGATAAAAGGTTCCGATAACCAGGTCGCTGACGCCCTCAGTAGAAATGCGTTACCGAATAGCGTAGAATAATTGTATTCATAGGACTAGTATCTCCATGTAGGTATATACCGTCTTGTACGACTTAATTTAAGATTCTTTTGTAATATAATTAATTAATGTATATGTCTGAATTTTGTAACGCTCAATGTCTAATTTTTTGTATGTCTATATATTTGTTCTTATTAATTTACGTATAAATTATTTTTGTCCCGTATGTACTAAGTTTATATCATTTCATTGTTCCATGCCCTTTTTTTTCTTTGATTAAGTTGTATTAAAGGTTATTTTCCCCTGTAATCTAAAGATCAAAATAATCATATGTATTGAGGTAATACTAGTTAGGTGCAGGAAGGTACGGTTGGTACAAGAAAACGAGTTCCCCACAACGGAGCTCTATCGTTGTCCCTTCTCTCTTTTTTTTTCGAAGTGACAACTTCCCCTGGAATGGAGGGGTGTGATAGAACGAGTTAATTTCAACTATCCCATATTATTAAAAACCACGATGCTGCCCACGTGCATCTTCGATTCGAAGCTTGGAATCTTATCTCAGCTACCGGATGCCAATGTTTAAACAAGGAGGTTATCGTCCCCCCGTTCACCCCCATACGCCGACCTCGCCAGATCGAGTTAGGCTTATGAACAGATAAGGCATTGTTCGCCGGCCCGGCTGTGCGTTCCCTCCAAGCTTTCACTCCATTTTCCCCCACGCCAAGGAGATGTCCTGGCTATTTATATGGAAACTTTACCACTAAGATCAGATTGGAGATCCAGATTTTCGTCGCGAAACATCACCACGACCCTCTCTCCCTTTGTGCGCCAAGGGACCTCGACCTCGAGATTCACCATCACTTGTCCAGAAGGAGGACAATATTCCTTGAGTGCCAAAGGTCCGAGCCTTTCCGACGCCAAGTCCCAAGGCTTCCCCCCCCCCCCTGTTGTTCAAGGAGAACAGCATTAGAACAGCCATTGTTCGTTTTGAGCCCTTCGCCAAGAAACGGTTCTCATCCCCCCCTGTTGTTCAAGGAGAACAGCATTAGAACAGCCATTGTTCGTTTTGAGCCCTTCGCCAAGAAACGGTTCTCACCCCCCCCCCCCCCTGTTGTTCAAGGAGAACAGCATTAGAACAGCCATTGTTCGTTTTGAGCCCTTCGCCAAGAAACGGTTCTCACCCCCCCCCCCCCCTGTTGTTCAAGGAGAACAGCATTAGAACAGCCATTGTTCGTTTTGAGCCCTTCGCCAAGAAACGGTTCTCACCCCCCCTGTTGTTCAAAGGAGAACAACATTAGAACAGCCATTGTTCTTGAGCCCGTAGACAAGAGACGGTTCTCATCCCCCCTTTGTTCAGAAGAGAACAACCTAGAACAGCCATTGTTCTTCAAGCCGTTCGTCGAGAAACGGTTCTCCTTCTCAAGACGCCTCGTCAGGATCCTTTTATCCCCCCCCCTTCGGCTGGAACTCGCCAGCGGACCGAATATTCCTTCAAGTACCTTCCACTGCACCCTAATGAAAAGTTACGTAAGCCAAACGTCACCTTTTGAGTATTGATCCCTTTTTGTCAATTCTATCCTGTGCTTTAAATTGTTTATCGAACCATCCCATCTCTTTAACTCTATATTTGTTTTACCTTTTTTAATCCCTTAAATCCTTGGATTAGCCCGAGTCTCCACGACCCTTTCCATTCTGTGTATGTCAATATTTTCCGTTTTTGTGTTTTGTTTATAGTTATTATTAATAAAACTCTATTTTATTAATGATAGCAATATTATTATCCTTGAGCTCAGTTCCACTTCTTAAGCATATCGAAGATACATAATATCGGCCGCCAGACAGTAACGCACTCTAAAGATAATTAAGGAAGTTCCCTCAACGAATAGTGTAATATATGGTATCGTCGGGAGTCATTCTACGACAAACAACAAAAACAACAATAACAATTAAAAAAAAGGAAAGGGGCAACAACCGAGGCACTCGAAGACGACAGAAAGCAACTTGAATCCATCGTGGCAGTCGGGGGTAGGTCCATGGGAACAGTGGCAGCGCAATGACACGTAACTTAAGGTTTCCCTCGACCGTCTCCCATCTCCCTTGCAAAGCAGGCCTCCGGAGAGTTGCACGTATTCCAGCTCTGTAATCGGTATGAGGAAGAGCAAAACGCCGGTCTGGTCGCACAGTCCTCGCGGACTCTTTAGCGGCCTCATTGGCGCGCTCATTCTCCGCCATTCCTACAGGTCCCGGAACACAGGAGAAGATAATCTCGACATCCGATCGGTTCGTCCAAACCGTGGCATCACGGATATAGCAAACCAGGGGATGCAGATATTCCAATGCCCAGAGAGCACTCAGGGCACTTGTGAGTCGCTATAAATCACATTCAGGTCTCCGAACCGGGCCTGTCTCATAATCTCCCGTACCGAGCGGTGTATTGTAACCAGCTCGGCCGTGAAGACAGACGCAGCACCTGGCAGAGACCCGCTGACTTCAAACAGAGGGGATACAGCGGGAAAACCGATTCCTTTTTGAGACGTGGACCCATCCGTATACATTGGCACGGTTCCACCGTGACAAGAAGTGTGCTCCAACAAGGCCGAACGCAATACTCCCGGCACAGTAGAAGCTTTTGGAGCAGAGGCGTAGTGACAAATGGTCAAAAGTGGTACCCTCCAGGGTGGCCTCCTGGGCAGTATAGGGGCCCCACCGGCCCGAGAACCATGCCTAGCTCTCGAAGAAGTTTTCTGGCCCTTAGCCTGAAGGGCTTAGCGCATAAGTGGCGTCTCTCTGTGGCAGTGACACCTTCGGGATCAGCTGCGAATGCAGTGAGAGCTGTTGGGGATTGAGGGAAGCGCTGGGCTCGTGCGTACAGGTGAATAATGCACTGTGCATGGCGCAGAGCAAGTGGCATCTCCCCAGCATCGACAAGTAGGCTCTCAATGTGGGAAGTGCGGAAGGCACCGGTCGCTAGGTAAAGGCCAGTGTGGTTGATCGAGTCCACCTTCCGCAATAAACGCTCGGCTGCGGATGCATAAAACTCTCATCCACGATCGAGGTTCGAACGAACAAAGGATGGATGAAAAAGTAAGGCAGTAGCCCTATCAGCGCTCCAAGCGCTGAACGTAACGGAGAGGAGAATATCAATGGCGCGAGTAAAAGAGACCCCAAAGCTGCGTATATGAGCCTCCCAGGTGAGGCATCGGTCAAATACAAGACCAAGGAAACGTTGTAAGTCCACCACTTCCATGCAAACCCCATTTAGAAACAAGTCCGGGTCGGCGTAGATCCGAGGGCGGTGGCAGAAGTACATCAACTTAGTCTTGGCAAGGAAAAACGAAGGCTGTGCGCTTCGGCATAGCGAGAGACACGGTTCAATGCCTGTTGGAGTTGACGCTCCAGAGTTGGCATCTGGGCCGCGCCAAAAGAGATCGAAAGGTCGTCCACGTAGAGCGTAGCGAGAACATTTTCTGGCAGCACCGAGGTGATGCAGTTGATGTTGAGGGCAAAGAGTGTGACACTGAGGACACTTGCCTGCGGGACACCCTCTTCCTGCTCCATTGGACCGGAGAGGGCTCTCCCCAGCCGTACGTGGAATCGAGGATCTAGCAGAAATTCAGATATAAACATTGGGAGCCATCCGCTCGCTCCCGTCGTGTGGAGAGGCTCCATGATACAGTATTGCCTTGTGATAGCATAAGCCTTCACGCGAACGAAAAGCACTGTGGTGTAGTGCTGTCTACGAAGGAAGACCTCGCAGACGGCATTTTCCAGTCGCAGCATAGCATCCGATGTGGAGGGGAAGTCGAGGAAGCCGCACTGTGCAGAAACCAGATGACCTCCGCTGTCCAGAAAAAATGCTAATTTAACATTTACCAATTACTCCATCAACTTGCATACGCAAGAGGTTAGAGAGTTTTGGCGGAAACCGGCCGAAGTAGAGTAATCTGTCCGTGGTTTGTGAAAAGCGAGCACATTAGCGATTCGCCAGGAATGGTGGGAGATACCCTCAACCAGATCCTGTTGAACAAATCTAACAGAAATACAATGCCTCGCTCTTCCAGGTGTCAATGTATGGCGTACTGGACATCTTTCGGACCAGGGGCGGTGTCCTTGTACACCAAGATAGCGGAATGCAAATCACTCAGAGTAAACCTGTCGTTGAAGTGTTCTGCGTCTCTCGAAGTAAAGTCTAGTCGATGGTCTTCTTCGGCGTCACTACGAGCAGTGAATGATGCCGGAGCAGCATCCAAGGTAGAGAATGCTGAGAAAGCGTTCGCGAAGAATTTTGCCCCGAATTCTTTTGACTCTCTTCAAACCTCTACAAAATGGGTCTTCCCGTTAAGTGAAAACACGTATGCCCGCCAAAAAGAGGAACGAGCGTGCTTCGAAATATACCGAAACCTAGCCCTAGCTCGACAAAATTTACCGACTATGAAATCGTTCGGGTGGCGCTTATAGCGCATTTTGGCATAACGCCCCTGTTTCGTCACACTGGCTGACCACCATAAGAGTCGTTAGCGTGCAAAACGGCCAGACATTCTACGATTAGTAGTTAGGCCCATGGCGATGAGGTTCCCGGAGAAGAACTCAACGGCCTCCTCTACTGACCTAAACTCCTCGACTGAGATAGAGAAACTATTCATTTCCTATAATGCAGACCACCGCGCCTGGGCCAAGCACCATCGGGGCTGGCTCTTGGGCAGCAGTGGCCCAGAAAATGATATTTGAATGGGAAAGTGATCATTACCATGGAGGTTATCGACCTCCCCTCTTACCCATAATGAGGCTGTGCATCCGAAGAGCATATATATATGTAGATCGAGGCAGGAAAAGGGCGCGCTTATCGTGCAGTGATGCCTAAACTCATCCACATTTAGGACACCTATCTCCAGCTCGTCGTAGAGTTGGTAAGGACTTGATCCCGGGGATTAATCGAATAGTCTCCTCAGAGGGTGTGTCTACTGGTCAGATCTCTGAGCGATAGAAAAGGCTTCGGCAAACGTTTTACGACGGTGCGGAGTTCCCCCGTTTCGCCGTCTGCTGACGGTGGAATGTACGCGGAAGTAACAATATACCTCCTATCCAGTTGCAGCTTCAGAGCTACTGCCTGAAAGGAGGAATCTACAGCGAAGTGAAGAACGAATAAATCATGCCGGGTGTAAATCACGCATCCTCCTGCCTGGCCCCTATCCCGTGGTGGTGTGGTCGCAAAACCCTTATACAGCGGCAAAGTGGGCAGGGGCCACGCGCCCTGCATGGTATCCTGCTAAAAGATAGCTAACGGGGAACGGGAGGAGACGAGCATCCGTAGCTCAACCCAGCTGTCCCGGAGTCCGCGGCAATTTCATCGAAGGATCATGCCCTCTAGGTCTAGCTCAGAAGCAACGCCTTCGACGATCCTCTCGAAAAGAAGATCCTTAGAGACCTGGCCGTAAGCTTCCTGGAGGCAGAACTCCGGGCGCTGATGGCGCTGTCGCCTTCGAGGACCTATCGAAGAAGGTTGGGCTCGCCATGCGTCTTTTCCTCCCTCCGCCTTGAAACCTTAGGCGAGTTGGGCGGCTTCGGAGGCTGGGGTGCCTTTTTTTGAGAATCCACCTTTTCCGAGCCACACAGCCTACGACTGTCTGTGGGTAGAGTAGCCGAAGCTCCTTTAGTGTTGTCCTCGTTTCTGGGTTCAGCTTTAGGAATCCCCGGAAGTTGTCCTCACGAGCCATTTCAGGAGAGTTGCCTCCTGTGAGTCTAGCGATTCGGTGGAGGCGCGTGGCCGTTTCGCCTTACGTGTAACTGACTGTCAGAATTGGGGAAGGGAGTGTTGCCTTAGTTTAGCCGGGGCTGAGTGTGAAACCCTTTGTGTCGGCATCTCTTCCAGGGGAGCGGCCGGGGTGGGTACAACCTGCAGAAAGGTTCCGAGTGGGCGATGAAACGACCATGCTGGTAGGCTACGAGGGGCCAGGGCCAAATCCTTACCCTCGTGAAATGAGAGATGATCCTGGGCATGAACGGCCAGGATTTCCTTCTCAAGGAGATACGCATCACATTGCTTCGAAGAATTGGTGTGCGTCTCGCTGTAATTGACACATTTGGCTACACACGATTTGGACTTATCGCGTTCGGCCTTGGAGCAATTTATATAGACTTCGGGTAACCCCGAATTTGTACGTCGACAGGAGCGATTAGTATGGCCGAAGTGGTGACAGTAGTAGCACCTCTGCTGTAGTGGCACGAATGCCTTCACGCGGTACCGATACCACCCGACACACACCAACTCACGGAGCTTGCCACAGTCGAACGTGACGAAGAGTGTAGGGGTGGGTCTCGAAGCCCTTCAATGTTTTCTCATCACATGTTCGACATTAAAGCCCCGAAGGTCGTCCAGCTCTAAGTTGATGTCATCTATGGAGCAGTCCACGAGTTCCCTCGCATAAACTACTTTCACGAATTTCATGGTAGAGTGTGGCTTCACACTCAGAGGCGTGCCATCAAGTGTCCGAAGGGCACTAATCATGGCCGCCTCAGAGGAATCCGAAAATTCGGTAAAAGGCTCCCGCCTGAGAAACGGGTCACTTTTAACTCTCTACCCGTCCGATCAGCTAGAGCTCTCCTCTGAGGAGGGGTCACCTCAGGGACCATGATCATCCCCGCCCCCTGAGGCATCACATATCACATTCGAGGTACCCTTTTTCATAATGTCGGTGAACCAGCATTCGTCGAAGAAAAGAGGTGGGTACGTACAGTGACCCCTTTTAGGCTTGTAGGGATCGAACCAATTAAATAGCCGTGAAAAATTTAAACGGTTCACACATTGAACCTTATAAATGGGAAGACAAACTTCCCGTTTTGTAGTATTTCTCTTTCGTAAATAGGAAGTTAAACTCCCAGTATGCAGTACTATATCATAAGTCGGCTATACATGGCTCCGTACAAAATAGATCTTGTTCTTGACGTACCCGTGGAGAAAAGGTAAAAATCGATGGCGTTTTCTTGATGTGACTCACCCTCTCCATTTTTTCCTTTGCTGGTTGTGAACTTTAAGTCTAAAAATTCAGAAAATGGATTTCAGCCGTGTTTATGTGCAAACGGCTTGAGCGTTAGTAACCATTTAAATATATCATGGCACTGATTGGACAATTATTAAAGTGCTTATATCTAAAAGCTGATTGGTCAATTTGTCAACGCTAAGGCTGTTATTCTAAAAAATAAACCTTAGAGTGACTATTAAATGTATATCAATCCTCATTGGTTGAATTTTTGTACATAGTGTTATGAGAAGATGAAATAACTATTTATATAGGTGTATTTTTATGTAAAAGATAGCCAGAAAATTTATTATTATTCAAGAAGAAAAGTTGTATTTCCTGTTCGCCACTTGTATACACGTCTACGCTCCCGCCTAATAAAAAGTTGAATAATGCTCTAAATTTCCTTTACCTTTAAAGGAAGCAACGATCACTTAACCCAGCCTACAAAACTACAGAGAGGGAATACCTTACCCAGACCCTATAACTGGTGACCCCTCTTCGTCGGACGAAATACGTGATCATATAACAAAATGGATTTGCGAGGTGACGCATCAAGATATCAACAAGCTGCTCATTTTCTTCCGCACCAAGAAGTGAAACTCGCGAACGCCATCTCCATCAGACCTCCTGTTTTTAATGAAGCAGCAGTCTCAGGATGGTTCAAAAATTGTGGAGGCGTAATTTCACATCTCAAGAATACAACGAGAAGAAACGAAATTCTACCATATCTTTGCTGCATTACCTCCCGAGACAGTCGATCCTCTTCAAGCGGCAGTCCTATCATTGGAGGACTACTCTCTCCTTTGGACAGAAGTGCAAAGTGTTAAAAATTAATAATACCATTATATGTAGGGCCTGTAGTGAGGTATTCTCTCTCTTGTAGTTTCGTAGGCTGGGTTGAGTGATCAAACGCTTCCTTATGAGATGAAAGAATATATATATATATATATATATATATATATATATATATATATATATATATATATATATATATATATATATATATATTCTTTATTCCTAGGTATATAGCTGGAATAAGCGTCGAAATGGCGAACAAGAAATCTAACTTTTCTTCTTAAGAAATAATATCTTTTCTAACACTTCTGACTATCTCTGACTATCTTTTATTTGGACTTGGACTTGGATATATTAAGTTGTGAAAGGAAAGATACATACACGCATATAAGATTGCAATATCACTCATGTATGCATATATATATATACATATATATGATAGTAACAGATGGATAGATAGGGATAGATTTCCCTGATGAAAAGGATAGAAGGGTAAAAACAAGACTGTTCTCCCGTGTGCACACAGTTAGAGAAAGTTGTGCATTTGGATATAATCTCTTCTTGTGGGTTGATACCCTGTGGAGACCACTAGTGGTCCCAGGGTGGTTTGGATCTCGATGGCCAGATAGGATTCGTCTAAAGATGGGAGTAGTTTGAACTCAATACCTCTCTTGACTGCGATGGCAGCGTCATCGAAACGTTACTGGCTGTGGTTGTTTGCTATTATGCTATAATTGTAGATCTTCATATTCTTCTGCGTCGTGTCGTTTCTGTGTTCTGATATCAAAACGATATCAGGGTCGCATTGTCTGATTCCTTTTCCGTAAGTCATTCGTTTGTCGTCCTATCTGTTAGTGTTCATTTGTAAGATTTTCAAGTCTTTTGTTAGTCTGTCCATGTTGCCTGTCAATTAGTCGTTCCTTTTGTCGAGTTTCTTTGATGTGGAGGGGATGGCTGGTGGAGATCGGCATTTACCGGATCTCTTTTTATTGAACTCCGAAGTCGTGATGGTAGCAAAGGCGTGGTGGTTGAGTCGGATTATTCCAAGGATGAGAGCTTCTTCGACTACCCTCTCTGAATGTCCTCACTATATTCCCACTTGTAACGGCCGGTGGCCACACCTTCACTTACGTATTTGGCTGTTTTCACCTCAGGGAATGGGGCACTCTCCGTGGTGAATATTTTTAAGTGATTCTTCTGTCGTGGTAGGCATGTTTGCCCTCCTTTGACGATGGGGCAGATCTCATCCTCTGTCGGTTGAGTGATTGTTTGGTGCGGCTACCGTGGCGGTGTTTAGTCCTTAGTTCATTGGCTGATTTTTTCCTCTGAATCTTGTTTGGAGGTTTCAGTTCTTGGGGCTTCAGGATTGCTTTGAGGTTGAGTTTCCGGAGTGGGAACAGCTTCTGTTTGTGTAGTGGCCGGTTGTGGTTGTGGAGGCAGCATCTGAATGCGAAGGACGTCGTCAGAGGGATGGTTCTCCGGGAACCACATCTCGTCCATTCCGTTTTTGTCAGCATCTGATTTAGCTCTTTGTTTAAAGGAGCCTGGCTTAGTAAGGTTTGCTATGTGCGCATAATGAATGCAGCACATGATCTTTGTCGACTGCTAGCTCTCTACCTTAAAGTAGGTGCGTTTAGCTGAGGCCTCGTCGACTGCCGCCTAAGCCATTTTGGCATAGGACCTGTTGGTTTTTGTTTCTTCTTCTTATTTTTTCGTTGTTGTTGTTTTTTGATTGCCCCTTTCTTTACTGGGCATGACATTGCCATCGATCCATCGTCACCGTTGCAGTTAGTGCATCGCTTCTCACTGTTTCTACAGTCACGCCAGATGTGACCAGCTTTACTACATATGGAAGAGACAATTTCGGTTTGTGGGCATGCTCTGGTTGTATGTTCATTGTATTTGTAGCACTTAAAGCATGTTTACACTTCTGTGAACTCCTCTCTTTATATCTGTTCAGGACAGACCCTGACGTGAAAGAGAAGGAGACCGAGTTCTTTAACCTTCTGCACCATTCCTGTATCCTGAAAAATCACCTTGAAAACGTGGGTGTAGTCTCTGAATTTAATAACTTCAGAGACTTTAGCCCACTGGTGATTCCTCTCTATTTGATGGAAGATTTCAGCGCTTAAGTGGTGCCCCACCCAAGAGTCTAGTCTACGGCAAATAACGCTACGATGGGTCTGTATTAGGGTGGGATTTTAGGAATTAAGTTTATAGAACTGAAGACTGTTTCCTTTGGACGAGGCCAAGAGCTCTGCGCCCGTTTCCTTTTGGCATATAGCCGTATACTCGAAAGGGGGTGTCGATGAGTCTGGCGAGAGAGACATCTAGCTCCCCGTAGACTATGGAGAAGACGTCCCCGCGGTCAGGTTTTGACCTTTCGGGGAGAGTTCTGAGACTTATCCGTAAGATGTCTTTAGTCATTTTGTCGTCATTGTCTTTTTGGGGGTGTGTATGAATAGAGGAAGGTCAGAATAACAGAGGAAAAATGAACTTTCCAAAATCCAATTCCACTTTAACTTTTGAAAATGAAGATTCTGATGTCGGTTTACTTGCCTTAATCCATGTTTATGGTGGCACTGGCACTTTAAGTGATGTTTTTTATGCACCACTCTTATTGTTTAACCTTGGAGGAAAAATTACTTTTATTCGTGAAAACTTTCGTAAAAAGAAAAATCTTCAAGAACGTTTGGCACTTTCACTTTCCTTTACCTCCTTTTGCAGAACTAACATACTGAGAGAAACAATTTTAACAAGTAATGATGATGATGTACTCAGATTTTTCGTAGAAGATGAGATAGTAGAAGATATAGTAGGTGAAAAATAAAAGATGGGGGGGAGGGTATTTTGTCTATGTAAGTAGGGCATCGCTTTATTTTTACTTTCTTTCATTTTGCCTTTATTTGTGTTTTTTAACGTCTGTTTATGTTTCTTCATTTGTTTTTAGTGTTCTTCTTGTTGTATTTTGCTTGATCTCTGTTGTTTTAACTTGCAGTTGAAAAAAGGTTTGTAGCATTCAAGACTTTCATACCTTTTTTTTAACGATAATTTCCCTTTTAAAGCTATTTTAGTGTTGTTTGTAATATTTGGTAATCTCATTTTTTTGTGTTTTACTCTAGTGATTTTGATGTGATGCGTTGTGATATTTCTATGTGTATATTGGTGTAATTTCTTCTTGTGAACAAAGTTTTGTGCTCGAGAACCGGCTTCGGTGTGAGGCTTTCGCCAGTAGCCACGCAGGTATATTTAGCCTGCCGCCTTTCCCATGCAGTTCTGGTATGACACCATTCGTTAAAGTGGACCAAATCTTTTTGCCCAGTTTCTGGGTGACGACATTGATGGGCTCCAACCGTTTCCTCCTATGCAAAACGCTTTGCCTAATTTGGTCACGTCTCCTTGCTTTGTTAATTAGCAAGGAGGCAGTGTTCTGGATACGTTGGAGCCTTTTCATCAAGGTTTTATTAGCCGCCTGGGAAACCACTGCGGGGTAGATCAGCATAGTCTCGACATACATCATATATATTTTCCTGATGTTGGCCGAGCTAAGATCTCTAAACCTGTAGAGCTTGGAGATTTCTCTCCTTGCCAGGTTCCGCCTCTCCGTGGGGTGTCTCGAGTATCCATGGCGGAGTAGGCATATCTCCTCCCTTCTATGATGATGGGCCATGTCAACTCGCGGTTCAACGGGACAATTTTGAATTTATCCCTGTTGGTCCTGATTTTCCATCGTCTCTCGAATTGGATGATGTTTTTGATTTCCGCTATCATGCGAGCCGCCTGCGCCCTTGCTTTCCTCTCCGGGCACGGGACAATTTGTGTGATGTCATCTGCGAATTGCAGATACATCGTGTCCCTGTGCACCGGAGTTAGGGGGTCGATTGTGAAGACCAAGTAAAGCAGAGGACTCAGGCAGCTTTGCTGAGGAACTCCCGCCTTTAATTCGAATTCGGGGCCTCTGTGCCCTTCAATCATAAGACACAGCCTTCCGTCCATAATGAAGTCACAGAGGATCCTTTCCAGGATTGGGTCTAGCTGGAGGTTTAGGATCTTGTATTGAAGTCCTTCCAGCCAGACTTTATCGAAGGCCTTTTGCACGTCCCTCAACACAATGTCTACAGAGCCTGTTCGCTTAGGAGTATGCTACTTTCTCAGTTAGGAGCGCCAGGGCGGTGTCTGTGCCTCTTTTTTGCAGAACCCATGCTGTTGTGGGTTGTACGCTCCTAACTCGCTCAATTGAGCTTGTAGCCTATTCGCTAAAATCTTTTCAAAGATTTTACCCTGTATCTCAAGAAGAGAGATCGAGCGATAGTTTGCCACCTGGTCTGGGGGCTTGTTCCCCTTTGGAATAAAGATGATTTTGGCCATCTTGTATCCATCAGGGAAATTGCCTGTATTGAAGGCGGCGTTCATTGTGTTCGCCAATTCCTAAATAATTTGCCTTGGGGCATTTACAAGGTTGTTTTTCGTAATCCCAGACCAGCCTGGAGCCCGCTGTTTGAAGGACCTTATGATGTTCAAGGTCTTTTCGACAGTTATTGGGCATCCGTGGTCAACCATCACTCTTTCCTGAGATACTTGCGGATGGGGGTCGGATCTATGTATCATTGTGCCGAGGTCGTCGGGCAGTTGGGCTTCGAAGTCCTGGTCGAAGTTGTTGTTCTCCTCCGGTGATATAGCGAAAATCTCTTGCCAGTGTGATCTAAATCTTCTTTCGAGAGACTCTGGGTCCTCTCTGATGTCGTCTCCTTCTTTGATTTGGCTTCTGGGTCTGGGAGGCAATCCCCTAATTCTTCGAATATTATTCCAAAATTTTACAGGATTGCTCCCCCTGTCCAGTCTCCCAATGATGTCATCCCATATTGTTCTTTGTTTTTCTGTTATGATGTCTTTCAGTTCCACGCTTAGATGCCTCATTCTGGCCGTCCTTTCCCTATTGGTTCCTGTCCTGCCGATCTCATCATAGATTACTCTACGTTCTCGGGCGATTTCTCTCATCTCGTCCACCCACACAGGTTGTGGGAGCATTTTATAGGAGATTCTGGGAACACATCTCTCGTCAGCTTGAATGAGGAGATCTGTGATCTTGTTAATCTCCTCATCAATCTCTTCGAGATTAGCGCCTCCCAGATCAGTTGGTTGGTATGTACTGAGTATCTCTCTATATAGCTCCCAGTCAGCTTTCGCATAACTTTTCCTAAGTGGAACGGGCTTGATTATTGGTGCAAGCGAGATAGTAGTGAGAATCGGGATGTGATCGCTCGTTACTACTGGTCCGGGCTCATTGACGATTGTGAGGGAATTCCACGTGGAATCTCTTGTTCAAAACGGAACTTCCATGCGCTGTAGAAGGCTCGGTTATGCTTAAATTGGTAAGCCTACCCCCCCCCCCCTCATTCATTCCACAAGCGGTAACCTCGAACCGCGTCCACCACGATTCACCTTTACACGGGCTAGAATAGCCTCTGCAAGAAGATTCGAAGCCATTCGAGAGTAGAGCTGTTTCCCGCTCCCCCCCCCCCGGGGGGGGAGGAAGAGCCTCGGACATAAATAGTGCTTGACTCCCAGGAGGAGACACAGAGTTGAGAAGTCTCGCCCAGACCCCAAGAAAATTCCTCTAGTTCCAAGTTAGGTGCTAACAACAAAGCAAAGTGACAGCTGAACTATTTTTGTGTATTGGAATTAGCCCCAGTCAGTGAGGTAATTCTATTTAATGATCGCTACCGAGTGATTTTTCCGACTTCTCTCGTCAACTCCTGTCGAAGCCCTCTTCGTTCGCCCCTCGTTTTCGGGTGGCCGAAATACTCTCCCCTGGACCAGACGTTACCCCCCCCCCCCCTGCCCTTTTTGGAGAACCGTCATCACTTTAACATCCCGCTCAGAAGCTTTGAGCGGCCTCGTCTCACGTGCAAAAGACATCCGTGAAGCCTTACCCTGACGTCTCACCCCGAATATTCTGTAAGCCAACCCCTCTCTCCCCCTCCAGTAACCCATTTGCGTTAATTCTCCCCATTTGAATATTCTCCTCCCGTAACACCTTAAGTTTTAACTTCATAGTCTGATTCTTAACTACAATTCTTTCCCCTTCATCCATCTGATGTAATTTTTGCCCATCATTTCTCTCATTATTTTTATGTATATAAAATTATATTTTTGTACATGCCTCTTTAAATAACCTTGAGCTTTGCCATTGCCCATAATATACCTGACCTCGTTGAACTCTTATCTAGTTGTTTCGCTCGTCAAAACTCGTGGCGTTCTGTCCCTTTTGTCGGTTCGCTTTGAAGTTATCGGTCCCTCCCCTCATAAATATAATATGGTATTGATATAATATAATGTCTTATCACGACAACGATGTTGAAGGGGAAGTTTTTTGATGTCAACACAATGTCTGGTTTTGTTGCCGAACGTTGTGTTAAGAAGGTCGGGGAAATCTGGCCCGGTCCTCTGGAGTCTGTCTCATTCGAGTAGCAGCTCCAAGTTTATTCCCCTTTGGTCGGTGCTTCCGTAGCCTGATGCACGGCATCTGGCATTAAGATCACCGCCAAGCAATGTCAGTTTCCCGCGCCCGAAGAGGTTGTAAAAATTAGGGATCGGCAGGTAATCTCGTCGTGGAGGTTGATAGGCCGCCGCTACGGTCAGGTCTCCAACCAGGGTAGGTATTGCTACTGCCACGAATGATTCATCTACACTTGGAAGTGTTTTGTAAGTTATGATGTTCCGGATCGCGATGGCAGCGCCATCGAAACGTTCCTGTGTGTGGTTTTTGTTTATGACTGTGTAATTGGGTATCTTGATGCTGTTCTTGTTTGAGTTAACCTTGTGCTCGGTGATGAGGATTAGGTCGGGATCCACTTTACGAAATATGTTTCCGTAAGGAATGTGTTCCCCTACCCAACCATCAACGTTAACTGTGAGAATTTTAAGTATGTTGTTATTATTTTCCATGTTTGTATTCTGTAGTGTTTGTGTGTGTTGGTTTGTTCTGTCAGTGGCTTTCGTTGTGGTAGTATTTCCCGTTCCGAATTCTTCTGAACTCTGCCTCGCTTACGGCGAGGCATGAGTCCTTATATAGCTTGATTTTGGCCTCCATGAGCGCTGCAACTACCATCGCTTCTCGGTCTGGGGAGTCATAAGACCATTTTAGTAGCCCCGCTTTCACTCCTTCTATTATCTCCTCCACCTTGAGGTCTTTTGGGAAGGAGGTTTCAGACGTTCTGAAGAACTTGATGTTCAGTTCCTCTCCATCGAACTCCTTAATTTTCTTTGGGTTTCTGCCTCTTTTAGGAGGTTGAGAGACCTCCCGTTCGTCCTCTGATGACGAAGCCGAACCTAGGAGATTTCCTTCAGCCTGCTATATAAGTCTGGCTGCTCTCTCCGCACTCTCTTCCCTTTTCTTCCTTGCTTCTAGTCTTGGATCTTTGTTAGGTGACCTATGTGGGGCAAGTTTTTGTTCTATTTTGTTGATACTACCCTCTCTTTCTCCTCGGTTTTCCGTGGGAAGGGGGTCGCAGGTGCCTCTTTCTCTGCTCCAATCTGCACTTGTAGGACTTCCCCTGAAGGGGGGTTCTCCGGGAACCACATCTCTGCCAAGCCATTGTGTTTCAGCATGTTGTTGACCTCTCTGGCGAAGCAGCCTGGGCTGGTCAGATTCCTTACATGCGCATAGAGAATGCACGTAAGGATTTTTGTGGCGTTCTTGTCGTCTTTGTCAACTTTGATGAAGGTTCTCGGAGCTTGGTTGTTTGAGATGTTTGCCTAGGGGGTGGTTTTAGCCCCCTGGGCATAGGAGGTATTTGCCCTCCTAATATCTTCCGCCCTCTTTGTTTCCGTCTTTTTCCAAATTATTTCCTTCTTTTGGGGGCAAGACATCGCCATTGCCCCATGTCTTTGGCTGCAATTTGGGCACTTTTCCTCCTTGGCCGGGCATTCGCTCCAGCCGTGTCCCTTTAGGCTTCATCTGGAACAAGTTAGTTCCTGTTCTTTGTAGTCCTTCATGGCGTGATGCTCCAAACGGTAGCAATTAAAGCAGATCTGCACGGGGGTGTACTCCTCGCGCTCGACCTGCTCACCACTAATTTTGACGTTAAAGAGAAGCAGCCCTCTCTTTTTCGCCTTGGACGCCATTTCTGTATCTGTGAAAACAACCTTAAAGACATGGGTGTATTCCGTATTGTCTCTTTCATTGCGAAATTTTATGATCTCGGCTACTTTCGGCCACTTTTGGTTGTTTTCGATTTCCTCCTTTATTTCCTCGTTTGTGTGCTGGCCGACCCATGGGTCCAGCCTTCTGCACACAAAAAACCTGTGCGCCTGGATTTGAGGAGGCGTGGTCGGTTGGAGGTTTATTTCCTTAAGGTGCTTTACTTCTTCTTCTTTTGTCAGCGCTTCGATGTCTCTCTCGCGCTCGCACACTGCGACGTAACCAACTGTTATGTTGATCAGCCTTAGTACTGCAACATTTAGCTTACCGAACAGAGTCTTGTAGACTGTGCCCTTGTCCGGTTTCTCATGGCCGCTTATACACCTGGGTCGTCATTTTTTCGGGTGCCTCCCCTTGGAGAGGGGGCACACTTTATCCTCTTGTATTTGGCCTTTTTCACTGTTTCGGGACTCACAATTATTTATTTTATGGGTGTTTATAGTTCCTTTTACTTGAAAAGATACGTTTTCTGCCTTTTGGGGAGAAGAGGGCCCCCCTCGATAAACCGCCGCGTAGATGAAAGATGGATGATGTGAATCCGGGTGGGATCCTCTCGGGGGTGTGATTGTATTTCGGACTTATTGAGAACGCCGCCTCCCCGAGGGTGTTTTAATCGCGACTGCTCCCCAACATACCATAGAGACAACCGGTTGTATGTCCCTCTATGGTCCTGGAAGGGGCCTTCACCGTAATGGGCAGCGAAAGTTGCAGTTTGTCCCTTGTCCGGAATATTTCTGACATAGTTCTCGGCTGAGCGTTAATCCTCAAACCAGCTTCCTCCAAAGCCCCCAATTATGCCAATGCAACTGCTCGGCATAGTTGGGACGAAACATGAATGGCAAACCCCTCTCACATCGGACGGCCGTTCACGAAGGTGGGCAGGGCCGGGGACTTAAGCAGTCATCTGCTTAAGTGGGGCCGCTAAAAAGAAAGATGAATATTAGTGAGATGGTGAGTGGTGATGAAAAAAATGAGTTTTATTTCTCTTTTGGAAGTTTTCGGAGGCGTTTGGGAAATTTTGCCCCAAACTTTCCTCCTTCGCCGGTTCTGAGATCGCTGTCGGATATGTATAAAACCAAGAATTCTTCGCCGTCTTTTACAAGTAAATCTTAGCAGTCGACTATCTTTTACACAAATATACACCTCTATAAATAGTTATTTCATCTACACTTAACACTACAACAATTCAACCAATGAAGTTTCATATACATTTGGACTTTGGACTTTGGACATAATAGGTAGTGAAATATAGGTAGAGT
Organism: Ceratothoa steindachneri; assembly: GCA_963969495.1. Lineage (NCBI taxonomy): Eukaryota > Metazoa > Arthropoda > Malacostraca > Isopoda > Cymothoidae > Ceratothoa > Ceratothoa steindachneri. The sequence continues at coordinate 5,497,503 of OZ018333.1, read as the reverse complement.
TAGAGAGAGAAAAGTAAGAGAGTAAAGTGGTTAAAGAGTGAATTTAAAGAATAGATGATGTGTGGAAGACAGAATAAAAAGGTCCCTGGTGAAAGGGTAGCTCTGTTTTTGTGTTAGTTTTTTGGTGTTTTTTTTTTATTTTTTAATAAACTATTATTTTATAGTTTATTTAATTAAATTAACCAGGTTAATTTAATTATTAGCTTTTCATCTTCATGATGATCTTTGGCATTCAAGCCTTTATTTGAGACGGGGTTTTTAATCCCGCTGTGGTTATTTGAACAGATATTTTTCTAAATGTTAATTTGAGTTTGAAATTTTTATTAAAGTGAATTTGGGCTTTGGATATAATATGAAGGTAATTTTTACTAATAAAAAACTTGCGCATTACACTAGTCGATTCTGTACTGTGTATTTGGGAGTCACGTCACCGTCAGACTGTAATTTGTTGCTTTTAAATGGTCTTATTTGTCGGTCGGCTTCGATGTCTAGGTGTGTACGAGAGAATTCAGGGGTCAAGCAGGCACCAATGGCTTGCCATATCCTCTTCGCTCTCTCGTGGAGCGCCACGTTGATTGGAGATAATCCAACCGAGTCGTGGAGCTTCCTCTGTCGTTTATGTTCTCTTCTTCGGGTGTTTGTAATAAGTAAAACCGCCTTATTCTGGATGACTTGTAGTTTCGCAATGTGGATCTTGGCGCTCGCTTTCAACGGCACCGGGGGGTATAAGAGTCTCGAGCGAATGCACGCATTGAATATCTTGAGTTTATTTGAGCGATTTAGGTCATGGAACCTATAAAACTCCCTCAAATCTCTCTTGCTATTCGCGACTGTTCGTTCGATATGACACTTGTAGCCCCTTGTTGTGATTTTGAGCCCCAGAACCGTCCCTTCTAGGCAGTATGGGATTCGCTCCCCTTCTACCCGTATATCGTTAAAGGTCTTGCGAAACATGGGAATTATTTTGAATTTGGGGGCATTGGCTGATATCTTCCATTTCCTCTCGAAAGAGTTGATGTTAGAAATCTCCCTAGCCGTATTTCTCGCCATAAATTCCCTGTGAACGTAAGCGGCTGTACAAATTTGCGATATATCGTCAGCGAACTAAACGTATATCATACCTTCGGATAGAGGTTGTGGTAGGTCACGTGTATATATGTTGTATAGAAGCAGACTGAGACAGCCCCCTTGTGGGACCCCTGCTTCGAGCTCGAATTCGGGGCCGTGGTATCCTCTGATATGTATATATGCTCTCCTCTCCATTATGTAGTCGCATAAAATCCTCTCAAGAATGGGGTCGAGGCCTACTTGAAGGATCTTAAATTGTAGTCCTCTCTTCCAAACCTTATCGAAAGCTTTTTTGACATCGCGGAGCACCAGGTCAGCATGCCTTTTGTCTGCCTTAATCTTAGCGAGCTTTTCGGTGATAACGGCTAGTGCCGTATCAGTCGATTAGAGTTGACTCTGTTGGCTAATATCTTCTCGAAGACTTTGCCAGAAAATTCTAGGAAAGATATCGGCCGAAAGCTGGCAGGGCAGTCCAGGAGCTTTCCCGATTTGGGAATGAAAATCATCTTGGCCACTTTCCACTAATCGGGAAAGTAGCCCGTGTTCAGAGCGGCATTCATGATGTTAAGCAGCCCACTCCAAACATTAGGCGGGGCCTTGATGAAGTTCTCCCTGGTCAGCCCCATGGTACCCGGTGCTCTTTGACGAAAGGATTTTAGAGCGACGGAGAGTTCTAGGGCAGTTATTTTACTACCATAGCCCCCCATCACTCTTTCCTGCGACACACAATGATAAGGGGAGGTTTTGTGTATTTGTGTGTTTAATTGTTGGATTATGTCAGTCTTGAATTCAAGGTCGTATTGTCATTTTCTTCTCGGGTAATTGTGAAGATTCAGGTCCAAAAAATCCTAAACATTTCCTCAACATCTCTTCAGGCTTGTCAATTTCTATACCGTCGTTTATAAGCGTGATTCTTTTTTGGGAAGGTCTTCCTTTTAACCGTTTGACGGTTTGCCAGAAGTTATGTGAGTCTCTTTCAATGTCGAGTCTTTCTATTAGTCTGTCCCATGTGAGTGTCAGTTGGTCCGTAATTAGTGTCTGGAGTTCGTCTTTAATCTGTCTTAGTCTTCTGTGGGCATTGTGGTTGGGGCCTATCAGCGCTACTACATTGGACAGGTCCTTATATTCCTGGGCCAGGGCTTTCATGGGAGGGGTCCAATAGGGAGCTGGAAGGGTTTTATACTTGATATATGGAATACTATTTTCATCGGCTTTAATTAGGAGGTCAGTGATTTTATCCAGCTCTTTATCTATCTCTTCTAAATTGGCATCGAGTAAAGGGTCTGGGATAAAATTTAGAAGGTAATTTCTGTAGCTTTTCCAGTTCGCCTGCTTGTAGCTTTTGCGTTCTGGGATTGCAATTTGAATGGGATTTACACCAACTGTAATTTTAATAGCCTGGTGGTCGCTCGGATTGATGGGCCCCGGTTCAATGTAGTAGTTATATGGAAACCTGATACTGGATAGAACAATATCAGGTTTCGTTGCTGCTTTTCCTGCAATGTATGTCGGGAATTCTTGTCCGATTCTTGTCACGTATTGTCTGTCAAGTAATACTTCGATATTTCTGCCTGCATTGTTGTAGGAGGTATACCTCGCCGCTGCACACCTTGCATTCAGATCTCCAGCAAAGATTATTTTTTCTTATGGCTGAAAATCTGTAGAAGGTTGTGCATGGGTACATAGCCGCGTCTTGGGGGTTGGTACCCCGTGGCCACGATTAGCCCCCCTCCCCCCCGGGTAGTGCCTACCTCAATGGCAAGGTAAGATTCATCTAAGTCGGGTAGTTTTTTGTATTTTAGTCCTTTTTTGATGTCTATTGCGCAGCCGTCATACCGTTCCTGGCTATGATTTTTACTAATGACGTCGAATTGAAATATTTTTAACTCTTTTTAAGCGGTCATTCCGTGTTCGGAGATAAGTACAATGTTAGGGTCACTTTGTCGCAAAATATGCCATAGATGGAACCTTTTCCGTCCCATCTATCGACATTCATTTGTAAAATCGTAAGTCTGTTGGTCATTTTGTGTAATGTTGGGTCTTTTAGTGTGTGGGATTAAAGTGGACGCTTATTCGCGATCCAGTTTAGCCCCATGAGGTGTACTGGGTGGGGTACGCTCCCTACCGTTTCGTTTTTTCCTGAATTCTGTGTCGGTGATTGTGTGAAAGCAGTTGGTGGTCAATTTAATCATGTTTTGGGCGAGTGCCTCCTCAACCTGCCGTTTCGGAACCTCATCTGAGCATTCCCACTTGTATCTTCCGGTCCTAAGACCCTCCGATACTTCGCGGGAATCGATTTCGGTTGGGAAGGGCGCCGATTCGGGGGCATATAGGTTAAGATTGGAGCCTCTCGCATGATATTTTAGTTGGTGCTCCCTGCCTCGATATGAGGAGGTTGACCTGAGATCACGTGTTTCTGAGGTATTTATCGACCTTGGAGACCTCGTCTCTTTTGGTCGCACTGATTCCTTGTTAGGTGTCTTGGTTTGTGTTTGTGTTTGTGGTGTATCGGTTTTATTTTGGGGGGGGTGTAAGTGGCGCTTGTTTTTCTGTTTGAGTTGTTTGTTTGGCTTTGTTCAGACGTGGGTCACGTGTGGTGGCTGTGTTTTGGGGTGCGGGTACCTTTTGGCACGTTCCCGGGGCACTGAGGGGCTTCGCTTATTCGCATAACCTCCTCTGAAGGAGGGTTGTGGGGAACCACATCTCCTGCAGGCCGTTCTTTACGGGCATGTGGTTGACCTCGGTGGCAAAAGTACCTGGGCAAGTAATGTTTGCTATGTGTGCATAATAAATGCAACACATAATTTTGGTGGAGTGCTCATTTTCGATAAGGAGAAAAGTCTTTTGGTTGTTCGTCTCGGCAATCGCGGCTTTGGCTACTTTTGCATAGGTCGAATTTGCCTTCTTTTCCTCCGTTTCACGTCGTAGCTGCGTTTGTTTCTGTATCTCGTTTTTCCTGATCGGACATGCCATGGACATAGTCCGGCGGGGGTGTTCACAGTTGAGACACTTTGGAGAGGTACTCTTACAGTCGCGCCAAAAATGGTTGCGACCGGCACAAATCGAGCATATCGTAAGGTCTTTTTCAGGGCAGCTTGAAGTGGTGTGTTTGCAGTACTTGTAGCAACGAAAGCACATTTGCAAGTCGACAAACTCTTCCCTTTCAATCTGCTCTGGGCAGACTCTTACGCTAAAAATAAGTAGTCCAAGATTCTTTGCCTTTTGAGCCATTGCCGTATCCTCGAAAACGACCTTGAAGACGTGCGTGTAGGTTTTGAACTTAATAACCTCCGCTACTTTTGACCAAGGGTGGTTCCTTGCAACTTCATTCTTTATGTCTTCTGCCGAGTGGCTCCGGGCCCGGGAGTCGAGGTGCCTGCAGATAACACTGCGGTCTGTTTTTATTTGAGGGGGTGTGTGGGGTTTTAGGTTAACCGTCTTCAGGCATTCAACTGCTTTGCTTGAGGTCAAGGCTTCACAATCGGCCTCCCTCGCACAAATAGCAGAGTATCCATTCTGAATATCTATTAGTCTTACCATTGTAATTTTCAAGTTTCTATATATTTGTTCGAATACCTTGCCTCTGTCCGGTTTCGGGCCCTCCGAGAGGACCCGAAGAATGATGCGAAGCGTCTCCCTCATTTTTCCTGCATCTTACCGTACACTAGATGGTCAATATTCATAAAATCGGTTATATGTATAAGGAAATGTGGTGAGAGAGAGAGAGAGGAAGAGAACAAAGGGCCAATGTCCAAGTAAAAAACACTTTACCTCAATATTTTCCTTGCATCTGGAGATTGCGAGTGAGCCAGAAATCTTGAGACACTTATAGATAGACATATCATGACAAGAATTGGACCAGACTTCCCCACATACATCACACACAGATCAGCCTCCAAACCAGATATAGTACTCACCAGCAAGATGTTCCCATACAATTACTTCATTAAGCCGGGTTTCCCTATTCCCAGCGACCACCAGGCTATCCTTATTAAAGTTTCAACCTCCTCCACTCAAATCCCTATCCCAGAACGAAAGAGCTACGCTCGAGGCAACTTGGATAAGTATAAACAACTCCTCGAAAGTTACAACCCTGAACCCTTAATTAATGACACCCTAGAAGAAATAGACGAGGAGTTGGATAAAATTAATGAAAAGTATATTAAAAGCCGAAAAGGAAGCCGTTTCCTGAGTTAAATATAAAACTCTTCCTGCCCCCTCATGGACCCCTAGAATGAAATCCCTCGCGAGGGAATATAGGGAACGGATTAATGAAGTGAACCTCACTGGCCCCGACATCAACACACACAGACAAACACGACACATTCGTGACGAACTAATGACTCTTATTAGGGACCAACAGAATGAACTTTGGAATAATTTAATTGACAGACTGAACATAGAAACCGACTCACGTACATTCTGGCAGACTATTAAACGAATAAAAGGCGGACAACCACTAAAGACTATTAAACTCAGACGTGATGATACTGAAATTACTGACGTGGGAAGAATCGAGGAGAAATTCAGACTCTTTTGGGCATCTATATTTAAGATATCCCCGGAAGAGAATGATGACTTCGAAGACGGAATTATTAACGACCTGAATGATCAGATACACAGAACGCATCCTCACCATTGCGTGTCACAAGAGAGGGAAATGGAGGGACTCGGCGGTAGAATTACCTCCGAGGAGCTCTCAAAAACCTTAAAGTCCTTTCGACCGCGAGCACCGGGTCGTTCAGGTCTGACAAAGGAGAATTGTATTCGAGCCCCGCCTAACATCTTATTGGGGCTCATGAATACCATAAGCGTGTGCCTGGATGATGGTTACTTCCCTGACCACTGGAAGGTAGCGAAAATTATATTCATTCCTAAAGCCGGTAAGCCACCGGACAGTCCAGCTAACTTCAGGCCATATCTCTCTTAGAATTTTCAGGGAAAGTCTTGGAGAAGATATTGGCCAACAGGGTAAATACGTTCCTCGAGAATAATAATTCTCACAACAATCAGCAGCATGGCTTCCGAGTGAAGCGAGGAACGGACACGGCGCTAGCCGTGATTACCGAGAAGTTAGCAAAAGTAAAATCTGAGAGACGCCACGCAAATCTGGTGCTACGCGACGTCAAAAAGGCCTTTGACAAAGTATGGAGGAGAGGCCTACAATATAAAATCCTACAACTGGGCCTCAATCCCATACTTGAAAGGATCCTTTGTGATTACGTAATGGAGAGGAGGGCATTCCTGAGTATCAAAGGTTATAATGGCCCTGAGTTCGAGCTCGAGGCGGGGGTGCCTCAAGGCGGGTGCATAAGTCCCCTGCTCTACAACATTTACACCATTGATATTCTCCGACCTCTGACAGAAGGTTCCTTGTACGTCGAATTTGCGGACGACATAACAATGATATGTACGACGCCTTATCAGAATGCGAATTTCATGGCACAGAGTATGGCGGTGGAAATCGAAAACATCAACTCTTTCGAGAAAAGATGGAAGATATCCACCAATGCCCCAAAGTTCCGTGTAATCACACTATTCCGACGGAAACTGGCAGACATCCGTGTGAGGGGGTGCACGCATCCCATACCGCACGGAGGGCACGGTTCTGGGACTGCGTATCACGATTGGTGGGTATGGGAGTCATGTAGCAAAAACTACAGCGAATGCACGGAGGGACTTGGGTGGATTTTTCAAATTCATAAACCTGAGCACCTCAAACAAACTTAAAATCTACAACGCGTGCATTCTCAAAACTCCTGTATCCCCCGGTCCCTATAAACGCAGTTTCCAAGACCCACGTCCTTAAACTGCAAAGGGTCCAGAATAAGGCAGTCTACACCATAACAGGAACCCGAAGGAGAGAGATGAGAAGACAGAGTGAACTCCATGGTGAATTTGGGATGACCCCTATAAACGTGGAGCTTCAACTGAGAGCAACTAAGATCTGGGACAAGGTGCGCCGGCACCTCCCCCCCGAGTTTGTATTCGAGCATATAGACTTTGGCAACATAGGACGAGCAATACCATTTAAAAGTAGCAGACTTCTGATTGAGAATGACGTCGACCCAAGGTTAACTTAAAAACCCCCACTTCACAACACAAATGGAAAACAAAGCCATGCGAAATTAATCACTATATTAGCAATTGCTAATATTTTCTTTTTTTTACTAAAAACTTCCCCAAAATTTTGTGCAAAAAACTCGCCAATAAATTAAAGAAACAAAACAAAACAAAATAAACATCAAAGTCTGGGTGTAAACTACCCGGACAAGAAGATGCAAATCTACAACTAGCCAAGTAGAGACCAAAAACACCTGCTACTACAAAGGCTTGAATGCCTAGTGCATAAACTGATAATATATATAAATATATTTATCACAAAAATATAGCCAAAATGCAAAGAAAGCCAGAGATGCCCTTTCACCAGGGATCTGTCTTACATACTTCTTTTCATTTTCGCTTTCCTATAAATTTCCCCATTTTCCCCAACATTTCTCCTACTAAAACCCTCTTTTACTATATTCCTCACTATATATATCCAATGTCCAATGTACGTTTGCACATGAACACGGCTGAAATCAATCTTCCGAATGACAGGATAGAAAAATTGGTGGACTACAGGACAATATCCCTCCTTGAGTTTGAAGGCAAAGTCTACGAGAAGCTTCTAGCCAACAAGCTACAAGATCAGCTGACCGAGCTGGAAGCTCACAACCCTCAGCAGCACGGGTTTTGCAGGAGGCTGATACAGCCCTTGCCCTCTTAACCGAAAAGCTAGCCCGCTGTAAAGCTGAAGGGAAGTACGTAGACGTGGTGTTGCGTGATGTACAGAAGGCCTTCGATAAGGTTTGGCTAAGAGGTCTACAATTCAAGATCTTAGGCCTCCAGCTAAACCCTGTCCTGGAAAGGGTCCTCTGTTATTACATCATGGAGAGAAAGGCTCAAATCTCGATCGAGGGCAACAGAGGACCCATATTCGAACTAGAGGCGGGGGTTCCACAAGGTAGCTGTCTAAGTCCGCTGCTGCACCTTGTCTACACTTTGGACTTACCCGCTCCAGTCAGGGAAGATGTGATGTATCTGCAGTTTGCAGATGACATCACTCAAATCATCCCCAGTTCCTATAGGAACGCTAGAGTTCAAGCAAGGGAGACAGCTACCGAAATCGATAACATTAACCGATTCGAAAGAAAGTGGAAAATTAAAACAAACCGCCGAAAGTTTCAGATCCTCCCAATGAACCGCTGAAAAAGAGACGACGTCATCGTCAGGGACGAACTTTACCCGTACTACAACGGGAGTAAAGTCCTGGGTCTGCGCCTCACCTCAAAGAGGTATAAGGCGCACATCAACAGCCGAATCTCCCTAGCCAAGAGAGAACTGGGAAATTTGTAGGATTTCAAAAATATCAGCGCCAAGAACATCAGAAAACTGTATAATATCCTGGTGCGACGAGTACTGGTGTACCAAGCAGTGGTTATGCAGGCAGCTAGCTCAACCTCTCTTAAATTTATGCAGAGAGTCCAGAACAAGGCTACCCTGCTTATAACCGGCGCGAGCAGATTGGACTATATTCGGCAGACGGAACTGTACGCAAGAGCAGGACTCGATCCACTGAATATATTCTTCCAGAGGCTAGGGAGAAAGACCTGGGAAAAAGTCGAAAGCGAAATCCTCCCGCAGATAGAAGCGGACCTGGATATACCGCAGCAAGCTATTGGACAAGCTACAAGGAGAGCACTATTTACCAGTGGAAGACTGTGCTCCCAGGAAAACCAAGTAGCCTTGTACAGATAACGAAAATTATATACCCTACCGTACGCACGAAGAAGACTACTAGAATATGACTCAACAAAGGACTCCACGATATAGACTCCACGAATAAACAAATAAAAAGAGGCGAAGTTCCCAAATACTAAGAATAAAATAACAATCCAAAAGAGGCGAAGTGCCCAAATGCAAACAAGACTAAAGTAACCAATAAATAAGACAAAAGAGGCGAAGTGCCCATATACTAAACAATTACAAATATATAAAGAGAGACGTAGTGCCCAACAGAACACGTATTAAAATAAATAAAACAATTTAAACAAAATGGGGCGTAATGCCCACAAAGGCGAAATTAAAACAAAAAATGAAGCAAAAGGAAAATAAAAGCAAAGCAAACGAATTAGCAAAATTATATTTGAAAGGCTTGAATGCCTAAAAAAAAGAAATATGCCTGGGATGCCCTCTGCTCCAGGGCAAATACAAATTTCTTTCATAACTATCTACAACTATAGTGTATGGTTATCAATGTGATTTATCTTCGGTTAATAAATCAGCCTAGATAGCTTTTCGAAAACCATAACCATAAATTTTGTTTGATCGAAGATGTCTGCCGTTAGTTTTAAGCCTAAGGCGACAGCGATATAAATTTGGGAATATGACGTGGGCGTTAAGAAAGACAATTACACAAGTATAAATATATTCATAAAATCAACGAATTTACAGAGATAAGTAGGTTAAGTAAATATGGTGAAACAATATAGAGTGAATAATAGAGTAAATAATATACAGTATCTTTGATATAGAGTAAATAATGTAGAGTATACAATATAGAGTATCTTTGATATAGTGTAGTAATTTAGAGTATCTATATTGGACTGAATTGGGGCTGCAATGAGAAGTAAATATAATTAGGAATACTCTCGTATTGTCGTTTGCAAAGAATGTGAGAGAAGAATTAACTCAGCATGATTTGTTTGGAGGTAAATGAATAATTGAAGAAGGAATGGCTACCGACCTTTATACGAAGAAAGCAGCGAGTCGAGTGGGCAGGATAGCGTGTTCTTTTGATCGACCTGGGAACGTGTGTTTGTTTGTTTGTGTGTGAAATTTAAGAGATGTTGTTTGGAACAGTATACGTTAATTGAATTGTCAGGTAAAATAAAGGAATTAATTATTAAGTTTAACATAAATGATTTAATTTACAAAAGTTGAAGTAAATTAATTGAAACATTAAATTGACAAAGTTAAAGTAAAATAATTGAATGATTAAATTAACAGTTAAAGTAAAATAATTGAATGAATTTTATACATAATAAATGATGATATATATATTTAAGTTTCCCAGGAGGTTTTTATTATAGGAATGCCCAGAGGCATTGCTATACAACTACAACACATTTTCACCACTTATTTAATCAAATCTAATCTAATTTCCGAATTTTTACACTGCGTAAGAATTCATGTTTTCTTCATCCGACAACTACCTCAATATTGTCATAGTAGGGAAAGTTTGGGGCAAAATTTCCCAAATACGCCTCCGAAATCACAAAAGAGGTATACTTATTTTCCACCACTCACCATCACCATTAGTTTCATCTTCTTTTTTAGCGGCCCCACTTAAGTATATGACTGCTTAAGCCCCCGGCCCCGGCCCCGCCCCCCTGCGTGAACTGCCGTCGGATGTGAGAGGGCATTGCCATTCATGTTTCGTCCCAACTCTGTCAGGCAATAGCACGGCCATAATTGGGGGCATTGGATGAAGCTGGTTTGAGGAGTAGCCCACAGCCGATAACAATGTTAGAAACAATTCAGGATAAGGGACAGACTGCTACCTCCGCTGATCATCGCAGTGGATCCCCTTCCAGTACCATAGATGGACATACAACCGTCTCTATGGTGTGTTGGGATGCGGTCGCGATTAAAACAACCTCGGGGGGAGCGTTGTCAATAAGTCCGCCATAAAAGCCCCCAAGAGGAGCCTACCCGGATTCATATCATCCATTATCCTTATTCACCTTTAGGCAAATTCCCTTTTTATCTAGGCGGCGGTTTATTGGGGCGGGAGGGCACTTCTCCCAAAACGCAACTCAAAAAATATTTTTTTCAAATAAATAGCAGAAACTCAGACACACTAGTGAGTTCCTAATATCAGATAAATGCCAATAACAGAAAAGAGTGCGCTTCCCTCCTCAAAGGGTGTTCACCACCATAATGGCGACCCAAAATGCCGCGAGGAAAAAAACAGATAAGAGCAAAGTCTATGAGACCCTGTTCGGCAAGCTTAGCGTGGCAGTCCTAAGGCTAATAGATACGCCGGCAAGATACGTTGTAATATGCGAAAACGAAAAAAACGTGAAAGCGCTCACAAAGAAGGGAGGGATTAAAACCTTCAAGTATATAAACCTCCAACCAACCACGCCTCCTCAGATCCAGCACACAGGAGTGTGGTGTGCAGAAGGATGGACGCCTGGATCGGCCAGCACAACAAAGAAGAAATTAAGGAGGAGATCGAGAAAAATCAGCAATGGGCGAAGGTGTCTGAAGTTATTAAGTATAAAAACAAACGAGATAACACAGAGTAACACCATGTGTTTAAAATCATATTCACAGACACATAGATTGCGACAAAGGAGAAGGAGAGAGGGCTACTTCTCTTCAACGCGAAGATAAGTGGTGAGCAGATCTAGCGGGAAGAATTATAGCAATGCCTCTTGGCATTCCTATAATAAAAACCTGGTAAACTTAAATATGTATATATATATATATATATATATATATATATATATATATATATATATATATATATATATATATATACATCAATTATTATGTAAAATTCATATCATGCACTCCTTTAACTTTGTCAATTTAATCGTTCAATTACTTTACTTAACTTTTGTAAATTAAATCACATTTTATGTACAACTTAATAATTAATTCATTCATTTAGTTTACTTGTCAATTCATTTATCGTACTACTGTTTCAAACATCATATCTTAAAATTTCACACACAAACAAACAAACGTACGCTTTCAGCTCGACCAAATAGCACACTATTCTTTCCCAGTCGACTCTCAATATTCTTCGTATAAAGGTCGGTAATCATTCCTTCTACAATTAGTCATTTACCTCCAAACAAATCATACTTAGTTTAATTCCACTTTCTCTAACAATTCTTTGCAAACGACCATACGAGAGTAGGTCCTAATTATATTTACTTCTCATATTGCAGCCCCTAATCCACAGTCCATCATAGTTACCATATTATTCCACCATATTATTCCACCATATTCATATTTATTTCACGTACTTCATTTCTCTTCACATCTCGTAACTGTAAATCATATTTTACCATATCTTACATTGTATACTTAATCCAACTTATCTCATTGTACATTCGTTGATTCTATGAATATATTTATATTTGTTTAATTGTTTTTCTTCAAACCCAGTTCATTATTTCAAAATTTATTTCGCTGTCGTCTTAGGCCTAAAAACTATCAGGCGACAACTTCGATCAAACAAATTTATGGTTATGGTTTTCCAAACGCTATTTAGGCTGATTTATTAACAGAAAATAAATCACATGAATAACCATACACTATAGAATTCACCCCTTTGCAGATTTGCTTCAGATGCTACCGCCTGGAGCACCACACCATGAAGGACTGAAAGGAGCAGGAGTCAATCTGTTCCAGATGTAGCCATAAAGGCCACGGCTGGCGCGAATGCCCAGCCAAAGAAGAGAAGTGCCCAAACTGCGGACAAAGACATGGGGCAATGGCGATGTCCTTCCCCAGAAAAAAGGAGATCTTGAAAAGAAAAGCGGAAAAGAAGGCAGAACGAGTTAGTAGGGCGAACACCTCCTACGCCAAGCGGCAAAAGCCGCAATCTAACAAACCCCGGCTGCTTCGCTAAAGAGCTCAACATCATGCTCAAAAACAATGGCTTAGCAGAGATGTAGTTCCCGGAGACCCACCATCAGGAAAAGTCCTCAATATGCAATACGGCCCAGAGGAAGAGGCCCCAGCGACCGCTTTCCCAAGAGACCAAGAAGGAAGAGAGGAAAAGAATAAGAACCCAGAATCAACCCCAGCCCCTCAAAGGTCCCCAAACATGGACCGCAGAATTGAGGCGAGGAAGAAAAGGGAAGAGATTGCGAAAAGATCAGCTAGAAGAATTAAGCAGGCTGAGAGCAACATCTTAAGCTCTCCTTCTTCATCTGAGGATGAACAAGAGTGCTCCCAGCCTCCTAAGATCCATGAGAGAGCGAGGAGCAAGAGCAGAAGGAAGAACTCAAATCAGAACAAGAAATTCGATGGCGATGAGATTTATATTAAATTCTACAGAAAAAGTGGAACCTCCTTCCGAGGAGACCCCAAGATAGGGGAAAATATCTAAAGAGTAAAAACTGGCATACTAAAATGGTCTTATGATTCACCAGAACAGGAAGAGCTAATCGACACAGCGCTCATGGGAGCTGCTCATGACCTCGCTGCATAACTCAAAGAATACACATATGTTATAAGAACTTTCATTCAAAAGAATACACATATGTTATAAGAACTTTTATTCAAAAGAATACACATGTGTGTATAAGAACTTTCACCTTTTTGTATAAAATATTTCACCGTTATATATAGAACGTTGTATTTTTTTGTATATATATATGAATATAATTTCTCAGAAACAGAGTTTTGAAGGACCGACACGGAGGCGACACGGAGGCGCCATTGATTTCCGCTAAGTATGTAGTTGATTCAGCTTTCTCATTTCCGCCAAGTAGTTGATTTAACATCCCCCCCCCCTCCTCCTCCCTCCTTTATGATCGACAGCGGCTTCACCGTCAGATTCTCAAAATTCCTTTAGTTCCGGTGGAAAGCATGCATCGGGTATAAAAGACAAGCCCAACCCAAAGGATGACAGGTAGCTGTGCAGGCGTCTCTCGACTGGCCACCCGTTCGCTCGAAACCCTCAAGATAAATCCCTGATTAAATCCCGGTCAGATTTTAGTCGAGTAACACCTGATTTTAGTGTGAGTTACCCTAAGTTTCGAGGGTAACTAAGACTCCCTGCTGAGAAGACCCCGTCTTCTCACACCTCACCTTTCCCGCGTTCGTACCGCCAAAACTCTGTTCTTCGTACCATTGAACCTCTCCAGCTTGTACCAGTAGTTTAAGATTTAAATCTCGTTTAAAGCAAGTAAATTCAAGTAGAAGCCTGCCTCTTTAAATCCTCGTGCAAACATCGCAACGGCACCTAGAGTAACGAACGTCGAAGGAAAGGTAACGTCGAGTAGGTGACATTGAAAGAAGCTGAAATCAGGTACAGGTAGGACAAAGGTGTCCTAATCAACGAGCACGATTCTGCAGCTGGACAAATCCAGGTCCATAGTAACCCAGTGACACAACTACGAGGAGTTGCGCCATAATACATAGCAACATAGGGGCACAACTACAACGAGAGTAGTGTGCTGTAACACTAAAATGGTCTTATGATTCACCAGACCAGGAAGCGCTAATCGACACAGCGCTCATGGAGGCCAAAATAAAACTCTATAGGGACTCCTCCCTCGCCGTAAGCGAGGCAGAATTTATCAGAATTAGGAACGGAAAAAACACACGTAACAAAAACAACTAGAAGAAGACACACACACACACACACACAGAGAGAGAGAGAGAGAGAGAGAGAGAGAGAGAGAGAGAGACAAGCACCATACAACACAAACATGAAAAACACGAACAATACATTAAGAATACTCTCAGTTAACGTCAATGGATGGGAAGGGAAACACATTCCTTACGGAAACATATTCCGTAAAGTGGATCCCGACCTAATCCTCATCACTGAGCACAGCGTTAAAACAAACAGAATAAAGATACCAAACTACACAGTTATAAACAAAAACTACGCACAGTAACGATACGATGGCGCTGCCATCGCGATCCGAAACAACATTACATACAGAACACTCCCAAGCCTAGATGAATCATTTGTGGCTGTGGAAATACCTACCCTAGTTGGAAACCTGACCGTGGCGGCTGCCTATCAATCTCCACGACGTAATTACCTGCCGATCCCTAACTTTTACAACCTCTTCGTGCGCGGGAAACTAGCATTGCTTGGTGGTTATCTAAATGCCAGATGCGGTGCATCAGGCTACGGAAGCCCGACCAAAGGAAAGAAACCTCGAGCTGCTACTCGGAAGAGACAGACTCCAGAGGGCCGGGCCAGAATTCCCGACCTTCTTAACACCACGTTTGACAATTAAGCTGGACATTGTGTTAACGAGCAAAAACTTCCCCTATAACATCGTCAATGAGCCCGCACCAGTGGTACCGAGCGACCATATCCCGATTCTCACCATGATCTTGCTTGCCCCACAACTCAGGCCCGTCCCACTTAGGAAAAGTTATGCTAAAGCTAACTGAGAGCTATATAGAGAGATACTAAGTACATACCTTCCAAGTGACCTGGGAGACGCTAATCTCAAAAGGGATAAAACAAGATCACTAATCTCCTCATACAAGCCGGTGAATGATGCGTCCCCAGCATCTCTTATAAATTACTCCCACAACCTAGGTGGACGGACGAGATTAGAGAAATCGCCCGAGAACATAGATAAATCTATGAAGAGATCGCCCGGACAGGAATCAATTGGGAAAGGAGAGCCAGAATGAGGCATCTAGGCGAGGAACTAAAAAACACAATAATTGAAAAACAAAGAACAATAGGGGATGACATTATTGGGAGACTGGGCAGGAAGAGCAATCCTGTAAAATTTTGGAATAATATCCGGAGAATTAGGGAATTGCCTCCCAGACACAGAACCCAAATCAAAGAAGGAAACGACATCATAGAGGACCCAGAGTCTCTCGAGAGAAAATTTAGAGCTCACTGGCAAGAAATTTTCGCTATATCACCTGAGGAGAACGACCAGGACTTAGACGAACAATTGCTCGATGTCCTCGGCACAGTAATACATAGAACCCACCCACACCCGCAAGTATCTCAGGAAAGAGTGATGGTTGACCACGTATTCCCAATAACTGTCGAAGAGACCTTGAACACCATAAGGTCCTTCAAGCAGAGGGCTCCAGGCTGGTCTGGGATTACGAAGAATAACCTCGTAAAGGCCCCAAGGCAAATTATTCAGGGTTTGGCGAACACAATGAACGCTGCCTGAATACAGGCTACTTCCCTGACGGGTACAAGATGGTTGAAATCATCTTTATTCTGAAGGGAAACAAGCCCCCACAGACCAGGTGGCTAACTATCGCCCG
This sequence comes from Ceratothoa steindachneri, assembly GCA_963969495.1. Lineage (NCBI taxonomy): Eukaryota > Metazoa > Arthropoda > Malacostraca > Isopoda > Cymothoidae > Ceratothoa > Ceratothoa steindachneri. Next base: position 5,481,378 of record OZ018333.1, on the reverse strand, counting down.
ATCTCTCTTCTTGAGATATAGGACAAATGTTCGAAAAGATTTTAGCAGATAGGCTACAAGCACAAATGACCGAGTTAGGACCGCATAACCCCCGACAACGTGGGTTCCGCAGAAGAAGGGGCACAGATACCGCCCTTGCGCTCCTGAAAGAGAAAGTAGCATACTCTTAAGCGAAAGGGTTCTATGTAGATATTTAGTTGAGGGACGTGCAAAAGGCCTTCGATAAATTCTGGCTGGAAGGACTTCAATACAATATCCTGCACCTCCAGCTAAACCCAATCTTGGAAAGGATCCTCTGTGACTTCGTCATGTACATAAGGGCCTGTCTCCTGATAGAATGGTACAGAGGTCCTGAATTCGAACTAAAGGCGGGCGTTTCTCAGGGAAGCTGCCTGAGTCCTCTGCTTTACTTGGTTTTCACAATCGACCCCCCCAACTCCGGTGTACAGGGACACGATGTATCTGCAATTCGCAGATGACGTCACACAAATTGTCCCGTGCCCGGAGGGAAAAGCAAGGGCGCAGGCACTTCGCACAATAGCAGAAATCAACAACATCATCCAGTACGAGAGATGATGGAAGATCAGGACCAACAGGGATAAATTCAAGATCATCCCGCTGAGCCGCGAGTTGATATGGCCTATCATCAGAGATAGGAGGAGATACGGCTACTACGCCGAAGACACCGTCCTTGGCTTTAAAATCAACAACCATGGATACTCGAGACACCACACGGAGAGGCGGAACCTGGCAAGGAGATAAATCTCTAAGCTATACAGGTTTAGAGATCTTAGCTCGGCCAACGTCATGAAAATATATCTGATGTATGTCTGGGCTAAGCTCATCTACCCTGCAGTGGTTTCTCAAGCAGCCAGAAACCCTTGATGAAAAGGCTACAACGTGTCCAGAACACTGCTTCTCTGCTTATCAACAAAGCCAGAAGGCGTGATCAACTTAGGCAAAGAGATTTGCACAGGAGGAAACGTTTGAAGCCTATCAATGTCGTCACCCAAAAACTTGGAAAAAAGGTCTGGTCCACTCTAACGAATGGTGTCATTCCTGAGCTACGGGGAACAGGCGGCAGGTTTAATATACCTGCAAGGCTACGGGCGAAAGTCTCACGCCAACGTCGGTTCCCGTGCACAAAATTATGCACACAAGAAGTCATTACACTAATTTATACATAGACAAAACACAATACAACATATAAGAACATTTTATCAATACATACATAAATGAAAATAGCGAATAATATAATTATTGCAACACAAGAAAGACGAGGTAAATTGTTGGTATTAGAGCTAACAAAGGCTTGAAAGCTGAAGATTTGCAACAAAAATAAGTACAACTAATCATTTGAGAACAAACAATAAGAAGAACACTAAAGCTCATGAAATTACACAAACATAGGATAAAAAGTTCAAACAAACAATAAAAGCAAAGGTAAAAATAAATAAAAAATAAAGCGATGCCCTCCCTACTAGGGAAAAATACCCCCTCCCCCTTCCCCGCTTCAATTTTCACCCACTATCCCAACTTCTGCTAAAAACTGAGTATATCATCTTCTTCCGATTTTTTAGACTAGGAAGAAATCTACAAGAAAATTAAGCTCCCCGAAAAGTTCCCCGATATAAGTGCTCTTAGTGTCAACCAGCTGATAAATAATGTGCAATTTAAAAATTCGCATTCCGTGCCCGTCGGTGCATATCCTAGAGGAAATCAATCTAGGTTTGTGCATAATAATTATAATAGTGATAATTATTCAAAAGGCGTACCGTTTGGGTTAAGCCCCTTCCGTCGTAATCAAAAACCAGTGGTTTGCCGTTCACACTTATACTTTAGGTCGAGTGCGAAGTACTGTAAACCGTGGCGCAGTTAGCCAAAGCGAAGTGAGAACCTTCAAATGCGGCCATCGTTGAGACCAGTGGTTCTCAACCTTTTTGTACCCATGGACCCTTTTCATTTAAAAAAAATTTGGTGGCCCCAAAGCACAAAACTTTTTCACTAATAAAAAAGCAAAGGAATTGTATCAATAAGTAAAAAATTAGTAAATAATTATGCTTATTTTGAAGGAAAACTTTAAGTTTGAACTAATACAAATAAACTATTTAATAGTTAATTTTATGGAGCATTTATGTACATTAGTAAATAATTCATAATATACCTTTAAAAATATAAGTGAGTAATTAAATAAAAAATGTAGATTTATTCAATGAGCTCCCTGTGACTGATGTTGCTCAGCGAGTTTTTTATATTCGGCTCCATCGATGTCAATGATAGTCGAAGATCACCCCTTTGCACAATGGCGAGTCTATTACGAGTTTTTGACAATAAGTGAGAAACACGAATAAATCATGATTAAACAAGGTAAGATGATGGAAAAGCAATGACGTAGAGTTGGGTTTTATCCCAGAGTAGTGGATACTTTTTAGCAGCTTCATTTGTTTTCCATATATCATATATACGCGAAAGAAAGAGAGAAAGAGAGAGAAGTAGAAGGAGATGGAGAGAGAAGACATTTTAGGATAAACCATTGCAATTATATGGCGTGAAGAGGCCAATAATAGTAGGTAATTTAACTAAACATCCAAGTTAACATATTTAACTTTGCGGTACTTCAAGTAAAATATATTGGGCACTATTACCATTTCTCTGGATCAGAATGTACGTCACGAATAATGTTTCAGTGAGTGTGTGTGTGTGTGTGAGGAAGTGTATTGAAGATTAATTTCACACGCAGGTGTTGATATTTGTGACATAACATGGCACAACGTAAAATAACATAATAAGATATGACATAGCTCAACATCATTATGATATATGATATAATATTTGATGCAATACGATGCGATACAAGATGATACCCTAATTATGATATGCTATATTACACCATAATACACTAAAATATAATACAAAATAAGATATAATAGTATAAAATGGTATAATATAATAATTTAGTAAATCCAGAAGTCAATAATTACTCCTCACTTTGATTCAAATCTAATCTGATGGAGTTGACTATTATAATCAATTGGAATGAAGGGTTTCAAGCTTATTAAGTTTGCCAAGAACTTCCCCAGGAATGCTATTATTTTGATACGTTTAATTCCATCTCTAAGAATTAAAGTACATAGTAATGATATTATAATAACTTACTCATTAAACACCAAAACACGTTTTACGAACAATTAAAACTGAAAAAAATTCACATGAATTCTCCATGAGTTCAAACTGTGTATCTGTATGAGTTGGACCCGGAGGCGAGAGGTTGCCAAATAATGTTATCTATGAAGACCATTAATAGAAATTAAAAATTGAAATTAATAAATAATTTGAACGATAATGATATATATATATATAATATATAAAAAATAGTGTTATAAAATTTAATTGTTTTTTTTTACTGCTCATAGATTATCAATGGCAAAAGTTAATATTTGAAAACACAAATTGGCATCCAACAGTACTCCATAAACACGCGTTACCATCCTCCCTCCTCCCCCTCTCCACTCCCCTACTCTGTGTGTGAGTGTGTGTGTGTGTGTGTGTGTGTGTCTCTGTCTCTGTCTGTCTGTGTGTGTGTGTCTCTCTCTCTCTCTCTCTCTCTCTCTCTCTCTCTCTCTCTCTCTCTCTCTCTCTCTCTCTCTCTCTCTCTCTCTCTCTCTCTCTCCATTCTCAGTAATAATAACAGTTTTGAAGTAGAATTGCTCTATGGCCAACCAAAATATCACCGTGGACCTTAATTCGTTATTTTATGTGTGTGGACCCCTAGTAATGTTATAAGGCCCTTAGGGGCCATGTGACCCACGGTTGATAAGCACTGGTCTAGACCGTTATAGCAATGCCTCTGGGCATTCCTATAATAAAAAGCTCCTGGGAAACAAATATATATATATATATATATATATATATATATATATATATATATATATATATGAAAAACTCACAAAGTATCACGTAAGGGTAGCAAATGAATGCAATGTCCCGCAGGAAAAAATGAAAAGGTGTTTTTCTGACCAGACTCAATTGTCTCGTCCCTTCAATTAAATTTACCCACGAGTTGGAAAATAATAGAACCCTTCCCTTTCTTGATCTTCTTATTCATAGAACTCATACATGTTTCAAATACTCTATCTTTCGTAAGCCTACTAATTCAAATTCTTATATCCATTTTTACTCTTCTCACAGCTCTAAAGTTAAACGTTCTGCTTTTTCTTCTATGTTTCTACGGGCATTACGAGTTGTGAGCCTGGAATATATGGATTTGGAATTTTCCAATATCTTTGAAATTGGCCATAAACTTTTTTACCCTTACCCGTTTCTTCAAAACTGTCTTTCTTCTGCTAAAAAGACATTTTATCAAACTGTCCCTCCTCTCCCTTTTAATAGTAATAACAATTTAGTTCTACCTTTTTCTCTTTGTTTTAGTGATCTTCATTCAATTATTTTACTTTAACTGTTAATTTAATCATTCATTTATTTTACTTTAACTTTGTCAATATAATCTTTCAATTAATTTACTTCAACTTTTGTAAATTAAATCATTTATGTTAAACTTAATAATTAATTAATTAATTCCTTTATTTTACTTGTCAATTCAATTAACGTATACTGTTCCAAACAACATCTCTTAAATTTCACACACAAACAAACAAACACACGTTCTCAGGTCGATCAAAAGAGCACGCTATCCTGCCCACTCGACTCGCTGCTTTCTTCGTATGAAGGTCGGTAACCTTTCCTTCTACAATTATTCATTTACCTCCAAACAAATCATACTGAGTTAATTCCACTCATATTCTTTGCAAAAGACCATGCGAGAGTAAGTCCTAATTATATTTACTTCTCATTGCAGCCCCAATTCAGTCCATTATAGATACTATATAAGATACTACATAGATACATTATAGATACTCTAAATTACTACATAGATAGTACATTATTTACTCTACATCAAAGATACTCTAAATTATTTACTATATTAGCATAGATACTCAATATTATTTACTCATAGATACTCAATATTATTTACTCAAAGATACTCTATATTATTCACCTTATTGTTTCACCATATTTACTTAACCTACTTATCTCATGTATGTACATTCGTTGAATTTATGAATATATTTATATTTGTGTAATTGTCTTTCTTAACGCCCAAGCCATTACTCCAAAAATTTATTTCGCTGTCGATTTAGACCGAAATCTAACGGCAGACAACTTCGATCAAACAAAATTTATGGTTATGGTTTTCGAAATGCTATCTAGGCTGATTCATTAACCGAATATAAATCACATTGATAACCATACACTATACCGTCTTCCCCAACCCATTCGGAAAACGAGATCGGCAGGCTGCTGTAAATGCGACGATTGGCGTGGCGACTCTTCTCACTGTCGCTGCCCGTATTAATGAGAGAAAGTGCGAATTTCTGATAGACACTGGCGCGAGCGTGTCCTTAATTCCATTTAATATAGTGCAATTATGTGCGATGCGCAAATCGTGTGTTAACATCTCGACGGCTAATGGAGGGAAGATAAGAGTGCATGGAGAAATCCAACTGGAAATAGGCATCCCTACCTTGCGACGTTCATTTAGATGGACGTTCATAGTTGCAGATATTACGTCGCCATTATTAGGAGCAGATTTTCTTGCTCATTTTATCCTCTTAGTAGACTGTGCTCGTGTTGTCCTAATTGATAACCAGACTAGCCTGGTTTCTAAAGTGAAGCACTCAAGCGAACCAGTGATCTCATTAATTATTAATGACCTCTTCCATATCCCACCTAAGTGCAGGACAGTTCTCCGCAAATATGAGAATATATATAACCCGAAGTGTGTTGACATTAGTTCACCACCGGCTAATTCTGTTGTTCACACCATTGAGACGGGTAGCGCCCCACCAACTTTCGCCCGCCCAAGGTGACTTTCAATGGAGAAACTACAAATTGCAAAAGCAACTTTCGAGACTCTGTTGAAAGAAGGTGTGGTGCGGCCGTCGAAATCTTCATGGTCTTCACCCATTCACATGATGCAGAAGAAGACCCCAGGCGAGTATAGAGTTGTGGGTGACTTCCGATCCCTCAATGCGATAACCAAACCGGACAGATATCCCCTGCCAAGGATTCAGAGCATGGTAGACCATCTTCATGGCAAGAAAGTTTTCTCGCGCCTGGATGTAGTCCGAGGCTACCTCCAGATTTCAATTAATCCAGCGGACATTGAGAAGACTGCTGTCTCAACTTTCTTTAGGCTGTGGTAATTTTAAGGCTACCGTTTGGTCTAAAAAATGCTAGTTGCACCTTCCAACGTCACATGAACAATTTATTTCGAAGCTTGGCGTTCGTTTTTGTGTATGTCGACGATATTTTAATATTTTCAGAAAATATAGAAGAGCATGTGAAGCATATATATCAAGTTTTCAAAATATTGCCAGAAAACAACCTTCGAATTTCTATGGAAAAGTGCGAGTTCATGAAGAAAGAAATCGATTACCTGGGCCACCATGTCTCAGCGGCAGGTTTGAGCCCTCCAGCTAGGAAGGTCTCAGAGATCACCGAAATGCCCTTATCAACTGATATCAAGGAACTTCATCGATATTTGGGGATGTTAGGTTTTTACAGACGTATGATGCCTAATTTGGCTGCGATCGCTGCCCCTCTGAGTGAACTCGCACAGCTTCAACCTAAGGCTCAGCAACTTATCTGGAATGACGCTGCATGGAAAGCATTTGAAGCTACTAAGGAGGCCCTGGCTAACTCCGTTAAGTTACGCCACCCATTACCCAATGACTCTCAGTACCAATTGGTGACGGAAAGCTCCTAATTCGCATTTGGGGCCTCGCTCCATTCGATGGTAGATGGGTCTCCCCAGCCGGTGGCATTCTTCTCCGGGAAGTTAAGTAAAACACAGCAAGCGTACTCTACTTATGACAGGGAACTCCTGGCTGCGTATCTTGCTGTGCTTCGCTTCAAGCATATGATTGAAGGTCGCCAAGTGACTTTATGCACGGACCACAAGTCAATAGTATCTGCCTTGTCCTCGCCACTAGGTGCAAAAACGGACAGGCAACAACGGAATTGAACCGCAATCTTGGAGTATGTCAATGACATAGCTTATTTACGTGGTCAGGAAAATGTGGTTGCTGACTGCCTATCACGTAGTACTGTGGGCGTCAAAACCTAGTAAACATTCGTTTGAAAATTTTAAACTGTTCAAACATTGAACCTCATAAATAGGAAGATAAACTTCCCGCTTTGATAGTATTTCTCTTTCCTAAATAGGAAGATAAACTTCCCGCCTGAAGTTAAACTCCCCAGTATACAGTACTACTTGATGGGTCAGCTATACGTGGCTCCGTATAAAATAGATCTTGTTCTTGAAGTTCCCGTGGGGGAAAAGATAAAAATCGATGGCGCTTTCTTGAGGTGACTTACCCTCGCCTTTTCCTCTTTGCCGGCTGTGAACTTTTCGGTGAGCTTAATTTTATTATAGATTTCTTCCAAGTTAAAAAATTCGGAAATGAAATGAAAAGAGAGGTGGGAGACAAAGAACAGCTCTTCCGACCCTGCCCCCGCCCTCCTTGGCGTTCATGGAGCGGCCAAGGAGGGAGGGGGGCGGCCCGGTACTCCTTTATAGACCCCCATAGTCACACTGTCTAGAGCCAAATTAGGCTGTAAGTATGGCAGTTAGGAGTGAGAGGGAGAGGAAGAAGAAGGTTTTAGGATAGGACAGCAAAGAAAATAGTAGGAGACAAAAGTGGACTTAGTTAGTCATGGGATCTACAGCTTAACGTGGAATCCAAACCACAATGTGTCGCTTGTCACTAACGATAACAGTTTATCGTGACCCCTGTACCACGTATCACTGTGAGTCCCGTGTGCGAATATGATAATAATAACAAATAAATGCAGAAGGCTGAAGTAAGTAAGATGTTTGCAAATAGATGCTAATTGCCTGGAGGTCAGGCTTATCTCTGTCCATTTTAGGTAGTATAGTTAGCGTGATAAAGTTAAAAAGTAGTATTGGTATTTATGAGGCTTCAAACCGTTATTAGTAAATATTCTTACTAAACACTGGTGTAGGTTTCTATCTCTATATTTATTCTTTCCTATTCCTATCCTAGTTATAATTGACTAACTATATGATATTCACTGGTTGGTTTGCTTCAGTTAATTAATTACTCTTAGTCGTCGTCGAGTATTATTCTCTTTCTCTAGGTGTAGATATCTTCTTCGTCTTCTTCTCTTCCCTCATCTATCCTTGGGAAACTTGGGAATAATCTCTGTGATCTCCATCTTTCTCTCTGGGCAATTTGGTGGGTTAATTCAACTCCTACTTCATTCTGTGTCTTTTCTAAGACTTTCTTTGCTCTTTTTGCCATGATTCTGTCAAGTGGCTTTATCCTTGCCTCCCTATGCAGGTCTCGTAGTCTTCTTCATCCTCCTCTTCTGGTGTTTGTTATTAAGTAGATAGCTTTGTTTTGGACCTTTTGGAGTCTTAATAGGTTACTCCTTGAGATCGTTTACATCGCGGTGGTGTGGTAAATAATCGCAGACTGTACTATGGCTTGATAAATTTTTCTCTTGTTTTTCATGCTTAGGTTAACTAACTTGTACAGTAATGCCAGGCCGCTCTTCCCTCGATTTACCCTCTCGGTTACGTGCTTTTTATAACCTGATTTCGTAATGGTTAGTCAGAGCACCTTACATTCTTTGTCGTATCTGTATCGATATCCTTCTACATATACATCTGAGATGCTCCTCCTGTACACGGGTACCATTTTAAATTTATCCCTGTTGGTTTTAATTTTCCATTTTTCTTCGTATCTATTAATGCTTCTTATCTCTTCTGTAGTCATCCTAACCTGAATTGGGCTGTTCATGTAGGGGCGAACTATGATTTGAGTGACGTCGTCGGCAAATTGGATGTTCAAGCAGCCTTCATTTCTTAATGGTGGTATATCTGCTGTACAGATTGAATAGAGAGACGGACTTAGACATCTGCCTTTGGGCATACCCGCAGCGAGCTAGAATATTTCACCCTGATGTCGTCCTATTTCCACATAAGCAGGTCTCTCCATTACATAAAATCCTTTCGATCTTGTTGTTCATTCCTAATCTGAATATCTTGAGTTGTATACCCCTCTGCCATACTTTGTCGAATGCCTTGGACACGTCCCGGTATACGATGTCTACGCGCATTTTTTTCTGTCTTTGCTTTCGCTATTTTTTCAAGGATGAGTCCAAGGGCCATCTCTGTGCTTCTGTCTTCCCTGAAGACAAATTGCCAGCTGTTTCTTCAGCCATTATCATCGAGGAATTTGGAAAGTCTGTTATTTATTATTTTTTCCAATACCTTACGGATGAAATCTAGCAGCGAGACGAGGCGGTATTACTCATTTGATCTGGGAGGTTTCCCGCCTTGGGTATGAATATCATCTTCGCCACTTTCAGTTCATCTGGAAAGTATCCCTTGTTCAAGCACGCATTGAATACGTTTCTCACTCCCTCCAGTATGTTCGGGGGTGCTTCGATGTAATTTAATCTGGTGAGTCCCGATCTGCCTAGGGCTCTCTGTCGGAAGTTGTTTATGGTTTCTTTAAATTCCTCAGATGTAATGATTGCGTCTATTCCGTCGTTGTTTTTCTCCTTCCCTCAACAAAGTGGAAGGGAAGTATGTCCATTCGATCTCTCCATTGAGTTCGTCCACGATCTGAAGTTCGAATTCATTGTCATAGTCCTCATTCTCTTCTTCGCTAATTTTGAATACATTTCTCCAGTGCTTTCTAAATAATGCCTCTATTTCTTCCATATCTTCTAAAATGTTGTTCCCTGCATCCTTAATTTTCATTTTATCCCTTGTTGACCGAGTCTTTAATCTGTTGATATGTTGCCAAAATTCCCTGGGTGATGTTTCCACATCTATTTTCTCGATGTGCTGATCCCATTTCTCTTTCTGTTTTTCATAAATTAGTGTTATTAGTTATCTTTCTGCATGCTTCCCTTGGTGTTCCAAATATTCGAATATTTTCTGCCACCCGGCCGATCTCCTCGCTCAAAGCCACCACTTCTGGTGTCCACCTAAATTGTTTAATGGTCTGGAACGAGTTAATGGGGACGGCCCCCTTCTCTTCCCTTTTAATTTCTTCTCTGATCCTATCCAACTCCCCGTCGATTTCCTCTAGAGTGGCTTCCCCAAGCGGGCTAGGCACGTACGTCTGAAGTAATTCTTTGTACTTATCCCAATCCGCTCTATGGTACGCCTTCCATTTCTTCGAAGGGATTTGTATAGGATCATTGTTTATGTACATTAGAGTCGCAGTGTGGTCACTACAAGGAACATCCACTGGTTCCATAAAATAGTTAAAAGGCAGATTGAAGTTAGCCAGGTAGATGTCCGTCTTTGTTGCGTGATCCTTTCGTAAGTATGTAGGAAAATTGGGTTCCAGTCTTTGCACTATACGTCTATTGATAAGCGTGTTAAGTTGTTTTCCGACTCTGTTTGTATTTCTGTACCCAGAAGCCCCGCAATGGGCGTTTAAATAGCCCATCAAAATAACCGGTATCCTATAGTTGAACAGTTTAGTAAAGTTTTGTACGGGTAATTGGGGGCGCCTGGGTGGCTGGTATCCAGTTGCGACAATGATGTTGCTTAATTCCATTTTAATTTCTATCGATAAATAAGCATCCTCCAATCCTTGTATTGTTTTGTACTGCAATCCTTGCTTGACCGCTATTGCCGCTCCGTCGTGTGTTTTCCCTGAAGGATTTGTGTTAATAACATTGTAGTTCCATATCTTTAATTTCTCGTTTTCTGTGTTTCTTCCATGTTCTGATATTAGTATAACATCTGGGTAAATCTTTCTGAATAAGTTTCCATACATAATTTCCTTGTCTTCCCATCCGCATGTGTTAATTTGTAGTATTTTTAAATTCTTAATATCCATAATCCAATTGTCCATTACCGTTCATTTATTAGTTTTCCGTTTAGTTTGTCCTATCTGTTAAGTTATTGGTGTTTCTTCTTTTTCTGGGTTTTCTTTCGTTTCTCCTGGGTTTTCACTCTGCTGACTGCACTCAATTGTCCCTCTGGTAGTTCATCTATGGGTGATGGACCCCTTTTACTTGCTGATTTAGATCTGTCCTTTCTTTGGGCTTTCCTGCGAGTAACCCGTGTGCACTCATGCTCTGTGTCGTCGGAGGAGTTTTCAGTCTCTGAGTTTTCGCTGATTGTGTCCTCTTCTGATTCTTCTGCCTGTTGGTTTTCTTTTGCCTCTTCGATTAAATCATGTTTTGTCTTTTCTGTGACTTTGATTCTGAAAATGGCCGATGAGTCGACTTCTTTAGGGAATTTCATCGGTTCGAGCCCGTTTTCCTGTAACATACTATTGACTGTTGTTGCATAACTTCCATGGTTAGCTATATTCATCACTTGGGCATGTAATATACAAGTAAGTATTCTTACGTTGAGCGTACAATCTAAATTAATCTGAGTTGCCGGTTTGTTGGTCACTTTTTATTATTGCTGCGTATGAGTTTTTATTTACGTTCGTATTTCTGTTTGACTCTGTTTCTTTTCTCTTTATAATCTCTCTTCTTTTGGGACAAATCATGGCCATAGTTCTGTGTTCCTCTTGGCAGTTAATGCATCTTTTAACTGTTTTGATGCAGTATCGCCAAGACTGGCCTTCAGTTCCACATTCAGAACAGATTATAAGGTCATTTGGGGTCAAATTGCGTCATATGTTCTTCAAACGCATAACATCCGAAGTATATCTGTATACTTGTGAAGACGTCTCTTTGTATGTGGGCGGATGGGATTCTCATGTTGAAAGCGAGAAGTCCCTGTTCCATGATCCTTGAAGCCATTTCAGTAAATTCATAAATGACCTTGAAAACGTGAGTGTGATCTTTAAATTTGACTACCTCTGCAATTTTGAGCCATTTCTGTCTCTCCTGAAGTTCCTATCTATTTCTTGGCATGAGTGCTCTCGTACCCACGACTCGATATTTCGGCAGATGACACTTCTGTTAGCCGTGATTTGTGGTGGTACTCTAGCTTCCAAGTCCAACTTCCTTAGCATAATGCTCCCCGCAGATGACAGTAGCTGCTCTACGTCTTTGTTTTCAGGGCAAATAACTGTAAATCCAGATGGTGTCTAAATGCATTTGATTAGTGGTATTTCCAGACCTATAAATATGCATTGTACTACTTCTTGTGGTGATATTTTCCTTCCATTAGGTATGAGTTTCAGGGGAAGTCTTTTGAAGTCCGGTGGGTCCATCTTGCCGGGAGTCGTCTCCTCTCCGAGGAGAGGGATTCTTCTGTCGATCTTCAGCTGTGGCGTCTTAACCGGTTTACACAAGTGGGAGGAGCCCCATCTATCTGTCTTAGTTCTATTTCGCCTACCTTCTAATTTTCACACTCTCCTTAGTCAACCCTACCTATTTTGGCCTAGCCCTAACAGCGGTCCATAGTTGGGTTCTGGCTCATGACTGAGAATCGGCCGCCCTTTTCTGGACCCCTAAGAGGGTCTCCTGCAGGGGTTCAGCAATCCCTTCGAGGAGGGGGGAGGGGGGGGCTACTTCACTCAAAAGAAACAGGAGAAATCTTCAATCAGCCCCAGGAGCGCATATATTTCTTCTTAGAAGTTTTTTTTGAGAAGGCGTTTTCTTTAGCTCCTACCAAAAACTTTCTCCCTCGTATATATATATATATATATATATATATATATATATATATATATATATATATATATATATATATATATATATATATATATATATATATATATATATACAATATACATACGAGGGATGGGGATGGTCAATAAGTTTTGAGAATCGTTAGGGCAAAACAGAGGAAGGGGGATGACTGTTTCTGGGGGTGTTAGGACAAGTTATGACAAGTCAGGACCTGCAGCCGCACACTCCTGCCTCGTCTATTTAAGAAGCAGTAGCTGATCGCAGATCGTCAGTCACAAGTATTTCAACAATTGAGAACGTTGAGCACTGTGAAGTGATCAAATTTTTAACCAAGGAAGGCAAAAATGCAAAAAAGATCCATGAACGCATGGTTGCAGTGTACACTGACACCGCCCCTTCCTATGCAACCATTGCTCGCTAGAATAAGGAGTTCCGCCATGGTCGTGAGTCACTTGAAGATGACTCCCTTCCAGAACGCCCGTCAGACGTGACCAACGAGGATAATGTGGCCCGTGTGGAGAGGATGATCCTCAAAAATCGACGGGTAAGGGGTGAAGAAATCGAGCGAGAACTTGGAATATTACATGGAAGTGTTATCAACATCATCCACGACAATTTGGCCATGACCAAGGTCTCTGCACGTTGGGTCCCTTCAAGCCTCATAGCCCATGATCGACTTCAACGTCGTCAAAGTCAGCAAGGGCAGAGTTGCACAAGCTGCCCTGCGCGAGTGCGGATTCGAAGAGCTCAACCATCCCCCCTACAGTCCAGATCTGGCCCCTAGCGACTACTTTTTATTCCGCCAGCTCAAGGCTGCACTGCGTGGATGCCGGTTTGGGGACGATGAAGATGTCCAGCTCGCCGTCCAGGAGTGGATTGAACAGCAGTCGGGAATTCGAAGCCTCAGGGACAAGTGACGCAAGTGCATTGAAGTCCAAGGGAATTATATTGAAAAATAATAAAACACTTTTCCTCATATCTCGTTTCCTTATATCATAATTGCAAAACTTATTGACCGCATCTCGTATATATATATATATATATATATATATATATATATATATATATATATATATATATATATATATATATATATATATTCCTTCATCCCAAAAGGAAGCAACGATCACTTAACCCAGGCTACAAAACCACAAGAGAGAGAATACCTTACTCAGACCCCATAGGCTCTTATCGCACGAGTACAGGATGTCAGGGGGCAAGGAGCGACGGGCCTTATCATTCCTTGACCCCTTGTGAGGGTTGACTCTATCGACGTGCTCCAACCAGGAGCGGCCAATTTTGAGCCGCCTGCGTGCTTTCTTTGCAGTCCCTTGTGAAGAAAAGGAGAGACTGCAACTGGAAAGAGGGAGCCACCCACACCCTCCTCCAGAGAAGGGGGTGAGGGGAAATACCCTACACCCGTTAGCAAATGAGAGGAGTGAGCCTCCTCTACTGCAAAAGAAATTTCGACAGTCTCCTGAGAAAGCACAGTGGGAGGACCCATTTTTTTCAGGGTAGCTGCCCGAGGGCGTCTCCGACGATGGTCGAAGGAAAGAGGGAGCATTTTATTTTAATTCACCCCTCTGTCAGGGGTAAAAACGGGCCGAAAAAGCCATTTGTCGCCATTTAAGGCCACTCCTCCAGCCTAGTACACTGGCAGCTCATCGACATGGTGGCTCCACCTTAGGCACAACGTAAAGTCGATAGACTGAAAAGGAGAGAAAAGTGCTGTGGGGCAAGTGAGGAGCGAGGGTTAAATAGGTTTCAAAAACTCACCTCCGGAAACCGGTGCTCAGGGATGAGAAAGCCTTGTCCTCTCCCTCGTCACCCCCAATCTGGGATGGTTAGATGAGAAAAAACTGGTCAGCATCTACTCTGTGAAATTGTAGTAGAGATTGCATACAAAGTGAGGAGAGGGTGTCATAAAGAAGGAGAGGAGGCTAAGCTGAGGCCGGTCGGGCGCTGAATCCCATCAGCACGGCAGCCATAAAGGCAAATCGGCGCTCCGCTTACGTTGGCGAACGGCATGAAGTTAGACCCCTTCTGTTGCTCTGGAAAAACCACCTACGCTACCACCGTGGGCACTCAAGAATGCTCAGTTTTGCTAACTTTTCCTGAGAGGCTCGAAGGATGAGATACCAACTGAAGCATAACGTGTAATGTTGTAAGAGCTGGCAGACACTCACCTTAGTGAGACACCTATTTTTACCAATGGGTCGAAAACTGATTCAGGGATTTGAAGTGCCCCGGTCCTTACCTCTGATAACTTACGTTCCACCCTACACCATACAGGATGTAGGGACATGCAGAGCTCGTGGCCATCAAAATAGCCGTTCACACCCTTGGTCTCCGTTCCCCAGGGTTATATACTATATTTTCGGACTCTATGAGTAAGCTAACTTCCCTTCAGCGATTGTTCCCTAGACACCCTATAACCATTCAGATACGGGAAACCATATAGCCCTTGACCGGGCGCTTATTAATCAGAAGCGCACAGGTTTCGGTTTTCCTTGGCCATCCACGGGGCCAACCTGAGACAGACTTCTTTCTAAATGGAGTTCACCTGTAAGTGGTAGACTCACATCGTTACATTGGTCTTGTATTTGACCGATGCCTCACCTGTGATGCTCATATTCGCAACCTTAGGGTCTCTTGTACCCGCGCCATGGATATTTTTCGTTCCGTAACGTCCAGCGCCTGAGGTGCTGAGAGGGCTACTGCCTTACATTTCTATCGATCCTTTGTTTCTTTGAAGCTCGAGTGCGAATGCAAGGTTTATGCATCCGCAGCCAAGTGTGTATTGCGGAAGGTGAAGTCGATCCACCACTGACTCATTGCCTAGGGACCGGTTTCTTCAGCATTGGCCCAATTGAGAGCTTACTTGTCGATTCTGGCGAGATGCCACTTGCTCTGAGCAGTGGACAGTGCATTATTCGCTTGTACACGCTAGCCCGGAGCCACCCTCAATCACATACAGCTCTCACTGCATCCGAAGATGATCTCGACGGTGCCTATGCCGCCGAGAGACGCCTGTCATACCTTAATCCCTTTGGGTTTAGGTCTAAGAAACTCCTTCTAGAGCTAGGTATAGCCCTCGAGCCGGTGGCGCCGCTGGTTCTGGTCTGGACGCCACTCTGGAGCGTACCACCTTTGACTATTTGTCGCCAAGCCTCAGCTCCCAAAGTTTGTACAGCGCCAGGAGTATTGCTTTCGGCTTTTTTGGAGTACACTTCATGTCACGCTGGAACCGTGCCAGTGTATACGGATGGCTCCAAGTCCCAAAGGAGGTATAAGTTTGCACGCCGTATCCCCTCTGTTTGAAGTCAGCTCGACGCCACGTCTGTTTTCACAGCCAAACTGGTTGTAATACATCGCTCGATACGGGAGATAACGCGGCATACCCGGTTCTGAGACCAGAGTGTCATTTATAGCGACTCACAAAGCGCCTTGAGTGCTCTCGGGCATTGGAATCTCCGCAGAGATTCGTGATATCCATGCAGCCACGGTCGTGGCGAGTCGGGAGGATGTCGAGATTATCTTCTGCTGAGATCCTGGACATATAGGAATTGCGGGGAATGAACACACCGATGGGGGCGCCAAAGAGTCCGCGAGGACTAGGCGTCCAGACCAGCGTTTTGCTCTTCCTCAAACTGATTACATGGCAGGAACATGGTCAACTCTCCAGGCTGTTTGGCAAACATTATGGGAGATGGTCGATGTGAACCAAAAGTTGCGTGCCATTACGCTCTGACTGTTCCCATGACCTACCCCTCATGCCACAACGGCTTCAAGCTGCTTTCACGCGTCTCCGAATTGGATACACTCTCGGGACACACCGCCATTTGATGGAGTGTTCACCTGCGCCTTATTGTGAAGACTGCTTTGTCCCTCAGTCTGTTTGGCACATTCTTGTTGAATGTCCCAGTCAGAGGTGGGCAGTATTTAAATACATTTATGTATTTAAAACTGTGTTTGTAAATACATTTGAAATCATGTATTTAAATACCTTTGAAATGATTTAAATACAATGTATTTAAATACCTTTTGCAAATACTTTACTTTACTTTTAGCTTGTCGCAACTTGTATGACACAAACGGTTGACTGCGTGAACCGGTGAGGGAAAATTGCTGGTTTCAGTTGAAATTCAGTTAACAAATGGTCACAGTTGTGTTCAGTTTTATAGTGAGAGCGCTCAGCCTTATTTCAAATGCTGCGTGGCAACTTCATCTTCTTCGAAAGAGTGTGAAATGGAGATATTAGACAATAATACAGACGAGGAAGATAAAGAATCATGTAATTATAGTCATCCTTTACTAGATGGTAATTTCTTTAGAGTGAAATCTTCCGACGGAAAAAAAGTGAAGTGTGTATGTATAACATGCAATGGCGAAATCTCTGCGGTGAGCAATGCTACTTTCAATCCATGCATTCATTTGAAGGTAAGAATTTAGTAAAGCAAATTATATGATACTTAATTGAATGACAGGTTTACCCTATTTCTTATTTTTAAAAAAAATGGCAAAGTTGCTAGTAGCTAACGATAATGTTAAGTAGCGTAGGTGTACCATGTATGAACCTACCTGCTTCCTTTTGCAACACCTTCATTGAGAAAGCATGCTGCTTTGGTGCAAAACGAGGATAACTACGTGACAGCTCAAAAAAATATTTAAAAAGAAAATGTTTAGTATTAGACGATGATCCTTTATGCAGTGCTGTTAAAGTAAAGACATTACCACAGTGTTTTGAGGTGAATACTAAGAAGGTCGACAATCTGCTGTTAAGCTGATTGCATATTTTATCATACAAGGTGCGTATCTTCTATCAACCATGGAGCAACGAGCTTTTGTGAGATTAATTAAAGGTGAGTTCTGAGTTACAAATGTTGTTTACAATTATAATATCAGTAGTACAGGTTAAGCTCTTATAACGACCGAATACTAAAGCGTTCGGATCATTGGTCACTACGTAAGCTATATAACGATGTTAAATAAAGGAAGACATTAACAAACAACAGAAGTTAATATATTGCAATAATTTTATGAGAATCCACATACAAACAAGGGGCGGTCAATAAGTTTTGGATTTCGGTTATAAGGAAACGGGATATGAGGAAAAGTGTTTTATTATTTTCAATATAACTACCCTCGACTTCAATGCACTTGCGCCACTTGTCCCTGAGGCTTCGAATTCCCGACAACCAGAAATCTCCCGTCTGCTGTTCAATCCACTCCTAGACGGCGAGCTGGACATCTTCATCGTCCCCAAACCGGCGTCCACGCAGTGTGGCCTTGAGCTGGCGGAATAAAGAGTAGTCGCTAGGGGCCAGATCTGGACTGTAGGGGGGATGGTTGAGCTCTTCGAATCCGCACTCTCGCAGGGTAGATTGTGCAACTCTGGCCCTGTGGACTTTGACGACGTTGAAGTGGATCATGGGGCGTGAGGTTTCTAGGGACCCAACGGGAAGAGACCTTGGTCATAGCCAAATTGTCGTGGATGATGTTGATAACACTTCCATGTGATATTCCAAATTCTCGCTCGATTTCTACGACCTTCACCTGTTGATTTTCAAGGATTATCTTCTCCATACGGGCCACATTGTCCTGTTGGTCACGTCTGACGGACGTCCTGGACGGGGGTCATCTTCAAGCTACCAATGACCATGGCGGAACTCCCTATTCCAGCGAGAAATGGTTGCATAGGAAGGGGTGGTGTTGGTGTACACTGCAACCATGCGTTCATGGATCTTTTTTGCATTCTTGCCTTCCTTGGTAAAAAAAAATATCACTTTGCGGTGCTCAACCTCCTCGATTCTTGAAAAATTTGTGACTAACGATCTACGATCAGCTACTGCTTCTTAAATAGACGAGGCAGGAGCGTGCGGCTGCAGGTCCTGACTTGTCATAACTTGCCCTAACACCCTCACAAACAGTCATTCCCCTTCCTCTGTTTTGCCCTACCGATTCGCAAAACTTATTGACCGCCCATCGTATATTCCTAAAGCGCGCTATCATTTGCTCAAAGATATTGAATAAAATTTTTCAGGAATAATTAGCACAATTATTGATCAATTATATGTAGTTATGAGATGAAGTCCTTTAACGATGTATTTCGTTATAGTAGCAATACCTGTATATTTATTATGTTAAAACTAGCATGCCCGGCCGTCAAAAATGTAGAAAATAAAGCTTGATAATATATATATTCCTAGCAATACTGAAAGCCAACATTTTACTGTGTAATTCTGAATATGAAGGACTATAATATATTTATGAATTAATGTACCAGTCATATATATATATATATATATATATATATATATATATATATATATATATATATATATATATATATATATATATATATATATATATATATATATATGATATTCATATAGCTACATTTTATATATAAAATTTTATATGCACACTATATATTCTCATTTCACTGTGAAAATCAATTTCACTCACAATAATCACACATTCCACTACCGCAGGTTTAAATTCTTCAGTTGACGTCATTTCAAGGCGGACGCTAGGCCGAAAACTTATAGAAGAAGAGAGAGTGACAAGAGCTCTAGTGAAGAATAAACTAGACAGCACTTCTTACTTATGTCTTACTGCAGATATTTGGCGAACTCGTCACTTTAGGTTTTTGAGCGTTACAGTTCATTGGGTATGTTAAGATTTTGCTCTTTATGAAATATGAAATTGAAAATATCTTAACAGTTAGGGAGTTATCAGCTGTTGACTGAAAGCAGACCTATTTTTGGTGGAATTTATCTCGATTATATTAATATTGTGAGGGAACCCCACGTGGAATCTCTTAAGCAGAACGGAACTTTTATGCGCTGAGGAAGGCCCGGTTAGGCCTAAAATAGCAAGCCTACCCCCCGCCCCCTTCCGCAAGCGGTAGCCTCGAACCGTGTCAACCACGATTTACTTTTACACGGGCAGAATAGCCTCTGCAAGAAGATTCAAGGCCATTCGAGAGTATAGCTGCCCCGGGGGAGAGCCTCGGACATAAATAGTGCTCGACTTCCATGAGGAGACACAGAGTTGAGAAGTCCAATAGTTCCAAGTCAGGTGCTAACAACAAAGCAAAGTGACAGCTGAACTATTTTGTGTATTTGGAATTAGCCCCATCAGTGAGGTAATTCCACTTAACGATTGCCACCGAGTGATTTTCCGAACTTCTCTCATCAACTCCTGTCGAAACCCTCCTTCGTTCGCCCCTTATTTCGGGTGGCCGAAATACTCTTCCCTGGACCGGAAGTTACACCCCCCCCCCTGTTTGGGGAGAACCGTCATCACTTCAAGTTCCCGCTCAGAAGTTCCGAGCGTCCTCACCTCACGTGCAGAAGACATCCGTAAGCCAACCACTCCTTCCCCTTCAGTAACCCATTCGACTTAATTTCCCCCCTCCTCCCCCTGTGAATAGTCTTCTGCTATAATACCTTAAGTTTTAACTTCATAGCCTGATTTATAACTACAATTGCCCCCTTCGTTTACTGATGTGATTTTGTCAGTTAATTCTCTGAGGTAATTTTACCCAGCAATTCTCTCATTATTTTTATGTAAATAAAATTATATTTTTGTACATGCCTCTTTAAATAACCTTGAGCTTTGCCATTGCCTATTTGTTACCTAACCTCGTTGCACTCTCATCTCGCATTTCAGCCCGTCTAAACTAGCGGTGTTCCGTCCCTTCGTCGGTTCACCTGTAAGTTATCGGTCCCTCCTCCATAGATATAATATGGTATTGATGTAATATAATGTCATACCACGACAAATATGTAAAATTTATGGAAACATTTATGAGACAAACATTAGACTGTTATTTCATTTTTTTTCAGTTTGATGAAGCTGCTCTTGTCCGTCACAGTGGAGTATCGGCATGCTGACGATTCAAAGGAGAACAGAGCTACATTAAGATTCCTGAACATATGGAGAATATCATCAATGAATACGATATCCTCCTGCAGAAAATCACGAGCACCGTCACTGATAAAGGCTCTAATTTTGTTAAAGCGTTTAATGAATTTACAGTCACTGCTGCAAATGTGTCCACAGATTCAGAAGATGGAATCTAGGTAGGTGAAGAAGATCAGGTTTTGCACGAGCTGGAGGATAGTTTCTTAATGAGAAGCGCCTTACATCAGGAAGAAGACATTTCGTCTGACCCATGCAGCTCAGCCTACCTAGGCATGTGCGATATGCTTCACACACACTCAGTTTCGTCGCCACAACTGATGCAAAGCATGCACTGAAAATATCTTCTTTTGCAAATATCAATCATGCTGTGATTGGGGAAATGCTCAGCATTATGGAACAAAAGCGGTTGTCAAAAATCAGCAGATATTGTCCAAACTGTTATCAACTGCTTATTAAAGGTGCCTTGTATTACAAGGTGGAACTCTCTGTTTGATGCATTGCCATTACTATTCAAAGACAAGAACAAATTACAGCAACACATGACGTCCCTTGAACTTCCAGTGTTCAGAAGTCACAAAATTGAATTCCTTGGGGAGTATGTCTCATGTTTTGACTCCTATTGCAGTGGCAAATGATTGCCTACAGGGAGTACAAAACTGTTTTTATGGAGAATTGCTCCCTGCCTTGCTCACTGTGGAGAAAAGCTGAAGAGCCTCAGTCATATTCTCTGAAATTTTGCCAATCTCTTGTAAGTGCAGTCACTAAGGGCTTTGGAAAGCGCTTCCAATCAAGTGATTGAGAATTTAGCAGAGGGAAACGACGCTGAAACATCCACTGGTGTATCGGACCGTGACGAAAATTTCGAATTTACAAAACCTACTCAAACACGGTCAACGCACAATTAGAATTGTTCAGTTACCTTCAGGATTCAAATAAAACACTCAAAGTTTAGGTAGATATCCAATAAATTCAAAGATTAGTTAAATGACTTCCAATCTTTATTTCTTAATATATTAGCGCTAGATGCAGCTATTGCTCGTACCTGCAGCGGTGGTGAGGCGGCAGACTTGGGTTGTCCCGCTCAGCCCTCAGGCGCACCTGGAGATCCACAACCTGCATCTCCGCGTCTTCAGGGTCCACAGAAAGGTCCTTCTGGTCCTGGTTGGCCTCGCTAAAGACGTTGAAGAGGGCCACATAGTTTGCGCCATTGTCGGTGGTGGTGGCCGCCACCTTGCCATGGATGCTAAAGTCCTAGTGAACCTCTGTGATGAGTTTTCCCAGGAGTTGGTGCGTCTGCCTTTCCTGAAGACAATAATTATAGATTTAGTTTATAAATTAAATTTATACCGCATAGGTACTTATAGCTTTAAGCACCTAAGCTAAAGAATGTCAAAATTTAACTTTAATTTCCTTACCTTCACCTCCTTGCACGCCAGAGTTGCATGGCGCTTCTTGAGGGATTCCCTGTCAATCGAGTGGACTGTCATCCCCAAGAAGGCCCTGTTGTGGGCGTCCAGCTGTCGGCAGTAGTGGCCACCCACTTCTGGTGGAAGAGCAGGTTGACCACCTGAGTCCTCCCCCTTTGCATCAGCTTGTCAATGTCCCTATCCACAGTCCTTCTGAAGGTGGGCTGGAACTCAAGGTTGACGAGGTAGAACATCCTCTTGGTGCTGGTGTAGCGGTCTACACCCCTACAAATGTAAATATTTATTCCTTACTGTATATATATATATATATATATATATATATATATATATATATATATATATATATATATATATATAATTTCAAGAAGGGTTGGTAACCCTGGCTTAAATCGGAAGATTGCTACACCCGTTCTCCCAAGCGTCTTAAAATTAAGCCATGAGGTTCATTCGCTTTGCTGTCCCACATCGGGAAAACAGGTCTGTAAATATTTTAATTGTAATTATTAGCTAAAAATTTCCGAAAATAATCACGAATTAATGCGTGATTCTTTTGTTTCATTTACAGACCCTTTCAGCTCCGTTATAACCTATTGAACAATTAATATTTACAAATTACTTATAATACAATCTATTTAACAATTATCCAATTACCAATTATAATCTAATTATCAATCATCAATTGTTATACTCAATTATCCAATTACCAATTATACTCCAATTATCAATCATCATTTGTTATACTCTAATTACCAAACCATATTTATCAATTGCAAATCCATTCCCGTTAACTCACTGAAATTTAATTCACGCGTAATTCTCAATACAATCATAAACTGTTACTGTATAAATTCACCCTGAAATAATGTAACTGTTTATTCAATAATATATATTTTCATAACTCTTTGTTTTTAATTTACCTATTTTCCCAACCTTACACAGATTAGGCCTAAGGAATTCGTCTGCAAAATTTAGACTCCTGATCATTTAACAATTCATTCCCTCGAAATATAGGTTTTTATGTTTATTGTAACCTGAGAGCTATCTAGGATATTGCCGCAATATTCATTAAAAACCTATACTGGGATGGTCAGTTACAAGCAGTGTCGTCATTGTCTCATTGAACCACCTAAAGATGAAATATGTCAAATACTATATTTTAAACTTTTAATAACAATATTTTAAAACCTAAAAACATTATTTTACTAGTTAAAAAAATAAAGTTAAAATAGCTACTATTATTTCTCTGATTTTTTTTCACCTGGTGCAGCACTGCCTGGACCGCTCCTGGTTGAACTTAGCCCTGAGGTCCTCCTCCAAGCACATCTGGCGCTTCTTGCGGGCCTCACTCCCCCATGACTGGGAGTGGCCGCGCTTGTTGAGCTCTTCAATGGTGGCAGAGAGCTGAGGGAGCTGCAATGCAAATTGAAATTTTCTTTGCTAATATTTGCATAAAGTAGCAGGACTAGTGACGCCAGTTATTTATTGTAAACTTAGCTAATGATTTAAACTTACATTTTTGTAATGCTGCTTGAGGTGGTTCCTGGTCTGGGAGCATAGGTAAACCCCTTCTTGCCTTTGCAGCCAAGATGTTGGCACTTAGCAAGGCTATTGTGGAACTTCCTGAGGGTGTGAGGAAGATCCACTCATCATCCTCACAAATTTGCCCTAGACATAGAAACTGAAAGAGATAGAAATGTTTCAATGACAATTTGTTGAATTTAAATATTTAAATTTAATATTTATAAATCTTTAAATCATGAAAAGAAGTGAATTTACTAAATTTTAACATTTAATTTTGCTACTTTACTATAGTGGCGCAACGATTTTCTTATATCTCAAGAGTCTCCAAACAGCTTTTCAGCTTATTGACGGTCTCCTCATTGCCCTCTTGGCTGTGGTTGCCAGCTTCCCCTGTATCCTTATCCTCTACAGTCAGAGTTTCAGGTACAAAAAAGGGTATGCGATTATCCCTGTCACTGCTCTCACTTAGCATAGGTGTGCTGCTCCTGAAGCTACAACTGGCTGCACTGTCACCAGAAAAACTCCTCCCATCCCCGCTCCTTGTCACAAACTTATCCATGTCTATTTCTCAGTTTTTACAATCTTTAAAAGAACAAAAACTGTATAAGATTTTTCAGTAACTAATAATAAATTAAGCTACAATAAAGGCCATAAGAAGAAAGTTAGTGAAAAACACCCATGCTACAACCACTCGCAGGGTGGCGTCGGAAAAGAAAGAAATGATGAAATAAGAGATTCAGATCGGCAAAGGACATCACTCTAAGCTCATAGGGTGGCCTAATGGATTTAAAGAAAGATTAAACCATGTGAGTTTAATTGGCTATATCAATATGGTCTTTAAATTTAGAACCAAGGCCTAGTCTACGTACGATGGTCCAATTTTTACTTATATGGTTTAATTTTAGGCATGTTAAAGGTAGAATGCTGTTAGATTTTAATTACTCCTTACACTTCACAGTAATTTTATCGTCGTAGCCACAAAATAAGTATAACCACATATTAAAATACGTGAAAATGAAATGAGATTAATTCACACGATGAACGTCACAAGGCATAACCCGTTCTCGAACGTTTTTAACTGACAAAACAGGTTTAAAACTTGGTTCGTGCCTGAAAAGTGTGTGTAATTTTACTAATTTATAATAAAATTCAGAGTCACAAACTTTGGGGTGTACGTTTAGGTAGTTTCATGTAACGTCAGTCTCATATAATGTGAAAAATTTAATTGATCTTAAAAAAAATAAAAAAATCAGATCAAAATAAAGTTAGCTGTTACCAACTCAAATTTGACATTTTTAGCCAAACTGGCTTAAAACAGCCGCGGCGATTTCTTTAAAAAAAGTCGTCTTTGTTCCTATTCAAAGTAGCGGCAAAAGTCGCGAGGAATTGGCGGTGCGACTTTGCTTACTCCAACTTTTTCAAAACGTTTGCGACTTCGATATTCATAGTGCAGAAAAGTCGCAACTCGTTGCCACAACGCCCAGCTCTAGGGTCTGGCTCGGGCGGCTTCTATTTTTTCATTTTATTAATATATGTGAGAATCTCCAATTCATTTATACTTATGGTGGATAGGATATATTGTCTCAAGATTTATTTCCGCGCCTAGTGTTGCTAATTGTGCCCCGTGCTGCATAGTAAAACGCTTGCGATTTGGTCATTTAATATTTTAGCAATTTGTTCTGGGACGTCTGTCATAACACCATCTTTACTTCTGATCTGCCCTATTAAACCCCTTATGTGCTTTCTACTGTTTACGTAACTATAAAACCCTTTCGGTTCGTGCTTCGAATTTAAGGCAAGATCTTTTTCATATTTTGGCTTAGCTTCCCTAACAGCCCACTTTACCAGCCGTCGAGAGTATATGTCTCTTTCTTGATTTGCTATCGTTTCAATTTCTTTAAAACTTTGATAGTCTTTATTACGCTCCCGAATTAAGTTTATTATTAAAGGGATAACCCACGGTTATCTCTTTGACTTCCCATTCTTTCGGCGTACATACTTAACTCGGATTCTACAGTAAGCACAGTTAGTTGTAGCTCCGAGTACATTTCCTGTACTGTCCGATTATAAAAACAACTTTCCCATTTATCCTTCTAATCTGGCCACGAAAAGTTCCAAAATTGCAGTTCCCAAATCGGGGGATTAGTTGTGTATTCTCTTTTACCTCTACGCTAATGTTCACCCACGCAAACGTTTTCCACCAAAGTCTCCTCTGTTGAGACAATTATATCAAGTATATTTTGATCACGCGTAGGTTCCTCTACTTTTTGAATAGGAAAATTATCCTGAATGAAATTGACCAATCTATCCCCAACTTTATCCGAAGTATAGTTTGTATAGTTAATGTTAGGGTAATTGAAATCTCCACAAATTATTGTTTTTCCTTTTCTCACCATAGATAAAAGGCACTCAAAGAGTAGTATGTCCCTGATTCTATTTGGGATGGGGGGGGGGGGGAGATAAGTAACGACTAAGTTAATTTAATTATTTTTATAACACTCTAGCTCTACATATTAGCAGAATCTCCCTATTCATATTTACGGTCGTCGTGTCCATAGTTAATGCATTTATTCCTTTTACGTAACCTAAAATTCCACCACCTCTCTCAGTTACACGGTCCTTGTTATGGATTTTGTACCCTTTTATATTAAATTCCGCAATGCTCTAGAAGCTGTATCTAACCACGCCTCGCTAATACATACGATATCGTAATCACCCTCTTGAAGAATGGCTTTAAATTCGGGTAATGTATAATTTTTTAGTAATGTATTAAGTTTTTGTTTTGTTTACCTATCTCTTTTCAATACAAAATTCATTTCAGGCATTTCAGTCACCATATATAGTTTCAGTTTGGCGCGGAAAGTACATATTTTTAAGATACTATACCTTGAAGTGGTTAAAATTGACATTTAAATAAGTGATCCTTGGTTTCTCTTAATGTTAAAATAAACCATTATTTTCACACACTGGCAACCTTTAATTCGACCTTATTTCAAACATTGCCAACCTTGGAGCCAAGTAAATAAAAGAGCGCGATTTTTGCGCATTTGGTTTGTTGGACTTTAATTTGACTTTGGTTAATTCCTCAGTGAATTTAAAAGACTTCTGTATAGATTATGACCTCATTTTAAAAGCAAAGATTTGCAACAGATGTGGAAAAGAAGAGTGGCTCGTTAATAACAGTGAAAGATGGAGATGATTTAGCTTTTCTCATGAAGTGATTATTTAGTATGTAATTTAAGATGACGATAGCGCTACCGACATTTAGTAATCGACTTCTGCATTCAAATCTGATGTTAGCCTTTAGAATTAGGACTATTACGAGGTGTTTTCTTTAAATTGTGGGTGTGTGCAACCCACTTAGAATTAAGTAGGGGCTATGGGGTGGCGAAGCCCCCCATTTCGAAAGTAACTAATAGAATTTCCTTCTCGGTGGAAATAGCCTAAAGTAGGCGTCGACATCGTCATTGTTATTTCATTAAAAGTGAAAAGCCGATCGCATTAATTGTAGCCCAGAAACAGTGCCCCCTAGTGTGTGCCCCTAAACTGAAGCATTACCAATATCTCATTCCACAAAAATAAATGCCATGTCCTGTTATAAAGAGTGGCATAACAACCTGAATCCGAGTAATAGCCGCCTACAGAGTGCCTAGATCTGCAACCTAGTAAAAAAATAATAAGATGGACTTTGGGTCTGAGGCAGATTGAGCATTCTAGAGACAGGCAGATAGATAGAAGCCAAAAGGTACCATGGGTGAATGAAAAAATGAAGTATGATGGTAGGTTTTCTAAATTGTCAAGGAATAGTTGTAGACAAGAGATAGACTATTGCAAGTGAGCGCAATAAAGCAGTAATGGACATAATGACCCTGGAAAAGATGAAAGTTATTGAAGGCATAAATGTTGGCAGATACTAGTTGAGAGTGAAATGTTGACCACTGGAGGAAGATTGGTATAATGGAGTAGGTTTGCTGGTAAGAGGGTATGAGAATTGGAGGTACTATATGGGATAATTTTGAGAACATACCAACCATGAGTTTCAGGCATTAAAATTTATTTTTCTGACATTTTAAGGTATCGAGGAGATAAATATGATTTTCAATATTATCGCAATTCACTTACTTTCTGTGAAAAGGATTTCCTTATTATCATTCAATGGATGACAAAAGCCATAAGGGAGTATCATAGCTCATCTGAGTCAATACATACATGTGGAACAAATACAGGGGGAATAAAACTGATCAGAACCGAGAACAGTATAAGAGGGAAAGAAACGCTGCGACATTGGAATCAAGAGCGGCAAAATATAACTATGAGAAGAAGGTGGGAAATAATGCAACGAGCAATACTAAGCGCTTTGGGGCTTACGTCCGCTCTAAAACTGCAGTAAATGACAACATCACGAAACTAAGGACCATAAACGGCAAAGACATAAAGGATAACAGAGAGATTGCCTAGGAGATGAACAGTGCCTTCAACGAAGTGTTTGTACAGGAAGACACAAGTCTAGCTATTTCATCACCAAGTCATGTGTTCCAAGGAAATAAGTTACATGACATTACCATATCAAAGGAAGACATCCAGAGGAAACTCTCAGAACTCAATGGCAGCAAAGCACCAAGCTCAGATGGAATATCACCGTGTGTGCTAAAACAATTTCCAGATATACTTTGTGCACCACTACTGGACATATTTTTTTATCATCTATGAGGACTGGTGATGTTCCACTGGACTGGAGGAAAGACCAACATCTCGCCTATACATAAAAAAGGAGCCAAGACAAACCAACTCAACTACCGATCAGTTTCCTTGACCAGCATAGAATCCAAATCATAGAAAAAATCATCAGGGAAGGTGTTGTGCAGCCACTCACAGACAATGCACTAGTAACAGATGCACATTGAACAACATGAACTCAGGAAAAACAGGAGTTGCCTAACCAATATGTTGTGCTACCTAGATGATCTGGTCAATGCTGTGGATCGCAGACACTGTGTGGATGTTAACTCCCTTGACTGTGAGAAGGCCTTTGACAGAGTCTCCCATGAAAACTAATGACTAAGTTGAAGGCTGTAGAAGTAGTTGGAAATGTTCTGAGTTGGATCAGAATTTTTATCACAGACAGGAGCCACCAGGTGTGCATCAGGCAGGAGTGCTCGGGTCGGCTACCAGTATTAAGTAGAGTTCCACAGGGATGAGTCCTAGGACCGGCTCTTTTCCTGGTATACGTAAATGACGTAGTCTCTAAGCTTAAATCAACCGTGAGTCTCTTCTCGGATGACGCCAAAGTATACAGAATCCTAAAGACCGAAGACGATGTAGCTGCCCTTCAGAAGGACATTAAATGCTTGGAGGCATGGAATGATAAGTGCCGGCTGACGTTTAACTCCAACAAGTGTAAGACCATGCATATAAGCCGCAACAACCAACAAGCAAACTACCATCTGAACGGTAGTAGGCTGGGGAAATCACACCAGGAAAAGGACCTTAGAATAATTGTGGCAGATGGCCTCAAGTCCTCAACCCACGTGGCAACGGTGGCTGCAAAGGCAAACAACAGACTGGGCATCATCAAGAGGAATTTTAGTGTGCTATCCAGGTACATCTTGCTGTCGCTCTACCTCTTCCTAGGCCGTCCCATTCTGGACTACGGAACCCAGTCATGGTCCCCGTATCTGACAAGGGACATTCAGGCCCTGGGGAAGGAACAGAGGAGGGCAACCAAATTAGTACCAGGCCTTGCCCAGCTGACCTACGAGTCACGCTGCCAGCACCTTGGCCTACATACACTGGAATAGAGGAGAGTAAGGGGAAACATGATCCAGACCTTCAAGCTCCTGCATGGATATGAGGACGTCCCATACACAAAGTTCTTCCAGCTCAACACAAACCAATTGCCGGGTCATTCTTTGAAACTAAGTAAACCAGACCACTGGCGCACCACAATGAAAGGAAACTGGTTTGTCTTCAGGGTTATTGCCCCCCTGCAACGCTCTCCCAGATAGTGAGGTAACTGCGCTATCAATAGCCACATTTAAGATGAGGTATGATAGGTATATGGGACTGAGACCGGTGGCTGACAGGTAATAGAGGAGGGAATGGCCACAAGAAGATCACTTCTTAATTCCCCATTATTTTTTCATAGGTAAATATAAACAAGTGGAGGCCTCTAGTCCTATTTAAAGGTTATGTGAGAGAAGATATGATTTAGCTTTTTAAATTTTGTTGTGAGATTGATGTTAGATTTTAGCAACTTCTTGAAGCTGGTAATAGAACGAGGTGGCAGCATTTGAAAATTAAGAAAGAGGTGTAGATTGGCTGTAAGAAAGTATTTTTTCACCAACAAAAGCAAGCTAGATGAGTATATGCAGTGGCATAGCTAGGGATTTATAGGCCATGGTTGCATTATCTCCTTTGGGCCTTCCAACATATGAATGTTTGATATCATGAATGACATGAAAGCAACTACTCCCGCAATATTTTGATGCACTCTAGTATATCTGATAGTGTGTAAAATATAACAAAAATAAGTAAGAAACTTTAATGGGGAATAGTTATCTATGATTAAAAAATAAATTAAGAAATATAAAACCTAGATATTAAATATTGAATAAATTTACTAGCAAAAATTAAGGTTAATATCTATTTTAGGACCAAACGTAGTTTCAATATCTGGTTTAGGATCCAAAAGCTAATTACCCATAGTTAAAAAAAAGACAAATGAAATATTCATGTTCCAATATTTTTTTAGGAGGCATAACCACATTTAACATGCGACGTTTGCATTCAAATCTCATGTTTGGCTTTCGAATTAGGAATGTTACGAGGGCTTTTTAAAGTTGCAGGTGGGAGGGGAGGGGCTGGGGAGCTTCCATTTCGAAACAAAATAATGAGTCAAAACAATGAAGTGAATGTGGTTATGCCTATAGTTTTTAGATCGCATTCTTGGGTGGGACCTGGGGAATCTGTCGGGTCATAATCTAGATATATACCGTGTAATGTACCCCACTACAAATTAAAAACCATGATAACCTACCATCACCATATATTCAGTGGCGTACCTAAGCAGGGGAAGCAAAGGTGCACAAATTTAAAAGTTATCCTGTTAAATTCTGAATTAAACTGTGTTAATCACCAGTAGGGTGGGGGGGGTGTGGGGGGTGTGGGGGGGGGGGTAGTACTAACCTTTTTATAATCTCCCCTTAGAATATTGAGATGGTCAGTATGAACAAGAAAATAACAATTATAAGCCGTTTAATCAAGCCTAACCCCCTGTACATATGCCTTAAAGTTTGCATTTCCCCCAAATGCGTTTTTGACTCAAAATCGCCCCACATATTGGTAAAGACCTGGAATACCGTAAGCAAAATGAGTATTATTGACATTAAATTTACTTGACACATATAATAATGTACATCAATCACAGCAAGACCAGAATGTGTGTCCATACTAGTGTTCAATTTGAGTGTCCAGAGTGTGTTAGTGTTCAATAACACTGTCAACAGATAGTCAATGACGTAGAATTGTGTTCATAGACTCATTAAAGTCTTCCAGTGTCACATCTGCGTTGGAGGTAATGTTCTTCAAGTACAGTTTCAGGTTCACTACATAAGTGTTGATTGGAAGCTTCTTGTGGTCTTTCATGAGGCGAAATAGGTCACTTGATTTCGGCAGGGAAAGTGATGTGTCTCGAGCATAGCGAACCTCCAGGTACAGGCGTTCTACCTTTGTGTACTGGTTGTTGTCAGTGTCTGCCACATACTCATCAACTGCAGCAGCTGAGGTGAATGATCCTCTCATTCTTTTCAGCTTTTCCAGGTCCTTGTTATTTCGCCGATCTACTGCCACATTGGCAATCTCTTTGTGCTGCAGGTCTTTTTTCTTGAGTTCATCTTGCAAGATTTCTGGTAGCTTTCCTCCTTTCCTGACTACAGTGCCATAGGCCCTAAATGACTGATTGCCTTCTGTCAATAAAATCCGTCGCTTGACTTTGACCTGTGCTGCTGATGCATTGCCAAGTTGCTTGGCACCTATTCTAGACATCTCGAAGTTAACAAATCCAACACTGCGCTCTGCATTCAGGTTGTGAATTGGTGCCTTCTCCAACTTCTCTGGGTCCATCAGAGTGACAGCATGCTTTGCATTGCAGACTCATCATAGTCTACAAAGGCAAATATATCGCCCTTCTACTTCTGAAAGCCCGTTGCCAACTTGGGAAGGATCATCTTCCGAAGCTTAATGATCTGTGGTTGGAATTAGGTTGCTACTTTGAGTATGGCATCACAGACGTCCCCATCATACTTTGTATGTTGGAACCTTTCCTGGGACACGAACTTGAAGGCTCGTTCCTGGACCTGCAGCAAGGTGGCCACATCTATCTCCTCCAGTTCCTGGTACAGCTGCTGAAATTCTGGAATGATCATGATGTAGGTTGTTTCAGCTGATGTCTCCAAAGACAGGTATGGCTCGAATAGATGAAGTCCAAGAAGGGCACCTGTGTAGTGGTGTAACCACTACAAAATGTAATAAATTTCCCCAAAACAATATGTATATACGAAGGGCGGTCAATAAGTTATGCGAATCGGGAGGGCAAAACAGAGGAAGGGGGATGGCTGTTTGTGAGGGTATTAGGACAAGTTATGACAAGTCAGGATACAGCCGCACACTCCTGCCTCGTCTATTTAAGAAGCAGAAGCTGATCGCAGATCGTCAGTCACAAATTTTTCAACAATGGAGAAGGTTAAGCACCGCGCAGTGATCAAATTTTTGACCAAGGAAGGCAAGAATGCAAAAGAGATCTATGAAAGCATGGTTGCAGTGTATACCGACACCGCCCCTTCCTATGCAACTATTGCTCGCTGGAATAGGGAGTTCTGCCATGGTCGTGAGTCCCTTGAGATAAGACCTGTCCAGGACGCACGTCAGACGTTACCAACGAGGACAATGTGGCACGTGTCGAGAGGATGATCCTCGAAAATCAACGGGTGAAGTTCGAAGAAATCGAGCGAGAAATTGGACTATCACATGGAAGTGTTATCAACATCATCCACGACAATTTGGCATAGCCAAGGTCTCTGCCGGTTTGGTTCGTAGAAACCTCACGCCCCATGATCGACTTCAACGTCGTCAAAGTTTGGAGGAGCTGCTGCTCCTGTACAACCAAGACCCGGCGGGATTCGAGTCACACATAGTGACAGGTGATGAAACGTGGGTCCATCACTGGGATCCCGAGACCAAGCTCGAAAGCATGACCTGGAAGCACAGGTGCTCTCCAACCCCCATCAAGTTCCCGACCCAACCCTCAGCCGGGAAGATTATTGCCACCATCTTCTGGGATTCTGAGGGAGTGTTGATGGTGGACTATGCGCCTCGTGGAAGGACCATCACAGGCCAATATTACGCCGAGGAATTGACTGGGTTGAAGGAGTGCATCCGTCAGAAGCGGCGCGGCAAGCTGACCCGCGGTGTCCTGCTCCTCCACGACAATGCCCCTGTCCACAAGGCCATAGTTGCACAAGCTGCCCTGCGCGGGTGCGGATTCGAGAAGCTCAACCATCCCCCCTACAGTCCAGATCTGGCTGCTAGCGACTACTTTTATTCCGCCAACTCAAGGCTGCACTGCGTGGACGCCGGTATGGGGACGATGAAGATGTCCAGCTCGCCGTCCAGGAGTGGAGTGAACAGCAGTCGGAAGATTTCTGGTTGTAGGGAATTCAAAGCGTCAGGGACAAGTGGCTCAAGTGCATTGAAGTGGAGGGTAGTTGTATTGAAAAATAATAAAACACTTTTCCTCATATCTCGTTTCCTTATATCCGAATTGCAAAACTTATTGACCTCTCCTCGTGTATATAGTTATAGCTATATCAGGCAATGTATAAAATGGCTACATTTCCTTTTCACTGTGTGAACGTAAATTCAGCAAATGCTCTATTTCAATCGTGCTCCGCTATTAATAAGTTTGTAAAAAATTTACGTACAATTCTTAGTTTTTTTCCCCCTTTGTATCAAACTCAAATTCATTATGGCGGTTTTTTTTTCATTTCCAGACCGATTAATCACGTTAACCATTAGTATAGATTTTCCCTCCACTCCAAATTATTAGCACAGATTTATCCTTCATCCCAAATCATTATCAAATAACTTACTACACTCCCAAGCTTAATTATCGTATAACCTTCGTTACGCTAGAATTAATTCGTCCCCAAATTATTTACATTTCACATAGTTCCAATTAATCAATAGCCCACTGTCCTATTTAATAATTGTCCACAATCTTTCATCGCCATTTTTTTTAGTCTCTCTTATTAAGTTTTCTATTCATTGATCAGACGTTGCCTGTTTACCTAAACCATATTATCGTACTGTACAATTCTTAATTTTGTAATTTAAAGGACATAACTTACGATCTCCTCATATTATATTCCCTCAACTTATATATATATATATATATATATATATATATATATATATATATATATATATATATATATATATATAGCAGCAGGAATATGAAGACCCAGGTGATTACACTAATCATTTATTGTCCGGACGTTTCGGACCTTTACTAGGACCATCTTCAGCGACTATATCGTCTAATGAGAAGGAGAAGGAACATTAATTGATAACAGTTAAAAGAATGCATTAAAAAAAGCGGAAGAAGGCAAGTTAAAATAATAAAATTGACAATAATTAAAATTAAAGTAAAAACACTAATAATATATAGAATTAAATAATATTACCGAGTGGTATTTAAAAAAAAAAATAGAAAGTGAAATTATTACAAACTGACTTGATTATCACGTATTAAAAGTTACTGAAGTAAACAAAAAATAACATTATATTAAATTGTAAAAAGAGATAAAGGCAAAGGGGTAGTAATCTTAAATCGTACTGATTATATGCGCGAAATGTCTACCATTCTATCAGATTTGTCGAAATTTTCCAAAGCGAATACAGATTCCCTTAAGTATATTCTGAAAATTGAAAATAGAATTAATAATTTTCTACGTTCTCTTACTAAACGAAATATTTTAATTGATGTTTATCATAAGCTTTTTGTTTCTGGTTCATCCCCTGGGGTCATCTATGGTTTACCTAAAATTCATAAAAATGAAATACCTCTCCGCCCTAACTTATCTGCAGTCAATACTCCAAGCTACAACTTAGCTAAATAAGTTGGTATCGCTCGCCTGTCACCGTAACAGAATTTCCGGCATCATTTTCGAAGAAATACGGCCTAATGATTCCGCTAGCAAAAAATGCACACCAAACAGTGACCTTTTATGTAATGCAGTGGCTTTTCAACAATCTTCCTGGGATTTCCATCAGCCCAAATGCGACAATTCTTCTTATTAACGAATCCACCAAGATGAAAATGGGGCTCCATCACTAAAGATGATTTTTTGCGAAAAATCATCATCGGTTGCCTTTGCTCATGCACCCAATTGACGAATGTACGGCGCTTCAAATGGTCAGCAGTCTTCAGTTTTTGTGTCAATTGAATTTTTTAAGCGTGTAGAGACAAATCTTTGGTCAAAATTCGATGTAACGTTGTTGTGGAGAGGTTTAATTCCTGCGCGCGAGGACGAATAGAGGTGTCTGGATCTTCGGCCACATTCTCGCGTACTGCAGCAATATTTTCAGCTGAACGGCGTAAACGAGCACGCAATGGCATTTTCATATCTGCCACCGACCCCGTTTGTTTGAATTTACGAACAATTTTCCCAATTGCACTCTCTGTTGGTCGATTATGTTGACCAAAGAAATCGCGAAGTGCCCGAAATGCGTTTCTGTTTGAACGTCCATTTTCGTAATAGGCTTCGATAACTTTAACACGTTGTTCGATCATTAATCTTTCCATGGTTGAAATTGCCAAAGACTGAATTTGTTAAATCTGAAAGAAAAAGAAAAAAATCATTAGATCCTTAAACTTAACTCACATTTAAAATCGGTCCAAGTTATTGGAACACCCTTTATATTCAACCTGAAAAAAGAGAAATAGCATTATGTTCTTGTAATTATATTATATCATATATATATATATATATATAATATATATATATATATATATATATATATATATATATATATATATATATATATATATATATATATATATATATATATATAAAATTTATATATACTCTGTTTCCCTGATTAGTTCACCTGAAAGTACCCCCAAAAGAATCGATTACCATGCAAAATCATACAAACGTCATATTTTCGGGTGATTTTGAGGGTAACGACTTTCAAATAGTATGTACAGGGGGTTATGATGATCTTATGGACTAAATGTAGGTATTTCCGGATTCAGGTAAGCCTACAACATAATATTAGGAGGGTACCACTTCGAAAGGATGACTTTTGTAAAATAACACTCCCCCATTCATCACTATTTATATCATTGCTCTGTCAAACTGATAAAATGCAAGTAGTAACACTATCCATCTTTTTCCCTGGATGGATTGCCAGCTCAGATAATAAAAGAACCTAAAGATCAGCATGATAATCACTCGTGAGCACTAAGGCATCTAGAGGCAGTACTCGCTTAGGGCTAAAAAAAAAATTTATAACCATCAATCAAGTGGGAACATTCAATACCCAGATATGATGTGGTAACCTATTATGCATCAGGGGTATGTGGATACTTCCCATTGGCAGGAATTTTTATAACTAAGAAGAGTGTCTTTTACTGTGAATAGGGGATAGGAAATAGTAGTGCTGTTATAACTTGTATAATATCTACCTTCTCTCACAGACCAAACTCCTCCTGTATGCACTGACCTTTGACACTGTTCTGCCTGAGATTCAACCATGCCCTTCACGGTTAAAATACCAACAGCGGATCCATTCGTCTATTAGTGAGAACTCTTCTATGAGAATCAAAATTTATTATAAATATCCAGCTTTGACATAATCAAGTAATGTCTGTCTTTAGCCACCGTTATTTCAGGGTGACCTGGTTGTTACACTCTGTTAAAAATGTGCTGATTGACTTTTTAACAGTATTTGATGGAAAACTATTGTGCAAAAAGAAGGATTTGAGGTGTTGGAATTCTATTTATAAGGATATAAGATGAACAAAGATTGTATGCGTGGTGAAGAAGGGTCTTAATGGATGAGATTTTATATTTCAAATCTAAGCTACTAAAAAAGTTTAATTCTAACCTCATATTAATGGGATTCCTGTAAACTGATTACTTGATTATACCAGAGTTGGGTATTTATAATAAAGTCCTTAGCCGAAAATTACACACATTGTTAAAGAAATATTTTTAATAATGAGGGGCCTAAAAAAGCTTGGCTATTCGGAAGATTTTTGTCTTCCGCATAGCCGAGTGAACTAAGGGGTGGTTTAATTGAGATCAAAGCAGTTGCTCGCTGCCTCAGTGTGCACGGTTCGAATCCCACCTCAGCTCGGATTTTTTGAAAGTATGAAATAACTATTTCCGAAGTAAAATGATTGTGTTTTCTCTTTCTTGCTGTGTGTTGGATTTCTTTCATCATTCTCTCACGTCCATGAGAGTTAAAAGATATAATTTTAATTTAAAAAATAGTTAGTGAAATATATCTTAAACAGATGAAACTAGATGTTAATATCATATCTTTGACAAAAACTAGTCATTTTCTTCTAGGCTAAAGTCTAGTGTTTAAACAAATTTAGTAAAACTAGTAATTTATTTTTGTGTAATTTTGTATACAAACAAAGCATGTAGGCGATTAATTAATGTCCACAAAGTTAACTTGGTGCAAAAGCTTTTCCAAGTATTTAGAAACTCAGTATTAACACTTGCAGCTTCAAAGATACTTTTAGTTAATATATTAAAAAGAAAAACCCTAATAGTTTACTTCTAGGCTAAGGCATCAAATTTTATAGAAATTGATCCCCTAGTTTTTTTAGTAAGTTTGAACAAGAATGAATGCTGTTGATCACATAATTTTGACTTCCATGTCAGAAATTTTGAATATTAACATTTCGTTCGAAAATTTACAAAAAAGTTGACCTGATTGACCATATAATCTTTAACAATGGTTGTGTTCAACCGGATCTATGCTAAATCATCCTACACCCAGATTATGTTTCGCAGTTTTTTCACTATCATTTTTTTTTTAATAGCGCCATCAAATAGGCTAAATGTGAAAATCGGTGGCTTATGCTTTTGGTGGAGATTGTCAGGTGACACTGCATTAAACCACCCTGAGCTATATTTACTTAAATAGTTTTTCATAGTAGCTATGGATTTGAACTGATAAGGACATGAATTACATCTAAAAGATTTTACATTCGAATTTCAGCTTAAAAAGCTGTTTAAGACTGATTCTGATCGATAGGAGCAGGAAATTCATTTGAAAGGCTTTTTACTATCCCTGGTGGTTGATAGGGGCAGAAACTGCATGATCAAGACTTTTCAATAGTGTTGGTTCTTATATGTCGCTCAAAATTTTAGCTACAGGCAGCTTGATAGGTATATTAACTCCATTTGAAAGCCTTATCACGTGTGCGAGTTCATTTATGTCCACGAAAAGTAGACATGCCTGCCACTCTAGTTTTAGGTGTCATGGGTACTGTATCTGAGGGCTCTCTTCAGGATGGTGACCGTTCCTTTCAAGGTTCCTAATTGTACTTCTTGTACATTTGAGCGTCCAGGGATTGCCTCCAGATAGCTCTTCATATTTTTATTTAGCAGCCCTGTTGTTCCAACCACCACTGGTATTATATCAATTTCTTTCAATGACCAGATTTTTGGCAAGTCATTTTTGAGGTCTTGTTATTTGGTTAGTTTTTCTACCCACTCTTCCGTGGGTAGAAGGGTTTTGCACTCGCACCACCACTGAATGTGGCTGGGCAGGAGGATTCACCATTTACACACAGCATGATGTCTGTTCTCGTCGTTTTATACGCTCACTGCTTCCGCGGCGATCAGACAAGTGTGAAGCGGTCCTCAAACAGAAGCCTTATGCCTATAAACGCCGAACGAACGATTTCACTGTCAGTGAATGTCGTCAAGTTAGGGCTAGGTTGCTGTATGCCACTCTTCCTGGCAGGCATAACTGTCTTCACTTAACGGGAAGACAACTCTAGCAGAGGTGTAGAAGCAAGTCAAAAGGAATCGGGGCAAGTTCTCCAGGAGAATTGGTTTTCACTATCGGCTCCCGCGTCCTCAACAGAGTCCTTTGCGACCGTTTTCTTCAGGTTCTCTAGTTGGGATGATGTTCCGCCAGCAATCGAAGCCCGTCGTGATGTCCCTGAATGGCGCCGAATGGCGCATGAAGTCCGGTATACCATGCTTCTACCATAATGTGATGGAGGCATTGCCTTTCTAAGATGTGTTCAATATGATCTGGACAGAGGGTATCCTCTCAGAATCGAGCTGAATGGCTACTGTGCTCGCTTTTTGAAAAAACGAGGAGATATCTCTACCCTTTCCTGGGAACTTGGTAAATGTTAGAGTAGCGATTTTCTTAGCAAAAAAAGCTATCCGTATTCTGCATAATTATGCTTCGTGCCTCATGCTCCCTCTTCGACTGGAGAATGGGATCTGCGAGGCTTCATTCCTAGTCATCAACAACTCTCAGTTTTATGGATCTGGGAAAGACCTTTGATTTAGCATTAGGGAGACTCTCTTTACGATGAGGACGTAGACGCATACCCATTTTTTTTATCTAAATTCCCAAGAGATTCGTTGATTTTTCATGCTGGTTGGTGAGCCAAATAGGGTAGGATCAACAGTATCAACCGTTTTAAGGAAAATTTTCTTGTTACCCTACACTTAAGTACTTGCTACCGAGTTGGTACCATTCCTAGGTAGATAGTTATGTTTCTCATCCGTCTTGGTAGCAAGCGATTTTCTTCCTTTGGCAGTGCCTCTTATGTGAGGCACTACAAGGGGTAGTTTTTACCTTCTTGGTTGAAGGTTTTCTTTTCATTGTAAGCTGGATAAAGGTTATCAGTGACTCATGGTTCAAATAAATCTTAACCAGTAGATTCGGTATTCTTTATTCGGCAGGGTCGTGCAGAAAATCTTAAGATGTTGCGATCTCCCTTGAGACACTTTCCTATTCCCAATTTATAATCAGGATTTAGAGCGAGGAAACTCGAGAGCTCGGTGTAGCTCTCTGGCCTGTGGTGCCTTTGGTTCTGCAAATGACGCCACTCTATAGTGTACAATGTCTAACCATTTGTGGCCACGTTTCTGCTCTCAAAACGTATATCGCGGCGTGAGTATTATGTTCCACATTCTTTGAGCACACACTGGAGCTCGAGTGTACACAGATACCTCCAGTATCGCCTCTGTATGAATCGGCATGGCTCTACAACGCGTGGTATATTTTAAAGGCCGAGCGGATTGTAAGTGATTTCACGTCGTGTCTAGTTTGGAGAACGGATTAATATAGAGCGACACACAGAATACCTTAAGGGTCCTAAAGGCCTTGAAATCTCTGCACCCGCCACATCTCAGTATCAATGTTCTCACGAGCAGGGATATTTTTAGATTTTCTTCTATTCTGTCCTTGTACATGTAGGGATTAGACGATCCTAGCAGCGTTTCGTTCTTTCCCACAGTGAATACATAACGGAAATCGGGTCCCCCTTTGCTCTGTATGGCCGACTGTAATCTACATTTTGGTGTAAATGCGATGATTCTTTTCCCCTGAGCCTAACCCTAACTTATCGACGGCTTTAAGTTGTTTAATACGGTCTCTGAATTTTTTAATGTCCCAACCTGGGGTATCATAGCTTGCCTTACCTGTCCCTGTACCTTCTTGACTGGCCTCGCTAGTGCTTTTCACTCGTACTCTGGATGCATATGAGCACTCATGATTGTTTACTAATAGTTTCTGTACATGTCTGTCCTCGCTCGCTTGGCCTGAATGAACATTTTCCTCTGTAGGCCTTAGTTCATTATTTAAATATAATCTTTAAGAGGCTAAATATTAATATCGGTGGTTCATGTCCTCTATAAAATTTCACTCTAAATTAGTTGTATGTAACAGAAGAATAAAGCTTCAGAAGATACAGTCATCTGCTAGCAAGCTTTTCAAATGCAGTTCCTCTCTTTATCAAAAAGCTTGGAGAGCGAATAGTAAGCCTTATGGATGAGAAGCCTTTCAAATGCAGTTCCTGCCCCTATCAAGCAGCTAACAGGTCTAATCTTCGCAGACATGAAAGAACCCACACAGGTGGTGACCTTCTAGAGAGAAACAGAATTGAAAGAAGACCTGCAACAGAGCTAGCTAGGAAAACTAGAAGTAAATATAGCCAGAGGGAGGAAAACACGAGAGTGGAAAAGGGGAAACAGCACAGAAGAGCCGGAAAATTGAAAGAAGAATGAATTGGAGGACTATGTTGATAAAAACGAACCACTCTAGTGGCTAAAGAATGGGAGGCTTGACTTTGATGCAGAAAAGATTATAGTAGGAGCCCAAGACTAAAACTTACTAACAAACGGTTTTAAAAAGATGGCTGGGATCTCACAAAACGATCAATGCAGATTCTGCCATATGGGAGTGGAAAGTGTAAGCCACTTCATGTCAGGCTTCCAAATACTACTGGCAGATGGATACTATACAGCTAGGCACAATAAGAGCTGTAAATATATCCACTTGAAAGCTTGCCAAG
Organism: Ceratothoa steindachneri; assembly: GCA_963969495.1. NCBI lineage: Eukaryota > Metazoa > Arthropoda > Malacostraca > Isopoda > Cymothoidae > Ceratothoa > Ceratothoa steindachneri. The sequence goes on along the minus strand of OZ018333.1, from coordinate 5,440,170 downwards.
AATTTGGGATAGAAGTGAAGGAAAACATCTGGGAGCATGAGCCAGAGCCGGTAGTAGCCGATGTAAATGTCACCATCTTTTGCGTTAAAGAAATCCCAGCTGGCAGATACATCGAAGGGAGTGCAATAAAGCCTGACATAGTCATATGTAATAAGAAAGAAAAAACAGCCAAAATAATTGATGTGACAGTCCCTACTGATTATGATCACAACAGGGCAGAAAGAGAAAAACTAATCAAAAATGACTTTTGAAGAAATTGGTCATTGAAAGAAATTGACATAATACCAGTGGTGGTTAGAACAACAGGGCTTCCAAAGAAAAATATGAAGAGCTATCTGGAGGCAATCCTTGGACACTCAAATGTACAAGTACATAGGCCTCATGATTGGGGCCCACTGCATTCTAAGAGATGAAAAGTAGGAAAATGAGGAAAACTCAGTGAGAAACCTTTCAAATACAATTCCGGACACAATGAGGCAGCCAAGACGACTAAAAGTCTTGATCATGCAGTTTCTGCCCCTATCAACCACCAGGGATAGTAAAAAGCCTTTCAAATGAATTTCCTGCTCCTATCGATCAGAATCAGTCTTAAACAGCTTTTTAAGCTGCAATTCGAATGTAAAATCTTTTAGATGTAATCCAAGTCCTTATCAGTTCAAGTCCATAGCTACTAGGAAAAACTATTTAAGTGAATATAGCTCAGGGTGGTTTAATGCGGTGTCACCTGACAATCTCCACCAAAAGCATAAGCCACCGATTTTCACATTTAGCCTATTTGATGGCGCTATTAAAAAAAAAATGATAGTGAAAAAACTGCGAAACATAATCTGGGTGTAGGATGATTTAGCATAGATTCGGTTGAACACAACCATTGTTAAACATTATATGGTCAATCAGGTCAACTTTTTTTGTAAATTTTCGAACGAAATGTTAATATTCAAAATTTCTGACATGGAAGTCAAAATTATGTGATCAACAGCGTTCATTCTTGTTCAAACTTACTAAAAAACTAGGGGATCAATTTCTATAAAATTTGATGCCTTAGCCTAGAAGTAAACTATTAGGGTTTTTCTTTTTAATATATTAACTAAAAGTATCTTTGAAGCTGCAAGTGTTAATGCTGAGTTTCTAAATACTTGGAAAAGCTTTTGCACCAAGTTAACTTTGTGAAGATTAATTAATCGCCTACATGCTTTGTTTGTATACAAAATTCACAAAAACTAATTACTGATTTTACTAAATTTGTTTGAACACTAGAGCTCTAGCCTAGAAGAAAACGACTAGTTTTTGACAAAGATCCGGCATTAACATCTAGTTTTATCCATTTAAGATATACTTCCCTTACTATTTTTAAAATTAAAATTATATCTTTAAAGCTGCAAGCGTTAATGTATAGTTTCTAAATACTTTTAAAAGTTTTTTTTCTTTCCATAACTTGGTGGAGATTATGAATCCCCATGTTATAATTCGATTTTTTACAAACTTGCATGAAAACTAATAACCCAATTTCTACCAAATTTGGTGAGCACTAGAGCCTTTAGCATATAAGGAAAAATTTGTTTTTGAACATGATCTAGTCTATTGAATGCATACATTAGTATTATTAATATTTACAATAATAGATAAAATCTTACATAAATGAAGCATATTGGCATATTGCTAAATATATATTTTTAAGGTATGCATTTTGAATCATAAATAGGGTTATAAATTTTAAATAACAACCCGCAAAGCCATGTAAAAATAGCAATAGACCAGGCATTTTGGCTTTACGATAACCTCTGACCTGTTATAAATATTTTAAGATAGATTTTGTTAAACTGTTTAAATTAAATTAATTTTTGAGGAAGCTCATACACAAACAATGTTTATCGTCCCCACAAAAGTGATCAGGCCTGGGTTCAAACAAAGTTTCTGACATATTTCTAAATATTTATGGGGAATGTATTTTAGGGGCTTATACTGTTATCGCCTTTTCAGCATCAAGATGTAAACTCTTGGAACCATAAAATTAAACAAAGAATGCAACATTATATTTTTCCATCAGTGAAGTGTATAAATAGAAAAGGTTGTTCAATTTAAAATTTAGTTGTGTTTTAGACATTTTTCGAGTTGATGAACTGGCTCACATACGATCAAACTTTCTGAACTTTATAGATATCCAGAATTCATATACTATTCATTTTTTATGAGATTCACCTCAATAATTTTCATTGATTAATTTATTTAACTAGAAAAAGTTAAAGTATTTCATTGATTAAACTTTTCTTAGAACCTATATATATATGGTAACAAATATAATATAAAATGTGGAAAGCGACAATTTGAAAGTGATGGTTTTATCTGTGTTTGATATAGTGCAGATAAGAAAACAAAACTTTATAGGTGTAAAAGAAAAGATTCCATTAACACACTCCTTTATTCAGCCCAAATTGAGAGAGACTGCATTCTAACTTAAATAAAGATGCATACAAACAACACAGTAGAAAGAACTGTTATAGTTGTCAATGAATGTTTACAAAATTTACCTCAAACTTGCCATTGAGCAATGAGAGATAATAAACCTTTAAAAAAAGATGGTTCATTGACAAAGAAACAATGTAAGATCATATACGATGAGCATGGGCGTCCGCAGAAAAAAAATTCAGGGGAGTGGGGAAAAATATGGAGATGTGTCGTGTCATATGCAAAATGTGTTATAAGCATTGGCTGTGTTCATGGCCGTCCGAATGGGGGCAAGGATGGGCAGTTGCCCCCTAGAATTTATGGAAAATACAAAATGAATAAAATACCATGGACATTGTTCAACTGTTTATTCAGTTTTTCACCATTCAAGTATTATTATTACTACTGCGTGAACAGGAAATGGAGTCGTCGGGGATCTCTTCCAAACTTTCAATGACCCTGTTCATTATCTCTGTGTTCTGGCTGTTCACTTTTTCACAGTGGCCACTGAACACACAAAAGCCGAACAAACGTTGATTGGTCATTGTTGACCTTAACCAGGAAACAGAGTGGTCTCCTTCAACAGCTCAATCATACTCAGAGAGAGAGAGTTGTCATCCAGTGGGCCCTTATGTTTCTGCACGTCATACCACACTAGTGCTTCTTCAACAAAATTCTCAATTTCGTATATTTCTTTGATAGATGAAACGATGTTCTTAAATTCACCTCTTTCTATTTTCTTAATTTCTCTTGGATGTAATGCAAAAATATGAAAATATGATGTGTTACTATCACCAAAGCGAATTCCTAGAGACTGAATTAAGGAATCTATGTACGGGATATATATGGAGCGGCGATAATACTCCTCAATGGAGCCTCCTACATTCGGCCGGTTGATCTGGCGTGCGCATCGTCGAGGCATAATCAATTCTATACCAAGTTCTCCTGACAATATTTTCCCCTCAGGGATGACATCTTCTGAAAAGACATGATACGCTTCATCCCGGTGATCTCGGAAAGCCTTCATTAACAAGTCAATGTGATCCCGGACTCCCATCATGTCCATCTCCACTGCCTGTAGCTGTTGGGTCACTGGCTCCAACATCGCTGAGCATTTCGCTATAATCTTGAGACAGATGAGGAACACTATGGTACCTGCTGCACTCATCAGCTGATGTGCCGTCTGACGGGTACTCTGTGACTCATGTTGGCTTACCTCCAGTTGCTCCAGTTTTGCATAGATATCATAAAAGTTCTCTGAAAAGACGCGGATGCTTTTGTACTTTGCGCTCCATCTAGTGTCACACAACAAAGGTAGATTTGGAACCAGCCCTCTGCGCTTGGGACTGTCACGGAAAAAAATGATGATAGATTTCACAGTTTCAGTTGTATTCCGAATATCTGCGGCAGAATTCAGATCATGAACCACCAAATTAAGTCGATGTGAAGAGCAGTGCACGAAAACGGCTTTGGGATAAGTGTTCCTAATACGAGCCTGTACATCATGGTCTTTTCCTGCCATGGCTGAGCATCCATCGTAGCCTTGACCATGAAGCTTGTTGAGGCCAAGACCAATTCTTTTTGCTTGGTTGATGATAGTATCTGCAATTGTTGCAGCGTTCATCATCTCCAGTGGAACAAATCCAAGGAATTCTTCGTGTATGATGACTGAATCTTTCTGTTTCTCCTGCAGCTCAACAAATCGTATGCCAATGGACAGTTGTTCGATGCCTGATATGTCAGCAGTTTCATCATCAATGATCGAGAATCCATTTGATTTATTTGCAGTCTTCACAATATCTTCTCTTATCACTTCTTCGGGGAGAAGTATCAGCTCGTCCTGTACACGAACTGATGTGTACCTCGCATTTTTATTCGTCACGCTCTCCATTTGATCCTTCAAGAACGTGTCCCCTGCTTCTATCCTGAATCGCAGTAGGTCACAGAGGTTTCCCGATGTACTTTCCTTTCCACTCAAAGCAATGTCATGACTGCAGCAGAACAGAATATTAGATAGGATAGGGAACAGTTTCTCACGGTTTTGAGTGACTACTCGGTTCATCTGGCTTACGATGGTCAACTTTGGGTTTTTCACAGTGGTGAGGAAATTGTTGGCATCTTGTAGTGCACCTTTGTGCCAGGATGAAAGCATGTGCTTTCTCGTGTGCTTATTGAAGTCTTTGTGTTTGACAAAAGAAGCCACGATGAAAGCACCCATTATACATCGGTGCACTGGTTGAGGGAACAGCACACAGTATTTGCACAGAGCACCTTGCAAGTTACTTGAGTAAGACAACCATGGAGAATATTGGTTTATGCACGGGTGACGGAAACAACGGGAGCAGTGTGAATCTTTCTGATAGTTGTAATCTGTTAATGAGGGGACATATGTGTTCATCAGGAAATCATATGTTATATCATTGGTCAAATGTTCTTCGGTGTTGACATATAAACCGATATCCAGAGGATGAGGCAAGTCATTGACCACTGTAAAAAGTGGTGTATGGAGTAGCATCTGATTGGTAGCTGTGAGTAACTGCTCATCATATCCTCCGCTACGCTGCTCTGCTGGTTCAGCATGCGTCTCCGATGTGCCTGGGGTATCTTGATTGTCGTCCAAATAATCAGATTTACATTTTAAAGAACCTCCTGATATCAATTATTTCACAATCCTAACAAAAAAAAAAGAAATATATAATATATATATATATATATATATATATATATATATATATATATATATATATATATATATATATATATATATATATATATATATATATATATATATATATATATTTATATTAAATTTCACTGGGGAACAATGTATTTGGTGAATTGACAAAAGTACATTTTCATACATAATTCGAGCATACTGAATTCAAATCTGAAATCAGATTCACTCTAAATGCTACAGATTTTTCATAATATTAATAACTAATATTATACAATAATTTGCATTTTATCACACCTATCATCATACCTTGAAGTAATTTTGAATCATCTTTTTGCGTTATTTATAGTAAAGGAGTTTTTTTTGCACAAACATTTTATTGCATATGAGAAGAAACTTGAATTACACATTTGGATTACAAATACTGTAATCAAATAGATGCTAATTTATTAATGACTGTCCATCAGGCTGGAGGATCTCTTCTTGATTTCAATCGAGCAAAAATTTGCGTTTGTAACTCTTTCTCTTGTAAGTCTTCTCTGGCTGATCTCTTCTAATCGTCCAGCAGTAGTCCGCCATCGTCATCAAATCCTGATGGAGGCATTCCCCTTGTTCGTCGCTCACGGCTCCCAGATTCCCTTGGAATCGATCGAGGTGACTATTTAGGAAATGCAGCTTCACACTCATGTTTCATCCCAGATCAAGATATGCTAAAAGCATATTAGTAACCATATCCTCGTAGTTATGCGTTTTTTTGTTTCTAAGAAGTTACGAACAACGGCAGAAAATGAGAGCCAAACTGCCTTCTCTTTTTCATTCATGGTGTTCACGAATCTAGAATCACTCAGAAGTCTTCGGTTTGGGGAACATCAAATAATAATAATAATAATGATGAGTCTTTTGTAATGCGCTCTTCAAGGCCTGAGGCCTTCCCAGAGCGCATGTTGTGCTGAGATGAGAATTGAAATTCAAGAGGGGGAGAAGGCAATACTGAAAAGATGCGTTTTCAGGAGACGCTTAAATGTGGTAAGAGAGGCAGAAGACCTGATTTCAGCAGGAAGAGCATTCCGCAACTTAGGGGCGCAGATTGAGGAGGAGCAGTCCCCCATTGAGCAGATGGATGAACGAGGAATATTCAAAAGAGGTGCATGTGATGACCGAAGGGCCCAAGGGACATGGCATGGCGAGAGGGCAGAAGAGAGGTAGGACGGGGCCTTGTTGTTTAGGGCCTTAAATATGAAGAGAAGTATCTTGAAGTGAGTACGGGATCTGACAGGGAGCCAGTGCAGTTCATGCAGCAAGGGTTTCGAGGGAGAGAAGCGAGGGCGACGGAGGAGAAGCCGGGCGGTATAGTTCTGTACAAGTTGAAGGGGGCGGAGAGAGGAGGATGGCAGATTCACAAGCAGAGTTACAGTAGTCAAGGCGTGAGGTGATGAAGGCATGAACAGCAGTCTCAAGACTGGCGATCAAAGTGAGAGCGAATGCGAGAGAAGTTACGAAGGAAACATAGAAAGGCTTTGCTGACATTGCGGATATGAGGCTTAAAGGAGAGATGCTCATAAAAAAACAACACCCAGATTCCTAACGCAGTCAGAGAAAATGATAGTATTACCGCCCAGAGTAGGCGAGGGAAAGAGAGATTTAGATTTTTTGACAGGAGCAGGGGTGCCGACGAGGAGGACCTCAATTTTGGAGTGATTAAGTCTGAGGAAGTTGGTAGATAGCCAGTCAGAAATGGAAGAGTAGGAAGCCAGGAGGTCAGTGATAGAGTAGGCCAGAGACGCGAGGGGTGAGGAAACGAAAATTTGAGTGTCATCAGCATAGACCGAGGTTACGGAGAAGGGAACTAAGAGGGAGAAGGTAGATACGAAATAGTAGAGGACCAAGGACAGATCCTTGTGGCACTCCAAAGCGAATGGTGGTAGAGTCGGATGAAACGTCGTCAATCACAACGGATTGGGTTCGAGACGAGAGGTAAGAGCGGAACCAGTCAAGCACGGTGCCTGATATGCCGAGGAAAGAGTGGAGACGATCAAGTAAGACGGTATGGTCAATAGTATCGGAGGCATAGGAGAAGTCGAGTAGAACGAGGATGGAGGCACAACCCCTGTCCGCGGCTCTTCGTAAGCAATCGGACACATTGAGAAGGGCGGTTTCTGTGGAGTGACCTGACTTGAAACCAGATTGATAGGTTTTATCAATGTTACAGGCCACCATGTGACTGTTGATGCGTGAAGCACCCACTTTTTCCAGAATCTTAGAGAGGAAAGGAAGTTGCGAAATCAGGCGATTATTTGAAGGGTCAGTGGGGTTCAGTTGAGGTTTTTCAAGAATCGGACGGATGTGGGCACGTTTGAAGAAAGAGGGGACAAGACCAGTTGCAAGTGGAGTGTTGAACAGGTGAAGAAGCGTTCGGAGGATAGCAGGCAGAATTTTACATAACAGTTTAGGCGAAAAAATGTCTTTTGGGGAGCCCGATTTCTTAGAACGCGAGAGCAGGGCTGTAAGCTATAACGCAGTCCCAGCGGGGAAAATGATAAGCGGCTGAGGCGGGAAGTCAGGAAGAATGGCAGGAGCTGGGACAGAAGGCTGAGGGAGGGAGGCACGGAGGTTAGTGACCTTATCTGCGAAGAAATTCGAGAGAGTAGCAGGGCTAATTGGTGGGGAGATCTGGGCTGGGAAAGTAAGACGGGAGAGCAGGCGGAAGACGGTACGGGGATCATTCCTATTATCAGTAAGCAGATTACGTGAGTAGGCTTCATAGGCAGATTTTAATTTCACCACGTAGTAAGCTGTCGCAAGTCGGAACGCCAGCAAGAGAGGGGTCGTGTCTTGCCCACGGGTGCGAGCCTTTCTAAGGACTCTTTCATGGGCACGCATGGACTGCCTAGTACGGAAGAGTTATATAGAGTACCAAGGGGCACGGTGACAACGGGAGTTCAAAGAGGTGACAAGGGGAGAGTGGGCATCAAGACAAGTGACAAGGGGTTGCTCCAAAGAAGAGATAATCTGGTCAGGAGAGGCAGAAGCATCAATGGGAGGAAGTTTGGAGGCCACATCATTAGATATCGAGGGAATATCAATGGAGGCAAGTCGACGGAAAGGCTTAGGATTATGAGACAGCTGGGGAAGTATATGGAATTGGATAGAGAAGTTGAAGTTGATAAGGAAGTGATCAGATATAGCATTGGACAAATTTGTAGTCGTCAGGTTGGAAATAAGACAGTCAAAGATTACAAGGTCTAAAATGTTACCGTGAGAGTGGGTAGGGGAAGAAACGTGTCAGGTGAGGGAGAAGAGATCAATGATTTAAGAAAAGGCTGGGGAGGCGGTAGAGGACTACCGCCGATACTATGTACTGAAAACAATCATTTTCAGTGCTCAACACCTTGACATACTGCTTCATCAACCCCAGTTTGAGATGAAGTGGAGAAAAACGATCTTCTCTCGACTTACGATTGGTTCATTAACAATGTTTGGCATTCCTGCTTCCAAAGTTGCCCGAACTGTCCAATCTTTTGGGGACCAGTATTTGTCACGGGCATGACTGTCCTAAATACAGATATAGCATGGAAACTTTATATATCCCTTCTGCTGGCCAAGGAGGAAGTTGACAATCTTAAGGTCTACACATATGATCCAATTGTGCTCATGGTACTTAAGGGAATCCATGACCATTCTTTTCTTATGTCATTGTGAGTTTCTCGCAGAGGGACAGAGTGACCAAGAGGAACTGCACCAAAGTCATTGCCATTATGCAAAGGATACACTTGAGGCTACGCTTGGAGCTATCCAAAAACAGTCTCCACTCAGCAGGGCTATAGATGCCAAGTCCCAACTCGGTAAACAGATCAAGAACAAAGTGTCAATATACAATTTTTTTCTCATTAGAGAAATACTTAAGAAATATACTCTCCCTTGTTCGGTAATACGAAACCCGTATAGACCTGTTAAGCATATGTCTTTCACTCAACCTGGAGGCTAAAAGTTCTGCAGCTTTCTTGGAGAGCGCCAAATCACGTATCAAGTCATTCAAATCCTCTTGATTGAAACAGTGAGGAGATAATGACTGTTTAGCATATGATGATGAATCTGTAGACTCTGAATCCATTCCATGGACGACCATATTAGGTACATCATTTTCATCGTTGGAAGAAGCATATCAACTAAAAATCGGAACTGGTAAAGACTCAGAATGAGGTGTAGCGGTCTCCCCCCTACAAAATGTAAATATTTATTTCTAAGTGTATATATATTTATACATAATTTCAAGAAGGGTTGGTAACCCTGACTTAATTCGTGAGATTGTTACTCCCGCTCTCTCAAGCGTCTTAAAATTAACATGAGGTTCATTTGTTGTCCTCGCATCGGTGAATTAGACCCTTCCAACTCCGTTATAATCTATTTATCATACCATATATCTATTTATCAATCCATTTAACTATTTATCCAATTTAACCATGTACTCTGTTTATACATTAAACTATTTATCATACCATTTAACTATTTATTAATTTAATCCATATATTTATATATCTAATGTAACCGATCTATCCAATTTAACTATTTATTAATTTAATCCATATATCCAAGTATCCAATTTAATTATTTATCATACCAGTTAACTATATACCCATTTAACTGTACTCCAATTTATCATCCAATTACTTATAAAACATTTACCAATTTATAATCTATTTAATATTTATCAATTGTTAATCCATTCTCGTTAACTCATGCAAATTTAATTCACACGCGTAATTCAATCAAATCATAACTGTTACTGTATAATTTCACTTTTCAATAATAACTGTTTATTCAATAATATATCATTTTCTTAACTCTTTGTTTTTAATACACGTTTTCCTCAACGTCCCTCAAATTTAGGCCTAAGGAAATTTCGTCTGCAAAAATTTAGATTTCGCGTTAGCATTTAACTTCATTCCCTTGAATAACGAAATATAGGTTTTTATGTTTATTGTGATCAGAACTATCTAGGATATTTACCTAATATTCATCCAAAAACCTATGAAGGTACTGGCCGGACCGCCCAGGGAATGTTGGGGTAGTCAATCTTGTGCCGATTTTTCTTGCCAATCCCTTTAGTACTCACCAGACAGAAATAACATTCCGATACATGATCCCTTGGCTCTCGCTAAACCATGGGGATTCCGAAAGGAAGACCATTTCTCTTTCCTTTCGTCCATTCACGAAGATGTTCCACACCGCTATGGCAAACAGCATGTGAGGCCCACTTCTTATCTTGATCGCCAAGAGGAACATCAAAATATGCCTTATAAGTGCGGATCACAAAGTTTGATATATTGTGCCTTTGATGAACTAACATGTAACAGCCACATATGTAGCAGAAGGTGTCTGGATCATTAACTCAATTTCCTCTTGACGAAGCCATCACTCTAACATGAGACCTGAAAAAAACAAACAATGATGTCAATACTTTGCACGATAACACTTATTACTATCTTACTACGATGTCCTGTGAAGCACCCTCTATGTCCGTCCGGAGGGCAGTTTTCGGGGAAACGAGGAAATAGAAAATACAGAATAACTATAGCATGTAGGTTAAAATGGATTATATATTTGAAATCAGCATGAGAAAACGAATTAAAATTAGCAGATAAATCTAAGTCACCAGAAAATGTGATTAAAATTGTTCTCCTTTGTTATCCATGTAAAAATTATTTTTAAGTATCTTAGATGTCTTATCATTAGGATATCTACACATACAGTAACTATTACATGTAAAAACAAAACTACAGTACTATTAATTTAATAGTATTAATAGTTTAATAATTTATACTTAATAATTTAATAGCATTAAATGTAAAAGCAAAAAACGGGAAAGAATGACTGCTATCAAATGTAAAAAAAAACAACTGCTATCAAATGCTAGCCACCTATATTTCCCACATATTCCTATATTTCACTAATTCATGAATTCCAGTGGGGGACAAATTTCCCCCTCCTACCTGCGGATGCCCATGCCGATGAGCACAATCAATTTAGCCAGTCCTGTTATTCCTGAAAAATTCAAAACATATACTTTTCGTGGAGAGCAAACGGAAGAATTTTGACTTGCAGACAGTGGATCTTCTGAAAGTTCTTGTAGAATTTTCAAATTTAGACATAAAATTAGCTTGAGATTATTTAATATGTGAAAAGTTTTTTGTTGATGGTACTTTTAGAATCACACTACCCCTTTTTTCACAGGTTTATGTCATTTCAGGTGAGGAATACGGGGGAGTACATCCCTTGCTATACGCTCTGCTCCTAATAGAGTTTATGGAATTTGACAAATTATTCAACATGATTTTACAAAATGAACCTATTTTAATCCAGTAATTATCAACCGTAACTAATAGAGACACATTTTAATAGCTTATAAATCTATTTCCTTTCAGCAGATATCAGAGGATGTTTTTTTTTTATTTGGTCAAAAAATCAAAAAGCATGTTTTTAATTTAGGGACATTTGCTTCAATACAGAAATGACCCAGAGTTTAACTTATTATTATTGCTAGTAGTATTAGTAATGTCTGCATTCAATTATCGTCATATTTGTATGCCAATATTAAGTCACTATTATTAATTATAATTTTACCTTTACATATTTCTAGTTTATTAATATATTTTTATTGTTAATATATTATTATTATTGTATGCGTTCATATAGCGTCATATATATATGCTAATATTAAGTCTATGTATCGTTATTAATTGTTATTAGAGTGTTACATATTTCTAGTTTTAAAATTTAAAGATGCCTAATAAATTTCCAACATTTAGTTGTTTATATAGTTTCACAATAACCACTTCAGTCACCTCATGCAATGCATTGGACAAAATTTAAAAGTTGCTTCAATATGGCTATTTTCAACATTTTTTCATTTGCTGCCGTTGTCCAGTTTGTTTGAGTCATAGAGTTTGTACATGAACGAGTGATTCATCATCTTTGCGTCAGTATAGGCAACAGTGAGCCATGGAAATGGACACGTTAAATCACTGCACAGCTGAAGGTAGGTTAGACTTTGTTATATTGTTATAAATGGCAGTTAACTTTATAATTTTGAATACATTGCTATTTTTAATATATTAGTTTTTGAAGACTTTAGTGTATTGTTACCATAATTAAAATTAAAAAGCATATAGTCTTCATTTTCATCTTGATAAAATCCGACACTTTCTCTCTTGATATATATATATATATATATATATATATATATATATATATATATATATATATATATATATATATATATATATATATATATATATATATATATATATATATATATATATATATATATATATATATATATATATATATATACTACGGAAGGAAACTAAATAAAAAGCAGATGGAGTTATTACTTTCGTCTATTCGACATTTTCAAACTCAATGGCAAGAAAAATAAGACACCCAGTATTTTTATCACTTTTTCTAAAACCCGACTTATTTGATAGCATTAAAATGTTGACCTCATAGTGAAACGTGCTTAGTATAAATACTGTGTGTCTTATTTTTCTTACCATTGTTTGAAAATATCGAATAGACGAAAGAACTAACTCCATCTGCTTTTTATTCAGTTTCCTTCCCTGGTACATATTCATATTTATAGTTATCACGTGCTAACTTTCGTGATATTTCCCATATATATATATATATATATATATATATATATATATATATATATATATATATATATATATATATATATATGCAATGTCCCGCAGGAACAAAATGAAAAGGTGTTGCCCAAGTACTTTCGAACTTTAATAAGTTCCTTATCAAGGATAACTAAAAGAAATAGTATTACATTAGAGGTATATATACGGAAGAAAAATATGAAAGACCGCCTCAAAAACAAGAAATCACCAATGAGGAAGACGGAAGGGGGAAGGTAAAGAATCACATTAAGAATTACAAGAAGCAGGTAGTAAGGTCAAACTGAGAAGACGGAAAGGGTAACAGATTCAAAGAAATGGAGATAGCCTAACGAGGGAGATTTATAAGACACGATCAGCAAAAGGGGGGAAAAATACAAAGTACAAAACAAAGCAGTGACAATTAAAAAATAGAAAATAATAATAAAAACCTAAAATAAAATAGGGGCCACATAACTAGGCTATCTCCATTTCTTTGAATCTGTTACCCTTTCCGTCTTCTCAGTTTGACCTTACTACCTGCTTCTTGTAATTCTTAATGTGATTCTTTACCTTCCCCCTTCCGTCTTCCCCATTGGTGATTTCTTGTTTTGAGGCGGTCTTTCATACTTTTCTTTCGTATAAATACCTCTAATGTAATACTATTTCTTTTAGTTATCCTTGATAAGGAACTTAATAAAGTTCGAAAGTACTTGGAAACACCTTTAAATTTTTTCCTGCGGGACATTGCATTCATTTGCCACCCTCACGTGATACTTTGTGAGTTTTTCATATATATATATATATATATATATATATATATATATATATATATATATATATATATATATATATATATATATATATATATATATATATGTGTGTGTGTGTGTGTGTGTGTGTGTGCATGTGTATAAAATTTAATGCATGCATGTTGTCAAAACATGAATTTTAAAAGGGAGAAAGATTATATGATTTCTGCAACATCACTTATGTAATGTTTCATACCTCAATCGGTCGTGCAGATACCGTTACACAAAAGCTATAGGGTTTAAATCCTGCCTGGGATTTTTTTGTCTTCTCTATTTGTGAAATTCACTTTATGTTCTAATCCTTCCTCGGATATTCTTATTTGATGTTTTCATTGTTCTGTCTTCTTATTCTGTAAACTTCACAATTTGTTTGTTACTTCCTCTTTCTCCATATATATATATATATATATATATATATATATATATATATATATATATATATATATATATATATAATTTCACGGTGAAGGTAAGGACACATAGGAGGCTGAGGTACATGTGATTTATTTATGGAACAACGTTTCGGGCGTATCACCCATCTTCAGGTTCTAAAACATAAATATTGGTAGTACGGTTCGCTCATTGAAAGAGAGGTTTTGTTCTCACATGGGAATAAACCATCGCACTGGAAAAATATTGTCTAAGAAGGAAGCTTCTGTAATTAGAAATCATAGTATACAATGCAAGACAGAATGTTCCATAGATAACTTCAAAATAATTCGTCATAATAACAATGAATATAGTCTAAGAATTTTGGAATCCCTACTAATACGTACAAAATCTCCTACACTCAACATAGATAATACCGCTGTTCCCCTTCTTATTTCTTAATTTTAATTACCTCATTCAACAACCAACCACCAACCTTCTCTTATTTAACAACCAACCAATCAAATTCCTATCCTTCTTTAAGCCACATCCTTTATAATTTCTTCACTTTGTGATTTCTCCTGAACTTCATCGGTAAGCAATATTATACTGTAATTTTTTACTTTTGTGTTTTTACTTCTTTTTTGTGTCAATAGTGATTACATTAGATTAATAATTTGATTCTCTTGCTTTTTAAATTCCTGAATTATCGGTAAGCAATATTATACTGTAATTATTTACTTTTGTTTTTTGTGAGTTTTTCTCGTTTCAATAGTGTTATATTAGATTGATAATTTGATTTTCTTGACTTTTAAATTCCTGAGTTATTTTCTAATTTTTGATTTACCTACATAGTCATAACCTAATTATTTTTAATATTCTTTAACTGTATTAGATTAATTTATGTTTTAGAACCTGAAGATGGGTGATACGCCCGAAACGTTGTTCCATAAATAAATAAATCGCATGTACCTCAGCCTCCTATGTGTCCTTACCTTCACCGTGAAATTGAAGATTAGACTGGTCAGCAGCAACTCATATGAATATATATATATATATATATATATATATATATATATATATATATATATATATATATATATATATATATATATATATATATATATATATATATACTCTAGAGTGTGTTCGTTATTTTCTTTCTCAGATACACCTAGATGAATGCAATATGACCAAATTATACAAATGTTTGATAATGCTATATTTGGACGATGAAGAGGAATCTGATCACACACCATCATGTTCTACTACTCGTATTATTCAGGTGGTCGATGATTCAGATGAAGAGTGTGCAGAAGATGAATCTACTTTACGCCCCCAAAAGAGGAAAAAGTAAAGTACAACATAAAGGAAGCGTTCTATAACTGTTAGGAATATAGACAGGAAATTTGATGATCTAAATATTAAGAGATTATAGATGTCCCAAAGCCATATGGTCTATTCAAAGTGTAGTTTACCCTTTCAACTATGGAATTGTTTGCTGCTAAACTAATCAGTATGCTATAAATAGTACTACTAGGAAAAATATTAACACTAATTCAAATGGAAAGGAGGCGCTCATTGGCATTCATATGAAAATAGGATCACTAGGCTTACCTAGAATAAGAATGTACTAGTCATCTGAATCTGGCACAAGGATACCAATTATTGCTGAGGCAATGCCTATGAATAGGTTCTTCAAGTTACCACCATGTTTCCATTTAGTTGATATCAATGGGAAACCACAAAATGCCTACAGGTTTTGGAAAGCTAGGCATATTTGAGATAGTGTAAAGGATAGAGGTAGGAAAATATCAAGGGATGAAAATTATTGTGTCGTTCGATGAAATTATGATTTCATTTACTGAGCAGCTAAACATCAAACAGTACATACAGGAAAGGCCAAACCCCTGGGTAATAAAGATCTTTGTTACGAGGGGCGGTCAATAAGTTTTGCGATTCGGATATAAGGAAACGAGATATGAGGAAAAGTGTTTTATTATTTTTCAAAATAACTACCCTCGACTCCAATGCACTTGCGCCACTTGACCCTGAGGCTTCGAATTCCCGACCACCAGAAATCTCCTGACTGCTGTTCAATTCACTCCTGGACGGCGAGCTGGACATCTTCATCGTCCCCAAACCGGCGTCCACGCAGTGCAGCCTTGAGCTGGCGGAATAAAAGTAGTGGCTAGGGGCCAGATCTGGACTGTAGGGTGGATGGTTGAGCTCCTCGAATCCGTACTCGCGCCGGGCAGCTTGTGCAACTCTTGGCCTTGTGGACAGGGGAATTGTCGTGGAGGAGCAGGACACCGCGTGTCAACCTGCCACGCCGCTTCTGACCGATGCACTTCTTCAACCCAGCCAGTTCCTTGGCGTAATATTCACCTATGATTTTTCTTCCACGGAGCACATAGTCCACCATCAACACTCTCTCAGAATCCCAGAAGATGGTGGCTATGTTCTTCCCGGCTGAGGGTTAGGTGCGGAACTTGATGGGGGTCGGAAAGCCCCTGTGCTTCCAGGCCATGCTTTCGGGCTTGGTTTCGGGATCCCAGTGATGGACCCACGTTTCATCACCTGTCAATATGCGTGACTCGAATCCCGCCGGGTCTTGGTTGTACAGGAGCAGCAGCTCCTCTGAACTTTGACGACGTTGAAGTCGATCATGGGGCGTGAGGTTTCTAGGGAGCTAACGGGCAGAGAACTTAGTTATGGCCAAATTGTTGTGGATGATGTTGATAACACTTCCATGTGATATTCCAAGTTCTCGCTCGATTTCTTCGACCTTCACCCGTCGATTTTCGAGGATCATCCTCTCGACACGTGCCACATTGTCCTCGTTGGTCACGTCTGACGGGGGTCATTTTCAAGGGACTCACGACCATGGCGGAACTCCCTATTCCAGCGAGCAATGGTTGCATAGGAAGGGGCGTTGTCGGCGCACACTGCAACCATGCGTTCATGGATCTCTTTTGCTTTCTTGACTTCCTTGGTCAAAAATTTGATCACTGCGTGGTGCTCAACCTTCTCCATTGTTGAAAAATTTGTGACTGACGATCTGCGATCAGTTACTGTTTCTTAAATAGACGAGGCAGGAGCGTGCGGCTGGAGGTCCTGACTTGTCCTAACACCCCCACAAACAGCCACGACCCCTCCCTCCGTTTTTCCCTACCGATTCGCAAAACTTATTGACCGCCCCTCGTATATCTACATCAGATGGGAACACTATAATCGTTTATTAAACATAGAATTTGACTGGGACAGGATACTTGTGGATTCTGCACAACCTGTGGCTGGACCGTGGCCATCAATTGAGGACAAAATGGTGAGCAGAGCCATCAGTCACATGCCAGAAGGTAAGGCAGCAGGAGTTTCTGAGATAAATGGTATGCAAAACCCCATGACCTCCTAAGAATGGTAGTCAGGTCCATGACGGTTAAGTTGTAGAATAAATCAACTGACTATATATGTAACTCTTCGACTGTTCCTTTCTTTCTGTCATATTACATGTCTCAATCACTCTAATTCCACCTCTAAGCTTTTATTTTCTTTCACACGTTTGTTTTAAATATATGGAAATTAATTAGAATAGACTCCCCACCAAAACTGCAGTTACCACTAATTTAGGGTGCTTGAAAGATGCAAAGACAATCACTAAATTTATTTCTCTCACGAAACCAAAATAACCATATGATATACAGATGAAAGTATCTAAAATTAAGATACACACTACATATAGGAAGATGAGGTGTGATACTCAAAAGTCCTATTAGAACCCCTTGTGAGGGATTAGCACCAGCTGGATTTGTGATGGAGTGTGTTCGTGATATAAGCCGGGGAGAAGAAACAATTCTCAAATTCCATCTTTTACTGCGAGGGGGTATTCTCGTCCACATCCGCCGATGGAGCATTTGAAAAGATCAGCATTTAGACAGCAAATGTGTTTTTTCTGACAAGGGAGATGATTCCTGCTGGTGCAGGACTACATGTTATTGAAGTCAAAGTATTTATAAACGTCTTGGGGTATCAGGATTGACTTTCAAACCAAAGGATTACTTTTCAGATAATAGTGAATGTCAGTCCTATTCCAACAAGGGTGGAAGACGTTGCAGGAATTCAGTGGGAAAAATGTGAAAAGTCCCCTGAGCAGTATTTACTTAAATAGTTTTTAGAGTAGATATGGACTTGAACTGATAAGGACATGAATTGCATCTAAAAGATCTTACATTCGAAATGCAACTTAAAAAGCTGTTTAAGACTGATTCTGATGGATAGGAGCAAGAAATTTCATTTGAAACCCTTTTCACTATCTCTGGTACTTGATAGGGGCATGAAATGCATTATCTAGACTTTTCACTAGTGTGGGTTCTTATATATTCCTCAAAATTCCAGCTTCAGGCAGTTTGATAGGAACGGTAACTCTATTTGAAAGCCTTATCACCTGTGTGAGATCATTCATGGCCCCGAAGAGTAGACGTCTCGACTGCCTCATTGTGTCAAGAAATGCTTTTGAAAGGCTTCTCACCCGTTTTTTTTTTCAGAGGGGAAAGAACTGCATTTGAAAGGCTTTTCTCCCTTGTGGGTTCTTTCATGTCTCCGGAGAATAGAACTCTCAGCTGCCTCATAGGGAAATGAACTGCATTTCAAAGTCTTCTCACCCATGTGGGTTCTTTCATGTGCTAGAAGATTCGACTTTTGGGCTGCTTCATAAGGACAGGACCTGCATTTCAAAGGCTTCTCACCCATGTGGGTTCTTTCATGTCTCCGGAGAGTAGACCTGTCAGCTGCCTCATAGAGGCAGGAAACGCATTTGAAGGGCTTCTCACCTGTGTGGATCCTTTCATGTCTCCGAAGAGTAAACATCTTGGCTGCCTCATAGTGACAGAAACTGCATTTAAAGGGCTTCTCACCCGTGTGGGTTCTTTCATGCCCCAAAAGAGTAGAACAGTCAGCTGCCTCATAGGGGCAGGAACTGCATTTGAAGGGCTTACTACCCATGTGAGTTCTTTCATGTCTCCGGAGAGTAGACCTGTCAGCTGCCTCATAAGGGCACGAAACGCATTTGAAAGGCTTCTCACCTGTGTGGATCCTTTCATGTCTCCGAAGAGTAGACATCTTGGCTGCCTCATAACGACAGGAACTGCATTTGAAGGGCTTCTCCCCTGTGTGGGTTCTTTCATGACCCTGAAGAGTAGAACATTGAGCTGCCTCATAGGGGCAGGAACTGCACTTGAAGGGCTTCTCTCCTGTGTGGGTTCTTTCATGTGTCAGAAGCTTAGACCTATGGGCTGCCTCATAGGGACAGGAACTGCATTTGAAAAGCTTCTCGCCTGTGTGGGTTCTTTCATCTACATGAAGAGAAGACATCTGTGCTGATTCATCAAGGCAGGAGCTGTATTTCAAATGCTTCTCATCTGTGAGCATTTTCTTATGATCCTGAAGATTCTCTCTCCAAGCTGTTCGATAAGGAGAGGAACTGCATTTGAAAGGCTTGTTAAAAGATGAAAGCGGACATTCAATCTGCAATTTAAGTATTAAGTTAATTTTCAATAAAATATCTGACTATGATAGTATAATCCGACGGTAGTTGTAAATTATATAATACCATACTCAACATTTTTAACTAAGTAGACACCGGCATTATACAAGGAAGGCGAACTTATATTCATAAACCTTTTTCTGATTTACATGTGTGCTAGGCACTAGAATTAGTTTTGTATAGTCATATTTTTTACTGCAGAGTTTTAATTATTTATCAGTCAATATTAATCATGATGACTAATGAATGAACTTTCAATACTGATGTGGAAATGCCTGCCATACATTGCACTGAACGGGGTACAGAGGTGAAGAGAGAGGAAGCCTGAAAAAATGAAGACTCCAACTTTCCTGCTTGAGATTTTATATATATAAAATAGGGACCTGTTCTGGTAGCTATTAATAATGGTGAAACCTCTCCCCTCCCAATTTTTGGAAGATAATCTTAGGAGGCCATCTGGCCTAGGCTATATTAAAAAACAAATAAAAATATGTAAATAACAAATAACGATAAAAAGGTCATAAGATAAAACAACCAAACAAAAACAAAGCAACAAAGTAAAAAGAAGGAAGCTCACTCCGGCATCGGGGACAGGCCAACCTCCTTCAAGAGTCGTATAGGCTGCTAGTTTTTGTGCACGAACGATTTTTTATTTTAAAAGCTCAGCTGGCGACTGCTTACTTGGGAATTAGTCGCCGTATTCAACACTGCCTAATATTAGGCATCTTTAAAATAAGATGCCAAAAAATCCCACAAAAACAACAATGAAGAATAAAAAAAGTAAAAAGGCAATAAGGAGGAAGCAAGCTCCGGCGTCTGCGAGAGGTCCGCCTCCCTCCAGCGCAGGAACGTACGACCTACTTAAATAACCGAAGACAACAAAAACCCCCAACTATTTAAATAAAGGGAACAAGGCCGGCCTCACCCCAAAAGTCTATAAGTCCACCAATCAATGTGCACAAACTCATCCCGAGTATAAGGGACAGGCGGTAGCGACCCCGCACATCCCAGGACAGGGAGAGATAACGTGCGCGAAGATCGCCCAAAAAACACATTCATCAAGAATGTGCCGAACAGTCTGGGGGACAACGCCGACGTCACAATAGGGATAGGGCGCTGGCGAGCGCTCCATAAAATGGCGGTGTGACCCGCGAATGTGCCCAATTCGGAGAGGACAGAAAGCAGCGTGAAGGCTTCGCGGCATTGTGGGGTAGGTCGATAGGAACAGTCGCGGCGCAATGGCACGCAACTTTAAGTTCCCTTCGACCGTCTCCCATCTTCTTTGCCAAGCAGCACGAAGAGCTGCCCGTATTCTAGCCATGTAGTCAGTGTGAGGAAGAGCGAAACGCTGGTCCGGTCGCGGCGCAGAGAGAGTGGCATCTCCCCAGCATAGACCAACAGGCTCTCAATGGGGAAAGTGCGGAAGGAACCGGTCGCTAGGCGAAGGCCGGTGTGGTGGATCGAATCCACCTTCCGCAATAAACGCTCGGCTGCGGATGCATAAAACTCGAAACCGTAGTCGAGCTTCGAGCGAACAAAGGATCGATAAAAAAGTAAAGCAGTAGCCCTATCAGCACCCCAAGCGCTGAACGTCACGGAACGGAGAATGTCCATGGCGCGGGTACAAGAGACCATAAGGATGCGAATATGAGCCTCCCAGGTGATGCGTCGGTCAAATACAAGACCAAGGAAACGGTGCAATTCAACCACTTCAAGGCGTATCCAATTAAGAAACAAGTCTTGGCCAAAGAAAAGCGAAACCTGTGCGCTTCGTCATAGCGAGAGACGCGATTCAATACCTGATGGAGTCCACGCTCCATCAGGCTAATCTAACATTTACCAATTTCTCCATCAACTTGCACACGCAAGAGGTTAGAGAGATTGGGCGGAAACCGGACGGAGTCGAATGATCTTTTCCCGGTTTGCGAAAGGCTAGCACAGTAGAGATTCGCCAGGAATCCGGGAGGAGACCCTCGACCACAATCCTGTTGAACAAAATCTAAGAGAAAGGCCATGCTTCGCTCACTCAGGTGTCGAAGCATGGCGTACGGGACATCGTCCGGACCATGGGCGGTGTCCGCGCACGAAGCAAGAGCGGAGCGCAAGTCACTCACAGTAAACCTGTCGTTGAAGGGTTCTCCGCCTCTCGAGGTAAAGTCCAGCCGGCGGCCCTCCACGATATCACGACGTGCATTGAATGCTGGCGGAGCAGCATGAGGCTAGAGAATGCAGGCGCGAAGGATTCCGCCACGGACGCGGGGTCCGAGATTGCGGTCCCATTCTCCTGGAGAACGGGAGGGGGTCCTGTGAAAAATTGCCCCGAATCCTTTTGACTAGCCTCCACACCTCTGCTAGAGGGGTCTTCCCGTTAAGTGAGTACACGTATGCTGGTCAAGAAGAGCGGCGGGTGTGCTTCGAAATATACTGGAACCTAACCCTAGCCCAACGAAATTCACCGACCCTGAAATCGTTCGGGCGCATATAACACATAAGGGCATAACGCTTCTGCTTGATGGCCGTCTCACACTCAGCTGACCACCACGGAAGTAGTTGGCGTACAAAACTGAAAGACGTTCTAGGAATAGTAGTTAGCCCCACCGGAATGAGGTTGCTTGAGAAGAACTCAACGGCATCATCTACCGACCTAAACTCCTCGACTGAGATAGAGAACTCAGTCATTTCTTGAAATGCAGACTACCGCACCCGCGCCAAGCACAACCGGAGGAAAGGGGCATCTCGGGCGGTAGCGGCACATAAAATGATATTTGAATGGGAAAGTGATCACAACCTTGGAGGTCATTGACCACCCCCCAAACAAAATCAGGCTGTATATCCTGAGAGCACAAAGATAGATCGAGGCAAGAAAATGAAGCGGCTCTCGGGCGGTGATGCGTAAACGCATCAACATTTAGGACACCCATCTCAAGCTCGTGGATCAGGTCGGCAAGGGCTTGACCACGGGGATTAATAGAGTAGTCTCCTCAGGAGGAGTGTCTACCGTTTAGAGCTCCGAGAAAGAAAAGGGCCTCGGCAACCGTGCCACGACGCGGTGGAAGTCACCCACCTCGAAGTCAGCTGATGGTGGAATGTATGCGGAAATAACAGTATACGTCCTATCAAGGTGCAGCTGCACAGACACTGACTGAAAGGAGGTATCTAAAGCGAAGAGAAGAACGGAGACATCCTGCCGGGTGTAAATCGCACATCTTCCCGCCCGGGCTCCATTCCGTGGTGGTGGGGTCTCAAAAACCCTTATACCCCGGGAGAATGGGCAGGGGGCATGCGCCCAGCATGGTCTCCTGCAAAAAGATAGCCTGCGCAGCTATTCCCAGTTGGGCCAGAGTGCGCGGTAATTCTATTGAAGGAATATACCCTCCAGGCCTAGCAAGGGGTAATGCAGGGGCCCTCTTGTAAGAGAAGACCCCCAGGGGAATGGCCATACGCTTCCCGGGGGCAGAACCCCGGACGCTGTTGGCCGGATAAAGCGCTGAAGGTGCTGTCGCCTTCGAGGACTTATTGGGGGAGGTTGGGCTCGCCATGCGAGTGCTTTCCTCCCTCCGCCTCGAAACATTAGGCGGGCGGGGCGGCTTCAGAGTCGGAGGACCCTCTTTACGAGGATCCACAGTCTCCGAGCAATTCAGCCCAACACTGGGTGTGGGCGAAGGGGCCGAAGCTCCTTTGTTGCTGTCCTCCTCTCGGTGGGCAGCTTTAGGAACCCCGGAAGATGGCCTAGCCACCATCGTCAGGGGTGTTGCCTCCTGTGAGTCCAACGACTCGGTGGAGGCGCGTGGCCGTTTCGCATTACGGGAAACGTTCACGCTGGGGGAAGGGGGGAGCTCTGATTTTAGCCCGGGCTGGGTGTGCATCCTTTGTGCCGCTAGCTTTACCAGGGAAGCGCCCGGGTTGGGGATGGGGGGGTATAACCGGTAGAAGGGTCTTAAATGGGCGAGGAAACAACCGTACTGGTAGGCCAGGAGGGGCCAGAGCAGAGGGTGTCTTTTTCAACAATGAGACATAGGACGTCTCAGGTACCGCTGGGCGCGCCACGACCAACTCAATAGCCTCGCGAAATGAGAGACGATCCTGAGCTTGAACGCCTAGGATTTCCTTCTCAAGGATAGCCACACCATATTGCTTCGAAGAAGCAGGGTGCAACTCTGCTAAATAGACACACTTGGCCACAAACGAGTAGAAGTAATCGTGTGCGACCTTGGAGCAACTTACACAGGTTCGGGGAACGCGACTTTGCACATCGACAGGAGCGATTAGTATGGCCGAAGCGGTGGCAGTAATAGCACCTCCGCGGCAGTGGCACAAATGCCTTCACGCGGTAGCGATACTAACCAGCACGTACCGACTTAGGGAGCTTGTAACAGTCCAACGTGACAAAGAGTGTAGGGGTGGGTCTCGAGGCCCCTCCCTGTTTTCTCATCACACGTTCGACCTTGACCGCCCTATGGTCGGCCAGCTCTAGGGTGATGTCCTCAATGGAGTAGTCAACGAGTTCCCTCGCATAAACTACTCCTTTCACAAAGTTCATGGTAGAGTGCGGCGTCACACTCACCGGGGTGCCATGAAGTGTCCGAAGAGCACTTATCTTGGCCGCCTCAGCGGGATTTGCCGCATTCGCCAGAAGGCTCCCATCCGAGAAACGGGTCACCTTCGGCTCTCTACCAATTTCACTAGCTAATCCTCTCTTCTCATGGATCATGTTGCCCTTAGGCAACATGGTGCTAACATGGTGCCATCAGTGGAGCGAATAACCAGAAAGCGTTTGAAGCCAGCGGGCTCGAAAACGCCGGGTAATCTCTGAATGAGGGCCCCCGATGTAATCGAGGCTCCGCTCTGCGCACTAGCACTTTTTGCTTAGGGTTTCTGCACCCGGGAGGGGGGGGGAGCAGACGGGCCGGATGTGCCGATCTTGGGTTGGTCGCTTACCTATGTGGCAGCAGACCCATCAGTCCCTGCAGCCCCCGCAGATGGATAGGAGACCAGTCTTTTTAGTCTTTTTCTTGTTGTTTTCTTTTTCGGAGAGGAGGGTTGGGAATGAACTCGGTTCTCCCCTCCGCCGGCACGAGACCCCAGGCAGGAAGGACCGGCTTCAGCAAGTTCCTTCTCCGAGATGGAAAAGGTCCTGGTGGTCGCAGGGGCACCGGTGGGAGGAGGAGATCCCTTCCTTCCTTGTACTGCCTTGGAAACCCTAGCCGTTTGAGGAGGACCTTGCATAGGAGCGGACATTAGTTCAGTGCTTGGCGCCGAGCCCGGATTCGCTCCCATGGAAAGCCCTACCGTCTGAGGCTGGGTTGCCTCAAGGACCATGTCTATCTCGGGGAGGGGAGGGCTCCAGTTAGCCATCCCCCACCAGGACATCACAGGTCCCATTGGCAGCGGTCTCACGAGTCGAGTCTGGGAGAAAGTAAAGCGGGGACTGCCGCTTGAAAGAAGGAGGCGCCCGAAGGCACCTACCGTCAAGGGGGTGAGGCGAAGGAGAGGAGTAAGCCTCCTCTCCCTTTAAAGAGACTTGAAGCTGCCCGAGGGCGGCTTCGACGATGGACGAGGGGAGATTGAGGGAAGATTTTTGTTTTTCTCATCATTGGGCATGGTGATTCTAATTTCTTTACGGGATGCAGACGCTAATCACCCCTCGCAGTAGCCCGCTCTGCAAGGGGTTCGTATGGGGCTGGCAGAGCCAGGTGCCACCATTTAAGGCCACCCCTACCGCTTGGTGACCTGGCAGCCCTTCGGCGTCGCGGCTTCACCTTGGACACGGCGTAAGAAAAATAGATAGTGAAGTGACAAGGAAAAGAAATGTGAGGAAGGTATTGGTGGGTATGAAGCAGGTTGTTAAAAACCCACCATCTCAAACCGGAGCTCAGAGGTTGGGAAACATTGTCCCCTCCCACCTCAGCCCCGATCCGGGATAGTTGGCTGAGAAGAAGGTGAGCACCTACCCTGTGAAAATAGAGGCCGACCAGAGAATGTTGTGGGAGGTTGTAGGGGAAGTGAGGAAGTAGGGAAGAAACACAGGCTGTCTGAAAGAAGGAGAAGAGGCTAAGCTGGGGCCGGACGGGGCGCTGAGTTCCGTCAGCACGGCAGCCAGGAAGGCAAATCGCTGCCACCCTTACGAGGTGGGCACGAACTAGTCCCGAGTACAAGAGATAAGCGGTAGCGAGCGCGCTCGTCACGGTCCTGGGACAGGGGAGATGACTGGAAACAACCTGAAGCCGTCGCGGCATTGTGGGGTAGGTCCATGGGGACAGTCGGGACGTAATGGCACACAACTTTAAGTCCCCTCGACCGGCTCCCATCTTCTTTGCCAATATTTCTGCCATGTAATCGGTGTAAGGAGGAGTGAAAGGCTGGTCTGATCGCCCAGTCCGCGCGAACTCTTTTGCGCCCTCATTCCCCGCAAATCTACATGTCCAGGAACCCAGCATAAGATAATCGCACCATTCACCCGTTTCGCTCAGACCGTGGAGTCACAGATATCGCAAACCAGTGGATACGGAGATTCCAATGCTCCTAGAGCAATCCGAGAGCTTTGTGAGTCGGTAAAAATAAAAATCCAGTCTCTGAACATGGCACGTCGCGTTCTCGCCCGTACCCAGCGGTGTATCGCAACTAGATCGGCCGTGAAGACAGAGCCCGGCTGACTTTATACAGAGGGAATACGGCGTAGAAACCGGCCCCATCTTGGGACTTGGGGCCATCCGTTTACACTGGCACGATTTCAGCGTGACACGGATTGTGCTCTAAATAGGTCCAGCACTATACTCCCTGCCCTGTAGAAGCTTTGGGAGCAGAGGCGTGGCGACAAATAGTCAAGGTGGCACCCTCCAGGGGGGAGTCCAGGGCAGAACCAGGGGCGCCACGGGCCGAGAGCAATAATGAGCTCTCGAAGGAGTTTCTTAATCCTAAACCCAAAGGGCTTAGGGTATGTCTGACATTTCTCGGCGGCATAGGCACCGTTGAAATCAGCTGTGGATGCAGTGAGAGCTGTTGGCGACTAAGGGAGGCGTCGGGCTCACCCGGACAGCAGGAATAATGCAATCTGCACGGATGAGAGCCAGTGGCAACTGCCCAGCATCGACAAGCAGGCTCTCAATGGGGGACGTGCGGAAGGCACCGTGCGCCAGGAAAAGGCTGGTGTAGTGGATTAATTCACCTTCCGCAAAACAAGATCGGCTGCGGATGCATAAAACTCGACCGTAGTCGATCTTCAAACGAAGAAAAGATCAATATTGTTTTTAATTTTAAGAGTCCATCTGGCCACTGCCTACTTCGGCATAAGTCGCTGAAAAGAATCGATGAAAAAGTAAGGCAGTTGCCCTATCAGCGACCCAAGCACTGAGCGAAGCCTTAGAGAACGTAAGGCTGCGGATATGAGGCCTCAGTCAAATACAAGACCAAGGAAACGGTGCAAGTCCAGCACTTCCAGGCGAACCTCATTTAGAATTAAATCTGGGTCAGGGTGGAGCAGTGGATGACAACAGAAGTGCATCACCTCATTCTTGTTCAAGGACAACCGAATCCTATGCGCTTCGGCATAGCGAGAGATGCGGTTTAATGCCTGTCAACACTCTAGAGGTGGCCTTGGGCGGCGCCAAAAGAGATCCAAAGGTCGTCAACATAGTGTAGCTAGAACATCTTCTGGCAGTACAGAGGTGATGTCGTTAATGCTTGGGGCGAAGAGTGTGATAATGGAACACTTCCCTGCGAGACACCTTCTTCCTGCTCTCTTGGGTGCAGAAGGCTTCCCCGACGCGCACGTAGAATCGACGATCTCGCAAAAATTTAGATATAAAGATTGGGAGGCGTCCCATCGGCTGGAGAGTCTCCATGATACCGTATGGACATGCGGTATCATAGGTCTTCTCCAGATCGAAAAACAATGTGGAGTAGTGGTGTCCACGGAGGAAGGCCTCGCATACGGCATTTTCGATTCGGAGTAGAGCATTCGTGGTGGAGTAAAACTTACGGAACTCGCTCTGTGAAGAAGAAAGTTGGCCTCCGCTGTCCAGAAAAAAATTCTAATCTAATATTTACCAATTTCTCCATCAATTTGCTTACGCAGACGGTCGGAAACCGGCCAGGCTAGAGGGATCTCTCTTCGGTTTCCGAAAAGCGAGCACAGTAGCGATTCATCAGGAGTCCGGGAGGATACCCTCTACCCAGATCCTGTTGAACAAATCTAACAGAAAGGCCATGCCTCACTCACTCAGGTGTCGAAGCATGGCGCATGGGACACCGTCTGGACCAGGGGTGGTGTCCACCCACGAAGCGAGAGCGGAACGAAACTCACACAGAGTAAATTTGTCGTTGAAGGGTTCTCCACCTCTGGAGGTAAAGTCCAATTGGCGGCTTTCCGCGATATCCCGACGCGCAGTGAATTCAAGCGGAGCAGTATACCGGATAGAGAATGCCGAGAAAGCAGTAGCGAAGGATTCCGCCACGGATGCGGGGTCCGAGATTGCGGTCCCATTCTCCTGGAGAACGGGTTGGAAAACGCCAGGTAACCTTTGAATGAGAGGGGCCGCCGTAATCGATGCGCACTTGCAATCTTGGTCTTAGCGACTCTTCACCTGGTTAAGTACCGAGGACGGACGTGACGATCTTGCTTGGTTGCTTACCGAAACGGCAGCGGACCCGTCCGTCCTCGTGGCTCCCGGGAAGGGGAAGGTAGAACAGCCCAGTGTCTGCTGTGTCTTTTTCCTATGCCTTTACTTCTAAGGAGAGGCGGGTGGGGAATGAACCCACTTCTCTTCTCCACTGACAGGAGCCCCTAGGCCAGATGGACCGGCCTCAGCATGATCCTTGTCGGAAATGGAGGTCTTGGCTGTCACAGGAGCACCAGATGGGGGAGGAGGTCCCTCATTTCCTTGTGAGGCATCGGGGACCCGAGCCGTCTGAGGAGGCTCTGGCATATGGGCGGACTCGGGTTCTGTCCTTGGCACCGAGCTCGGGTTGAACCCGTGGAAGATCCTACACTCTGGAGCTGAATCACCTCAAGGACCAGGTCCATATGAGGGGGTGCCTACATGTGGCCTCCTCCCCCCCCTCCAAGACATCACTGATCCCATTCGAGGAACTTTTTGTCACTTAGATGGCGGCGAGCCCTGCCATCCCTTGCTCCTCTAAGAGGGTTGGCCCTATCGAGCAGCTCCCACCGGTAGTGGTCAATTATGGGCCGACCGACTGCTTTCTTGGGAGTTCCTTTGGGAAGTAAAGGGGAAAATGCCATCGGTAAAGGGAGTCACCCAACGATTCCAGAGAAGGGGATAGTACCCTCTATTCGTAGGCACACGATAGGAGTAAGCCTCTATTCCGGTCAAGGAGTTCGGGGAGTCCCCTGCGAAAGCACGGGTGTGGGTCCCCTTTTCTTTAGCGGAGCTGCCCGAGGGCGGCTCCGACGATGTCCCTATTATTTGCACGGGACATAAACGCTAATAACCCCACACAGTAGCCAACTCTACGAGGGGTGAATACAGGGATAGCAAAATCCACCTGCCACCATTTGAGGCCACTCCTCCCGCCTAGTGGCCTAGCAGCCAATCAGCATCGCAGTGTAAAATCGAGAGACAGTGAAAAGAGAAAGGGCATCTGAGGGAGGTGTGGGTTGGTGTTAAGCAGGTTGTTAAAACCCCACCACCGTAAACCAGAGCTCAGGGATGAGGTCCCATCCCCCCTCTGCCCCGATCTGGAATCGTTGGTTGAGAGGAAGCTGGTCGGCTTCTACACTGCGAAGTTACAGGCCGACCAGAGGAAGTTGTGGGAGAGGTTTTCGGGAATGTGAGCAAGCAGGGTAAGAAGAGAGGGTCTCAGAAAGAAGAAGAGGCTAAGCTGGGGCCAGACAGGGCGCTGAGTCCCATTAGCATGGCAGCCAGGTAATCAAATTGTATGCCCCTAACAGGGCCCAAACATAACAATACAAACTTATGATATTCATTTGCATGCAAATAAATAGCTAAAGTTTATTTAAGGGGGCTCATTTCGTCACTGGTATCAAGCCACTGATATTAATATTTAGCCTATTCAAAGCCTATACTACAAACAAATAAAAGGCCTATAAAGCAACATGTAGATTCAGGCCAAGTGAGGGATGGTAACAGTGTACAGAAAGTACACAATCGGAAGTTTAGGAATGCGCTCACAGTAAGAGGGAAAAGCACTAGTGACTCCACTTAACCTGGTACTGGGACAGGTAAGGCGAGCTAAGATCCGCCAAAGTGGGACAAAGTTTCCTACAGTGTGGGTGACCAAGCAGTCGTTACAATAAAAGCACTACATTAGATGGCGCTACAGCCAGCAGCAAGTAGCCAATTCTGAGGCTGTATAAAAGGACTTGAAGCTGTAAGATTCCAGCCGGCCATGCAGAGCAAAGGGCAACCTCATTTTTGCTATGTAGTCACTGTGAGAAACACTGATCCGGTCACTTAATCACTACATGCCCAGGGATGGAATAGAGGAAAATCTCAAAAATATCCCTGCTCGTGACCCCCGTGATACTGAGAAGCCGAAGGTGCAGCAGAGATTCCAATGCCTCGAGGACACCTAAGGTTTCTGTGTGTCGCTTATATTAATCCAGTCTTAATCAGGACAGGTAACATGTGCGAAGATCACCCAGATTGGGACATTCAAAAAGAATGTGCCAAACAGTCTGGGGGACAATGCAGTCGTCACAATAAGGCGCAGGCGAACTCTCCATCAAATGGCGATGCGATGTGTCCAATTCGGAGACGACAGAAAGCAACCTGAAGCCGTCACGGCATTAGGGAGTAGGTCCATGGGAACAATCGCGGTGCAATGTAACGCAACTTCAAGTTCCCCTCGGCCGTCTCCCATCTTCTTTGGCAAGCAACCCGTATTTCTGCCAAGAAATCATTGTGAGGAAGAGCAAAACGCAGGTCTTTGGCGCCCTCATTCCCCGCAATTCCTACATGTCCAGGAACCCATCCGAAGATAATCTAGACATCCGCCCAGCTAGCCAAAACCGCGGCGTCACGGATATCAAGAACCAGGGGATGCGGAGATTCCAATGCAATGAGAACACTGAGGGCGCTTTGTGAGTGACGTCGCTATAAATCACAATCCGGTGTCTGAACCGGGCACGTCGCATTATCTCCTGTACCCAGCGGTGTATTTATTACAACCAGCTCGGCCGGGAAGACAGATGCGGCGCCTGGCAGAGCCTTACTAACTTTAAATGGGCTTGGAAACAAACCTGGTCTTGTAATTGGAGCCATTTGTATACACTCTCACGGTTTCAGGGTGACACGGACTGTAGAAGCTTTGGGACAGAGGGGTGGCGAAAACAGTCAAAGGTAGCATCAACAAGTAGGCTCTCAATAGGGGATGTGTGGAAGATATAAATATTAGGAGGCGTGCCCACGCCCCCATCGTGTGGAAAGTCTCCATGAGACCGTATCACTATGTGGTATCAGGGGCTTTCTCAAGATCGAAAAACACCGTGGCGTAGTGTTGTCAGGTAAGGAAGGCCTGGCAGACGGCATTTTCCAGTCGGAGCAGAGTATTTGACGGGGAGTGGAACTTGCGGAAGCCGCACTGTGCAGAATACAGGTGGCTTCCGCAGTCCAGAAAAAGGGCTAATCTAAAATTTACCAATCAAAGTGAAAAAGAGAGAGGTAATAATGGGCGGAAACCGGGCAGGGAATAGTAATCTCTCCTCGGTTTGCGAAAAGTGAGCACAGAGCGATTCACCAGGCATTTCACACCAGGGGCGGTGTTTGCGCAAGAAGCGAGAGCGGAACGCAACTATATCAATTTAAACCTGTCGTTGTGGGCTTTCCGCGATATTCCGACGCGCAGTGAATGCAAGCGGACAGCATACCGGATAGATAATGCGGTCGCGAAGGATTCCGCCACAGATGCGGAACCGAGATTGCGGTTGCATTCTCCTGGAGAACGGGAGAAGGATCCTGCGAGAACATGCCCCGATTCCTTTTACTCGCTTCCACACCTCTGCTAGAGGGGTATTCCCGTTAGGTGAAGACACGTATGTCCGCCAGGAAGAACGCGGGCGTGCTTCGAAACATACCGGAACCTACCCCTAGCTCGACAAAATTCACCGACAGTGAAATCGTTCAGGCGGCGCTTATAGGCATAAGACTTCTGTTTGAGGGCCACCTCACATTCGTCTGATCGCCACAGAAGCGGCCGGCGTGTAAAACAACTAGACGTGCTCGAAATAGTAGTAAGGTCCACGGTGATGAGGTTGCCGGAGAACTGAATCACCCATCCTCAGACCTAAATTTCCCGACTAGAACAGAGAAATCAGTCATTTCATGAATGAAATGAGCACCACTGCATCCGCACCAAGCACCACAAGGAGCTTTTCATGCTGCATGAGTCAATAAAATGATATTTGAATGGAAAAGTGAAGGTCATCGAACAATTCCAACCCAAAATTAGGTTAAGTATAACATAACATAACATAATTTCACGGATGACAAAAGCCACAAGTGGCTATCAAAGGTAATCCACATCTGTCAAAACCCACACACAAAAAGCACCATAGCCAGGGGAAGACAAAATCAAAGTCCCCCACAATATAATATAACATGAAAAAAGCCACAAGGGCCCATCATAGGTCATCTAAGTCAAACAACCTCTTTTTTAAGGCACCCAAACCCCCAGGAAAACTACATCCAGAGGATTGCGTCCAGAAACAAGGGTATCACCAATCAAGGCTTGTCAAGAATTAAATCATGCAGCTATAGATATATACAAACAATATTAATATATACAAAACTTAGGAACCATCACCATCTTCCCTCCCCATAAACTCATCCAACCTACTCATAAATACATTTAAATTTGGACTAACTACTACCCTCTGCGACAATTTGTTCTAGAAGTCTACCACTCTATTGGTGAAAAATATTTTCTTAAATCCAACCTGCACCCTTGCTTTTTAATTTTCAAGTGGTGACCTCTAGTCCGATTTCCATCATCTAACTTAAAAAACTTTCTAACATCCAATTTATCTATGCCAGAAAATTTTTTAAACAGCTCAATCATACCCCCTCTTACACACACCTCCTTTTGAACGAGAACATATTTAATACCCTCAGTCTATCTATCAGGGAAGGAATAATCTTTGTTGCCCTCCATTGCACTGACTCAAGAAGGTTAATATTGTGTCTAAAATGTGGGGACCATGCCTGTATACAGTACTCTAGATGTGGCCTAACATAAGAGTTATAGAGTTTAAGAATAACCTCCTTACTTTTGTAACTGACATTTCTCTTAATGAAACCCAGCACTCTATTTGCCCTATTTCTTGCTTCAATACACTGCTTAGAAAACCTTAATGACTTATCTATTACTACTCCTAGATCTTTCTCATCCTCTACTGAGCTCAGCCAATGCCCATCCATTTCATAGTTAAATTCTCTATTATCTTTTCCCATGTTAATAACTTTGCACTTATCAAGGTTGAAAGTCATTTGCCACTTAAGTGCCTAGGATAACAATTTATTTAAATCCCCCTGCACTTTAAAATAATCATCAATATCTTTAGCTACAGCTGCTAATTTGGAATCATCCGCAAAAATTGACACTTTATTATTAACTGCATCCCCAAGATCGTTTATATAGATGACAAATAATAATAGAAAGAGAACTGATCCCTGAGGAACCCCACTGATAACATCCCTCCACTCTGACTTTACACCATTTAGCACTACCCTTTGCTTACTATCTTTCAGCCACTCAGCTATCCAATTTGAAACAGCCCCACATATCCCAATCATTTTTAATTTATGAACTAGTCTCCTATGTGGTACCTTATCAAATGCTTTACTGCACTTTAAAATTATCATCAATATCTTTAACTACAGCTGCTAATTTGGTATCATCCGCAAAAATTGACACTTTATTATTAACTGCCTCCCCAAGATCGTTTATATAGATGACAAATAATAATGGACCGAGAACTGATCCCTGAGGAACCCCACTGATAACAACCCTCCACTCTGACTTTACACAATTTAGCACTACCCTTTGCTTCCTATCTTTCTGCCACTCAGCTATCCAATTTGAAACACCCCCACATATCCCAATCATTTTAAATTTAGGAACTAGTCTCCTATGTGGTACCTTATCAAATGCTTTACTAAAATCTAAGTAAATTACATCTACATTCTCTCCCTTATCTACTTGATTTGTTACAAACTCCAGAAAGTCTAGTAAATTAGTCAAACATGATCTACCTGATCTAAACCCATGCTGAGCATCGCTGATTAACCCCTCCCTCTCTAGATGTTGGCAAATCCCTTTTTTAACTATTTTCTCAAGAATTTTACAGACTACAGGAGTTAGGCTAACCGATCTAAAGTTATTTGGATCCTCTTTACTACCCTTCTTGAAAATGGGGACTACATTCGCTCTCTTCCCATCATCGGGTATTTCTCCATATTCCAGTGACCTAGTATACAACTTCTCCAGAGCTATTGAGATACTTTCTACCCCTTCTTTAAGTATCCTAGAATGAATATTATCAGGGCTGGAGGCCTTGGTAGCATCTAACTCACTTATTAGTCCTTTTATCGTCCTCCAATCCACACTAATGGTAGTAAACACCTCTTTCCCTGACCCATGAGTACTATACATAAGACTATTTAGTTTCTCCTTTGTAAATACTGATGCAAAATGACCATTTAGTACCTCAACTATTTCCTCATCAGTTTCTTTCACAATCCCTTCATATTTGATAGGTCTTATTTTAACCCTGCCAGACTTATTATTAATTTTATAGTAACTAAAGAACTTTCTAGGATCTTTGTTGCTATCCTGAGCTAATTTAATTTCTGACACTCTTTTGTTCTTCTTTATAATCTTATTTAACTCATTCCTAGTCATTCTATAATCACTTAAATTTTGAATATTATTTTCTACCTGTAATTTTTTATATGCCGTTTTCTTCTCTGAAATTTTTCTAGCTATCTCCTGATTCCCCCATAATGGTTCCCTACTTTTGTTCCTAATGGCCTTCATTGGGATACATTGTTCTTGGACTACATTTATTATATGCTTGAAAGTATCCCACATCACATAAGCATTTTTCCCTTTGAATTCTACATCCCAGTCTACAATATTTAGCAAGCTTTGGAGTTTTACATAATCTCCCTTATGAAAATTTGGAACTTTTTCAGCATTCTCGGTTATTTTACCCTTCTCAATTCCCAAGTTAAAACAAACTATCTGATGGTCACTATTTCCCAATGCTTCCCCAACAGTCAATTCTTGAACTAAATGATCACTGTTAGAAAGTACTAAATCTAATATATTGTCCCCCCTCGTTGGCTCATTAACAAATTGATTAAAAAAATTATCCTCAAAGCATTCTATGAACCTGCCACTTGTTCTATCCTTACCTATCATATTTTCCCAGTCCACAGAGTTTAAGTTGAAGTCTTCAATAATAACTGCATCTGTTTCACATCCCTTACTTATTTTCCTTATCATTAGCTCATCCATATCATCAGTCTGCCCAGGTGGCCTGTAAAAAGCTCCCAAATGCACCATTCTATTTTTACTGAACCTAATATCTATCCAAAGTGACTCAACTCCATCCTGCTTTATTGAAGTATTTAAACTTAAAAGAATGTTGTTTTTTTATATAGATAATTATTCCTCCACCAATCCTACCTGTCCTTTGACTAATGTACATATTATAACCGTGTAAATCAAATTCACTTATAGTATCACTAAATTCTATTTCATTAATCCATGATTCATTAATGCATAATATATCTATATCCTCATCGCTAATATAATTAAATAGCTCATCCTTCTTGTTTCTAAGACTACGAGCATTTGTATAGAAACAATTTAATCCCCCTATCCCTGAAGCACCTCTTCCAGCCTAAATGACCTCACCTCTATCGCCTTGGAACCTATTTCTGTTATCTTCCAAGTCCATTCTACTTTCAGTACTATAATGTCCTCTCATAATTCCCTGACCACTATTAGTATCTAGTTTCCCACCCGCAAAGACCTAATAACATGATCATACTCCCCCCACAACACATCTACCCCCCTCCTACTCAAATGCAGTCCATCCATCGCATAAATTTCTTTAATTCCAACAAACCTATCCCACACATCCACAAACATGACACCTTCCATCTCACACATCCTCCTCACATAATCATTCAGCCCAATCGCAGGAGACATCCACTCTACCCCAACATCCATTCTTGGAAGCACACCTGTCACAACACCTTTCATTCTACTTTCTTTCACCTTTTCAATCAACCTCTTGTACCTCTCACGTAACTCACATGCACCCACTTTCTTCACATCATTCACTCCTACATGTGTAATCACAACTGCATCCCTTGCACAGCCGGACACCAGCTCCTCATACCTATCAGACAGATCTCTCACTCCAGAACCCGGCAAACACACCCTCAAACCATTCAATCTACTTGTATTCAACTTCCTATCTAAATATCTAACTCGCGAATCACCCATCACAAGCACTTCAGTCAGACTCCTATTCCTAACCCCCACAGACCTAACTCCATCCCCACTCCTATTCTCACTCAAACTACCAGTCACTCTACCTCCACCCCCACCCCCATCAGTTATATCACTTCCAGTTACTTCCTCTCTTAGGGCACTGAATCTATTAGTCAAGCTAATAGGTTCTGTGTCCCTCTGACTCACATACCTATTCTCCCCCTGGCTAACCACCTCAACAGAGGCAACCCTATTCTCACAAAGAACAGGAAAAGCCTCCCTAGTTACACATTTCCTAACCACTCTCCACTGTCCCCCATCCTCACTAGGCCTATTTCTAACTAATCTAAGGGGGCTAACTTCACTATCCCTAGAACTATCATATCCTACTTCCTTCACCGGCCCTCTACCTTCACCTGAAACATCTATCTAGCCTACCTCACCACCTAACCTATTCCCAGCCCTAGGCCTAACACTAAGTTCCGTCCTGAGCTCAGAAACTAACCCCTCCAGCCTACATATCCCATCTAAATCCTGCATTCTCATCCCCTCTAAATCTACAATGCATGCACGCAGCCCACATACAACACATGTATACCCCTCACTAACTAAACCACAACCAATGCATACATTCCGACACTCATGCTCACTTTCATCCCTGAACTCCATCACTTATTCAAACAAAGAAAGAACTTAAGTAGTAATAAGAAAAAAAAGAGCAACTTAGCGTTCGCTGTTTCTGTGGTGAACAACTGTAGAAAAATCTGAAAAATAAATCAACAGACCAAAACGAGATTTGAGGCACAACACAAGTCCAAATCAGTCGCTAATTAAACCGTCAACCTAGAAACGAGGTTTCAAAACAAGGATAGGTAAAGGGAGGTTCTGGGGCAGTGATGCGTAAACTAAATCTACATTTAGGACTAATATCTCCAGATCATTGATGAGGTCAACAAGAGGCTTACCTCTGGGAGAGCTCGAGTAGTCTCACCAAGGAGGGGAAGGGGGTTTACAGTTCAAACCATTTGCAGTACAAAGCGCTCGGCAACGGTGCTAGGATAGGAAGGAAGTCCCCGGAGTGGAATTAGGTAACAGTAGAATGTACCCAGCAACAGAATATCTCCGATCCAGGTGCAGCTACACTGCTACTGGCTGAATCGAGGTATTTGATAAAATGAGAACCAGTACGATCGCAAAACCATTCTGCCCACGGAAGAGTGGACAGCGGGCACGTGCTCAGCCTGGTCTCCTTCCAAAAGATAGCTAACGAGGAACGGGTTGAGACGAGCCTCCGTAGCTCCTCCTAGTTGCTCCGGAGTCCGCTGCAATTCTAATGAAGGAATATGTACTCCAGGCCTACCTCAGAGGAGATGCAAGGTCCCTCTTCGAAGAGAAAACCATCACGAGAATGACCATACGATTCAAGGAGGTAGAACTACGCGGCACTGCTGGCCAAACAAGCGGTTAAGGGCGCTGTCGCCTTCGAGAACAGATCGAGAGAAATTGGTCTCGCCAAGAGAGTTTTCCTCCCTCTTGAAACCTTAGAGAGGCGGGGCGGGGTCTCTCCTATCTAAGATCCACCGTTTCCCAGCTACCCAGGCCAGCCTTGATTGGAAATGTAGGAGCCAAAGTTCCTTTAAGAAACCCACCGAAACTGCCTCACCACCAACTTTAAGGGTGTTACCTCGCTTGTGTCTAATGAGTCGGTGGACACACGTACATCTCGGGGGAGGCTTCCATGTGCCCTACTCCCTCCCCCAGCTTGAGGAATCAAGGATCCAAATCAAGGACTGTTTTCTCATCTTTTATCAACCCTTGCAGAGTTTAATGCAGGAAGTTATGAGGGACAAAGACAACAGGCAAAATTGTCATTGAGCTTTAGCCATAAAGGATTGTGCTGGTGTAGCCACCTTATATGTATACCAGAAGAGAGTTTGTCCAATACCAATTTTCCCATCATTGGAAGATTTCCAATTCTTTTTTGTTAATGTAAGACATTCTTATGGGTTATGTTAAATTGTTCTATAAGTTGCCTAGAAGGTGTTGCAGGATTTGTTTTGACAAAAGCTTCCAACTCTTCAGAATAAAGTTCATTAGGATGACCTTGTTTTGGTTAACTATTAGAGTGAAATCCTTACTTTCGAAATGGTAAAAGCATGTGATGCAACTTGTCATTTAATACATCTTACCCACAAGTGATTTGAATGAATTTGTCACTATAGTTTCATTGAAAGATTTATGTCATTGAGCAAAAAATGTCTATTGTGATCTCTAGATAGGAGAGCATAGGGGTAAATATGGAGGAAAATTATGAAAAATATTTTTATAATCAGAAAGAAAAAGGTATAAATTACTCATTGAAGCATTCCTAAACAATAACAAGTGGAACTACTTTAATAAATATTATAAAAGTTTATTCTAGAAAATCGGACCTTAATTCCATTCCAACCTCTTACTTAACAATTTGAAACATTATATTTACCATTATTCATGGCTAGTGTTATAGAATATATCCAACACTCGCATGTCTTTTCATTGTCTGAAAATTTATTATTAAAATTGGTACTGTAAATTAAAATGAGAAAAATTACCTTTTCTTGAAGGTTCTTTTGATGAGTAACATTTGCTGCTAAGGTTTCATCTTGGAAATTGAGGCTCTCTTTATTTTCATCAGGGAGAGAACTTTGATCTTCCAGATCTTCTTCCTTAATCTCTTCTTTCATCAAAATCTCTCCAACCTCTTCCTAGAGACAAATATATTTCTATGTGAGAATCTGATTAATATTTGGTAGTAATAAAAGAACTAAGTTAGAAAATATACTACACACTAACAGGCTATAGAAGTGCAAGTAATTAGTGCAGTTTGCCTCATTGAATGAAAACACTGCTTTCATTAGAAAGGAAAGGAATTTCAGGTATTTTGAACTACATTCAAATAATATTAGCAACCCAGCAAATGAATGGACTAATCATGTGAAGATTCCATGAGAGATGCTATTGATATTGAATTATTCATATTTGTACAAAGGAAAGATTTGAGACAATTACCTTTTTAACTGACCAATCTTGTGACATTATTTTATCACCACCACCAAACTCTGGTGGGAATTCTTGCTCAGTTCCATCACATGATTCAAAAGATTCTTCCTTGATCTTGTGAGATGGGATTTCTTTGCAATCATCCTGATATAAATTTAATGCTGATTTAAATCCTATTCAAAACTTCACTGAATTATAATGATTAATTATATTTATATAGAGTATAGAGAAGTAATAAAATAAAATTAAGGAATAGAACTAAAGGAATAATGTACATTAATATTGTAATTCTTAGATACCTTTATGTTATCCAAATCAGTGACCTGTGGATCTTCAAATAATTCTTTTTCTATTGTCATCTCTCCAAAACTATCCTGAAAAGGAAAAATTACACATTCCTATAAATCTAAGGCTAGTATTTATAGAGAAATATGCTAATATCATAGGACTGAAATAAATTGTAGATAAAAATAATCAAGAAACTACCATTTTTCTTCCTGATTTATCTATTTGAGAATCCAGCAGTGCTTAATATTTTTAATTCAAAGAGCTTATAGGATATAGCAATAGGGCTTTAGGGGGCACCTGATCTCTCTGATCATTTATAGAGCCATAGAGGTCCATAGAGAAGTTTAAAATTCATTGTAGAATTTGTATTCAGGAAGCCCATAGTGACATAGACTTTTAAATACTTTGGATTCAAGAAGCAATTAATTAAATTTTGCCCCATCAAGTAAAACTATCAAAATGGCTTAGTATCTATTTCAAAGGGTGATAAAGATGAGCATTACACAATTGATTGCGCCCTACCATTTTCAACATTATTATCTATGATATCTTTCCTGAAATCCCAACACTAGAATACAGCTATGTCAATGATATCACCATTCTTACACTACATGCAAAGCAAACCCATGCAGGAAACAATCCACAATGCTATATCATAAGACTTGAATACTGGATATAATAGAAGCTAATG
This sequence comes from Ceratothoa steindachneri, assembly GCA_963969495.1. Lineage (NCBI taxonomy): Eukaryota > Metazoa > Arthropoda > Malacostraca > Isopoda > Cymothoidae > Ceratothoa > Ceratothoa steindachneri. The sequence continues at coordinate 5,400,161 of OZ018333.1, read as the reverse complement.
ATTGTCTCACAATCACAACATACACACTAGACTACAGGAAACACCCACACAATAGGGTATTAAATATCAAACTCTTTTATAAGGACCCTGTTACAGTGCTCAGTGTCACCCTAGACACAAACCAACTTCTAAACAATCTAAAAGAAACATGAAACAAATAAATAAACAAGACTGAGCACACTCCATCACTCACATTTGGAGACTCCAATGAATCTATCTACAAAATATATTTATCCCTCATTGTAAGATTGGGCACACAATCTTACATCCAGGCATTTCACCACACTACAAGACAAATAAAAGCCCTCTACCTTGCTAGTAGTAGTCAGAGCTTCCAAATAAATCACTTACTAGCATAAATGTAGTGCCCATGAAACACTATCTTGATCTCTTTTGAATAGAATTCATTGATAATAGATGTAACTAAAGCCAACCATACCATTACAGGCAAAACTCTTACCATCATCCAAGAAAGATGCAAAAAGAATTATAAGCAAGCTAGAATTACCTACAAAATAATTCACACACATGAACCTTAGCAAGGGGCAATTAAGTAAGGAATGAATGAGTCAGTCTGTCTTAAAACAAATATCTGAATAATCATGATTGACTCACCTTTTTACTATCAAATATTTCATCTAAAAATAAACATTGATTAGTCATGTTTATATCCATATTTAATTCAAGATTTTTATGTGGCTATCCTGTATAGTCTTAAAAGTTTTCTGTTTGATAAATGTCTTTCATATAACACAGCCTTGCGATATATTATAATTTTGACAGCTTCATTTTAACAATTTTTTATTTGTATAAATAACCCTAAGGATCAAGAGAAAAATTGGAGTCAGATACAACCTTCAGTTGCTCTTTCTGAAAAACTTTCAAAATGATGCAACAGTCCTCCAAACAGCATCATAAGTGGACAGATTCCAGACTTATTGCCAGATAATTATGTTCCCATAGAGGTGAAAGATTTTTAAATTTAAAGTGCATGGACAATGGGGTTAGATCATGCAAAAAATAAGTAGAGATGTGTAAAGTGGTGAAGATAAATGAAGTTCCTCTGTTAGTATTAGGGCTGAGAGGGTACACAACAATGGAAACTGGGAAAAATAAATCCAGAGAAATGCTCTAGGCACTAAAATATTGATCAAGAGAAAATATAACTTCCTTACCTTTGCTTACAATTCTTATTTCTGCTAAGTGAAATGAATGGTAACTACAATTAAAGGTAAAAAGATCTGATATTTTCATAATCAAATATGAACTTGTTTTTTTCCTTGTTATGAAATTACATTTCTTAATTGATTAAGGACCAACCTTCATCACTACACACTAGTAGTATCTCACAGCAAAAATGACAAAAAACTGCAAAATGACTGGGGCAAATGAAATTCCTCCAAACACAACGCTAGACTAAAGAATAAAACTCAAATTAAAGCAAAATTAAGTGTAAGCTGTTTCTTAAACACCTCTAAATTGTGAGCAGAGCTAAAAACCTCAGGCAAAACATTCCATAATTTAATTATCTGGAAGTAAAAAAATCCAGATCTAGCCAGGGGGAAGGATTTATGAACAAATAAATTGAGAGAATGCCTATGGGTTACCTTTCATATATGACAGATTAAAAGGCCAGAGAGGAAAGGATACAAACCATGTAGGATCTTTCAGACTATAATCAAATAACTAAACAACCAACCATCTTAATCCATCTTCTCTGCACCCTTTCCAACATCCAAGTATCACCAAAAAGGCCTGTATTTCATACTAATAATGTAAGCCAAACTTGTGTGATGAAAACTTCTCCCATAAAATTAGGCTACTTTTCAATCCAAAGTCAGAAACTCTAGAAATTACCTCTCATAGGTGATAATAAAAATGCAACAATGACAACCACAATACCCAAATCTCTATATGAATCAAGTAGTAGCACTATCCATCTTTTGGTCTGGATGGATTGCCAGCCCAGATAATGAAACAACCTAAAGATAAGCATGACGATCACTGGTGAGCACTCGGACATCTGGATGCAGTACTCGCTTAGGGATAAAGTATCAGAAAGTGTGTTTTTATAACAACCATCAATCAAGTATGAACCTTCAATGATGGGGAAACCCATTATAGGATTTTTTTGTGAGAAGTGTATGTGTTGTACTGTGAAGGAATAGGAAAGAGAGTAGTATTGTATTAAGTTTTAGTGTATCTACTTACTCTCACAGACCAGACTCCTGTATGCACTGACCTCCCTATGAATGTGAAGGTTAAAAGAAAAGTTGCCATATGATCATAAATTCCAGAATATGATCATTTACACATATACTCAGCTCTGGTCCATTGTTGATGGGCTTTGCCAACCTGGCCCGACATTTAGGCAAAATTGTCCTGGAACTTTAATATAAAGGATGGTGCCAGAATAGCTACCTCATGTGTGTACTGGAAGAAGATGAGCAGAGTCGATGATCCAGCACACCCCGTACCTAATATTTGCCCTAGCCAGTGGACTTTTGGCTCTCAGAGCAGGTAGGGACCTCACAGTATACACTGTCACTCAGCCAAGGCTCATAAGAGGATGAAAGTGTGCTGGGTAGCCAGAACCTCTGTGGATGAGCAAGAGGAGAGACAGGTAGGAGATATTCAAGAAGGAGAAGTAGAGTTAAGCAGGTCCATTAATGAGTAGGATGGATGATGACATAAATATCATACCCTGGTGTTGGGGGATCCCTTGATTGTACGCAGTCCACCATTGCACCATGGCTACAGGACTGAACACTGTACAGGTGGAAACACTCCTCCTGCTGCAAAGTGCAGAGAGAAAATGTTGAGTGGAGAGCCCTAATGATAATAATGAATCATACTTATAATAAATGTTAAAACATACTAATCATAAATAATTATGATGCATAATATATGATACAAAGAATTTTATTTAATTAGTTTTTATAAATACTAGAAATATAGTTTGTAAAATTCTTGAGAGGATAGTTAAGAAGGGACTTTCTGACATTCTAGAGAGTTAATAAATGATGCTCCACATGGGCTTAGAAGAGGTAGATGGTATTTAACAAATTTACTGGATTTTTATGGATTATGTAACTAAACAATTAGATAAGGGAGAGAATGTTGATGTAATTTAATTATATTTTAGCAAAGCTTTTGATAAGGTTCTATATAGGAGACTAGATCACTAATTAAAAATGTATGGGATATGTGGGAAAGTTTTGAATTGGATAACTGAATGGCTGAAAGACAGGAAACAGAGAGTTGTAGTGAATGGGGTGAGGTCACAGTAGAGGGATATTATCAGTAGCATACCTCATGAATCAGTTCTAGGCCCATTATTATTCATAGTTTATATGGAGAGGGTGTAAATAACAAAGTGTCAATTTTGGGGAATGACACTAAATTGGCAGCTGTAGTCAGAGAAGTTGAGGGTAGCTTTAAAGGGCAGAGTGACTTAAATAAGTTAGTAGCTTGCGCTCAGAAGTAGCAGATGGCTTAACTTTCAAAAATGAAAAGTTATTAACATAGGAAGGAATAACTGGGAATTTAACTATCAAATGGATAGACATTAGCTGAATTCAGTTGAGGATGAGAAAGATTTAGGTGTAGTAGTAGTGATAACTGAAGTTTTCAAAGCAGGGTATAGAGGCAAAGAATAGAGCAAATATGGTGCAAGGATACATTAACAGGAATGTTAGCTACAAGAGTAAAGAGCTTATTCTTAAACTCTACAACTTGTAAGTTAGGTCACATTTAGAGTACTGTACACAAGCCTGGTCACCACATTTTAGACATGATATCAACCTGCTAGAGTCAGTACAAAGGAGGGCAACAAAGATAATACCTTCCCTGAAGTACCTTGAATATGAAGATAGACTGAGGGTATTAAATATGTTCTCATTTGAGAGATGTGTGAAGGGAGACATGATTGAGCTTTTTAAAATCTGTTCTGGGATGGATAAGTTGGATTTTAGCAAGTTATTTCAGTTAGAAGGTAGTAATCGGACTAGGAGTCACCACCTAAAAATTAAAAAACAGAAGTGCAGGTTGGATGCTAGAAAATATTTTTTCACCAATAGAGTGGTAGATTAATGGAATAGTTTGCCATCTGAGACGGTAGACAGTCCAAACTTGAATGTATTTAAATGCAGATTAGATGATTATATGAGGAGGGAGAGTTAACTTTGGGGGCTATTTTGGACTCATTCCTGTGGATGTAGTTTTTATTATTATATATTATGATTGATTTGAATTTGGATGAAACAAAACAAACAAACAAACAAACAACTTTATTGTGGATTTGTGGTGATCCATAAAAAAAACTAAAAAAAAAAAAATAAATAAAAATACATTACAATTTTGAAGTATACCACTATCTTACTGCTAGTACTTATTCACCTATTTACATGAACTGTCAATCTACTAAGATTTAATATTGCCGGATTAATGCAATGGGTAATATTTATCATGTGAATAGTAATTTCAGAAAGATACCTACAGTCTGAGTAAAAAATACCAGACACAATTTTATTTGAGCTGCTTTCTAACCTATTTAAAAAACAAATTACAAGTTTTCTGATTACTTCTTTAGGCGAAGGTATATTTCTACATACATACATCGGACTAGCTCTACAATACTTAGGTTCACCACACAGAATTCTGAGACAATTGTTATAAGCAACAATAAATCTACTATGGGTGGCGTTTGCATAATTCCACCATAGATGAGCTGCGTAAACTGACTCACAATAAGACCTAAACAGTTTAATTTTTACACTTTCAGTACAATGTCCGAAATGTCTTTGAATCATGTTACTTTGTCTATACAGCTTGTTACGCTGGCGTTCTATATCTAATGTGTCTTTGAGATCATCACTAATTATATGCCCTAAATACTTTATATTGCTCACTATTGGAATTTAATATGTTCAGCTTGAATTCCATCCAATCCACAACTTTTATTTACATGAAGTTTTCTTATCATGGTTGCCACCTCTTCGCATGATACTAAAACCTTTTTATAGTTATCAGAGACTGCATAATTGTTGTCTAAGGATAGTGAACTATCGTGCAAACAATTAAACAGTTCCCGATAGTGTGTTTTGCACATGTTACAAATATTTTTAGCTCCTGAATTACCTTCAATTTCATCAGGTGGACTTAATTTTTTGTTCTTATGCACTTTAATTTCTTTCCAAAATTCTCTTTTATCTACTTTCATATTAGAGAGCTTGCGGGCTAAGAATTCCTTTTTTAAATTTTCTTTATTTAATTTAATAAATTTAAGTGCCCCTTTAAATCTGGCTTTTGTGGAATTTTTCAGATGGAAAATTGGACTACTCCTAGGTTTGCTTACTTCTAACCACAGAGCATAAGCCTCTCTGGATCTCTCATACAATTCCTGACAGTGTTCATTCCAACCAGGCCGATTGTACTTCTTATTTTTATCTGATGCACTCTCAAATACAATTTTTGATTTCTCAGAGAGTGCAAAAATTATGTTATTATAGAAAGAAGTGACTTTTTCCATATGTTCATTATTTCTACAGTTCAAATTTTTACAACTAAAGGCCTCGCTTGGAATTTCCACATTCTCGAGGAACACCCCACTCATGTCAGTGTATTCATCTTTTTTATTTTGTGGCACCTCATCCCAAAATATCCTATTATAGTTAGCTAAGTTCTCAAAAGAATTTTTTGTTGAGACTTTAGGTATTAATTTAAGAGTCAATTTTGACACAAATGGAAGATGATCAGACTCAAAAGAATCATATAATACATACATATCTGAAATTAATTTATGATCATCCTCAGATGAAATGCAGTGGTCCAACCAAGATTTTGAACCCCGGCAGGCTTAGTCTGGTTGACTATTTAAGTTTATAGGCTTCACAAAAAAAATTTAAGTGTTTAGAAAACTCTGAGTCATTACCTAATATGTTACTATTGAAATCGCCATATACACAATAACATGTACTACCTAACTCTTCTAACAAAGTACCTAACTTATATAGTCTATCTATATATAATTCCTCATTTTCTACTGACTCAGATGGTAGGTATACATTAAAGATATACATTACTTGACAGTTAAGCACTATTTTAATACCAACAATCCAATCATAATCAAAAGTTAATCCACTTATATAATGTTCTAATTTTGAATTCCATATTATTGCTACACCTTCTTTTTTATTTTTCCTACCTACTAATAACCTACCTACTAATAAACAGTTACTATCATCATTTGGAGAGTTTGCTACACCCCTATGATTTAAAAAAAAGTGTATTAATCTCTTTACATTCCGTTTTTGATATCCATGTCTCCTGTAGTAAAACTATATCAAAATTATTTATTATCTTATTTAAACCAATTTCATTTGTTCGCAGACCCCTGCAGTTGTAACTAACTACATTTAACACAATCCTATGGATGCATTTTCTGGGTGGGTTTTGACAGATGCAGATGACCTTTGATAAGCCCTTGTGGCTTTAATCATCTATGAAATTATGTTATATTATGTCTCTGCAGTTGTCGTGGAGGTACTTTTTGAAAATGTCCAAGTTTGAACTAGCAAGAGCATGGTTAGGCAAACTATTCCAATTAGAGATACATCTTTCACTGAAAAACCTCTTTCTACATTCAAGGCATGTCTCTAAGAGAGAATTTGAGTACCTACCATAGGAGCCAAGTTAAAAATTTCACTAATTTAAGATGAAAATAGCACCATCATTTCCAAGGTTGGGAGTGCATGCGCAATATATAAACTTAAGTCTTAGAAGATAAGGTTACTTAGTTTCTGCCTTTAATTGAAGGTACGTCCAACGACCGAGTGCCGGGCGGTATTACCCGGGCTGTTCTTGCATAGTGAGGGTCTTGGCGTCCTCTACCTCCCGAGTCTTTTTTCTGAGAAGTGAATTTTTGCAATGGTGCGATAGTCACACATCTGATATTCCGCCATTGATTCATTTACTCAGGTTGATGTGAATCTGAGTATCTCTTTTCTATCTTTATTTCTCCAGTTGTTCTCCTTTTTCACTTCTTCCTCTCTGCTTCCTTTAATTCTCCCATTGTGAAGCTGCCCATCATGACCGTTGTCACAGCAACGCAGCTCCTGCTGGTGATCAGGTTATAAGGCTGAGTAATGGCAGTTATCCTAGTTGCCATGCGCTAGCAGGGAAGGTCTTTTGACCTATTGTGAGGTAACGCCCGTCTAAGCATGGCAGCCCCATGCCAATAGGTTCCTCTCCTGCCCATCACCTCTGTAGAGTATGAGCTAGCTCTTCTAGGCCAAAAGCCTAAAGGGTTGACGTTAAATTTATAGCTTACTGCACATAATCTAATTCCAACCATCCTTTTCCTAACCCTCTCTCGGACTCTTGCTTTCGATTGGCTGTTTCTAATTTGTTGTGGTGATATTCATGTGAATCCTGGCCCTACTCTCTGCCACAATGGTCGAGTTCTTTACTCCAATATAAGAGGGCTACACAAGAATCTCAGAGACCTTAGTGTTGTCAGTCATTCCTATGACATAATTATATGCGCAGAAACTTTGGTTTCCGATCATTGCCACAAATCTGAGTTAAAGATCCCTGGGTTATATCAGCCCCTGCTTATTCGCCGTAACCAAGGAAATCGTCGGCGGGAAATGTCCGTCTATATTCGTGATGGTTTCTCCGCTCATAGAAAAACTAACTATGAATGTGGCTGCCATGAAGTAATGGCCTTGCGCATTTGTACTCGAATCCACAACTTTTATATTTTGGGCGCTTATCGCAACCCTAATTGCGATGATACCATATATGATTGCCTAGTAACAGCCATGGCCAACATCCAGTCTGATGATCGCAAAGCAGTTTTTGTTTTTGTTGGTGATTTCAATGGCTCGCCATCGTGAATGGCTCGAGTCTGCACCCCCAACAGATATTCATGGTCATACAGCATATGATTTTGCTAGTGTTTCGGGCTGTTCACAGTTGGTGTCCGGCCCTACTCATCAGGCTGGTAACTGTCTCGCCTTAGTACTTACGGATGTACGTGCCATTATTAAAGCAGAAATTAATGCACACATAGGTACATCCGATCACTCTGCCATCAGTATCAAACATGATCTTAGGCAACCTGTCCCTTCTTATAATTTTATGAAGGAGAATTATCTAAAAAACAGGGTCAACTGGAATAATGTCTGTGATGATGTTTCCAGAATCCGATTAGGGGCCATTCTTTGCAGTGCTGAGCCCATGTCCGCTTTCAATCAACAGATACTTAGTATTATTTCTCGCTGAGTCCCTGTTAAAAGGATCTCATACCGGTTCAATGATAGAGCCTGGTTTGCAGTGGAATGCAAAACTGCTCGGGATGCCAAGCAGCATACTGCCACTGGTCTCAGCTACGCTCAAGAGAATCTTGGAACGAGTATGTTCTAGCAAGATCTCAATCAGAGAGGATTTATCATGATGCGGAAAAGGAATATCTGAGTTCTGCCAAGGATAAATTGTTAAGCGCCACTGATCCACATAAATAGTGGTCCACCCTTAAATCAGTGGTCTTTGGCTGCAGCTCATCACTTCTCCCACTGCTCTCTGAGAATGATAAACTTATCACGAGTCCAAAGAAAAAAGCTGATCTTTTGATGAAGCACTTTGACTCTAAACTTAGTAGAGAGCAATTAATTTTCAATCAAGAAATGGCCATTATGCCTACTCTTAACAAAATTGAATTTCTGTCCAAAGAAGTGGAGAAGCTACTCAATGCTCTTGATCCATATGGGGGCACAGATCCCATTAAGATGTTTCCTTTATTTTTCAAGGAAACTTCTGCTGTAATCGCAAAAAAACTGAGTGCAGTATTTAGATGCCTCATGCGATCTGGATCATTCCCTGAGTGCTGAAGGGTGGCTCACATTACGCTTATTCCTAAGGGAACTCCTTTCCCTGATCCCTCCAATTATCGTCCAATCTCTATTACACCAACACTTTCTAAAGTTTTTGAGCACTTCGTTTCAGCTCGCCTTTCCCGCTTTCTTGAGAGATCAGGTGTTCTCCCTTGTAATCAATTTGCTTATGGGAAAAAGCTTGGTACAAAGGATTCAATTCTTACAATCTCTCACAATATCCAGTAGGCAGTAGACCAGGGGCATGAGGCCCGCATAGTTCAACTGGATCTCCCAGTTGTCTTTGATAGAGTAAATCATAATGGATTGCTGAAGAAGCTAAGAGATATTGGTGTTGGTGGACGGATTTTATCTAATTTAGAGCAATTACTGGTGGGTCGTCCCTACAGGGTTTGTGTTGATGCCAACTTCAGTGACTGGTATCCTGTCCACTAGGACGTTCCGCAGGGCAGTGTTTTCGGACCTCTGCTCTTTAATATTTACACTGCTGACCTCTTTAGCATCACAAAAAATATTATAGTTGTGCAGACGATGTACGAGGGGCGGTCAATAAGTTTTGCAATACGGATATAAGGAAACGAGATATGAGGAAAAGTGTTTTATTATTTTTCAATATAACTACCCTCGACTTCAATGCCTTGCGCCACTTGTCCCTGAGGCTTTGAATTCTCGACACCCAAAAATCTCCCGACTGCTGTTCAACCACTCCTGGATGGCGAGCTGGACATCTTCATCGTCCCCAAACCGGCGTCCACGCAGTGCAGCCTTGAGCTGGTGGAATAAAAAGTAGTCGCTAGGGGCCAGATGTGGACTGTACGGCGGATGGTTGAGCTCCTCGAATCCGCACTCGCGCAGCGCAGCTTGTGCAACTCTGGCTTTGTGGACTTTGACGACGTTGGAGTCAATTATGGGGCGTGAAGTTTCGAGAGGTTTCTAGGGACCCAATGGGCAGAGACCTTGGTCATAGTCAAATTGTCGTGGATGATGTTGATAACACTTCCATGGGATATTGCAAGTTCTCGCTCGATTTCTTCGACCTTCACCCGTTGATTTTAGAGGATCATCCTCTATACACGGGCCACATTGTACTCGTTGGTCACGTCTGACAGGCGGCCTGGACGGGAGTCATCTTCAAGGGACTCACGAACATGGCGGAACTCCCTATTCCAGCGAGCAATGGTTGCATATTAAGGGGCGGTGTCGGTGTACACTGCAACCATGCGTTCATGGATCTCTTTTGCATTCTTGCCTTGCTTGGTCAAAAATTTGATCACTACGCGGTGCTCAACCTTCTCCATTGTTGAAAAAATTGTGACTGACCATCGGCGATCAGCTACTGCTTTTTAAAGAGACGAGGCAGGAGCGTGTGGCTGCAGGTCCTGACTTGTCATAACTTGTCCTAACACCCTCACAAACAGCCATTCCCCTTCCTCTGTTTTGCCCAACCGATTTGCAAAATTTATTGACCGCCCTCGTAACTCTGCTCGCGACTATTGACTTCCCTCACTCTTGCAGCATTGCATCTAATTTCCTCAATAAAGATCTTACATGGAACATGAAGCTTAACATCACTAAATCTAAATGTATGTGTATCTTACGATCTCGTAGCCCTTTTCCTCAACATGAACCTCTCCATGTTGATGGTTTAGCATTGAACGATGTGAAAGAACTGGATATTTTGGGCGTTAAATTTGATTCCAAATTAACTTTTGAGTGTCACATCAGATCTCTTGTGAATACTGCTTCGCAAAAATTGGGAATCATGAGAAAGGCCTATGCCACCTTCAATGATTCTTCTGTGTCCGCCACTAGCTTCTGAAGCTTTATTCTTCCAGCTTTAGAATATTGTGCCCCTGTTTGGTCCTCTGCTGCTACCTCACACTTGCATCTTATTGACAGAGACTCTTATACTGCCAGCTTTCTTTGTGGTGGTAATGTCCAATGGAACCTTTTACATCGCCGGAAGATCAGCAATGTGTGAATGTTCTATAAAATACAATCCAATCCACATCACTCGCTGTATATTTCATTGCCAAATCGCGTTGTAGCAAGGAGAAACACTCGTCAGGCTTTGTCCTGGCATCATCTTTGTTTTCAGTCTATCAGATGCCGTACTAGCCAGTTTCAGTGTTAGTTTCGGCCAAGTGTTGTCGATCTTTGGAATTCCTTGGACGAAGAGACCTGTGCATCGAATAGTGCAGATGCCTTCAAAAAGAAAGCTAATAAGATCTTGTGTTCTTCATGAGCCATTATCCTGTTATTTGTTGTTGTTTTTCTTGTTTGAATATTCTATATACAGTATATCTTGTTTTGTTTGAATGTTGCTATATACTGTTTTTCATTTTTTTTATTTAATTTTATTACTCAATTTAATTTAACTGAATCCATAGATGACTGGAAGCCTTGAGGTTTTTCTTTACTTATCTTTTCCCAGTTTGTTCTTCTAGCTCACCTCCTTTTCTTCTTACCATCGTTACCTCTTCAACATTGCAGGTGTGCGGGGATTGCTAATTGCAATCTATCGTGCTTGCACTCTTTCCGTTTTACCTGTCTCATCTTGTGTAATAATAATAATATAAGCAATGCTATTCAGCTCATTGAATTACATAAGAATACCTATTTATTTATGCAATTCTAAAGAAATTTATTTTTCGAAATTTTGTTCCATTTTTCTGGTAAACCTGAAGACTGTGGTCCTGGTCGCATAATATTTTGTCCAAGTTCCAATATGTTTCACCTTTTTTAACCTAATTTTGAGGGTCGGCTCATAGGACGTCATTGAAGGCAATGACCCTGAGATTTCGATCATTGCACTTTTTTTTACTATTTTTATACATTTTAAAATACTTATCTAAATCTTTTAGAGAAACTAGTTTTTGAGGACGAGAGACGATCCTTTATGCGGGAGTTTCAGTTTTAACATGAATTTCTTGTGTACAACTTGACCTAAAAATATTCTCGAACTTTCCAAGGTTATTTACAATCTAGAAATATTAATGACACTTTTAGCTGATCATAAATTAATTAAAGTTCAAATTAATTGTGAAGAGTGTGTTCAAGCCTTAGCGATCCAGGTAATTTTTCTTTCAAATGTACTTAAACAAAACGTGATTTTGAGACCAGTGAAGGCAATCACCATTATTTCCAACGTTCGGCTCTAGAATATTCTACAAAAAATTAGCCCACTCTACTTCTTATATAACACATTTTTTTTCCAGGAATTCTTTAACAATCCTTATCATCTCATCTGTTGTCTCATTTCCCAGACCTAGTAGTAGGGTCATCCATTCCTTTCCAGTTTTCTCAATCACTTCATTCAGTTCATATCCATATTCAGTCAGGATAACATGCATCATTTCCATCCAATCTCTATCATACTTCTCACATTCCAGTACTATATGTTCCACAGTCTCATCTTCACTTGATTCACACATCTGCCAGATCTTGCTCTGAGTTTCAGACCATCTATATCTTCTTGCATTTACATCCATGCATTGAACTATTGCTCGAAAGAGTAGGTCACTACCCAAGCTTCTATCATACCACCTCACATACTCTGGGGATTTCTTCTCCATGTACCATTCCATGATTTGTTTTTGCTCCATTTCATTCTTCCACATTCTAAGTCCCCTATCTTTCACTTCTTCTCACCCTTCCATTACCTTGCAACCCAATCTAACCCTTCCCTACTCCTGCTCATCATTTTCCATTCATGCACAGTTTCTCTAATTGCCATGCCTACGTGAATGCCATTTTCTTGCACTTCTTCCCCCATTTACTATATCTATTATTTCACAAATATACCTTCCTTGCCAGTCTTCTATCATCCATTCGCTCTAGTCTTATTTTATACATAAGGGTCGCTTTTGTAAGTTTCTCTCTAAATGTGCTCCATTCCATATCAACTCTCAGAGCTGCAGTCACCGCGTACTTTGGTGCATTTAGAGCCATTCTCGCCACCTGATTTTGTCCCCTTTCTAACTTTTCTATCTCATTTTCCTTTGATACAACCACATCCATACCATACATGATGCTTGGCACAGCTACACTTTTCCAGACCTCTCTTACCAGATCATATCTAGTCATTCTCAGTCTCGGTGCACTTCCCAGTCGACCAACCCACTGGTTCGTTGCACTAATCTTTTCATTCTTCATCTTATCACAACCCATAGGGGTATAGCAATGCCTCCGGGCATTCCTATAATAGAAACCTCCTTGGAAAATTATATATATATATATATATATATATATATATATATATATATATATATATATACACATCAATATGTAAAATTCATATTATGCATTCCTTTAACAATGTTAATTTAATCATTCAATTATTTTACTTTAACCTTGTCAATTTCAACTTTCAATTATTTTACTTCAACTTTTGTAAATTAAATCATTTTAACGTATACTGTTCCAAACAACATCTCTTAAAATTTCACACACAAACAAACAAACACACGGTTCCAGCTCGACAAAATAGCACACTATTCCTTCTTAGTCGACTCGCAGCTTTCTTCGTATAAAGGTCGGTAATCATTCCTTCTACAATTAGTCATTTACCTCTAAACAAATCATACTTAGTCTATTCCATTTTCTTTCACAATTCTTTGCAAACGGCCATGCGAGAGTAGGTCCTAATTATATTTACCTCTCATTGCAGCCCCTAATTCACAGTCCATCATAGTCATTCTATTATTTACTATATTATTATTTCACCATATTATTCCACCATATTTATTTCACATACTTCAATTCTCTTCGCATTTTGTTACTGTAAATCATATATTACAGTATCTTACATTGTATACCTAATCTACTTATCTCATTGTACATTCGTTGGTTCGATGAATATATTTATATTTGTTTAATTGTTTTTCTTAAAACCCAGTTCATTATTTCAAATTTTATTTCGCTGTCGCCTTAGGCCTAAAACTCGTCGGCAGACAACTTCGATCAAACAAATTTATGGTTATGGTTTTCGAAACGCTATTTAGGCTGATTTATTAACAGAAGATAAATCACATGGATAACCATAAACTATAGGGGTTAGCCACACCCCTAGATACTTATACGCCTCTGTCTGAGTCACAACATTTACTTCCAGTCTACATGTGATGTTCCTCTCTTCACTCCAAAAGCTTTCCCATATTCATTTACAACATCTAATATATTCTAGAGCTCCTCTGCCGTTTTACTCATAATTACTATATCATCTGCATAAAGCAAGAGGCATATCTTGTCATCCCCAACCCTCACTCCAGCATCCATTCTTCTAACTCTAACAGCTAATTCCTCTGTGTACCGCCTAAATAGGGTTGGAGATAGGATACACCCTTGTCTAACTCTTTTCTCGCTTTTTGCCCACTCAGTTTCTAGGTCTCCTAGTCAATAGATCGCTCTAGTATCCTCGTACATACTTCTAACGAAATTCACTACCTTTTTACTCAGACCACTCCTTTCTAGGATTCTACATAGCATTTTGGTGTCAACCCTATCATATGCTTTTTTTATATCTAGGAAACATAGGTATAATTTACATCTTTCACTCTTATTTTTCTATTATTTCATTTACTATGAACATATTATCCACAGCTCTGCTGTCTGCCCGAAAACCATTTTGTTCCTGGTCTAGTGCTGTACCTCTCTCCATCCATCTACAGAGTCTTTCACTCAGTACTGCGCTAAAAAAATTTCCAAGTGTGTTTAAAAGAGCTATTGGTCTATAGTTCTTTAGTTCATTTCTGCTCTTGCACCCACCCTTGTATAGCAGTGTCACTCTACATTCATTCCATCTCTTTGCCACTTTCTCTTCCTCCCACACTTCTTTAAATAGCTCAGTCATTTTCTCAATCACCACGTCACATCCATTCTTATATATCTCATAAGGTATCTCATATGGTCCAGCAGCCTTATAGTTTTTGTGCATTTTCACACAATTTTCCACTTCTTCTACACCAATTCTTTCATTTAGCTCCTCTGCATCCTTCCTTTCCAAGGTTACACTATCCATTCTCACCTCCGACACTTCACCAACCCCTCCAATTTTTTTCCCAGAACTCTTTTATGGCCCTTTTCATATCCTCTTTTTCACTTACACAAACTCAATGTAAGTAAATGGTTGGAAAGCGCAAACAAGATTTATTTTTTAAGGGGCTATCTGGCGAATGCTAACTTAGGCATAAGTCGCCGTAAACAAACAGCCTAGTTCTAGGCTACTTTAAAAAAATTGAAAAGAAAACAATAAAAAGAAATAACAATTAGCAAGCAATACCAATAACAAAACAATAACAAAAACAACAAATAAACCTAGTTAAATGAAAGGGAGAAGGCCGGGCTCTCCCAAAAGGTCCACTAGTCAATGTGCACGCACTCGTCCCGAGTACAAAGGACAGGCGGTAGCGACCCCGCCCATCCCGGTACCGGGACAGGTAACGTGCGCGAAGATTACCCAGACTGGGACATTCGACAAGAATGTGCCGAACAGTCTGGGGGACGACGCAGTCGTCGCAATAGGGCGCAGGCGAGTGCTCCATCAAATAGCAATGCGTCACACGAGTGTGTCCGATTCGGAGACGACAGAAAGCGACCTAAAGCCGTCGCGGCATTGAGGGATAGGTCCATGGGAACAGTCGCGGCGCAATGGCACGCAACTTTAAGTTCCCTTCGACCGTCTCCCATCTTCTTTGCCAAGCAGTCCAAAGAGCTGCCCGTATTCCAGCCATGTAGTCGGTGTGAGGAAGAGCGAAACGCTGGTCCGGTCGAAGAGTCCTCACGGACTCTTTGACGCCCTCATCGGCGCGCTCATTCCCTGCAATTCCTACATGTCCAGGAACCCAGCAGAAGATAATCTCAACATCCGCCCGGCTCGCCAAAACCGTGGCGTCACGGATATCGCGAACCAAGGGATGCGGAGATTCCAATGCCCCGAGAGCACTCAGGGCGCTGTGTGAGTCGCTATAGAACACAATCCGGTCTCCAAACCGGGCACGTCGCGTAATCTCCCGTACCAAGTGGTGTATTGCCACCAGCTCGGCCGCGAAGGCAGGCGCAGCGCTTGGCAGAGCCCCGCTGACTTCAAACAGAGGGGATACGGCATGGAAGCCAACCCGCTCTTGGGAATTGGAGCCAGCCGTATACACTGGCACGGTTCCAGCGTGACACGAGGTGTGCTCCAAAAAGGTCGAACGCAATGCTCCCGGCGCCGTACAAGCTTTGAGAGCAGAGGCGTGGCGACGAATAGCCAAATGTGGCACCCTCCAGGGTGGCGTCCTGGGCAGAACCAGGGGCACCACCGGCCCGAGAGCTATATCTAGCTATCGAGTTTCCTAGCCCTAACCCAAAGGGCTTAGGGTATGACTGGCGTCTCTCGGCGGCATAGGCAACATCGAGATCAGCTGCGGATGCAGTGAAAGCTGTTGGCGACTGAGGGAGGCGCCGGGCTCACGCGTACAGGCGAGTGATGCAATGCACGCGGTGCAGAGCGAGTGGCATCTCCCCAGCATCGACGAACAGGCTCTCAATGGGAAAAGTGCGGAAGGCACCGGTCGCAAGTCGAAGACCAAGGTGGTAGATCGAATCCAACTTCCGCAATAAATGCTCGGATGCGGATTCATAAAACCTGCATCCTAGTCGAGCTTCGAACGAAAAAAGGATCGATAAAAAAGTAAGGCAGTAGCCCTATCAGCGCCCCAAGCGCTGAACGTCACGGAACGGAGAAGATCCCTGGCGCGAGTACAAGAGACCCTAAGGCTGTGAATATGAGCCTCTCAGGTGAGGCGTCGGTCGAATACAAGACCAAGGAAATGGTGCGATTCCACCACATCAAGGCGCACCCCATTAAGAAACAAATCTTGGTCAGGGTGGAGCCGTGGATGGTGGCAGAAGTGCACCACCTTAGTCTTGGCCAAAGAAAACAGAAACTTGTGCGCTTCGGCATAGCAAGAGACGCGGTTCAATGCCTGTTGGAGTCGACGCTCCAGAGTTGGCATCTGGGCCGCCCTAAAAGAGATTGAAAGGTCGTCCACCTAGAGCGTAGCGAGAACATCTTCCGGCAGCACTGAGGTGATACCGTTGATGCTCAGGGCAAAGAGTTTGACACTAAGGACACTTCCCTACCTGGACACCCTCTTCCTGCTCCTTTGGGCCGGAGATGGCTCCCCCCACCCGTACGCGGAATCGACGATCTCGAAAAAATTTAGATATAAACATTGGGAGGCGTCCCCTCGCCCCCATCATGTTGAGAGTTTCCATGATACCGTATCGCCATGCGGTATTGTAGGCCTTCTCCAGATCGCAAAACACCCTGGCGTAGTGCTGTCTACAAAGGAAAGCCTCGCAGACGGCATTTTCCAGTCGAAGCAGAACATCCGACGGTGAGTGGAACTTGCGGAAGCCGAACTTTGCAGAAGACAGATGGCCTCCGCTTTCCAGGAAAAAGGCTAGTCTAACATTTACCAATTTCTCCATCAACTTGCACACGCAAGAGGTTATAGGGATTGGGCGGAAACCGGTCGGAGTAGAGTGATCTCTCCCCGGCTTGCGAAAGGCGAGCACAGTAGCCATTCGCCAGGAATCGCAGGAGAGGAACTCACTCACAGTAAACCTGTCGTTGAAGGGTTCTCCGCCTCTGGAGGTAAAGTCCAGCCGGCGGCCTTCCGCGACTTCACGACGTGCATTGAATGCTGGCAGAGCAGCAGCCCGGCTAGATAATGCGGAAAAAGTGGTCGCTAAGGATTTCGCCACGAACGCGGGGGCCGAGATTGAAGTCCCATTCTCCTGGAGAACGGGACGGGGGTCCTGCGAGAATTTGCCCCGAATCCTTTTAACTCCCTTCCACACCTCTGCTAAAGCGGACTTCCCGTTAAGTTAAGACAAGTATGCCCGCCAAGAAGAGCGGCAGGCCTGCTTCAAAATATACCGGAACCTAGCCCTAGCCCGACGAAATTCAGCGACAGTGAAATCGTTCGGCGGCGCTTATAGCGCATGTAGGCATAACGCTTCTGTTTGAGGGCCGTCTCACACTCGTCCGACCACCATGGGAGTGGTCGGCGTGCAAAACGGTCAGACGCCCTAGGAATAGTAGTCAGGCCCACGGCGATGAGGTTGCCGGAGAAGAACTCATCTACCGACCTAAACTCCTCGACTGAGATAGAGAATTCAGTCATTTCCTGAAATGCATGCCACCGCACCCGCGCCAAGCACTTCCGAGGTGGGCCCTCAGGCGGCAGTTGCCCTGAAAATGATATTTGAATGGGAGAGTGATCACTACCATGGAGGTCATCGACCTCCTCCCAATCAAAATCAGGCTGTGCAGCCGAAAAGGACAAAGATAGGTCAAGGCAATATAATGAAGTGGTTCTCGGACAGTGATGCGTAAACTCATCCACGTTTAGGACACCCATCTCAAGCTCTTCGATTAGATCGGCATGGACTTGTCCCCTGGGATTTAGTGAGTAGTCTCCCCAGACAGGATGCCTGCCGTTCAGATCTCCAAGCATGTGAAAAGGCTTCGGCAACCGGGCCAGGACGCGGCGGAAGTCCCCCGCGTCGAAGTCAGCTGACGGTGGAATGTACGCAGAAATGATAGTATACCTCCTATCCAAGTGCAACTGCACAGCCACTGCCTGAAAGGAGGTATCTGAAAAGAAAGAAGGAACGGAGACATCATACCCGGTGTAAACCGCGCATCCCCAAGCCCGGCCATCTCGTGTTGGCGGGATCGCAAGACCCTTATACCCCAGGAGAGAGGGCAGGGGGCACGTGCCTAGCATTGTCTCCTGCAAAAAGATAGCTAACGGGGAACGGGACGAGACGAGCCTCCGCAGCTCCTCCCAGTTGGCCCGGAGTCCACGGCAATTTCATTGAAGGAATATGCCCTCCAGGCCTAGCTCGAAGGAGACGCGGGGGCCCTCCTAGAACTGAAGACCCTCACGGGAATGGCCGTACGCTTCCCGAAGGCAGAACTCTGGGCGCTGTTGGCCGGGAAAAGCACTGTCGCCTGCGAGGACTTATTGGGGGAGGTTTGGCTCGCCATAGGTGTCTGTTCCTCCCCTCCGACTCGAAACCTTAGCCGGGCGTTGCGGCTTCGGAGGCGGAGGGCCCTCTTTTCGAGGAACCACCTTCTCCGAGCCATTTGCACCACCTCTAGGCATGGGCCAAGAAGTCGAAGCTCCTTTGTTGCTTTCCTCCTTTCGGGGGACAGCTTTTGGAACCCCGGAAGATGTCCTGGCGACCAACTTCAGGTGTGTTACCCCATGTGAGTCTAACGACTCAGGAGAGGCTCGTGGCCGTTTCGCCTTACCTGAAACAGTCACGCTGGGGGAAGAGGGGGAGCCCTGGTTTTAGCCGGGGCTGGGTATGAACCCTTTTTGCCGCCAGCTTTACCAGTGTAGCGCCTGGGTTGAGTAGAGCCTGCAGAATGGCTCTGAATAGGCGCGGAAACAACCGTGCTCGTTGGCCTGGATGGGCCGGAGCAGAGGGTGCATTTCGAACTATTGAGGCATATGACGTCCCAGGCAGAGCCAGGCGCGCAAGGACCAAGTATTTAGCCTGCGAAATAAGATTCGATCCTGGGCCTGAACAGCCAGGATTACTTTTTAGAGGAGATATGCACCACATTGCTTCGAAGAAGCGGGGTGCGGCTCTCCGCAATTGACACACTTGGCCACGCATGATTTATACTTGGAGCAATTTACACAGTCTTCGGGTGACCCCGACTTGGCACGTCTACAAGATCGATTCGTATGGCCGAAGTGGTGACAGTAATAGCACCGCCGCGGCAGTGGCACGAATGCCTTCACGCGGTAGCGGTACCAACCGGCATGCACCGACTCAGGGAGCTTGTCCTTCACAGCCGAACGTGATGAAGAGTGTAGGGGTGGGTCTCGAGGCCCCTCCCTGTTTTCTCATCACATGTTCGACCTTGACCGCCCCATTGTCGGCCAGCTTTCAGGTGATGTCCTCAATGGAGTAGTCAACGAGTTCCCTCGCATAAACTACTCCTTTCACAAAGTTCATGGTAGAGTGCGGCGTCACACTCACCGGGGTGCCATGAAGTGTCCGAAGAGCACTTATCTTGGCCGCCTCAGCGGGATTTGCCGCATTCGCCAGAAGGCTCCCATCCGAGAAACGGGTCACCTTCGGCTCTCTACCAATTTCACTAGCTAATCCTCTCTTCTCATGGATCATGTTGCCCTTGGCCAACATGGTGCCATCAGTGGATGGAATAACGAGGAAGTGTTTGAAGCCAGCGGGCTCGAAAACGCCAGGTAACCTCTGAATCAGGGGCCCCGAGGTCATAGAGGCTTCGCCCTGAGCACTTTTGGTCTTAGTCAGGGGCTCCGCAACTGGGGCGGAAAGGGGCCAGATGTGCCGATCTTGGCTTGGTCGCTTGCCAAAATAGCAGCAGACCCACCCGTCCCCATAGCACCCGCAGATGGAGAGGAGCCCCGAGTTAGTTTTGTCTTTTTAGTCTTTTACTTCTTCTTTTTTGGAGAGGAGGGCGGGGAATGAACCGGCTTCTCACCTCCGCCGGAAGGAGCCCCCAGGCCAGATGGACCGGCCCTAGCCAGGTCCTTCTCCGAAATGGAGAAGTTCCTGGTGGTCGTAGGGGCACCGGTCAGAGGAGATCCCTCCCCTCCTTGTACTGCCTCGGAAACCCCAGCCGTTTTCGGAGGACCTTGCATAGGTGCGGATTAGGGTTCGGTGCTTGGTGCCGAGCCCGGATTCCTCCCCATGGAAGGCCCTACCGTCTGAGGCTGGGTTTCCTCACAGGAGGGGCCTCCAGTTGGCCATACCCTCCCAGGAAATTGCAGGTCCCCTTGGCAGCGTCACCAGTCTTGTTTGGGGAGGCACAGGCCTTGACCCCGGCAAGGTTTAAAATTCTTGCCAGCAGGTCTTTTGAAGGAAGCGACCGAATAGGCCTGGCTTCCCTCTTCCCCCTAAAGGGATTTGCCCTACCGAGCCGCTTCTATGTGGAGCGGCTGGCTAAGGGCTGCCTGCTGGCTTTCTTGGCAGTCCCCTTGGAAAGAACAGAGGGGACTGCCTCTGGAAAAAGGGAGGTGCCCGAAAGCACCTCCAGAGAAGGGGGTGATGTGGAGTCCCCTACACCCGTAGGCAAAGGAGAGGAGTGAGCCTCCTCTCCCGTTAGAGATATATGGAGGGTCCCCTGCGCCAGCACAGGATGGGGGGCACCTCCATTTTTTAGCTGGAGCTGCCCGAGGGCGGCTCCGTTGATGTTACAGGGGAAGTTGGGGGTTGGATTTTTTTTTATATTCATCATTGGGCATGATGACCCTATTTGTATCACTGGACGCAATCGCGCATCACCTCTCGCAGTAGCCCGCACTGCAAGAGGTGCTTACAGGCCCGGCAGAGCCAGGCGCCGCCATTTGGGACCACCCCTCCCGCCTGGTGGCCTAGCAGTCCATCGGCATGGCGGCTCCACCTTGGACACGGCGAAAAAAAGATAGATTGTGAAGAGGAGAGGAAAAGGGATGTGAGGAAGGTATGGGTGGGGATGAAGCAGGTTTTTTAAAACCAACCACCCCAGACTGGAGCTCAGGGGTTAGGGAACATTGTCCCCTTCCCCCTCAGCCCCGATGCGGGACGGTTGGCTGAAAAGAAGGCCAGCATCTACCCTGTCGAATTAGAGGCTGACCAGAGAAAGTTGTGGGAGAGTTTGTATGAAAAGCAAGGAAACAAGTGTTTTGAAGGAAGGAGAAGGCTAAGCTGGGGTCGGACGGGGTGCTGAGTCCTGTCAGCACGGTGGCCAGGATGGCAAATCACTGCGCCCCTTACGGGGGCGCAAACAAGAACCTAGTTCTACATTCATTAGATATCAACTGGATAAATCGGTAAACTAACCAAATTGATACACTATTTATTCACTTACTAATATGGGAAATACGATAAGAGAACTAATAAGTTATCATAATGATATAATATACTATGGTCAATAGGCATTTAAATTTATGAAATAAAGAGTGAATTATTTAACCTTGGAAAAAATATTCATTAAATTGATTAAATATAAATCTGATTAGATATATAAAACATGTATAATATATTAGATATATTGTCAATATTTATTAATGAGTAAAATACATAATCAAGTTGTCTTGTTTATTTTGTATTTAATTAATTCCTATAAGTAACTCACAAAGATCCTTTCTTGGGATTCTGAGGCTATGCGCTTGCGCGAGCAAACCTTAAAATGTTAATTTACTACCTTACTCGACTAGCGTACAGTTCGCGTCAACTCTCGGCAGTTCGGCTCAGACCTCAACAAGAGAAAATTGATTCGCTTTTGACTCCGCAATTGTTTAATTTACAATGCATCCCTCTCCATATGAGCATCGCTAGTGCTAAACCGTTTTTTAATGAAGATTCGGTAAGGGGGGGTGGGGAGAAAGGTGTATCTCTCAGGATACAATTGTTCAAGTTTGTTCTTAGGACTCCTGCTGAGGTCGGTAGGGTCCTCCACTATTTTTCGACCTCTATTCCACTACTCACTTTCTATAGAACTTCCTGTATTTCATCAAGTAACCGCCATCGCCGTCATCATGAGAGCTTGAGGCACACCACGTGAAAGAGCCCAGCTGCAGCGGATTCGGTGCTGCAACGCCAACCTTTCAACGGAATTCAAGTAAGTTGGCATAGCCTAACGTTAAGTCGAGTTTCCTGCGATAACTTAACTTGATATCGTATTCATAGCCGCACAAGATTATCTGTACTCACGATTCTCCGGGGAACTAGTTTCGATCATTCGAGTAGCGCCCTTGAGTTTCATTTGTATACCGTGATTTATAAATCACGGTATACTTTGGTGGTTGTATTTGTACTCAAATTGAAATTAACTTAGTCTCTTTGTTATTCTTTAGTTTGAGTTGGCTCAGACACGCCGTCACGAAGGATCGCCCGAAGTTGACGCCTGCTTTTTCATTCCGCCAGTTTAGCCACCGATTTATTTAAAGTAAATTTACCGCTTAGAGAATCAACTATCTTAATCGACTAGAAACAATTTTGGATAGTAATAGCTGGATAATCGCAAAGGCTCGGAGGAGTTTCCTTTTTTCCCACCTCCATCCGTTGCCTATGGCATCCCCAATGGGATGGTTTTGTAAGGCATAAATAGGCGCGTCGTGGCAAAAGATCCCGCATGTTGTCTGGTGCTCAACCTCACGTTTGATTAATTTGCTCTCTTCAGGTCACTTAGGAACTTAAACTTTTCTTCATCGAGAATTTTACCGTTCTTTCTCTGGGAATTTTTATGTAACTATTTTAGCATCTCTATAATATATCATTGGAAAGTTGTAATACTAGGGCACTCGATCGTTCGCAATTTGGCCTCGCTCGGAGCCTACAACGGCATTATTAGCGAAAATTACACTTACGAATTCCGATTCTTTTTCAAAAGTCGCTCGTGCTTTAGCACTTGGTTGCAGTGGCCACAGGAATTGCACGAATTTATTGAGTGGCACCCAGATGTTATTTTCATTGTGTTAGGTAGCAACTCTGTTCGTACGAATAATTTGGTCAAAGATTGAATAAAAAACGCCTACACATTTTACGAGGTTTGGAGAATTAACTTATCTGAAGTTATTATTGTGCAGTGCCAAATTGAATTGCGATTTCTCGATCGATTTGATTTCCGAGGAAATCCGCCACGTGCTATATATCGATCGCTCCGCAATAAAGCAAACAAAGCATTGCTGAAGTGTCCACTAAGCGATCATTTTACAGACCAGACAAAATTCATTTTAGCAATGAGGGTTCTACTCGTTACAGATCGATTATTCACCATACTCTTCTTTACATTGCTAGCAATCGAGGGCAGTAAATATGGCTTTCGATCTTTCTGTTGCCGACGATCTCGACCTCGCGTACAAAGCGAACTTAACGAAGAAACTCCATCGAAGCAAGTAAAGAGTTTAGTTAGTTTCATTGATAAGTGCGGAGCATCTTGAGGTATAGCTATAACTACTTTGGATTCGGTTTCAAATGTTGTTAGCGTAGGCGACATTGCAAGGTCACTACTCTGAAAACTAAAATTAATGACATCTAAGAGAAAATACAAAAAAGGAATTCCGAAATCGAGGACGGCACGGCATGTTGAATTTAAAGCTTTGGGATCGAAAACGCATGTCACAGAAATGCAATCATGCGATGCTTTGTTGGATAAGTTAGTGGCAGCAATTGTTAAGTTGGAAATTAAGTTTCAAATTTTAAATGCATCGATGGCTTCTACTTCTGGGGCCCAAGCGTCGCAGGTTTCAACCTAAGCATCTCATCGCTATCACGGGGACTCAACCATTCCGAAGGTTCGTCTTCCTCGATTTGATTCCAACCGCTTGCATTACACAAAATTTATTACTCAGTTCAATGCACTTATGAGCAAATCAAATTTGACTGATTACGAGAAATATCTCTTGTTAGTTGAGTATATTGATGGTAAAGCAATATCCTGTGTAAAATCCATCAGCAACTACAATATGACGTATTTACAAGCGGTAAAAGAGCTTGACAAAACGTTTGACGATAAGGATTTAAAAAAGACGCGGCCATCGCTCAACTTACAGAATTGAAGCTTGAACCTTCCGATATTTATAGTTAGGTCAAAGACGCGACATAATTAAAAGAACACATTAATACTCTCGACATTAAATTGGAAGATTTATTTCGCTACTTCCTTCAGAATAGCTTGAACAATGAATATCACGAAAGATTAAGGACCTTAACTGACAACAGTAGACTGAACGTAACTCAAATCCTAGATAAAATTTACGAAGCCGAAAGAAGAATTTCGGAGCATGCTCAGGCTGTTTCAACCTCAAAAACCGTTGCGTTTGCCGCCACCATGAACTCGTCCCAATCTGAATAAAAAAAATACTCTAAAAGTTGTCGACTGTGCGATGGCAACCACAAGTTGGGTACTTGCTCTGCTTACTTCCCACTGGAGTCTCGTGTAAAGTGCCTCAAAGCGCTAAAGCGTTGCACAAAATGCTTTGGAATTCACGAGACTTCTTCATGCAAATTTAAGTTTCGTTATCTCTGTAGCAAGTGCAAAGAATCAACGCTTCTTTCTTCGCTTTGACCTAAAAACGAAAGCATCAAACTCAACCGAAAGCAAAATCTACAGAATAGAGTGCCTCTCCGACAACACATTTGACGGAATCGGTAACTAAGGTAACCTTGTCAATCTCATCGAAAGACTGTCCGAGTGACGTCATTCTTCCGTCGTTTACGTCCGCAATCGAGACCAGCGCTGGTCAAGCTCTCGAAGGACGAGCGTGGTTGGATAGTTACTCTCAAAATTCATTGATTGATTCGGCTTTGGCTGAAAGCGCTGGCTTAGAGTGTTTCAAATACATTAACATTACCATCGCAGGCTTCAATTCGAAAAGTCTTTGAAAGCGAAAAAGGTGAAAGTTCCTATTTGGATGGGCAGCAAATAACATGAAATTGAGGCCCGTTGTGTTCCGAAAATTGACATAAAGTTGAAACTTAAAGGTATTTCTGAGGTAATCTCGAAGTTCAAAAAGAAAGGCTACCAATTTACGGACAAAAAACTCGGTGATTCAGATCACGTTGTAGGCGCAAAATTACTCTTAGGTAGCGATAATCTGGCATATCTACCTACTACGAGTCGCTCATTCGGGCACGCGTATGGAAAGAACCTGTCAGTTTATATGGAGAGTCCTTTGGGTATTTTACTTGGAGGGAATGTTCCTTCTCTCTTAGGAAACGTTGAGTACCTTAAAGACGCTGGTAGCAACAACCAACCATCAATTTGACTATCACAGTCGTTCTCTGTGCAGTCGTTCAGTAATCATGGTGCGACTATCTTGGACGAGTCTATCGACGTTGCAAAAGATGAAAGTCCCAATCAAATTTTAATGCAGTTCTTAAACGTGTATAACGAGCGATCAGAAAAATTCACGCATCTCGATCGATTTTTGTTTGACAAAATTTTGCACGATATTAAACGTGACGAATCAGGTCGCATTATCGCCCCAGCACTTTGGAACAAGAATTTAAATAGACTAGCCTTCAATTACTCTTTAGCAAAAAAAAATTTTGCCTTTCAATATAAAAACCCCGATCTGAAATACTCTCTAAAAATATATGCATCGATAAAGAACAGGAGTTTTATTATATCGCTTCCAAGTCTTGCAATCAAGTATATATTAGCGAAAGCAGAAGATACTCAAAGAATATGAAGGAACATATATGAAATATGTGACGTGCATCTCTTTCTTCTATATTGTTTTAGCAACTGTCAAATGAAAACCATTCGATTGACTTTAATAATGCAAAAATAATTTATACTTCTCACAATTATATACAAAGGTATTAATCGAATAAGAAATTTATACTTCCTTTACTCGAAACTGCCGCTGCTAGCCAATATGCCCTCCCCCCTAATCACATTTTGACTTGTAAATTTGTGTGTACCTAAGGTAAGCATCTCTTCTGTATTCATTAGTCCACCAGCGATTGACGATGATGGAGGTTTCCGTCGAAACCTGGTTTCGCGAATAAATTCATCCTAACACTGTGGTTTCTTTCCTGCATATATATATATATATATATATATATATATATATATATATATATATATATATATATATATATATATATATATATATATATATATATATATATATATATATATATATATATATATATATATATATATATATATATATGATAGTAAAACCACTGTATAGGAGCATAGAATTTAATTACGAAACTAGTTTCGGTATGAAGTTTACCATACCCTCTGTAGTCGTATAATGAGACTGGAATGAAAAATATAAGTTAATAAATCCCAAAATCCCAGCAAAAAAAACCTCGGAGAAAAACGGGGTCATTAATCAGGAGGTGTGGTTCTAAAATCTTTAATTGAACTCTTTACAATCAGGTTATTGGAGTTACATTTAAATTAACCATCCGAAAGAGTGAAATTGGGAATTTCTCCTATTAGTATTGATTCTACAATTTTCTTTTACGGATATCTTTACAATTATATATAATTTAGGCCTTTGAATAATCTATCTGGTGGTTGTAATTGCTAATATTGTTAAAAATACTGGATGTAGTACTGCCTCGCCTGACATCACCTTTGTGTTCGGATATTCATTTTTTTTAATGTTCTCCCAGTCTCTCCTATGTAGAATGAAGGACACTTACTGGATTCACACGGGATTACATATACACCTGCCTCATTTGGTTGATGGTCAATTTAAATGTAGCCCCTATTCCAAGAACCTGATTGTAGAGAGTTTAGTTAATGAACTCAGAACTATACCTGATTAATGACCCCGTTTTCTCCGGGTTTTTTTTTTTGGCTTGGACTTTGAGATATTTATTCACTTGTGTTTTTCATTTATCTCATTATATGACTGTAGAGGGTAACGTAAACTTCGTACTGAAACTAGTTTCGCAATGTTAATACAAAATCAATGAAGTAATTAAATTGACATATCGGGTGCCCCCCAAAATGAAAATTTCAAAAAAATAAAGAACATAGGTCAAAACTATTTTATTTGAGAATGAGTTTTGGCAATACTTGAGTTTAGGGGCGCACGCTAGAGGGCGCTGTTTCTGGGCTACAATCTAGAGCATTATGACGTAACACGGTAGCTTCATATGTGGCCAATCACAGCGTTGTATTTGGTTTGTTATTTTGTTTTTAGCATTTATTATTTAGTAAATGCCTGCACTTCTACTTAATTATATTATTTAGTAATGCATTGATTTTTTATAATTACTAATGTATTTAATTTTGTATGTTTCGTTTAGCTATTTTTTGTAAAACTAAACCATTAATTTCACACACTGGCAACCCTTTAATTCAACCTTATTTCAAACATTGGCAATCCTGAAACCGAACAGTTAAGCAAGCGCCATTCCTGTGAATACATCTCCGTCCAGCCCCAGCTTAGCCTCTCTTCCTTCTTTCAGATATCTTGTATTTCTCTCCTATTTCCTCATTTTCCCTACAACCTCTCGCACAACACTTTTCTGGTCAGCCTCGAATTGTACATGGTAGATGCTGACCTTCGTCTCAGCCAACCGTCACGGATCGGGGCTGAGAGGGAAGGGGACAATGTTTCCTAACCTCTGAGCTCCGGTCTGGGGTGGTGGGTTTTTAACAACCTGCTTCATCCCCACCCATACCTTCCTCACATCTCCTTTCCTTTTCACTTCACAATCTATATTTTTACGCCGTGTCCAAGGTAGAGCCGCCATGCCGAAGGATTGGCAGGCCGCCAGGCGGGAGGGGTGGTCCTGAATAGCAGAACCTGGCGCTGCCAGCCAGGCTACTGCGAGGGTTGATGAGCCATTGCATTCCGTTGTAAATTTAGGGTTACCATGCCCACTGATGAGAAAACTAAAAATCTCCCCCTAATTTCCCCTTGTATATCGACGGAGCCGCCCTCAGGCAGCTCCAAAGAAAAAATGGAGGTCACCCCCCAATGCTTGCGCAGGGGACGCTCCAAACTTCTCTAATCCCCTTATCTGGAGGTGCTTTCGGGTACCTCCCTGTTTCCAGCGGCAGTCCCTCCTTATCTTTCCAAGGGGACTGCCAAGAAAGTCAGCAGACAGCCCATAGCTGACTGCTCCCCAATTGAACCGGCTCTGTAGGGCAAACCCCCTTAGGGCGGAAGAGAGAAGCCAGACCCCTTCGGTTGATTCCCTCAAAAGACCTGCTGGCAAGAATATCGAACCTGGCCGGGGTCAAGGACTGTGCCTCCTCCCGCCTGACTTGTGACAATGATGCCCACGGAAACTGCGATGTCCTGCGGGGGGAGGTGGCCAACTGGAGGACCCCCTGAGATAGACATGGTCCTTGAGGCAACCCAGCTTCAGACGGTAGGGCCTTCCATGTGGGGGAATCGGTGCTCAGCACCAAGCACTGAACCCAAATCCGCGTCTATGCAAGATCCTCCTCAAACGGCTAGGATTTCCGAGGCAGTACAATGATGGGAGGGGTCTCCTTCGACCGGTGCCCCTACGACTGCCAGGAACTCTTCCATTTCGGAGAAGGACCTAGCTGAGGCCGGTCCATCTGGCCTGGGGGCTCCTGCCGGCAGAGAGGACAAGCGGTTTCATTCCCCACCAACCTCTCCTAAAAAGGAAAAAGAATACGAAAAAGACTAAGAAGACTCGGGGCTCCTCTCCATCCACGGGGGGTGCGGAGATGGATGGGTCTGCTGCCTCTTTGAAAAGAGACCAAGCCAAGATCGCCACAACGGGCCCCTCTGCCCACCAGGGTGAGGAGCCCCTGACTATGACTAAAACCAAAGGTGCACAGGGCGGAGCCTCGCTAACATCGCGGCCCCTCATTCGGAGGTTACCTGGCGTTTTCGAACCCGCTGGCTTCAAACGATTCCTAGTTATTCGCTCCATTGATGGCAGCATGTTGGCCAAGCGCAACATGATCCATCAGAGAAGAGCATTAGCTAGTTTAATTTGTAGAGAGAAGAAGGTCACCCGTTTCTCGTACGGGAGCTTTCTGGAAAATGCGGGGGTTCTCTCCGAGGCGGCCAAGATAAGTGCTCTTCGGACACTTCATGGCACCCCGGTGAGTGTGACGCTGCACTCTACCATGAACTTTGAGAAAGGAATAGATTATGCGAGGGAACTCGTTGACTACTCCAATGAGGACATCACCTTGGAGCTGGCCGTCCATGTGGCGGTCAAGATCGAACGTGTGATGAGAAAACAGGGAGGGGCCTCGAGACTCACGTCTACATTCTTCGTCACGTTCGACTGTGACAAGCTCCCTGAATCGGTAAGTGCCGGTCGGTATCGCTACCGCGTGAAGGCATTCTTGCTATTACTGTTGCTGCTTCGCCATATGAATCGTTCATGTAGACCTGCAAAGTCAGATCGCCCGAAGTATGTGTAAATTGCTCCAAGGCCGCACACGATAAGTCCAAATCGTGTGTGGCCAAGTGTGTCAATTGTGGAGAGCCGCACCCCGCTTCTTCGAAGCAACGTGCTGCATATCTCCTTGAGAATGAAATCTTGGCCGTTCAGGCCCAGGATCGACTATCATTCCACGAGGCTAAGGACTTTGACCTTGCGCACCAGGCTCTTCCTGGGACGTCATATGCCTCAATGGTTAGAAAGACACACTCTGCTCCAGGCCCATCCAGGCCAACGAGCAAGGTTGTTTCCGCACCAATTCTGAGCCCTTCTGCGGGCTCTAATCAACCCGGGCGCTCCCCCGGTAAAGCTGGCGGCACAAAGGATTCACACCTAGCCCCAGCAACAACCAGGGCTCCCATCCCCTTCGCCCAGCGTGACCGTTTGCCATAAGGCGAAACTGACACACACCTCCACCGAGTCGTTAGACTCACAGGAGGCAACCCCCCTGAAGTTGGATCGCTAAGGCATCTTCCAGGGTTCCTAAAGCTGGACCCCGAAAGGCGGACAGCAAGAAAGGAGCTTCGGCTCCTTCGCCCACACCTAGTGGTGGGCTGAGTGGCTCGGAGACGGTGGTTACCTGAAAAGAGAGCCCCCCTCCTTGCCTCCGAAGTCGCAACGCCGGCCTCAGGTTTCGAGGCGTAGGGAGGAAAAGACTTGCATGGTAAGCCCAACCTCCCCCAATATGTCCTCGAAGGCAACAGCGCCTTCAGCACTATGTCCGGCCAACAGCGCTAGGGTTTCTGCCTCCGGGAAGCTTATGGCCATACCCTTGAGGGTCTTCTATTCGAAGAGGGCCCTCGCTTCTCCTCCGAGCTAGGCTTGGCAGGCATATTCCTTCAATGGAATTGCCGTGGACTCCAGGCCAACTGGAAGGAGCTGCGGCTCCTATATATATATATATATATATATATATATATATATATATATATATATATATATATATATATATATATATATATATATATATATATATATATATATATATATATATATATATATATATATATATATATATATATGATAGTAAAACCACTGTATAGGAGCATAGAATTTAATTACGAAACTAGTTTCAGTATGAAGTTTACCATACCCTCTTTAGTCGTATAATGAGACTGGAATGAAAAATATAAGTTAATAAATCCCAAAATCCCAGCAAAAAAAACCTCGGAGAAAAACGGGGTCATTAATCAGGAGGTGTGGTTCTAAAATCTTTAATTGAACTCTTTACAATCAGGTTATTGGAGTTACATTTAAATTAACCATCCGAAAGAGTGAAATTGGGAATTTCTCCTATTAGTATTGATTCTACAATTTTCTTTTACGGATATCTTTACAATTATATATAATTTAGGCCTTTGAATAATCTATCTGGTGGTTGTAATTGCTAATATTGTTAAAAATACTGGATGTAGTACTGCCTCGCCTGACATCACCTTTGTGTTCGGATATTCATTTTTTTTAATGTTCTCCCAGTCTCTCCTATGTAGAATGAAGGACACTTACTGGATTCACACGGGATTACATATACACCTGCCTCATTTGGTTGATGGTCAATTTAAATGTAGCCCCTATTCCAAGAACCTGATTGTAGAGAGTTTAGTTAATGAACTCAGAACTATACCTGATTAATGACCCCGTTTTCTCCGGGTTTTTTTTTTTGGCTTGGACTTTGAGATATTTATTCACTTGTGTTTTTCATTTATCTCATTATATGACTGTAGAGGGTAACGTAAACTTCGTACTGAAACTAGTTTCGCAATGTTAATACAAAATCAATGAAATTATTTAATTGACATATCGGGTGCCCCCCAAAATGAAAATTTCAAAAAAATAAAGAACATAGGTCAAAACTATTTTATTTAAGAATGAGTTTTGGTAATACTTCAGTTTAGGGGCGCACGCTAGAGGGCGCTGTTTTGGGCTACAATCTAGGGCTTATGACGTAACACGGTAGCTTCATATGTGGCCAATCACAGCGTTGTATTTGTTTGGTTATTTTGTTTTTAGCATTTATTATTTAGTAAATGCCTGCACTTCTACTTAATTATATTATTTAGTAATGCATTGATTTTTTATAATTACTAATGTATTTAATTTTGTATGTTTCGTTTAGCTATTTTTTGTGAAACTAAACCATTAATTTCACACACTGGCAACCCTTTAATTCAACCTTATTTCAAACATTGGCAATCCTGAAACCGAACAGTTAAGCAAGCGCCATTCCTGTGAATACATCTCCGACCAGCCCCAGCTTAGCCTCTCTTCCTTCTTTCAGATATCTTGTATTTCTCTCCTATTTCCTCATTTTCCCTACAACCTCTCGCACAACACTTTTCTGGTCAGCCTCGAATTGCACATGGTAGATGCTGACCTTCGTCTCAGCCAACGGTCCGGGATCGGGGATGAGGGGGGGAGGGGACAATGTTCCCTAACCCCTGAGCTCCGGTCTGGGGTGGTTGCTTTTTAACAACCTGCTTCATCCCCACCCATACCTTCCTCACATCTCCTTTCCTTTTCACTTCACAATCTATATTTTTACGCCGTGTCCAAGGTGGAGCCGCCATGCCGAAGGATTGGCAGGCCGCCAGGCGGGAGGGGTGGTCCTGAATAGCAGAACCTGGCGCTGCCAGCCAGGCTACCTCATCGCCGCCGGCTACTATTCCGAGAACGTCTGGCTGTTTTGCACGCCGACCAATCCCATGATGGTCGGCCGCATGTGAGAGGGCCCTCAGACAGAAGCGTTATGCCCACATGTGCTATACGCGCCGCACGAACGATTTCACTGTCTGTGAATTTCGTCGGGTTAGGGCTATGTTCTGGTATATTTCGAAGCACGACCGCCGCTCTTCTTGGCGGGCATACGTGTCTTCACTTAACGAGAAGACCCCTCTGGCAGAGGTGTGGAAGCAATTCGAAAGGATTCGGGGCAAATTCTCGCAGGACCTCCCTCCCGTTCTCCAGGAGAATTGGACCGCAATCTCGGCCCCCGCATCCGTGGCGGAATCCTTCGCGACCGCTTTCTCCAAATTCTCTAGCTGGGATGCTGCTCCGCCAGCATTCAATGCACGTGGTGATGTCGCGGAAGGCCGCCGACTGGACTTTAGCTCCAGAGTCAGAAAACACTTCAACGACAGGTTTACAGTGAGTGATTTGCGTTCCGCTCTTGCTTCGTGGGCGGACAATGACCATGGTTCAGAAGATGTCCCGCACGCTATGCTTCGACACCTGGGGGAGCGAGGCGTGACCTTCCTGATAGATTTGTTAAACAGAATCTAAGTGGAGGGTCTCCTCCCAGATTTCTGGCGAATCGCTACAGTGCTCGCCTTTCGCAAACTGGGGAGAGATCACTCTACTCCGGCTCTTTACGCCCAATCTATCGAACCTCTTGCGTGTGCAAGTTGATGAAGAAATTGGTTAATGTTAGATTAGCCTTTTTCGTGGACAGCGGAGGCCATCTGTCTTCTGCACAGTGTGGCTTTCCCAAGTGCCACTCCACGTCGGATGCTCTGCTCCGACTGGAAAATGCCGTCTGTGAGGCCTTCCTCGTAAACAACACTACGCTACGCTGTTTTTCGATCTGGAGAAGGCCTATGATACCGCATGGCGATACGGTATCATGGAGACTCTCCACAGAATGGGGGCGAGGAGACGCCTCTAAATGTTTATATCGTAATTTTTGCGAGATCGTCAATTCCGTGTACGTCTGGGTGGATCCCTCTTTAGGCCAAAGGAGCAGGAAGAGAGTTTCACGCAGGGGACTGTCCTCAGTCTCACACTCTTTGCCCCGAACATAAACGGCATCACCTCGGGGCTGCCGGAAGATGTTCTCGCTACACTCTACGTTGACGACCTTTCGATCTCTTTTGGCGCGGCCCAGATGCCAATTCTGCAGCGTCAACTCCAACAGGCATTGAACCACGTCTCTCACAGGTTATGGTTTTCCTTTGCCAAGACTAAGGTGGTGCACTTCTGCCGCCATCCACGGCTCCACCCCGACCCAGATTTGTTTCTTAATGGCGTGTGCCTTGTAGTGGTTGAAACGCACCGTTTTCTTGGTCTTGTATTTAACCGACGCCTCTCCTCGGAGGCTCATATTCGCAGCCTTAGGGTCTCTTGTACCCGCGGCATGGATATTCTCCGTTCCCTGACGTTCAGCTTTTGGAGCGCTAATAGGGCTACTGCCTTACTATTTTATCGATCCTTTGTTCATTCGAAGCTCGACTACGGATGGAAGTTTTATGCATCCGGAGCCGAGCGTTTATTGCGGAAGGTGGACTCGATCCACTTCACCGCGCTTCCTCTTAAACCGGTGCCTTCCGCACTTTACCCATTGAGAGCCTGTTGATCGATGACTGGGAGATGCCATTCACTCTACGTAGTGTACATACAGTGCATCATCCGGCTGTACGCGCGAGCCCGGCGTCTCCCTCAGTCGCCATAAGCACTCACTGTATTCTCAGCTGACTTCTACTGTGCTTATGCCACCGAGAGACGCACGTCATTCCCTAAGCCCTTTGGGTTTAGGGCCAGGAAACTCCTTCGAGAGCTAGGTATAGCTCTCGGTCCGGGCGGCGCCCCTGGTTTTGCCCACGCCGCCACTTTGGAGGGTACCACATTTGGCTATTTGTCGCCACGCCTCTACTCCCAAAGCTTGTACAGCGCCGAGAGTATTGCGTTCGACCTTTTGGGGGCAAACCTCGTGTCACGCTGGAACATGCCAGTGTATACGGATGGCTCCAAGTCCGAAGAGGCGGTCGGCTTCCACTCCGTATCCCCTCTGTTTGCTTTCAGCGGGGCTCTACCAGGCGCTGAGTCTGTCTTCACGGCCGAGCTGGTGGCAATACACCACTCGGTACGGGAGATTACGCGACGTGCGCGGTTCGGAGACCGGATTGTGATCTACAGCGACTCACAAAGTGCCCAGAGTACTCTCGTGGCATTGGAATCTCCGCATCCCCTGGCTCGCGATATCCATGAGGCCACGGTTTTGGCGAGCCGGGTGGATGTCGAGATTATCTTCTACTGGGCTCCTGGAATTGTAGGAATTGCGGGAAAAGAGCGCGCTGATTAGTGTGCCAAAGAGTCCACGAGGACTCTGTGACCGGACCAGCGTTTCGCTCTTCCTCACACCGACGACATAGCAGGGATACGGGCAGCTCCTCCGGCTGCTTGACAAAAAAGATGGGAGACGATCGAAGGGAACTTAAAATTGCGTGCTATTGCGACGCGACTGTTCCCATGGGCCTATCCCAAATGCCGCGATGGCTTCAGGTCGCTTTCTGTCGTCTACGAATTTCAAACACTTGTGTGAGACATCGCCATTTGATGGAGCGCGCGCCTGCGCCCTATTGTGACGACTGTCTTGTCCCCCAGACTGTTCGGCACATTCTTGTCGAATGTCCCAGTCTGGATGATGTTCGCGCACGTTACCTGTCCTGGTACCGAGATGGGCGGGGTCGCTACCGCCTGTTTCTTGTATTCGAGACGAAGCGTGCACCTAGACTGGTGGACTTGTAGACTTTTGGGGGGAGGCCGTCCTTCTCCCTTTTTATTTAACCATTTTTTTTGGTTTGGTTTTTTCCCTTTTGGGTATCACGTTCCTACACCGGGGAAACCTTTCCCCGACACAGGAACCGTCTTCCTGCTCGTTGGCTTTGTCGCCAGATGAACTCTTAAAAAAAATAAAATTCCTGTGGATACAGTTTGTTCTACTTCAAAACGACTTGTGTTAATTCCTCGGTCAATTTAATAGACTTTTCTATAGATCGTGATCTTATTTAAAAGAAGCATGGTTTAGTAACACTTCAGTTTAGGGGCCACGGTAGGTGATGCTGTTTATAGGCTACAATTTTGGGCTACAATATGTCTTATTACGTCAGACGGTGGCGTCAGATGTGACTAATCACAGCGTTATATTTTTTTATACGAGTTTATACTGGGTGGCTCTGCACCCCCCCCCCTTAATTGATTGAAACTCTGGATCATCGCAGGGTGGTCCCCCTGCAGTGATATATCCCCCACGAGCAGTCACCTTGAATTCGTTGGTTTTTTACCTATTTTATTTTCCGTATTTTTTTGTTTCGCTGTGAATGACAGCTTTTTACTGGAGGAAAAAACCTGGTAACCTAATGCGAAACAATACTTACTTACTTACTTACGTAAAACGATTAATTCCGAAAAAATATGAAATTTGAACAATGTCTTTTAAACTTAAATGGGAACTCGTAAAAAATGAATCCCTACGCCCTAATTGTTTGAAACGGCACCGCTGTTGCTTACTGTTTTCATTTACATATATTTTATCAGAACGAAACATGAAATTTTCTAAAAAAAATCAATTTTCACTTCATTTCGGGCATTTTTTAGTTTTCTTGGCGAATTATGAAGATGCATACCCATGAGCTTTCCCACTCGCATTCCCAAAATATTTCTTCCACTTCCCAACATGTTTCACCCAACTGTGTGTTTAACTTGTTTTATTTCTTTTTCCTGAGGGCGAGCGTAGCGAGCCGGGGGTATGGGGGTGTAGCCCCCCATATAGCAACCCATAGTACGGCTCGCGGTGTATGGATCTTCAGGTTTACCTTTTTTCGATTAGTTTATGTGCCTCTAAAAAATTCCAAAATTTTTCGCGGTCATGGAGAGTAAACCCGAATTCGAAGAACGAAGAAGCACAACTAGAGCATGACGAAACCCAAACATTTGCGCAGCAGGTCCTATTTATAGCTACGACGTTGCCAGTATAAAGCTGTTATCGTTCGCAGCGAAACAAAAAATAGGAAAACAATAAA
Source organism: Ceratothoa steindachneri (assembly GCA_963969495.1). Lineage (NCBI taxonomy): Eukaryota > Metazoa > Arthropoda > Malacostraca > Isopoda > Cymothoidae > Ceratothoa > Ceratothoa steindachneri. The sequence goes on along the minus strand of OZ018333.1, from coordinate 5,363,527 downwards.
AGACATCAAGAAATCTTACCTAACTTAGAAAAACCTATAAACGAGCAGAGGCGCAGATATTTAGTAAATAATATAAAATAAAGGTACAACCGCCCAAAACAACAAAAAAATATAACGCCGTGATTGGTCACATCTGAATAATAAGACATATATTGTAGCCTACTAACAGCGCCACCTACCATGCGCCCCTAATCTGAAGTATTACCCGTGGTTTAATTATCATAGTCAAAGGTGCAGATAGGGTAAACCTGAAGATCTGCGTCACGCACTCGCCTCCGCTGTTCCCCGGTCCTTGCAGCATAATATTTCGTCCATGTTCCAATATGTTTCACCTTTTTTTTTACTAATTTCGAGTTTCAGCTCGTGAAGGGGATCGTCTTGTGATGACCCTGAGATTTCAATCAATTAGGAGTGTGGGGAGACCGCCAGGATATAATCGTAATTGTTTATAGAATAATGTTCTCACATTTTTTGTTTTTTTAACAAATCGTTTTTTGCGCGGCTGAACGAAACCTAAAAGCAACTTCGTCACGATAGATTTCGGCTGAAAAACATACACTTTGGCGGGTGTGTTGCGGATCTGTGGGCTTACCGGAGATAGTGGGTGTATTAGTAAGTAATTTAAGAGGACGATATCGCTGCCGACATTTAGCAATCACCTTTTATATTAAAAGCTAATGTTAGTCTTTCGAATTATGAATAGTACGGTGTTTTTTTTAAGTTGCCGGGGGGAGGGAGGGCAACTCCCCACAATTAATTAGGGGGTTGGTGGGGCTTATCCCCCATTTTCCTAAGTAACTAAAAAAATATACATTTTTGGCGGTAATATCCTAAATTAGGTGGCGCTATTGTCTTTGTTATTTTTAAAATTCCTGGGGTAACACTTTGGGCGAAATATAGTTACTGTGCCTGGTAGCTTAGCGGTCGAGCATCTGACCGGCAATAAGCAGACCCGGCCAGAAATTATCAAAACTTTTTCTCCATGGCATTATTTCTGTCTTTTCGGATTATTTCTTAATTGGGTACGTCTGGAAGTGGTTGAATCGTACCGTTTCCTTGGTCTTGTATTTCAATGATGCCTCACCTGGGAGGCTCATATTCGCAGCCTTAGGGTCTCTTGTACCCGCACCATGGATATTCTCCGTTCCGTGATGTTCAGCGCTTGGGGCGCTGATGGGGCTAGTGCCTTACTTTTTATCGATCCTTTATTCGTTCGAAGCTCAACTACGGATGCGAGTTTTGTACATCTGCAGCTGAGCGTGTATTGCGGAAGGTGGACTCGATCCACCACACCGCTCTTCGCCTGGCGACCGGTGCCTTCTGCAATTCCACCATTGAGCCTCTAGTCGAACCTGCACCGTGCACTACACATCATTGGCTTGTACGCGCGAGCCCGGTGCCTCCCTCAGTCGCCAACAGCTCTCACTGCATCCGCAGCTAATTTCGACGGTGCCTATGCCGCCGAGAGACGCCAGTCATACCCTAAGCTCTTTGGGTTTAGGGCTAGGAAACTCCTTCGAGAGCTAGGTATAGCTCTCTGGCCGGTGGCGCACTTGGTTCTGCCCAGGACGTCACCTGGAGGGTACCATCTTTGGCTATTTGTCGCCACGCCTCGGCTCCCAAAGCTTCTACAGCGCCGGGAGTAATGTGTTTGACCTTTTTGGAGCACATCTCGTCTCACGCTGGAACCATGTCAGTGTATAGGGATAGCTCCAAGTAGCAATAGCGGGTCAGGCTTCCATGCTGTTTACCCTTTGTTTGAAGTCAGCGGGACTCTGCCATGCGCTGCGTCTGTCTTCACCGCTGAGCTGGTGGCAATAAACCACTTGGTACGGGAGATTACGGGACGTACCCAGTTTGGAGACTGGATTGTGATCTATAGCTCTTGGGGTATTGGGATCTCTGCATCTCCTGGTTCGCGATATTAGTGATGCCTTGGTTTTGGCGAGCCGGACGGATGTCGAGATTATCTTCTGCTGGGTTCCTGGACATGTAGGAATGAGGGCGCCAAAGAGTCGGCGAGGAATCTGTGACCGAACTAGCGTTTCGCCCTCCCTCACACCAACTACATGGCAGGAATATCGACAGCTCTTCAGGCTGCTTGGCGTGCCCTTGCGCGGAGACTATTCCCATGGACCTACCCCCCAATGCTGCGAAGGATCCAGGTTGCTTTCTGTCGTCTCCGAATTTGGCACACTACCGGGTCGCACCGCCATTTGATGGAGCGCCCTAATGTGAAGACTGCATTGTCCCCCAGACTATTCGGCACATCCTTGTTAATGTCCCACTCTGGGCGATCTTCGCACACTATACCTGTCCCGGTACCTGGATGGGCGTGGTCGCTACCCCCTATCCCTTGCACTCGGGATAGGTGCATACACATTAACTGGGGGACTTGCAGACTTTGGGGGGTAGGTTGGCCTCCTCCTAAACTGATCCCTGAGGTACACCACTAATATCACTCCTTTACTCCGACCTCACTCCATTCAGTACAACTCTCTGTTTCCTATTTTTCAGCCATTCAGTTATCCAATTTAAAACCTTCCCACATATCCCATGCAGCTTTAATTTATGAGCTAGTCTTCTATGTGGAACCTTATCAAAAGCTTTGCTGAAATCTAAGTAGATCACATCAACTTTCTCACCCCTATCTAATTTTTTAGTTACATAATCCATAAAATCCAGTAAATTAGTTAAACACGATCTACCTTTAGGGAGGACTGATTGTGAGAGGGACTTGCGTATTTTGGTAAGTTCAGACCTTCGTCCTAGAAAGCAATATCTAAATGCTAAGAATAAAGCTAATATGATATTGGGATTCATTAGGAGGAGGGTAAGCAATAAGAGTGCTGAAGTCATTCTAAAACTGTATCTGGCGCTAGTTAGGCCTCATCTAGACTATGCAGTACAATTTTAGTCACCATATTATAGGAAGGATATTGATTTGCTTGAGTCTGTGCAGAGAAGGATGACAAAGATGATTGGTGGGCTAAGGAACTTACCTTATGGTGAAAGGCTCAGAAAACTAAATCTTCATACATTGGAAAGGAGAAGAGTCAGAGGGGAGTTGATTGAAGTCTTCAAATGGGTAAAAGGATATAATAAAGGGGATCTGGGTAAGGTTCTTATAGTTAGTGAACATGACAGGACACGTAGCATTGGGTTTAAGCTTGATAAGTATAGGTTTAGGAAGGAGATTGGGAGGAATTGGTTTACAAATCGTGTGGTAGATGAATGGAATAGGCTCACTAGACATGTGATAGAAGCCTCCTCTCTGGGTAGTTTTAAGAATAGATTAGATAAATATATGGATGAAGCTGCTAGATGAGACTGACTTTTTTTTATGTACATATGTATATATTTTTCTAAGGAGTGGGAAGATTATATTTTGCGGTTGCATGAATGGACATAATCCTCTGGATGCATTTTATGTATATTGTAGATTAGATCTGACAAACTCCTGTAAAGGGTGACAATGTTGATGACTTTTCTCGGGTAAGAAATCTTTTGTGTGTTGAATGGAACAGGAGCTGCCAAGTGTAGGCCATGAATGGTCTTTTGCAGTCTCCTTCTTCTCTTATGTTATGTTCTTATGTTCTTACCTTTTCTAAAACCATGCTGAGCATCATTAATTAACCTGCTACTCTCTAGATGATCAGAAATTTCCTTCTTTAACATCTTCTCAATAATTTTACAGACTATAGAAGTTAAACTTACCGGTCTAAAGTTATTTGGATCCTCTTTGCTTCTCTTTTTAAAAATTGGCACTACATTTGCCAATTTCCAATAAGAACATAAGAAAAGAAGGAGACTGCAAAAGACCATTCATGGCCTACACTTGGCAGCTCCTGTTCCAGTCGACACACAAAAGATTTCTTACCAGAGAAAAGTCATCAACATTGTCACCCTTTACAGGAGTTTGTCAGATCTAATCTACAATATACATAAAATGCATCCAGAGGATTATGTCCATTCATGCAACCGCAAAATATAATCTCCCCACTCCTTAGAAAAATATATACATATGTACATAAAAAAAAGTCAGTCTCATCTAGCAGCTTCATCCATATATTTATCTAATCTATTCTTAAAACTACCCAGAGAGGAGGCTTCTATCACATGTCTAGTGAGCCTATTCCATTCATCTACCACACGATTTGTAAACCAATTCCTCCCAATCTCCTTCCTAAACCTATACTTATCAAGCTTAAACCCATTGCTACGTGTCCTGTCATGTTCACTAACTATAAGAACCTTACCCAGATCACTCATGGAAATTGACTGGACATCACTACTGAGCGGCAAATCTCCAGAGGAGATGTATCAACTCTTCATAGACAACATCCAAAGAGTCTGCGTAGCCCATGTGCCTCCCAAAAGGTGGACCGCAAAACGATCAGTAATTCCTAGAGACAGGAGGATTCTCATGCGGAAAAGGGCAACACTTAACCACAAGTTAAGGGTGGCACGCAGCGAGGAGAGGAAACAGGTTCTCGCTGGATACATTTCCCACATAGAGAGCCAGCTGAAGGACTCCCATGATAAACAGAGAAAGGAGGAGGAAGAAAGAGCAGCACAAAACATCAACATCAACCCAAAGTACTTCTTCAGCTATTGCAGGCGCTTCTCCAAGACCAAAACAAGAGTTGGCCCGCTAAAGAACAGCCAAGGAGAAGTACAAAACACCCCCAAAGACACCTGTGAGACCCTGAAGGATCAATATGAAACAGTATATAGTCGCCCGAGAGTCCAGATGCGAATACTCGATCCCACAACCTTCTTCAACCCGGAGTACCATGCAAACCCACAGGCTCCATGGCTCACAGAGGTAAACTTTACGGAGGACATGAAAGCAGCTATACGGGAGCTAAAATCAAATGCGGCAGCAGGACCGGATGGTGTGCCAGCAATTCTCCTAAAAGAATGCATGGAAGCACTAAGCCCGCCATTACTCATACTCTGGCGATGCTCCCTGGACAACGGCACAGTCCCCTCTTCACTAAAGGAGGCAATAATTACCCCAATATATAAGGGGGGGGTGATAAGAGCCTCCCAAAGAACTACAGACCGGTGGCCTTAACATCACACATCATCAAACTTTTGAGAAGGTACTGAGGAACACCATTGTGGAATGCATGGAGGCAAATAGCCTGTACAACGACAATCAGCATGGATTCCGCAAGGGCAGGTCTTGCCTCTCTAAACTTCTATCCCACTACGACTGGATGCTACACCAACTCATCGAGGGGGCCAATGTGGACATAGTGTTCCTGGACTTCGCAAAGGCCTTCGACAAGGTTGATCATGGCATCCTGCTCCATAAGATCAAAGACATAGGGATAATGGGAAAGCTGGGTATGTGGCTCCACAGCTTCCTTACATCTAGATCCCAGGTGGTTGTCACAGAGGGTGCAAGATCAAGTGCCTCTACTGTGATCAGTGGGGTTCCCCAAGGCTCTGTACTGGGACCTCTACTCTTCCTGCTGCTAATGGGTGACATTGACCAAGGAATAGACAGCTCTCTGGTATCTTCCTTTGCCGATGACACAAACCTCAGCCACACGGTAACGAGCGCCGAAGATGTGGGGGCCCTACAACAAGACCTAGACAGGGTGCAAGAATGGGCCGACAACAACAACATGTCCTTCAATGATGAAAAGTTTAAACTCCTTAGATGTGGCCCAAACTCAAACTTGAAGGAGACCACCACATTGTCTACAGGAGGGGGACATGATATAGAGCCCACCCATCATGCCAAGTGTCTAGGTGTGACCTTCAGCGATGATGCTACCTTCCACCACCACATACAAGACACTGTTAATAAAGCCAGGAGAATGACTGGCTGGATTCTCCGAAACTTCAGCACAAGAGCCGAGGATGTTATGCTGACGCTGTGGAGAGCACTGGTCCAACCTATATTGGACTACTGTAGTCAATTGTGGTCACCCAACACAAAAGGGGACATCCAAAAACTCGAAGCCGTCCAAAGGGCCTTCACCAGGAACATCCGGGGCATGAGACAGTATAGTTACTGGGAGAGGCTCTCACGACTAGGTCTCTACTCACAGCAAAGACGGAGGGAGAGGTACCTGGCCATATATGTGTGGAAGGTACTGGAAAAGCTGGTACCTAACCCCTCCGAACAAGAGCTTCAGCCACAATCTAATGCTCGCACCGGCCGCAAATGCAGACAGAGGGTCCTACCAACCAATGGGCCCTCCAGAATAAGGACCCTGCTAGCTGCCAGCTTGTGTTACTATGGGCCCAGAATCTTCAACGCCCTCCCCAAAGAGGTGAGAGACATATCTGGCGGACCTGTGGAGACCTTCAAAAGGGGGCTTGACAAGTTCCTCAGGGGTCTGCCGGATGAGCCACCAGTGCAAGGCTACACAGCGGCTTGCAGGGCTCCATCTAACTCCATACCGGACCAAACCAGCCTTGGACGAGAAGACCAGAGGTCCGGTAGTTGCAGCGGTACCCCAGTACGGCGCTGAGAGGACATCTCAAGACTTGGTAAAAGTAAAAGTAAAAGTAAAGTATCCTTTTACCCATTTGAAGACTTCAATCAATTCCCCTCTGACTCTTCTCCTTTCCAATGTATGTAGATTTAGTTTTCTGAGCCTTTCACCATAAGGTAAGTTCCTTAGCCCACCAATCATCTTTGTCATCCTTCTCTGCACAGACTCAAGCAAATCAATATCCTTCCTATAATATGGTGACCAAAATTGTACTGCATAGTCTAGATGAGGCCTAACTAGCGCCAAATACAGTTTTAGAATGACTTCAGCACTCTTATTGCTTACACTCCTCCTAATGAATCCCAATATCCTATTAGCTTTTTTCTTAGCATTTAGGCATTGCTTTCTAGGACGAAGGTCTGAACTTACCAAAATACCCATGTCCCTCTCACAATCGGTCCTCCCTAAAATTCTCCCATTTAATTTATAACTATTCAATGGATTATTTCTATCTATACTAAGTACACTACATTTGTCTATGTTAAACTTCATTTGCCATTTCTCGGCCCAATTGGACAGAATGGTCAATTCCTCTTGCATTACAACAGCATCAGAATCAGCCCTAATGGCCCTACCTAGCTTAGTATCATCAGCAAATTTACTCAGGTCACTACTTATACCTATGTCAAGATCATTAATATAAATTAAGAATAGCAAGGGACCCAAAACAGATCCTTGCGGAACTCCACTGCTAACACACCCCCACTCAGATTTAACTCCATCTATACTAACTCTTTGCTGTCTGTCACCAAGCCATGACTGAATCAACATAAATATACTGCCATCAATCCCGTGTGCTTTAACTTTGCTCAGAAGCCGTAAGTGTGGCACTCGATCAAAAGCCTTACTAAAGTCCAAGTATAAAATATCATAGTTTTCATCATTATCTGCTGTTTCATACACCTTACTATAAAAAGACAGCAAATTAGTTAGACAGGATTTACCCTTACTAAAGCCATGCTGTGATTGTTTTATCAACTTATGCTTATCTCCAGTGATCTCTAATATTCCTTGCTATAATAGATTCCATCATTTTCCCTACCACTGATGTCAAACTTACTGGTCTGTAATTAGACATATTTGTTTTATCCCCTTTCTTAAATATAGGTATCACATTGGCTTTCTTCCATGCCACTGGCACAATGCCACTCTCTAATGATTTTCTAAAGATGCATGCTAGGGGCTCACTTAACACATCCTTACATTCTTTCAAAATTCTAGGAAAGACCTCATCAGGACCGGGTGTTTTACTACTTTTGATTTTATCAATTTCCTTTGTCACTATCTCCTTTGTGATCAAGATATCCTTTAATTTCTCATCATCATTACCCCGAAAGATCATTGACACCTCGGGTATATTTAGAGTATCCTCCTGTGTAAATACTGAGAGAAAAAAGTCATTTAGCATTCCAGCCATTGAGTCCCTATCACTCACTAATTCTCCATTGGAATCTACAAGTGGGCCTATTTTATCTCTAACCTTAGTTTTGTATAATTGATAAAAACTTTTAGGATCTTCCTTTGCCCTATTTGCCACTTTAATTTCATAATTTCTCCTTGCTACTATAATTAACTTTTTAACATCTCTTGCTAGCTCATTATATCTCTGCTTTAAGTGATCCTCTCCATTTTTTATTTTCCTATAAATGCCCTTTTTAATGCCAATATAATGCTTAATTTTATCTGTCATCCATTTTGGGTCATTATTTTTAGTCCTAATCTCCTTATATGGAATGTTAATCATCTGACCTGTAATTAATTGCTCAATTATTCTTTCATACTCCTCTTCAATTGTAATCTCTTCCTCCTGGTGATTATTGTCTCCACTAACTGATATCATTGAATCTATTCCTGAATTGATTTCATTGCCTGGTTTCTGTACAACTGCCTCCAGGTAAGTCCTTAGCCCATTATAATTTGCTCTTCTAAAGTCAGGAATTTTAACATTGTTCATGCTACTATCAATACCATTCCATTTCATCTTGAATCTAATTTCACAATGGTCACTATTACCCAAATTTCCTCCAATCTCAGTATCCTTAATAACTTCTTCCCTATTTGTCAGAACTAAATCCAGTATATTATTACCTCTAGTGGGTTCATTAATAATCTGCCTCAGAAAATTATTTTGGACAATATTCAAAAATTCCTCAGCCTCCTGATCACCCACAAGAGCTTCCCAGTCTATATTTCTGTAATTAAAATCGCCCATTATATGTACACACATGCTTACTTCTACATGCCCGTTCTATCTCCTGCCACAGAAGATTTGAAGCTTCTAGACTAAGATTTGGTGGTCTGTATAATAATCCTATGACAAGCTTGTTTTTACCTTCCTTTACATTTAGCCATAATGACTCTGTGTTATCATCTAATTTAATTGTACTGTTTACACAACACTGGAGATTATCTTTAATATAAATAATAACCCCTCCTCCTCTCTTCCTATTCCTATCTGTATGGAACATGTTAAAGCCCTCAATCTCAACTTCAGGTTTAAAGTGATTACCTGCCAAATCAAGCCATGACTCTGTTATCGCAATTATATCAAAATTCTCTTCACTCGCTAACGCTCTTAAGAGATCTATCTTATTCCTTATACTCCGACCATTTGTGTAGTATATTTTTAAGTTTTTTTATTATTCCCATCTTCATTGCATCGTGCTTTTTTATTCCTAGTTATCTGCTCATTCACTTGTGCATTAGTCCCCCTATAACGCATCAGTATGCCCTCCCCCCTAGCTATTCCTCTATCTCTGCATCCCTTCCATTTCCTACACCTGCCCTCTATTCCTGTTATTCCCTTACCTCTAACAGCTTCTAGTTTCCCACCCGTAAGGACCTAATCACACTATCCAGCTCCCCCCATAGAACCTCAATACCTGCCCAACTAAGATGGAGCCCATCCATCGCATACAACCTCCTATTTCCGTAAAACCCACCCCAGACATCCACAAACACCAATCCTAACTCCTCACACAGTCCTTTCACAAATTCATTCAAACATAACATAACATAATTTCACGAATGACAAAAGCCACAAGGGCCTATCAAAGGTCATCCGCATCCGTCAAAACGCGGTACCCACAAAAAGCACCATTACCAGGGGAAGACAAAATCAAAGTACCCCACAATATAATATAACAGATGACAAAAGCCACAAGGGCTCATCATAGGTCACCTGGCCTCTTTTTTAAGGCACCCAAACTCCCAGGAAAACTACATCCAGAGGATTGCATCCAGAAACAAGGATATCACCAATCAAGGCTTGTCAAGAACTAAATCAGGTAGCTATAGATATATACAAACAATATTAATATATACAAAACTTAGGAACCATCACAACCTTCCCTCCCCATAAACTCATCCAACCTACTCTTAAATACATTTAGATTTGGACTACCTACTACCCTCCGCGGCAATTTGTTCCAGAAGTCTACCACTCTATTGGTGAAAAAATATTTTCGTAAATCCAACCTACACCCTTGCTTTTTAATTTTCAAGTGGTGACCTCTAGTCCGATTTCCATCATCTAACTCAAAAAACTTGCTAACATCCAATTTATCTATCCCAGAAAAAATTTGAAACAGCTCAATCATATCCCCTCTCACACACCTCCTTTCGAACAAGAACATATTTAATACCCTCAGTCTATCATCACTTATTGTAAAAAAAATCTTCCTTTCTTAATCCCTCATAACCATGCATTATCTTAAAAATCTCTATTAAATCACTTCTATATCATCTCATTTCTTATGTCATAAGATTACAACTTCTTAATTTATTTTCATATGATTCATTTTTTAAATCACTAATCATTTTAGTAGTTTTTTTCTCTCTTGTTGATTAGTAGGCCTCCACACCTGTGAACAATATTTCAAAATAGGTCTGACTAATACAGAAGAAGACTTCATGGAAGAGGCTTACGCCTGTGACTCCAGATCTATATTATCAACCTGCGGCAGCGTGTGGTGGATTATCTTTGCCTTGTAATTGTTTTCAATTCCTGATTAAACCAAAATTGATCAAGTCTGACCTCAAACTGGTTGACTGATGCTGCTGCAATCACCCACTCAGGCAACTGATTCCAGTTATTTATCACCCTACATGGAAAAGCATACTTCCTTATATCCAGCCGTGACCTTGTCTTAAAAAGCTTCAGTGAATTTCCCCTGCTGATGTTTTCTTCTCGAAGTTTCAATATGCCTTGACTACATTCCCCATCATATTTTCCAGTGAGTATCTTGTAGGTCTCTATTAAGTCTCCCCGTGCTCTTCTGTATGCCAGTGTTGGTAGGTTCAGCTTCCTTAGTCTCTCTTCATAATTAAGTCCTTTAAGTTGCGGCACCATCCTTGTAGCCCTTCGTTGCACGTTCTCCACCATCTCAATGTCTTTAACCAGGTGAGAACTCCATACCTAATTAGCATGCTCTATATGCGGTATTACCAAAGCTACAAACAAAGCTTTAAATATCGTTGCATCCAATGTAACAAAGGTCCTTCTGATTATTCCCACTAATTTGTTGGCTTTATTTACTTTCTCTGCCAGGTGATCTACACAACTCAATTTATCATTGATTATTACTCCCACATCCTTCTCAGAAGTAATCTTTTTCAGCTGCTTCTCCATTTGGTAGCCTTGATCTTCAATAGTCGTTCTTCCTATTCTCATATAACTACACTTATCCGGATGAAAACCCCTTCAACCATTTTTCACTCCATGAGTATACCTCCTGCACATCCTGCTTCAGCTTTTGACAATCCTCTTGATCTTTTATGCATCTAAATATCTTTGTGTTGTCTGCATACAGGTATACTTCGCTGTCATTTACTATACTATCGGGGAGGTCATTGATAAACAAAACAAACAACAATGGTCCGAGAACAGTGCCCTGCGGCACTCCACTTGTCCCTGGCTTCCATCTTGACATTTCCCCCTTCACCACCACTCTTTGTCTTTGTGTTAGGAATGCTGCAATCCATTCTTGGTACTCCTTTCCAATTCCATAACTACTAATTTTACTGAATAGTCTTCTATGTGCAACTCTATCGAAAGCCTTCATAAAATCACAATATATTACATCCACTGCATGTCCATCATCAATAATTTCAGTCCATCTGTCCAGAATCTTTATGAGCTGTAGCACCGTTGATCGTCCTGAGATAAAGCCATATTGCTTGTCAGTAAATAAACTATTGGTTCTCATGTGTGCCATTATCTCCTCCCTTATCATTGTCTCAAATATCTTACAGATTATACTTGTTAAACTGACTGGCCTATAATTCTCTGGATCACACTTGGAACCCTTTTTAAATATAGGAGTAATATGAGCAATTCCCTAATCTTGAGGGAGTTCCTTATGTTTAAAGGAGTACTGATAAAGTATTTCTAAAGGCACTACTAATTGTTCCATAGCTTCTTTTATAATCCTAGAGTGGATTCTGTCAGGTCCTGGGGATTTATGCCTCTTTAGATTTTTAATGATCTTCTTAATTTTTTCCTTATTAATTTCCAGGTGATTCAATGTTGGTACATTTTTCATCACACAATATAAGAAGAACATAAGAACATAAGAAAAGAAGGAGACTGCAAAAGACCATTCATGGCCTACACTTGGCAGCTCCTGTTCCAGTCGACACACAAAAGATTTCTTACCAGAGAAAAGTCATCAACATTGTCACCCTTTACAGGAGTTTGTCAGATCTAATCTACAATATACATAAAATGCATCCAGAGGATTATGTCCATTCATGCAACCGCAAAATAATCTCCCCACTCCTTAGAAAAATATATACATATGTACATAAAAAAGTCAGTCCCATCTAGCAGCTTCATTCATATATTTATCTAATCTATTCTTAAAACTACCCAGAGAGGAGGCTTCTATCACATATCTAGTGAGCCTATTCCATTCATCTACCACACGATTTGTAAACCAATTCCTCCCAATCTCCTTCCTAAACCTATACTTATCAAGCTTAAACCCATTGCTACGTGTCCTGTCATGTTCACTAAGTATAAGAACCTTACCCAGATCCCCTTTATTATATCCTTTTACACATTTTAAGACTTCAATCAATTCCCCTCTGACTCTTCTCCTTTCCAATGTATGTAGATTTAGTTTTCTGAGCCTTTCACCATAAGGTAAGTTCCTTAGCCCACCAATCATCTTTGTCATCCTTCTCTGCACAGACTCAAGCAAATCAATATCCTTCCTATAATATGGTGACCAAAATTGTACTGCATAGTCTAGATGAGGCCTAACTAGCGCCAGATACAGTTTTAGAATGACTTCAGCACTCTTATTGCTTACACTCCTCTTAATGAATCCCAATATCCTATTAGCTTTATTCTTAGCATTTAGGCATTGCTTTCTAGGACGAAGGTCTGAACTTACCAAAATACCCAAGTCCCTCTCACAATCGGTCCTCCCTAAATTTCTCCCATTTAATTTATAACTATTCAATGGATTATTTCTACCTATACTAAGTACACTACATTTGTCTATGTTAAACTTCATTTGCCATTTCTCAGCCCAATTGGACAGAATGGTCAATTCCTCCTGCATTACAACAGCATCAGAAGCAGCCCTAATGGCCCTACCTAGCTTAGTATCATCAGCAAATTTACTCAGGTCACTACTTATACCTATGTCAAGATCATTAATATAAATTAAGAATAGCAAGGGACCCAAAACAGATCCTTGCGGAACTCCACTGCTAACACATCCCCACTCAGATTTAACTCCATCTATACTAACTCTTTGCTGTCTGTCACCAAGCCATGACTGAATCCACCTAAATATACTGCCATCGATCCCGTGTGCTTTAACTTTGCTCAGAAGCCGTAAGTGTGGCACTCGATCAAAAGCCTTACTAAAGTCCAAGTATAAAATATCATAGTTTTCATCCTTATCTGCTGCTTCATACACCTTACTATAAAAAGACAGCAAATTAGTCAGGCAGGATTACCCTTACTAAAGCCATGCTGTGATTCTTTTATCAACTTATGCTTATCCAAGTGATCCCTAATATTCCTTGCTATAATAGATTCCATCATTTTCCCTACCACTGATGTCAAACTTACTGGTCTGTAATTAGACATATTTGTTTTATCCCCTTTCTTAAATATAGGTATCACATTGGCTTTCTTCCATGCCACTGGCACAATGCCACTCTCCAATGATTTTCTAAAGATGCATGCTAGGGGCTCACTTAACACATCCTTACATTCTTTCAAAATTCTAGGAAAGACCTCATCAGGACTGGGTGCTTTACTACTTTTGATTTTATCAATTTCCTTTGTGATTAAGATATCCTTTAATTTCTCTTCATCATTACCCCGAAAGATCATTGACACCTCGGGTATATTTAGAGTATCCTCCTGTGTAAATACTGAGAGAAAAAAGTCATTTAGCATTCCAGCCATTGAGTCCCTATCACTCACTAATTCTCCATTGGAATCTATAAGTGGGCCTATTTTATCTCTAACCTTAGTTTTGTATAATTGATAAAAACTTTTAGGATCTTCCTTTGCCCTATTTGCCACTTTAATTTCATAATTTCTCCTTGCTACTCTAACTAACTTTTTAACATCTCTTGCTAGTTCATTATATCTCTGCCTTAAGTGATCCTCTCCATTTTTTATTTTCCTATAAATGCCCTTTTTAATGCCAATATAATGCTTAATTTTATCTGTCATCCATTTTGGGTCATTATTTTTAGTCCTTATCTCCTTATAAGGAATGTTAATCATCTGACCTGTAATTAATTGCTCAATTATTCTTTCATACTCCTCTTCAATTGTAATCTCTTCCTCCTGGTGATTATTGTCTCCACTAACTGATATCATTGAATCTATTCCTGAATTGATTTCATTGCCTGGTTTCTGTACAACTGCCTCCAGGTAAGTCCTTAGCCCATTATAATTTGCTCTTCTAAAGTCAGGAATTTTAACATTGTTCATGCTACTATCAATACCATTCCATTTCATCTTGAATCTAATTTCACAATGGTCACTATTACCCAAATTTCCTCCAATCTCAGTATCCTTAATAACTTCTTCCCTATTTGTCAGAACTAAATCCAGTATATTATTACCTCTAGTGGGTTCGTTAATAATCTGCCTCAGAAAATTATCTTGGACAACACTCAAAAATTCCTCAGCCTCCTGATCACCCACAAGAGCTTCCCAGTCTATATTTCTGTAATTAAAATCGCCCATTATACACACATGCTTACTTCTACATGCCCGTTCAATCTCCTGCCACAGAAGATTTGAAGCTTCCTTACTAAGATTTGGTGGTCTGTATAATAATCCTATGACAAGCTTGTTTTTACCTTCCTTTACATTTAGCCATAATGACTCTGTGTTATCATCTAATTTAATTGTACTGTTTACACAACACTGGAGAATTATCTTTAATATAAATAATAACCCCTCCTCCTCTCTTCCTATTCCTATCTGTATGGAACATGTTAAAGCCCTCAATCTCAACCTCAGGTTTAAAGTGATTACCTGCCAAATCAAGCCATGACTCTGTTATTGCAATTATATCAAAATTCTCTTCACTCGCTAACGCTCTTAAGAGATCTATCTTATTCCTTATACTCCGACCATTTGTGTAGTATATTTTTAAGGTTTTTTTATTATTCCCATCTTCATTGCATCGTGCTTTTCTATTCCTAGTTATCTGCTCATTCACTTGTGCATTAGTCCCCCTATAACGCATCAGTATGCCCTCTCCCTTAGCTATTCCTCTATCTCTGCATCCCTTCCATTTCCTACACCTGCCCTCTATTCCTGTTATTCCCTTACCTCTAACAGCTTCTAGTTTCCCACCCGTAAGGACCTAATCACACTATCCAGCTCCCCCCATAGAACCTCAACACCTGCCCGACTAAGATGGAGCCCATCCATCGCATACAACCTCCTATTCCCGTAAAACCCTCCCCAGACATCTACAAACACCAATCCTAACTCCTCACACAGTCCATTCACAAATTCATTCAAACCAATTGCACGCGACAACCATTCTACCCCCACATCCAATCTCGGAAGCACGCCAGAAACAACACCTTTTACCCCGCTTTTACTCATCCTTTCAACTAACCTTTTATACTGCTCACGTAACTCACATGTACCCACCTTCTTTACATCATTCACTCCCACATGAGTAATCACATCTGCATCCCTCTCACACCCAGAAACCAGCCTATCATACCTCTCACAAACATCACTTACACCAGCCCCTGGCAGACAAACTCTCATTTCCTTCCACTTGCTATCACTCAACTTCCTATCTAAATACCTAATCTGAGAGTCACCCATCACTAGCACCTCAGTCATTCTCCTATTCTGTCTTGGCCTAACATTACCCTCCCTCCTGCTCTCAGTCACGCTACCACCCATCCTGCTTTCATCCACAATCACACCAGGCAAATCACTTTCACACTCTTCCTCTCTCAGGACATTGAATCTGTTAGTCAACCTAACAGGTTCTATGTCCCTCTCATTCACACACCTAACCTGTCCTAACTTATCTATCCTATCCATTTTCACCCACCATTCATCATCACTCACAACTTCCACACTGTTCCCAGTCCTAGCCCTATCTTCCACCCTCTTAGCACTAATCTCACCCTTCAATCGCACACTTGCATCTCTTCTCACCTCAAACACCAAATCATTCAACCTCTTACATTCCCCACTCAACCTCCTAACCTCCCCTTCCAGAAAACACACACGGCATTCAGTTACATTCACTCTCCTTTCAACTCCACATGCATCACACACCACATACACACTACTTTCGAACGGCATGCTCTCACCATCTATACAAACAGCCATACTCTCAGAAATTTACTAAGGAAAAAGTTAACACTCGCCCCCAAAAAATTCTTGCTCAGGATTGCTGCCAGTTATCTTCCCCAAAAGTATTAATCACTAATGTATTTATTACACAGTGATTGATGTATTAAATAAATACAAGAAAAACTATACACCCAAATCAGTATTATATCCCAATCTTACAATGAGAATCAAGAGCTTCCTGCAAGACAACCTTCCAGAACAAAGCCAGACAGCCAACTGGTACCTCATCTTCTGGCTCCATGACAAACACCTTTGAAAATTGCTTTGCTAAAACTTCAGCTTTTTCCAGATCACTTTCAGTTTTTCCATCTTCAGCAGTGCCCTTGTATAAGTCAGGAATCCTTGGTTTCCTTTTTGTCTTAGTCTGCACATATTTCCAAAATCTTTTAGGATTATCCTTCACATTTTTTGCAATCTCCCTTTCTTTTAGTTTTACAGCATTTCAGGTTTCTTTTCTAATTTGATTATTCAGTTTTCTGTACTCCTTCTCAGTCTCTAAATACTCGTTCTTAGTAGATACATTCAGATTACTCTTCAATGATTTCATTCTCATCCACAACCTCTATTTCTTCTTTATCTTAGACCATAATTTCTTATTCATTGGTAGATTGCTATTCGTCCTTTTCCTGGATTGATTTAAATTCCCCATCTTTCTTGTGGGTACACTCTTATCTATTGCAACATACAATTTTGACTTGAATCTGCTCCACATTTCCTCAATATTGGTAGCCTCGGATAGGTATTTCACCCAGTCAATATTAATACTAAGTTCCCTTCTCAGCAACTCGTAATCTGCTTTTTCATACAAATACATAGTTTTTCTATCATGAGCCACGATCTCCTCCATATTACATGTAACTTGTATCACAGCATGATCACTTCTCCCCAGTGGATTTCCAATCATGACCTCTTCAACTATTGATTCTTCATTTGTGAAAAATAAATCTAGGGTATTACCCACATTTTCACCCCTTATTCTTGTAATTTCCTCCACATGCTGGGTCAAAAAGCAATCACGCACCTTTTCCACAAATTTTGTTCCAAAATCATTCATTACAGTGTTAGTCGGGCAATTTTTCCAATTTATTTGTGGCAAATTAAAGTCTCCCATCCAAATCATAAATGTAGCCTTCATCTCAGTTACCTCTTGCAATAAATCCAGCAACAGTTGGTCATTTTCCTCCTGGCTATTTGGACCCTGATATACTAGAGTTAGGTTAAGTTTCTCTCTTGAAGCATAATTTCCAGACAGCAATACTCACAGAAACATGAAACCAAATCCCCCTTACTATACTAAGCCTTTGTAAAGATTTATAATATTAAATTTTGACTTGTCAATTGTTCTTTTTATTGTCCCCAAAACATATTTTGCTTTATAAACAATTTTGGCTATGTGTTCACATGGTTTTAAAGTATTATGTACTATTACACCTATATCCTTTTCCGTAACACCATTTTCAATATCTTCTTGTGCTAGGCTATATACAGCATTTACATTATTAAATTCTACATTTACAGTTTTACACTTTCTAACATTGAAAATCATCTGCCAATCCTCTGAAGCACTCTAATTTCCTCATCATTTGATCTAGTCCCGAAGATCTCTATATCATCAGCAAATTTTAGAATATTTGATTTAATATTTTTGTCAATATCATTAATAAATACTAGGAATAATATCGGCCCCAATACTTATATTACTCCAAGTCGATTTTTGCCCTTGTATTACAACTCTCTGCCTTCTGGAAGTTAGCCATTCACCTATCCATCTCACTATTCCTTCTCCAAAACCATGACTCCTCAATTTGAGTAATAATCTCTGATGAGGCACCTTGTTAAATGCTTTTGTGAAATCCAGGTATATGATATCTACTGGGTACCCCTCATCAACATATTTAGTTACCTTTTCAAAAAATGTAAGTTGATTTGTCAGACAAGACTTTTTAGGTAAAAAACCATGTTGACTATCTTTAATTATATTCCTTTCTAATAGGTGTTTTAACATATCTTTTCTAAGTAATTTTTCAAAAACTTTGCCTACTTGGGATGTTAAACTGACTGGTCTATAGGATGACACTGAATTTTTTTGTACTCTTGACCCTTTATAGATTGGAGTAATGTTCACTTCCTTCCAGTCACTTGGTATTTGTCCATGCACATAACTATGATTCATCATAATTTCCAATGGCTTTTATATAAAATGTCTAAGGTTTCTAAGGACTATATTAAAAATTTGTTCATTTCCAGGTGCTTTTTCTGGATCTAAGTCTGCTAAAATTTTATGTATAGCAGTCTCGGATAAATCAACATCATTCAATTTATCATTTCCATCATACATTATTTTTGGTTGTGGCATATTTTCTAGCCTTTCACTTGTAAAAACAGATTTGGAGATACTCTGTTACATTTTCACCATTTTCATTTTTTAAAGGTCCAACCTCCTCCTTAACAGTTAATTTGCTTCTTACATATTTATAGTAGATTTTGGGGTCTCTCTTAATCTGCCATAAAATTTTCCGTTCAAACTTTCTCTTGGCTTTTCTTATTTTTCTTCATAACTGTTTCATTGCATTTTTATATCTTTCATTGTGCTGAAAGTCTGGATTGTCTCTGACTTTTTTTTATGTACATATGTATATATTTTTCTAAGGAGTGGGGAGATTATATTTTGCGGTTGCATGAATGGACATAATCCTCTGGATGCATTTTATGTATATTGTAGATTAGATCTGACGAACTCCTGTAAAGGGTGACAATGTTGATGACTTTTCTCTGGTAAGAAATCTTTTGTGTTGACTGGAACAGGAGCTGCCAAGTGTAGGCCATGAATGGTCTTTTGCAGTCTCCTTCTTTTCTTATGTTATCTTATCCACCATTAGTTTTGTTTTTTCTTTTTCTCGCTATACGTATATTCCACCAAGGTGGCTTAGGTTTCGCTTTTCTTCTTATCTTTACTGGAGCTTGAGCTTGATTGTACAGGAGCCTCACGTGATGGGAGGCTGGCCTTTGTAACGGCGGCACCTGTAAAGGAAAATAAAGAAAAAAACAACAGAAAAAGGTACATAGCACTCTCTCGTTCTCAACTGCGCCACTTCCGTTTTCTATTCCTGTACTCTACTTCTGATACACCACATCTTCTCAAGGAATTCCTTCACCACCACAATCATGTTATCAGTCGTCTCTCTCCCCAAACCTAGAATTAGTATCATCCATTATCTTCCTGTTTTTTCAACTCTGACATTCCTTGTACACCCCATTTCAGCCAAGACCTCTTGCATCATTTCATGCCTCTCTCTGTAGTACTCTGCACACTCCAGCAATACATGCTCCACAGTCTCGTCCACACCCATATCACACCTCTGGCATACCTTACTATGTGATTCAGACCACCTATAGTTCCTTGCATTTACATCCATGCATTGGGCCCTAGCTTGGAAGAGAAGATCCCCACCCAGGCTTCCATCATACCACTTGACATACATAGGGGTATCTTTCTCTCTAAACAAATCTAAGGTCTTCTTTTGTAACATGTCATTTTTCCATTTGTTCATTCCCATCCTTTTGACTACGATCTCTATCTCATTTCTCCATTTCCTCCCATCCCACTCTGGCCCTTCTCCACTTCCATTTACCATAGCCCATTCATAGTCATCCTGGGTTCCTTCCATAAACCGGCGTGTCAAACCGACATGTAGCCCACTCCTGTTTACAATTGCCAGGCACTTTTTTTCCCATTTACTCGTTCCTACATTTGCTAGATATACTTTTTGCACTAGCCGTTCATCCTTCATTCTTTCCAGACGTATCTTGTATTTCAAAATCGCCTTCATATACCTTTCCTTGAAGGTGCTCCACCCCATGTCACCCCTCAAAGCCTCTATTGCAGCATACCTGGGCGCATTTAGAGCAGCTCTCGCCACTCTACTTTGGCACACTTCCAGCTTGTTCATTTCAGTCTCGTTCCATGCTATACATGATGCTAGGCACTGCTACACACTTCCATACCTCACGCAAGGCATCATACTTGCTGGCTCTCATTCTTGCGGCACTAGCTAGTCTACCCACCCACTGGCTAGCTCTGCTTTGCTTTTCATTCTTTGTTCTTCCACACCCCTCTGGACTCACCCATACTCCGAGGTACTTATACTCCAATGTCTGCCTCACTTCTCTCTCTCCAAGCCTCCATGTAGCATCCCTTTCCTCCTCTGATCCATTAACGACTATTATCTGCGCTTTTTCAGTGCTGAAAGTCATCGAAGTCCCTTCCATACTTATCTACAACATCCAGCATACTTTGCAGCTCATCAGCTGATTCACTCATCACTACCACATCATCTGCATACAGCAACATGCATATTTTGTCCTGTCGTACTCTCACACCCACATTCATTCTCCTCACTCTTGCTGCTAATTCTTCAGTATATATACTAAAGAGGGTAGGTGACACAATGGAGTTGTGATTGTCTGCGATCGGACGTGTTTTTTCGGTGCTCTTACTTTCGTCAGATTTATTCGGTATATTAATATAATATTTTGTGTAGAAGGTCGAAATTTCATAAATAGCGAGTGCTTTGATAATATATAATTATTAAATAGTGGGTATCTCGAATTATTCTAAGGAATAATATATTTTTTCGGTCGAATCTTTTTGTTTACGTCGTCGGCCGTCCTAAATTAGGCCCGCATTTGGCGCGCTCCTTGTCTTAATTCAAATTTTTGTAAACAAATTAATTACCGTAAAACGAATAAGAATTAAAAAAGATTGCCTCATATTTAAATATTAAACAAAGATAGTGAGATATTTCTAACTTGACGAATTCGAAAACGAATTTTAAGGTACTCGTAACAAACTCTGCTTCAAGAAAACCGTCCGAGGGGTCGACCCGCGGTATTTCCGTTGTATAGAGTTTGGAGCTTTAATTTTGTCTGGAAAAAAAAATGGAAGGTATTAGTGTGGAGAGTATGTATCTTTCCTGTGAAGAGTGTGGTCTAGAGAGGAGGATACAAGTAACAAATTGCAAGCTGTGTGAAGTGATTGATAAGAATGTTGCGCTGACCCAGGAGCTAAAATCTTTGAAAGATGAACATATTAAGTTGAAGGATGAAGTAAATAATTTAGGACTCAGACGGTTGGACAGTATGTTTTTAAATAATCCTGAAAAAAAAGGGCCAAGTGTACAGAAATCTGAGCCAATCAAAAAAGTGGTAGAAAAATTAAGAATTGAAAATCAGGAATTATTTATGGATATGAAGCATATAGAATTAGATTTTAAAAATATTGCAGCTGAATGGAAGAAAGTAAAGAAAGGGAAACGTAAATCGATAGTAATAAGTGAAAAAAGTAAAGAATTGGAGACCAAGAACAGCTTTGAGAACTTATGTGATGAAATTGATACCATCGAAAAATCAGTAGATAAGAGTGCTACAAAAATTAAGCAACAAGGTAGACGGTTTTGTCCACGAAGTAGAAGTTATGATTATGAAGAGATGGATAAAATATGTGAAATACACCAAGAAAATAATGGGCAAAAGGTAAACAAAAAGGCAGAAATAACTGTCTTACATCAAAAATTAAATCGGAAATCCCCTCAAAAAGAAAACAAAACAAAAATACTGCCACAGAAAAATCTCAAGAATGAGCAACCGATCCTTCTGATAGGGGATAGTTTAGTAAGAAAGCAGGACATCAAATTTATAAATAAACAGCCCAAACATAGAAAGAGAATCTGTCTTCCAGGAGGAAAAATATTGGATATAAAAAAGACGTGTGTAAATCAAATAGAATATACTGGAGAAAATACTCTACATATAATTAATGCAACTGGAAATGACATTAAAATAAGAGATCTAAATGCTATAATAAATGAATACAAAAAACTGATCGAAATCTATAAAGAGAAGAGAAGAAAATTGATAGTCACAGAGATATTACCAAGACTAAATTATTCAGAATATTGGTATGATTATACATATTGCCTAAACAAAAAACTACAGCTTCTCTGTGAAGAAACGAATATACCTTTTATACAAACCTGGAATCATTTTGATAACAAATATAAATTATTTCAACAAGATGGAGTCCATTTAAATTATATGGGAAATAAAATATTAGGTAATATATATGAATCATTTCTTAAAGAATATAATCAGGGAAACTTGTAAATGGGGGTAAACCCCCCCTGGACAGGAAAAGAGGCCTTCATAATGGTAGTGTATCTAGAAAAGCCAGTAAGAAAATTGAAAGTGTGTGTAACATATATCTACTGAATATTCAAGGATTAACAAAGCAGAAAGCACTAGAAATTGAAGATATTATTAAGAAAACAGATGGTCAAGATATTATTTTTCTTACGGAAACACATCAAAAATACAAGAAAATAAACTTTTCAGAAAATATTAATACAGTTGAAAAGTTCCGAGATGAAAAAGACAAAAAAGGAGGAGGATTAATGGCCTTATACAGAAAAAATAATTTAGACATACAAAAAATAGAGCTTCAAAATAATGACATACTCGCAGCTTTTGTGCATATTGGAAAATATAAAATATTTGTATTATTAGTATACATGGATGTGAAATGCAAAGAAAGAAACATAAATATAAGAAAAGATATTGAAAAAAAACTAGAACAAATGAATGATGAAATCCCAATCATAATTCTTGGCGATTTTAATGCACATCTCGGCTTTGCTGGACCACAAAAATGTAATTGGAATGGAAAAATGGTTATAGATCTGATAATGAAATGGAATTTAGTACTTTTAAATGCAGATGAAAATTGTACTGGAACAATTACCAGAGAACAAAGAGGAGAAAAGAGTGCAATTGACTTTATCATTGTAAACAGGCAACTATATAACCTATTTTTAGATATGGAAATAGATGAACATAAAAGATTGTTTGACCTCTCGGATCATTGTCTTCTCAAAATGAGATTAAGAATAAAAAAAGATGAAATTAAAAAGGATCAGAGAGAAGACATAGAAACCTATAAAGTTACGGACCAATATGCAAAGACAATGTTTATGAAGGAAGTGGAGGCTGACTTAGTAAAGGATGACAATGAGGGTTCTATCACAATGCAGAAAATAGAAGAGATAATAGGAAAAAAAGCTGATAAATTCCTAATAAAAAAAATCAAAAGGAGGATAGAAAAAAATCAAAAAGAACCAGTATGGTTAACAAAAGAAATAAAAGAAGGAATAAAAATTAGAAAGATGTATAACAGGAGAAAAAGGAATAGTAAAGATAAAAAAGAAAATGATTACTATATGAATATGTATTTAAGACAAAAGCAAAAGGTTCATATACTAATAAGAGAAGCTATAGAAAAATATGAAAAAAATATTACTCAAGAAGTAAAAGATAACAAGTCAGGAGAAAAACTCTGGGAAAATATAAACAAATTGCGAGGAAATATCAGAAAGGATATAATAACTGAAATATATAATGAAAAAGGAGAAAAATTAAAAGATGATTTTCAAAGAAATAAAATGATCCTGAACTATTGGAATAGCATATATAAAAAACAACACAACAATATAACAGAAGTTTGGAATAAATCTTAAATAAAAAAATATAAGCAGTATAAAAATCAAGAAAAAATGAAAGTATTTTTCGAGAATACCAAGATTCAATATGTACCAGAAAACTTAATTGAACATTTTGAATGTATGAATATTGAACAGAGAAGTGATGAGATTAAACCTTTAAAGAAAATAATATATAATGGTAAAAAGAACAATATAAATTACAAAGAAATACCTATATACTTAAAAGAGCATTATGAAATGAGTGGAAAATCTCATAAAGAGAAAGAATTAAAAAAGATGAAACCAGTAAATTTTCAGGCAATAGAGGTAAGGAAACATATCTTGAATATTAAAAATAAGAAGCAACCAGGCCCAGATAAAATAAAAGGAGAAATTTGGAAATGGATAGGGGAAAATGATATAACATTAGAAATCATAACAAAAGGTTTGAATAAAATAATTGAAGAACAAAATGTCCCTCAAAAATGGAAAGAATCAAAAACAGTGCTACTGCCAAAGATAAAAAAGCCAACTATAAAGGATTTTAGGCCAGTTGCACTTACAAATACTGGCTATAAATTATATATGAGCCTAATAAAAACTAAATTGGTGGAACACTTGGAAAATGTGGAACAAGAAAACGAGTTTCAATCTGGGTTTACAAAAGGAAGAAGAAGAGAAGATAATCTACTAATATTGAAATATTGTATTGAAAATAGCATAAAAAGGAAGAAATGTCTTATTGTTACTTTTATTGATTTTGAAAAAGCTTTTGACTCTGTGGATAGAGGAAAGATGATTGAAGCATTAAAATACTATAAATGTGATCCAGATGTAATAGAAACAATAGCCAGACTTTATACAGATGACAGTACTACTTTATATATAAATAATAAAGTAATAGGTCAGACTGAAGTGACAAATGGAATACGTCAAGGGTGCACAGGATCACCACAAATATTTATAATGGTTATAAACATACTGATTGAGAAATTGTGCCTCATGAAATTTGGATACAAGGATGAGTCCTTTTACATACCAACATTATTCTTTGCAGATGATGGCGTATTATTGGCAAGTTCAATAGAAGAAATGGAGCAAATGATTGATATTATTACAGAAATAGCAGAAAGGCCTGTGGTTTGAAAATGAATAAAAATAAGAGTAAAATCATGATATTTAACAAACCAAAAGAACAAAGTAAGATAAGAGATATTGAAATCACTAACGAAGTAAAATATCTAGGAGTCACAATTATTGACAAAAAAGACTGTTTTAGAAAACATAGAGAAGAAAAAATAAATCAAGCTAAAAAGATGAAAAATCTAACATTCTCAGTTATCTCAAGATCATGTAACAAGGTAATGATTGGAAAAACCTTCTGGAAAAGCATTATATTGCCTAGTATATTGGCAGGAACAGCAGTAATATGTTGGAAAAAGAAAGAAATAGAAGAGCTACAAAGAATTGAAAATTCAGTTTGGCGGAATATATTAGGAGCCCCAGGGTTTACACCTTCAGTTGTTCTTCGTGGCGAAATTGGAGCATCATCCATGTTAAAAAGAGATATAGAAACAAAATTGGGTTACATTAAATATGTTCTGGATAAAGGTGCACCATTGAGTAAAACAATCATGAAAGAAATGATGGACAAAAAACTGGACAAACAATGGAATGACATAGTAAGGAAATATATGGAGTTTATTGAAATAAATACAAAGAAGCTAAGAGAAATAAATAAAGAAAAACTAAAAGAACTGACAATGAATTTTGATACCAAGTTATGGATTGAGAATTTGAATAAAAAACACACTCTCAAATTATACCAGGAAAATAAAAGAGATTAAAGAAGAAAAAATTTATCGTAATGATTTTCCATCAATTCTTATGTTTAAATGTAGAACAAACACTTTGAACCTTGAATGGAGGAAGATTTATGTAGGAGGAGATACAAAGTGTAAACTGTGTAATGAAGAAGAGGAAACTTTGGAACACTTTCTTATAAAATGTAGCAAATTGGAAAAAATCAGAAAAAAATTTGAAATAAGAGAGATAAGAATAGAGAAGTTACTACTATTTAATAATATCCAAGAGGAAGAAGAATATAAATGTAAAAATTTCCTGAAAGAGGCTTGGATGATGAGAAAAAAACTAATGGATAAAGCAATTTAATAAGATTGATAAATAGCTAAAGTAAATGATGAAAAATAGGCACTCATATATGTGTATGTAAATATATAACTAATAATGACAATAGGCACCAGTATGTGTATGTAAATATCTTATCTAATTAATAATGACGATGGTGAAAAACCTAATCAAGTGATGACAAGGACAATCCTAATCAAGTGTGCCTGATACGTAAATATATAGTTATTAATGACAAGGGTGAAAAAAGCTTAATAAGATGACAAAGATAATAAATTCTGCAAAACAAACAATACAAAAAGAAATAAACAAGACATAATGTATATTTAAGAGATGCCGAAGTAAAGGCAATATCTCGAACCTCAAACAGAACAGAACAGGATGCATCCTTGCCTAACACCTCTTTCACTCTTCACCCACTCCGTCTCTATATTTCCCAATGTGTACCTTGCCTTTGTGTCCTCATACATACTCTACAATCCTCACTATCTTCCTACCAAGCCCAATCTTTTCAAGTACAATACATAGCATCCTTCTGTTCACCCTATCATATGCTTTCTCAATATCCAAGAAGGCTAGGTACAGCTTGCCTCCACTCTTCTTCCTGCTTTCAATCAGTTCACTCACAACAAAAATATTATCTTCTGCTCTTCTACCGATGCGAAAACCATTCTGTTCTTCACCTAAAACATTATTCACTCTTTCAATCCACTTACACAGTCTTTCATTCAATACTGCGCTGAAGACTTTTCCTATCATATTCCCGAGGGAAATAGGTCGATAGTTCTTCAGCTTGTTCCTACTTTTGTGGCCTCCCTTGTGCAGCAATGATACCCTGCACTCATTCCACTTTATTGGCACTTTCTCTTCATACCAAACATGGTTGAACAATTCTGGAACACACAAATTTATTTTCCTGTCATGTTCTTTTTTAAATAAATCCCACATTTCATATGTATTTTTATCTTTAAAAATTTTGATCCAGTCAACTTTTCTAAATTCTTCTTCTAATTTTTGAAGTCAGCATTCCTATAATTAAGATATTTCTCTTTCAAATTCAAATCCAACGTTGGCAAAGATATAATAAATTGCACAATATTGTCATCTCTACTACTAAAATGTGATTTTACTTTAACATTGTCCACTAGATTATCATTTGAGGTTAATACTAAATCTAAAATACTGTCCTGTCGCGTTGGTTCTCCTATATGCTGCGTGAGAAAATTATCCATAGTTAAATCAAGAAAGTCCCGGGCTTCTCCCTCTGCATAAAAAGAGTCCCAATCTATCATCCTATAATTAAAATCACCTGCGATAAGAATATTTTCTTCTCTTTGGCAAACTGTTCCAAAAATTTGAAATAAACTATCTTTTTCTACTTGTGATGCCTATGTACTTATATAACATCTTGCAATAACAATATTGCTGTTGTTTACATTACTTTTTATCTTACACCATGCTGACTCCGTGTTTTCATTGTTCATCAAGTCCTCTATTAATGTCGCTTTGAGTTCTGATTTAACATACATCAAAACTCCTCCTCCTCTGTTACCTGCCTGTTTATCTTTTCTAAATATGTCATAATTTCTCAGTTTTATTTCTGCTTCCCCAATTTTAATTGATGCCCATGATTCAGTAATTATTATTATATCTGAGGTTTTTTTATAAGCATATGCATGTAGGTCAGGTACTTTATTAACTATACTTCTTGCATTAATCAAAACTGCTTTCAATTTTTTTTTTAACCTAGGGCTATTTTCCTTAAAACTAAGTTTATTTACAATAATATCTTGCTGGCTTACTGATGATGCTCTCTTTGGTTCCCCACCTTTTGAACTACTTTTCCTCGGCTTATTATCGTTTTTTTTATTTTAGGAACCTTGTCTCTTCTCTTTTAGCTGATTTCATAATTTAAAATCTTCTTCCTGCTGCTCCTTGGTTCTATCCGAGTCAACATAAATACTTTTCCATTCTGGTATATTATCAAGTATTTTTGTTTTATTAAAAATTTTGTATTTCTGTTAAGGTAAATATAATCTTTTGGTGCCTTTTGGATAAGTAATATCGAAATTTTATACTTCAAAATTATAATGTATTTTTATTTTTTTTTATGGATCACCGAAATCCACAATAAAGTTGTTTGTTTGTTCCTATCCATTACTTTTAGAAACATCATCTTTGGCTTATTTCTATAATTTTCTTTCTTCGTCAACCTTTTTGCCTCAACTACTTCGATATTTCCAACTTGTAAAATATTCCAAAGTTTATTCAATATATCCCTGTCATCATTTGCATTCTGCAAATTCTTTTTATTTATTTCCTCGATGTCCATCTCACTAATTTGTTTCATATTCTTTATTATCAAGCAGTTCTCTTTTTCTTGTCTTTGTTTATTTTCAAAAAACTTTTCTAGCTATTTTCTTTATATGTCCTCTAAATTCTTCATTTTTTACCTGAATCACATCTTCAACCTTATTATCAATTTTCTCTACCTTTTTGTCTATTTCATCATTTTTTGTTTTAAGTTCAGTTACCAACTTTAAGACATCTACAGCCTTTGAGTCACAGTTTGAACAAAACCAGTGAGTTTTGCCTTTCACAATTGTTTTCAAAGCATTGTACACATCATCTGCAATTTTCTCACAAACTGTATGGAACCAAAGTCCACAATATTCACAAAGTAGATCAGGTTCTGACTGTTTCACATTATTTTTACATTTTCCACATGAATCTGAATTTTTTGTTCTTTTATTCACCATTTTGTAATATCAAGCCTAATGTATAAGTTTGTCAAATTACGTCAATAGGGCCAGCTAAATAAATAAATCTAACTATGAAATGGATGGGCATTGGCTAAATTCAGTGGAGGATGAGAAGGACTTAGGTGTAGTAGTAGATAGGTCACTGAAGTTTACAAAGCGGTATATTGAGGCAAAAAATAGAGCAAATAGGGTGCTAGGATACATTAACAGGAATGTTAGCTACAAGAGTAAAGAGGTTATCCTTAAACTCTCTAACTCATATATTAGGCCACATTTAGAGTACTGTATACAAGCATGGTCACCACATTTTTGACATGACATCAACCTGCTAGAGTCAGTACAAAGGAGGGCAACAAAAAAATACCTTCCCTGAAGCACCTTGAATATGAAGATAGAGAGTGGGTACTAAATATGTTCTCATTTGAGAGAAGATGTGTAAGGGGAGATATGATTGAGCTTTTTAAAATTTGTTCTGGGATGGATAAGTTGGATTTTAGCAAGTTATTTGAGTTGGAAGGTAAGTAATAGGACTAGAGGTCACCACTTAAAAATTAAAAAATAAAGGTGCAAGTTTGATGTTAGAAAATATTTTTTCACCAATAGAGTGGTAGATTATTGGAATAGCTTTCCATCTGATACAGTAGGCAGTCCAAACTGCAATGTTTACAAATGTAGATTAGATGATTTTATAACATAACATAATTTTATGGATGACAAAAGCCACAAGGGCTTATCAAAGGTCATCCGTATCCATCAAATCCCACCCACATAATGAAGCCATAAGATTTTTTCAGATCATGCATCTAAAATATACAATTTAACCAGCCATAGGATTATGTCAGACCATGCATCTATAATATTTAATTTAAAGCCTCCATAGGAGTCTGTCAAAAACAAAATCAAAGTCCCCCAAAATATACAATAAAAAGAAACTGCATCCACAGGAATAAGTCAAGAAACATACCCCCATACCAAAAAGTAAGAAGTTAACCCTCCATCCCCATATAATCATCCAATCTGCACTTGAAAACATTCAAGTTTGGGCTGTCTACAGTCTCAGGTGGCAAACTATTCCAATAATCCACCACTGTTAGTGAAAAAATATTTTCTAACATCCAGTTTGCACCTCTGTTTTTTAATCTTTAAAGGGGTGACCTCTAGTCCTATTACTACCTTCTAAATGTGGTGACCATGCTTGTATACAGTACTCTAAATATGGCCGGACATAAGAGTTATATAGTTTAAGGATAACCTCCTTACTCTTATAGCTAACATTCCTTATTCCTTTTAATGTAACCTAGCACCTTATTTGCTCTATTTTTTGCCTCAATACACTGCTTTGAAAACTTCAGTGACCTATCTACTACTACACCTAAGTCCTTCTCATCTTCAACTGAATTAAGTCAATACCCATCCATCTCATAGCTAAATTCTCTATTATTCCTTCCCATGTTAAGAACTTTGCACTTTTTAAGGTTTAAAGTCATTTGCCACTTTGAGCCCAAGCTAATAACTTATTTAAGTCACTCTGCACTTTAAAGCTACCTTCAACTTCTTTGAATACAGCTGCCAATTTAGTTTCATCAGCAAAAATTGACACTTTGCTATTTACAGCCTCCCTAAGATCATTTATATAAACTATGAATAATAAAGGGCCTAGAAGGGATCCCTGAGGCACACCACTCATAACGTCCCTCCATTTTGACGTCACCCCATTCAGCACAACCCTCTGTTTCCTGTCTTTCAGCTATTCAGTTATCCAATTCAAAACTTTACCACATATCCCATGCATTTTTAATTTATGAACTAGTCTCTTATGTGGAACCTTATCAAAAGCTTTGCTTAAATCTAAGTAAATTACATCAACATTCTCTCTTATCTAATTCTTTAGTAACATAATTCATAAAATCCAATAATTTTTTTTAAACATGATCTACCTCTTTGAAACCCATGCTGAGCATCATTTACTAACCTACCACACTCTAGATGGTCAGAAATCCCCTTCTTAACATACTTCTCAAGGATTTTACAAATGATAGAAGTTAAGCTTACCGGCCTAAAGTTATTTGGATCCTCTTTACTTCCCCTTTTAAAAATAGGTACTTTATTCACTAATTTCCAATCATTAGGTATTTCTCCAAACTCAAGTGATCTAGTATATATCTTCTCAAGAGCTACTGCAATACTATCTACACCTTCTTTGAGTAACCTAGAATGAATGTTGTCTGGGCCAGATGACTTATTAGTATTAAACTCCAATATAAGCCCTTTAATTATTTCCCTGTTCACATTAACTCTATTCAACACTACTTCCCTTGACTTAGAATTATCATCAATTAATCTATCTTGATTCTCTTGTGTAAATACTGAAGAAAAATGATAATTAAGAACCTCTACTATTTCCTGATCAGATTCTTTCAAAACCTCTTCATATCTAATAGGTCCTATTTTATCACTGTTAGATTTGTTATTAATTTTATAATAGCTAAAGAATTTTCTTGGATCTTTATTATTATTTTGAGCTAAATTAATTTCTGCCGCCATTTTGCTCATTTTAATAATCTTATTTAGCTCATTTCTGGTCGACCTATAATGATTTAAATTTTCAAAAATACTTTCTCTCTGTAATCACTGGTATCATCTGACACAATCCTATGGATGCATTTAGTGGGTTGTTTTTGATGGTTGCAAATTACCTTTGATAAAGTCTAAGGTCCAAGCTTTGCCTTTGCAATGACACTGGGTTGTTGATGTTTCTTCTTGTTTTGCAGTTTATATTTTAGTTCTGTATTTTACTTTGACTGAAAGTCTATATACTATTTATATAGTTTCACTTTACCTTGATGAGTGTCTTCAGTCCCTCACCAATCGCTGCTGTATCTTCCAACCAGTATATCCTGAATAACACTTAAGGCAAGCAAGAGGTTTGGCTAATTACAGAGGCAGAACAAAACCACAAAGGAATAATTAACTAAACAAACTCATAAAGTATGGGCCAAGAAACAGTTCAGGTTTCAGCTTAAAACAAGAACTGGACTTGCACTGACAACATCGTCCGGGAGAGAATTTTGCAGATTAACAGCACATATAGAGAAAAAGTGAGTGCGAACCTTCGTATTTGAGCGAGGTAGAAGGATTTTTGTGCTGTGACCATGAGTTCTGTTGTCTTTTCTACATTAAAAAAAATCAAACAAATGGGGACAATGACCATTTAGGATCTTCCAAGCTATAATTAGGTCTGAACAGAGAAGGCATCCTTTGATGGAGAAAAAGCCTAAATTAGATAATCTCTCAGCATAAGAAAGATCAGGAAATCCCCAAATCTTTTTTGTCCATCTCCTCTGTATAGACTCCAACAAGTGTAAGATGCCAACATAGCCAGTATTCCACACCACACAGCCAAAATCAATAATAGGTTGAATATGAGTGATAAACACTTGGACCATAAACTTAGCTGTCCTACAAATTGTGCCTCTAAGAATATTAATGGCTACTCCATTTGCCTTACAGAAAGTTTCATTCACATGCAGGTGAAACTTTAGTGAAGAATCAACAAGGACTCCCAAATCTTTCACAGAGGTCTTTAAGGGAATAAGGTAATCACCAATAAAGTACTCCCCTATAAGGATAGAAATCGATCCACTAAAGCAAATATGTACACATTTTTTAACAGAAAAAGAAAGGCCCCAAGATCTGCTCCTATGAAAAAGCAAAGTAACATCCTCTTGAAGAGAAAGCCTAAAGCCTATACCAATGATTATCTCAGTAATGGGAAGAGCAAGATATAATTTAAGATCGCTGCAAATAGGGCAAATTTGCATGACAAACCTGCAGCGATGTAATTGATAAAAATAAGGAAAAGCACAGGACCAATCACTGAACCTTGTGGGACTCCACTTGTAACATGAACAAAATGACTAGATGAGCCTTGTAAAACGACACTCATTTTGCGGTTCTTTAAAAAGTCACTTATCCAGCCCAACAGAGGGTTACCAATGCCAATGTGTGACATTTTGGTTAATAGCAAGTGATGGTTAACAATGTCAAATCCCTTGTTTATCTCCCAGAGGGCCTCAGAAGGCTTTACATGTGGTAGCAGGGGTCAGGATCCAGTCTTGGCTGTCAGATAATTTTTTTACCATATCACTCCACACATCTGAACTATCAACTCTCCAGAATGCCACCCCTTGGACTATTATGTGTAGGGCATGGTTGAGAGAGAGACCAACAAGTCCCCATACACCACCAAGGTGAAGTATAGGTCCAAGATTACCACAGTTTTCACCCAGTTAAAAGGGGTGACCTTCAAGAAGGCCTGCAACAGATTCTGATGCTGCATTGAGGCTCTAGTTGATGCTGATGTTGATTTGATTGAATAAAAGTACAATCTTGATAAATATATCTGTAGAAATTAAATTATTTTCTTATATATTGAATTTAAGTGACAAATTACCCACTTTGTCCGACTCACAAAGAACCCTGAGATTTATTGTGGGGTATTGGAATCTTTGCACATCCTTGTTCACAGTGTCTGTGATGTTATGTTCACTGTGACACAGGCAAATGTCATTATCTTTGCTGGGTTCCTGGACATGTAGGGATTGCAGGGAATGAGCACACCCACTGATGAGGGTGCCAAATAATATATAGTTAGGACTGGGTGACCACAGCTGTGTTTTGCTCTTCCTCACATTGACTACTTAGCAGGAATTAGGTCAGCCCTTCAGACTTCCTGTCAAAGAAGATGGAAGACGGCTGACAAGAACCTTAAGTTGATGGCATTGGGTTGTGACTACTCCTGTAGATGTACCCCACAATGCAGTGTCAGTTTCATGTCACTGCTCTTCGATGGAGTTCTTCCTTGCACCTTATTGCAATGACTCCATTTTCCCCCAGGCTGTTACGCTCAGTCTAGGAGGTCTTCACATGTTTTATCTGTCTCAGTATTGGGCTGGGTGTGATTGCTACCACTTGTCTCTTGCGCTCAGAATGGGTTTGATACCCAGACTTGTGGACTTTATGGGGGAGGCTGGCCTCTTCAATTTTATTTGACCCTTTGGTGTTGGTTGCACCCCTTCCCTAGTACTGGGGGATTTTAGAGCCCCCTTCCCCTGAGGATGGAGTGTCTCTTCTTCTTGTTTCTGTTTTGCATTTTTGTTTGTTTTTATTTAGTGTGTAGTCTTTTTTCTCTTTTTTTAACCTAATAATTTGCCAAAATTAATTATGGTAACTTATGTTTCTGATGTCAGTAGATAGGTGCCATAAAGCAGCAAAACCATCTCTTGTTTCTCACTTTAAAATGATATTTCCTATTCTAAATTAGTGATTAACTATTGACATAAAAAGCATTTCCATCTTAATTAGCCATGATGACTTCTGACTGAATATGAAACATGTTGCACTAACTTTGTTTAGTTGTAGGCTATAACTTGCATGCTTATCATCATGCCATTATTTTGGTCTTGATGCCATCAAAATAGCAAGGTAACTATTTTGGAAACATCAAGACTGAAATAATGGCTTGATGACTAAGATGCAAGCATTAGCCAGCTAGTTGAATCAATTTTCCAGTATGTTTAAAACAAGATACCAATTCCAACAAACATTCACATAAAAAAGCTGTAATCATTGTAATTATACAGACACTAGTATTGTATAGGAGTAGATAATTAAATTTATCTAGTTTTGAAAGCTAGAGAATAGGAATTTATTTTAGTTTTATCATTCACTCGGATAGCCTGAGGCATGACTGAATGGCACTGCAGAGTACAGTCCATATTTTATACAATTGTAACATTCACTGACGTGTCTTTAGACTTGTAAAATTTCTACTAGAGGAGCACTGACGTCATTGCACAGCAGTCATAGTGCAGAGGCTGCTGACAGAGCCATGTTTGCATTTGTTTTGTATATCAGCCTCATTAACACAGACATCAGCATATGCTGATTAGTCTTGTTGCTTATCTTTTTGTTTTAATTGTTGTCTTTTTAGCTTGTTTCTGTTTATATTTTTATTTGTTGTTTGCATGTTTTTACTTATTTTTTAATCTAGCCTAGTATTAGGCTGTTGCTTTTTTGCTTATCTTTTTGTTTTAATTATTGTCTTTTAAGCTTGTTTCTGTTTATATTCTTATTTGTTGTTTACATGTTTTTACTTGTTTTTTAATCTAGCCTAGTATTAGGCTGTAGTATGAATTAAAACACAAAATGGAATTTAATTAGTCAACCACTAATAGATATAGGCTTAGATGTATTAGCGGTTGAGATTCTATTTGTTCTAAAATTAATTTTGTGGTTGTCTATAGGTTTCAGAGATAAACAGAAAATGATGATAAATTCTGTTTGAAACATTCAAATTTAGACAAAAAATAGCTGGAATTTGCTTAGATTTTAATTTCTATAACAATTTTTTTTGTAAGAAAGCCTCTTTTTAGAATAGATAAGCAATAACTTTCTTTAGCCTGAACATTACTTTTAGTATTTAATATTCATGACTGATGAGATCTTTGTTCAGAAAGTATATTTTGGTAAAAATTTGTTAACAATAATTATCATGCAATTTGTTTTAATACAAATATTCCTAATATAGTTAATCATACCTCTCAATCTATTTCTAACTTTTAATCTTTCGGTGATCACTTGAAATATATTAATTGAGATCTTACAAAATGTTCAGAAAAGGGATGTTTTATTTTCCAATTAATAATAAGCTTGTGCATTATAAATTTGCTGATGATACTAAGCTAGGTAGGGCCATTAGGGCTGATTCTGATGCTGTTGTAATGCAGGAGGAATTGACCATTCTGTCCAATTGGGCCGAGAAATGGCAAATGAAGTTTAACATAGACAAATGTAGTGTACTTAGTATAGGTAGAAATAATCCATTGAATAGTTATAAATTAAATGGCAGAATTTTAGGGAGGACTGATTGTGAGAGAGACTTGGGTATTTTGGTAAGTTCAGACCTTCGTCCTAGAAAGCAATGTCTAAATGCTAAGAATAAGGCTAATAGGATATTGGGATTCATTAGGAGGAGTGTAAGCAATAAGAGTGCTGAAGTCATTCTAAAACTGTATCTGGCGCTAGTTAGGCCTCATCTAGACTATGCAGTACAATTTTGGTCACCATATTATAGGAAGGATATTGATTTGCTTGAGTCTGTGCAGAGAAGGATGACAAAGATGATTGGTGGGCTAAGGAACTTACCTTATGGTGAAAAGCTCAGAAAACTAAATCTACATACATTGGAAAGGAGAAGAGTCAGAGGGGAATTGATTGAAGTCTTCAAATGGGTAAAAGGATATAATAAAGGGGATCTGGGTAAGGTTCTTATACTTAGTGAACATGACAGGACACGTAGCAATGGGTTTAAGCTTGATAAGTATAGGTTTAGGAAGGAGATTGGGAGGAATTGGTTTACAAATCGTGTGGTAGATGAATGGAATAGGCTCACTAGGCATGTGATAGAAGCCTCCTCTCTGGGTAGTTTTAAGAATAGATTAGATAAATATATGGATGAAGCTGCTAGATGGGACTGACTTTTTTTTATGTACATATGTATATATTTTTCTAAGGAGTGGGAAGATTATATTTTGCGGTTGCATGAATGGACATAATTCTCTGGATGCATTTTATGTATATTGTAGATTAGATCTGACGAACTCCTGTAAAGGGTGACAATGTTGATGACTTTTCTCTGGTAAGAAATCTTTTGTGTGTTGAATGGAACAGGAGCTGCCAAGTGTAGGCCATGAATGGTCTTTTGCAGTCTCCTTCTTTTCTTATGTTCTTATGTTCTTATGTTCTTACACCAATATATGACCTTAAGGCAACACACACGCACAAAACATCACCTTTGAAAGCCATATCCCAACTCAACACCCGCAGAATACTAACAAATATCAACTTTGAACAACACAATGAAACTGAGAATCCAATACAAACAGTTTGCCCAATCAACACTGAACTATGCATCCTCAACCTGGGCACCAACCATTGATAATAGACACATACTCAAGATATCACCCGATTTGTTTTCCTGGTTACTGTACTGATAGGACTCAGCACCCTGGCCAGCCCCAGCTTAGCTTCTTCTCCTTTTAGACACCCTATCTTCTTACCCTGCTTCCTAACTTTCCATACATCCTCTCCCACAACTTTCTCTGGTCAGCACCTAATTTCAAAGGGTAGATGCAGAACAGCACCTGTTACCCAACTATACCAGATTGGGGCTGAGAGGAAAGGGGACAATGCCCCTTCTTCTTTCACTGTCTATCAATTTTATTCCCAGCTCAAGGTACAGACTGCATGCCGAAGGTCTACCTGGTGACTGGGCGTAAGATGTGGTCTTAAATGGCAGCAGTTGGCTCTGCCAGCCCCATGTTCACCCCTCGCAAAGTGGGCTACTGCATGGGGTGATAGCGTTTGTGTCCCATTCAAATATTAGGGGCGCCATGCCCATTGATGAGAATCTTAAAAATACCCTTTTCACTTAACTTTTAACATTATCGGAGCTGCCCTTGGACAGCTCCATGGTAGACAAAGAGGTCCCCACACTGCTTTCTCAGGGGACCTTCCAAACCTCTCTCACCAGAGAGGAGGCTTACTCCTCTCCTAAGCTTACAGGTGCAGGGCACCTGTTCACCCCCTTCTCAGGAGGCTCCCTTGGGCATCTCCCTCTTATCAGTGGCAGTCCCCACTTTACTTTCCCAGGGGACTGCCAAGAAAGCAGGCAGTCAGCCCATAATTGACCACTCCCAGTTGACAGGACCAACCTCCTTAGGGGGAGTAAGATATGGCAGGACCCGTCACCCCATGCCCCCTAATGTCCTGCTTGCATGTGTGACTAGTTTTCATGGGGTCAGTGTATCTGCCTCTTATCTTTTCCATGGATGCCGGTTTGCTAGCCCATGATGACAAAAAAGAGGTTTCTTGGATGGGATCCATGATGTGATGGGGGGGGGGGGATGACCATATGAAGGCCCCCATGAGATGGACATGGTCCTGAGGTTCACTAGCCCGAGATGGTAGAATCTTCCATGGGGTCAATCCAGGGCTCGATGCTACTCACAGATCCCGAGTCTGCCCCTGTGCAAGCTTCTCCTCAGATGGCTCATGCCCCCATGGATCAACAAGAAGAGGAGGGACCTCCTCCTTCTGCTGGTGCCTCTTTGTCACAAAGACCTTTTCCATCTCAGAGAAGGATAAAAGTGAGTTGTATGCTATACACCTCACACCCACCCCACTCCTGCACCTACCCTTAAAACCACTCATATCACCCTCCAACCTATCTAGTACATAACCTACTCCCAACCTCACTGAAACAGAACACTATAAAACACTTAAACACCCATTCCACCCTCATGTAGTTGGTTAGTGTTATGGGTATATATTTTATCCAATTGCTTTGGTTATTTCTCTCTATCAGTATCTGATGTTGTTTGAATAAAGAATTAAGGAAAGTATGTGTCTGAGAGAATAAAGAAGGTATGTGTCTAGGAGAATGAAGGAAGGTATGTCTAAGAGAATAAAGAAAAGTGTGTCTAGGAGAATAAAGGAACGTATGTGTCTAGGAGAATAAAGAAAGGTGTGTGTAGGAGAATAAAGGAAGGTATATGTCTAGAAAAATAAAGGAAGGTATGTCTCTAGGAGAATAAAGAAAGTTGTGTATACGAGAATAAAGGAAGGTATATGTCTAGGAGAATTAAAGAACGTATGTGTCTGTGAGAATAAAGGAAAGTATATGTCTAAGAATAAAGGAAAGTATATGTCTAAGAATAAAGGAAAGTGTGTGTCTAGGAGAATAAAGGAAGGTATGTGTATGGGAGAATAAAGGAAGGTATGTGTCTGGGAGAATAAATGATGGTATGTATCTAGGAGAATAAAGGAAGGTATGGGTCATTCCATATGAAATCAACCAATTTTGGGGGAAATTTTAAGTCACCATCACCGATTTTGATGAAAATTGGTATACAGGTTGAATTTGATGAGAGAAAAACAATGAGACACTTCCCAGCCCTCAATTCTGAATAGCTCAAAAGTTATAACCTGTCAAAGTTGAGAAAAATTGTCAAATTTCTTGATACCAGCATTTGAAAAAAAATTATTTCTTCCTTATTATAGCACATAAAACAATGAATTATGTATTTTTTTAAAGCTTAAGGGTTGCTCTAAACATTTTTAACAGCAAAATTAATTTTTGCTAAAAAAGTTTTTTTGACCTTAAATGTCAACTTTTGACCTTTAAAAAAATATATTGGTATCAATAAATTTTTGTGTAATTTTTTTTATAAATATATATGCCTTTAGACTACAATATAAGATAAATTTCATTCTGGGTTTTTCATTATATCAGGAGTTATGATCAATTTTGTAACCATTGGTATGCCAATTTTTACCTATTTTTATGTTATAAATTTTACCTATTAGGTGTTACTTTATAAACTATGAAAGCTAATTTAAAAATTGTTCTTTTTTTTCAGAAAGTTTAATATTTAGATAAAAAAGTAATTAATAATTTGCATTACCAATTATTTGTATTTTAACAAATTATTATGGATGAGAAGAGAAAGCATTTTTTAAATATTAAGTATTGCTGCGATCCTTACAAAGGTCACAAAAAATTAATAAAGAAAAATCTGAGACTAATTTCAGAAGACTTAATAAGAGAATATCCAAAATTAAAAAATTTTAAGGACCAAAAAATCTGTGATAACTGCAGAAAAAAGATAGCTGATGATGATAGTTCTTCAGCTCAAAATACGAATCCAAGCCTTTCAGAAGAAAAAATGGAAATTGAGCCAATTACTGAACAGGAAGAATCACAAGAAGCATTAACTGAATTAAATAAATCATTAATAGCTATTGGAGAGTCGAGCCAATTACTGAACAGGAAGAATCACAAGAAGCATTAACTGAATTAAATAAATCATTAATAGCTATTGGAGAGTCACCAGTCAAGAAATTTAAAATGGATGTAGTAAAAAAATATAGTTCAGATAAAATGAATAAAATTCAAAAATCCATTTCAAGTAAACTCAGAACTGTAGGCTCTGCAACAAAATATCCATTACCCTTGGATCAAGACACAGAATCAAGTAAAGATGGTGAAGAAATGATAAATCAACTGAAGGA
Source organism: Ceratothoa steindachneri (assembly GCA_963969495.1). Lineage (NCBI taxonomy): Eukaryota > Metazoa > Arthropoda > Malacostraca > Isopoda > Cymothoidae > Ceratothoa > Ceratothoa steindachneri. Next base: position 5,323,560 of record OZ018333.1, on the reverse strand, counting down.
GAAATTTCAAACTACTAGTAAAAGGTCTGAGCAGCTGCAAATCTTAACTGTTTTGCCAAAAAGCTGGAGCTTATCCAAAATTAAATCTGAATTTAATGTTACTAATTACATGGCCAGACAAGCTAAAAAACTAGCAATGGAAGAAGGAATAATGTCATTGCCAAGCAAAAGAAAAGGTACATTTCCATCAGAAACAATTAAAGTAGTAGAAGACTTTTATAAAAATGAAGAAGTAAGCAGAATTATGCCAGGGAAAAAAGATTTCAAGAGTGTTAGAAAAGATGGACAGAAAACTCATGAACAAAAATACTTAATTTTGGGAAATTTAAAAGAAATTTATCATTTATTTACAACAAAATACCCAGACACTAAGATTGGCTTTTCAAAATTTGCTGAGCTGAGACCCAACGAGTGTGTATTAGCTGGTGGTGCAGGAACTCACAGTGTGTGTGTTTGCACACATCATCAAAATGTTAAACTGATGATTATTGGTACAGGCTACCACAGTTGACAAAAGACAGTGACCTGCATTTAGATGATTACAAAACATGTCTATCATTCATTACATGTGACCCTCCAACTTATGAGTGCTATTTTGATGAATGCTCAGAATGTTTTTCTAAAATAGACGAACTAAAACTATATGTTACTAAAATTTTGGATGACAATATGATTGATGAGGTAAATTACAAGCAGTGGCTCTCAACTGATCGCTTAACTTTAGAGCTTGTTTCAAGAACAACTGAAGAATTTATAGACACTTTTACCTTAAGTCTTCTCAATTTAAAAAAAACATGATTTCATAGCAAAAAAGCAGGCACAATTTTGTTCAACTAAAAAAGAAGAACTAAAAGATGGTAAAATCTTAGTAGTATGCGATTTTGCTGAAAATTACTCATTTCTTCTTCAGGATGCAGCACAAGGGTACCACTGGAATAACTCCCAAGCTACATTACATCCCTTTCTTTCCTACTACAAAGAAACTGGGGAAACACAACACATAAGTTTTGTTGTGATTTCAAACTGCTTGAAGCATGACACTGTTGCAGTCCATTTATTTAAAAAAAAACTTATTGAATTTTTTAAAAAAGAACTCAAATTCCCAATAACAAAAATTATATATTTTTCTGATGGAGCTGCGTCACAATATAAAATTTTTTAAAACTTTATTAATTTATGTCACCATAAATCAGATTTTGGATTGGAAGCAGAATGGCATTTCTTTGCTACATCTCATGGAAAAGGACCATGCGATGGTGTAGGGGGCACAGTAAAAAGACTAGCAGCAAAGAGCATATAATGATCAGATAATGACTCCTCAACAGCTCTTTGATTTTGCTGAAAGACACATTAAGGGAATCAAATTTTCATATGTCCCAAATAGTGAATACATTGAAGAAAAAAATTATTTGCAAGGAAGATTTGACCAGGCCTCTGCAATAATTGGTACCCAAAAATTACACAGTTTTGAGCCAGTTAATGAAAATGAACTAAGAGTGAAAACAATATCATCTGCATCAGAATTCAAGAAAGTGAAAATATCCTATACAGAGGCAATATTATTGGAGGATGTAAAAGGATTTGTCACTGCTAAGTATGATGACAAATGGTACTTAGGGTGTGTATTGGATACCAATGTTGAGAAAATGACTGTTAAAATAACATTCCTAGAACCAGAAGGACCATCAAATTCATTTAAATATCCAAGAAAACCAGATGTATTAGTATTGCCATTAGATGACATATTGAGCATTGTTGAGCCTGTAACAGCAACAGGAAGAACTTACAAACTATCTAAAAATGAACAATTAAAATCAACAGAAATAATGCAGAAAAAAATTGATTCCTAAATTATTATAAAAAGAATAAATTCATTTTGGGAGGTTGGGTGAAACCTGTGGCTTTTTTGCTGAGTTATCAGGAGTGGCCCCTTAGGCGATGGGGATACTAGCAGTTATGCAGGTATCTTAACTGTTGGTAGTGGCTCTGCCACCATTGACCATAGCAAATATTAAATTAAATACATAGGTAGGTAGCTTTGAAAATATTTATAATTTTAAATAAAAAATTACTGAAAGTTCATTTTTTCTTGTAGGTAGGATTTAACACATATCTATAGAATTAATGATTGTAATACACGAGTATATATTAAAAGCATTCAAATATAATACTTAGGCATCTAATAATTGATAACTAACTCTGTGAATATGATGTAACTCTGTTAATATGACAAAGATGCATATAAAAAAAAATTATTTGTGAAGATAGCAAAAAATGGCCATACCAGTGGTTACAAAATTGATCATAACTCCTGATATAATGAAAAACTCAGAATGAAATTTATCTTATATTGTAGTCTAAAGGCATATATATTTAAAAAAAAAATTACCCAAAAATTTATTGATACCAATATATTTTTTTTAAAGGTCAAATATTTTTTTTTTACCAAAAATGAATTTTGTTGTTAAAAATATTTAGAGCAACCCTTAAGCTTAAAAAAAATACATAATTCATTGTTTTATGTGCTATAATAAGGAAGAAATAATTTTTTTATCAATGCTGGTATCAAGAAATTTGACAATTTTTCTCAACTTTGACAGGTTATAACTTTTGATCTATTCAAAATTGAGGGCTGGAAAGTGTCTCATTGTTTTTCTCTCATCAAAATCAACCTGTATACCAATTTTCATCAAAATCGGTGATGGTGACTAAATGTCCCTTGTTGAATTCGGATGGAATGACCCGTATGTGTCTAGGAGAATAAAGGAAGGTATGTGTCTAGGAGAATAAAGGAAGGTATGTGTCTGGGAGAAAAAGAAGGTATGTGTCTGGGAGAATTTAGCAAGGTATGTGTCTGGGAAAATAAAGGAATGTATATGTCTAGGAGAATAAAGGAAGGTATGTATCTAGGAGAATAAAGGAAGGTATGTCTCTAGGAGAATAAAGGAAGGTATGTCTCTAGGAGAATAAAGGAAGGTATGTGTCTACGAGAATAATGGATTGTATGTCTCTAGGAGAATAAAGGAAGGTATATATCTAGGAGAATAAAGGAAGGTATGTGTCTAGGAGAATAAAGGAAGGTATGTGTCTAGGAGAATAAACAAACGAATGTGTCTAGTTGAATAAAGGAAGGTGTCTGAAAGAATAAAGGAAGGTATGTGTCTAGGAGAATAAAGGAAGGTATGTGTCTAGGAGAATAAAGGAAGGTATCTGTCTAGTAGAATAAAGGAAGGTATGTGTCTAGGAGAATAAAGGAAGGTATGTGTCTGTAAGAACAAACATTACTTCTACCCCATCATGCCCCAGATGTAACTAAGTCCCAGACAGCACACACTTATTCATAGACTGCCCAAACCTCACACAAGCTTGCACTACACACAACATCTCTTCCCTTAAGGAATTAGGGATCTACCAAGGGAGTGGAGTTGACTTCTTAGAGGCCACCAATAGGCAGAGTTAGGCCAGCAAAAAAGTTTCTTTCGTTGGAAGTTTATGGAAATGTTTTGAAAGCAAGAATTAAAATAATGAAAATTTAAATAAAAAATAGGTATATGATGCATACAAAACTCAACCCAGTACAGTTTCAGAGAAAAAAAGGGCATACCAGAGATTACAAAGTGAGAGTAGTTTAGATAATTTAAACCATTATAGGTCAACCAGAAATGAACTAAATAAGATTATTAAGAAGACCAAAAGGACAGCAGAAATTAATTTAGCTAAAAATAATAATAAAGATCCTAAAAAATTCTTTAGCTATTATAGAATCAATAATAAATCTAACAGTGATAAAATAGGGCCTATTTAATATGAAGGGGTTTTGAAAGAATCTGATGAGGAAATAGTAGAGGTCCTTAATGATCATTTTGCTTCAGTATTCACAGAAGAGAAACCAGTTAGATTAATTGCTGATAATTCTAGGTCAAGGGAAGTAGTGATAAATTCTATTAATATAGACAGAGAAGAAATTAAAGGGCTTATAATGCAGTTAAATACTAGTAAGGCATCTGGCCCTGACAACATTCATTCTAGGATACTCAATAAAGGTGTAGAAAGTATTGCAGTAGCTCTTGAGAAGATATTTATTAGATCACTAGAGTCTGGAGAAATACCAAATGATTGGAAATTGGCAAATGTAGTGCCAATTTTTAAAAAGGGAAGCAAAGAGGACCCAAATAACTTTAGACCGGTAAGCTTAACTTTTATAGTCTGTAAAATTATTAAGAAGATAGTTAAGAAGGGAATTTCTAATCATCTAGAGAGTAGCAGGTTAATTAATGATGCTCAGCATGGTTTTAGAAAAGGTAGATCGTGTTTAACTAATTTACTGGATTTTATGAATTATGTAACTAAAGAATTAGATTGGGGTGAGAAAGTTGATGTGATCTAATTAGATTTCAGCAAAGCTTTTGATAAGGTTCCACATAGAAGACTAGTTCATAAATTAAAGCTGCATGGGATATGTGGGAAGGTTTTAAATTGGATAACTGAATGGCTGAAAAATAGGAAACAGAGAGTTGTACTGAATGGAGTGAGGTCAGAGTGGAGGAATGTTATTAGTGGCGTACCTCAGGGATCAGTTTTAGGCCCTTTATTATTTATAATCTATGTAAATGATCTTGGGCAAGGTGTAAATAGCAAAGTGTCAATTTTTGCTGATGACACTAAATTGGCAGCTGTAGTCAAAGAGGTTGAGGGTAGCTTTAAAGTGCAGGGTGACTTAAATAAGTTGTTAGCTTGGGCTCAGAAGTGGCAGATGACTTTTAACCTTAATAAATGCAAAGTTATTAACATGGGGAGAGATAATAGGGAATTTAGCTATGAGATGGATGGGTATTGGCTTAATTCAGTTGAAGATGAGAAGGACTTAGGAGTAGTAGTAGATAGATCACTGAAATTTTCAAAGCAGTGTATTGAGGCAAAAAATAGAGCAAATAGGGTGCTAGGTTACATTAAAAGAAATGTTAGCTACAAGAGTAATGAGTTCATCCTTAAACTATACAACTCTTATGTCAGGCCACATTTAGAGTACTGTATACAGGCATGGTCACCACATTTTAGACATGATATAAACTTATTAGAGTCAGTACAAAGGAGGGCAACAAAAATAATACCATCCCTGAAGCACCTTGAATATGAAGATAGACTGAGGGTATTAAATATGTTTTCATTTGAAAGAAGGTGTGTGAGGGGAGATATGATTGAGCTTTTTAAAATCTTTTCTGGGATGGATAAATTGGATTTCAGCAAGTTATTTGAGTTAGAAGGTAGTAATAGAACTAGAGGCCACCAATTGAAAGATTAAAAAACAGAGGTGCAGACTGGATGTTAGAAAATATTTTTTCACTAACAGAGTGGTGGATTATTGGAATAGTTTGCCAGCTGAGACTGTAGACAGCCCAAACTTGAATGTTTTTAAGCGCAGATTCGATGATTATATGGGCATGGAGGGTTAATTTCTTACTTTTTGATATGTGGATATGTTTCTTGACTCATTCCTGTGGATGCAGTTTCTTTTTATTGTATATTTTGGGGGACTTTGATTTTGTTTTTGACAGATTCCTATGGAGGCTTTAAATTATATATTGTAGATGCATGGTTGGACATCCCTATGGTTTGTTAAATTGTATATTGTTGATGCATGATCTGACAAAATCCTATGGATGCATTATATGGGTGGGATTTGATGGATACAGATGACCTTTGATAGGCCCTTGTGGCTTTTGTCACCCGTGAAATTATGTTATGTTACGTTATGTAAAACAAATGTTTACAGTAATTTAAAAATATTTTTCCTGTGCAGTTTTATAGGTATTTTTCAGATCTAACACTAGTTTTTTCCCGAAATGCATACTTTACCAATAGGTGACTGAAGTTCCATAATAATAAAGGTATGTTTTTCCAGCAAAAATCAGTTTTAGTTTTAAAGACTAAACAGAAAACTTCATAAGAAAAACACATTATCAAAGTCATTTAAAAGATCCAGAAGAGACCAGACCTAATGTGTTAATTAAGGCAATGATAGCTCTGCCTACTTTAGGCTATTTCTGCCAAAAATTTAAAAGTTTTAAGGTACTTCTGTAATGGGGGCTTTGCCCCCATAGCCCCCAGCCCACCCCACTCCGCAACCTATAAAACCCCCTTGTAATATTTCTAATTTGAATGCAAAAGTTGATTGCTAAATGTCGTTAGGCCTCTAGTCTGAATCAAAGATTTGCACAAAAAGTTTATAAATCAAAGGCTAGCACTTGTTCAAATGCGGGCATTAGAATGCAGCATGGCCTTACTGCATAAAGAGAATATTTGTACCTTTTTTTTTACCCTCTAGATTCCTAACACAGCCACCACACTCCATTATACCATATGAATTAAAAAAATAGGATAGCCACGAGTCATTCAAAATCTACAGGAATCTAAAGTGAAATGCATTAGGTAATCGGCAAAAGCTACATGAGCAGATCACCTGTAGTTCTAAAAAAGCCTGCTATTTGTTGAATACTGCCAGAAGATGCATGTTCAGATCGCCTGCAGATCTAAAAAAGCCTGCTATTTGTTGAATATCACCAAAAGATGCATGTGCAGATTGCTCCATATCTAAAATAGTCGGGTCAAAGGTTGAAGGAATGAGGACAAAAATGACGCAGAATGAGGCAAACTCATCAAAATAATAATATTTTTAAAAAGTGGATACATCAGTTTGGCGGCTGTAATGAAGGGATTCGTCAATACTTCCCTCTGTATCAGTGTTCCTGGAAGTCTTCTCTTGTCCCCCAGTCTCAAGTTTACGCTTGAGAAAAATGTTGGGTGGTAAACCATGAGCTGCAGCAGCCACCCTGATATCTTTTGTAGACAACTTATCCTCCCTCAAATCGAGTATCCGTGCCTTCTCTGCTTCAGAGAGGTGGTTAGTCATCTCTAAAATCACACATAAAAAATAATAGTCATAAACAAAATGAAAATAGCCCAACCAAGCAGAAAACTTGCAGCAAAGCAACACATGCTATGTAACAGCTGAGAGGCAACTGAGAGCTGGTATCATTTTGTTTCAAACCATGAGGCAGTACAGACCTGTCAAATGTATGATGTTTGTTATCAAACTGTTTGTATGCTCTGAAATGCAACCAAATTTGATAGCGCTTTTTTCTGTATTTCTAGGTAAACCCGATGAATTTCCATTCCAGTGACTGTACACCATCCTTATTCCTACATTATATATAAAGAAAATGGTAGCCATCAAATATTCTTCATTTTTTACCTTAGTATATATTTTCTTTAGCGACAGTTTGGAGAGGTTATAATGAAAGAAGATATTAAGGAAGAAGTTCTTGAAGATCAAACTCTTCCCCTTGATGGAAATGAAGAGGGATTCAATTTTCAAGATGAAAAGTCAGTAGCAAAGGCCAATACTCAAACAGTGGTACAAAACAGCCATCAAGAAAAGGTAATTTCGCCATTTTAATTGCCAGGTTTAATTATAAATTTTTATGCAGTGAAAATACACCCAAATGTGGGTTACATTAAATGTGACCTGTCAACAGCAATGAGGAAAATATAACAACAAATGTTAAAAGGTGAAGTATTTTCAATTTTGAGAATAATAATTGAAGTAACTTTGAACTTTATCCTCTTCCCTGTCACTGTCGAAAGCACTTCCAAGAGTATGAAGTAATTATCAATTCTGGGCTTTGATGACTTGCGTAATTTTGTAGACATTTATTCTAAATTTAGGAAATGACGATGAAGGTATAAAGGTACCCATTGTTCTACCCCTTCAAGGAGCGGTTGTCTCCTCTCCTGACTCCTCTCTCATCGCTTCTATTCAAGGCATTTTACTCCTCACTTACTCTTAAAGATGAAGTGAAAATCATGCTTCAGGGAGTCTGTGCACCTAGTACATCCTTTGATTTGGAACTATTACTATCAACTTCATTCCTTTTTTCTTTAGGCTGTCCTCCCCTCCATTAACCGAGTAGTTTTCTCCATTTAAGGTGGTAGACTTCTGCCATAGCTGCACCACAACACAGACTTGTTCTTATATGGGTTTTGGCTGTATTTGGCAGAGTTGCGGCATTTTCCTGGTTTTCTTTTTGACAGATCCGTCACATGGCCAGCATATTCACTGCCTTAGGGTCTCTTGTACCTGAGCCTTGGAGATTCTTTGTTTTGTGACATTCACCACTTGGGATACTTGGGGATAATTGACCGCTCTGATTTAGAGTGTCCTTATATGGCCAGCCCCTTTAGAGGGGCCATGTCCCTTGCTGTCCTGCAGGTATGGATATATTAAGCTTGCAGGTGTGTCTGCCCCTATCTCTTCTATAATGGAGATGGGTTTGCTGAAACAAATACATGACCACAGGTCTAATGAATCCTCAATTGTAATCTATGATACCTTGGGGGTAGGGGCATATGGAGGCTCTCTTGAGCTGGACATGGTCCTAGAGGTGACTCCCGTGCCAGATTGCAGGAGATTGCATGGGGCAAACCTGGCCTCCATGACAAGCCCCAAATCTGATTCAATCCCAGTTCATGCTTCTTAGGCTGCTGAGGAGAGGAAGGATCTCCTCCCCCAATTGGTTCCCCCTTCAATAGCCCAGCCCATTTACATTTTGGAAAAGGATCTTACTCAGGCAGTCCTTCTGCCCTTAGGGTCAGAGGACTAAGGCTTCCTCTTCATGCGTGTTCCTCGGACGAACGGGTCTGCTGCCGTTTTTGTAGGCAAACAACCTGGCCCTCTGTCCCTTGGGTGGAGGGGCCCAGATAAAGACCAAAGTCTCAAGTGCACTGAGTGGAGCCTCGATTACTGGCATTTTTGAGGCCACTGACCTGAAACACTTTCTAGTTATTTGTTCCACTGATGGCAGAATTTAGGCTACAGGCAATATAATCCATCAGAGGAGACCATTAGCTAGTTTGATTAGGAGAGAACCGAAGCTGATTCATTTCTTGGATGGAAGCCTTCTGACAAATGTGTCTGACCCTTCCAACACGGCAGTTTAGTGTGACGCTGGACTCTACCATGAACTTCGTGTAAGGGGTGGTTTATGTGATGGAACTTGCAGACCCTACCAACGGCGGGGCAGTCGATGTTGGACGTGTGATGAGAATACAGGGAAGGGCTTCGAGACCTACCCCTACGCTCTTTGTGATGTTCAACTGTGTCAAGCTCCCTGATTCGGTGCGTGCTGGTTGGAATCACTACCGCATCAAAGCATTCATGCCACCTCTGTGTAGGTACTACTACTAGCACTGCTTTGGCCATACAAATCGCTCCTATAGATGTGCAAAGTCAAGTTTACCTGAAGTCTGTGTAAGTTGCTCCAAAGTTGTACACGATAAGGCCCTATTGTATATGGCCAAGTATGTCAATACGGGATAGGTTCACCCTTTGATCCTTGAATTAATGTGGGGCATATCTCCTGAAGTAGGAAATCCGGACCGTTCAGTCCATGCATCATCTCTCATTTAGGGAGGCCTAAGACAATTTTCATACACTTTGTTTTAATACAAATATTCCCAAGATAGTTAATCATACCTCTCAATTTAGTCCTAACTTTAATCTTTCCATGATCACTTGAAATATATTAATTGAGATGAGATCTTACAAAATGTTCAGAAAAGGGATGTTTTATTTTCCAATTAATAATAAGCTTGTGCATTATAAACAGAGCTGCCTAGCAAGCAGGATTGTCACCTTACACCCACATATGACCTTAAGACAACACACACACACAAAACCACCTTTGAAAGCCATGTCCCAACTCAACACCCACAGAATTCTAACAAATATCAACTTTGAACAACACAATGAAACTCTGAGAATCCAATACAAACAGTTTGCCCAATCAACACTGAACTATGCATCCTCAACCTGGGCACCAACCATCGATAATAGACACATACTCAAGATATCACCCGATTTGTTTTCCTGGTTACTGTACTGATAGGACTCAGCACCCTGGCCAGCCCCAGCTTAGCTTCTTCTCCTTTTAGACACCCTATCTTCTTACCCTGCTTCCTAACTTTCCATACATCCTCTCCCACAACTTTCTCTGGTCAGCACCTAATTTCAAAGGGTAGATGCAGAACAGCACCTGTTACCCAACTATACCAGATCGGGGCTGAGAGGAAAGGGGACAATGCCCCTTCTTCTTTCACTGTCTATTAATTTTATTCCCAGCTTAAGGTACAGACTGCATACCGAAGGGCTACCTGGTGACTGGGCGTAAGATGTGGTCTTAAATGGCAGCAGTTGGCTCTGCCAGCCCCATGTTCACCCCTCGCAGAGTGGGCTACTGCATGGGGTGATAGCGTTTGTCAAATATTAGGGGCGCCATGCCCATTGATGAGAATCTTAAAAATACCCTTTTCACTTAACCTTTAACATTATCGGAGCTGCCCTTGGACAGCTCCATGGTAGACAAAGAGGTCCCCACACTGCTTTCTCAGGGGACCTTCCAAACCTCTCTCACTGTAGGGGAGGCTTACTCCTCTCCTAAGCTTACAGGTGCAGGGCACCCGTTCACCCGCTTCTCAGGAGGCTCCCTTGGGCATCTCCCTCTTATCAGTGGCAGTCCCCACTTTACTTTCCCAGGGGACTGCCAAGAAAGCATGCAGTCGACACATAATTAAACGAGTGGCTTGACAGGGCCAACCCCCTTAGGGGAGTAAGATATGGCAGGACCCATCAGCCCATGCCCCCTAATGTCCTGCTTGCATGTGTGACTAGTTTTCATGGGGTCAGTGTATCTGCCTCCTATCTTTTCCATGGATGCCGGTTCGCTAGCCCAAGGCGACAACCGCATTCTCTAGCCGTGATGCTGCTCCGCCAGCATTCAATGCACTTCGTCATGTCGAGGAAGGCCGCCGGCTGGACTTTACCTCCAGAGGCGGAGAACCCTTCAACGACAAGTTTACTGTGAGTGAGTTGCGTTCCGCTCTCGCTTCGTGCGCGGACACCGCCCATGGTCCGGACGATGTCCCGTACGCCATGCTTCGACACCTGAGTGAGCGAGGCATGGCCTTTCTGTTAGATTTGTTCAACAGGATCTGGGTGGAAGGTCTTCTCCCAGACTCCTGGCGAATCGCTACTGTGTTCGCCTTTCGCAAGCCGGGGAGAGATGACTCTACTACGACCGGTTTCCGCCCAATCTCTCTAACCTCTTGCGTGTGCAAGTTGATGGAGAAATTGGTAAATGTTAGATTAGCTTATTTCCTGGACAGCGGAGGCCATCTGTCTTCTGCGCAGTGCGGCTTCCGTAAGTTCCACTCCACGTCGGATGCTCTGCTCCGACTGGGAAATGCCATCTGCGAGGCTTTCCTTCGTAGACAGCACTATGCCACGGTGTTTTAAGATCTGGAGAAGGCCTATGATACCGCATGGCGATACGGTATCATGGAGACTTTCCACACGATGGGGGCGAGGGGACGCCTCCCAATGTTTATATCTGAATTTTTGCGAGATCGTCGATTCCGCGTACGGGTGGGGGGAGCCCTCTCCGGCCCAAAGGAGCAGGAAGAGGGTGTCCCGCAGGGAAGTGTCCTCAGTGTCACACTCTTTGCCCTGAGCATCAACGGCATCACCTCGGTGCTGCCGGAAGATGTTCTCGCTACGCTCTACGTAGATGACCTTTCGATCTCTTTTGGCGCGGCCCAGATGCCAACTCTGGAGTGTGGACTCCAACAGGCATTGAACCGCGTCTCTCGCTATGCCGAAGCGCACAGGTTTCGGTTTTCTTTGGCCAAGACTAAGGTGGTGCACTTCTGCCGCCATCCACGGCTTCACCCCGACCCTGATTTGTTTCTTAATGGGGTGCGGCTGGATGTGGTTGAGTCGCACCGTTTCCTTGGTCTTGTATTCGACCGACGCCTCACCTGGGAGGCCCATATTCGCAGCCTTAGGGTCTTTTGTACCCGCGCCATGGACATTCTCCGTTCCGTGACTATCAGCGCTTAGGGCGCTGATAGGGCTACTGCCTTACTTTTTTATCGATCCTTTGTTCGCTCGAAACTCGACTACGGATGCGAGTTTTATGCATCCGCAGCCGAGCGTTTATTGCGGAAGGTGGATTCGATCCACCACACCGGCCTTCGCCTTGCGACCGGTGACTTCCGCACTTTCCCCATTGAGAGCCTGTTGGTCGATGTTTGGAAGATGCCACTCCCTCTGCGCCGCGTGCAGTGCATCACTCACCTGTACGCGCGAGCCCGGCGCCTCCTTCAGTCGCCAACAGCTCTCACTGCATCCGCAGCTGATCTCGATGGTGCCTATGCCGCCGAGAGACGCCAGTCATACCCTAAGCCCTTTGGGTTTAGGGCCAGGAAACTCCTTCGAGAGGTAGATATAGCTCTCGGGCCGGTAGTGCCCCTGGTTCTGCCCAGGACGCCACCCTGGAGGGTACCACATTTGGCTATTTGTCGCCACGCCTCTTCTCCCAAAGCTTGTACTGCGCCGGGAGTATTGCGTTCGACCTTTTTGGAGCTCACATCATGTCACGCTGGTACCGTGCCAGTGTATACGGATGGCTCCAAGTCCCAAGAGGGGGTCGGCTTCCACGCCGTATCCCCTCTGTTTGAAGTCAGCGGGGCTCTACCAGGCGCTGCGTCTGTCTTCACGGCCGAGCTGGTGGCAATACACCACTCGGTACGGGAGATTACGCGACGTGCCCGGTTCGGAGACCGGATTGTGATCTATAGCGACTCACAAAGCGCCCTGAGTGCTCTCGGGGCATTGGAATCTCCGCATCCCCTGGTTCGCGAAATCCGTGATGCCACGGTTTTGGCGAGCCGGGCAGATGTCAAGATTATCTTCTGCTGGGTTCCTGGACATGTAGGAATTGCGGGGAATGAGGGCGCCAAAGAGTCCGCGAGGTCTCTGCGACCGGGCCAGCGTTTCGCTCTTCCTCACACTGACTACATGGCAGGAATACGGGCAGCTCTTCAGACTGCTTGGCAAAGAAGATGTGAGACGGTCGAGGGGAACTTAAAGTTGCGTGCCATTGCGCCGCGACTGTTCCCATGGACCTATCCCCCAATGCCGCGACGGCTTCAGGTCGCTTTCTGTCGTCTCCGAATCGGGCACACTCGTGTGACGCATCGCTATTTGATGGAGCGCTCGCCTGCGCCCTATTGTAACGACTGCTTCGTCCCCCAGACTGTTCGGCACATTCTTGTCGAATGTCCCAGTCTGGGTGATCTTCGCGCACGACACCTGTCCTGGTACCGGGATGGGCAGGGTCGCTACCGCCTGTCCCTTGTACTCAGGACGAGTGCGTGCACTTTGACTGGTGGACTTATTGACTTTTTGGGGAAGGCCGGCCTTCTCCCTTTCATTTAACCTGGTTTAATTGTTGTTGTTTTTGTATTGCTTTGTTATTGTTATTTCTTTTTATTGTGATGGGGGGATGGGATGACCATATGGAGGCCCCCATAAGATGGCCATGGTTTCTGAGGTTCCCGAGCCCTAGACGGTGAATCTTCCATGTGGTCAATCCAGGTCTCGATGCTACTCACAGATTTTGAGTCCGCCCCTGTGCAAGCTTCTCCTCAGATGGCTCATGCCCCCATGGATCAACAAGGAGAGGAGGGACCTCCTCCCTCTGCTGGTGCCTCTTCGTCACAAAGACCTTTTCCATCTCAGAAGGATAAAAGTGAGTTGTATGCTATATACCTCACACCCACTCCACTCCTGCACCTACCCTTAAAACCACTCATATTACCCTCCAACCTATCTAGTACATAACCTACTCCCAACCTCACTGAAACAGAACACTATAAAACACTTAAACACCCATTCCACCCTCATATAGTTGGTTAGTGTTATGGGTATATATTTTACCAATTGCTTTGGTTATGTCTCTCTATCAGTATCAGATGTTGTTTGAATAAAGAATGGTTTATGTCTGGTAGAATAAAGAAAGTTATGTGTCTGGGAGAATAAAGGAAGGTATGTGTCTAGGAGAATAAAGGGAGGTATGTGTCTAGGAGAATACAGGAAGATATGTGTCTAGGAAAATAAAGGAAGGTATATGTCTATGAGAATAAGGGAAGGTATGTGTCTAGGAGAATAAAGGAAGGTATGTGTTTAGGGTAAAAAGGAAGGAATGTGTCTAGGAGAATAAAGGAAGGTGTTTGAAAGAATAAAGGAAGGTATATGTCTGGTAGAATAAAGAAAGGTGTGTCTAGGGGAATAAAGGAAGGTATGTGTCTAGGATAATAAAGGAAGGTATGTGTCTAGGAGAATAAAGGAATGTATGTATCTGGGAGAATAAAGGAAGGTATATGTCTGGGAGAATAAAGAAAAGTATGTGTCTAGGAGAATAAAGGAAGTTATGTGTCTGTAAGAACAAACCTTACTTCTACCCCAGCTGCAACCAAGTCCAAGACAGCACACACTTATTCATAGACTGCCCAAACCTCTCCGAAGTTTGCACTACACACAACTACTCTTCTCATAGGCACTTAGGGATCCAACAAGGGAGTGGGGTCGCCTTCCTAGTGGCCACCACACAGAAGAGTTATACCAGCAAATAAGTTTCTTTCATTTGGAGTTTATGGAAAAGTTTTGAAAGTAAGAGTTAAAATAATTGCAGTAAAATAATGAAAATTTAAATGAAAAATGGGTATATGATGCATTCAAAACTCAACCCAGTACAGATTCATTTTAACACAAATGTGTACAGTAATTTAAAAATTTTTTCCTATACAGTTTTATATGTACTTTTCAGATCTCACACTCGTTTTTCCCTTGAAATGCATACTTTAACCATAAGTGACTGAATTTCCATAATAGGAAAAGTATGTGTTTCCAGCAAAAATCAGTTTTAGTTCTAAAAACTACATAGAAAACTGCATAAGAAAAACACATTATCAAAATCATTTAAAAGAACCAGACCAGACCTAATGTGTTAATTTAAGGCAACGATAGCGCCGCCTACTTTAGGCTATTTCTGCCAAAAATTTAAAAGTTCTAAGGTACTTGTGTAATGGGGACTTTGCCCCCATACCCCCCTACCCCACCCCGCACCCTATAAAACTCCCTTGTAATATTTCTAATTTGGATGCAAAAGTTGATTGCTAAATATCATTAGGCCTCTAGTCTGAATCAAAGCTTTGCACAGAAAAGTTTATAAATAAAAGGCTAGCACTTGTTCAAATGCGGGCATTAGAAAGCAGCATGGCCTTAAGTGCACAAAGAGAATATTTCACCTTTTTTTTTACCCTCTAGATTCCTAACACAGCCACCACACGCCATTATACCATATAAATTAAAAAAAAAGGATAGCCACAAGTCATTCAAAATCTACAGGAATCTAAAGTGAAGACCCATCTGCAGATCACCTGTGTTTCTAAAAAAAACTGCTATTTGTTGAATACTGCCGGAAGATACATGTTCAGATCGCCTGCACATCTAATAAAGCCTGCTATTTGTATAATATCACCAAAAGACGCATGTGCAGATTGCTCCAGATCTAAAATAGTCAGGCCAAAGGTTGAAGGAATGAGGACAAAAATGACGCAGAATGATTCAAATTTATCAAAGTAACAATATTTTTTGAAAAGTAGATAAATCAGTTTGGCGGCTGTAATGAAGGGATTCGTCAATAATTCCCTCTGTATCAGTGTTCCTGGAAGTCTTCTCTTGTCCCCCAGTCTCAAGTTTACGCTTGGGAAAAATGTTGGGTGGTAAACCATGAGCTGCAGCAGCCACCCTGATATCTTTTGTAGACAACTTATCCTCCCTCAAATCGAGTATCCGTTCCTTCTCTGCTTCAGAGAGGTGGTTAGTCATCTCTAAAATCACACATAAAAAATAATAGTCATAAACAAAATGAAAATAGCCCAACCAAGCAGAAAACTTGCAGCAAAGCAACACATGCTATGTAACAGCTGAGAGGCAACTGAGAGCTGGTATCATTTTGTTTCAAACCATGTGGCAGTACAGACCTGTCAAATGCATGATGTTTGTTATCAAACCGTTTGTATGCTCTGAAATGCAACCAAATTTGATAGCGCTTTTTTCTGTATTTCTAGGTGAACCCGATGAATTTCCATTCCAGTGACTGTACACCATCCTTATTCCTACATTATATATAAAGAAAATGGTAGCCATCAAATATTCTTCATTTTTTACATTCATATATATTTTCTTTAGCGACAGTTTGGAGAGGTTATAATGAAAGAAGATATTAAGGAAGAAGTTCTTGAAGATCAAACTCTTCCCCTTGATGGAAATGAAGAGGGATTCAATTTTCAAGATGAAAAGTCAGTAGCAAAGGCCAATACTCAAACAGTGGTACAAAACAGCCATCAAGAAAAGGTAATTTCGCCATTTTAATTGCCAGGTTTAATTATAAATTTTTATGCAGTGAAAATACACCCAAATGTGGGTTACATTAAATGTGACCTGTCAACAGCAATGAGGAAAATATAACAACAAATGTTAAAAGGTGAAGTATTTTCAATTTTGAGAATAATAATTGAAGTAACTTTGAATTTTATCCTCTTCCCTGTCACTGTCGAAAGCACTTTCAAGAGTATGAAGTAATTATCAATTCTGGGCTTTGATGACTTGCGTAATTTTGTAGACATTTATTCTAAATTTAGGAAATGACGATGAAGGTATAAAGGTACCCATTGTTCCACCCCTTCAAGGAGCGGTTGTCTC
The DNA here is from genome assembly GCA_963969495.1 of Ceratothoa steindachneri. Taxonomy (NCBI): domain Eukaryota; kingdom Metazoa; phylum Arthropoda; class Malacostraca; order Isopoda; family Cymothoidae; genus Ceratothoa; species Ceratothoa steindachneri. The sequence goes on along the minus strand of OZ018333.1, from coordinate 5,306,897 downwards.
CTCTCCTGACTTCTCTCTCATCGCTTCTATTCAAGGCATTTTACTCCTCACTTACTCTTAAAGATGAAGTGAAACTCATGCTTCAGGGAGTCTGTGCACCTAGTACATCCTTTGATTTGGAACTATTACTACAACTTCATTCCTTTCTTCTTTAGGCTGTCCTCCCCTCCATTAACCGAGTAGTTTTCTCCATTTAAGGTGGTAGACTTCTGCCATAGCTGCACCACAACACAGACTTGTTCTTATATGGGTTTTGGCTGTATTTGGCAGAGTTGCGGCATTTTCCTGGTTTTCTTTTTGACAGATCCGTCACATGGCCAGCATATTCACTGCCTTAGGGTCTCTTGTACCTGAGCCTTGGAGATTCTTTGTTTTGTGACATTCACCAATTGGGATACTTGGGGATAATTGACCGCTCTGATTTAGAGTGTCCTTATATGGCCAGCCCCCTTAGAGGGGCCATGTCCCTTGGTGTCCTGCAGGTATGGATATATTAAGCTTGCAGGTGTGTCTGCCCCTATCTCTTCCCTAATGGAGATGGGTTTGCTGAAACAAATACATGACCACAGGACTAATGAATCCTCGATTGTAATCTATGATACCTTGGGGGTAGGGGTAGGGGCATATGGAGGCTCTCTTGAGCTGGACATGGTCCTAGAGGTGACTCCCGTGCCAGATTGCAGGAGATTGCATGGGGCAAACCTGGCCTCCATGACAAGCCCCAAATCTGATTTAATCCCAGTTCATGCTTCTTAGGCTGCTGAGGAGAGGAAGGATCTCCTCCCCCAATTGGTTCCCCCTTCAATAGCCCAGCCCATTTACATTTTGGAAAAGGATCTTACTCAGGCAGTCCTTCTGCCCTTAGGGTCAGAGGACTAAGGCTTCCTCTTCATGCGTGTTCCTTGGACAAACGGGTCTGCTGCCGTTTTTGTAGGCAAACAACCTGCCCCTCTGTCCCTTGGGTGGAGGGGCCCAGATAAAGACCAAAGTCTCAAGTACACTGAGTGGAGCCTCGATTACCTCTGGGCCCTTCATTCAGAGACTACCTGGCATTTTTGAGCTTGCTGACCTGAAACACTTTCTAGTTATTTGTTCCACTGATGGCAGCATTTAGGCCACAGGAAATATAATCCATCAGAGGAGACCATTAGCTAGTTTGATTAGGAGAGAACCGAAGCTGATTCATTTCTTGGATGGAAGCCTTCTGACAAATGTGTCTGACCCTTCCAACACGGCAGTTTAGTGTGATGCTGGACTCTACCATGAGCTTCGTGTAAGGGGTGGTTTATGTGATGGAACTTTGAGACCCTACCAACGGCGGGGCAGTCGATGTTGGACGTGTGATGAGAATACAGGGAAGGGCTTCGAGACCTACCCCTACGCTCTTTGTGATGTTCAACTGTGTCAAGCTCCCTGATTCGGTGCGTGCTGGTTGGAATCACTACCGCATCAAAGCATTCATGCCACCTCTGCGTATGTACTACTACTAGCACTGCTTTGGCCATACAAATCGCTCCTATAGATGTGCAAAGTCAAGTTTACCTGAAGTCTGTGTAAGTTGCTCCAAAGTTGTACACGATAAGGCCCTATTGTATATGGCCAAGTATGTCAATACGGGATAGGTTCACCCTTTGATCCTTGAATTAATGTGGGGCATATCTCCTGAAGTAGGAAATCCGGACCGTTCAGTCCATACATTATCTCTCATTTAGGGAGGCCTAAGACAATTTTTATACACTTTGTTTTAATACAAATATTCCCAAGATAGTTAATCATACCTTTCAATTTAGTCCTAACTTTAATCTTTCCGTGATCACTTGAAATATATTAATTGAGATGAGATCTTACAAAATGTTCAGAAAAGGGATGTTTTATTTTCCAATTAATAATAAGCTTGTGCATTATAAACAGAGCTGCCTAGCAAGCAGGATTGTCACCTTACACCCATATATGACCTTAAGACAACACACACGCACAAAACATCACCTTTGAAAGCCATGTCCCAACTCAACACCCACAGAATACTAACAAATATCAACTTTGAACAACACAATGAAACTCTGAGAATCCAATACAAACAGTTTGCCCAATCAATACTGAACTATGCATCCTCAACCTGGGCACCAACCATTGATAATAGACACATACTCAAGATATCACCCGATTTGTTTTCCTGGTTACTGTACTGATAGGACTCAGCACCCTGGCCGGCCCCAGCTTAGCTTCTTCTCCTTTTAGACACCCTATCTTCTTACCCTGCTTCCTAACTTTCCATACATCCTCTCCCACAACTTTCTCTGGTCAGCCCCTAATTTCAAAGGGTAGATGCCGAACAGCACCTGTTACCCAACTATACCAGATCGGGGCTGAGAGGAAAGGGGACAATGCCCCTTCTTCTTTCACTGACTTTCAATTTTATTCCCAGCTCAAGGTACAGACTCCATGCCGAAGGGCTACCTGGTGACTGGGCGGAAGGTGTGGTCTTAAATGGCAGCAGTTGGCTCTGCCAGCCCCATGTTCACCCCTCGCAAAGTGGGCTACTGCATGGGGTAATAGCGTTTGTGTCCCATTCAAATATTAGGGGCGCCATGCCCATTGATGAGAATCTTAAAAATACCCTTTTCACTTAACCTTTAACATTATCGGAGCTGCCCTTGGACAGCTCCATGGTAGACAAAGAGGTCCCCACACTGCTTTCTCAGGGGACCTTCCAAACCTCTCTCACCAGAGAGGAGGCTTACTCCTCTCCTAAGCTTACAGGTGCAGGGCACCCGTTTACCCCCTTCTCAGGAGGCTTCCTTGGGCATCTCCCTCTTATCAGTGGCAGTCCCCACTTTACTTTCCCAGGGGACTGCCAAGAAAGCAGGCAGTCAGCCCATAATTGACCACTCCCAGTTGACAGGCCCAACCCCCTTAGGGGGAGTAAGATATGGCAGGACCCGTCACCCCATGCCCCCTAATGTCCTGCTTGCATGTGTGACTAGTTTTCATGGGGTCAGTGTATCTGCCTCCTATCTTTTCCATGGATGCCGGTTTGCTAGCCCAAGACGACAAAAAAGAGGTTCCTTGGATGGGATCCATGATGTGATGGGGGGGGGGGGAGATGACCATATGAAGGCCCCCATGAGATGGACATGGTCCTGAGGTTCACTAGCCCCAGATGGTAGAATCTTCCATGGGGTCAATCCAGGGCTCGATGCTACTCACAGATCCTGAGTCTGCCCCTGTGCAAGCTTCTCCTCAGATTGCTCATGCCCCCATGGATCAACAAGAAGAGGAGGGACCTCCTCCTTCTGCTGGTGCCTCTTTGTCACAAAGACCTTTTCCATCTCAGAGAAGGATAAAAGTGAGTTGTATGCTATACACCTCACACCCACCCCACTCCTGCACCTACCCTTAAAACCACTCATATCACCCTCCAACCTATCTAGTACATAACCTACTCCCAACCTCACTGAAACAGAACACTATAAAACACTTAAACACCCATTCCACCCTCATATAGTTGGTTAATGTTATGGGTATATATTTTATCCAATTGCTTTGGTTATTTCTCTCTATCAGTATCTGATGTTGTTTGAATAAAGAATAAAGGAAGGTATGTGTCTGAGAGAATAAAGAAGGTATGTGTCTAGGAGAATAAAGGAAGGTATGTCTAGGAGAATAAAGAAAGGTGTGTCTAGGAGAATAAAGGAATGTATGTGTCTAGGAGAATAAAGAAAGGTGTGTGTAGGAGAATAAAGGAAGGTATATGTCTAGAAAAATAAAGGAAGGTATGTCTCTAGGAGAATAAACAAAGTTGTGTATACGAGAATAAAGGAAGTTATATGTCTAGGAGAATTAAGGAAAGTGTGTCTGTGAGAATAAAGGAAAGTATATGTCTAAGAATAAAGGAAAGTATATGTCTAAGAATAAAGGAAAGTGTGTGTCTAGGAGAATAAAGGAAGGTATGTGTATGGGAGAATAAATGATGGTATGTATCTAGGAGAATAAAGGAAGGTATGGGTCATTCCATATGAAATCAACCAATTTTGGGGGAAATTTTAAGTCACCATCACCGATTTTGATGAAAATTGGTATACAGGTTGAATTCGATGAGAGAAAAACAATGAGACACTTCCCAGCCCTCAATTTTGAATAGATCAAAAGTTATAACCTGTCAAAGTTGAGAAAAATTGTCAAATTTCTTGATACCAGCATTTGAAAAAAAATTATTTCTCCCTTATTATAGCACATAAATCAATGAATTATGTATTTTTTTAAAGCTTAAGGGTTGCTCTAAACATTTTTAACAGCAAAATTAATTTTTGATAAAAAAGTTTTTTTGCCATTAAATGTCAACTTTTGACCTTTAAAAAAATATATTGGTATCAATAAATTTTTGTGTAATTTTTTTTATAAATATATATGCCTTTAGACTACAATATAAGATAAATTTCATTCTGGGTTTTTCATTATATCAGGAGTTATGATCAATTTTGTAACCATTGGTATGCCAATTTTTACCTATTTTTATGTTATAAATTTTACCTATTAGGTGTTACTTTATAAACTATGAAAGCTAATTTAAAAATTGTTCTTTTTTTTCAGAAAGTTTAATATTTAGATAAAAAAGTAATTAATAATTTGCATTACCAATTATTTGTATTTTAACAAATTATTATGGATGAGAAGAGAAAGCATTTTTTAAATATTAAGTATTGCTGCGATCCTTACAAAGGTCACAAAAAATTAATAAAGAAAAATCTGAGACTAATTTCAGAAGACTTAATAAGAGAATATCCAAAATTAAAAAATTTTAAGGACCAAAAAATCTGTGATAACTGCAGAAAAAAAGATAGCTGATGATGATAGTTCTTCATCTCAAAATACGAATCCAAGCCTTTCAGAAGAAAGAATGGAAATTGAGCCAATTACTGAACAGGAAGAATCACAAGAAGCATTAACTGAATTAAATAAATCATTAATAGCTATTGGAGAGTCACCAGTCAAGAAATTTAAAATGGATGTAGTAAAAAAATATAGTTCAGATAAAATGAATAAAACTCAAAAATCCATTTCAAGTAAACTCAGAACTGTAGGCTCTGCAACAAAATATCCATTACCCTTGGATCAAGACCCAGAGTCTTCTAGAACAGAATCGAGTAAAGATGGTGAAGAAATGATCAATCAACTGAAGGAGAAATTTCAAACTACTAGTAAAAGGTCTGAGCAGCTGCAAATCTTAACTGTTTTGCCAAAAAGCTGGAGCTTATCCAAAATTAAATCTGAATTTAATGTTACTAATTACATGGCCAGACAAGCTAAAAAACTAGCAATGGAAGAAGGAATAATGTCATTGCCAAGCAAAAGAAAAGGTACATTTCCATCAGAAACAATTAAAGTAGTAGAAGACTTTTATAAAAATGAAGAAGTAAGCAGAATTATGCCAGGGAAAAAAGATTTCAAGTGTTAGAAAAGATGGACAGAAAACTCATGAACAAAAATACTTAATTTTGGAAAATTTAAAAGAAATTTATCATTTATTTAAAACAAAATACCCAGACACTAAGATTGGCTTTTCAAAATTTGCTGAGCTGAGACCCAACGAGTGTGTATTAGCTGGTGGTGCAGGAACTCACAGTGTGTGTGTTTGCACACATCATCAAAATGTTAAACTGATGATTATTGGTACAGGCTACCACAGTTGACAAAAGACAGTGACCTGCATTTAGATGATTACAAAACATGTCTATCATTCATTACATGTGACCCTCCAACTTATGAGTGCTATTTTGATGAATTCTCAGAATGTTTTTCTAAAATAGATGAACTAAAACTATATGTTACTAAAATTTTGGATGACAATATGATTGATGAGGTAAATTACAAGCAGTGGCTCTCAACTGATCGCTCAACTTTAGAGCTTGTTTCAAGAACAACTGAAGAATTTATAGACACTTTTACCTTAAGTCTTCTCAATTTAAAAAAAACATGATTTCATAGCAAAAAAGCAGGCACAATTTTGTTCAACTAAAAAAGAAGAACTAAAAGATGGTAAAATCTTAGTAGTATGCGATTTTGCTGAAAATTACTCATTTCTTCTTCAGGATGCAGCACAAGGGTACCACTGGAATAACTCCCAAGCTACATTACATCCCTTTCTTTCCTACTACAAAGAAACTGGGGAAACACAACACATAAGTTTTGTTGTGATTTCAAACTGCTTGAAGCATGACACTGTTGCAGTCCATTTATTTAAAAAAAAACTTATTGAATTTTTTAAAAAAGAACTCAAATTCCCAATAACAAAAATTATATATTTTTCTGATGGAGCTGCGTCACAATATAAAAATTTTTAAAACTTTATTAATTTATGTCACCATAAATCAGATTTTGGATTGGAAGCAGAATGGCATTTCTTTGCTACATCTCATGGAAAAGGACCATGCGATGGTGTAGGGGGCACAGTAAAAAGACTAGCAGCAAAAGCTAGCCTGCAAAGAGCATATAATGATCAGATAATGACTCCTCAACAGCTCTTTGATTTTGCTGAAAGACACATTAAGGGAATCAAATTTTCATATGTCCCAAATAGTGAATACATTGAAGAAAAAAATTATTTGCAAGAAAGATTTGACCAGGCCTCTGCAATAATTGGTACCCAAAAATTACACAGTTTTGAGCCAGTTAATGAAAATGAACTAAGAGTGAAAACAATATCATCTGCATCAGAATTCAAGAAAGTGAAAATATCCTATACAGAGGCAATATTATTGGAGGATGTAAAAGGATTTGTCACTGCTAAGTATGATGACAAATGGTACTTAGGGTGTGTATTGGATACCAATGTTGAGAAAATGACTGTTAAAATAACATTCCTAGAACCAGAAGGACCATCAAATTCATTTAAATATCCAAGAAAACCAGATGTATTAGTATTGCCATTAGATGACATATTGAGCATTGTTGAGCCTGTAACAGCAACAGGAAGAACTTACAAACTATCTAAAAATGAACAATTAAAATCAACAGAAATAATGCAGAAAAAAATTGATTCCTAAATTATTATAAAAAGAATAAATTAATTTTGGGAGGTTGGGTGGGACCTGTGGCTTTTTTGCTGAGTTATCAGGAGTGGCCCCTTAGGCGATGGGGATACCAGCAGTTATGCAGGTATCTTAACTGTTGGTAGTGGCTCTGCCACCATTGACCATAGCAAATATTAAATTAAATACATAGGTAGGTAGCTTTGAAAATATTTATAATTTTAAATAAAAAATTACTGAAAGTTCATTTTTTCTTGTAGGTAGGATTTAACACATATCTATAGAATTAATGATTGTAATACACGAGTATATATTAAAAGCATTCAAATATAATACTTAGGCATCTAATAATTGATAACTAACTCTGTTAATATGATGTAACTCTGTTAATATGACAAAGATGCATATAAAAAAAAATTATTTGTGAAGATAGCAAAAAATGGCCATACCAGTGGTTACAAAATTGATCATAACTCCTGATATAATGAAAAACCCAGAATGAAATTTATCTTATATTGTAGTCTAAAGGCATATATATTTAAAAAAAAAATTACCCAAAAATTTATTGATACCAATATATTTTTTTTAAAGGTCAAAAAGTGACCTTTTACGGGCAAAAATTTTTTTTCCTAAAAATGAATTTTGTTGTTAAAAATATTTAGAGCAACCCTTAAGCTTAAAAAAAAATACATAATTCATTGTTTTATGTGCTATAATAAGGAAGAAATATTTTTTTTATCAATGCTGGTATCAAGAAATTTGACAATTTTTCTCAACTTTGACAGGTTATAACTTTTGATCTATTCAAAATTGAGGGCTGGGAAGTGTCTCATTGTTTTTCTCTCATCAAAATCAACCTGTATACCAATTTTCATCAAAATCGGTGATGGTGACTAAATGTCCCTTGTTGAATTCGGATGGAATGACCCGTATGTGTCTAGGAGAATAAAGGAAGGTATGTGTCTAGGAGAATAAAGGAAGGTATGTGTCTGGGAGAAAAAGAAGGTATGTGTCTGGGAGAATTTAGCAAGGTATGTGTCTGGGAAAATAAAGGAATGTATATGTCTAGGAGAATAAAGGAAGGTATGTATCTAGGAGAATAAAGGAAGGTATGTCTCTAGGAGAATCAAGGAAAGTATGTCTCTAGGAGAATAAAGGAAGGTATGTGTCTATGAGAATAATGGATTGTATGTCTCTAGGAGAATAAAGGAAGGTATATATCTAGGAGAATAAACAAACGAATGTGTCTAGTAGAATAAAGGAAGGTATGTATCTAGGAGAATAAACAAACGAATGTGTCTAGTTGAATAAAGGAAGGTGTCTGAAAGAATAAAGGAAGGTATGTGTCTAGGAGAATAAAGGAAGGTATGTGTCTAGGAGAATAAAGGAAGGTATCTGTCTAGTAGAATAAAGGAAGGTATGTGTCTAGGAGAATAAAGGAAGGTATGTGTCTGTAAGAACAAACATTACTTCTACCCCATCATGCCCCAGATGTAACTAAGTCCCAGACAGCACACACTTATTCATAGACTGCCCAAACCTCACACAAGCTTGCACTACACACAACATCTCTTCCCTTAAGGAATTAGGGATCTACCAAGGGAGTGGAGTTGACTTCTTAAAGGCCACCAATAGGCAGAGTTAGGCCAGCAAAAAAGTTTCTTTCGTTGGAAGTTTATGGAAATGTTTTGAAAGCAAGAATTAAAATAATGAAAATTTAAATAAAAAATAGGTATATGATGCATTCAAAACTCAACCCAGTACAGTTTCTGAGAAAAAAAGGGCATTCCAGAGATTACAAAGTGAGAGTAGTTTAGATAATTTAAACCATTATAGGTCAACCAGAAATGAACTAAATAAGATTATTAAGAAGACCAAAAGGACAGCAGAAATTAATTTAGCTAAAAATAATAATAAAGATCCTAAAAAATTCTTTAGCTATTATAAAATCAATAATAAATCTAACAGTGATAAAATAGGGCCTATTTAATATGAAGGGGTTTTGAAAGACTCTGATGAGGAAATAGTAGAGGTCTTTAATGATCATTTTGCTTCAGTATTCACAGAAGAGAAACCAGTTAGATTAATTGCTGATAATTCTAGGTCAAGGGAAGTAGTGATAAATTCTATTAATATAGACAGAGAAGAAATTAAAGGGCTTATAATGCAGTTAAATACTAGTAAGGCATCTGGCCCTGACAACATTCATTCTAGGATACTCAATGAAGGTGTAGAAAGTATTGCAGTAGCTCTTGAGAAGATATTTATTAGATCACTAGAGTCTGGAGAAATACCAAATGATTGGAAATTGGCAAATGTAGTGCCAATTTTTAAAAAGGGAAGCAAAGAGGACCCAAATAACTTTAGACCGGTAAGCTTAACTTTTATAGTCTGTAAAATTATTAAGAAGATGGTTAAGAAGGGAATTTCTAATCATCTAGAGAGTAGCAGGTTAATTAATGATGCTCAGCATGGTTTTAGAAAAGGTAGATCGTGTTTAACTAATTTACTGGATTTTATGAATTATGTAACTAAAGAATTAGATTGGGGTGAGAAAGTTGATGTGATCTACTTAGATTTCAGCAAAGCTTTTGATAAGGTTCCACATAGAAGACTAGTTCATAAATTAAAGCTGCATGGGATATGTGGGAAGGTTTTAAATTGGATAACTGAATGGCTGAAAAATAGGAAACAGAGAGTTGTACTGAATGGAGTGAGGTTGTAGCGGCGGGATCGCGAGTCCCCAGCCAAAAGTTCCCGCCGCCCTGACAAGGTCCGCTCGGTGGTTCAAGAAGAGGGTATTGAGAAGAGAGAGTATTTTCTAAATTTAATTTAGAAACCGTAATTCTAGCAAAATAATCAACCCCAAATATTATATAACCCTCAACCTAAACCAAAATACATTACACATATATATATATATATATATACAGTTGGCCTTACAATACTCTGGCCACACACATGCAAATATTTACAAAAGGCCTTACATAAGATCTTGGCCACGCAAACGAATAAATAAACCAAGATATCGCGAAAGATGGGTGCACCCTTAACTATCTAATCGAGTGAGACGTATTGGAGAAAGTGGGAGGTGGATCACTTTCTGCGGGATTCTGAGGGGTCCAGGACTCGGCAAAGCCGAGGATTTTGGGTTGCTGGGACGCTTGTTGGTACCAACTGCTGGGTCACAGTCGGTTGGATGCTGCTTCAACCACTCCCTGGAGACTGGAAGGTGCTGGCCAAGGTCCACACGTTAGAAAATTGCCCCAAAAGGTAGGCACACTTGCGAGGGTCAGGATTGGCTTCAGCCGTCTCTGAAAGCCAGATGTCGGCGACAATCGGTACCACGGAACTGGAAAAGAGAAGGCACATTCAGTCACCTATTCACTGCCACACTCAAACATCTTTACTCCTAACTCATTCAACCATATCCACTCTCACACAATCTTCACTCACCTATCCTCCGTCCAGGCGGTTCTTCCTTCTTCAGTCACAACTAATGACTTCCAAACTATTAAACTAACAATATTTGCTGAAAGAATCCGCCTAAAAAGAAAACAGGAGATGAATGGGGGAGCACGATAGAGATCCATCGAGTCCCCCCACACAAAGCAAAGACGGTGATCACACGATCCACACACACACACATTCTGCAAAAGAAGAGAAAGATTAGACATAGGGGAGGGGAGGCGGACAACCAAACTACTACATCCCTCCCAGCTAAATTCGCCTCACCTCACCATGTCTCAATCCCCATCTTCATTCATTCACAATGCTTTCGACATCACCCAGTCATACTCTTTCACTCTGCCTCTCCTCCTAGTCACAGGTCCATCAACTGTCTCTGTCATCTGTCGTAATGTCTCCTCATGTCTGTCCATGGCCCCTTCTCTATGTACTTCATCCACACACACATCCGACATTCCCTGACCAATCCCACTCAAATCCTAAACTAACCTCTCTACTACATCCATCAAACCTTCCCATTCTTTCATAGCATTTATCGACTCTTGTTCCAATTTCGCACTTATCCCATTTATACTCTCTAGCATAGACTCAGACTCATTCAACGGAAACTTACAAATACTGTACGTTCTATCATATACTCCATCTCGATCTTGCACAAACCCAGAAAACTCTCTCACATCACTCTCACCAAACTGTTCCATCCATTCATCCTTTCTCAACCGTTTACTCTTACGCTTCCCCCTTCGATGTTCAACTAACACTAACTGCTTCCCCTCTAAAGCACTAGCTATATCATCCACCATTTCACAGTCTTCCATTCTTTCAGACAGATATTCATTCACCGGATGTTGCACCAAATACTCAGGAGGTTCACGCCACTTTCGCAACTGACCTTGATGCGCTCTACATTATCCAAACTTCCATCCTCTCTTTCATGAACTATCACATAACTTACCCCATTTGACCAAACCTTTCTTACTACAAACGGACCTTCGAATTTCTCTTTTAACTTATCCACATTCAGTCTACCTTTTGTCTCAATCTCCTTTAGTACTTTATCACCCACAGAAAAACTTTCAAACCTTTCATTCCCTTTTCTCCACAACTCACGACCCTTCTCACTAAGTCCCATATGTGGCCTAATCATTCGTTCAAAGTTCATCAAATACTTACATGGTGACATTCCAATCGCCTTATGCACTGTCATGTTATACGCCCAAAGCACTCTTCCCAAAGATTCATCCCATTCTTTCCCATCTTTCACCATCAATCGTAACATCTCACTCAAAGTTCTTATCGTTCTTTCAGCCAAACCATTCGCACTAGGCATATACGGCGTCGTTCGCACATGATCTATTCCCCATTCACTCAACATCTCCTCAAAAGCACGTCCTACAAACTCAGGTCCATTGTCACTCAACATTCGCACAGGTTTACACATGCACATGGGCAACATTCTCTCACTCACTTCTCTAGCAACAGTCAATGAAGATTTATTTGTCACAGGTGCAGCATACGCAAATTTGCTCTTATGATCCACCATCACAATCATCCCTACATACCCTCTTGCAGTCCTCGGAAAAGACACGCAATCGATCACTACCATTTCAAAGGGTTCATTCACACTCAACTTTAATACAGGTGGAGCGGCATACACTCTCTGATACTTTCTCTTCTGGCACACTTCACACGTAGTCGCTACATCCACGCAAATCTTTCTCAAAAAGGGACTAAATATACATCCTTCCATACATTCCCACAATTTATTCTTACCCATATGTCCAAACCTATCATGCACAATCTTCACCATTCCAATCGTGCCACACACGGAAAACACCGGAATATATACATCCTCATCATCTATACATTGCACAAAATACACTAAACCCTTGCACACTACAAACTTTCCAGAAAACCTTCTAAATTCTCTTAATATGCAACTCCATTCATTCACAGAAACACTGGTCATCACACTATCTTTCAATTCATGCACCATCGGACATGACTCTTGCATGCTCTCTATATCTTCATCAGTCAACAGCTCTTCACTCAAATCGACACCTGCCACTCCTACAAATCCAGTTGAGCCTACAAGCTCACTCTGCAACTTCCCAACTGTTACACCATCTTTCACTAAACATTCATTACATACATCCACTGAAATCCTATTCTTACGCAGAAAATCAATCCCAAACAGAAAACAATAAGGTAATTCATTCTCACTTAGCACAACAAATTCATGCAATATATCATTCAACTTCCCCATGCTTACAGACAAACTCACTTCCTCCCATGCCATAATACGTCCACTTCCGAGTCCACTTATCGAAACTGTCACACCTTTTCTAGAAACATTCCAACTCATATTGTCAGCATCATGCACAACCTTTGCATTCACCAAGGAAATTTGCGCACCTGTGTCAATCATTCCACAATAGCTCTTCCCATTCATAGTCAAGGTAACTTGCACTCTCTCTTCAAGTCCATGTTCACACATTATATTCAACACTTCGGTCTGTTCCACAAACACTTCTGCAGCATCCAAACCTTCATCTTCACTAACAGGAACAGTTCCTTCGCAAACGTAGTCAATCTCTCTTCTTACATAATTCTTCTCAATCAGCCAATTATAATGCACACCACTCAAACATTGCAGATGCAACTCACACCCATTCACTCGATCTACACCTTTACCACGATACATCACTGGCTTCTCCACACCATAATGCACATATACTCTCACACCAAACAGCTTACTCACTATCGCTAACACTTCCTGAAACATCATCACTCCTGGCATACACATACTTCTCAACTCTTTTCTTAACCTACTTGAATTTTCCATTCCCAATTGCTCTAGTCTCTTACACGCTTCTTCCATAACCACCTTTCGTAATGCATTCACACTTTCTGGCACCTTTTCAAGCAATCCATCTTTCACCAAGTCTCGTAAACCATACAACACACTTTCGAAAATAGAATCACCTCCACCCTTACATTTTCTTCCAACAACTACACCTGCTGGCAAATACTCAGGATTTATGCTTACAGTCTCGCTCTCATTCAAACTACAAGGCAAACGTGACATCAAATCAGCAATCACATTCCTTTCACCTGGCAAGTACTCAACCACAAAATCAAAATCACTCAAATCCTCTATCGTCCTTGCAAGCCTACTATCAACTAACCTCATACGCTGCAAATACACTAGTGGCTGGTGATCTGTTCTCACTACAAACCGTACTCCATACAGAAATGGTCGTAATGACTTGAGACAGAATCTTAACGCAGCCAGCTCTCTTTCAATCGTTGAATATGCACGCTCTGCCACACTAAACGCCTTGGAAACATACGCAATTACTCGCTTTCTTTCAACCCCATTCACAACTTGATCTTGCATCAAACATCCACCCATCGAATGACCACTTGCATCCGTATACACTTCAAGCATTCCTGCATTTGTTCCATATGCTGGATACGCAAGTTCCACATCTTTTGCAACTTCCGCTTTTAACTTTTCAAACGCTGCATTCATAGAGTCATTCCACTTAATCACAGTACTCTTCTTTTTCCCAGTCCATACACTCAACGGTTTCATTACACCTGAACAATCTTTCATAAACTTTCTTCCAAACTCAACTAAACCAAGAAATCCACGCAGCTCTCTCACTGTGGTAGGCTTAGGAAAATTCCTAACCTTTCCCACGAACTTCTCCGATTTACGCAATCCAACCGCACTCACTTTATGTCCTAAAAACTCAACTTCACTAGCAAACCATACACATTTAGACAACTTCACTTTGACACCAACCTCTTCCAACTTTCTTAAAACATCATTCACCAAGGTCATATATTCTTCCATGTTCTCACTCATCACCAAAATATCATCCAAAAACACTCGTACATTCTTACACGGAAAACCACTCAACTCTACATTCATAGCACGCTGAAAAGCAGCTGGGGCGTTTGCCAACCCAAAGCTCAGGTTTCTAAACTGATAATGGCGCTTTGAGGTAGAGAACGCCGTAATAGGCTTACTCTCTTCAGCCACAGGCATCTGGTAGTATCCACGTACCAGATCCATCTTAGAAAACACTTTCATTCCATACATACTGTACACACATTCAGACACAACACTCATAGGAAACTTGTCTTTCAACGTTCGTTCATTCACTCTTCTATAGTCAATACACAGTCGCAAACGTCCATCTAGCTTTCGTACAGGTACAATCGGACTATTCCAGGCACTCACACTCGGCTCAATCACGCCAATTCTCTCTAATTCCCCACACTGTTCCTCAATCTCTTGAGCCACAGGGGCAGGGAAATGACGAGGCCTTTGATATATTGGCATATCGTCACTCAAAATTATTTTGAACTCAGGCAAGCGAGCGTTGCCAAAGTCCTCATCCCCTTGACTCCAAGCACCTCTCCTATTCCACAACATCCTGTAAACTTTTTGCTTCTCACATTCACTCAACTTTTCTTCCAATTTCACTTGCTCAATCAAATCTTCATACTTCCAAACATTCGACGTTACACTCACGGAAAACACATTTGCGTTCACCACATGCATATCATTCTCCATATTCACCACTGTATTTAACACACCCAATTTATCTCCCACTTGCACTCCTCTAAGACTCTTCCTTCGCAGATCAGGCCAAACTTGCATGCAGACACGCGGATCTTTCATATCAATTATACCATCAAACACATGCACCACTCGCCTTAATCGATAGTTCGCAGCACTACCATCCAAGACATAAATATTCCCATCATTCTCATTTATCTCAACATCCGAATTCCATCCAATCCTTACACTCAATGTTTCATTCTGCTTGACAGGCACACTCTCAATCGCATATACCTCCAGACCTTTCATGATGTTCACTCTCACACTTCCATCTGGATTCACATACCATTGAAACTTCATACTTCCATTCTTCTTACATTCAATCATCTCTAAATCCGGGTGAATCACAATACCATTCGCTTTCAAAAACTTATAACCTAATAGCATGTCATACTTCTTGTTTGCACCTTCTACAACACAAAATTCATCTTCATTCATCCGGACACCGGCAATCAAAACACTCTCTCTAAACCTTGCAACAATCGGCACATCCTGTTCACCTAATCCAGTCAAATGATATCCACGATCCTTAACTTCACTTACTTTCATTCCTACAAATGCTTCATAGTACACCACATTCACCTTACATCCTGTATCAATCAATGCACTAACTTCTCGTTCTCCACACTTAATTTTAACACACATACACCTATTCACTCTCTGACCCCAATTAACTCCACGATTTGACAATCCTTCTCTAACATTCATCACTTGCACTCTAGAGAATTCCCCAGAAGGAACCCTCTCATTCCTTAGTTTCCCTGAGTCGTATCCTCTCGATTACTTGCATCATTCCAATCCATTCTTTCATTCATGCATCTTTCACCAGTCCTACACAACCTTGTTGCATGACCTACCATTCCACATTTACCACAGGTAGCTCTTGGACTGGCACACATCCTGGCATAATGCCCTATCTGCCCACAATTACCACACACTCCAGGTCCACTCATATTTACTCGACCACCTTCCCTGCAATCTCGTACCAAGTGGCCCATTCTTCCACATCCATAACACGCTCTTTCCCTCGCACGACTACAATCTTTTATCATGTGCCCCATTTGTCCACAGCCAAAGCAACTTCCTTGTGACCAGCGACAGTCAACCCTCATATGCCCAACTTTCTTGCACCTCAGACACCTAGGCTCATTTACTCTAGATCTACTGTCATTCCTACCATTTGTGCGACCAATATTCCGACCATTCTGAACCCTACTCCACCCATTCCGACTCTCACTCCTACTTTTACTCCCTCTCGGTTGGCGACCATCATACACACACTGTTGTTCATTCTGCCCGTAATAATTTTCTAAAAATCTTGTCATCACATCGATCGGGTTCTC
Organism: Ceratothoa steindachneri; assembly: GCA_963969495.1. NCBI lineage: Eukaryota > Metazoa > Arthropoda > Malacostraca > Isopoda > Cymothoidae > Ceratothoa > Ceratothoa steindachneri. The sequence continues at coordinate 5,290,422 of OZ018333.1, read as the reverse complement.
TATCAGCGCATCCCGATAGGACCGGAACTGGGGCAACTTAATGATACTTGAGTTGCGCACAGTGTGAATCGAGGCCTCCTCCCTTCCATAATCCTCAAATTCACGGTCCTCTAACATCTCCAGTACATCCTTCCATAGCAATCTTTCACCAGCCCATTTCATCTTCTCTTTCCTCTTATACGTCACATACTCACTCACTTCATTTGGAACCGTATTTAAAAACTTCTTCATCAGCTCCTTATTCCCATTTATTCCATCATCTCCAAACCTCATTCGTGCCAAGGACTCTAAGCGATGGGCATAAGAATTCACATCCTCATTCTTCCCCATTCTCGCTTCCTCAAACCCATTTGTTTTCTTATATTTCACACTTGTCTTCATCCGCTTACAGTGCTCTATTATTTTCTCTTTCATAACCTCCCACTTAGGCTCACCCACGCTCATAATCGTCCGGTAAAAATCCTTCATACGCCCATCCAGAAACTCGCACAACTCTTTCACCCAAAACCTATTATTCTCTCCAAATTTTTCCTTACAATAATTTTCATACTCTTTCAAAAACACTTTCACATCTTTTGCTCCTTCCACTCTAAACTTACTTAACTTTGGCACTTCTCTGATCAGTATACTCCGATGAACCTCAGCATCACTTTCACTATCACTCACTTCTCTCCCACTTTCACTCATGCCTTCATTCGAGCTGAAATATAAGGAGTCAATACTAGCCAGTCGGGTCCTTTCCTGTCGGTCTGGGCATCTAGTCTTTGGGGTCTTCTTTTTTCGATGCCTAGTCATTTGCAGGGGTTCCTTTATGCCTGTCAATCCCTTTTTATCAGTCATGTCAATTCCAAGTGGAGTCGAGGCCACACCCCCATCAATTGCACCTGATTCTCCCATTTTCTCATTCAGCATTCGCATCAATCTTTCCTCCATTCACACCTCACTGTCTTTAATCCTCTCTTCCATTCTCACTTCCATCTCCCTCATTTTCCTTTTCAAACTATCATTCTCTTCTCTCAAATGCGCGCATTTTGTCTGTCTTTCTGCCGCACTAACTCATTTAGTCTTCTCATCTCCAACTCCATGGTCCCAATCTGTTCCTCCTCCATTAGGGACAAAAACACAGGCTCTCACTCCTCTCCTTCCTCAAACCACCGGGCAGTCCCTATTCGGGCGCCAAAAATATGTAGCGGCGGGATCGCGATTCCCCAGCCAAAGATTCCCGCCGCCCTGACAAGGTCCGCTCGGTGGTTCAAGAAGAGGGTATTGAGAAGAGAGAGTATTTTCTAAATTTAATTTAGAAACCGTAATTCTAGCAAAATAATCAACCCCAAATATTATATAACTCTCAACCTAAACCAAAATACATTACACATATATATATATACAGTTGGCCTTACAATACTCTGGCCACACACACGCAAATATTTACAAAAGGCCTTACATAAGATCTTGGCCACGCAAACGAATAAATAAACCAAGATATCGCGAAAGATGGGTGCACCCTTAACTATCTAATCGAGTGAGATGTATTGGAGAAAGTGGGAGGTGGATCACTTTCTGCGGGATTCTGAGGGGTCCAGGACTCGGCAAAGCCGAGGATTTTGGGTTGCTGGGACGCTTGTTGGTACCAACTGCTGGGTCACAGTCGGTTGAATGCTGCTTCAACCACTCCCTGGAGACTGGAAGGTGCTGGCCAAGGTCCACACGTTAGAAAATTGCCCCAAAAGGTAGGCACACTTGCGAGGGTCAGGATTGGCTTCAGCCGTCTCTGAAAGCCAGATGTCGGCGACAATCGGTACCACGGAACTGGAAAAGAGAAGGCACATTCAGTCACCTATTCACTGCCACACTCAAACATCTTTACTCCTAACTCATTCAACCATATCCACTCTCACACAATCTTCACTCACCTATCCTCCGTCCAGGCGGTTCTTCCTTCTTCAGTCACAACTAATGACTTCCAAACTATTAAACTAACAATATTTGCTGAAAGAATCCGCCTAAAAAGAAAACAGGAGATGAATGGGGGAGCACGATAGAGATCCATCGAGTCCCCCCACACAAAGCAAAGACGGTGATCACACGATCCACACACACACACATTCTGCAAAAGAAGAAAAAGATTAGACATAGGGGAGGGGAGGCGGACAACCAAACTACTACAAGGTCAGAGTGGAGGAATGTTATTAGTGGCGTACCTCAGGGATCAGTTTTAGGCCCTTTATTATTTATAATCTATGTAAATGATCTTGGGCAAGGTGTAAATAGCAAAGTGTCAATTTTTGCTGATGACACTAAATTGGCAGCTGTAGTCAAAGAGGTTGAGGGTAGCTTTAAAGTGCAGAGTGACTTAAATAAGTTATTAGCTTGGGCTCAGAAGTGGCAGATGACTTTTAACCTTAATAAATGCAAAGTTATTAACATGGGGAGAGATAATAGGGAATTTAGCTATGAGATGGATGGGTATTGGCTTAATTCAGTTGAAGATGAGAAGGACTTAGGAGTAGTAGTAGATAGATCACTGAAATTTTCAAAGCAGTGTATTGAGGCAAAAAATAGAGCAAATAGGGTGCTAGGTTACATTAAAAGAAATGTTAGCTACAAGAGTAATGAGGTCATCCTTAAACTATACAACTCTTATGTCAGGCCACATTTAGAGTACTGTATACAGGCATGGTCACCACATTTTAGACATGATATAAACTTATTAGAGTCAGTACAAAGGAGGGCAACAAAAATAATACCATCCCTGAAGCACCTTGAATATGAAGATAGACTGAGGGTATTAAATATGTTTTCATTTGAAAGAAGGTGTGTGAGGGGAGATATGATTGAGCTTTTTAAAATCTTTTCTGGGATGGATAAATTGGATTTCAGCAAGTTATTTGAGTTAGAAGGTAGTAATAGAACTAGAGGCCACCACTTGAAAGATTAAAAAACAGAGGTGCAGACTGGATGTTAGAAAATATTTTTTCACTAACAGAGTGGTGGATTATTGGAATAGTTTGTCAGCTGAGACTGTAGACAGCCCAAACTTGAATGTTTTTAAGCGCAGATTCGATGATTATATGGGCATGGAGGGTTAATTTCTTACTTTTTGATATGTGGATATGTTTCTTGACTCATTCCTGTGGATGCAGTTTCTTTTTATTGTATATTTTGGGGGACTTTGATTTTGTTTTTGACAGACTCCTATGGAGGCTTTAAATTATATATTGTAGATGCATGGTTGGACATTCCTATGATTTTTTAAATTGTATATTGTTGATGCATGATCTGACAAAATCCTATGGATGCATTATATGGGTGGGATTTGATGGATACAGATGACCTTTGATAGGCCCTTGTGGCTTTTGTCACCCGTGAAATTATGTTATGTTATGTTATGTAAAACAAATGTTTACAGTAATTTAAAAATATTTTTCCTGTGCAGTTTTATATGTATTTTTCAGATCTGACACTAGTTTTTTCCCGAAATGCATACTTTACCAATAGGTGACTGAAGTTCCATAATAATAAAAGTATGTTTTTCCAGCAAAAATCAGTTTTAGTTTTAAAGGCTAAACAGAAAACTTCATAAGAAAAACACATTATCAAAGTCATTTAAAAGATCCAGAAGAGACCAGAGCTAACGTGTTAAGGCAATGATAGCTCTGCCTACTTTAGGCTATTTCTGCCAAAAATTTAAAAGTTTTAAGGTACTTCTGTAATGGGGGCTTTGCCCCCATAGCCCCCAGCCCACCCCACTCCGCAACCTATAAAACCCCCTTGTAATATTTCTAATTTGAATGCAAAAGTTGATTGCTAAATGTTGTTAGGCCTCTAGTCTGAATCAAAGATTTGCACAAAAAGTTTATAAATCAAAGGCTAGCACTTGTTCAAATGCGGGCATTAGAATGCAGCGTGGCCTTACTGCATAAAGAGAATATTTCTACCTTTTTTTTTACCCTCTAGATTCCTAACACAGCCACCACACTCCATTATACCATATAAATTTAAAAAATAGGATAGCCACGAGTCATTCAAAATCTACAGGAATCTAAAGTGAAATGCATTGGGTAATCGGCAAAAGCTACATGAGCAGATCACCTGTAGTTCTAAAAAAGCCTGCTATTTGTTGAATACTGCTAGAAGATGCATGTTCAGATCGCCTGCAGATCTAAAAAAGCCTGCTATTTGTTGAATATCACCAAAAGATGCATGTGCAGATTGCTCCAGATCTAAAATAGTCGGGTCAAAGGTTGAATGAATGAGGACAAAAATGACGCAGAATGATGCAAACTCATCAAAATAATAATATTTTTAAAAAGTGGATACATCAGTTTGGCGGCTGTAATGAAGGGATTCGTCAATACACCTCTGTATCAGTGTTCCTGGAAGTCTTCTCTTGTCCCCCAGTCTCAAGTTTACGCTTGAGAAAAATGTTGGGTGGTAAACCATGAGCTGCAGCAGCCACCCTGATATCTTTTGTAGACAACTTATCCTCCCTCAAATCGAGTATCCGTTCCTTCTCTGCTTCAGAGAGGTGGTTAGTCATCTCTAAAATCACACATAAAAAATAATAGTCATAAACAAAATCAAAATAGCCCAACCAAGCAGAAAACTTGCAGCAAAGCAACACATGCTATGTAACAGCTGAGAGGCAACTGAGAGCTGGTATCATTTTGTTTCAAACCATGAGGCAGTACAGACCTGTCAAATGTATGATGTTTGTTATCAAACTGTTTGTATGCTCTGAAATGCAACCAAATTTGATAGCGCTTTTTTCTGTATTTCTAGGTGAACCCGATGAATTTCCATTCCAGTGACTGTACACCATCCTTATTCCTACATTATATATAAAGAAAATGGTAGCCATCAAATATTCTTCATTTTTTACATTCATATATATTTTCTTTAGCGACAGTTTGGAGAGGTTATAATGAAAGAAGATATTAAGGAAGAAGTTCTTGAAGATCAAACTCTTCCCCTTGATGGAAATGAAGAGGGATTCAATTTTCAAGATGAAAAGTCAGTAGCAAAGGCCAATACTCAAACAGTGGTACAAAACAGCCATCAAGAAAAGGTAATTTCGCCATTTTAATTGCCAGGTTTAATTATAAATTTTTATGCAGTGAAAATACACCCAAATGTGGGTTACATTAAATGTGACCTGTCAACAGCAATGAGGAAAATATAACAACAAATGTTAAAAGGTGAAGTATTTTCAATTTTGAGAATAATAATTGAAGTAACTTTGAATTTTATCCTCTTCCCTGTCACTGTCGAAAGCACTTTCAAGAGTATGAAGTAATTATCAATTCTGGGCTTTGATGACTTGCGTAATTTTGTAGACATTTATTCTAAATTTAGGAAATGACGATGAAGGTATAAAGGTACCCATTGTTCCACCCCTTCAAGGAGCGGTTGTCTCCTCTCCTGACTTCTCTCTCATCGCTTCTATTCAAGGCATTTTACTCCTCACTTACTCTTAAAGATGAAGTGAAAATCATGCTTCAGGGAGTCTGTGCACCTAGTACATCCTTTGATTTGGAACTATTACTATCAACTTCATTCCTTTTTTCTTTAGGCTGTCCTCCCCTCCATTAACCGAGTAGTTTTCTCCATTTAAGGTGGTAGACTTCTGCCATAGCTGCACCACAACACAGACTTGTTCTTATATGGGTTTTGGCTGTATTTGGCAGAGTTGCGGCATTTTCCTGGTTTTCTTTTTGACAGATCCGTCACATGGCCAGCATATTCACTGCCTTAGGGTCTCTTGTACCTGAGCCTTGGAGATTCTTTGTTTTGTGACATTCACCAATTGGGATACTTGGGGATAATTGACCGCTCTGATTTAGAGTGTCCTTATATGGCCAGCCCCCTTAGAGGGGCCATGTCCCTTGGTGTCCTGCAGGTATGGATATATTAAGCTTGCAGGTGTGTCTGCCCCTATCTCTTCCCTAATGGAGATGGGTTTGCTGAAACAAATACATGACCACAGGACTAATGAATCCTCGATTGTAATCTATGATACCTTGGGGGGGGCTGCATATGGAGGCTCTCTTGAGCTGGACATGGTCCTAGAGGTGACTCCCGTGCCAGATTGCAGGAGATTGCATGGGGCAAACCTGGGCTGCATGACAAGCCCCAAATTTGATTCAATCCCAGTTCATGCTTCTTAGGCTGCTGAGGAGAGGAAGGATCTCCTCCCCCAATTGGTTCCCCCTTCAATAGCCCAGCCCATTTACATTTTGGAAAAGGATCTTACTCAGGCAGTCCTGCCCTTAGGGTCAGAGGACTAAGGCTTCCTCTTCATGCGTGTTCCTTGGACAAACGGGTCCGCTGCCGTTTTTGTAGGCAAACAACCTGCCCCTCTGTCCCTTGTGTTGAGGGGCCCAGATAAAGACCAAAGTCTCAAGTGCACTGAGTGGAGCCTCGATTACCTCTGGGCCCTTCATTCAGAGACTACCTGGCATTTTTGAGCTTGCTGACCTGAAACACTTTCTAGTTATTTGTTCCACTGATGGCAGCATTCTGGCCACAGGCAATATAATCCATCAGAGGAGACCATTAGCTAGTTTGATTAGGAGAGAACCGAAGCTGATCCATTTCTTGGATGGAAGCCTCCTGACAAATGTGTCTGACCCTTCCGACACAGCAGTTTAGTGTGACGCTGGACTCTACCATGAGCTTTGTGTAAGGGGTGGTTTATGTGATGGAACTTGCAGACCCTACCAACGGCGGGGCATTCGAGGTCGAACTTGTGATGAGAATACAGGGAGGGGCTTCGAGTCCTACCCCTACCCTCTTTGTGATGTTCAACTGTGTCAAGCTCCCTGATTCGGTGCGTGCTGGTTGGAATCACTATCGCATGAAAGCATTCATGCCACCTCTGCGTAGGTACTACTACTAGCACCGCTTTAGCCATACAAATCGCTCCTATAGATGTGTAAAGTCAAGTTTACCTGAAGTCTGTGTAAGTTGCTCCAAAGTTGTGCACGATAAGGCACTATAGTATATGGCCAAGTATGTGAATACGGGAGAGCTGCACCCTGTAATCCTTGAATCAATGTAGCGATATTTCCTGAAGAAGGAAATCCTGACCGTTCAGTGCACGCATCATCTCTCATTTAGGGAGGCAAAGTACATGTTCCTGGCGCCCCCAGCACTACCTGGGACTTCTTATGCCTCAATTTTTTAAAAAAGGCCCCCTCTGCTACTGGCCCCTCTAGGCCTATGAGCACGATCTTTACACGCCCATTCGAAACCCTTAGAACTGCGAGTTCTCTCGTGGTAAAAATGGTGGTACAAAGTGTTCCCACCAAGCCTCAGTTAAAACCACGTTTTCCTTTTCCCTCCCCAAGCATGAATATTTCCCGTAAGACAAAAATGCTGTGCGCCTCCACCGAGTCGTTATATTCACAAGAAACAACACCTCCTTAAGGTGGCGGCCAAGTTGGTTCTAATACATCACTCGGTACGTGAAATAATGCATCGTTCCCGGTTTGGAGACTGGATTGTGATCTATAGCGACTCACAAAGCTCCCTGAGTACTCTCCTGGCATTGGAATCGACACACCCCCTGGTTCGCAGTATCTGTGATCCCATGGTTCCCGCGAGCTGGATGAATGCCGAGATTATCTTCTGCTGGGTTACTGGACATGTAGGAATTGCGGGGATTTTTCGTGCCAAAAGGCCGCGGGGACTGGGCGACCACACCAGCGCTTCGATCTTCCTCACACCGACTTCATGGCAGGAATCTCGGCTGCTTGGCAAAGAAGATGGGAGATGGTTGAGGGGAACCTAAAATTGCCTGCCATTACCCCGTGATTGTTCTCATGGACCCATCGTCCAATGTCGTGATGACTTCAGGTTGCTTTATGTCGTCTCCGAATGGGACACGCTGCCATTTGCTGGAGCACTCACCCACACCCACTTATTGCAACCACTGCGTTGACCCCTGGACTGTTCCGCACATTCTTGTTAAATGTCCGAGTCTCGGTAATCTTTGCGCGCGTTACCTGTCCCGGTACCGGGATGAGCGGGGTCGCTACCGATTGTCCTTTTACTCATGACTTTACATGCCTACACAGACTTGTGGACTATCTGACTTTTTGAGGGAGACTGGCCTCCATTTTATTTGACTCCTGGTGTTGGTCACATGATCCTGTTTTCTTTTTTAAATATAGCCTAAAGAGAGGCTTGTCTACCCTAAGGAAACTGACTTATTGGAGGAGGTTGGCCTCCTCCATTTATTCGACTTTCTTTGGTGTTGGTTACCTACTCCGGTACTGTGCGGAGGTGAGTCTCCCTCGATGCTTATTCTTATTTTTTTATTTGGTTTGTTTGTGCATCTCTTTTTTTTAATATAGCCTATTTTAATAGGCCATAAATGAACAGTGACTTATTGTCACTCGCCTGTAAATAAAATTTTTAAAAATACCATTAGGAACCTAAATTTTGTTAATAGTCCAAAGCATCTTTGCTTTCCAGAGTCAGACTTAATTTCAAACTGACTTCACCCCCCAATTTGTGACTTAAACTCCACATTGAGACTTTGATTGCCTGTGCTGTATATTTATTGTCATGGCTTCAGTTTTGATGTCCTGACTTAGTTCTTTATTTTTAGTCCGATGCACCCCCTCCCCCCATCTTTATTGTGTGGTTTAAAGTTTTTTGTATTTCTAAAGCTTGTTGCTGATCCTCAAATTATCTGACTGTGCAGCCTTGAGGAAGGACATGTCCTGTACAGGAGTTTCCCCACACAGCACTCAAGGACTTGATATTGCATTGGTGGAGTATGTGGATTGCATTCTGTGCAGTCTTGTATTGTGTAAGGCACTGTTTTACATTCTGGATAGGTGTCCCTAAAAGTCATTTCTGCCACCTCGGGAAGGCTGGAGGCTGGGTGATTTTGTGGTGGCAGGGTCTGGTGTCCTGCTATCACACTACCTATCCCACAAGTAGAGCCACCTGGGTGTTTGAATGGAGAACAATGAGGAATAATCTAATTATAACTTTATTTATACGCAGGAAATCAAAACAATAAAAAAATGACAAATCCCGACCAATCGCTACTAATATATATATATATATATATATATATATATATATATATATATATATATATATATATATATATATATATATATAATTATATAGATAAATAGATAGATATAGATAGATACAAAAAACAATCCTGAGAATATGTATAGTCTTAAAATATAGAATGTTGGTGAAACGCAACCAAACTCCAAGTAGTTCCCACCAAAGTTGCCAATATGCAAACGATATATACAACAATCTGTAATGCAGAAATATATGAATAATAAGTTTGGCCAATACTAACTAACTGGTTTCTAACAGAGGGCGGATAAATGGATAAGACAGAGTGAGGCAGGAACATTTTCTTCCGAAGATCTTCTGTACGATTGGCGGGGTGGAGGGGCGCTCAGTAAAGTATTCTGAGCTTCACGGAACCGGAAGGTGCGATGTTCCAAATACCACTTTGGATAATGCTGGGTTTTGCACCTAACTGACTGAGAATGTAGTAGCTATGAACTCTTGTCTTCACTCACTCTGCTACTAGCCGTGACTTGACTCACCAGCCCCAAGGAGCTGGTCTTTTATCCAGCCCCTTTTCTTGCTCACATTAGTCTGGCCAGTCTATACCGACACTTGCACTGTCTTTTAATACTGCTGAAAAATATTCCTGTGAAAGAAGAAAGAGATGAATGGGGAAACACAATAGAAGTGCATCAGTTCCCCCACTCAAATTGCTGTTTCTCCACTCCTCAATCGTCCCTTGCACCCTGAAAAATAACAAAGGAATTCGGCATTTACAGTGGTGAGGGGAGGCGAACGCCTACCTAAAAACTCAACAACCACAATGTCCTGGCCAGGTAAACTCGCCCTCATGAGGGAGGGAGATTTCAGAAGGGTGGGTATCAGGAGGCCATGACTGAAGCAAAGTGCTTAGCAAAATTGTCCCGGATAGAGTCGTGAGTGAAGTGGGTGTGGATATTTTCCTGAAAGTTGTCTAGGACCTTGCAATTTGCCCGTTACAAACTAAGTTAATAATGTAACACTTCAGTCCATAGTTGCCTTTAGATCATTCAGAAAAGGCAAACTACAATTTATCTCTTTGCTAGTATAATATTTGTCATTACATTTTTTCTATTTTGTAACTGACTGAGCTATTCATAAATTTATGCTCCCTGAGCTAATCAGAAAGTTAGAGTAAAGCAGATCTTTATTAGAATGATTAAAGTCTGAATAGAAAGAATGGAAGTAGTGTCCTCTCCAGGATAGTAATAGTTTTTGAATTAATCTATTGATCTTATATATTTTGGTAGCTGTGCCCTCATATGACAGTGCCCTCATATTGATATATTTTTGCAAATATTAAAATTGATATATTAAAAAAAAAACAATTATATACTTTGCAGGTTGAATTTCCCCCTTCAAATGCTATGAGAGGTGTTTTTTCACTAACTACCTCTGAAGTGCTTTCGTGTGACAGAAGAGGGAAGCTTGATAAAAAGTCTCAAACTGTTGGAAAACCTTTTAAATGCAGTTTCTGTCCCTATAAAGCAAGGCGACTGGGACCGCTTCAGAGACATGAAAGAACCCACACAGGTGAGAAGCCATTCAAATGCAGTTCCTGTCACTATTCAGTAACAGATGGTGGGAACCTTCGAGCACATGGTAAAACCCAGACAGGTGAGAAACCTTTCAAATGCAGTTTCTGCCCCTATCAATCAACGCGAAGAAAGATTCTGCAGGCACATGGAAGAAACCACACAGGTGATAAACCTTACAGATGCAGTTTGTGCTCCTATCAAGCAATGAAAATGGGGCATCTTCGGGCACATGAAAGAACCCACACTGGTGAAAAACCTTTCAAATGTAGTTCCTGCCCTCATACATCAGCAACCAGAGGCAATCTTAAAAAGCATTCAATGACACACTCGAGTAAAAAGCCTTACAAATGTAGTTTCTGTCCTTATCAAGCAGTGCAAATTGAGACTATTCACAAACATGAAAGAACCCACACAGGTGAGAAACCTTTCAAATGCTGTTTCTGTCCTTATCAAGCTGCACAACAGGGGTGTCTTCGTATACATGAAAGAAGTCACACTGGGGAGAAACCTTACAAATGCAGTTTATGTCCTTATAGTGCAGCAACAAAAACCAACCTTGAAAAACATTTAATCACACACTTGAGTACAAAAATATTCAAATGCAATTCCTGTCCTTTTGAGACTAATTACATAAAGACACTTAAAAAACATTTAAGCAAACACTGTTTACAGAATTCTTGACAGTCTACTGTGGGGACTGCTTGAGCTTCTTGAACCTTACTGTGGGGACTGCTTGAGCTTCCTGAACCTTACTGTGGCAACTGCTTGGAATATAAAGGAAAGAGCATGCATCAACAGACCATTCCATTGTTACCAAGTTCCATGCAGACACTAAGCTAAGATTACTAAACTTCGCTGCCTTGACCAAATTGATGTTTGCTTATCTGATGGAGGGCAAAGAAAGAAAATATTACTCCCTTTTAAACAGTCAGTTTGGGTTTGAGGCAATTTTTTTTGTCTAGTGTATATTTAAACAAATCAACTAGTCAATGACATTACAGGAGAGACCATTCCATAAGTTGATATTTCGGTTGGAAATTTTTTTTTAGACACATGCAAGTTAATAAGTTTACCTATAATTTTACATGTGTGTAATTAAATCAGTTGAGTATAATGTATGTGTTAAAGTTCATATTAACTATGCCTTTGATGATTTTAAATACTTGGTTTAATCACCTCTTAGTCTAGGCTTAGTTAATGGGAAAAGATTTAATTCTTTAACCCTTAAAACGCCATGCTAAGAAACTGGAGGAACCTCTCAGCACTGGAGAAAAAATTCAGTTAGGAATACAATGGAATTTTCCATAGGCCTAAAACCATAAGAGCACCTATTCGTCCGAGCGGCGGTTGTAGACTCGGGACTTTTTGGTCCGTGCAGCGCTTGAAGGTTTAAGACAATCCTCATATGGCTTTTATTTTAGACTGGGCATCATTTTGGTAACTCTACATTGAAACCGTTCTAGCTTGTTTATATCTTTTTAGTAGTAAGGGCACCAGGCTTGAACACAGTTTTCCGGAAAAGGCCGGACTAAAGATTTGTAGAGAGTAAGTATTCTTTCAATTTATATTCAAATGACCTTCCTATAAAGCCAATTATTTTGTTCGCCTTCTGTGCATTGTTGACTGTATTTGGGGTTACTTGATACTGTTAATCCTAAATCTGTTTCCTTGTCTACGTTTTTCACTCATGTTCATTTCATTGAATAAGATGCTTTTTTATTTTGATTTCTTATGTGGACCACTTTGCATTTTTCACATTAAAGCACCTTTACTAAGTTTGAGCCCAATGTGATAATTTGTCTAAATTATATTGCATATGTTATACTTTTTTATGTGAGTGTACAGCATGGGCGATTTTGTATTATTCGCATAATTTGAGATTGTGCAGGTCAGACCTTTATCAATGTCGTTAATGTAGAGTAGAAAGAGAGCAGACTCTTAAATTGAGCTCTGGTTAACCCCACTAGGATATTTAGCCATTTAGGTGCTTTATTATTTATAACTACACTCTGCCTTTTTTGATGAACCAATTCTCAATCCATCTTGATTTGTTGCCCTCTATTCTGTGCAATAGTATTTTTTTCATTAAATGTTTGTGAAGAACTTTGGTGAAGACCTTCTGGAACTCAAAGTATATGATATCAATGGCTTTACTCTTATCCTATAGATTAAGGATATCGTGGAAGAAGTCTAAAAGGTTTGTGAGACAGGAATGTTTGTTACAAAAGCCATGTTGGGTATCTTTAAGAATGTTGTATGCATCCAAATAGTTCATGATTCTATTCCTTATGATTGTTACAAGAATTTTGCAGACAACTAAAGTTAAGTTAATGGGTGATAGTTGCCAAGTATAGACTTGCTACCCTTTTTAAATATTGGTGTTAAATTAGGAAGCTTCCACTTGTCTGGCATAGTACCAGTGTGCAAAGATCTAATGAAAAGCAGTGTAAGTGGCTTGGAAAGTTCATTTTTAGCTTCTTTTAAAACTCTGGTTTTGCTCATCTGTTATCTACTATGTCCTACGGTGTTCAGGACTCAATCCTTGGTCCGCTCCTCCGTTTTTGATTTGCCTCCTTCTGCTTCACCTTGGCTCATCCTTCCATTTCTCTGCTGATGACATGCATATATTTATCTTCTCTTCCCCAAACTTGTTCACTGTGACTGTCTCTAATCTTTTATGCGCATATGACACAATTACCGAATTCCTGTCAGATAACTTCCTCAAACTTAACCACGACAAAACTGGGTTTCTTTTGATGGGCAGCTCAGCAGATGTCGCTCGCTGCATAAATGTACCAAACTCTATATCAAGGTGGCTCGCTGTTCCCGCTATCTGACAACATTACAAACCTGAGTGTTTCCTTAAACAGTCAACTCGATTTCAAATCACATGTTGCGAATATCAGCAAATCATCTTTCTGATTTCTGCGTAGCTTCAGTCGTATCCAATCACACTCTGACCAAAACAGTTTCGTGATAGCCATCCGTGCCTTTGTTACCTTCCCCCTTGATTACTCTAACTCTTCTAACAAGAGCCCCCAACACTACAATTGTGTGTATTGCGGAAGGTGGACTCGATCCACCACACCGGCCTTCGCCTGGTGACCGGTGCCTTCCGCAATTCCCCCATTGAGAGCCTACTTGTCGATGCTGGGGAGATGTCACTCGCTCTACGCCATGCACAGTGCATTATTCGCCTGTACGCGCGAGCCCGGCGCCTCCCTCATTCGCCAACAGCTCTCACTGCATCCGCAGTTGATTTCAACGGTCCCTATGCCGCCGAGAGACGCCAGTCATACCCTAAGACCTTTGGGTTTAGGGCTAGGAAATTCCTTCGAGAGCTAGGTATAGCTCTCTGGCCGATGGCGCCCCTGGTTCTGCCCAGGACGCCACCCTGGAGGGTACCACATTTGGCTATTTGTCGCCACGCCTCTGCTCCCAAAGCTTGTACAGCGCCGGGAGTATTGCGTTCGACCTTTTTGGAGCACACCTTGTATCACACTGGAACCGTGCCAGTGTATACGGATAGCTCCAAGTCCCAAGAGGGGTTCGTCTTCCACACCGTATGCCCTCTGTTTGAAGTCAGCGGGGCTCTACCAGGCGCTGCGTCTGTCTTCACGGCCGAGCTGGTGGCAATACACCACTCGGTACGGGAGATTACGCGACGTGCCCGGTTCGGAGACCGGATTGTGATCTATAGCGACTCACAAAGCGCCCTGAGTGCTCTCGGGGCATTGGAATCTCCGCATCCCCTGGTTCGCGAAATCCGTGACGCCACGGTTTTGGCGAGCCGGGCAGATGTCGAGATTATCTTCTGCTGGGTTCCTGGACATGTAGGAATTGCGGGGAATGAGGGCGCAAAAGAGTCCGCGAGGACTCGGCGACCGGACCAGCGTTTCGCTCATCCTCACACCGACTATGTGGCAGGAATACGGGCAGCTTGGCAAGGAAGATGGGAGACGGTCGAATGGAACTTAAAGTTGCGTGTCATTGTGCCGTGACTGTTCCCATGGACCTACCCCCCAATGCCGCGTAGGCTTCAGGTTGCTTTCTATCGTCTCCGAATTGGACACACTCACGGGACGCAACGCTATTTGTTGGAGCGCTCGCAAGCACCTTACTGTGAAGACTGCGTTGTCCCCCAAACTGTTCGGCACATTCTTATTCAATGTCCCAGTCTGGGCTATCTCCGCGCACGTTACCTGTCCCGGTACTGGGATGGGTGGAGTCGCAACCGCCTGTCCCTTATACTCGGGACGAGTTCGTGCACATTGACTGATGGTCTTATATACTTTTGGGGGGAGGCCGGCCTTCTCCCCTTTATTTAACTAGGTTTTTTTGTTGTTTTCTTTGCAGGTCGGGGGGGAGGTGGTCCTCTCCCCCGACGCCGGAGCTTGCTTCCTATTGTTGCCATTTTTCCTTTTTATTATTGTTGTTGTTTTTCATATTCTTATTTTAAAGTAGTCCAATGCTAGGCTGCCGTGATTGCGGCGACTTGTGCCCAAGTGGGTAGTCGCCAGATCGGCTCCTAAAGAAATCCTCTTTCTTCCCATATGAGGCCCTGATCTCTTTTTGCTACCCCTCCCCTTCTCAATCCCCTGTTCCCCTCTTCATTTCCACCCTCCTCTTTCTATTCCCCCTCAGTCCCCTACTCTCATCTTCCTTCCCCCTCACGCTCGCGGTGTTTCCAGAGGCTGGTCGCGAGAGTGCTCCTGCCTTGTCGCTGCAGAGGAGGCTCAGCCGGCCCATTAGAGCGGACGGCCTAGGGGAGTTTTACTATACCTCTCTCTTCCACCCTTCATCTTTATTTATCATCTCTTTGTTATGTTTTTCTTGGTCTGTTCCTGTCTTCCTCTATTTTCTATTCCTTTTTATGTCCATCTCAAGTGTGGTTGATTGCGCCTGACCGTATCTGTGGGTGGTTGTAGTGTTTGACTGAATGAATGGTTTCTAGTGCCTGTTTTAGGTTAGGGTATGATAATAATAAGTGATCACCCACCCTACTCGTTAGTGGACCTGCCTATCCCTACCCTTTATTACATACCCTCCTACGCCCTTTCCACACTTGCTCTCTTATCCACAGAGATTCTGGCTGCTTGGCGCACTTCCATCTTCTTATGAGCCTTAGTCGAGTGGCCGTGGATACCGTGAGGTCCCTCCCTCTCTGCTGCGAGGACCCAAAGCCCCCTGGCTAGGGCGGGTATTAGGTATAAGCTGTGTTGGACCGTCGACTCTGCTTACTTTCCTCCAGTACACATATAAGGTGGCTACGCCTGCACCATCCTTATGGCCCAAGTTCCTTGACAATTTCGCTAAATGGCTGACCAGGTTGCCCAAGCCCATCAACCTTGACTAGGGCCGATTATATGTATAAATGATTACATTCTGGAATTTCTATGGAAACTTTTCTCTAAACCTCCCCACTCATAGGGACGTCATAGCATCTACTTTTCATGAGACCCAAATCGAGGAACCCCTTTGACTGTGATGGAGAGGTCCGCGAATGGGATCTGTGATGCCTTTCGGGGGATGGCCACATGGAGGCCACCCTGAGATGGACTTGGTTCCGGAGATAAGCCAGCTCCAGACGACAGGATCTTCCCTGCGGTCGAGCCAGAGTTCGCCTCTGTGCAAACTTCTCAATCGGTTCGGGACCCAGAGGACTCGCAAAGAGAGGAGAGATCGCCTTCTCCTAGTGCCTCTCTGACAGCTAAGACCTGCTCCATCTCGAAGAAGAATCTTGCTGAAACCGGTCCTTTTTGCCTAGGGGCTCCTTGCGGCGCTAGGGAGAAGCGGGTTCATTCCCCACATTATCCCCCTTAAAAAGAAAAGAAGCAAGAAGACTAAAGGTTCCCCTCCGCCCGAGGGGGCCCTCCTGGCTCGAAGTCCCGGGGGGGGGGGCGAGTGAGGGTCGACTCACAAAGCACCTTCAGTGCTCTCTGGGCATTTGAATCTCCACACCCCCTTGTTTGCCGTATACGTGGTAATTGCAGGGGGTGGTGCCAAAGAGTATGCGAGAACTGGCCAACCAGACCAGCGCATGGCTCTTCCTCACACAGACTACATGGGGGGAATCAGGGCAGCCCTGCTTGGCACGCAACTGTTCCCATGGACCTACCCCCCCAATGCCGCGCCGGCGTGTTGGTCGCTATCTGTCGTCTTCGCATTGGGCACACTCGAGGGACACGCTGACATTTGTGACGACTGCGTTGTCCCCCAGACTGTTCGGCACATTCTTGTTGAATGTCCCCTTTTCGGTGATCTCCGCGCACGTTACCTGTCCTTGTACTCGGGACGGGCTCTCTGACTTTTTTTGGAGCAGGAGGCTAGTCTCCATTTTAATTGGCTCTTTGTTGTAGGTCGCATGCTCCTCCACCGAGGCGGGGGGGCAGGCCTTTCCCCCACGCCGGAGCTTGTTTCCTTGCTTTTTATCTTATTCGGTGTTTTATTTTGCTTGTTTCTTCGCTTTTGTGTTATTTTCTCTCTTGACTGGTTCTTGTTTGATAATCTTGCCTAATATTAGGCTGTAGTGTTTTGCCCTACTAGGCATTTACCAGATGGACTCCTTTAAAACCAAGGTCAACAGACCTAAGTTCCGTACTCTCAATTATTCTGACTTAAGACCTTCAATAATTTCCGGACTAACCTTGGGAGAACCTTGGCAATTATATCATTCGAAAGAGAATAAAAAAAAAACATTGGTTTCAAATTTCGTTATAATCGGTCGAATAGTTAGGATGTTATTACCATCCGACCGACGACCTACGGACCGACATAATAACGAGACTAAAACATGTCTTCAAAATAATTTATGTTTGGTCAAGAACTTTCCCAGATACAAAGTAGAGTTTTGCCTGGTTCCTAGTCATGTCGGAGTTCAGAGTAACGAGCGGGCCGATGAGACAGCTCGAATAGCTACTACCTGGACACTGACTTGTTGCACTTTTCCTTATCGTGACTTTTATCCTCCTAGTAGTGATTACATTCCGTTACTCTGATAGTTAGAATGGGATGGCTGCATCGGTAACAATTTTCATTCCGGTAAGCCCTCGGTTTTACCGGTGGGCTGGCTGTTACAACTTGTCAGATCTCTAAGGTGTTCCTTTGTACCCTGCAAAGGGCTACACACGCCTCACACATGGACATTTAATGAGTATAGATGGGTCCCACATTGTCCCCATTTGCCACTCTCTTCGTTCGTCATGTCAGTATATCATCTTTGAGTCGACTGCCAGCTCGTCTACCCTCCGTCTGGAATGCTTCTCATCTCTTTTTCGCGACCCATGTAACGATAGACTGCGCTTTCTCTTAGCTGAGGGCTCCTCTTTCTGCACTAATCCCCTCTTCCGATTCCCATTAAGGTTTGTTGTTTTTTTTATCTTTTATTTCTTGTAATTACACCTTTTTTAATTAACTAGAAATATGAGTATGCGCGTGTCTTTTTTTCCTCGGTGCAGGGCAATAGCTCCCTCCTCCCCGGTTTCCACGCCGTATTCCCTCTCTTTGAAGTAAGCGGGGTTCTGCCAGGCTCTGCGTCTGTCTTTACGGCCGAGCTGGTTGCAATATATCGCTCTGTACGGGAGATAACGTGCCGTGCCTGGTTCAGAAACCCTAGTGTGATCTTTAGCGACTCACACAGCGCCCTGATTGCTCACAGTGCATTGGAATCTCCGTATTCCCTGGTTCACGGTATCTATTACTCCACCGTTCCCGTAAAACATCGAGATTATCTTCTGCTAGATGAGGAAAATGAGGCCACCAAAAGTCCGCAAGGACTGGCTAATCAGACCAACGTTTGCCTCTCCCTCACAATTACTACATGGCAGAAATCTGGGTTGCCTGGCAAAGGAAATGGAAGACGGTCGAAGGGAACTTAAAGTTGCGTGGCGTGCCATTGCGCCGCGACTGTTCCGATGGACCTACCCCCACTGCCGCGACATCTTCAGTACGCTTTATGTCGTCTCCGAATTGGATACATTCGCGGGATGCACTGCTATTTGATATAGCACTCGCCGGCACTTTATTGCGACGACTGCGTTGTCCCCCAGACTGTTTGGTACATTCTTACCCAATGTCCCAGTCTGGTTGATCTTCGCTCACGTTACCTCCCCTGGCACCTGGACGAGCGGGGTCGCTCTTGCTTGTACTCTGGACATTTTGGCGCATACAGAATTGTGAACTATCTGATATTTTGGAGGAGGCTGACCTCTCATTTTATTTCACTCTCGTTGCAGGTCTCATATTCCTGCGCTGGGAGGAAGCATCCCCCCCCCCTCCCCCTGCTCCGGTGCGTGCTTCTTTCTTGCCTTTTTTTCTGTTCCATTTACATTTTTTGTTTTGTTTGGGTTTGGGGAATTTTAATGGAGCCGAGTCCTAGACTGAAATTTTAATTGCGGTGACTTATGCCCTTGGTGGCACTCGCTTGATGGGTGCTGTAACCAAATTCAGGAGTAAGTACACTAGTCATATCTGCCCTGGTCAAGTGGTTAATGTTTCCATACTTTGGGATCTTGTACGCATCGCAGATATATTTGCTGCCGTGAGTGGGCTCGATCAATATCCGAGTGAGTTTCGCTGCAATTTGATTTAGGAAGATAAGATCACTCAAAATTTCTAAAATCTCTGGGATTGACTACTAATTATGATTTTCATTGCTTTGCTTGGGGCAGAAGATGGTTATCTATTATACAGTCTATACAGTCATGCGTAACACGCATTCCTAGTTAAGCTTCAAACGAAAAAATGATCGATAGAGAAGCAAGATATTTGTCCTTTAGTACGCCTGGTGCTGAACGACACGTAACTAAGGATGTCCATAACGAGGGTACAATATACTCTAAGACTGTAAATAAGGGGATCCCAGGTGAGGCGTCTATCTAAAACAAGAGCAAGGAAACTGCTAATTTTCTATGTCCAGATGAACCCCTTTTAGGAAAAAATATGTTTCGGGTGAATCCGTGGGTGGCTACAGCATTGCACTATGTTATTCTTTGCCAAGGAAAGTCAAAAGCTGTACTGTTCGGCATAGTATAAAGCATATAGGTAAAGGTTTGTGCCACCCAAATTGCTAGGTGGAGTAGACCCAGAGAGGAACCTCACAAATGTGCACCCCATTGGACCTATGAAGTCCTGAAATTGTGCACACGCATTAATTACTAAAATAATATGCCATGTAATAATGAATCCATCTAGAATAGAGCGAACTACTTATAGTAGAAATAGACATGAGTTAAGAAAACAGGAATGTAAATAATATATGTATTTTGCTCGAGGCGAGAAGAGTGAATTCCAGACGGCAGCAAGCATATGCACATGTAACACAGACAAAAGTGATTCCCATAACCGCGATAAAGTTCAGCTGTTTAAACAAAATTTTGGATGCAGGTGAAGAACTGAAAACACGATAGCAGCGGCCATTGTTTTCTAGCAAAGGACTGCCAAACTCAAAGTGCGTCTTTGGTATTTTGACCCGAAACAAATGTCTTATCTCAGTAGACACTAATTAACAGGAAGTAGAATAGGCTCCACCCAAACAACATCAGTGGGCAATAATAGGCCACGACCATCGTCTCTGACACAAATATATAATCACACTTGAAGAGAAAAAGGTAGTCATAAGCGAGTAAATCAAGAGACAGAGAAAGACGTCATGGAGTAATAGGCCCGCTTAAACTGCACGCCCTTCTGAATCCTTCTTATGCCGTAGGCTACCTGAGTTCTACGCCCTGATAAAGCGTCCTAAATTCCTCGGTTTGTAATTTCCTTGCTACAGGTAATCCCTATTGATCTTTTAAATCCAGCCTACCTAATCTCAAGCCTCGGTCAAGCGAATTCCCCTCTACGCTGAAACCTACCACAAGAATGTTTGGTGCCCCTATTAACACTCGTACACATTTATTAACTTCGAGAACTATCTATAACTATTAACATCGAAGGCCCGCTAAAACTGTTTTGTTTTTTTTTGTTTGTTTTTTTAAGAGCTCATCTGGCGACTGCTTACTTGGGCATTAGTCGCCGTATTAAAACTGGCCTAGTTCTAGGCTACTTTAAAATAAAATTAAAGAGAGAAAAAAAAAAAACACCCTAAAAGGGGGAAAGGAAGCAAGCTGGTGCGTCGGGGAGAGGTCCCCCCGGCGCAGGAGCGTGACACTAAAGGAAAAAAAAAACAAACAAAAAACAAAACAAATGCAAAAAAAAACAACAAAACAAACAAACCTTGCTTAAATAATAGGGAGAAGGCCGGCCTTCCCCAAGAAGTCAACAAGTCCACAAGTCAATGTGCACGAATCTGTCCCGAGCACAAGGGACAGGCGGTAGCGACCCCGCCCATCCCGGTACTGGGACAGGTATCGTGCGCGAAGATCACCCAGACTGGGACATTCGACAAGAATGTGCCGAACAGTCTGGGAGACGACGCAGTCGTTGCAATAGGGCGCAGGCGAGCGCTCCATCAGATAGCGATGCGTCACACGAGTGTGTCCGATTCGGAGACGACAGAAAGCAACCTGAAGCCGCCGGGGCATTGGGGAATAGGTCCGTGGGAACAGTCGCGGCGCAATGGCACGCAACTTTAAGTTCCCTTCGACCGTCTCCCATCTTCTTTGCCAAGCAGTCCGAAGAGCTGCCCGTATTCCTGCCATGTAGTCGGTGTGAGGAAGAGCGAAACGCTGGTCCGGTCGCAGAGTCCTCGCGGACTCTTTGGCGCCCTCATCAGCGCGCTCATTCCCCGCAATTCCTACATGTCCAGGAACCCAGCAGAAGATAATCTCGACATCTGCCCGGCTCGCCAAAACCGTGGCGTCACGGATATCGCGAACCAGGGGATGCGGAGATTCCAATGCCCCGAGAGCACTCAGGGCGCTTTGTGAGTCGCTATAGATCACAATCCGGTCTCCAAACCGGGCACGTCGCGTAATCTCCCGTACCGAGTGGTGTATTGCCACCAGCTCGGCCGTGAAGACAGACGCAGCGCCTGGTAGAGCCCCGCTGACTTCAAACAGAGGGGATACGGCGTGGAAGCCGACCCCCTCTTGGGACTTGGAGCCATCCGTATACACTGGCACGGTACCAGCGTGACACGATGTGTGCTCCAAAAAGGTCGAACGCAATACTCCCGGCGCAGTACAAGCTTTAGGAGCAGAGGCGTGGCGACAAATAGCCAAATGTGGTACGCTCCAGGGTGGCGTCCTGGGCAGAACCAGGGGCGCCACCGGCCCGAGAGCTATATCTACCTCTCGAAGGAGTTTCCTGGCCCTAAACCCAAAGGGCTTAGGGTATGACTGGCGTCTCTCGGCGGCATAGGCACCATCGAGATCATCTGCGGATGCAGTGAGAGCTGTTGGCGACTGAGGGAGGCGCCGGGCTCGCGCGTACAGGCGAGTGATGCACTGCACGCGGCGCAGAGCGAGTGGCATCTCCCCAGCATCGACCAACAGGCTCTCAATGGGGGAAGTGCGGAAGGCACCGGTCGCAAGGCGAAGGCCAGTGTGGTGGATTGAATCCACCTTCCGCAATAAACGCTCGGCTGCGGATGCATAAAACTCGCATCCGTAGTCGAGCTTCGAGCGAACAAAGGATCGATAAAAAAGTAAGGTGGTAGCCCTATCAGCGCCCCAAGCGCTGAACGTCACGGAACGGAGAATGTCCATGGCGCGGGTACAAGAGACCCTAAGGCTGCGAATATGAGCCTCCCAGGTGAGGCGTCGGTCGAATACAAGACCAAGGAAACGGTGCGACTCAACCACATCCAGGCGCACCCCATTAAGAAACAAATCTGGGTCGGGGTGAAGCCGTGGATGGCGGCAGAAGTCAACCACCTTAGTCTTGGCCAAAGAAAACCGAAACCTGTGCGCTTCGGCATAGCGAGAGACGCGGTTCAATGCCTGTTGGAGTCGACGCTCCAGAGTTGGCATCTGGGCCGCGCCAAAAGAGATCGAAAGGTCGTCCACGTAGAGCGTAGCGAGAACATCTTCTGGCAGCACCGAGGTGATGCCGTTGATGCTCAGGGCAAAGAGTGTGACACTGAAAACACTTCCCTGCGGGACACCCTTTCCTGCTCCTTTGGGGCAGAGAAGGCTCCCCCCACCCGTACGCGGAATCGACGATCTCGCAAAAATTCAGATATAAACATTGGGAGGCGTCCCCTCGCCCCCATCGTGTGGAGAGTCTCCATGATACCGTATCGCCATGCGGTATCATAGGCCTTATCCAGATCAAAAAATACCGTGGCGTAGTGCTGTCTACGAAGGAAAGCCTCGCAGACGGCATTTTCCAGTCGGAGCAGAGCGTCCGACGTGGAGTGAAACTTACGGAAGCCGCACTGTGCAGAAGACAGATGGCCTCCGCTGTCCAGGAAATAGGCTAATCTAACATTTACCAATTTCTCCATCAACTTGCACACGCAAGAGGTTAGAGAGATTGGGCGGAAACCGGTCGGAGTAGAGTGATCTCTCCCCGTCTTGCGAAAGGCGAGCACAGTAGCGATTCACCAGGAGTCTGGGAGAAGACCTTCCACCCAGATCCTGTTGAACAGATCTAACAGAAAGGCCATGCCTCGCTCACCCAGGTGTCGAAGCATGGCGTACGGGACATCGTCCGGACCATGGGCGGTGTCCGCGCAAGAAGCGAGAGCGGAACGCAACTCACTCACAGTAAACTTGTCGTTGAAGGGTTCTCCGCCTCTGGAGGTAAAGTCCAGCCGGCGGCCTTCCGCGACATCACGACGTGCATTGAATGCTGGCGGAGCAGCATCACGGCTAGAGAATGCGGAGAAAGCGGTCGCTAAGGATTCCGCCACGGACGCGGGGTCCGAGATTGCGGTCCCATTCTCCTGGAGAACGGGAGGGGGGTCCTGCGAGAACTTGCCCCGAATCCTTTTGACTTCGCTTCCACACCTCAGCTAAAGGGGTCTTCCCGTTAAGTAAACACACGTATGCCCGCCAAGAAGAGCAACAGGCGTGATTCGAAATATACCGGAACCTAGCCCTAGCCCGACGAAATTCAGCGACAGTGAAATCGTTCGGGCGGCGCTTATAGCGCATGTAGGCATAATGCTTCTGTTTGAGGGCCGTCTCACACTCGGCCGACCACCATGGGAGTGGTCGGCGTGCAAAACAGCCAGACGTCCTAGGAATAGTAGTCAGGCCCACGGCGCTGAGGTTGCCCTGAGGAAGAACTCAACAGCCTCATCTACCGACCTAAACTCCTCGACTGAGATAGAGAATTCAGTCATTTCCTTAAATGCAGGCCACCGCGCCCGCGCCAAGCACCACCGAGGTGGTCTCTCAGGCGGCAGTTGCCCTGAAAATGATATTTGAATGGGAAAGTGATCACTACCATGGAGGTCATCGACCACCCCCCAATCAAAATCAGGCTGTGCATCCGAAGAACACAAAGATAGGTCAAGGCAAGAAAATGAAGCGGTTCTCGGACAGTGATAGGTAAACTCATCCACGTTTAGGACGCCCATCTCAAGCTCTTCGATCAGATCGGCAAGTACTTGTCCCCTGGGATTTATGAAGTAATCTCCCACGAGAGGATGCCTGCCGTTCAGATCTCCAAGCAAGAGATAGGGCCTCGGCAACCGTGCCACGACGCGGCGGAAGTCCCCCGCGTCGAAGTCAGCTGACGGTGGAATGTACGCAGAAATGATAGTATACCTCCTATCCAGGTGCAGCTGCACAGCCACTGCCTGAAAGGAGGTATCTAAAGAGAAAGGAAGAAGGGAGACATCATGCCGGGTGTAAACCGCGCATCCCCCAGCCCGGCCATCCCGCGGTGGTGGGGTCGCAAGACCCTTATACCCCGGTAGGGCAGGCAGCGGGCACGCGCCTAGCATGGTCTCCTGCAAAAAAATAGCTAACGGGGAACGGGACGAGACGAGCCTCCGCAGCTCCTCCCAGTTGGCCCGGAGTCCACGGCAATTCCATTGAAGGAATATGCCCTCCAGGCCTAGCTCGGAGGAGACGCGGGGGCCCTCCTCGAATTGAAGACCCTCACGGGAATGGCCGTACGCTTCCCGGGGGCAGAACCCCGGGCACTGTTGGCCGGACAAAGCGCTGGAGGCGCTGTCGCCTTCGAGGACTTATTGGGGGAGGTTGGGCTCGCCATGCGAGTCTTTTCCTCCCTCCGCCTCGAAACCTTAGGCGGGCGTTGTGGCTTCGGAGGCGGGGAGCCCTCTTTTCGAGGAACCACCGTCTCCGAGCCACTTGCTCCACCTCGGGGAGTGGGCGAAGGGGCCGAAGCTCCTTTGTTGCTGTCCTCCTTTCGGGGAACAGCTTTAGGAACCCCGGAAGATGGCCTAGCGACCATCTTCAGGGGTGTTGCCTCCTGTGAGTCCAACGACTCGGTGGAGGCGCGTGGCCGTTTCGCTTTACGGGAAACGGTCACGCTGGGGGAAGAGGGGGTAGCCCTGGTTTTAGCCGGGGCAGGCTATGAACCCTTTTTGCCGCCAGCTTTACCAGGGGAGCGCCCAGGTTGGGTAGAGCCCGCAGAAGGGCTCCGAATAACCGCGGAAACAACCGTGCTCGTTGGCCTGGATGGGCCAGGAGCAGAGGGTGCCTTTCTAACTATTGAGGCATATGACGTCCCAGGCAGAGCCGGGCGCGCCAGAACCAAGTCATTTGCCTCGCGGAATGAGAGTCGATCCTGGGCCTGAACGGCCAGGATTTCTTTCTCAAGGAGATATGCACCACATTGCTTCGCAGAAGCAGGGTGCGGCTCTCCGCAATTGACACACTTGGCCACACACGATTTGGACTTATCGTGTGCGACCTTGGAGCAATTTACACATACTTCGGGTGACCCCGACTTTGCACGTCTACATGAGCGATTCGTATGGCCGAAGCGGTGACAGTAATAGCACCGCCGCGGCAGTGGCACGAATGCCTTCACGCGGTAACAGTACCAACCGGCACGCACCGACTCAGGGAGCTTGTCACAGTCGAACGTGACGAAGAGTGTAGGGGTGGGTCTCGAGGCCCCTCCCTGTTTTCTCATCACACGTTCGACCTTGACCGCCCCATGGTCGGCCAGCTCTAGGGTGATGTCCTGAATGGAGTAGTCAACGAGTTCCTTCGCATAAACTACTCCTTTCACAAAGTTCATGGTAGAGTGCGGCGTCACACTCACCGGGATGCCATGAAGTGTCCGAAGAGCACTTATCTTGGCCGCCTCGGCGGGATTCGCCGCATTCGCCAGAAGGCTCCCGTCCGAGAAACGGGTTACCTTGGGCTCTCTACTAATTGCACTAGCTAATCCTCTCCTCTGATGGATCATGTTGCCCTTGGACAACATGGTGCCATCAGTGGAGCGAATAACGAGGAAGCGTTTGAAGCCAGCGGGCTCGAAAACGCCAGGTAACCTCTGAATCAGGGGCCCCGATGTCATCGAGGCTCCGCCCTGTGCACTTTTGGTCTTTGTCATCGTCAGGAGCTCCGTACCCGGGGAAGCTGAGGGCCCGGATGTGCCGATCTTGGCTTGGTCGCTTGCCAAAGTGGCAGCAGACCCATCCGTCCCCGTAGCCCCCGCGGATTGAGAGGAGCCCCGAGTCTTCTTCGTCTTTTTGGTCTTTTTCGTCCTTTTCTTTTTTGTAGAGGAGGGCGGGGAATGAACCCGCTTCTCACCCCCGCCGGTAGAAGCCCCCAGGCCAGATGGACCGGCCTCAGCCAGGTCCTTCTCCGAACTAGAGAAGGTCCTGGTGGTCGCAGGGGCATCATCCGGAGGAGATCCCTCCCCTCCTTGTACTGCCTGAGAATCCACAGCCGTTTGATGAGGACCTTGCATAGGGGCGGATTCGGGTTCGGTGCTTGGCGCCGAGCCCGGATTTTCCCTCATGGAAGGTCCTACCTTCTGAGGCTGGTTTTCCTCAAGGACCATGTCTATCACATGAGGGGCCTCCAGTTGGCCATCCCCTCCCAGGACATCGCAGGTCCCCTTGGCAGCGTCATAAGTCTTTAGTGGGGAGGCACAGGCCTTGACCCCGGCAAGGTTTAATATTTTTGCCAGCAGGTCTTTTGAGGGAAGCGACCGAAGGGGCCTGGCTTCCCTCTCCCCCCTAAGGGGGTTTGCCCTACCGAGCCGCTTGTACGAGGGGCGGTCGCCAATGGGCTGCCTGCTGGCTTTCTTGGCAGTCCCCTTAGAAAGCAAAGGAGGGACTGCCGCTGGAGATAGGGAGGTGCCCGAAAGCACCTCCAGAGAAGGGGGTGAGGGGGAGTCCCCTACACCCGTAGGCGTAGGAGACGAGTAAGCCTCCTCTCCGGTTAAAGAGGTATGGAGGGTCCCCTGTGCAAGCACAGGGGGGGGGGACCTTCATCTTTTCTGTGGAGCTGCACGAGGGCGGCTCCGTTGTTTTAGTGGGAATTAAGGGGAGATGTTTTTTTTTCATCATTGGGCATGGTGACCCTCTTTGTTTTACGGGACGCAATCGCTCACCACCTCTCGCAGTAGCCCGCACTGCAAGAGGTGCTTACAGGCCCGGCAGAGCCAGGCGCCGCCATTTGGGACCACCCCTCCCGCCTGGTGGCCTGGCAGTCCTTCGGCATGGCGGCTCCACCTTAGACACGGCGTAAAACAGATAGAATGTGAAGAGGAGAGGAAAAGGGATGTGAGGAAGGTATGGGTGGGGATTAAGCAGGTTGTTAAAAAACCCCATCCCGAACCGGAGCTGAGGGGTTAGGGAACAATGTCCCCTCCCCCCTCAGCCCCCATCCGGGGTGGTTGGCTTGAGAAGAAGGTCAGCATTCTACCCTGTGAAATTAGAGGCTGACCAGAGAAAGTTGTGGGAGAGGTTGTATGAAAAGCGACGAGGTAGGGGAGAAATCGGGCTATCTGAAGGAAGGAAGAGAGGCTAAGCTGCTAAAACTGGTAACTTCAACGACCGGCCATAGGTTAGGCAAATTAGGATGAATAAAATGAAAGTTTGCAACAGCTATTCAATTTATTAGAAAAATTTAACCTTCTAAAATCTGAATACTTAGGTTTCATATATAGGTTTCATATATAGCATTTTTAAGGGATGCGATTTAATGCCCGGTGGAAGAAGTGGCCCCAGAGTCACCATTTAGGCCACATAAAAGAATGAAAGGTCTATGTAAAGCATAGCGAGAAGAACTTTCGATAGTATATGCTGCTATTGTTGATATTCAAGGGCGAATAGTGATACTGATGACAACTCCCTATGGGACGGCATCTTCCTGTCTTATTGGTACGGATAACCCCCTTCCCCCCTGGTGAAATTGGATATGAACGTTGGGAGGTGGCCATCGCGCGTCTCCATGATACCTTATCCCCATGCGGTATTATAGATCTTCTCTAGATCAACAAACAACGTGGCGTAGTGTTGACTACGAAAAAAAGTCTTGTAGATAGCAATTCCAGCAGTAATTGAAAATCTGACCTGTCCAGAAAAAAACTTAAACTAATATTTACCAATTTCTCCATTAACTTGCACACGCAGGATTTAGAGAAATTGGGCCAAAACGAAAGGGGTAGAGTAATCTCAATCAAATTCCAAAGAGCAGTAGCCATTCGCCAAGAGTCTGGGAAGATACCCACAGTCAAGACACTTTTGAACAAATCTAATAAAAATACCATGCCTCACTCAACTATGTGTCGAAGTATGGCAAACTAAAATTTGTCCTAATGAGGAGCGATGTCCGTGCATGGAGCTAGAGCTGAACACAAGAGACTCAGCGTAAGCCTTTCCTTGAAAGGGTTTCTGCCTCTGAGGTCAGGTCCAGTCGCCGGCCTTCAGTCATATCATGACGTGTATTCAATGCTGGTGGAGTAGCAGCCCGGCCTTAGTATGTGGAAAAATCGGTTACGAAAGACCGCCGCAGATGTAGAGTTCGAGTTTGGGGTTCATTTCTACAGAACGGGGGGGGGGGGGGCTGGTGCCTAGATGGAACTTTTCACGAATCCTTTTGACTTTCGCGCACCTATAAGTGGAGTCTTCCCGTTAATTGAAACAGATAAGAGTGGTGGCCGTGCTTCAGAACATATGGGAACCGAACCTTATCTCTACGAAATTCACCCACGGTGAAATCGTTCAGGCGGCGCTTATTGCGCTTGCAGGAGTATCGCTTCGCTCTATCAGACTTCTCACACGCTGCCGACCAATAAGGATGCGGAGACGGCGTTAAAAACAGCTAGGACTTCTAGGAATAGTAGTTAAGGCCCACGCTTATGGGATTGCAGAAGAATAACTCAACGGCATAATCAACCAACCCAAACTCCTGGACTGGGATAGAATAAGCAGTTATTTCCTGAAATGCAGACAACCGCGCCCACTCCAAACACCAAAAGCCTTTCTCTCGGATGGCTGTATCCCAGAAAATGATAGTTGATTGGACATGTGGACGGTAATATGAAGCTCATCGACCACTCCCCACCCGTAACCAGGATTAATCGTGTACTCCCTCTAGAAAGGTCGCCTACCGTTGAAATCTCCGAGGAGGAGAAATTTCCTCAGCACCCATGCGACGATTGGGCAGAATTGCACCATCGACGACGAATCACGGTGGAATGTACGCATAAATAAAAGTATAACTCCTATCCATGTGTAGCTTTGTCACTGGCTGAGAGGAGGCATTTATAGCAAGTTAAAGAAAGGACACCATGTCGAGTGAAAATCACGCACGCTCCCTCCTGACCCCCTCGCTTGGTGGTAGTGTCGCAAAAGCCTTATACCTTGAAGGATAGGCATGGGCCACACTTCCCACATGTTGGGTTGCAGACAAAAAGTTAATGGTTCCCTGTAGTCCAAGGTAATTATATTAGAGGAATAATCTCTCAAAGTCTAGCTCAGAAGAGAGGAAGAAAACACACTTGCGTATGAAAAACCTGACAAGAATAGCCATACACTTTTCACACGCTAAGTTTTGGGAGCCGTTAAGCGTACAAGCCGTTCTCTTTCAAGTGTGTGTGTGTGTGTGTGTGTGTGTGTGTGTGTGTGTGTGTGTAATATATATATATATATATATATATATATATATATATATATATATATATATATATATATATATATATATATATATATATATATATATATATATATATATGAGAAATTTAAAGTTAATGAGCGATGAGACAAGAAACAGGAGGAGTTTTTTTTTAAGGAAAGGGCGGCACAATGAAGGCAATCCATAGTGAGAAGACAGAAATAATGCCAGAAAAACAGAAGGAACAATAATCCTGGCCAGGACCCCTACGAACATTATATTAATGGGCCAACATTGGAGCAAAACCTGCACTTCGCATGAAATGGTAACGGACCGATACCCCCCAAATCCACTGCCATATTGGCCCGATTTATTTTAGTTATTCGCATGCACCGCGTGATGTACTGATGCAATTCCGGCCCTCTAATAGACCAGTTAAGGAGAGCTCTAATCACTCTTTAATTGGACAAGCATGCATTGGCCCATTATTCAACCGCTTTATATATATATATATATATATATATATATATATATATATATATATATATATATATATATATATAAATATTTATATATATATATATATATATATATATATATATATATATATATATATATATATATATATATATATATATATATATACACACGAGGGGAGGTCAATAAGTTTTGCAATTCAGGTTTAAGGAAACGAGATATGAGGAAAAGTGTTTTATTATTTTTCAATATAACTACCCTCGACTTCGATGCACTTGCGCCACTTGTCCCTGAGGCTTCGAATTCCTGACAACCAGAAATCTCCCGACTGCTGTTCAATCCAGTCCTGGAGGCGAGCTGGACATCTTCATCGTCCCCAAACTGGCGTCCACGCAGTGCAGCCTTGAGCTGGCGGGATAAAAAGTAGTCGCTAGGGGCCAGATCTGAACTGTAGGGGAGATGGGTGAGCTCCTCGAGTCCTCACTCGCGCAGGGCAGCTTGTGCAACTCTAGGCCTTGTCAACTTTGATGACGTTGAAGTCGATCATGGGGCGTGAGGTTTCTCGGGACTCAACGGGCAGAGACCTTGGTCATGGCCAAATTGTCGTGGATGATGTTGATAACACTTCTACGTGATATTCCAAGTTCTCGCTCGATTTCTTCGACCTTCACACGTCAATTTTCTTCGATCATCTTTTATACACGGGCCACATTGTCCTCGTTGGTCACGTCTGACGGGCGTCCTGGACGGGGCTCTACTTCAAGGGACTCACAACCATGGCGGAACTGCATATTCCAGTGAGCAATGGTTGCATACGAAGGGCCGGTGTCGGTGTACACTGCAAACATGCGTTCATGGATCTCTTTTACATTCTTGCCTTCCTTGGTTAAAAATTTGATCTTTACGCGGTTCTCAACCTTCTCCATTGTGGAAAAATTTGTGACTGACGATCTGCGTTCAGCTACTGCTTCTTTAAAAAGAGATAAGTAGCTATCGACCAATCTTCCTATTGGAATTCATCGGTAAATTATTCGAAAAGCTCCTAAACACAAGACTTACGAGCTATTTAGAGAACAAAAACCTGTATAACGACCAACAACACGGGTTTAGGAAAAAGCTCGGAACTGAAACTGCATTAGCCCTAATTACTGAGAAGATTGCTGTTGCAAAGGCTAGGGGGAATATTGTTGACGTAGTACTTAGAGACGTGGCCTCGGCCTTTGACAAGGTTTGGGTGCCCGGCCTGAAGAATAAAATTTACGGCCTTGGAATGGAGGACGGCATGACCAGGATACTTTGCAGCTACCTTGAAAATCGCAAAGTAATGGTCAACATTAATGAAACTGAAGGAGAGTTCTTTAACTTAAGAGCAGGAGTGTCACAGGGTGGTTGTTTGAGCCCTACAATATACGCGATATATACCAGCGACCTCCCACATCCTGCCTACGGCTTTGCCTAATATGTTCATTTGGCAGACGATGTCACACAGATCGTAACGAGCAACTATCCTAATCCGAGAGATGTGGCAAACAGAACAGGAGGTGAAATTGCTAGTGTCAATAACTACGAAAAGAGGAACAAAATTAAGACAAACATAGGCAAATTCAGAATGATTCCGATGGGACGCAGACGTACGAGGGAAGTAATATCAGGAGTACATTACCAGTACTCCACAGACGGTAAAGCACTAGGCCTAAAAATAACAACGAATGGATATAATTCACATCTTAAGGAGAAAATTGCCAGAGCTAAAAAGGCGCTCTGATCTCTCTCGTTTTAGACTGATTTCACCATCTAACAAAAGAAAATTATACCTAGCACTTGTGAAACCGATACTCCTGTACCCCGTTGCGCCAACACACACCATGAACGATACAGCACTAAGGGAAGCACAGAGAGTACAAAATGAGGCGCTGAGATTTATAACAAATGTAAATCTTCAGGACCGTCTCCCCGCGACATTACTACACGAAATTAACAATATAGATCCGATTAATGTAACTTTGCATAAAAGAGCAATCAATCTATGGAACAAAATGCATTGAACTATACCAGACGAAATTATAAACCCAATAATACTACCTGAAAATGAACACCCTAACTTGCACTTTAAGCAGGCATTTTAAAGTAGCCAGCTAAAGATACTAACGAATATAATACCAATATATAAATAAAAGATAATAAAAAAAAAGAAGATTAAACAAATTTGAACTGGACAAAAATGGAAAACAAATAGTAAAACAAACATTACTCAAGAAAAGATCCGAAGTGGACATATTCTTAATAAAAAAAAGAAAGATCCGAAGTGGACAAAAACCAAACAAAATAATAAACAAACAAAGGAAATTAATATAAAAGATCTGTAGAGGACACAAATAAAATCTTTAATACATAACAAATAATTAAAAAGAATTAAAACTGTAAAATCGAAACAACTGTACAAAATAATGTTAAAAGGTCCGAAGTGGACACAATAAGTTACTTAAATGAAAACAAATAAGAAGAATCAAGAAGAGTAACTGCATTGGCATTTATCCAAGATCAATTAATAAACTGAAATACAAACGAAAACAAAGGCTTGAACGTTAATAAAAAATTTTAAACGTAAGAATCAAAATAAATACTTAAAAATACTGAGTTTGCCAGCCGACCTGGCACATATAACGCTCTCTCTTAATTACACATACTTCTATCTTTTTCTCTAACTATCACCTCACCAATTTCTCTCTTTGAACATCATTGATCATTAGGTTACGTGCTCCAGGCCGACCCCAAAGCACCAAAACTGCGCCCCACAACCCACATCCAAATGAATTCAGGTACCAAGGAGGGGAACCAACGAGAGATCATTATTTAAATTCGGGGAGAGCTGTTTTATATTAAGTGTTTTTAAGATTCGAAGGGTAATAGGGCATTTGTGCGAATTCAGAATTTCTTAGTTATCTAAGGAGATATCCCTTTTACACTTTATTACGTGATCTCTTATCGCTGAAATTTCTTTGGTTTCAAGTATCTTGCCGGTTCTATTACTTATACCCATATGGGAAGAGAATCTTGCCTTCAGAGTTCTCACGGAGCTTCCGATATATTTGCCTTGGGAACACCTAGGACATTTAAATAAGTATATGATCGAACTCCGAAGACTTTGGAACCGGATCCTTTATTGTAAAAAAGATTTTATATTTATTTTGTTGACAAAGGCAATTTGAAATTTTATTTGACAGAAGTATTTCCTTAGCAATATGTGTAATTTTCGGCTAAGGACTTTATTGTGAATACCCTGCTCTGGCATTATTAAATAATGTTTGTCTTTTGCCACCGATATCTCAGGGTGGCTTGGTTGATACAATCCACTTAAAAATGTGCGGATTGACCCTTCTACAATAAAAGAAGGAAAACCATTGTGCATAAAGAAAGATTTAAGGTACTGAAATTCTTTGTCTATAAAATTGTAGGATGAACAGAGATTGTGTGCGCGGTGAAGAATCTCCTAATGGACGAGATTTTGTTTTTCAAATCTAAGCAACTAAAAAAGTTTAATCCTAACCTCGTATTAGTCGGTTTCCTAAATACTGATGTTTCTAGATTATTTTGATTTTTTCTTATTAAAAGATCTAAAATGGGGTGGGTGTTATCACTCTCAGTTTCCATTGTATATTTAATACCAGGGTGGATGGTGTTTACAAAATTAAGAAGTTCTAAAGCTTTATCTCGTTGTTTAAATATAGCTATAGAGTCATCTACAAAACGTCTATAGAAAGTTGGCCTACATGAATCAGGAACTTCAGAAAAAATCTTTTCCTACAAATGAGTCATGAAAAATTCTGCTGCCAAAGGGCCGATTGGGGACCTCCATGAAAAGTTCTATTATAATAAAGACGAAAGCGCTCGGAATCGTTCTTCCATTTTCCTTGTGGGTGTTATTTATCATAATTTTGACTCACGTGCAAGTTGTGAGTTTCTTTATATATATATATATATATATATATATATATATATATATATATATATATATATATATATATATATATATATATATATATATATATATATATATATATTAGTGATGGAGTCGTTCCTTGGGAACCTTATTCGTAGCAGGAATATGAAGACATATGCGATGGTTTTGAACATTTAATTTCAAACATTCTGCCATCATAAACAGTATACACAGAGCTTACAAAATCAGCTCAAATTGGTTTCACTTTCATTCCGAAATAGAATATCTTAGGAACCTTTTTCATTTTATTTTTTTCCCAGAACATCTTTTTGACAGACTTACTTCCAATTTCTTATTTAAAATGTTCTCTCGCAAAACCCCTCTGATAACTGCCCCCAAACAAAAACTATTCTTAAAACTGCCTTATCTTCCACTTGACACAAAATTCAACAAAGCTTTACTCTCGACTCTTATTAAATACTTTCCCCAATGCAAGTTTCTCCTAATTAATTCTAATCCTCTTGCTGCCTATACTTTCCTTCGGCACAAAGAATCACTCCCATTATGCCTGCGTTCCTCTATCAATTCACTTGTGTGACCTGCCAAAGTCGCTATGTAGGCCAAACAAGTCTACAATTAAGATGTAGGATCGCTAAGCATATCGGAGTATCATACAGAACCAACATTCCCATTTACAAACCCGAACACTCCTCTATACGAGAACATTCACTACAACTTAACCACCCGCTTGGCCCTGATTCCTTTAGTATACTCTCTTCTACCTCCTCTTCTCTAAGTTTAAAAATTCTTGAATCACTTTACATCAAACAAATTAACCCGGAACTCAATGATTATTCATCATCCCTTAAATTATTTACTATGTAGACAAATGTGCAACCAACCACATCCCCCCTAATAGTTTTCTTTCTGCCTAATTCTGTCCATAATATCAGTTGTTACTCCCAGCTTAACCGTTATAAGGTCAGTACTCGTGCAGGGAAATTTTTATTTCTATTTTAGTTTTGCCCATTAATATCTAAACGATCTGGTTTATTATTGACTTTTCCTTAATTTAATGTTTTAGTCGTCCTTTTGACCCCTCCATTATTGATTATTTACTATTTAAACTTTCGTGCCTTAGTCTACTCATATTATTTGATGTTCAATCACTTAAAATTTAACTTAATTGAACTACTTGCTTCGCTACATTTATTAATATCCGCTTCGATTACATACCCCCTGATCTAACTTATTTTCGATTGTTCGCCCTGCCCATATAATTCTCTCTTGCTGTGGTTTATAGTCAACTTTTTGTATTCCGCTTGATTCATGTTTATTATTCATATTTGCTGCTCATGGGATATTTAATCTTCTTTTTGTTTTCTCAGTCTTATTAATCAATTTCTTCATGCCTTGCTTTCGACTTATTGCTATAGTTTATAATTTTTGTATTTCGATAGTCATCTAATTCATGTTTATTATGCATATTTTAAACTCGTGGGATTATTATTTAATTTAGTTATTTTTTAAGATATTACATCAATTTCTTATTAATAGATTTCCACCCATTTGCTTTCAACTGTTTAAGATTATATATCTCATCTTAACTTCTTGCTTTCGGTTATCATTTTTGACTCCTGTAATGTTTTTATTTCTGTGTTTAGTTATTCTTAAAAAAATATTTTTTTTGTATTTAGAATTCGCTGATGATGGTCATCGTCAATGACCGAAACGTCCGGAAAATTAAATGTTCAAAACCATCGCATATGTCTTCATATTCCTGCTATATATATATATATATATATATATATATATATATATATATATATATATATATATATATATATATATATATATATATATATATATATATATATATATATATATATATTTATATATATATATATATATATATTTTTATATATATATATATATATTTATATATATATATATACATATATATATATATATATATATATATATATATATATATATATATATATATTTTTATATATATTTATATATATATATATATTTATATATATATATATATTTATATATATATATATATTTATATATATATATATATATATATATATATATATATATATATATATATATATATATATATATATATATATATATATATATATATTTATATATATATATTTATATATATATATATTTATATATATATATATTCATATATATATATTTATATATATATATTTATATATATATATATTTATATATATATTTATATATATATTTATATATATATATTTATATATATATATTTATATATATATATTTATATATATATATTTATATATATATATTTATATATATATATTTATATATATATATTTATATATATATATATATCTATATATATATATATATATATATATATATATATATATATATATATATATATATATATATTTATATATATTTATATATATTGGATGTAGGGGCTGAATCATATCAAAATGGATCTCGTCAAGGCAAGGGGAAGTAGATCTGCAAAGGAAAAAAGCGCTAAGCAACTCATGGATGCTGAGTAGTGTGTTGTACGGAAGGTTAGATTTTGTTGAGAATGAGACTCTTCCTTTGATTTGTATGGTAGAAAAGCATTATCGTAACGGCTGACACTGCTGACGGCGCGGAAATGGTCGGCAAAAGCATTGGTGACCGCCAGGCTGTCATTCTCCAAGGATCCGTGTAATTTGTGTGTGGGGGGTATGATGATCAGAAAAACAGCCCCTAATCTTATTAATTCTCTTACAGATCTTAGCGGTAGGTGTCATTTAGGAAATTGATGAAACGTATCTGCACCATGAATTTCGGCGAGCCTGACTAAGGGCTCTTTAGCGAAGCGGACGAGCTCGGATCGGTCGACTTTGTTGCACAAAGTTGGGTTCTTTCGGAATCGGGTATGGGCTAACCTGTAGTTTTTGATAGCTGTTGCACACGCCGAGGTCCACCAGGGTACGGTTAAGCGACCCGTGGCGAGTCACCTCCGTGGAATGATCTGTGTTGCTGCACTGTAGATAATCGATGTAAAGTATTCTACTGCCACGTCCACTTCATTGAAGGTCCCCAAGGATGCACTTGTATAGATAGAGGGGAGTAGGAAAGGGGGCAAAGAAAAAATAATAGCGTAGGTGGGTGCGAACAGCTTCCCGCGTCGCTGGACCACTGTTAGCCAACAGCGAATCCACTCGGTCATCCTGAGTCTCGAAAAAGACTCATTCAAACGAAGCTTTTAACCCGCTCGTCTGCACTTCTCGCACGCTATACAACCCCCTTCCTAGATGCAGAGCGTATTTTGAAGAAATGAAGAGAGCCCGTTTGGAAATGTTATCCGAGGACTAACGCTTTCCCTCCCCGGTCTGGGCACCATTATAGATAGAGGGGAGTAGGAAAGGAGGCAAAAAAAAAAAATAGCGTAGGCGAGTTGCTAACAGCTTCCCGCGTCGCTGGACCACTGTTAGCCAACGGCGAATTCACTCGGCCATCCTGAGTCTCAAAAAAGATTTATTCAAACGAAGGTTTTAAGCCGCTCGCCTGCACTTCTCCTTCGCCATACTTGTGAATGACACCTCTTGGAAACCTTCCCAATCTGAATGACCTAAGTCCCACTTAAGGGGCATGGTTGTATGAGGGCTAGCTTGAAGGGCCGACAAGACAATAGGGAAGTGGTCACTCCCATGAAGATCGTCAAGAATTGACCATCAAAATTCCGGGAAGCAATCAGGGGAACAAACAGACAGGTCAACACAGCTAAAAGAGTTCGTCTGGACATCATAAGAGGTGAAATCGCCAGTATTTAAGACACAAAGAAAGTCAGATAATAAAAGAGACTCTAAAACACTGCCTTTGGCATTTCGAGTGATGTCACCCCAGTATGGGTGACGGGCGTTGAAATCTCTTAGTAATAAGAATATGGAGGGCAACTGGTCTATAAGTTCTAAAAGGTCGGGTCTTGACAATGATAAACAAGGGGGTAGGTAAATAGAGCAAACGGTAAAAAGCTTAGTAAGAAAAACCCTCACGGCAATAGCTTGGAGGGTAGTATGTAGGGTGATGGGAGAAACATGGTGAGATGAAGATACCATGATTGACCCCCCCCCCCCTCCATGAGAGGAGCTTCCAGCAGGAGCAATAGAGTTGAAAGGGAGAAAGCCAGGTACCGGCGGAAAGGGCCGTATACCCAGTTCATTCTCCTAAAGGCAAATAACAGTGGGGTGGATATTGGTCAAAAGAATTTTGAGTTCCTTCCACTTTGGAAGAACTCCTTGACAATTCCATTGTAAAATGGATAATATTAAGAGACCGACCGAGGCCCTTGATTGTAATTCGGGTTCACAACCTGGCGGAAAAGGAAGGTCGTGAAGGGATTTTCGGCCTGTAGATCCGTATTCATGGGTCGAGGTTATTTTCGGTGTCTGAGGGGTTGGTCCAACCGCCGCGATTGGTGATGTTGGAGTATCAACTGTTTCCATTGGATCATGGGTAGAAGGGCGAGTGGAACGAACAGGCGATCTGAGCGAGGTGTGTGGAGCTGGGTGTATATCTGCCATCGTTTGGATCAGGATGGGGCCTAACTCCTGTAAAGGTTGGGACGGACTTAAAGGCATAGAATGTTCAGCCATAGGGGAAGAGTCCATTGAAGATTCTCGGGGTTCGGCCGAGTCAGCTCCAGAGGCTGTCTGCCTATTAATGGTCGATGACCCAGGTGAGGAGTCCTTACTCTTACCACTGGGCTTTGGGTCTCGGGGCCGGGTGGATGAACCTTTACTAGTCGATGTTAAGGAATTTTTCAAATAGCGTCTGATGTCTTCAAGTGTCTCACCCTGAGCGTCTCTCCCAGCTAGAGCTGCTGGAGAGAGGGGGGCTACATTGGTTATCTCGGTGTGAGAGCGATGCTTCGACTGCATATTCTGAATGTTTTTGACGCTGCGAGTGAATCTAGGGTGAAGTGGTTCAGGATGGTTGGAACTCGCGCGTGATGGTCGGTTTCGTCCAGCGTCACGTAAAACGTCAGAGAAGAGCCAGCCGAGTGGCGAGGTTTGTGCTCGAGCATGCTGGCGGGCCTCTCTTATATCTAGACGTAGGGAGTCGTGCAAAGCGAGCACCTCCTTTCCATATAAAAATATAGAGCAGAGTTTTGACGCAGCACTGTGGGTACCTCCGCAGTTGGTACAGCGAGGTGTTTTGGTGCATTCGGGGCCATGGCAGTCAGAGCTACAATTCACGCAGGAGCGGGGATGCCGACAGGCACGACCATGTCCAAATTGATTGCAATTGAAGCAGCGGCTGGTAGTTCGATGCAGGCACTTACCGGGATACGAAGATACCCAGCTTTAATATACTGCGGCAGTTCTTGTCGTTCGAATGTTAAAATCAATGTGGCGATTGGGACTCTAGTGGAACCTAATGTTTTAGTCACCTTGTGTACGTGTGTGACACGTTGGGTACTGAGCTTACACTGAAGGCGAGTGGGGGCGTAGTCCTTTAGTTCGTTTGAACGGACGACACCTTTAACAAAATTCAGACGCAGATGGGGTGAGACAGTTATTGGAATTTCAGCTATCGAAGATAAGTTTCGCACAAGGTTGTGTTGAGAGTGGGATGACACCTCGACTACGCATCACCACTACCTCTTGACCACATCCGTCGGGGTTCACCACAGCGGGACTCAAAAGATTTATTGACTTCAAACACATCAACTTTTGCAAGTGGGGTATCGGATGATGAATTCATGACAAGAAAGCGAGGATAATCTAGATCTGGGTCTAATTCGTTGGAATAGGGGTCCAACGAGCGAGGGAAGACTGAAAGGGGAGCTAAGGAACGTTTGGCACGAGAACACTTACGAGAAGGGGAGGTTTTTGGTTTATGGCTAGCCATTGCAAAAAGAAAAAAACTTTGCCTTATCCCTCGAGACTCCCCACCATGGATGCCTACAATAGCCCAGCACTACTGCAACTCTACAATCAGTTACGTCTGGTATGTCCTTTTGGAGAATGGATACGGATCCACCACACCATCTTTATAACCCTAAGAGGCTGCCCGAGTTCTCCTACGCACGGAGAAAAGGGGCCAACGATGCGTTTTTCTTTAGGCATTCGGTAGACAAAGGCAGTGGAGATGCCCAGCCTCTTCCACCTTCATGAAATAACAATTCGGAATCAATCCATAAAACGAGCAGAGGTCGGGTATCTATAAGGGCCACTAGATAGGTGAATGAAGAGGAAGAAATAAAGGGCAGTGGGAGAACGTAATAGGGGAGGAAAGAAAGAAGGAAATGTTAAAAGTCTTGTTGACAGCACTATGGGACCCCTACGGGGCCCAGGGCTGACCCCCCTCGCCACAAGAAGGCCAGAGCCTATCTGGGAACAACCCCTGAAGAAAAGATCTCAGAGAGGGAAGGGAGCCTCCATGGAGATGTGCTCTCCTCAATAACACCATCATGTAGCATCTTGTTAATTTCAGACCTTATGAACTTCTTATCATCATCCCCAGAGCTCCGAGATTTTGTTGCAACAGGTTTGCAATGAGGAGCAAGACTTGAAAAGAGACGAGGTGTATCGACCAAATCAGACAGTACACTGCAAGTGGCAGGGTTGGAGATATTTAGATCTTTCTTGGATCCGCCGAAGTCCACAGTAACACTAGAGTGCTGGCTCATAAAGTCTTGACCAAGAATGACTTCACAGCACAAGTTTGGCAGCACATTAAGCCCTGTATTTTAGTAGCACTCACCCTTCAAATTGATGTCAACCGTGCAGCGTCCCTTCACAGGAGACATGAGTGATGAAGAGGCCATAGATACGCTTCCAGGCGCTGGTCAACCTTCAACTTGTGCTTCTTGGCATATCTATGTGAGATGAAAGATTCAGAGCTCCCTGTGTCGATGAGAGCGGTCGCTTCATTATTACCAACTAAAACATACACAGTAGCACGCCGTAGTAGGCCAGGGGAAGAAGTAGAGATTACGGCCATTGTATAAGACTGAGTGGATGCAGAAGTAGAAAATGTAGTAGATGGGCACACCTTAGCAAAGTGCCCCTGCTTATTACACTTATGACAAGTGACGTTTCTTGCAGGGCACTGTCCAGCATTTTTGTCGGGACCACCACAGAAATAGCATTGGGACTTTAAATTTGCAGCAGCACAGGTCCTTTCAGCAGAATAAGCAGTTTCAGATGTTGCAGCAGCACAAGATGTCGCAACAGCACTTACACGAGAGGCAGTATAACGAGAATAAGACTGAGGTCTTCTGAGCAACCTCGAGTTCCCTGCTGATCAACAGCCGTACTTAAATCCAAAGTTTTGTTTACAAGCAATCGTTGCCTGCTTGTATGAGAGAGCAAGCCATTGATGAAAGAACCCAGTGTAGTCATCCCGATTCTGTGAACCAGTAGCAGCCTTAAAGTTACAATCCTTGTTGAGCACCTGAAGCTCTTGTAGATCTCATCTATTGTCTCAGTCTCCAATAAATGTCTCGTGAACACTTCATTTTGGGGCTTGACATAGAAGTCTTTGAGAAGATCTATAGCTGAATCATAGATAGTACACTCTGCAATGTAACAATATACAGTTGGAGAGACAAAATTGATAAATGTATTCAGCTTGTTAGGATTTAGGCTTGCGATGGATTCCAGGAATGCATAGAAAGTACGATTTCAGTGATTCCATTCTCCTGCAGCAGTAGGCGAGTTGGGAGATAATCCAGGCATTCAGGTCTCAGGAATTTATCGATCTTTAGATCAGACGGAGCTTGTTTTTATTTTTATGAATCTATGGTGGGGCTCCCACTATTTATTTAAAGCACCAGTATAGCCTTTGGATCGGCATTGGTGGGATTGTTAGTTGAATAAATTGTGGTAATCATGGTAAACATATAGACGAGCGGCCCGGCCGGAAAAATTATTTTGTGTAAATATTATCGTTCACCCGTGTCATTTCTGACGTCATACCCCACCCCCAACCCCTATTATAATTCGCAAAATGATTAAAGGCGCTGACATGATGTAGTTAAAGCATTCACCTCTGTAAACGTCAGAACATTATAAAAATTAGGATTATATACTGGGGGGCTGTGCCTCCCAGACCCCCCTAATTTAATGAAACTCAGGATCCTCGTAGTGCGGTCCACGCATCGTGTTTAACCCCCCACGAGCCGTCCCCTATAAATGTACTCCAAAAACGTGAAACATTTTGGAACACGGACGAAATAGTACATCTTATCGGCCGGGCCGCTCGTCTACATATTTGCCGTAATCATAATAAAGCGTCAATACTTTTCTCTAGACTTTATTCAAATAACAAAACATCAATACAGTCTGAAAATAAAAGAGAAACAATATAAGTACACATACCTATTCTAATTAGGTTAAATAAACAAAGTAATATAGTGTAATCTATTAGGAAATTATACCTATAAGGTAACATGAACCTTATATCACCACAGGTAGTGTAGTTGGAAAGTTCGCCTCCACTCACCACCCCAAATAAGAACATAAGAAAAGAAGGAGACTGCAAAAGACCATTCATGGCCTACACTTGGCAGCTCCTGTTCCATTCAACACACAAAAGATTTCTTACCAGAGAAAAGTCATCAATATTGTCACCCTTTACAGGAGTTCGTCAGATCTAATCTACAATATACATAAAATGCATCCAGAGGATTATGTCCATTCATGCAACCGCAAAATATAATCTTCCCACTCCTTAGAAAAATATATACATATGTACATAAAAAAAAAGTCAGTCCCATCTAGCAGCTTCATCCATATATTTATCTAATCTATTCTTAAAACTACCCAGAGAGGAGGCTTCTATCACATGTCTAGTGAGCCTATTCCATTCATCTACCACACGATTTGTAAACCAATTCCTCCCAATCTCCTTCCTAAACCTATACTTATCAAGCTTAAACCCATTGCTACGTGTCCTGTCATGTTCACTAAGTATAAGAACCTTACCCAGATCCCCTTTATTATATCCTTTTACCCATTTGAAGACTTCAATCAATTCCCCTCTGACTCTTCTCCTTTCCAATGTATGTAGATTTAGTTTTCTGAGCCTTTCACCATAGGGTAAGTTCCTTAGTCCACCAATCATCTTTGTCATCCTTCTCTGCACAGACTCAAGCAAATCAATATCCTTCCTATAATATGGTGACCAAAATTGTACTGCATAGTCTAGATGAGGCCTAACTAGCGCCAGATACAGTTTTAGAATGACTTCAGCACTCTTATTGCTTACACTCCTCCTAATGAATCCCAATATCCTATTAGCTTTATTCTTAGCATTTAGACATTGCTTTCTAGGACGAAGGTCTGAACTTACCAAAATACCCAAGTCTCTCTCACAATCAGTCCTCCCTAAAATTCTGCCATTTAATTTATAACTATTCAATGGA
This sequence comes from Ceratothoa steindachneri, assembly GCA_963969495.1. NCBI lineage: Eukaryota > Metazoa > Arthropoda > Malacostraca > Isopoda > Cymothoidae > Ceratothoa > Ceratothoa steindachneri. The sequence continues at coordinate 5,247,003 of OZ018333.1, read as the reverse complement.
TTATTTCTACCTATACTAAGTACACTACATTTGTCTATGTTAAACTTCATTTGCCATTTCTCGGCCCAATTGGACAGAATGGTCAATTCCTCCTGCATTACAACAGCATCAGAATCAGCCCTAATGGCCCTACCTAGCTTAGTATCATCAGCAAATGGTCACTACTTATGCCTATGTCAAGATCATTAATATAAATTAAGAATAGCAAGGGACCCAAAACAGATCCTTGAGGAACTCCACTGCTAACACACCCCCACTCAGATTTAACTCCATCTATACTAACTCTTTGCTGTCTGTCACCAAGCCATGACTGAATCCACCTAAATATACTGCCATCGATCCCGTGTGCTTTAACTTTGCTCAGAAGTCGTAAGTGTGGCACTCGATCAAAAGCCTTACTAAAGTCCAGGTATAAAATATCATAGTTTTCATCATTATCTGCTGCTTCATACACCTTACTATAAAAAGACAGCAAATTAGTCAGACAGGATTTACCCTTACTAAAGCCATGCTGTGATTCTTTTATCAACTTATGCTTATCCAAGTGATCTCTAATATTCCTTGCTATAATAGATTCCATCATTTTCCCTACCACTGATGTCAAACTTACTGGTCTGTAATTAGACATATTTGTTTTATCCCCTTTCTTAAATATAGGTATCACATTGGCTTTCTTCCATGCCACTGGCACAATGCCACTCTCCAATGATTTTCTAAAGATGCATGCTAGGGGCTCACTTAACACATCCTTACATTCTTTCAAAATTCTAGGAAAGAGCTCATCAGGACCGGGTGCTTTACTACTTTTGATTTTATCAATTTCCTTTGTCACTATCTCCTTTGTGATCAATATATCCTTTAATTTCTCTTCATCATTACCCCGAAAGATCATTGACACCTCGGGTATATTTAGAGTATCCTCCTGTGTAAATACTGATGGAAAAAAGTCATTTAGCATTCCAGCCATTGAGTCCCTATCACTCACTAATTCTCCATTGGAATCTATAAGTGGGCCTATTTTATCTCTAACCTTAGTTTTGTATAATTGATAAAAACTTTTAGGATGTTCCTTTGCCCTATTTGCCACTTTAATTTCATAATTTCTCCTTGCTACTCTAACTAACTTTTTAACATCTCTTGCTAGTTCATTATATCTCTGCCTTAAGTGATCCTCTCCATTTTTTATTTTCCTATAAATGCCCTTTTTAATGCCAATATAATGCTTAATTTTATCTGTCATCCATTTTGGGTCATTATTTTTAGTCCTAATCTCCTTATATGGAATGTTAATCATCTGACCTGTAATTAATTGCTCAATTATTCTTTCATACTCCTCTTCAATTGTAATCTCTTCCTCCTGGTGATTATTGTCTCCACTAACTGATATCATTGAATCTATTCCTGAATTGATTTCATTGCCTGGTTTCTGTACAACTGCCTCCAGGTAAGTCCTGAGCCCATTATAATTTGCTCTTCTATGCCTAATGCCTAATCCCTTTCTTCTTTACCAGAGTTGCTGGGGTGACCAAGAACTGGGTAATCATGATCTCAATGGAGAACCCGATGCACTTCCATTGTGCTCCCCATTTAATCCATCTCTTCTCACAAACATATTTTTCAGCAATTGAAATATAGTTGAGAGTTACGGTTATACTTCAGATTAGGGGAGCACGGTAGGTGGCACTGTTAGTAGGCTACAATTTATGTCTTATGACATCAGACGGTAGTTTCAGATGTGACCAATCACGGTGTTATATTTTTTTGTTGTTTTGGGGGTTTGTAACATTTATTTTGTATTATTTACTAAATATCTGCGCCTTTGCTCGTTTATAGTTTTTTCTAAGTTGGGTAAGGTTTCTTGATGTCTTTTATTGTTTTTTCCTTTTTTTTTTGTTTCATTGCAAAGGATAACAGCTTTTTAATGGCATCGTCGTAGCTATAAATAGGACCTGCTGCGCAAATGTTTTGATTTCATCATGCTCTAGTTGTGCTTCTTCGTTATTTGAATTTGGGTTTATTTTGCATGACTGCAAAAAACTTGGGGATTTTTTAGAGGCGCATAAACTAATCGGGAAAACTATAAAATGCCTGAAATGGAGCAATGCAAATTTAAATTCTTCAGAAAATTTAATGTCCCATTGTGATAAAATATATGTAAATGAAAACAGTAAGCAACAGCGGTGTTGTTTCAAACAATCAGTGTGTTGGGGTTCCCATTTAAGTTTAAAAAACATTGTTCAAATTTCATATTTTTTCATAATTAATTGTTTTACGTAAGTAAGTATTGTTTGTCATTAGGTTACCAGTTTTTTTCTGCCAGTAAAAACCTGTGGCGTTTGCAGTGAAACCAAAAATAAAATAGGAAAAAATCAGCAAATTCAAGGGGACTGCTTGTGGGGGAGATATCACTGCGGGGGGACCACCCTACGATGATCCTGAGTTTCAATCAATTGGGGAGGGGGTCTGGGGGGCACAACCCTGCAGTATATACTCATATACAAAAAATATAGCGCCGTGATTGGTCATATCTGAGGCTACCGTCTGACATCATAAGATATATTGTAGCCTATAAACAGCGCCACCTACTGTGCGCCCCTAAACTAAAGTGTTACCAGAGTTACTTTTGTATAATTGTAAATTTGGACTGGTCCTTGAAGATTAGTTCACTGAGAATAACTTGTGTGAATAAAAAAAAGGAGCTGAATGAAAGACCAGGTGGGACATTGTTACTGCTCAGATTGAGTCAGTGGAACATAACATAACATAATTTCATGGATGACAAAAGCCACAAGGGCCTATCAAAGGTCATCCGTATCCATCAAATCCCACCCATATAATGCATCCATAGGATTTTGTCAGATCATGCATCTACAATATACAATTTAACAATCCATAGGAATGTCCAACCATGCATCTACAATATATAATTTAAAGCCTCCATAGGAGTCTGTCAAAAAAAAAATCAAAGTCCCCCAAAATATACAATAAAAAGAAACTGCATCCACAGGAATGAGTCAAGAAACATATCCACATACCAAAAAGTAAGAAATTAACCCCTCATCCACATATAATCATCCAATCTGCGCTTGAAAAACATTCAAGTTTGGGCTGTCTACAGTCTCAGGTGGCAAACTATTCCAATAATCCACCACTCTGTTAGTGAAAAAATATTTTCTAACATCCAGTCTGCACCTCTGTTTTTTAATCTTTAAGTGGTGGCCTCTAGTCCTATTACTACCGTCCAACTCAAATAACTTTCTGAAATCTAATTTATCCATCCCAGAAAATATTTTAAAAAGCTCAATCATATCTCCCCCCCCCACACCTTCTTTCAAATGAAAACATATTTAATACCCTCAGTCTATCTTCATATTCAAAGTGCTTCAGGGATGGTATTATTTTTGTTGCCCTCCTTTGTACTGACTCTAATAAGTTTATATCATGTCTAAAATGTGGTGACCATGCCTGTATACAGTACTCTAAATGTGGCCTGACATAAGAGTTGTATAGTTTAAGGATGACCTAACTCTTGTAGCTAACATTTCTTTTAATGTAACCTAGCACCCTATTTGCTCTATTTTTTGCCTCACTACATTGCTTTGAAAATTTCAGTGACCTATCTACTACCACTCCTAAGTCCTTCTCATCTTCAACTGAATTAAGCCAATATCCATCCATCTCATAGCTAAATTCCCTATTATCTCTCCACATGTTAATAACTTTGCATTTATTAAGGTTAAAAGTTATCTGCCACTTCTGAGCCCAAGCTAACAGCTTATCTAAGTCACCCTGCACTTTAAAGCTACCCTCAACCTCTTTGACTACAGCTGCCAATTTAGTGTCATCAGCAAAAATTGACACTGCTATTTACACCTTGCCCAAGATCATTTACATAGATTATAAATAATAAAGGGCCTAAAACTGATCCCTGAGGTACGCCACTAATAACATTCTTCCACTCTGACCTCACTCCATTCAGTACAACTCTCTGTTTCCTATTTTTCAGCCATTCAGTTATCTAATTTAAAACGTTCCCACATATCCCATGCAGCTTTAATTTATGAACTAGTCTTCTATGTGGAACCTTATCAAAAGCTTTGCTGAAATCTAAGTAGATCACATCAACTTTCTCACCCCTATCTAATTCTTTAGTTACATAATCCATAAAATCCAGAAAATTAGTTAAACACGATCTATCTTTTCTAAAACCATGCTAAGCATCATTAATTAACCTGCTACTCTCTAGATGATCAGAAATTCCCTTCTTAACCATCTTCTCAAGAATTTTACAGACTATAGAAGTTATGCTTACTGGTCTAAAGTTATTTGGGTCCTCTTTGCTTCCCTTTTTAAAAATTGGCAATACATTTGCCAATTTCCAATCATTTGGTATTTCTCCAGACTCTAGTGATCTAATAAATATCTTCTCGAGAGCTACTGCAATACTTTCTACACCTTCTTTGAGTATCCTAGAATGAATGTTGTCAGGGCCAGATGCCTTACTAGTATTTAACTGAATTATAAGCTCTTTAATTTCTTCTCTGTCTATATTAATAGAATTTATCACTACTTTCCTTGACCTAGAATAATCATCAATTAATCTAACTGGTTTCTCTTCTGTGAATACTGAAGCAAAATGATCATTAAGGACCTCTACTATTTTCTCATCAGATTCTTTCAAAACCCCTTCATATTTAATAGGCACTATTTTAGCACTGTTAGATTTATTATTGATTCTATAATAGCTAAAGAATTTTTTAGGATCTTTATTATTATTTTTAGCTAAATTAATTTTGGCTGTCCTTTTGGTCTTCTTAATAATCTTATTTAGTTCATTTCTGGTTGACCTATAATGGTTTAAATTATCTAAACTACTCTCACTTTGTAATCTCTGGTATACCCTTTTTTTCTCTGAAACTTTATTAGCTATTTCTTGATTCCACCATAATGGTTTCCTACATTTCTTCCTAATAGACTTCATCGGAATACACTGTTCCTGAACCATGTTTAATATAGTCTTAAAAATATCCCACATCTCATAAGTATTCTTTCCATGGAATTCTATATCCCACCTAATCTGATTTAGCATGCTGCATAATTTATCGTAATATCCCCTATAAAAATTTGGAATTTTTGTGGAGTTTGTCGTTATTCTACCCTTAACTATTTGCAAATTAAACCGAACCATCTGATGATCACTGTTTCTCAATGATTCCCCTACACTCAATCCTTGAACTAAGTGATCATCATTTGAAAGAATTAGATCTAATATATTGGCACCCCTTGTTGGCTTATTAACAAATTGGATCAAAAAGTTATCCTCAAAACACTCCATAAACTTACAACTTGCTCTATATCTTCCTATCATATTTTCCCAGACTACAGAAGTTAAATTAAAGTCACCAAGAATAACTGTATCCTCTTTGCATCCTTTACTTATTTCCCTAATCATTAACTCATCGATACAATCAGTCTGTCCTGGTGGTCTATAAAAAGCTCCCAAGTGTATTTTCCTATTTTTACCAACCTTAATATCTATCCATAATGATTCACCTTCTCCTTGCTTTATAGAGTTATTTAGATTTGAAGAAATGCTATTTCTGATATAAATAATCAACCCACCACCAGTCCTATCTCTCCTTTGACTAATGTACATAGTATAACCTTCTAGTTCAAATTCACTGACATTATCATTAAATATATTTTCATTAACCCATGATTCAACTATACATATTATATCTATATTTTCATGAATGATATAACTAAATAATTCATCCTTCTTATTTCTAAGACTACGAGCATTTGTGTAAAGACAACTCAGCCCACCTATCCCTGAAGCACCTGAGGGCCTATCTCCTCTGCATCTCCTTTCTCTCTTTCCCTGACCCTGTACTCTTGTATTTCCCTGACCACTATCATTACTCAAGTAGTTTAACCCTAAAGCACTTCCATTAGCCTGCCTACCTTCTACAAATCTGTGTTTGCTTCCTATCCCTGCCTCACTTTGAGCCATTAAATTTCCCTGACCACTATCAAAACCTAGTTTCCCGCCTCTAAAGACCTAATAACACTATCTAATTCCCGCCACAAAACCTCAACCCCATTTCGGCTCAGATGGAGTCCATCCATTGCATACAAACCCTTATTCCCATAAAACCCACTCCAAACATCTACAAATACCAATCCTGACTCCTCGCACAAACCTTTCACATATTCATTCAACCCCATTGCACGAGACAACCATTCCATCCCCACATCCATTCTCGGAAGCACACCTGAAACAACGCCTTTTACTCTACTTTTACACATCCTTTCAATCAGCCTTTTATACTGCTGTCGTAACTCACAAGTACCCACCTTCTTTACATCATTTACTCCGACATGTGTAATCACAACTGCTTCCCTCTCACACCCAGACACCAACCTATCATACCTCTCACACACATCATTTACACCAGCACCCGGCAGACAAACTCTCACCCCCTTCCATTTACTTTCATTCAACTTCCTATCTAAATACCTAATCTGAGAGTCACCCATCACAATCACCTCAGTCATTCTCCTATTCTCTCTAGGCCTAGTATTACCCTCCCTCCTGCTCTCACTCACTCGACCTCCTATTCTACTTTCAGGCACGGCCACACCAGACAAATCTCTTTCAAAGATGATAGGGCAAGTTGTTCAAATGGTTTCTTGGCTGGGGCATAAATCCAACCCAAATGACAGCTCAGGAAAGGATTATTCAGAAATGAAATGGGAAAAGAGATGGTATAAGAGTGAAAAGGAAAAGACTTAAATGGTTCAGTGTTCAAGGTTATGCAGAACTGGAGAAATCATGAATGGAGCAAAGGACAGACTTAAGAAAAAGGAACCAGGAGGCTGAAACTTAGGAATTTGAGCAATTGGGTTACTAATAACAACAGGTTTATAAAAATAGATTTATTTAAGAACTAACTACTATATTTACAATTGGAGCATCACCAGAGATGTTTTGGTTGGACAGAACTAGATTCAAATCAGTCCAAGAATGGAACAATTTCTTTGCGTCCAAGACTGGCACAATTGGAGATTTTTTCAGTTCAAGATTACAACCTAAAAAAATAGTTTTTATCTGGATATGAGCATGACAGAGATTTTTCCCCCAACAAAATTTAATAATGAAACATATTAGAAATCTATAAATTTAGTAATATAATAATATAAATCTATTGCTATAAATTATAATAAATATAAGTTGATCTAAGGCCTAATTTATTTACAACTAACAGAAATCTTTAGGAGGAGGTGAGGAAACCGTTCTATACACAAACAGCAACAAAGTTTAATCTAAAGTAAGAATTATTACAAATTTAAATACCTTAATATCCCAACAGGTAAATATGAAATAGATAAGGCCTTAAGTTCAAAACTAGTAAATAATACCAGTAACTTACCCCTTTGCTGGGGTTCTTAGATTTTTAATATGGTTGTTTTGAGACAAATTTTTGTTAAGACTATATAATTCAAAAACTTTTTGTTAATTCTACATTTAACAATATCTTTTGTGATAAAGTTTAAACTTATTTAATTAAAAGGATTTTATCATAGTTTGTCTATCTGTCATATTACAATGTTTGAGTGTGTTAGTGAATCTTTGACTGAAATGCCTTCAGTAATAATTCAGTTTAGGGGCGCACGATAAGGGGCGCTGTTTCTCGGCTACAATCTAACCCTTATGACATCAGATGGTAGCTTCAGGGGGGGCCAATCACGGCATTGTATTTGTCTTGTTATTTTGGTTTTTCCTTTCTTCTTTATTATTTAGTAAATGCCTGCACTTCTACTTAATTATATTATTTAGTAATGCATTGATTTTTTTATAATTACTAATGTATTAAACTTTGTATGTTTCATTTAACTATTTTTGTGAAACTAAAGCATTAATTTCACACACTGGCAACCCTTAATTCAACCTTATTTCAAACATTGGCAACCCTGAAACCAAGCAGTTAAAAGAGCGCAATACCTTTGAATACGGTTTGTTCAACTTCAATATGACTTGTGTTTATTACTTGGTCAATTTAATAGACTTTTCTATAGATTGTGGTCTCATTTAAAGGAAGCGCGGCTCAATTATAATAGTTTAAGGTGGAGATAGGGTAAACTTGAAGATCTGCATCACACTCTCGCCTCAGCTGTTCCCCGGTCCTGGATGCATAATATTTCATCCATATTCCAATGTGTTTCACCTTTTTTTGACTAATTTCGAGTTATGGCTCATGAAGGGGATTGCCCTGCAATGACCGTGAGATTTCAATCAATTGTTGGGGTCTGGGGTAGGTGCAGCTCCCCAGTATATAATCGTAATTGTTTATAGAATAATGTTCTCATGTTGTTTTTAAATAAATCGTTTCTGCACGTCTGAATGAAACATAAAAGCAATTTGGTTCCGATAGATTTCGGCTGAAATCTATTGCCAAAGTAACTAAAAAAATGTTAATTTTGGGCGGCAATAGCCTAAATTAGGCGGCCCATATGTCTTTGTTATTTTGATAAATGTGCTATTGGCTCTGCACGTTTATTGAAATAATAAAGATGACTGTGTCGCCTACTTTAGGCTATTTTTGCCCCAAAATTAACATTTTTAGTTACTTTCAAAATCAGGAGCTTCGCCTTAGGATCTCTGAGATCATAAGGCCCAAATTTATAGCCCAGAAACAGCAAACCCTATTGTGCGCCTCAAAACTGAAGTATTACCATGCCTTATCCTCTTCAGCTCTTTAGGAATGGCTAGACCAAGTACTTGACAAGTGTTACTGGAACTGTTGTTCCTCGCCATTCTCTGTAATTTCAGAGTGCTCAACTGAGGGCCATTCACTGAACTGTATGGAGTGACCTTGGAATCCACTGAATTCCATTTCCTGAACCGTACAGAATACCTTTGAAGAAAGTGGGCCTGCCTCCACATCTCCCTCCACATCTCCCTCCACCCCTCTGTTATTTGGGAGATCATTGCATATTATTGGTACCAATTCCTACATACATAGTTTTAGGGTTGCACCTTTATATTTCTTGCACCTGTGCCATGTTTGTGGATGTGTGGGATAGGTTTGTTGGAATGAAAGAAATGTATGCGATAGATGGACTGCATTTGCGGGCGGGAAACTAGATACTAATAGTGGTCAGGGAATTATGAGAGGACATCATAGTACTGAAAGTAGAATGGACTTGGCAGATAACTGGATGCAATCCTCTGGATGTAGTTTTCTTGGGAGTTTGGGTGCCTTAAAAAAGAGGCTGTTTAACTCAGATGACCTATGATGGGCCCTTGTGGCTTTTGCTATCTGTTATATTATATTGTGGGGGACAAAAGCCACAAGGGTCTATCGAAGGTCATCCGCATCCGTCAAAACCCACCCACATAGGATTATATCAATAAACGCCAAGGGAAGACAAAATCAAAGTCCCCCACAATATAATATAACAGATGAAAAAAGCCACAAGGGCCCATCATATGTCATCTGAGTCAAATGGCCTCTTTTTTTAAGGCACCCAAACTCCCAAGAAAACTACATCCAGAGGATTGCGTCCAGAAACAAGGGAATCACCAATCAAGGCTTGTCAAGAACTAAATCATGCAGCTATAGATAAATACAAACAATATTAATATATACAAAACTTAGTAACGATCACAACTTTCTCTCCCCATAAACTCATCCAACCTAGTCTTAAATACATTTAAATTTGGACTACCTACTACCCTCCATGGCAATTTGTTCCAGAAGTCTACCACTCTATTGGTGAAAAAATATTTCTTAAATCCAACCTACACCCTTGCTTTTTAATTTTCAAGTGGTGACCTCTAGTCCGATTTCCATCATCTAACTCAAAAACTTGCTAACATCCAATTTATCTATCCCAGAAAATTTTTTAAAGAGCTCAATCATATCCCCTCTCACATACCTCCTTTCGAATGAGAACATATTTAATACCCTCAGTCTATCTATATATTCAAGGTGCCTCAGAGAAGGAATAATCTTTGTTGCCCTCTGTTGCACTGACTCAAGAAGGTTAATATCGTGTCTAAAATGTGGGGACCATGCCTGTATACAGTACTCTAGATGTGGCCTAACATAAGAGTTATAGAGTTTAAGAATAACCTCCTTACTTTTGTAACTAACATTTCTTTTAATGAAACCTAGCACTCTATTTGCCCTATTTCTTGCTTCAATACACTACTTAGTAAACCTTAATGACTTATCTATTACTACTCCTAGATCTTTCTCATCCTCTACTGAGCTCAGCCAATGCCCATCCATTTCATAGTTAAATTCTTTATTGCACTTATCAAGGTTGAAAGTCATTTGCCACTTATGTGCCCAAGATAACAATTTATTTAAATCCCCCTGCACTTTAAAATTATCATCAATATCTTTAACTACAGCTGTTAATTTGGTATCATCTGCAAAAATTGACACTTTATTATTAACTGCCTCCCCAAGATCGTTTATATAGATGACAAATAATAATGGACCTAGAACTGATCCCTGAGGAACCCCACTGATAACATCCCTCCACTCTGACTTTACACTATTTAGCACAACCCTTTGCTTCCTATCTTTCAGCCACTCAGCTATCCAACTTGAAACAGCCCCACGTATCCCAATCATTTTTAATTTATGAACTAGTCTCCTATGTGGTACCTTATCAAATGCTTTACTAAAATCCAAGTAAATTACATCTACATTCTCTTACTTATCTACTTAATTTGTTACGAACTCCAGAAAGTTTAGTAAATTAGTCAAACATGATCTACCTGATCTAAACCAATGCTGAGCCTCGCTGATTAACCCCTCCCTCTCTAGATGTTGGCAAATCCCTCTTTTAACTATTTTCTCAAGAATTTTACAGACTACAGGAGTTAGGCTAACCGATCTAAAGTTATTTGGATCCTCTTTACTACCCTTCTTGAAAATGGGCGCATGATCTGGCACAATCATATGGATTGTTTAAATTGTATATTGTAGATGCATGATCTGACACAATCCTATGGATTGTTTATAAAGTAGCTACATGATCTGATATAGTCCTATGTGGGTGGGTTTTGACAGATTCAGATGACCTTTGATAGGCCCTTGTGGCTTTTGTCGTTCATGAAATTATGTTATGTTATTCTTGTATATAGTTTTGTGGTGTGAATTATTTCTATTTTTCATTTACTAATTCTTATACAGAGGTTCCTTGCATAACGAGCATAATCTGTTCACGAGTCAGACATGTTATGCAAACTAAGTTTTCCCATAGAAATTAATGTAAAATGAATTAATTATGTTATGTTATGTTATGTTATGCATGAATGGACACAATCCTATGGATTGTATATTGTTGATGCATGATCTGACACAATCCTATGGATGCATTTTATGGATGCATGTTATGTTATCCCACATCCCATAAGCATTTTTACCTCTGAATTCTATATCCCAGTCTACCAAATTTAACAAGCTTCGAAGTTTTACATAATCTCCCTTATGAAAATTTGGAACTTATACTATGTACATTAGTCAAAGGAGAGATAGGACTGGTGGTGGGTTGATTATTTATATCAGAAATAGCATTTCTTCAAATCTAAATAACTCTATAAAGCAAGGAGAAGGTGAATCATTATGGATAGATATTAAGGTTGGTAAAAATAGGAAAATACACTTGGGAGCTTTTTATAGACCACCAGGACAGACTGATTGTATCGATGAGTTAATGATTAGGGAAATAAGTAAAGGATGCAAAGAGGATACAGTTACATAACATAACATAACTCCTAACATAGCCTAACTCCTGTAGTCTGTAAAATTCTTGAGAAAATAGTTAAAAAAGGGATTTGCCAACATCTAGAGAGGGAGGGGTTAATCAGCGATGCTCAGCATGGGTTTAGATCAGGTAGATCATGTTTGACTAACTTACTAGACTTTCTGGAGTTTGTAACAGATCAAGTAGATAAAGGAGAGAATGTAGATATAATTTACTTAGATTTTAGTAAAGCATTTGATAAGGTACCACACAGGAGACTAGTTCATAAATTAAAAATGATTGGGATATGTGGGGGTGTTTCAAATTGGATAGCTGAGTGGCTGAAAGACAGGAAGCAAAGGGTAGTGCTAAATGGTGTAAAGTCAGAGTGGAGGGATGTTATCAGTGGGGTTCCTCAGGGATCAGTTCTCGGTCCATTATTATTTGTCATCTATATAAACGATCTTGGGGAGGCAGTTAATAATAAAGTGTCAATTTTTGCGGATGATACCAAATTAGCAGCTGTAGTTAAAGATATTGATGATAATTTTAAAGTGCAGGGGGACTTAAATAAATTGTTATCCTGGGCACATAAGTGGCAAATGACTTTCAACCTTGATAAGTGCAAAGTTATTAACATGGGAAAAGATAATAGAGAATTTAACTATGAAATGGATGGGCATTGGCTGAGCTCAGTAGAGGATGAGAAAGATCTAGGAGTAGTAATAGATAAGTCATTAAGGTTTTCTAAGCAGTGTATTGAAGCAAGAAATAGGGGAAATAGAGTGCTGGGTTTTATTAAGAGAAATGTCAGTTACAAAAGTAAGGAGGTTATTCTTAAACTCTATAACTCTTATGTTAGGCCACATCTAGAGTACTGTATACAGGCATGGTCCCCACATTTTAGACACGATATTAACCTTCTTGAGTCAGTGCAACGGAGGGCAACAAAGATTATTCCTTCCCTGAGGCACCTTGAATATGAAGATAGACTGAGGGTATTAAATATGTTCTCGTTCGAAAGGAGGTGTGTGAGAGGGGATATGATTGAGCTGTTTAAAATTTTTTCCGGGATAGATAAATTGGATGTTAGCAAGTTTTTTGAGTTAGATGATGGAAATCGGACTAGAGGTCACCACTTGAAAATTAAAAAGCAAGGGTGTAGGTTGGATTTAAGAAAGTATTTTTTCACCAATAGAGTGGTAGACTTCTGGAACAAATTGCCACAGAGGGTAGTAGGTAGTCCAAATCTAAATGTATTTAAGAGTAGGTTGGATGAGTTTATGGGAAGGGAAGGTTGTGATGGTTCCTAAGTTTTGTATATATTAATATTGTTTGTATATATCTATAGCTGCTTGATTTAGTTCTTGACAAGCCTTGATTGGTGATACCCTTGTTTCTGGATGCAATCCTCTGGATGTAGTTTTCCTGGGAGTTTGGGCGCTTTGAAAAAGAGGCCGCTTGACTCGGATGACCTATGATGAGCCCTTGTGGCTTTTGTCATCCGTTATATTATATTGTAGGGGACTTTGATTTTGTCTTCCCCTGGTGATGGTGCTTTTTGTGGGTGGGTTTTGACGGAGGCGGATGACCTTTGATAGGCCCTTGTGGCTTTTGTCATCCGTGTAATTATGTTATGTTATGTAATCCCTAGCCACAAATTTTGCCTATCTATTTCTTTACAAAAAAATTTCACTCAAAAATCAATCTTGGAAATCATTGCAAATATATTTTAATTACTTATTAAACACCTGGGAAAGTATAAATAATTAGTAAAATAAAAAATACTGTTGCAACTTAGGAAAAAAGAAGGTAGTTTCTGGCACAAGGGAGACAGAGACAGGGTGGGAAGATTATTGGGGTGAAGGAGGAGGATCTTCCACCAATGGAGAATCCTCTTCATTCAATGCTTTAGTTACAGTCTCGACTGACTCACTAGTTTTAAATCTTTTAAAAGCATTGTCACTTTTGGCCCTTTTATTAGATCCTTCTTTCACTAGAGAACTGTCTAGGGACAGTATTAGCTCTCACTAATACTGTCACCTTGCAATTGCTTCTCATTGATCCATATGAGAAGTAAACTTTCTACATCAAGTAAATATGAATGTTGCACTGAGAATCTTTACACTCCCTTATAAAAATCTATTTCCTTAATCTTATCCCTTTTTCTTGAGGATGGTACAAATTGTTGATGTAGTGCAATTGTATGAGTGTGCTAGGTCAGCCATGCTCACACATAACATAACATAATTTCACGGATGACAAAAGCCACAAGGGCCTATTAAAGGTCATCTGCATCTGTCAAAACCTACCCATAAAATGCATCCATAGGATTGTGTCAGATCATGCATCAACAATATACAATCCATAGGATTGTGTCCATTCATGCATCTACAATATACAATTCAAACCATACACAGGAATGTATCAAAAACAAAAATCATCATCATCAAGACTCATCAAAATCTAAATCAATCATAATATACAATAATAAAAAACTTCATCCACTGGAATGAGTCCAGAATATCCTCCAAAGTTAACCCTCCCTTCCCATATAATCATCTAATCTGCGTTTGAATATATTCAAGTTTGGATTGTCTACTGTCTCAGATGGCTAACTATTCCAGTAATCTACCACTCTATTAGTGAAAAAATATTTTCTAACATCCAACCTGTACCTCTGTTTTTTTAATTTATAAGTGGTGACCCCTAGTCCTATTACTACCTTCCAACTCAAATAACTTGCTAAAATCCAACTTATCCATCCCAAAACAGATTTTAAAAAGCTCATATCTCCACTCACACATCTTCTCTCAAATGAGAACATATTTAGTACCCTCAGTCTATCTTCATATTCAAGGTGATTCAGTGAAGGTATTATTTTTGTTGCCCTCCTTTGTACTAACTCTAGCAGGTTGATATCATGTCTAAAATGTGGTGACCAAACTTGTATACAGTACTCTAAATGTGTCCTAACATACAGGTTGTAGAGTTTAAGGATAACCTCTCTACTCTTGTAGCTAACATTCCTGTTAATGTATCCTAGCACCCTATTTGTTCTATTTTTTGCCTCAATACACTGGTTTGAAAACTTCAGTGACCTGTCTACTACTATGCCTAAGTCCTTCTCATCCTCAACTGAATTCAGCCAATGCCCATCCATTTCATAGCTCAATTCCCTATTATCCCTCCCCATGTTCGGAACCTTGCATTTTTTAAGGTTAAAAGTAATCTGCCACTTCTGAACCCATGCTAATAACTTATTTAAGTCACTCTGCACTTTAAAGCTACCCTTACCTTCTTTGACTACAACTGGCAATTTAGTGTCATCAGCAAAAATTGACACTTTGCTATTTACAGCCTTCCCAAGATCATTTATATAAACTATGAATAATAAAGAGCCTAAGATGGATCCCTGAGGTATGCCACTGATAACGTGCCTCCACTGTGACCTTACCCCATTCAGCACAACTCTGTTTCCTGTCTTTCTGCCATTCAGTTATCCAATTCAAAACTTTATCACAAATCCCATGTATTTTTAATTTGTCTGGGTGGTCTGTAAAAGGATCCCAAGTGTATTTATCCTATTTTTACTGACCCTAATATCTATCCACAGTGACTCAACTTCTTCTCGCTTTATAGAATTATTTAGATTTGAAGAAATGCTATTTCTGATATAAATAATCAACCCACCACCTGTCCTATCTCTCCTTGACTAATGTACATATCATAACCTGTAGTTCAAATTCACTCACCTTGTCATTAAATTTATTTTCATTAACCCATGATTTTATTACATATATTATATCTATATCTTCATCAATAATATAACTGAACAAGCCCATGCTGTTTCCACCCAAACTGCTCCACCAAATTTTCCCTGCTGTCCTCCCACTGATTCTTCATCTCTTTAACACTTCTTTTGCCAAAGGGGGGGTTACCTCTTCCTTCAAACATGCCTCAATTCATCCTATCCTTAAAAAAAACACACCTTACCCCCTCTGTACCATCTAGGTATCTCCCTATCTCACAGCTTCCATTCCTCTCTAAGATCTTCAAGAGAGTGGTTTTCTTTCGCCTTAATGACCATATTTTTAACTGCAATATCAATGAAACCTACCAATTGGGGTTCAAAGCAAAGCACTCCCCTGAAACTGCTCTTCTTAATGTTTCAGACAGTTTACGTAGAGCTGCCAATAGGGGTTGTACATCCTTTCTAGTCCTCCTAGACCTCGCCTCTGCTTTTGACACCATCGACTACACTGTCCTCTTTGATCATCTTCAAACTTTCCTTGGTCTCCCAGGCACTGCACTTGCTTGGTTCCGCTCATACCTCTCCTCCCCCACTCAGTCACGCTTGATAACCTCTCCTCCGAGCCTGTACCAATTCATTTTGTGGTGCTTCAGGGCTCAATCCTTCATCACCTCCTCTTTCGCATCTATATATTTCCTCTTGGTTCCCTTCTTCACAATTTGGTCCAGTCCTTCCACCTCTATGCTGATGACACTTAGATATACGTTTCTTCATCCCCTGTGTCCTTTGCTCAATCAATTACTAAACTGCTTTCAGCCTACACCTCCATAAATGAATGGCTGTCTACCAACTTTCTCAAACTTTTGTTGGTACCACTTCGATGGTGGAGAAATCTAAAGCTCTCTTTCCCTCCCTTAACCTTGGGAAAACCAATGTCGCCTTCTCTGTTACCGTCAGTAATCTTGGTGTTATTTTTGTCGAGCAACTCTCGTTTAAACCGTACATCCATCGTATCTGTAAGTCTTCCCTCAGTTTCCTCCGCAACTTTTCACATGTTTGATCCCATTTTGATCGACAAAGCCTTGAGACTGCTATTCATGCCTTCGTCACCTCATGCTTAGACTACTGCAATTCTCTTCTAGTGAATCTTCCTTCTTTGTCACTTTACCCCCTACAACTAGTTCAAAACTATGCTGCCTGGCTCCTCCTTCACTGCTCCCTGTTCTTCCCTTCGATGCCTCTGTTTCAGGAGCTACACTGGTTACCTATTCACTTCTCTACCCACTATAAAATTCTCCTCATCACCTACAAGGCCCTAAACCTCGAGGCTCCACCTTCTATCTAAATATCTAATCTGAGAGTCACCTATCACAAGCTTCTCAGTCATCTTCCTAGTCTCCCTAGGCCTAGCATACCCTCCCTCCTGTTCTCATTCAAACTACCACTTATTTCACTTTCTGCCACAATCACATCAGACAAAACACTTTCAACCTCTTCCTCTCTCAGGGCATTGAATCTGTTAATCAACCTAACAGGTTCCATGTCCCTCTTACTCACAGACTTAACCTGTCCTAACCTATCTATTCTATCCATATTCACCCACCATTCATCTTCACTTACTTCTTTCTCTCCAGTCCCTAGTCGAAGTCTATCTTCTACTCTCCTGGTCCCAGCTACATTTTTCATGCGTACACTTGCATCCCTTCTCACTTCATTCACCAATGAACTTAATCTCTTGCACTCATCACGCAACCGACTCACCTCTACCAAAGCCACAAATTGGGATTGCCTGGTGGTTTGAGGAAGGAGAGGGCTAATGTCTTTTTGTTCCTATGGTGTAGGAGCAGTTCAGAATCATGAAATTCATTGAAAGATTTGTTGCAGCAAAATAATACATATAATGTGCAATTCGTCTGAAGGGGAAAATGAGAGATGGAAGTGAGAATGGAAAAAAGGATTAGGGCTGGTGAGGTATGAATGGAGGAAAGACTGCTGAGGATGATGAATGCGAGAGTAGGATACACTTGGTTGGGGTATGGTCTCTACTCTTTCAGAAACAGGGTATGAGTAGACACATAAAGAAAATGTGAGACACAACCAAAACCCTTAAAAAGAAGAAATGGGTGAAAAGAATTACAAAAACTCAACTCCAGGACAAACCCTTAAACTACATTGTGTGAGTTGCGTTCCACTCTCTCTTCATGCACAGACACTGCTTCTGGTTGGACGATGTCATATGCCATGCTTCAACACCTGGGTGAGTCAGGCTTTTCTTTTTGATCTGTTCAACAGCAGGATCTATGTAGACAGTATCCTCCCATACTCCTGGCGAATCGCTATTGTGCTCGCTTTTCACAAACTGGGGAGAGATTACTCTACTCCTGATTCTGAGTATGGGTGGGGGGAGCCCTCTCTGACCCAATTGAGCAGGAAGAGAGTGTCCTCATTGTCACACTCTTTGGCAACAGCATTACTTTGGTACTGCCAGAAGATGTTCTTGCTATGCTCTCATGGATAACCTTTCAATCTCTTTTAGTGCAGCCCAGATGCTAACACTGTTCAATACTAAGGTGGTGCACTTCTGCCCCCAACCCCCTGACCCCTGAAGGGTACCACCTTTAACTATTTTTCGCCATGCCTCTGCTCCGAAAGCAAGTTTCCACAGCACCAGCAGTATTGCATTGGGTCTTTTTGGAGCTCATTTCATCTCACATTGGATTTGTGCCACTGTATATGGATGGCTCCAAAGCCCAGGAGAGAGTTGGGTTCCACACTGTATCCCCCCTGTTTGGGGGCGATGGGGAATATCGCGCAACTCATAGCCTATGTTCCCTAAATGTTTGCACACCACCTTCACGTGGTGCCCCTGTTTTTTAACTGAGCGTGTGCCCAACGTCCGAACACCAGGCGGGATATCCTGGTTTGGGTATCTAAGGGTACCCACCAACCTTTTGGGGCAGTTGTGTGTATGGACACCAGCACACTTCTGGCCCATATGGTTGTCTTTGCTGTGGCCCTGCAGTTAGTGAATGGCATCACAAGGGCTAGGTGACCTCACACCAACATAAAAGGTGGGTGAGGGGAACCCCATGAGGCGGTTTGATGACCAAACACTGGCATCACTCCGGCATCCCCAAATAACCTTGTGGGGCGACTGTGTGTCTGAACCCCAGCGCACTTTCGGCCCACTTGGTCCTAGTCAGTATGTGTACTCTGTACGAGTCGACGGATGTACCCACTGGGGGGCATCGTCCGCAGGACCGTGCCACGGAGGTAGGTTTGGTTGCCTGGGTCGTTGTTTTGCTTTCGGGAGGTCTTTGCACCGCAGTCCAGTAAAACTCCGTTATGCGGCTCCGCTGTTTTTGAAACAACAGTGGGAGTCGGGGGGCGGGCTACCCTGTCTGGACTGTATGGGCGCTCTCCGGACTCACGATGGCGATTTGGTACATGCCCTCGGCTCCAGAGACACCACTTATAAAAATAAAAATCATATGGGTAAACTTTTAAAAAACTCATCCCAGAGACCGCCGGCCTCTGGTCACCGTGAAAAAAGCAGAGATCTTCGTCGCTTGGATCCTTTTGGATCAGAAGTAGACGAAGAACTGGATTATGACCGCTTTATTGTACTTAAATCCAGCAACGAACGTTGTCCTCTTAGCAAAGCTGACATCTTTGATGTCTTTGACGACTTCGTAAACAAGTGTGGCGAACCTGCTCAAATGTGGCCGCGCAATGATGGCGCATTGATTGTCGAGACCAAGTCTAATGAGCAGCAAAAGAGAATTCAATCTCTCGAAAAGTTAGCCTCAGTGAATGTATCATCCGCGTCTCACCCGACATTTAATACCTCCAAAGGTGTTATTCGATCGGGTGAACTCATTGAGTATGATATCGACAGGTTGGTGACAAAACTTGCCAATCAGAAAGTAACGAGTGCACATCGCATTTCTAGGTTTGTGAATGGCGCTAGGGTCCCTACCGCCACCATAATCCTAACTTTCAACAGATTGGAACCGCCCAAGTACGTCAAGGCTGGCTACCTTAACATCCCAGTCAAGCCTTACGTCGAAAACCCCCGGCGGTGCTTCCATTGCCAACGCTTTGGCCATGTAAGCAAGTTTTGTAAAAGCGAAAGGATTTGTGTAAACTGCTCAGCAGAATTTCACGGAACACCCTGTTCCAAACAGCCGTGCTGACCCAATTGTGGCGGAGACCACTCTGCCACATCACAGCAATGCACCTTCTTCCTCTACGAGAGAGAGGTCATTGCTGTTCGAAATAAAAACAGGGTGAGCTATAAAGAGGCTAGACGAAGAGTTAGAGAGACTTACGTTCAGCCTGGCGTGAGCTTCGCGGATGCTCTGCGCACCGCCACGCCAAACATGGGGAGAAGCCAGAGACCATCTACAGGCTCTCCTGAACAAACAAGAAGTCCTCCACAACCGAAACCCAAGTCTCCGCGCAGAGATGTGCCTCAACAGGTAAGGGGTTTTCCACACCCTAAACCCGCATCTCCACGCACACCTGAAAAGGTTAAGAGCCCCCCTCGACCGAAACCACGATCAATCGGTAGAGAAAACTCTTCACCAAAATCTAGCTTAGCTTCTGATGGCACAAAGAAGAGGAACCTTCCATCCTCTCCCGATTCACCAAGAGTGGCAAAACACTTTGCCACCGCTCCACAAGACGTGGATGTGAATCGGATTGGGCCGCAGGTGGTGTCTATTCCAGCTCTGGACATCCATCCTGCCCCAAAAGAACAGAGAACTACAGCCCCAAAGCGAGTAGTCAGCAACCCACCCCTTGCTGATACTGCTTTGGAACTCCTTCGAGCCCTAAGTGAGAAGGAATCAACCTGTACCCCATCACAGGAAACAGCTGTAGTAGAGGCTGCCCCCTTATCCAAGGAGGAGCCGAGCCAACCATCAGATTCCAAGAATCCTTCGCCAGCTGAACAATCGCTGCCACCATCACCAGCCAAGTCGATGTCATCAGCTCACGAAATGACTGATGGAGATGCTCCCACATCTGCTTCTCCAGTCAAGACAGTCATTTCGTATAGCCAGCTAACAAAATTGCCACGTCTAAAAGAAAAGCCGAGAGCTAAATTAACGCTCCCGATGCCTCCAGAGTCATACCCAAAACCGGTAATTGGTATGACCAAAACTACCCCTACGGGTAGTATAAAACCAAAACCTCCTACCCCTAAGGGTAGGATGATTGTCTTAAAGAGGTAAGGATGTATCCAATAATTCATTGGAACATCCAAGGTCTCTTCCCCAAGTGGGAAGAACTCAAGCTCCTGTTTAAGGACTACAATCCTGATTGTATAGCTTTACAGGAAACTTGCTTGGGTACTCGTAGTGTACCCAATATTCCTGGTTTTGTGGGATACTATAAGAACCCTATAGAACCAATCCATGGTTCTGCTGTGCTCATCAACAGCAGGGTTCCCCACAACCAGATTGACCTTGCGACAGACCTGCAGGCGGTCGCTGTCCGCCTGTTCTCCCATCGCCACT
The DNA here is from genome assembly GCA_963969495.1 of Ceratothoa steindachneri. NCBI lineage: Eukaryota > Metazoa > Arthropoda > Malacostraca > Isopoda > Cymothoidae > Ceratothoa > Ceratothoa steindachneri. Next base: position 5,225,961 of record OZ018333.1, on the reverse strand, counting down.
ATACGGTCTGCTCGCTTTACCTCCCTCCTAGTGAGGAAAAAGACACAGCCTCTCTAGCTAGAAAACTAGTAGAGGTAATTAAACAGCTCCCTCCCCCCTTTCTATTGATTGGGGATTTTAATGCTCGACACCCCCTTTGGGGGGACCATGATAAGAACCCTAGGGGAAACATGATTGAGAAATTTCTGGGCGAAAATGATGTCTGCCTTCTAAACGATGGCAGTCATACATCATTTCACATCCAGACGAGCAGCTCTACCTGCGTGGACTTGTCCCTCTGTTCACCAAGCTGTAGAGCTGATTTTGACTGGGCAGTGGATCCTGACTTGCGAGGCAGCGATCACTTCCCCATTATTATAGCGCCATGTACAGGTGGCCCCCCCTCCACCACCTAGTAAAAAATGGAATGCAAAAAAAGCAAACTGGCCTAAATTCAGGCACCTCTCGAGCCATGACGGGTCCTTCCCTCATGAAGATATTGACGTGGCTATCGATGACCTCCTAGTCCACGTCAATAAAGCGGCTAACTCCTCCATCCCGCTCTCCGGCTCAACCGCTCGCGGACCACAAGTTCCCTGGTGGTCGGCTGAATGCTCGAGAGCCGTGACTGAATGTAAAATGGCTTGCCGACGTTACCATCGCTCCCCTACGATGGTAAATAAAATTGCTCGTAACAGAGCAAGGGCAGCACGGCGACACATCCTTCGACAGGCTCAAAAGACCTCGTTGGAAGGTTACATCGCATCCATAAGTTGGCAAACGCCTATAGACAAAGTGTGGAAAAGGGTCAAAAAGCTATTGGGCAAATCCAATGGCTTTACAGCTCCCAACATTGTCCAAGCTGGAGAATTGTTGGGGGACTTGTCCCATATTTCCAATGTCTTGGCCAGATCATTTGCTAGCATCTCAAGCCCAGATAATTATGAGATGCAATTCCAGTGCTTTAGGCTCCAACAGGAGCAGCAACCGCTCAACTTTATGGAGCCTAACATGGATAACGAGTCTTACAACCGACTCTTCTCTATCCATGAGCGCCATAATGCACTGAAGCACTGTAGATCCACTGCCCCCGGATCGGATGGCATTTCCTATGATATGATTAGGAATATGCATCCATCCCTTCTCTCTCATTTACTGGACATTTACAACTGGATTTGGATCAAGGGCCGCTTCCCTTCCATGTGGAGAGAGGCCATAGTCCTTCCATTCCGCAAACCAGGAAAGGACGGGACGGAGCCCACCCATTACCGCCCCATTGCTCTTACCAGTTGTCCATGTAAAGTGTTTGAGAGAATGGTCAATTTCAGACTCGTCTGGTTTTTGGAGACTCAAAATCTCATATCTCCTTCTCAATCAGGGTTCAGGAAAAAGCAGAGTACGACAGACCTGCTTGTCCGAATGGAGTCACTCATAAGAGATGCTTTTTCAAAGAAGCAGCACGCCATCGCTGTCTTCTTTGATATTGAGAAAGCATATGATACCACCTGGAGGCGTGGTATCCTTAAACAACTCCATGATTGGGGCCTGCGGGGTTACCTCCCCAGGTTTGTCGAGCAATTTCTGATGCAACACACACTACGCGTAAGGGTTGGAGGCACCTTATCGGAGCCCGTGGACCAAGTTGAGGGTGTGCCACAGGGAAGTGTCCTCAGTGTCACCTGCTTCTCTGTGGCTATTAATAGCATTGTTAGAAATCTCCCTCCCGAGATTTCGTCGACGTTATATGTGGATGATCTGGCGCTCATTTGTTCTTCGCCCAGACTCCCATTTATCGTCCGTCAGCTACAGCGAGCTATAAGCACTGTAGCTGAAAATGCTTCCTCCAAGGGTTTCCGCTTTTCCGCAGTAAAGACCAAGGCTGTTCACTTTTATGGGCATAAGTTAGTGACATGGGACCCCCCCCTTTTGTCGCTATATGGTGTGCCTATAGATCTTGAGCCCCATTTCAAATATCTGGGGGTCATATTTGATTCAAGGCTTTCCTTCCGGCACCATGTGGACACCTTGAAAAGGTCTTGTTTAAAGAGAATGGACATAATGAAACTGTTGTCTCACACTTCTTGGGGAAGTGATCGACGTACCCTGTGGCTCCTGTATCTAGCATTGGTCCAATCAAAGCTAGACTATGGATCACAGGTGTACTCCTCTGCCTCGCCATCCATTCTTGAAAAACTAAATACTGTGCGTAACCAGGGTGTGCGCCTGGCTTCTGGAGCCTTTAAGTCCTCCCCAGTGTGGAGCCTCTACGCAGAGAACGGGGTTCTCCCCCTTCTCTATCACAGGCTCAAGTCTAATTTAAACTACCTCCTTAGACTTGAGCAACTACCGCAGACGCCAGTGTATGAGTGCATGTTCAATACACGGACAGTGGCCTCATACGATAGATCTCCATCTCTGGCTCGCCCCTTTGCTCTGCGTATGGCCGAGCACACTGCGCAACTAAGGGAGTTCTCAGTGATTCCCTTTACCATGCAAAAGACCCCCCCATGGCTCATACCACCTGTAATGGTATGTAGGGAATTAGCTGATAGGCCCAAGGATCACCACCTGCCTGTAGTATTGAGAGCCATGTATGGCGACAGAGTTGGAGCAGCTGCTGTCTTTCCATCTGAGACAGCATTGGTCCGCCTGCCAAACGCAGCTTCCGCATTAACAGCGGAACTCGTTGCTATGATGGCGGCACTGACTATCATAGCTGGCAGGCCATCTGGTTCTCATACTATCTTTACAGACTCCCTTAGTTCGCTTCAAATGTTGGGTGATGTTGGTTCGAGCCATCCGTTGGTTTCCAAGATCCAGCGGTGGCTCCTACGACTATCGCCCACCCACGAGATCTCCTTTTGCTGGGTGCCTAGTCACGTGGGCATCCCAGGCAATGAGAGGGCAGATACTGCAGCCAAAGAAGCAGCATCACTGGGGACAGCTCCAGTGGCCCCAGTCCCACTCTGCGATACCTATCCTCTGATCAATGAATACGTGGTCAGCCTATGGCAGAAGAGGTGGAGTGAGCTCCCTCCCACCAAGCTCCACTCCATAAAACCCTCCGTTCACCCATGGCCACGTACAACTAGACATCGTAAAATGGAGGTTGCGCTTGTCCGTCTGAGGATAGGCCATTTCCGGCTCACCCATGAGCATTTAATGAGTGGGCTGCCCCCACCTATGTGCATTCTGTGTGGGGTACAAATATCTGTCCTCCATATATTTGTAGAATGCCCATTGCTAAGGAATCTCAGAAGGACGACTTTTTCCCTTCATTACCAGAGAGATGGCCCCCCAGCAGGCTCTGCGGGGCATCTTTTCTGAGACCCATTGCTTCTTTGACGTGACTAGGATACTAACCTTCCTAAAAGAAAGCAATCTTTTAAACAAAATTTAAAATAGTTTTATATATTTATTGTTGATCTATTCATAGTTTATGTTTTTACATTTTTAAAAAAATGAATAAATTTCTAACAGAAATATAATTGCTTAATAACTTTTAAAGTTATATTGTTGATATATTCATAGTTTATTTACTTGTTATTTATTATTTTTTACTTTTTTTTACCTTTTGTTGAATTTTTTAAGTCTATTTTTTGTTAAAAGATTTTAACTGAACTGACTTAATATTGCCTATTAAACTAATTTTGGTCCCAAGGACATTTTTGCTTTTTTTATGTATTTTAATATGGCAATATTTTAAAAATAATAATTTTAAATTCACCGCCCATAAGTGAATTTGGCTGCGAGATAGTCCATCTGGGCTACGCAGCTTTTAACCTTTAATGCACTATTAGAACATAAGAAGAACATAAGAAAAGAAGGAGACTGCAAAAGACCATTCATGGCCTACACTTGGCAGCTCCTGTTCCAGTCAACACACAAAAGATTTCTTACCAGAGAAAAGTCATCAACATTGTCACCCTTTACAGGAGTTCGTCAGATCTAATCTACAATATACATAAAATGCATCCAGAGGATTATGTCCATTCATGCAACCGCAAAATATAATCTCCCCACTCCTTAGAAAAATATATACATATGTACATAAAAAAGTCAGTCCCATCTAGCAGCTTCATCCATATATTTATCTAATCTATTCTTAAAACTACCCAGAGAGGAGGCTTCTATCACATGTCTAGTGAGCCTATTCCATTCATCTACCACACGATTTGTAAACCAATTCCTCCCAATCTCCTTCCTAAACCTATACTTATCAAGCTTAAACCCATTGCTACGTGTCCTGTCATGTTCACTAAGTATAAGAACTTTACCCAGATCCCCTTTATTATATCCTTTTACCCATTTGAAGACTTCAATCAATTCCCCTCTGACTCTTCTCCTTTCCAATGTATGTAGATTTAGTTTTCTGAGCCTTTCACCATAAGGTAAGTTCCTTAGCCCACCAATCATCTTTGTCATCCTTCTCTGCACAGACTCAAGCAAATCAATATCCTTCCTATAATATGGTGACCAAAATTGTACTGCATAGTCTAGATGAGGCCTAACTAGCGCCAGATACAGTTTTAGAATGACTTCAGCACTCTTATTGCTTACACTCCTCCTAATGAATCCCAATATCCTATTAGCTTTATTCTTAGCATTTAGGCATTGCTTTCTAGGACGAAGGTCTGAACTTACCAAAATACCCAAGTCCCTCTCACAATCGGTCCTCCCTAAATTTCTCCCATTTAATTTATAACTATTCGGTGGATTATTTCTACCTATACTAAGTACACTACATTTGTCTATGTTAAACTTCATTTGCCATTTCTCAGCCCAATTGGACAGAATGGTCAATTCCTCCTGCATTACAACAGCATCAGAATCAGCCCTAATGGCCCTACCTAGCTTAGTATCATCAGCAAATTTACTCAGGTCACTACTTATACCTATGTCAAGATCATTAATATAAATTAAGAATAGCAATGGACCCAAAACAGATCCTTGCGGAACTCCACTGCTAACACACCCCCACTCAGATTTAACTCCATCTATACTAACTCTTTGCTGTCTGTCACCAAGCCATGACTGAATCCACCTAAATATACTGCCATCGATTCCGTGTGCTTTAACTTTGCTCAGAAGCCGTAAGTGTGGCACTCGATCAAAAGCCTTACTAAAGTCCAAGTATAAAATATCATAGTTTTCATCATTATCTGCTGCTTCATACACCTTACTATAAAAAGACAGCAAATTAGTCAGACAGGATTTACCGTTACTAAAGCCATGCTGTGATTCCTTTATCAACTTATGCTTATCCAAGTGATCCCTAATATTCCTTGCTATAATAGATTCCATCATTTTCCCTACCACTGATGTCAAACTTACTGGTCTGTAATTAGACATATTTGTTTTATCCCCTTTCTTAAATATAGGTATCACATTGGCTTTCTTCCATGCCACTGGCACAATGCCACTCTCCAATGATTTTCTAAAGATGCATGCTAGGGGCTCACTTAACACATCCTTACATTCTTTCAAAATTCTAGGAAAGAGCTCATCAGGACCGGGTGCTTTACTACTTTTGATTTTATCAATTTCCTTTGTCACTATCTCCTTTGTGATCAAGATATCCTTTAATTTCTCTTCGTAATTACCCCGAAAGATCATTGACACCTCAGGTATATTTAGAGTATCCTCCTGTGTAAATACTGAGAGAAAAAAGTCATTTAGCATTCCAGCCATTGAGTCCCTATCACTCACTAATTCTCCACTGGAATCTATAAGTGGGCCTATTTTATCTCTAACCTTAGTTTTGTATAATTGATAAAAACTTTTAGGATGTTCCTTTGCCCTATTTGCCACTTTAATTTCATAATTTTTCCTTGCTACTCTAACTAACTTTTTAACATCTCTTGCTAGTTCATTATATCTCTGCCTTAAGTGATCCTCTCCATTTTTTATTTTCCTATAAATGCCCTTTTTAATGCCAATATAATGCTTAATTTTATCTGTCATCCATTTTGGGTCATTATTTTTAGTCCTAATCTCCTTATAAGGAATGTTAATCATCTGACCTGTAATTAATTGCTCAATTATTCTCTCATACTCCTCTTCAATTGTAATCTCTTCCTCCTGGTGATTATTGTCTCCACTAACTGATATCATTGAATCTATTCCTGAATTGATTTCATTGCCTGGTTTCTGTACAACTGCCTCCAGGTAAGTCCTTAGCCCATTATAATTTGCTCTTCTAAAGTCAGGAATTTTAACATTGTTCATGCTACTATCAATACCATTCCATTTCATCTTGAATCTAATTTCACAATGGTCACTATTACCCAAATTTCCTCCAATCTCAGTATCCTTAATAACTTCTTCCCTATTTGTCAGAACTAAATCCAGTATATTATTACCTCTAGTGGGTTCATTAATAATCTGCCTCAGAAAATTATCTTGGACAACATTCAAAAATTCCTCAGCCTCCTGATCACCCACAAGAGCTTCCCAGTCTATATTTCTGTAATTAAAATCGCCCATTATACACACATGCTTACTTCTACATGCCCGTTCAATCTCCTGCCACAGAAGATTTGAAGCTTCCTTACTAAGATTTGGTGGTCTGTATAATAATCCTATGACAAGCTTGTTTTTACCTTCCTTTACATTTAGCCATAATGACTCTGTGTTATCATCTAATTTAATTGTACTGTTTACACAACACTGGAGATTATCTTTAATATAAATAATAACCCCTCCTCCTCTCTTCCTATTCCTATCTGTATGGAACATGTTAAAGCCCTCAATCTCAACCTCAGGTTTAAAGTGATTTCCTGCCAAATCAAGCCATGACTCTGTTATCGCAATTATATCAAAATTCTCTTCACTCGCTAACGCTCTTAAGAGATCTATCTTATTCCTTATACTCCGACCATTTGTGTAGTATATTTTTAAGGTTTTTTTATTATTCCCATCTTCATTGCATCGTGCTTTTCTATTCCTAGTTATCTGCTCATTCACTTGTGCATTAGTCCCCCTATAACGCATCAGTATGCCCTCTCCCCTAGCTATTCCTCTATCTCTGCATCCCTTCCATTTCCTACACCTGCCCTCTATTCCTGTTATTCCCTTACCTCTAACAGCTTCTAGTTTCCCACCCGTAAGGACCTAATCACACTATCCAGCTCCCCCCATAGAACCTCAACACCTGCCCGACTAAGATGGAGCCCATCCATCGCATACAACCTCCTATTCCCGTAAAACCCACCCCAGACATCTACAAACACCAATCCTAACTCCTCACACAGTCCTTTCACAAATTCATTCAAACCAATTGCACGCGACAACCATTCTACCCCCACATCCAATCTCGGAAGCACACCAGAAACAACACCTTTTACCCTGCTTTTACTCATCCTTTCAACTAACCTTTTATACTGCTCACGTAACTCACATGTACCCACCTTCTTTACATCATTCACTCCCACATGCGTAATCACAACTGCATCCCTCTCACACCCAGAAACCAGCCTATCATACCTCTCACAAACATCACTTACACCAGCACCCGGCAGACAAACTCTCATTCCCTTCCATTTGCTATCACTCAACTTCCTATCTAAATACCTAATCTGAGAGTCACCCATCACTAGCACCTCAGTCATTCTCCTATTCTGTCTTGTCCTAACATTACCCTCCCTCCTGCTCTCAGTCACACTACCACCCATCCTGCTTTCATCCACAATCACACCAGGCAAATCACTTTCACACTCTTCCTCTCTCAGGACATTGAATCTGTTAGTCAACCTAACAGGTTCTATGTCCCTCTCATTCACACACCTAACCTGTCCTAACTTATCTATCCTATCCATTTTCACCCACCATTCATCATCACTCACAACTTCCACACTGTTCCCAGTCCTAGCCCTATCTTCCACCCTCTTAGCACTAATCTCACCCTTCAATCGCACACTTGCATCTCTTCTCACCTCAAACACCAAATCATTCAACCTCTTACATTCCCCACTCAACCTCCTAACCTCCCCTTCCAGAAAACACACACGGCATTCAGTTACATTCACTCTCCTTTCAACTCCACATGCATCACACACCACATACACACTACTTTCAAACGGCATGCTCTCACCATCTATACAAACAGCCATACTCTCAGAAATTTACTAAGGAAAAAGTTAACACTCGCCCCCAAAAAATTCTTGCTCAGGATTGCTGCCAGTTATCTTCCCCAATAGTTTTAATCACTAATGTATTTGTTACACAGTGATTGATGTATTAAATAAATACAAGAAAAACTATACACCCAAATCAGTATTATATCCCAATCTTACAATGAGAATCAAGAGCTTCCTGTAAGACAACCTTCCAGAACAAAGCCAGACAGCCTCTGTTTGAAGTCAGAGGTGCTCTACCAGGCACTGCATGTCTCCATGGCCGAGCTGGTTTCAATACACCATTCAGTACGGGAGATAATGCATCATGCCCAATTCGGAGAATGGATTGTGATTTATAGTGACTCACAAAGTGCCTTAAGTGCTCTTTGGCACTGGAATCTCCACACCCTTCTGGTTTGCGATATCCAGGATGCCACAGTTGCTGGGTGGATGTCAAGATTATCTTTTGCTGGATTCCTGGATAAGGCTGTCAAAGAGTGTGCAAAGACTGGGCAACCAGATTAGCGCTTGGCTCTACCTCACACCGACCACAGGGCAGCCCTCCTGGCTGCCTCGCAAAGAAGATGGGAGAACTTAAAGTTCCGTGCCATTGGACCTACACCCTTCCCCCTGTCACAACGGCTTCAGGTCATTTTCCGTCATCTTCAAATTGGGTGCAATTTGGGATGCATCGCCATTTGATGGAGTGCTCACCCTCACCTTATTGTGATGACTGTCCCAGGCTGGGTGATCTTTGCGCACATTACCTGTCCCTCTATTGAGATGTGCTGGGTCGCTTGTGTTTGTCCCTTGTACTTGGGATGGGTTTGTGTACACAAACTTATGGACTATGACTTTTTGGAGGAGGTTGGCCTCCTCCATTTTATTTGACTCTTTGTTTTAGGTCACATTTTTTTTCTGTATCTCAGAGAGGTCCGCCTCCCCCCAATGCCTTAGCCTATTTCCTTCTTGCTTTTTTGTAGTTTCTTTGTTTTTGTATGTTTGTTGTTTTGTTTTTGCATGTTTTGGAGCGTTTGTTAATCTAGCCTAGTTGTTGTGGTTCCCTGGGCTCTGTCTTGCCATGAAGTCCGCACCACACAGGTAGGACACCACACTGACTGGATCCGACCATAACTGATGGACATGTGAAATGTTGTGCTGTTGTCTGAGTGCTACTAAGTTAGGACAATCTGCTATGAGATGTGTGAATGTGTAGAGACTAACTTGCAGAATGTACAGAGATATGTATGGGTGTTGTCTATGCAGTTTTTGTAGGTGTTTAGTGACTGGTGGTGTCCACCGCAAAGTCGTGTAAGCTATACTCTCTTCCTCTGTGAGAGTGGCGTTTCTTGCTGCTTATGTCAGGTGGGGGGAGTGCTGAGTATTTTGTTGTGAGGGAGATTGTTCAGTGCTTGCCTGGCGAGGTGTGTATGAATGTTTTTTCTACTGTGTTACATTTGCAGGTTGTAGTATGGTATTTAGGATGTTTGTGTAATATCTGTGTGGTGTGTTTACTATTTGTCTGTTGGTGGGTTGGTGGTTTCATAGATAGTGACAGGGGCTGATTGCATTTTTTATGACAGATGCTAGGAACTGTGTGCCTCTCATGTTCAGATGTTGTTTTATAGTTAATACCTTGGTTTCAGCATGTAGGTGTTCTATGGGGCTTGTTTGTGTGCCACCAAGTATGATTCTAAGTGCAATGTTTTGTGCGATTTGTAATTTGTTTAGCTGTGTGTTAGATATGGCAGGAGTCCAGGCAGGGCTGGTATAGTCTATTATGGACCGTGTGGGTCACTTGTATACTAGAGTGAGTGTTTCTTTGTGTTGTCTAATTGTTATACTTGTTAGTGCTCTGAGTGCCTTAAGTCTTGGCCTGCATTTTGTGTTTATGTGTGGTGTGAATGACATGGATGTGTTGTATGTGATTCCAAGTATTATTGTTTCATGTGTGTGGGGTATTGTGGAGCTTTTCAATGTTGCTGTTGGTCTTTGTTGATGTTTTTTGTTGTGATTTGTGAGAAGTATACTAGTGGACCTGGGTGCTACTTTTAGTCTGTTTTGTGTTAACCAGTTTTCTAGTTGTGTAATGTAGGTTTGAACTTGTGTGAAGCTTCTGTGTGCATCAGTGTGTATTGATATGATTGTTAGGTCATCTGCATATGATGATATGTGTATATTGTTTGATAGTGTTGGTATGTTGTGCATGTATAAATTGAAAAGTGTGGAGCTTAGGACAGAGCCTTGTGGGAATCCATTAGGGAAGTTTCTAATGGTCAATGACTCGCCATTGTAGTGTATGAATGATCATTTTCCTGATAGGTAGTTGGCTAGCCAGTGTTTGGTGTTGTTGTGTAGTGTTGTGTTATAAATTTTATTAATGAGGAGTGGTTTGGAGATGACATCAAATGCTTTACCTATGTCTATTGTTACTAGCAGTATTCTGTGTTGTGTTTGTCTGGTATTGATGCCATCTTGTACTGTTTGTATGAGATTGGTGAGTAGTGTCATGGTTGAGTGGTCCAGTCTTTAGCTATGTTGTGTGGGTAACAGTGGAATGTGTGGTGTTAGCTTGCATAGGAGAAAGCGTTCTACGACTTTGGATGGTGTGCAGAGTAATGTCATGGGTCTTTATGATGCTGCTTCTGTGTATGTTTTGTTTGGTTTGAGTAGTGTGATGACTTTACCTAGTTTCCAAATGTTTGGTATTATACAGTGTGCGTATGAGTAGTTTGTTATGTTTGTGTGCCATGAGGACCCAAGTGTTTGAGATATATGTTGGATATGTTATCAATGCTAATGGCTAAGGAGTTTTTAAGTTGTTTTATGATGTGTGTCTTCTGTTGTGGCAAGTATATTACTGTGTAATCTAGTGGGAAGTCTAGTTTGTGTCTGTATTCTTTATGTTTAAGAAGCTGACTCATTTTAGTTATGTGTTATTAAAATGTTGGTCTGCTGTACGCTGTAGTGCGATTACAGCAACTTATGCCCTAGTAGGGAGTCGCCAGATGGGCTCCTTAAAAAAAATATTTGAAAAGCTCTCACATTAACTTTCACATTTTGCACAAGACCTACTTCTCAAAATACCATCCATAACTTTTCTGGCATAAATTGAAAGGTTGTAGATGCAGTGGTACCTTCCAAGTTGGAAAAGATTTTTGGCAAAATTTCGCCTCCCATGTCGAATCTTACTCTCATCTTGAACATTATCTGCCAACAAAGCCTGCCATCTTGAATGAATGTCTGCCAACAAAGCCTGCCATCTTGAATGAATGTCTGTCAACAAAGTCTGCCATCTTGAACAAACGTCTGCCAACAAAGCCTGCCATCTTGAACGAATGTCTGTCAACAAAGCCTGCCATCTTGAACGAATGTCTGCCAACAAAGCCTGCCATCTTGAACAAATGTCTGCCAACAAATGCCGCCCAGTCTTGCGCATTCTCCCTTGCTGTGCAAATCATCTTCTGTTTGCATTTATTTATATTTTTCTTCAAATTATCCCTTATGGCTCCTAAGAAAGTGAAAAGTGACAATGAAAGTGGTGGCAAGACAAATAAGCATTATAGTATTCACCTGAAGCAGGAAATAATAAAGAAAAGAGAGAGTGCAGTGTCTGTTAGTGACTTAGCCAAAGGTTTTATACAGAGATTAATATTGTACATAATTATTTTTTTCAGGAATTTCTTTATTACCTGGGAATTTAGTTCAAATATTTGTTTATTGTAATTGAAGTAAGTATCACCTTTGATTCCATTCAAGGAGAATCTTGAAAAATAAGCCAAAATGATCAAGAAAGAATTATTTTATTCATGTGATGGAACAGAGGAACAATTGGTTAGTCAAGAACAAGAAGTTGGTGATTGTGATAAAGTAATTTCCCAAGATTGGTCGCTCAAAGAGGTAATTGTTTCATGTTTTTTTCTTTTCTTGCCTCTTGATTAGTCACTATGAATAGCAGCTATCTTGCAATACATACTTGATTTGTAATTTTATTGGCATGGTTTCAAAGATGTTTTAACTCTATTCCTCGATTGATTCTAATAATGTGAATTGAAAGAAAAGTGGAGGGCTGACTTTGGGAGCCACAGGGATCTAGTAGTTGAGAAGAAATGATGGAAATAACTTAAGAGGGAATAGGAAGAGTTGAAAGGTGGTTAGACAATGATATGATGTGTTTTTGTATTTGGGATAATGGTATTGTGTTAGATAGGGGTTGGAGAAGAGGGGGCCATCGGTAAGGAACATGATACTCATGATGCAGCTAACTCATGTATAGATAGGTGTTTGCTGTGGGTGGTCTAGGGCTGCTGGGTATTTATAGCTTGTTGCTGTATATGAAAGTGTAGGTATTTGTCAACTGTAACCCCAAATATTTTTATGTGAGGTCTCTATGTAAGTCTTGTTGGGGCTGGTTAATTAAACTCTGATGTTGTGCATGTAGTGATCATGCACACCACAAAATGTCGTCTATGTCTTCAGAGGATTCATGGCAATGAGCCAGTTGCCCTCATATTCCGCCTTCTCATACAATATCATTTGTGTACAGTGCGTGATCCTGTCAGGGCCTCAGGCAGTTTATGAAGTGAATGTGGTGAAAAGCAAGAATGTTACATCTAAGATTATTAAGAATGTTGATAAAGTAGTGGTGAAAATGTGCTAAAAGTGCTGATTGTCTTTGATAAGTAGGTAGGTTAGTTGCTTTTTCTTGACCTCGCAATTTGATTATTTTAAATATAATGCATTTATAGTAGACAAACAAAGAAAGGTGGCATAAAGACATTGTGGTGAAAATTTGTAGCATTTCCAAATCAGCGCCATATTGCCCCTCCCACCATTCACCAATCAGAAGCCACTTTCTGAACCAAACACTACACCTGACACCCACTTCAATCTGAAGACAAAGAAGTGTTTAAGTGATATTAGAACAAAGGTTGTGGGTGAAACTTTTAAAGAGAATGAAATTGAGAGTGTAGTAGGGCATGAGAGAACTACTACCAATGCCCTTGTTAAATAATTTGGTTGAATGAATGATATATAGTGGGATGCTATGTTATTTATAGACCCCCAGGAGCAAATGACCTCTACTCTGTCCAACCGCTTGGGAGATTAAGAGAGAAAGCTTGATCCTACAGCCTGCGCTGCAGGGATAAAAGTTTTGGTCCTACAGCCTGTGTTGTAGGCTCACCAAATTATCGCAATTATGTATGTATGCAAAAAGAACAAAAAACAATTGCAATTATATTTACAAAACAGTACTTAAAATAAAGAATATGGCGCTTAGGGAACTGGGATGCACAAGTTCCAACCACTGCATTGGAGACTGGAAGCCACTCTCAACAACTGATGTTTTGGGACACTCTTTCTACATTACTGAGAATGTCAGCTAAGAGTTGGCTTCCCATCTTCAGTCACAGATTCACTGCCACAATCAAACATCCCTATCACTAAGAGTCTCACAACCACACCCACTCACACAGACCATCACTCACCTTGATTTCTATCCAGCTCGCTTCTCTTGCTTTCACTTATTCTCCAGACACTATTCTATATGCTCAATCACAAACTTAGTCTCTTATTTGCACTTTGAACTCAATATAACATTATACTGAAAAATACACTATGCAAGGAGACAGAGATGAGTGGGGGCACCATAGAAGTTTATTAGGTCACCCACTTAGATCATCCCCTCTCATCTTCTTTGTTCTATGCACCCTGGAAAATAAGAAAGGGATTAGACATTTGGTGTTGTGAGGAGAGGTGAACAATCTAATAGGACTACTACATTCCTCCCACCTAAGGTTACTTCACCTCACCATGTCTCAATCCCTATTTTTATAAACATACCTCACTCATTCACCACAATTTTGGCATCACCTAGTCACAGTCTTTCACTTTGCCACTCCTCCTAGCCACAGGGCAGACAACTGTCTTTGTCATATGTCACAAAGTTTCTTTGCCATGTCGCTCCATGTCCTTTTCTCTATACACTTCATCCACACACATCTGACATGCCCTGATCAATCTCACTCAAATCTTCAACCAGTTTCTCTACTTCATCCATCAATCCTTCCCATTCTTTCATAGCATTTATTGACTCTTGTTCCAATTGCACACATCCAATTTATACTCACTAATATAGACTCACTCATTTAAAGAAACTTACAAATACTATATGTTCTATCATATACTCCATCTCGATCTTGCCAAATTCCTGAAAAATCTCCCTCTTCACTCTCACTGAACTGTTAGATCCATCAATCCTTTCTCAACTGTTTCCTCTTACACTTCCTCTTTCTATGTTTAGCTAACACTAACTACTTACTTTCTAAAGCACTAGCTATATCACCCACCCCTTTGCAGTCTTCCATGCTTTCCAACAAAAACTCATTGACCAGATGTTGCACCAAATATTCTGGAGGTTCACACCACTTTCGTAACTGACATTAATGCACTTTACATTCATCCAAACTACCATCCTCTTTTTCACCAACTATCACATAACCTACTCCATTTGACCGAACCTTTCTCACCACAAACAAACCTTCAAACTTCTCTTTAAATTTATCCACATTCAGTCTACCTTTTGTTTCAATCTCTTTCAGTACTTTATCCCCAACAGAAAAACTGTTGAACCTTTCGTTCCTTTTTCTCCATAACTGACGATCACTCTCACCAAGTCCCATATGTGGTTAATTATTCTTTCACAATTCATCAAATACTTGCATGGTGGCATTCCTAGTCACCTTATGCACTGTCATATGACCAAAGTATTCTTCCCAAACATTCACCCTATTCTTTTCCATCTTTCACTATTAATCGCAACATCTCACTCAGGGTTCTTATAGGTGTTTCAGCTAAACCATTCACATTAGGTACATATGATATTGTTTGCACAGGATCAATCCTACATTCACTCAACATCTCTTCAAAAGCACTTCCCACAAACTCAGGTCCAGTGACACTCAACATTTGTGCCCCCATAATGGGCATAGTGCTTTGCTTTCCTGCTCACTGTGATGATGAAACTCTGCACCCCATCCGGCCCCAGCTTAGCCTCTTCTTTCTGACACTGTCTTAACCTGCTTCCTCACTTTCCTTATAACCTCTTCCACAACTTTCTCTGGTCAGCATCTAATTTCACAGAGTAGACACCGACCAGCTTCCTCTCACCCAACCATCCTCACATACCCTTTCTCTCTCCTTTCACGGTCTATTAATTTTACACCCAGTACAAGGTGGAGCCACCATGCTGATGGGTGCCTGCCCAGAGTAGTGTTCTCTAATAGAGGTATCTGGCTTTGC
The DNA here is from genome assembly GCA_963969495.1 of Ceratothoa steindachneri. Lineage (NCBI taxonomy): Eukaryota > Metazoa > Arthropoda > Malacostraca > Isopoda > Cymothoidae > Ceratothoa > Ceratothoa steindachneri. The sequence continues at coordinate 5,210,563 of OZ018333.1, read as the reverse complement.
CCATCCCCTATTCACCCCTCGCAGAGCGGGCTACTGCACTGGTAATTAGCATTTGCATCTCATGAAAATAATAGGGGCACCATGCCCAATGATGAGCATTATTCAAATATCTCCACTACCCCTCCTTTAAAATCGATGGAGCCTCCCTCAGTAACTCCATTGCAGAAAAGCTGCCCCCTCGCCCCTGTGATTTTTCAGGGGGCCCTCCAAACTTCTACCAGAGAGGAGACTTACTCTTCTCCTAGGCTTACAGGTATGGTGGACTTCCCCTCACCATATTCTCTGGAGGCACCCTTGGGTGACTCCATCGCTTCTACTGTAGCAGTCCCTCCTTTGCTTTCACAGGGGACTGACAAGAGAGCAAGCAGGCAGCTCAATACAGCCAGCCCCCTTATGGGAGCGAAGGATAATTGGGCCTGTGCCCCCTAATGTCCTACTTGCATGTGTATCAAGTTTACAGGGGGGGGGAGGTCAGTGTATCTACCCCCCTCTCTTCCCCGATGGAAAACAGTTCTATAGCATTAGACAAGATAAAAAGGAACCTCGATTGGGTTCTGGGATGTTTTTAGGGGGTGATGGTCACATGGAGGCCTCCCTCTGAGATGCACATAGTCCATGAATTGAACCAGCCCCAGATGGCAAGATCGTCCATGGGGGAAAACCTAGCCTCAATGCCAAGCACAGAACCTGTGCAAGCTTCTCCTCAAATGGCTCGGGCCACAGAGGCCTCACAAAGAGAGGAGGGATCTCCTTCCCAGCTAGTGCTTCTGTGACTGCCAAGACCTCCATTTGAGAGAAGGATCTTGTTAAGGCCAGTCTATTTGGCCTAAGAGCTCTGTCCAGCAGAGGAGAGCAGCGTGTTCATTCTCCATCCCCCTCTCCTAAAAAGAAAAAAATAGGAAGGAGACAAAAAAGACTCAAGGCTCCTTCCCCTACGTGTGAGCCGCGGGAATGGATGTGTGTGCTGTCATTTTGGTAAGCGGCCAAGCTGAGATTGGCATGTCTGTCCCCAGGATGGGGTAGTCCCAGATAAAACCAAAATTGCAAGTGCGCAGGGTGAAGCCTCAATTACATCAGGGACCCCTCATTCAGAGATTACCTGGTGTTTTAGAGTCTGCTTGCTTCAAATGCTTTCTAATTATTTGCTCATTTCCTCTGTACATGCTACTATTCTTTCCATTTATGCGACTATCACCCTTACTATTCTGACCTGCATTCCTACTTGTATTCTTCCTGCATTCAAGGCCAACTTAAACATACTTTCGCTTACCCATTTGCCCATTCTGGCCATAATAATTTTTGAAAAATTTGGCTATCACTTCAGGGTTCAAGGCCAAAGCATCTCTGTATGACCTAAACTGGGATACAGAGGGTTTGCCTTTGTTTCTTATTGTATATATTGAGGATTCTTCCCTGTCTTTCTCTTCAAAATCCTGATCTCAATAATCTCCAAAATATCCCGCAACAATCATTCTCCCATCCATTTCATCTTTCCATCTAAAATTGACATATTCACACACCTCATCCAGAACTGTATTAAGAAACTTTTCATCCAATCTTTGTTCTTATTTATCCCTTCAGTCCAAAATCTAATTCTCACCAATGATTTTAACCGATGCACATATAGATCTACTCTTTTATTCTTTCACATTCTTGATTCTTCAAACGCATTCATCTTATTATATTTCACACTCATCTTTACTCTTTTATCTTGCTTAATCATTCTCTTTTTCACCACTTCATACCTTTGCTCACCCATGCTTGTAATTATCTTATAAAATTTTTCATACAACCATCCAAAACTCACCCCAACTCTTTCGCCCAGAATCTAGTATTTTCTCTGAATTTCTCCTTGCAATAACTTCCATACTCTTTCAAAAACCCTCTCACATCCTTCAATCCTTCCACTCTAAACTTACTCAACTTTGGTACTACTCTTATAGGTATACAGTGCTCACCAAAAGTTTAGGCAGGGTGCGTGTCAGACAAGTTGCAGCATGATCAAAGCGTCCTAAAAAATTTTAATCCTACCCTTAATACTTTGTTGGGCTCTCTCGTTTCTTGACATCTCTAAGGCATCGTGGCATGGACATAGCAAGATCATGTAGCTTCTGGGTAGGTATACCATCCCAACAAGCCCTAATTTTCTTCTCTAGCTTGGGGAGAGTGCTGATATCCTTCCCTTGTAACTGCCTCACTTTCCCCATAATAAGGCCACAAACAGTCCCAAACTACAAATACCCAGTCACAAAATGGCGTCGGTCAGGAGAACACAACAGCACAGTCCTCTCACTACTGTGGACAAGCCAACACTGAGCATGTGCTGGCAGGCTGAGCGGGGAAACTGAGGGATGTAGTGACATCATGCAGCTGGCCCAAACTTCTGAAGAAATTAAATCACCCTCATCTATACCATTCTTTTTTAAACATAAGTTTAGTCCACCCTGCTCACCCTACCTAAACTTTTGTCGAGCACTGTACTTCTATGGACCTCAGCCTCAGTTTCACTCTCACTCACTTCTTCCTCACAATCAGTCCTATCCTCATTCAAAATAAAATAGAGTGAGTCAACATGCATCATAAGTTTTGTCTTCTCATGTCTGTCCTGGCATTGAGTCTTTGTAATTCTCTTCTTCCGTTTCTTCTCTTTAAGGGGTTCATCTGTGTCTGCCAGTCTCTTCATCTCTGTCCACTCCAACCCTGTTTCTAATGGAGTTGAGGCCATACCCCCACCATTTGCACCTTGCACTCCCATTCTCTCATTCAACATCATCATCAATCTCTCCTCCATTCGTACTTCACTATCCTAATCTTTCCTTACACTCGTACTTCCATCTCTCACATTTTTCTCTTCAGACTATCATTCTCTTCTCTTAATTGTGAATTCTCTCTATCCTTTTGATGCAACAACTCTTTCAACCTTCTCATTTCCACCTCCAGGGTTCTGTTCTGCTCCTCCTTCTTTCAGCCCTCTCCTTCCTCATACCACCAGGAAATCTCTTTTCGAGCACCAATAATATGTGGCAACAGGCTCTAGACTTCCTACTGATACACTGCCTGCTGCTCTAGTAGAGCTGCCAGGGCCTTTGAAGAGAGGTCAATAAGGAAAAACCCAATATATATATATATATATATATATATATATATATATATATATATATATATATATATATATATATATATATATATATAATATATATATATATATATATAGCCTTACAGAAAGATCTGCCAATGCAGAAATATAATTAACACGCAAAATTAAATATATATATATACAGTGGGTGTAAAGGAAATGTTAATCTCTTAAATGCAATGGAAATGTTAACTCAAATTTCGCAGTTAACTTTTTTACCACGTTCCTGCCATATAGGTAGTGGGAGGAGCTTAGGATGATGCATGTACCTGCAGCCAGGGCTCCCTCTCAACTTCCTGCCAGGCTCAGTTTAAGTGTGCTCGCAGAGCTCAGACAGTGTACATCTGTTACGCTGCCCCACAGACCGCATCTTTTTCACCTTTCTGCTGACTTTGATGCCCTACCAGACACCACCATATCATCGCAATGGGTCGTAGCAAGCTGACAATGGAGAAAACCTGTGCCCTAACTCTAATGGAGCAGGAAGTGCCAGTAAAGTGTGTAGCTGCCGATCTAAATGTGAGCCGTGTGTCACTCTTTAAGCTCAAAAAAAGCAGCCACCACACTGCCTTGCAAACCTGGCTCTGGGGGCAAGAAGAAGACAACTGCTTGGACTGACAAGGTTTTGCTACATGAGGTGAAGCAGGACCCTTCGATAACAGCAGCTGAATTGAAGGGGAAACATCCTGACTTGTTCCACAATGTCGCTATTCATACGATCCAGCAGCACTGGCTACAAAAAGACCTGGGTTTGCCGTGCTGCCAAGAAACCGCTGCTGATAGAGGGTATGAAGAAAAAGCAGCTAACATTCGCAAAGAAATATCAAGATTGGACACCAGAGCAGTGTAAGAAAGTCATGTGGAGTGACGAGAGCAGTATTTGGCTCATCAGGGGTGGCTCAAAAGTGGTGCAGCGGCCCAGTGATGTGAGCAGATATGACCACTGCAAGACCGTGAAGCACCCCGATGGCGTCATGGTTTGGGGATGCTTCAGTAGTGAGAAGGGCAGGGGTGGTCTCTATTTCCTCCCCAAGAACGTAACCATGAAGGGAAAGAATTACATTGATTTTTGGAGGAACATCTGCTCCATTTCTACACTCTCCATGACCGAGACTTTTTTATGCACAATGGCACCCCTGCACATAAGGCACGAGCTGTCAAAAACTTTCTTAATGAGCAGAACATCAAAGTTTTGGACTGGCCAGGCAACTCACCCGACGTAAACCCCATAGAGAATGCCTGGAACCAAATGAAAAATGAAGTTGCTAAGTGCCAGCCCACCTCGATCCCCACCCTGAAGGAGACACTCATTAAGCTGTGGGTGGCAATGGACAGCTCCTACTTCGAGAATCTTGCAACATCCATGCCCAAGAGGATCAAGGAGGTGTTGAAGACCCGTGGGAACATGACAAAGTACTAAATGTAAAGAAATGTAAGTAAAAGGACCCAATAAAACAAACTTGATATGTACTTTTGTGCTTAATTATCCAAAAATTCTTAATGTTGACATTTCCTTTGCGCCCATTGTATATATGTATGCAAGAATACATAAACATAAAGTTATAAATGGTTACACCCAAAAAAACTAATCAGTTGCAATGATGCACAAAAAAGGCAGTAGGGGGGAGGCAGGCCCACTTTCTTCTGAGAAATTCTGTATGGTTCTGGAAATGGGACATGGGTGGAGTGCTCTGAGCTTATGTGGAACTGGGAGGTACAACAGTTCCACTATTGCTTGTCAAGACTTGATCTAGCCAGTCCCAAGAAGCTGAAAAGCAGAAGGCATTTCAGTCAGCTTCACTGCCACACTAAAACCTCCCTATCACTAACATACAATTACACCCACTCACACAGACTATTACTCACTTGATCTTCTATCCAGCTCCTTTTCTTATTCACACCAGTTCAGGCAACTTCCTCCCTCAAAAATTCACTTTTACCTTAAAGTTTTGTCTCAATTAATTTTAATGCACTATCACAAAATATGCTGCAAAATACACCTGTGAGAGGAGATGGAGATGAATGAAGTACATCAGGTTCCCCACTGCAGTCACAACCACTCAGTTCTTGGTCATCCCAGCTACCCTAGAAAAGAAGAAAGGGATGAGGCAGTTGGGGTGGTGAGGGGAGGTCGACTCCTACCTAAAAGTAACTACTATAGCATACTCCAGTACTAGGGGAGGTGCAAGCCTCTCCCTGATGTTAGTGCATTCTTCCTTTTAATTTTTTTTTCTTTTGTTGTTTTTTGTTTGTTGCTTGGTTTGATTTTTCTTTTGTTTATTTTTTGCCCTTCAAGTTTACAGTATGGCTTATGGTGTAAGTTAATAAGAGTGTATAAACAAAAGTTTTAGGACAATAGGTCTTGCCTATTTGTAAGAGGTATTTAATTTTTTACCCATATGGTAGATAATATAATTGCCTGCCTTGTTTAGTTTGTATTACTCGTATGTTAAAAATTACAGGAGAAACCAACAAGTGCATCTTCAAAGTTTTGAAAAGTTAGGTCTAAAGCAAGCATCAGCATACTTCTTGGTCTTTAGAGCCAATTCTATTTTTTTTAAGAAATAATTTCTGGTCTTGAGTGCCAAGCAACTATAATGCCAATATACATAATCTGAAAATATATAGTCTTGTGAAAATTAATTGCAACACCAGTTAAATAAAACACTGTCACATGTTAACCATTTATTGGGAACAAAATCTATATATCATATGTTTAGTACTTTATATGGCCTTCTTTAGCTTTAAGAATGCATTTTACTTATTGAGGCATGGAATTAACCAGTGTTACACAAATATTTTTGACTGCTTCATCATGATACCATATTTGAATTACTTCACTAATGAGCTTGGGATTTAACATGCAGTCGTGTTTTTCACAATAGCCCCTAGATTTTTTATTAGATTTAAATCCGGTGAGTTCCCTGGCCACTGAAATACCTGAATATTTTCATCTCAAAATGCTTTCATCGATTTTTTAGATGCATGGGAGGGAGCGAGATCTTGCTGAAATATCCCTCCGCCATTTGGAAAAGCTTTGATTAGACCTAGAGCCACTATTCTGCGAATTAAATTGACGTATTTCTCGGAATTCATCATTCCAGTAACTCACACAAGTTGTATAGGCCCAACAGAACAAAAAGGGCCCCAAAACATTACTTTAGACAGGTGTTTAATGCGCTGTTCAATATGCCCCACATGAATCAGTTAATCGAGTGATCTCACATACTGAATCTCTGATGTGGCACCTCAAAATGCGATTCATCCATGACAAGTACCTTTCTCCATTATTCCTTTGTCCAGGTCTTGTGTTGCCTAGTCCATTGCATACTTTCTTCTTCATTGCACTTGTAAGAAGTTGCTTATAAAGGGGCCTTCTTGCCGGTCTTCCAGCATTCTCTTTGAAGATCATTACTAGTAAGTTTAGGGTTTTTAAAACTTTTTTGCAGCAAAGTTCCGATGTCCCTCTCAGTTGTTTTCCACTGTCAACCATATTTGCCTTTCCGTTTTTGGGAAAATTACCCTGTTTCTTCTAGGCTTTCATGATCCAGCTGACACTTGAATAGTAGACCTCACATTGTTCGGCAATTTTTCTAACACTCAATCCACTAGATTCTGATTTACATTCCTAGAACGTTTTCTTGGTGTGATATCCATTGAATTTATCCAAGAAAATCCATTAATATCCATTGAATTTGTCTAAGCAAATAGCATCCAAAATTGCAACATAACCACCCGTTAGGACCTTTACGCTGTCACTGAGAGTTATTTGGCAATAAGCCCAATATTAGATATCTAACCTTTAGTTGCCAAACAGTGTTCATGATTGTGAAGCTCCACATTTTAAAAAAAGTACCACATAATATATAAAATGATGATTCGCTGAAATATTTTACAAAAATGGAAGTTATTGCAATTAATTTTCACAAGACTGTTAGGTACAAAAAACGATCAGCCATCAATATGGCCAAAGATACGGTAAATATTCTGTTAAAAGAAATATATTAAATTTTATCATCAGAAAATATGTAATTTTAATAATATATACTTACTTTTTAATGAGAGGAAAAAAAATCTTTTTGTGTGCCTAAGATAGATGCCTCATGTGCCGAGTTTGGCACACATACCAGGATTTGCCGACGCCTCATCTAAAGACTCATTGCCTGATTACATTGATTTAGGTGCTGAGGTCTCATAAAATAAGCATCTCTAATTGTTGATGATACCATTTTTTATCCGCTTGAACATTCATCTGAGTTTTGTTAGCTAATACTTTTCCCTACTTTGTGTATCATCAACATATTTGTAACTGCCAAGTATTCTGCCTCTTCTTACCTAGAAATATATTTGTAATTCACTTTAGGAACAGTTTGGAGAGATTTTAATGAAAGAAGAGATTAAGGAAGAACTCCTGGAAGATAAAAATCCTCTCTCTGATGGAAATGAAGAGCGAGTTGATCCCCAAGATGAAAACTCAATATCAAATGACACTACCAAAACAGTGGCACAAAACAGCTATCAAGAAAAGGTAATTTCACATATTTTAATATGTAAGAGTTAAGTATTTTCAATGAAAATGACTGAATTTGGCTGCTTTCCTGGCACTGCATAAAGTAGAATTATTCACATTTATATTTTTACCACTGCTTGTGGAAAATGGATTCCCTCCATAGTTTCCCCAAAGTTTTCTCTTTACTGTGATCAGCAAATTGTCCCAACAAAGGCTATACAACTTAATTTTCCTTATTAGCTGCCACAGAGGAACATTGTTTGGTACCAGACAATGGTTTTGTATTTGGCCCAAAGATTGTAGTGTAAATCACTTTGTCATTTAAACAACATAGTGCCTTTGATTAAATTGATCCATCAACTATAATCATCCTGAAGTTCACTTTGGATACCATAGTCTATTGTACTCCTCAAGGTTTCAAATTTAGTATTTTCCATAAACCTTCTCATCTTTCTTCATATTCACTATTTTTCCAACCTCACTTAGAAAACTTAATCCATTTTCTCAAGTTTGTCCTTCGAGTCTGTGACCTTGAATTGATGAATTCGAGATAATAAATAATATTGGGGAAAATCTTAAATATTCACAATATATTTTACATGAATTTCTAAGTGCAGCAAAAAGTCCTTTTACCACAATAATAATTCTAACTTTAGACAGAATAATAGTTTAGCTTCCCCCCATCTCTCTTTTGTGAGGTGGGTGGGAGTGGCTCCTAGGAAGGCCACCATGCTCGTTGTGTGGGTCCACAAGGCCATAAGCGAGGTGATATTGTGTGGTGGTATGTGATTGTGTGAGGTTTGGGAAGTCCATGAGTAGATGTTCTATATGGTCCGGGCTTTGGTTGCATCTAGTGCATGTCATTTTTTGGGTAAGGTTTATTCTATGTTTGTATTCTTGTAATGTAGTGGAGTGTCCTGACTTGTAGTGATAATTGAATTGGTTTGTTAAGAGGGGGGGGGGAGTAGGGGTGCTTGTTTACAATGTTGTTTGGTGGTAGTGTGTTGGGCTAAATTTGGATGTGTTTAAGTTGGGGTTTGGTGGTGTGGGAGGAAGATTATTGTAGAGGTGTTGGGAGTAGTGTGCTGCAGTATCTTTCTTATGTCTAGGAAGTGGTTTGGGTGGGGAGTGGTCAGTGCTGTGCTCAAGTGTTGGGTTCCAATCATGTTTAGATATATTTTGATTGGTATTTTTGTTTCAGCATGTATCTGTGGGGTAGGTGTGCTTCATGTACATCTTGTGATGGTTCTGAGTGTTGTGGAGTTTCTTTGTGTGATATTTGGCTGCGGTCAGAAGCCATGCTAGTGCTGCATAGTTGATGGTTGAGATGAGATGCTGTTTCTGTTGTCCAAATGTAATGTTTGATAGTGCTTTGAGTGTATTGATTTTCTTTGTGCCTTGTATGTTGTGTGTGATGTGAGTGTTAGAAAGGTGAGTTTTGTTTTTTGTAGTGGCAGGTATTGTCTGTTTATTCTGATTTGGGGTGTTTGTTTAATGTGTGGTAGTTGGTTGTCAAAAGTGTTACTGTTGATTTGTCAGTTGAGGTGGTCAAGCAATTTTGTGTGAGCCAGTGTTTATATGTCATTGGAATATCCTGCTTGCTGTTGTGATTGGGAGGTGTTGCGATGTCATCTACATCACCACAGGAGGTATTTATTATATGTATTATAGCATTATTATTAATACTAGTGATAGTATTATTATTATTTAATAATAATCCTCCCATCCTTGTGTTCTTCTGACTAACGACAGACCAGGGAGAAAGACAAATGGGGTCCCCCAAAGCATGCCACACTCTCTGACTCCCTCCTCACTGAGAAATGAGAGCAATCAGCAGTACCTTTGGAGCTGTAAAGATGGGGAAAGAAATTACCCCCTGCTTGCTCCTTAATGGTGTTACGGATCCCCTCTCCCTTATATACATATTTACCACACACACATACAATATTCCCACCAATACACCTGGCTTCACATCCAGCTTCACTTGTTTGCGTGCACTTGAAGATATCTGGAGCCACAATTCTGTTTATATATAATACACCTTTTGACCTGTATAATAATCTTCTGCATGGGAGAAAGAGAGAATGTCTTTGGTGGAAGATGAGGTCCGATGCTGCTTCCAGGCAGCTTTGTCCTCCATCCTCCACCAAAACCTGAAATAAAAGGTGGGCACAGGTGAGTTGAGGTGGAAAAAAAATAACCCTGCTACACCGGAGGTGACCTAGCCCAAGATGGCAGGATCTTTCATGGGGTCAAGCCTGGCCTCAGTGCCAAACACCAAACATGATTCCGCCACTGTGCAAGCTTCTCTTCAGATGGTTCGGGTCCGCGAGGACTCACAAAGAGAGGAGGAACCTCCTTCCCAGGACAGTGCCCCTTTGACAGCTAAGACTTATCCATCTTGGAGAAGGATCTTGCTGAGGCCGGTCCATTTGGTCTAGAGGCGCCTTCTGGTGATGAAGAGAAGCAGGTTTACCTCCCCTCCTCTCTCAAAAGAAAAAGAATAGAAATAACAAGACAAAGAGGACTAAGGATTCCTCTTCCTTCGAGGGGGCCCACGGGAAGGACTTGTCCGCTGCAGCTTAGGCAAGTGACCAGCCCAAGATTGACACATCCCACCCATAAGCGGCCTAAGGCGGTGGATCCCAGACCAAAACTGAAGTCGCAATTGCGCTGAGCGGAACCTCGATTACATTGGGGCCCCTCATTCAGAGATCATTTGGTGTTTGATGCATGCTCCACTCGTGGCAGCAAGTTCGCCAAAGGCATCATGATCCATCAGAGGAGGCATTAGTTAGCTTGATTGGTAGAGAGCCGAGTGTGACCAGCTTGTTCGGACGGGAGCCTTCTGGCGAAAGCATAAGACCCTGGAGAAGGAAATCCTGGTCGTTCAGACTAGAGATTTTCTCTCATTTTGCGAAGCTAAGGATTTGGTCGTGCCATGCTTGGCTTTGCCTGAGACGTCTTATGCTTAAATTTTAAAAGTCTGCTTCTGACCCATCCAGGCCTACGAAGACGTCGTTTCCGCGCCCTTTTAGAACCCTTTTCCTGGTTCTACTTATCCCGGGTGCTTCCCCCTTCCCCCCCTGGTATTGCTGACGGCACAAAGTGTTCACACCCAGCCTCGGTCTAAGCCTAAACCATCCCCCACCTCCCTCCAACAACGTGACCGTTTCTTGTAAGGCGAAAGGCCAATAATTCTTCGAAGGCGGTGGCGCCTCCAATGCCTTGTATAGCCAACACCACCCGGAGTTATGCCTCTGCAATACGTACGGGCATCCTCGGGAGAGTCTTCTCATCGTAGAGGGTCCTTGCATCATCGAGCTAGGGCGAGAGGGCATAGTCCTTCAATGGAATTGCTGCGGACTCCGATACAATCTCGAGGAGCTGTGAAGGATCGTCTACGCCCGTTGCCCGTTAGCTGTCTTTTAGCAGGACACCAGCTGGGAGTGTGCCCCATGCCCACCCACATGGGCTTTAAAGGTTTTACTACTGCACCACTAGGATTTGGGGTCCGACCAGAAGGACGGGTGATTTACACCTGGATAATGTCTCCGTTTTTCTCTCTGCTTTAAATATATCTTTTCAAGCGGTATCAGTGTAGCTGCACCTGGAGAGGAGGCATACTGTTATTTCTGTGTACATTCCACCTCCACCGTCCGCCGACTTCGACGTGGGGGATTTCCACCGCGTCGTGGCACGACGCTGAGGCCCTTTCTACTGCTCGGGATTTGAATGATAGACCTCCTCTGGGGAGACCACTCAATCAATCCTAGAGGTCAGGTCTTTGACAAGCTGGAGATAGGTGTCCTAAATGTGGATTAGTTTGTACATCACTGGCCGAGAACCGCTACATTTTCCAGTCTTGATCTATCTTTTGCTCTCAGGATGCACAGCCTGAACTTGGGTGGGGGATAGTTGATGACCTCCATGGTAGTGATCGATTTCCCATTCAAATATAATTTTCTAAACCGCTGCCGTCCGAAAGCTTCTTCTTGTGCTGCTTGGCATGGTCGCGATGGTCTGCATTTCAGAAAATGACTGATTTCACTGTCTCAGTTGGTAGATGAGGCCGTTGAGTTCTTTTGCAACAACGTCTGGCAGTTTTGCACGGGGACCATTTCCGTGTGGGTCAGCCGAGTGTGAGACGACCCTCAAACAGAAGCGTGATGCCTACATCCGCTATAAGCGCCGCCCGAACAATTTCACTGTGGGTGAATTTTGTCACGCTAGGGTTAGGTTCCGGTATGTTTCTAAGCACGCACGCCCCTCTTCTTGGTGGGCTTACTCTTCTTCACTGAACTGGAAAGACACTTAGTAGATGTGTGGAAACGAGTCAAAAGAAAAGGATTCTGGACAAGTTCTCGTAGGACATCCCTCCCATTTTCCAGGAGAATGGGACCGCAATCTTCGACCCCACGTCTCTAGTTGATTCCTTCGAGACCGCATTTACTAGCCGGGATGCTGTTCCGCCAGCATTCAATGCATGTCGTGATGTCGCTGAAGGCCGCCGACTGGACTTTACTTCCATATGTGGGGAAACCCTTTAACGACAGGTTTACATTGCATTGCGTTCCGCTCTCATTTCATGCGCCGATACCGCCTCTTGTCCTGTGTGCCATACTTCGATACCTGGGTGAATGAGTCATGACCCTTCTGTAGATTTGTTCAACAGGATCTGGACAAAGCTTATCCTCCCAGACTTCTGACGAATCGTTACCCCGTAAGGGGCGCGGCGATTTGCCATCCTGGCCGCCGTGCTGATGGGACTCAGCACCCCGTCCGACCCCAGCTTAGCCTCTTCTTCTTCCTTCAAAACACTTGTAACACTTGTTCCCTCGCTTTTAATACAACCTCTCCCACAACTTTCTCTGGTCAGCCTCTAATTTCACAGGGTAGATGCTGACCTTCCTCTCAGCCAACCGTCCTGCATCGGGGCTGAGGGGGCAGCTGACAATGTTCCCTAACCCCTGAGCTCCAGTCTGGGGTGGCTGGTTTTTAACAACCTGCTTCATCCCCACCCATACCTTCCTCACATCCCTTTTCCTCTCCTCTTCACATTCTACCATGCCCATATATGTAAAACAAAAAAAATGGAGGTTCCCCTCCTTTGCTTGCGCAGGGGACCCTCCATATTTCTCTAACCGGAGAGGAGGCTTACTCCTCTCCTTCGCCTACAGGTGCAGGGGACTCCCCTTCACCCCCTTCTCTGGAGGTGCTTTCGGGCGCCTCCCTTTTTCCAGCGGCAGTCCCCTCTTTTCTTTTCAAGGGGACTGCCAAGAAAGCCAGGAGGCAGCCCTTAGCCAACCGCTCCCCCCGTCGAAGCGGCTCGGTAGGGCAAACCCCCTTAGGGGGGAGAGGGAAGCCAGGCCCCTTCGGTCGCTTCCCTCAAAGGACCTGCTGGCAAGGATATTGAACCTTGCAGGGGTTAAGGCCTGTGCCTCCCGACAAAAGACTAGTGACAATACTGCCAACGGGACCTGCAATGTCTTGGGAGGGGATGGCCAACTGGAGGCCCCTCCTGTGACACACATGGTCCTTGAGGAGCCCCAGCCTCAGACGGTAGGGCCTTCCAAGGGGGGGAATCCGGGCTCGGCGCCAAGCACCGAACCCGAATCCGCCCCTATGCAAGGTCCTCCTCAAATGGCTGAGGGCTCCGAGGCAGTACAAGGAGGTGAGGGATCTCCTCCGACAGGTGCCCCTACGACTACCAGGACCTTCTCCATTTCGGAGAGGGACCTGACTGAGGCCGGTCCATGTGGCATGGGGGCTTCTGCCGGTGGAGGTGAGAAGCGGGTTCATTCCCCGCCCTCCTCTCCTAAAAAGAAGAATAAAAAGACAAAAAAGACTCGGGGCTCCTCTCCATCCGCGAAGGCTGCGGGGACGGATGGGTCTGCTGCCACTTTGGTAGGCGACCAAGCCAAGATCGGCACATCCGGCCCCACTACCCCTCGTGTGCGGAGCCCCTGACTAAGACCAAGAGTGCACTGGGCGGAGCCTCGATGACATCGGGGCCCCTCATTCAGAGGTTACCTGGCGTTTTCGAGCCCGGTGGCTTCAAGCGCTTCCTCGTTATTCGCTCCACTGATGGCAGCATGTTGTCCAAGGGCAACATGATCCATCAGAGGAGAGGATTAGCTAGTGCAATTGGTAGAGAGCCGAAGGTGACCCGTTTCTCGGACGGGAGCCTTCTGGCGAATCCCGCCGAGGTGGCCAAGATAAGTGCTCTTCGGACTCACATGGCACCCCGGTGAGTGTGACGCGGCACTCTACCATGAACTTTGTGAAAGGAGTAGTTTATGCGAGGAAACTCGTTGACTACTCCATTGAGGACATCACCCTAGAGCTGGCCGACCATGGGGCGGTCAAGGACGAACGTGTGATGAGAAAACAGGGAGGGACCTCGAGACCCACCCCTACACTCTTCGTCACGTTCGACTGTGACAAGCTCCCTGAGTCGGTGCGTGCCGGTTGGTACCGCTACCGCGTGAAGGCATCCGTGCCATTGCCGCGGCGGTGCTACTACTGTCACCGCTTCGGCCATACGAATCCCTCATGTAGACGTGCAAAGTCGGGGTCACCCGAAGTCTGTGTAAATTGCTCCAAGGTCGCACACGATAAGTCCAAGTCGTGTGTGGCCAAGTGTGTCAATTGCGGAGAGCCGCACCCTGCTTCTTCAAAGCAATGTGGTGCATATCTATTTGAGAAAGAAATCCTGGCCGTTCAGGCCCAGGATAGACTCTCATTCCGCGAGGCTAAGGACTTGGTCCTGGCGCGCTCGGCTCTGCCTGGGATGTCATATGCCTCAATAGTTAGAAAGGCACCCTCTGCTCCTGGCCCATCCAGGCCAACGAGCACGGTTGTTTCCGCGCCCATTCGGAGCCCTTCTGCGGGCTCTACCCAACCCGGGCGCTCCCCTGGTAAAGCTGGCGGCAAAAAGAGTTCATACCCAGCCCCGGCTAAAACCAGGGCTGCCCCCTCTTCCCCCAGCGTGACCGTTTCCCGCAAGGCGAAACGGCCAAGCGCCTCCACCGAGTCGTTAGACTCACAGGAGGCAACACCCCTTAAGATGGTCGCTAGGCCATCTTCGGGGGTTCCTAAAGCTGTCTCCTGAAAGGAGGACAGCAACAAAGGAGCTTCGGCTCCTTCGCCTACGCCCCGAGGTGGAGCAAGTGGCTCGGAGACGGTGGTTCCTCGAAAAGAGGGCTCCCCCCCGCCTCCGAAGCCGCAACGCCCGCCTAAGGTTTCCAGGCGGAGGGAGGAAAAGACTCGCATGGCGAGCCCAACCTCGCCCAATAAGTCCTCGAAGGTGACAGCGCCTTCAGCGCTTTGTCCGGCCAAGAGCGCCCGGGGTTCTGCCCCCGGGAAGCGTACGGCCATTCCCGTGAGAGTTTTCAGTTTGAGGAGGGCCCCCGCGTCTCCTCCGAGCTAGGCCTGGAGGGCATATTCCTTCAATGGAATTGCTGTGGACTCCGGGCCAACTGGGAGGAGCTGCGGAGGCTCGTCTCGTCCCGTTTCCCGTTAGCTATCTTTTTGCAAGAGACCATGCTAGGCGCGTGCCCCCGGCCCGCCCTCCCGGGGTATAAGGGTCTTGCGACCCCACCACCGCGGGATGGCCGGGCTGGGGGATGCGCGGTTTACACCCGGCATGATGTCTCCGTTCTTCCTTTCTCTTTAGATACCTCCTTTCAGGCAGTGGCTGTGCAGCTGCACCTGGATAGGAGGTATACTCTAATTTCTGCGTACATTCCACCGTCAGCTCACTTCGACGCGGGGGACTTCCGCCGCGTCGTGGCACGGTTGCCGAGGCCCTATCTCTTGCTTGGAGATCTGAACGGCAGGCATCCTCTCTGGGGAGATTACTCCATAAATCCCAGTGGACAAGTCCTTGCCGATCTGATCGAAGAGCTTGAGATGGGTGTCCTAAACGTGGATGAGTTTACGCATCACTGTCCGAGAACCGCATCATTTTCTTGCCTTGACCTATCTTTGTGCTCTTCGGATGCACAGCCTGATTTTGATTGGGGGGTGGTCGATGACCTCCATGGTAGTGATCACTTTCCCATTCAAATATCATTTTCAGGGCAACTGCCGCCTGAGAGACCACCTCGGTGGTGCTTTACGCGGGCGCGGTGGCCTGCATTTCAGGAAATGACTGAATTCTCTATCTCGGTCGAGGAGTTTAGGTCGGTAGATGAGGCCGTTGAGTTCTTCTCCGGCAACCTCATCGCCGTGGGCCTGACTACTATTCCTAGGACGTCTGGCCGTTTTGCACGCCCACCACTCACATGGTGGTCGGCCGAGTGTGAGAAGGCCCTCAAACAGAAGCGTTATGCCTATATGCGCTATAGGCGCCTCCCGAACGATTTCTGTGTCGCTGAATTTCGTCTGGCTAGGGCTAGGTTCTGGTATATTTCGAAGCACGCCCGCCGCTCTTCTTGACGGGCATACGTGTCTTCACTTAACGGGAAGACCTCTTTAGCTGAGGTGTGGAAGCGAGTCAAAAGGATTCGGGGCAAGTTCTCGCAGGACCCCCCTCCCGTTCTCCAGTAGAATGAGACCGCAATCTCGGACCCCACGTCCGTGGCGGAATCCTTAGCGACCGCTTTTTCCGCATTCTCTAGCCGTGATGCTGCCCTGCCAGCATTCAATGCACGTCGTGATGTCGCAGAAGTCCGCCGGCTGGACTTTACCTCCATAGGCGGAGAACCCTTCAATGACAAGTTTACTGTGAGTGAGTTGCGTTCCGCTCTCGCTTCGTCCGCGGACAGCGCCCATGGTCCGGACGATGTCCCGTACAGCATGCTTCGACACCTGGGTGAGCGAGGCATGGCCTTTCTGTTAGATTTGTTAAACAGGATCTGGGTGGAAGGTCTCTCCCAGACTCCTGGCGAATCGCTACTGTGCTCGCCTTTCGCAAACCGGGGAGAGATCACTCTACTCCGACCGGTTTCCGCCCAATCTCTCTAACCTCTTGCGTGTGCAAGTTGATGGAGAAATTGGTAAATGTTAGATTAGCCTTTTTCCTGGACATTGGAGGCCATCTGTCTTCTGCACAGTGTGGCTTCCGCAATTTCCACTCCACGTCGGATGCTGTGCTCCGACTGGAAAATGCCGTTTGCGAGGCTTTCCTTCGTAGACAGCACTACGCCACGGTGTTTTTCGATCTGGAGAAGGCCTATGATACCGCATGGCGATACGGTATCATGGAGACTCTCCATACGATGGGGGCGAGGGGACGCCTCCCAATGTTTATATCTGAATTTTTGCGAGATCGTCGATTCCGCGTACGGGTGAGGGGAGCCCTCTCCGGCCCAAACGAGCAGGAAGAGGGTGTCCCGCAGGGAAGTGTCCTCAGTGTCACACTCTTTGCCCTGAGCATCAACGGCGTCACCTCGGTGCTGCCGGAAGATGTTCTCGCTACGCTCTACGTGGACGACCTTTCGATCTCTTTTGGCGCGGCCCAGATGCCAACTCTGGAGCGTCGACTCCAACAGGCATTGAACCGCGTCTCTCGCTATGCCGAAGCGCACAGGTTTCGGTTTTCTTTGGCCAAGACTAAGGTGTTGCACTTGTGCCGCCATCCACGGCTTCACCCCGACCCAGATTTGTTTCTTAATGGGGTGCGCCTGGATGTGGATGAGTCGCACCGTTTCCTTGGTCTTGTATTCGACCGATGCCTCACCTGGGAGGCTCATATTCGCAGCCTTAGGGTCTCTTGTACCCGCGCCATGGACATTCCTTGCTCCGTGACGTTCAGCGCTTGGGGCGCTGATAGGGCTACTGCCTTACTTTTTTATCGCTCCTTTGTTCGCTCGAAGCTCCACTACGGATGCGAGATTTATGCATCCGCAGCTGAGCATTTATTGCGGAAGGTGGATTCGATCCACCACACCGGCCTCCGCCTTGCGACCGGTGCCATCCGCACTTCCCCCATTGAGAGCCTGTTGGTCGATGCTGGGGAGATGCCACTCGCTCTGCGCCGCGTGCAGTGCATCGCTCGCCTGTACACGCGAGCCCGGCGTGTTCCTCAGTCGCCAACAGCTCTCACTGCATCCGCAGCTGATCTCGATGGTGCCTATGCCGCTGAGACGCCAGTCATACCCTAAGCCCTTTGGGTTTAGGGCTAGGAAACTCCTACGAGAGGTAGATATAGCTCTTGGGCTGGTGGTACCCCTGGTTCTGCCCAGGACGCCACCCTGGAGGGTACCACATTTGGCTATTTGTCGCCACGCCTCTGCTCCCAAAGCTTGTACTGCGCCGGGAGTATTGCGTTCGACCTTTTTGGAGCACACATCGTGTCTCGCTGGAACCGTGCCAGTGTATACGGATGGCTCCAAGTCCCAAGAGGGGGTCGGCTTCCACGCCGTATCCCCTCTGTTTGAAGTCAGCGGGGCTCTGCCAGGCGCTGAGTCTGTCTTCACGGCCGAGCTGGTGGCAATACACCACTCGGTACGGGAGATTACGTGACGTGCCCGGTTCGGAGACCGGATTGTGATCTATAGCGACTCACAAAGCGCCCTGAGTGCTCTCGGGGCATTGGAATCTCCGCATCCCCTGGTTCGCCAAATCCGTGACGCCGCGGTTTTGGCGAGCCGGGCAGATGTCGAGATTATCTTCTGCTGGGTTCCTGGACATGTAGGAATTGCGGGGAATGAGCGCGCCAAAGAGTCCGCGAGGACTCTGCGACCGGACCAGCGTTTCGCTCTTCCTCACACCGACTACATAGCAGGAATACGGGCAGCTCTTCGGACTGCTTGGCAAAGAAGATGGGAGACGGTCGAAGAGAACTTAAAGTTGCGTGCCATTACGCCGCGACTGTTCCCATGGACTTATCCCCCAATACCGCGACGGCTCTAGGTTGCTTTCTGTCGTCCTCGAATCGGGCACACTCGTGTGACGCATCGCTATTTGATGGAGCGCTCGCCTGCGCCCTATTGCAACGACTGCGTCGTCCCCCAGACTGTTCGGCACATTCTTGTCGGATGTCCCAGTCTGGGTGATCTTCGCGCACGACACCTGTCCCAGTCTGGGTGATCTTCGCGCACGACACCTGTCCCGGTACCGGGATCGGCGGGGTCGCTACCGCCTGTCCCTTGTACTCGGGATGAGTGCGTGCACTTTGACTGGTGGACTTGTTGACTTTTTAGGGGAGGCCGGCCTTCTCCCTTTCATTTAACCAGGTGTAATTGTTGTTATTGTTTTAGTTATTGTTGTTATTGTTTTAGTTATTGTTTTGTTATTGTTATTGTTATTTCTTTGTATTGTTGTTTCCTGTTCAATTTTTTAAAGTAGCCAAGAACTAGGCTGTTTGTTTACGGCGACTTATGCCTAAGTCGGCAGTCGCCAGATAGCCCCTTAAATAAAAAAAAAAAAAATATCCCAGATTGCTGGTCAATGGCTACCCTCTTCCTTTATTATTCACAAGCTGGACCAAGTTCGCTCGACCTCTTTTTCTCTTTCTTCAAAGTGAAGATAAATTTATTGGAAAAGATCGAAGCATTTGGTGTTGTTGCCTGGATTTGTGGCCGTTTCTTGCACTTGTTTATTAGGTTGATGCGTACACCACCAATGCTAACAGCATGGCTCTGCCTGTTGGTGATGAAGTTTGTGAATGAGTGTATTTTATGTTGGACAGCGTTTTGTTTTTTGTAGGATGGCAATGTATACATATGTTGTGGCCGTTTCTTGCACTTGTTTATTAGGGTGATGCATACACCACTAATGCTAACAGCATGGCTCTGCCTGTTGGTGATGAAGTTTGTGAATGGGTGTATTTTATGTTGGACAGCGTTTTGTTTTTTGTAGGATGGCAATGTATACATATGTTGTTTCAAGAAGTTTAAAAGTTCCTGTATTTTAGTGCGAACAGTGTCAATATTCGGTTGTATGTTAAGGTTGTGTGGGTGTGTGTTCAGTGGTGTTGCATAAGTGATTGGTGGTGTTTGTGTAGACAATCTTGTGGGCTGAATAAGGAATGCATATTGGAGTTGTAGGGTGAGTTGGGAAAGGGTTAGGGGAGGAAAATAGGGCATAAGTAGTTTTGGGGAGGGCAAGTGTTGCATCTGTTAACTGGGTGCTGCCCTTGCAAGAGTTGCATCGGGCTGAACCCATACTCACGACTTAAAGTGATAAGTTGGGAGCATGTTGGACATGTAAGGCGGGATTAGCTGTATGTGGATTAGTTTACGTTGCTCCTCAATGTCTCCGACTAGGAGAATCCGAGAAATGGTCACTGGAAACTCATTTGTCAAGCTAAAAAAAGGTCCTGCCATTGTGGCCAGCGAGGTAATACTTAGTTTGGCAACGTAGACCATTCTCTATGCCCCATAGGAGGTGGGGCCATAGGCTTCTTGCAGCTGTTTTGTGGCCCCATGGCTTTCTCTTGCTGGTTATCGCTTCTGGGTGATGGTCTCACTATTTTGACTCCCATTCTAACACTTCCCCCCCCCCCCCCTCCCCAAGATCAAGTTGTTGGATTCACTTGCATTAATCAGCATGCTTTTTTTTTATTTTATCATTAATTCAGACAAAAATCCAAACATAATAATAGTAAAATGGTGTTATATGTGGGAATCGTCTGAAATTCCAACTAGGTCAGCAGACCTAAGTCGCGTGCTCTCGTTATTCTGATTTATTATCTTACGACCTTCAAAATTTTCAAAAACTCATTCAAAAGTAAAATGACTACCATGCGACCGACCTACGGGTTGACATAGTAACGAGTCTCGCGCATGCGACTAAAAATATTTTGATGAAAATTTAGATTTGATTGAAATTATATTTTCAGGTGGTACTGTCATCTTCCAATAACAAAGAAGTTCCTCAATTTATTGGTATTTCACAATCGGCACACATAGGTCTTCCATACAACGAAAGATACAACTCTACAGCTGATTCAAGAAGTGAAATTGTTGGGAAAAACTCAGAAAACAGCTCATTTCCATCCCAGTCAAGTAAAAAATATTATTTTCCACTGCAATTGAAAATGGATAACAAGAAAAAAAGATTTAAATGCAGTTCTTGCCCTTATCAAACTGCAAAGAAGGACCATATTGTGATGCATATAAGAACCCACACTGGTGAAAAGCCTTTCCAGTGTAGCCTCTGTCCTTATCAGGCAGCAACGAAAGCAAATGTTAAGGCACATTCAGTAAATCATAGTGGCGAGAAACCTTTCCAATGCAGCTATTGTTCCTATCAGACTGCACATAAGGGAAATTTTGTTGCGCATGCAAGAATCCACACGGGTGAGAAGCCCTTCAAGTGTAGTTTCTGTCCTTATCAGGCTGGAACAAATATACAAGTTAAAACACACTCAGTAATTCACACTGGCGAGAAGCCTTACAAATGCAGTTCCTGTCCCTATCAGGCTGCTAAGAAAGCAAATTTTATGGCACATTTAAGAACCCACACTAGTGAGAAGCCTTTCAAGTGTATTATCTGTCCTTATCAGGCTACCACGAAAGCAAGACTTAAGATCCATTCCGTGATTCACACTGGCGAGAAGCCTTTCAAATGCAGTTCTTGTCCCTATCACGGAGCAAGGAAGCAAGATATTGTCGTACATTCAAGAATCCACACTGGTGAAAAGTCTTTTATATGCAATTTTTGCCCCTATAAGACTGCAAAGAAGGGAAATTTGGAAGAACATGTAAGAACTCACACTGGTGAAAAGCCTTTCAAATGTATAATCTGTCCTTATCAAGCTGCAACCAAAGCCCGCCTTACAAAACATTTAAAAATTCATATTGGTGACGAAAACAAGCCTTTCAAATGCAATTTTTGCCCTTATCAGACTGCATGGAAACAGCATCTTGCACCACATATAAGAACCCACACGGGTGAAAAACCTTTTAAATGTAGCTTCTGTCCTTATCGGGCTGCAAGGCAACAACACCTCAAGAGACATTCGCGTATTCACACTGTAAGATCCCAGAATGCAGAAACCACCGTACTTCATCAATCGCAAGAAATTTCTCCCAACACATGTTGACGTAACTACAACTTTAACACTTGACGGTTATTAAAACTAAGCATGACTTTCCAGGCCATCTGCAACTGTTCTGGGACTTACCTTTTACCACACTCGCTGGAAGACAGTATGGGTACGGATTCTTCCTGCCTCACAATTAAGCCAAAGGATGGTCAACCGCTTACCTATGTCTATACTGTAGGATTGTAAAGGCGAGAAAGCCAACACAGCGCCACATGGGATGATTACTGGAAGGCGATGTCCCATACTCACAGATGTTGGAGAGCCTTCATCTGTAAGTATTTAACCCAGTCATTATGAAGAGGAGCAGCCAGGAGCGACACTTAACTTAGTCCAGTGGTTTTCAACCTTTATGATAGTGGTACCTTAATTGTTATCAAGAAGCAGCCATGGCACCCTAATTTAAAATAATTAACGTATAAATACTTAATTACGTGGAGAGCACTTAAAATTAAATGCGATTGACATTTAATCGAAATAAGACAAAAATTGGAAAATAAAAAATAATTCTTATAAAAGTTTAATGGGAAATTTGAGCTTGATGAGTCTCACATAATTCTTTAATATTTAGACGTAGAGTTGAAAAGGCAACTTTCATTTTTTTTATTCTCTTTCTGCAATCTTTCTCTATTCGTTGTTTTTATGTTGCACATTACAGAGGAGCTAGTTTCAAAGTACTTTGAAGTGTCGTTAGACTTTTTATAAATGTTTGAAATACATATTTTGGGGGAATTTAGTCATTTTCAAAAGGATTTCTTGATTGCTCCGCGGCACCTTGGTTGAAAACCCCTGACTTATTCTATGTCAACAGTAAATTCATCTCGGATTTGTAAATCAACGGTGGTAAATTCAGCTTCTCACCTGCCATTCTGCTTGGCATTTAAACCGCTCAGCAGAATTCTCACACCTAACCCCCAAATTGGGACACCATAATTAATAAGCGAATCACGCTTTGTGTGACAATTTTTGCAGCAAACTTACAAATATTAAGTACCGACATTGTGTCTGCTTTCAAATCTCTTCGAAACGTAACTGGCACTGTTACTCTCGTCCGAGTCGACTCCTCTTGCATATCGTTAGTAAATTAAAAATTACCATGGTCACTGAAACTATACCCAAGAGCCCATTGAAAGTGAAACAAAAACAATGATATTTTCTGAATAATAATAATAGGGATTTTGCATTTCGCTGTAAAGAACAATCCTTCACACAGCACGTCTGCCAACTAAGAACTGTTATCGTATCACTAAGCCATTGGTGACAGGTGCGCTTCCTCCGAAGGTCTCAGGACATGTCCAGTAAATGCCAGAAATGTCCTTTCACGTACTGATATAAGTGCATCTTCGCAGATTCTGGACACATAGTGGACATTCTGCGGAAAGCAGGAACAATTCCGATATGTTTACGACATCTACCACGAACCCTGCATTGTACCAACACTCAAGACTCCATGTGTGGGGATGATGCTCTTCCAAAGCAATTCGTCCTTTCAGATTTCTCATCTCCCTCCCCCCCCCCTATCAACAAAAATGGTATACTAATATCTTCCTTAATATATTAAACTGTGCCAACTCATTTCTATTTTCCTATACTTATTGATTGCGCGAACATTCCCTTTTCAATATTGCACTTGATCCTCCGATTGGATAATGATATTCTCATAAAGATCAGGACCCCAAGCCCATGGGCTCTAGATACTGATCTTCGTTTGCGAAAATGTACAGAAAGAGCGCAAGTGCAGGGCGTCACTTCGTGACAAACAGCCTACGAGCCAACTCCCGTCTTGAGCCATGAAAAGGGTGAAAGAGAACTTTAAACGGACTCCGAATTTGCGACAACCTCATGTCAGCTATAGTAAAAGCTAGATTTGACGACATATTCCCCCGACCCTGAGCCTTGTCCTCATCACCTTAGTTGTGACCTACCCTCCACCCTCTCTCTCTCTCTGGGATCTTTTCTTTGTTCAAGGGTTAGTCCCCGTAAGGGACACGGCGATGTGTTTCTCTGGCCCCCGTCTGGCCCCAGCCTAGACTCTCTTCCCTCCTTCGCTAACCCATAATCTCCGTCTCCTGTACCAACTCTCCCTCATCTTCTCCCTGCTCTTCTCTTATCCCTTTACAATCACCTTTTCTCTACCACTTTTGTTGGCTTCATTCTCCCCATGGGCATCCCCGATCACGACCCTGCGTTCATATCGATTACGGAACCAAACATCATACTACAAAATCGTGTGGTGACCTTAACTGCTCATGAGCCAGTCACCAAGCTGGATCCGTTATCCCGATCTACCTATCACGACATGTGTAAGATTTTGTCCGGATTTTCCCAAGACGTGGCGGAGAAGGGGTATCCCACCATGCTCAGTGATAGCGGCTCTGGCCAATCAAAGGCGCCCAATGGGTTCCCTTCCGTTGGGGTTAGTGTTTGCTCTCACAGGCAGGGGTGGCGAAAGCTAGCATAATGGTTATGGGTACCCCTTCCTCCAAAAAAAAAACAACCTTTACGATCGTCGAATCCGCGTCGAGTCCCCCCTCCCACCCTCCTGTCCTTTCTCAGAGGCTCCTCCAACCCTCTTTTACAGGAGAGGAGGCTTACAGGTGGGGTGACGAACTTCCACCTCACCACCTTCTCCAGAGGCGGTTCTTCCTTTACTTTCACAGGGGACTGCCAAGAGAGCAGGTAGGCGGCTCGAGAGAACCAATTCCCTTAGAGGGCAAGGTTTAGCATGCAGTGATGTATTTTCCTCGTTTGTTAGATCCCTTCGCAGAAGAGATAGATCCTGATTTGGATTATCCTCGTTTCCTGTCGCTGAATTCCAAGTCCGGTTCTCTGCTTTCTAAATTGGACGTGTTTGATTTAAAAAAAATATATAAATCCCGCTGTGGTGCGCCCCGCCGTATGAGTACCCGTGGTAGAGGCAATTTAGTAGTTGAGGTAGCTTCGCGAGAGCAGTGTGGGATTTGGCCTCCCTTTCGGAGGTTTCAGTTGTGCCCCACCCTCGCCTTAATTTTGTTTAGGGAGTGATTCGGTCCAACGAATTACTGCAGTATGATGTCTCGAGACTAAAGGATAAACTTTCGTCCCAGAGGGTTACGGACGTTTATAGGGTGTCTTAAGTCTATTGGTCCTGCTAAGGTTCCTACAAGTACGCTCATCATCACCTTTAACCGTCAGGATCTGCCCCAGTTTGTTCGTGCTAGTTATCTTCATGTGCCTGTGTGCGGCGATTTGCCTTCCTGGCGGGACTCAGTGCCCCGTCCGGCCCCAGGTTAGCCTCTTCTCCTTTTTTTCAGACAGCCTGTATTTCTCCCCTACTTCGTCAATTCCTGTACAACCTCTCCCACAACTTACTTTCTCTCGTCAGCCTGTATTTTCAAAGGGGAGATGCCGACCTTCTTCTCAGCCAACTATCCCGGATCGGGGCTGAAGGGGGAGGGGACAATGTTCCCTAACTCCTGAGCTTCGGTTTGGGATGGTGGGTTTTTAACAACCTTTTCATCCCCACCCATACTTCCCTCACATCCCTTTTCCTTTTCTCTTCACACACTATCAATTTTACGCCGCGTCCAAGGTGAAGAAGCCGCATGCTGATGGACTGCCAGGCCACCAGGCGGGAGGGGTGGTCTTGAATGGCGGTACCTGGCTCTGTCAGGCCTGTACGCACCCCTTGCAGGGCGGTCTACTGTGAGGGGTGATGAGCGTGTGCATCCCGTAAAAAAATTAAGGTCACCATGCCCAATGATGCAAATATAAAAAAAACTTCCCCTTTCTCCCTCACAATCTACGGAGCCGTTTTCGGGAAGCTCCACAGAAAAAAAAGGACGTTCCTCCGTTGCCGGCGGAGGGGAGAAGAGGGTTCATTCTCCGCCATCCTCTCATAAAAAGAAAAAAACTCGGGGCTCATCTCCATCCGCGGGGGTTGCGGGATCGGATGGGTCTGCTGCCATTTCGGTCAGCGACCAAACCAAGATCGGCACATGAAGCCCCTCTGCTCTCCCGGATGTAGAGCACCTGACTATGACCAAAAGTGGGCAGGGCGCAGCCTCGATGACATCGGGGCGCAGCCTCGATAACATCGGGGCGCCTCATTCAGAGATTACCCTGCGTTTTCGAGCCTGCTGGTTTCAAAAGCTTCCTCATTATTCGCTCCACTGATGGCAAAATGTTGGCTAAGGGCAACATGATCGAATAGAGGAGAGCTTTAAATAGTGTGATTAGTAAAGAGCCGAATGTTACCCGTTTCTCTGACTGGAGCCTTTTGACGAATGCGTTGAATCCCTCCGAGGCGGACACAAGATGGCACGCCGCACTCTACCATGAACTTTGTGAAAGTAGTAGTTTATGCGAGAACATTCGTTGACTACTCGATAGAGGACATGACCTTAGAGCTGACCGACCATGAGGAAGTCAAGGTCGAACGTGTGATGAGAAAACAGGGAGGGGGCCTCGAGACCCACCCATACACTGTTCGTCATATTCGACTATGACAAGCTCCCTGAGTCGGTACGTGCCGGTTGGTACCGCTACCGCGTGAAGGCATTCGTGCCACTGCCGCGGAGGTGCTATTACTGCCACTGCTTTGGTCATATGAATCGCTCATGTAGACGACATACAAAGTCGGGGTCACCCGAAGTCTGTGTGTCAATTGCGGAGAGCCGCACTCCGCTTCTTCGAAGCAATGAGGTGCATATCTCCTGGAGAAAGAAATCCTGGCCGTTCAGGCCCAGGATCGAATCTCATTCTACGAGGCTAAGGACTTGGTCCTGGCGCGCCCGGCTCTGCCTGGGACGTCATATGCCTCAATAGTTAGAAAGGCACCCTCTGCTCCTGGCCCATCCAGGCCAACGAGCACGGTTGTTTCCGCGCCCATTCGGAGCCCTTCTGCGGGCTCTACTCAACCCGTGCGCTCCCCTGGTAAAGCTGGTGGTACAAAGGGTTCACACCCAGCACCGGCTAAAACCATGGCGCCCCACCTCCCCCAGCGTGGCTGTTTCCCGTAAGGCGAAACGGCCACGCGCCTCCACCGAGTTGTTAGACTCACAGGATGCAACACCCCTGGAGGTGGTCGCCAGGCCATCTTGCAGGTTCCTAAAGCTGCCCCCCGAAAGGAGGACAGCAAGAAAGGAGCTTTGGCTTCTTTGCTCACGCCTAGTGGTAGGCTGGGTGGCTCGGGAACGGTGGATCCTCGAAAAGAGAGTACCCCCGCCTCCGAAGCCGCAACGCACGCCTAATGTTTCGAGCCGGGGGGAGGAAAAGACTCGCATGGCAAGCCCAACCTCCCGCAATAAGTCCTCGAAGGCGACAGCGCATTGTCCGGCCAACAGCGCCTGGGGTTCTACCTCCGGGAAGCGTACGGCCATTTTCCTAAGGGTCATCTTTTCGAAGAGGGCCCCCGCGTCACCTCCGAGCTAGGCCTCGAGAGCATATTTCTTCAAAGGAAATGCCACGGACTCCAGGCCAACTGGGAGGAGCTGCGGAGGCTCGTCTCGTCCCGTTTCCCGTTACCTAGTTTTCTGCAGGATACCATGCTAGGCGCGTGCCCCCTGCCCGCCATCCCTAGGTATAAGGGTTTTGTGACCCCACCACCACGGAATGGGGTGCGGTTCAGGAGGATGTGCGATTTACACCTGGCATGATGTCTCCGTTTTTCTCTTCGCTTTGGATACCTCCTTTCAGGCAGTGGCTGTGCAGCTTCACCTGGATAGGAGGTATACTGTTATTTCCACGTACATTTCACCATCAGCAGACTTCGACACGGGAGACTTCTGCCGGGTCGTGGCGCGGTTGCTGAGGCCCTTTCTCTGCCTAGGAGATCTGAACGGCACACATCCTCTCTGGGGAGGCTACTCAATAAATCACAGGGGGCAAGTCCTTGCAGATCTGATCGAATAGCTTTAGATAGGTAACCTAAATGTTGATGAGTTTAAAATCACTGTCCGAGAACCGCTTCATTTTATTGCCCTGATCTATCTCTGTGGTCTCCAGATGCACAGCCTTATTTTGATTGGGGGTGGTCGATGACCTGCATGTTATTGATCACATTCCCATTTAAATATCATTTTCAGGGCGGCTGCCGCCTGAGAGCCGACCTCCGTGGTGCTTAGCGCGGGCGCGGTGTCCTGCATTTCAGTCAGGAAAGGACCGAATTCTCTATCTCAGTCAAGGAGTTTAGGTCGGTAGATGAGGCCGTTAAGTTCTTCTCCGGCAACCTCATCGCCGCGGGCCTGACTAGTATTCCCAGAACGTCTGGCCGTTTTGCACGCCGAGCACTGCCGTGGTGGTCGGTCGAGTGTGAGACGGCTGTCAAAAAGAAGCGTTGTGCCTATATGCGCTATAAGCGCCGCCCGAACGATTTCACTGTCGATGAATTTCGTCGGGCTAGGGTTAGGTTCCGGTATATTTCGAAGCACGCCCGCCGCTATTCTTGGCGGGTCTGCGTCTCCAGCATTCATTGCACGTCGTGATGTTGCAGAAGGCTGTCGACTGGACTTTACCTCCAGAGGCGGAGAACCCTTAACGACAGGTTTACTCCGAGTTAGTTGCGTTCCGCTCTTGCTTCGTGCGCGAACACCTCCCATGGTCTGGACGAAGTCCCCTACGCCATGCTTGGACACCTGGGTGAGCTAAGCCTGCCCTTTCTGTTGCATTTGTTCAACAGGATCTGGGTGGAGGGTCTCCTCCCAGATTCCTGGCGAATCGCTACTCTGCTCGCCTTTCGCCACCTGGGGAGAGATCACTCTACTCCGGCTGGTTTTCGCCTAATCTCTCTAACCTCTTGCGTGTACAAGTTGATGGAGAAATTGGTAAATGTTAGCTTAGCCTTTTTTTCTGGACAGCGGATGCCATCTGTCTTTTGCAGAGTGCGGTTTGCGCAAGTTCTAATCCACGTCGGATGCTTTGCTCCGCCTGGAAAATTCCATCTGCGAGGCCTTCTTTCGTAGACAGCACTACGCCACGGAGTTTTTCGATCTGGAGAAGGCCTATGATACCGCATGGCGATGCGGTATCGTGGAGACTCTCCACACGATAGGGGCGAGGGAACGCCTCGCAATTTTTATATATGAATTTGTGAGATCGTCGATTCCGCGTATGGTTGTGGGGACCCCTCTCCGGCCCAATAGATCAGGAAGAGGGTATCCCGCAGGGAAGTGTCCTCAGTGTCGCACTCTTTGCCCTGAGCATCAACGACATCCCCTCGGTGCTGCCGGAAGATGTTCTCTCTACGCTCTACGTGGAAGTGGTTGAATCGCAACGCTTACTTGGTCCTGTATTTGACCGACGCCTCAACTGGGATGCTCATATTCGGAGCCTTATGGTCTCTTGTACCCGCGCCATGGATATCTCCACTCCGTGACGTTCAGCGCTTGAGGTGCTGATAGAGCTAATGCCTTACTTTTTTATCCATCCTTTGTTCGTTCGAAGCTCGACTACGGACTCGAGTTTTATGCATCCGCAGCCGAGCGTTTATTGCGGAAGGTGGACTCGATCCACCGCACTGGCCTTCGCCTTGCGATCCGTGCCTTCGGCACCTTCTCCAATGATAACCTACGAGTCGATGCTGAGGAGATGCCACTCGCTCTACGCTGTGTACAGTGCATTATTAGCATGTACGCGCGAGCCCGGCGCCTCCCTCAGTCGCCAACAGCTCTCACTGCATCCGCAGCTGATTTCGACGGTTCCTATGCCGCTGAGAGACGCCAGTCATACCCTAAGCGCTTTGGGTTTAGGGCTAGAAAACTTCTTCGAGTCATCCTGGAAGGTACCACATTTGGCTATTTGTCGCCACGCCTCTGCTCCCAAAGCTTGTACAGCGCTGGGAATATTGCGTTTGACCTTTTTGGATAACACCTTGTGTCACGCTGGAACCGTGCCAGTGTATACGGATGGCTCCAAGGCCCAAGAGGGGGTCGGCTTCCACGCCGTATCCCCTCTGTTTAAAGTCAGCGGGACTCTGACAGGCGTTGTGTCTGTCTTCACGGCCGAGCTGGTGGCAATACACCACTCGGTACGGGAGATCACGTGACGTGCCCGGTTCGGAGACCGGATTGTGATCTATAGCGACTCACAAAGCGCCCTGACTGCTCTCGGGGCATTAGAATCTCCCCATTCCCTGGTTTGCGATATCCGTGACGCCACGGTTTTGGCGAGCTGAGCGGATGTCGAGATTATCTTCTGCTGGGTTCCTGGGCATGTAGGAATTGCGGGGAATGAGGGCGCCAAAGAATCCGCGAGGACTCTGCGACCGGACCAGCGTTTCGCTCTTTCTCACACCAACTACATGGCAGGAATACGGGCAGCTCTTCCGACTATTTGGCAAAGAAGATGGGAGACGGTCGAAGGGAACTTAAAGTTGCGTTCCATTGCGCCGTGACTGTTCCCATGGACCTATCTCCCAATGCCGCGACGGCTTCAGGTTACTTTCTGTTGTCTCCGAATCGGACACACTCGTGTGACGCATCGCTATCTGATGGAGCGCTCGCCTGCGCCCTATTGTCACGAGTCCCCCAGACTGCTTGGCACATTCTTGTCTAATGTCCCAGTCTGGGTGATCTTCGCGCACGTTACCTGTCCCGGTACCGGGATGGGCGGGGTCGCTACCGCCTGTCCCTTGCACTTGGGACGAGTTCGTGCATATTGTCTGGTTGCCTTTTAGACTTTCGGGGAGAGGCCGGCCTTCTCCCCATTATTTAACTAGGTTTTGTTTTTTTGTTATTGTTGTTGTATTTGTAGGTCGCACGCTTCTGCGCCAGGGGAGGGTAACCTCCACCCGACGCCGGAGCTTGCTTCCTGATTGTCCCCATCTTCCCTTTTTATCGTTCTTGTGTTTTCATATTCTCATTTTAAAGTAGCCTTAGTGCTAGGCTGTCTTGATTCCGTCGACTTATGCCTAAGTGGGCAGTCGCCAGATAGGCTCCTTAAATTAAAAAAAAAAAAATCCGTGTCCCGTTATGTCGAGCTCCCCAGACATTTTAATTGCCACCAGTTTAGCCATATGAGGAGTAATTGTAGGCAGGCTCGTTGATGTGTTATCTCTACGTTGGCGTACTATGGCTCCTCTTGTGGGAATCATGAATATTGCGCCAATTGCGAAGGTTCCCTTAGCGCTGCTTCGTGTTCTCCCGTATTCCTATTTGAGAAGGAGGTCCTGGCTCTTCGTAACTCCCTCAGGCTGGAATTCCGTGAGGCCCGTCGTAGGGTGCTGGAGCAGCTCGCCCTCTCTGGCCGTCTCTTCTCTGACGTTCTCTGGGAGGCGGGTTCCCGCCGTCTTCCTTCCGGTCGCCCCACTCCTTTGTCTTCTCGCAGTCCCTCTATTGCTCCTCCTTTGCCTTGGTCCCTCCGTTGCGCCCTCTCCTTTGCCTTTGGTCAAAGGAAAGGATATCCGGCAGTTCCTCCAGGCGTCTGCCCCCCCCCCCCTCCCGTCCTTCTCTGTGTTATTTCCGTTCCTTTGCCTCAGCTCAAAATGAAGGGTTCCTCCTCATCTCGTTCTGAGTCCAAGCGCGCTTGCCTCTGTTCAGTTTTCGATGCGCCTACCCCAGTTTCGTCTCCCTTATCTCCTTCTCCTGTTCTGTCTTCCTTGCTCCTGTTCCTTCATCTCCCTCTGACCCTGTTTCCTCGTCACCCTCTGACTATGTTCCTAACTCTCCATCTGATCCAATTCCCTCCTTACCCTGTTTCCTTCTCACCCCCTGTCCATGTTCCGCCTTCTGTTCCATCTTATTCGTAGCTTAGTTCTCGTCCCTCTCTGCTCGATCTTCCTTTCCCTCTGTGCCATGAGCCGTCCACGTTGGGGATTCGGTCTGGCTCTCAGCTGTCGCCTCCCGCCATTCACGCTGCCAAGTCCGTGCCGGGTGCGTCCCCGGCTCACCGCGATTTCTTCCTTGTTTTCTCTGGGTCTTCTAGTCGCCAGGAACCTTAGACGGTTTCCGTCACTAGAATCCCGACGTTGGTGGCTAGACGACAGTAATGTCTGTCATCCTACAGTGAAATTATCAAGGGGTTCTAACTTTCTAGCGTTCGTTCCTTGGTGGTCTGTTTGCAAGAAAATAAGCTTGGGACTCGCCCCTTCCCGGTGGTTTCGCACTTCCGGATGTTTAATTCCATCTTCCACCGGGAGCGTGTCCTGTCCCATGGTGGTGCTTGTCTTTTAATTTCCTCTTCGCTATTTTCTGCGCCACTTTCCCTCTGTACTACCTTGCAGGGTGTTGTGTGAGGGTTCTTATTCCCAAGCTTTTAACTCTTTGTTCTGTGTACATTCCCCCGGATTTTAATTTGAGCCGGTCTGACCTTTTAGATCTCACAAGTCAGTTCCCTCCCCCGTTTTTATTACTTGGTGATTTTAATGCTCGCCAGCCATCTTGGGATGATACTGGCCGTAATCCTCGGAGCGGAATGGTTGAGTCCCTCTTATTATCTGATTCCCTTTGTCTTTTAAATTCCGGGGGTTTTACTTCTTACCATATTCAAACGGATTGTTTTAGTGCTGTAAACTTGTCCTTATGTTCGTCCGACTGTTTCCTCGATTTCCGGTGGTCGATTCGGGACGACCTTTTCGGGAGTGATCACTTCTCGATCATCCTGTCGGCCGCCCTTCCTGGCCCGTGCCTTTCCCTCCCTCTTTCTTGGGATCTGCGGCGAGCAAATTGGGTTGGGTTCCGGGAGGCTTCCTTAACTGATGCCGACCTAGGTTCTTTCGATACCGTTGATTCAGCGGTTTCATATTTTACGACTCCCCGCTTGCCTTCTGTTGTCCGTCAATTTCAGATGGCAATTGATGCTGTGTTGGGTCGTGCTGTCTCCAAGGGTTTCGGTTTTCGGTTACCAAAACGAAGGCCATGCATTTTTATCGGGGTTGTGGTGTCCTTGGTCCCCCTCCCCTCTTCTTGGACTGCAGGGTGATTGAGTATGTCCCCGTTTTTAAGTTCTTGGTTTTAACGCTTGAGAGCTAGCTCACTTAGGTACCCCTATGGGGGGAGGCATATTTATATTTGTTTATTTCTTGACTGAAGATGCCCCTTGAAATATTTTGTCTTCCAATTATCTGGACTCCATATTCTAGTTGGCTGAGTTAATTCTTGATCTTCGATTTTCTTTTGTGATGTATCTTCATATTAACTTGCATTTATCTTAGTGTGATGATTCTTTCCAAATTCATGATCAGGTGATGATTTCTTGATGTGGGACGAGTTCTTCTTGCTACTTGATGATTGAGATGAGCTGACCCTTCAAGTCATTTTCCTTGAGTTCCGTTTTTTTCTGGAGGCGATCCATTTATCTTGAGTCTTCTTGAGTTGTCCTTAAAGCGTTTTTCGTGGTCTCCGTTTTCTTCGAGAATTTTCTTCGTAAATTGTGGACTTGGGAATCGATCGCGGGTCTTTTGAACCCAGAGGCCAGTACTCTGCTGTCACGTTACGGCGAAGTCCGTCCTGACTTGGTAATTTAATGGGCTATTTATTTTCCCGCTTTTGGAAGGAAGTTTTTTTTTTATACATCTTCGCACCCCTACACAGGTCCCTCTCTAGAACGCTAGGCGAATTTGAGGATTGGGGAGAGACTAGTCTTGGATTTCTTAATCGAGGATTACTAGTAGCTCTCCCTCCTACAACCTCCGAGTCTGCGGGATGAGTGGAGTTGATTCAGTGGGATTGAGGAGAGCGTGGCGAAGTCTCTTAATCAATGATTAATATAGCATCTCCTTCCCGGATCTCCTGAAGTTCCCTGCAGCACCTTTTCTTAATCTCTAGTAGGAGAGCAGGTGCAGTTGTAACGAAGATCAGAAGACTGTTCGGCCTTTTGAGGGTCACCAGTTATGGGGGCGGCTCTTTCTTATAACTTTATTTATTTATCAATATCATTCATCTTGTTGATTTTCTGTATTCGTATCTATGTATTATTTCTAGACTGAAGATGCCCCTTCAAACATTGACTCTATTTATCTGACTCTTCGTAATTCTTTCTTCCTTGATGAATCTTCCATTTAACTTGCATTTATCTTGATGTGATGATTCCTTCCAAAATTCTTGATGGCGTGATTATTTCTTGATAAGTTGAGATGAGTTAGCCCTTGAAGTCATTTTCGTTGTTCCGTTTTCTTCTGGAGGTGATCCATTTATCTTGAGTCTTCTCAAGTTGTCCTTAAAGCGTTTTTCGTGGTCTCCGTTTTCTTCGAGAATTTTCTTCGTAAAAATTGTGGACTTGGGGATCGATCGCGGGTCTTTTGAATCCAGAGGCCAGCACTCTGCCGTCACGCTACGGCGAAGTCCGTCCTGATTTGGTAATTTAATGGGCTATTTATATTCTCGCTTTTGGAAAGAAAATTTTTCTCTTATACATCTTCGCACCCCTACACCCCATGTGCGTCGCTTGAGGACTTCCTGTTCGAAGGCTATGTATTTGCTTTGGGTTTTATCCCACACCACTTGGGGTAGTGATAGGCGTACCTTGTCGCTTTATTCGGCGCTGGTTCAATCCTAGCTGGACTACGGTTGACAGGTGTACTCTTCAGCTTCTTTTTCGGCTTTGAAATTACTTGACTGTTCGTTAGCTTGAGCACCGTCTTAGTAGTGGAGCCTTTCGCACCTCGCCTATCCCTAGCCTCTTTTGTGGAGGGTGGCATGCTTTCCTTGCGATATCACCGGCTGTAGATGTGTCTATGATCCATGTTTCGTATTCAGCAGTAGCCTTTATGCCCAGTCCATGAGTGCCCTTTTGCCCCCATCCTCTTCAGCGGCCATCTCTATCCCGGCCTCTGGGGCTCCGGGTTGGGGACCATCTTGCCTCCCTAGGTGTTCCCGGGGTGTTGGCCCTCCCATTCCTGCCGTCTCCGTGTTGGAGCGTTCGCCCTCCTGAGGTGTGTACTGCTTTTTGGCGTTTCGAGAAAGGGTCTATTAAAGTGCCTGTTTCTTGAACATGCGTGTTCTCATTCGCACCAGCGTTCCATCTATACTGACTGCTCGATATCGGACCTCGGTGTTGGGTCGGCCGCGGCTCACCCATGGCTATTTAGTTTCGGATGGAAGCCGAGTTGCTCCTGGTTGTCGCTTTTGCGGTGACGAGCTGTCTGTGGCTCACATCTTAGTAGTTTGTCTCCGCCTTGCTTCTCTTCGAAATTCTTTCTTCCCTACCCTTTCTGGCGTCGCCTCTCCTGCTCGAATTCGCTTTCTTTTAACAGAGGACTCCCGTCGGTCGTCCTTCCTCCTTACATTTATTTCTTTTGTGTTTAGGTTTATTGTTTTATCCTTTGCCTTGCGCCCTCCCGCGCGGCTGGCGCATGTCATTCGTTTATTCCCCCAGCCGCTTTTGTTTTTAGAACGTGTACCTGTAATTTAAGTGTGAGTTTGTGTGTGTTGTGCTGTTTTCTATTAGTCCTTTGCTTCTCCCCATTTTTATTTAGTGTTTCACACGCCCCTTATGACCTTTTTCGGGCGACCCCGTTTTAACAGTGCTGCCATTAAGAGTCCATTAGGATTGGGCAGCTGCCACTTTGTTTCCCCTTAAATAAATAAAAATAAATAAATAAATTTTCAGGCTACAGGGGGCTGGTGTGCCTGCCCCCTCTCTTTCCCGATGGATGCCGATTATAGACGAGACAAAAGGTACCTCGGATGAGATCCGTGATCTCTTAAGGAGGGGAGGTCAAGATGGCTCATCCGGTACCGAAGCTCCCCCGGTTGGGGAGGCCCCCAACCAAAGTGCGCCAAGCGGGGCCTGAACTTGTTGAGGGCTCCTCATTTGAGAGGCTACCTTTCGTTTTCGAGTCCGCTACCTTCAAATGCTTTCTCGTTATTGAGCGGCAGCATGTTGGCTAAGGGCGACATGATCCATCAGAGGAGAGAACTAGCTAGCGTGATTGGTAGAGAGCAGTGGCGTGCAGTAAAGGAAAAAATGCTTCCCCTATTTAAGAAGAAAAGAAATTACACCCCAACAATTAATATGAGAGCAGAATCAATTTTATTTTCACATTTATGCTTGCTTATACTTGTATACGCCATACGGTACCGTTCACGTTCAATCGAATTGGCGTTAGACCCTGATGAGCCCGACTGCAATTGAAGAAATGAATCCTCTTCGTCGAGATTTCTACTCTCTTTTTTCTCTTAATTTAATAATAGTTCTGTTTTGAAATGAATAGTTTATAAGATATTTTGCTTT
The DNA here is from genome assembly GCA_963969495.1 of Ceratothoa steindachneri. Taxonomy (NCBI): domain Eukaryota; kingdom Metazoa; phylum Arthropoda; class Malacostraca; order Isopoda; family Cymothoidae; genus Ceratothoa; species Ceratothoa steindachneri. The sequence goes on along the minus strand of OZ018333.1, from coordinate 5,174,773 downwards.
TCTTAGCAATAATATACAGTTATTATCTAGATATCTCAAAGCCGTGATAGAATTAAGAAAAGAATAAACTATTTATATACGGAAAAGGAAGCAAACTTAACTTTGCAGTTAGCGGCTTCAATGGTTGCCAGAATCTAGGTAAAGTAACAAAATGTGTAAGACACAATGACGTAACTATTATTGTGCTCTGAATCTTAAACAATTTTTAGGTTGCATTTAAACACTGGTTCTGAGAATGAAAGCAGCTACATAGCATAAACTCTGTATGGTTACGCTCTTGTGTTTTTAGGCATTTGTTAATTTTTCCTGGATTCTGGCAGCCCTACAGGAGTTACCCCTCATATCTTTGAGATGAGTAGCTGAGAGTCAGTGTGATTGCATTGTTTACAAAATAACTGTGGCGTATTATTTATTCATTTTTTGAGGGATAACCCCCTTTTAAACAAAATGGATTCAAATGATGTTGGGAGAAAATGCAATTGCATATGGAAAAAAAATTAAAAAGGAAGTTCAATTAGATAACTTATAATGAAAAAGAAAATATTATTAAAACAGGTTGGCCTGCGGCAACACTAGATATGTCATCCGAAACAAAGTGATGCACTCGCTAATACAATGTAGGCCAATATGATAGAACATTATGGCTAGCTGGTTGTGCATACTTACAAAAGCTATTTTGTTGGCCATGTTTACTATTCAGTAACGACGTAGGAAATTGGAACTCAAATGGATTCGATGATTTAAATAATATGCATAAAACTATTAAAAGGCACTAAACGGCTACCAGCCATATAGTTACATCATCGATTAATTTAATGAACAAGATAGAAGAATAGAAGTAACATTTAAATAAAGTGAGTAGCTTAGAATTTTATAGTCGAATCGCTCCTGTAAACTAGCTTTATCGGGTTTACCTGAAGTCTGTAAGTTGCTCCCTGCCACTCACGATAAGTTCAAATCGTGTATTACCAAGTGTGTCATTTGCGGGGAGCTGAATTCCGGGTTTTTTTAAGCAATTCGGTGTGTATCTCTTGGAGAATCAAACCTGTCCGTTCAGGCTACGGATCGTCCCCTCATTTCGCGAGGTTAATGACTTGGTCTTGGTGCGCCCGGCTCTGCCTGGGACGTCTTATGCCTCAATGATAAAAAGGCTCGCCCCTCTGCTCCTGGCCTACGAGCACGGTCGTCTCAGCGCTCATTTGGAACTCTTCTGTGGGTTCTACTTATCCCGGCCTCTTCCCTGGTACAGTTGGTGGCATAAATAGTGTCACACTAATTCCCATGCGCATCGACGGCATCTCTTCGGTGCTGCCAGAAGATGTTCTCGTTACCCTTAACATTCGACAGCGTCTCTCGCTATGCCGAAGCGTACAGGCTTCACTTTTCATTACCCAAAACTAAGGTGTGGTGGGGCACTTCTGCCGCCATCCACGGCTCCACCCTGCCCCAGACTTATTCCGAAATGCGGTTTCCCTAGAAGTGACGGATTCGCACCGATTCCTTGGTCTTTTACTTGACTGACACCTCACCTAGGAGGCTGATATGTGCAGCCTTAGTATCTCTTGTATGCAGAGCATACCCATTATTCGTTTCGTGACGTTCAGCACATGGGGCGCTGATTGGGCTACTACATTATTTTTTTATTAATCATTTGTTGCTTCGAAGCTCGACTACGGATGGGAGTTTTATGCATCCCCAGCCGAACCTCTATTGCGAAAGTTGCACTCGATCCACCACATCGGGCTTCGCATGGCGACCGATGACTTCCGCTCCTCCCCCATTGAAAGCCTACTTATCGATGCTCTGGAGATGCCACTCGCTCTGCGACGTGCACAGTACATTATTCGCCTGTAGGCGCAAGCCCGGCATCTTCCTCAGTCGCCAACAGCTCTCACTGCATCCGCAACTGATCTCGACCGTGCCTATGCCACCGAGAGACGCCAGTCATACCCTAAGCCCTCGGGTTTAGAGCTAGGAAACTCCGAGAACTCGGTGTTCCTCTCGGGCCGGTGGCGCTCCTGGTTTTGCCCAGCACACCACCCTTGAGTTAACACCTTTGACTAATTATAGCCACGCCTCTGCTACCAAAGCGTCTACAGCACCGGCACTATTGCGTTAGGACATTTGGGAGCCAACTTTGTGTCACACTTCAGCCGTGCTAGTGTATACGGATGTCTCAAGTCCCAAAGAGGGGAGGGGGGCATTTTCCACCCGTATCCCCTATGTAAGAAGTCAACGGGGCGCTGCGTTTGTCTTCACAGCCGAACTGGTTGCAATACACCGCTCGTTACGGGAGATAACGCGTCGGGCCCGGTTCGCATAGCTGATTGTGATTTATAGCCACTCACAAAGCGTTTGAGTGCTCTTGCTGCATTGGAAAATCCGCATCCCCTTGTTCGCAGTATCCGTAACACCACAGTTTCGGCGAGCAGGATGGATTTCGATATTATCTTCTGCTGGGTTCCTAGACATGTGGACATTGCGTGGAATGAGAGCACCAAAGAGTCCGTGAAGACAGCGACCAGATCAGTATTTCCCTCTTCCCCACACCGATTCCATGGCAGGAATACAAACAGCCCTCGTGGCTGCTTACCAAAGAAGATGGGGGACGGTTGAGTGGAACTTAAAGTTGCGTGCAATTACGCCCCGACTGTTCCCCAGCACCTATCCCCAATGTTGCGACGTCAAAGTTGCTTCCTGTCGTTTCCGAATTGGACACACTTGCGGGACGCACCGTCATTTAATGGAGCACTCAGTTGTACTTGATATTGACTACTGCGTTGTTCCCCCGATTGTTTGGCACATTCTTGTTGAATGTCCCAGTCTGGGTGAGCTATAGCAGGATCAAATGGGACTAGGTTATTGGCTACCAGTTTACCGGGGTTTATTAGTTGTCAGGAGACGGTTGGCTAAATGTTCACCGGTAGAAGTCGACTTGGCCGTTTCCTATCCAAGTCCTAACAAGGCCCAATGTTGTATAACTTCGACGCAGCGCTATTGGGGAACTCGGTTACCGTGCGCTTACCTTGGTCTGACTCCAATTTTGATGGAAGATTATCCTCAAGCTTGATTTTAGTGGTGTAGGCTTGGTAAGAGGCCCGGTTGGATTTTCCGCAGGGAAAGGATCTCGGAATACAGATTCTAGGATTCTGTATTGGTCGGATAACTTGGTAGGCTTAGGCGCAATGAATTAGATTGAACTTGTGTCGGGTATTTGAGGCAGGCTTACTAATGTTTGAGTCTATTTCGAATGTCCTTGACTAACTGCCTGGCCTGTTCTGTCGGATTTTCCACATGACCGTATATAATGTATCAAAACATTGGGCGTGGCCCACTGTTAGCCAATGATAGAGTTTGGGCGGAGCTTGCTTGACTGGATGTTTATTTGTATGTGCAGGGGGATAGAGAAAATCTTTATCTCAAATTTCGAGAATAAGATTTCGTGTTTCGCAGCTCTTTGATAATAAATAAAGGTCTACATCTTTCCTGTTTTCAGCTCGGTGTCAGTGACTGCACCTGTCTGGGCATTTGTTTGTACAGTTGTGGCGTGTGTGCGTGTAAGTGTATATATTTTCGTGTGAAAGATTCTCAAGTTCATTTTTGCCTAGCGTTTACACGAACAGAATATATTATTATTTACAGAATCAAATGTATATTATTATGTTCATGAAAAAATGTTATATATGATTATTTATATGACAAAGTGCTATACACAATATTTATATGACAAAATGTTATATATTTTTAGATTACTTGCACAGGCATAGTGATGTGCGTGGCCATTTCAAGCCTTCGTAAGATTATTATGATACTCATCTATAAAGCTTCATTGTCAATCTTATTTCACCTTGCATTGTGGCAATACAGATCTTCGCGCACATTACCTGTCGCGCTATAGGGGCGAGCGCAGTCGCTACCGCTTGTCTCTTATACTTGGACTGGTTCGTGTACGCAGACTTGCAGACTATATAACTTTATTTGACTTTTTGTTGTAGGTCATATGTTCGTGCGCCAGGGGTAGGCGGGTACTTCCGGAGCGCGCTTCTTTCTTGCAGTTTTGCCTATCTTGTTTTTTTTTATCTGTTTGTTTGTTTATTTTTTTTAGCTTGTGTCTTAGCCATTGTTCTTTATTAATCTTTTATGTTATCTACATTTTGTTGCTTGTTTTAAATCTATCTTAGTATTGGTGTGTAGCGTGAGTACGTCGACTTTTGCCCTAGTAGGCAGTCGCCAGATGGGCTCTTAAATTATTTTTTTAACTCATCTCAGGTAGGCCTGGACATCATATTCCTTCACTGGAATCGCAGTGGATCCGTTACTACTGCGAGAAGCGTCGTAGGCTTGTACCCTCCCGTTCCCTGTTAGATATCTTTATACAAGAGACCAAGCTTGGCGCGTAACCCCTGGCTACACTCACAAGTTATAAAGCTTTTGTGACCCTATCTCTCTCAAACTATAGAGTGGACCTCCACGCACTGGGAGATAGTTTGAGCCTAGCTTAAGGTAAGAAAGACTATAGTCTCATCGCAACAGCGCCAATGCCCCAAAAGTGCATTTACATCTGAATGGCTATATGATCAGAGGAAAATTAACAGGATTTAAGAAAGGAAAGAAAATAGACCTACAAATTATAGAGCAATATAGTAGATAGACAAAGATCGATTAATCAAAGAGGAAAGGGTTTCTCTATCGGTTGCAAATGTAATTCTAAGAGAAAAGCTTTAAAGCATAAACATATTTTAAAACTTAAAATAGCTTAAATCTACCTTTTTATCAATTGTTCATACTTTTATGGACTTTAAAATTTTGTCTTAAAATGCCAATAGTTCTAGTAATAGTTAACCTTTTTAATATCTCCTCTTGCCTCTGACAATTTGAACAAGCGAGGGAAAGGATAATTCTTTTGAAAGCTAGAGAGAATTAAGTGAGAATTGGTTTGACGTACCAAATAAACTGTAAATCATTAGCAGCAAAGCTTTAGAATTCCAACAGACCATTATCTTCGACGTTGTAGAGAGTAATTATCACTTATTCAGCCTTCTCTAGGTCCGAGCGAGATTCCTTTGATTTGACCCCGTAACGGGCACGTCGATTTGCTTTTCTGGCCGCCGAGCTGACGGGAGCCCCATGCCGAAGGGCTGCCTGGCTACTAGACGGGAGGAGTCGCCTCAAATGGCGGCAGCCGGCTTTACCGGTCCCGTATTCTTCCGTCGCAGAGCAGTCTATTGCGTGGGGCATTAGCGTTTGCGACCCGTTATAGCGTACGAGAAGTGCAGGCGAGCGGCTTAAAAGCTTCGTTTGAATGAGTCTTTTTTGAGACTCAGGATGGCGGAGAGGATTCGCCGCTGGCTAACAGTGGTCCAGCGACGCAGGAAACTGTTCGCAACTCGCCTACGCTATTATTTTTTCTTTGTCCCTTTTCCTACCCCCCCTCTATCTACACCAAGTAATAAACTATAGGGTCACAATCCCAATAATAATAACTTAGGCGCCACCTTCGGGCAGCTCCCAGAAAAATATAGGTGCCCCCCCCCCACCCCCACCCACCGTCCTGCTGTGCTTTTGCAGGGGACCCTCCAAAACTCGCCCCTCACACCTTGCCTGGAGTCACCCGTGGGCAGTCCTTTAAAACGGAAGCGCCCCCACCCCCCTTACTTTCCCAGGAGACTAACAAGAAAGCACGCCAGCGGCCCATAATTGAGCGCTCCCGGTTGGAGCGGCTCAATAGGGCTAACCCCCTGAGGGGGTGCGAGGGATGACAGAGCCCGTGCCCTCCAAAGTCCTGCTGGCGTGAGGTGGAGGTGACTCCGATCTTCAAGAAAGGAGACCCCAGCCAACCGTCAAACTACCGACCCATCAGTTTAACTTCGATAGTCGGTAAACTCATGGAAAGCATCATGGTGGACAAGATAACGTCTTATTTAGAGTCAAACCTTCTACTGAAGAGTTCCCAGCACAGCTTCCGAAGGCAACGGTAATGCCTGACGAACCTTGTGGAATTCTTCCACTTCGTGTTCAGTGAGCATGATCGGGATAAAGCGGTGGATGTTGTGTACCTTGACTTCCAAAAGGCCTTTGATAAGGTACCACACCGCCGCCTTGTCCGGAAAGTGCGTGCATAGGGCATGGACGGTAACGTAGCAGGTTGGATAGAGAGCTGGCTAAGTGACAGACGGCAACGAGTAGTGGTGAATGGACGGGCCTCTGAATGGGCGCCCGTATCTAGTGGTGTCCCTCAAGGTTCCGTCCTGGGACCACTATAGTTTATTATCTATGTCAACGACATGGACGTAGACATGGTTGCCAAAATCTCCAAATTTGCCGACGACACCAAGCTTGGTATCAATGTGGCAAAGGATGGAAATACTGCCCGCCTGCAGGAAGATCTTGGGAAGATTGGGGAGTGGTCGGACACGTAGCAAATGCCTTTCAACGTGGGGAAATGCAAAGTAATGCATATCGGCCACCGAAACCCCAAATTTCAGTACATCCTTAAGGGCACTGCCTTTGAATCGAGTGACACTGAGAAGGACTTGGGTGTTACTATCACTAGCGACCTCAAGTTCTCGAAACAGTGCATCGAGGCAGAGAAGAAAGCCCAAAGGATGTTAGGCTACATAAAGCGCCAGTTTGGATAACGTAACAAGGAGATAGTACTTTGTCTGTACAACTCCCTCGTTCGGCTGCACCTGGAGTATGCCGTACAATTTTGGAGTCCTTCGTTTCGAAAGGACATCGCAAGGTTGGAACGCGTACAAGCTAGGGCAACCAAACTGATTCCCTCTATCCGACATAAAAGTTATGAGGATAGACTAAGGGAATTAGATCTGTTCTCGCTGGAAACCCGTAGACTGCGTGGTCAGCTCATTGAAGTTTTTAAAATACTTCGAGGGTTCGACAATGTTGACTACCCGGATATTTTCACACTGAGTGAGAACAGAACGGGCAATCTCGGCTTCAAACTTGAACTGAAGCGTTACAACCACAATCTGTGTGGAAATTTTTTCACTCACAGTATCTGCGGTAAGTGGAACGCACTTCCAGTGGAAGTTGTCAACAGTGAATCTATTGACCAGTTCAAGTCAAGACTAGACAAAGTCTTGAAAAGCGGCCGTTCAGGGACGCAAAACAATTGAGCAGCCATGTGCCTGTTCGATTGCTAGTCCAAAGGTACCCTCCTTGAATGGACCGTAAGGTCTCCTAGGGTCCCTTCTTTCCTTGTTGTTCCTTGTTGTACAGAGGGTCACTGTATGTGCTTCTCTTTCTTCCCCGAAGGATGCCGATTCGCCGGCATAGAATAGGACAAAAGGTACCTCGAAGGGAACCCGTGATGTCTTCGGGGTGGGACACATGAAGGCCCCCCATGAGATGGACATGGTCCCTAAGGTGGCCCAGTTCCAAACGATAAGATCTTTCATGGGGTCGAATATAGTCTCGGTGCCAAGCACAGAACCAGAATCCGCCCCTGCGAAAGCTTCTCCTCAGACGGCACGAGCGCCTGAGCCCTAGGGGCTCTTTCCGGCGGAGGGAAGAAGCGGGTTCATTCCCGACTTTCTTCTCTTAAAAAAGAAAAAAAAAACACCGTAAAACCAAAAAGATTAAGGGCTCCTCTCCCTCCGCGGGAGCCACGGGGACAGACGGGACGGCTGCCGTTTTGGTAACGGCCAAGCCAAGATCGGCACGTCCTTTCCCGGTTGGGGAGTCCCTGACTAAGACCAAAAGTGAGCAGAGTGGACCCTCGAGTACGTCAGGACCCCTCATTCAGGAATTACCTGGCGTTTTCGAGCCCGCTGGCGTGAAACGCTTTCTAGTCTGATTGGTCGAGAGCCGAAGTTGACCCGTTTTTCAGACGTGAGCCTTTTGGCGAATTCGTCCGATCCCTCCGAGGCGGCCAATATTAGTCCGAGGCGGCCAGTATTAGTACTCTCCGGACCCTTGATGTCACCCCAGTGAGTGTGACGCCGCACTTAACATGAATTTTGTGGGACGTCGTATGCCTCAATGTTAAGAAAGACACCCTCTGCTCTTGGCCCCTCCAAGCCTACGAGCACGGTCGCTTCTGCGTACATTCGGAACCCTTTTGCGTGTTCTATCCACCCCAGGTGCCACCCTGTTAAAGCTGGCAGGACAAAGAGTTCACATCCAGCCCTGGATAAACCTAGGGCTCCCCTCCCCCTACTTTCCCCAGCCTTGCCGTTTCCTGTAAGGCGAAACGGCTGCACACCTCCACTGAGTCGTTAGACTCACTGGAAGCAAAACCCCTGAAGTTGGTCGTGAGACCATCTTCTGGGGTTCTTAAGCTGCCCCCTGAAAGGATCACAGAGGTAAAGTAGCTTCGGCTTATACGCCCACACCCAGTGGTTGGCTGGGTGGTTCAGAGATGCTAAATCATCCAAAAGACAGACCTCCGCCTGCCTAATGTTTCGAGGCGGAGGGTGGAAAAGACTCTCATAGCAAGCTCAACCTCCCCCGATAAATCCTCGAAGGCGAAAGCACCTCCAGCACATTGTTCGGCCATCAGCGCCCGAAGTTCAGGCTCCGGGAAGAGTACGGCAATTCCCGTAAGGCCCTTATCTTCGAAGAGGGGCCCCCGCATCTCCTCCGAGCTAGGCCTAGATGGCATATTCCATTAATGGAATTCCCTCGGCCTCCCGGCCAACTAGGAGGAGCTGCAGAGGCTTGTCTCCCGTTCCCCGTTAACTATCTTTTTTCAGGAGACCATGCAAGGTGCATGCCCCTTGCTCACCCTCCCGAAGGATAAGAGTTTTGCGACCCCATCGCCACGGGAAGTGGGCCGGTCAAGAGCTTTCGCGAGTTACACCCGGCATAATGTCTCCGGTCTTCTCTTTACTTTAGATCCTGTAAAGGGCGCGGCGATTTCGCTTGTCACCGTGATGATGGGACTCAGCACGCCGTCCAGCTCCATCTTAGCCTCTTTTTCTTCTTTCTGCCAGTCTGTATTTTTACCATAATTCGTCACTTTCCTTACAACCTCTCCTAAAACTTTCTATGATTGGCCTCTAATTTCACAGGGTAGACGCTGACCAGCTTCGTCTTGTCCAACTATCCCGGATCGGGACTGAGTGGGGAGGGGACAACGTTCCCTTACTCTGAACTCCGTTCTGGGATGGTGGGTTTTTAACAACCTGCTTCCTCCCAACCCACACCTTCCTCACATCCCCTTTCCTTTACTCCTTTTCACAGTCTATCGATTTTACGCCGTGCCTAAGGTGGAGCCGCCATGCCGATCGGCTGCCAGGTCACTAGGCGGGAGGGGTGTCCTCAAATGGTGGCAGCTGGTTTTACCGGCCCCGTACTCACCGCTCGCATAGCGAACTACTGCGTAGGGGTGATTACCGTAAGCATCCCGTTGGACAAATAGGGTCACCATGCCTAATAATAATTAAATAATACAACTACTCTCACTCTACATTTCCCTGTAACATCATCGGAGCAGCCCTCGGGAAGTTCCACCCATAAAATGGAGCCCCCTCCCTCTATGCTTTCGCAGGGGACCTTCCAAACTACTTCTAACGGAGAGGAAGCTTACTCCTCTCCTATGCCTAAGGATGCAGGAGACTCCACCTGACGCTCTTGTCTGGCGTCGCCTTTGGGCGACCTCCTCTTTACAGTGGCAGTCCCCCCCTTTGCTCTCCAAGGGTACTGCCAGGATAGCAGGCAGGCAGCCCATAATTGACCGATACGGGTGGGAGCAGCACGATAAGGCCAGCCCCCTTGGGGGGGAGACAGGGCCCGTCGGCCCATGCCTTTCAAAAACATATGGGCACCAATAATGAATTCACAGGGAGTAACAGTAAGTGTCCCCCTCTCTTCCCCAAAGGATGCCAGTTTGCTAGCAGAAGACGAGATAACCAAAGATACCTTTAATGGGACCTGTGATGTCTTGAGGGGGTGGCAATTCACCCATGGTATGCCAACCAAGAAGATCGGCGAGTGTGCTTAGAAATAGGCCAAAACCTAACCTTCAATTGACGAAATTTACCCATCAGTCCCAGGTCTCACAAGCCGCGAAAGAGTCAATTCCTAGGGTCTCTGAATGAGATTCGGTTGACAGCTTGAACTGCCAGGACTTTCTCAAAAAGATACAAGTCACATTGTTTAAGGAAATAAGGTAATTCTCGCCGATATTCATTAAGTGGAAATGGTAGCACCTTGGAGCCAACGCCTAAGCTAGAACCCTAACTAGTGCCTGATTTTAATAGAACATGTGTCACTTGGACAAGCTACTCCCATAAGTAGAACGAATAATCAAGAAACGCTTGGAATTGGCAGGTTAGTACTGCCGGAGAGCCTCTCGATAAAAGGTTTCGACATCATTGAAGCTCAACCCACCCTACCACTAATTTTAATCGGTTCTGCCTCCACCGCCAAAGGGCGCTCCGGAACTGGATAAGCCCTCCGTGGCTTCGTCGCCTGCTGAGTCGGTAGGGGATATATCCTCCCTCAGAACTCCAGAGAAGGAGAGGAATCTCTACTCTGTCTATTCTTTTTACTTTTCTTTTATGAAATAATGGCTAGGTTTTTACTGCCTTGTTGGATGCCAGCTCAACGAAAGGTTTTGGGTGTTATCTCGGTCTCTGTCACACGACTAATCTTCAGAGCCACTATAGATATAGGGCCATCGTGGTATGAACCTAGATAGATACTTCACAACAAACCTGTATCTATAAGTTTTTGAGGAGAGTTATTGAATTGTAAAAAAGCTCGAGCGGCTAAGTTTATGGCGAAGTTAGGCTTAACGGTTGGACACGAAATCGTTAAGGAATGGATGAAATACAACGAGGATAAAACAAAATATATATTATTATAGATTAACAATAATGGAACATATATGAAATTATATTGGTTGAATTTGAATTTAATTATACAAAATGAACATGAGTTTAATATTGAATTTTTGTCGTGACTAAACTTGGCATAAGGTAGATGAGTAATGGTAGGTTTGTAACAAGGTAAATGGTAATAGGTAGCAAGGTAACTAATTAAAATGCAATTGTAACTAATTAAAATGTATTTGTAACTAATTGAAATGTAATTAAAATCACAAATTGTGGGTAAATACAATTGAAGTAATTGAAATCACGAATTGTGGGTAAATGTAATTGAAATCACGATGGTTAAAATGGGAAATGTATGAAAGTCTGGAAAAGGAAATATAAGGAATTAGACAGTGTTTTTGTTTGTAAAATCTTAGGATTATATTGAGAAAGAATTCGACTGACCTTGAGTTGGAGATGGCGAGGAAAAAAGTGAAAATTTTAGTCTCGCATGCGGAATATTTGGAAGCGTTAGTCGTGTGTGTAAATGTTGCCAATTTTTTTTTAAGACTTTTTTAAAAGTTTTTAGATTAAAGGATTATGCTGATGAGCTTGAAATTTGGGCAATGGAACCCGTAGAGTTTTGCTGATTTTGCATGTTTGAGGTTGGTGAAATTAGGGTATGTGAAAAAGTTGGAGTTGAAAAACGCACATAATGTTGATACGTGCATGGGTGTAAACATTTTTCTGCAATGGTACCAGCAACAATTCAAAAGTTGGGGAAAAGAAACTTGAGCAGCATGATTTGTCAGAGGGTGAAAATTTTGCGAATGAGGATTAGGTGAAGAACGAGGATTAAATGCGTGGTAGAAGCTACAAGGCTGTACACAACGTACGAAGTTTTTACCATATTTAGAAAGATACCAGCAGAGACTGAGAATTATTGTCAGGATAGTCGGAATTGGGTTGAGCAGAAAATGATTCTGCCATGCCTCACCTCTTGAGCTGGAGTTCCTCCGTTGGTTTCTTTTTCGGGAGGAAGAACGGCGTCGGCCTCCCTCTATACCCTTCCCCCCGACTGGGTTCTCGCTGCACCCCTTTTCGCACCTTTAGGGCACGAAGATCGCTCTCTATCCTCTCCAACACGCAGCATGATCCTGTGCCACGGGAGATGACTTACGCGCAAGTTCTGGTCGGTTGTCTGAAGACTCCCTCGGAAAACGAACCTGTGAAATAGACACATTTGAACATGGTTCTTGAGAGATTGAAATAGATTCCCAGCTTACATGTAGATTATTGAACAACTCATCGGCTGCCTTCGCCATTTACTCCACATTAGTGGGTGATCTCATTAGGATGAGTGGCCTAATATTTTCAGGAATCCCACGCATATTTCTGTAAGCAGGGAGTCGAAAAATTCTAACTGAACTCCCTTCGTTCGAATTAAGTCTTTTTAGATGCTCCAGAAATGGCGTGAGACGCCGGTCACCCATTTCCCGAGTATTTCACAGCATCCTTAGATCTTCGACTTGCTATCTCCCAAAATCCTCCCTAATAGCCTCCTTTAATTTGTCCCAAGCCCAAATTCTACCACTTTCTACCAAGATGTTTTTTAAAAAGCGAAAAAAAAAATAGTTATGATCAATTTTGAGTGATGCAGAAAATCCGGTTTTGTTCAGAGATGGCGTGATGCATCATTATAATCTCTACCATTTCTATCCAGGCAGCGATATCCGTGACGCCACGGTTTTGGCGAGCCGGGCAGATGTCGAGATTATCTTCTGCTGGGTTCCTGGACATGTAGGAATTGCGGGGAATGAGCGCGCCGATGAGGGCGCCAAAGAGTCTGCGAGGACTCTGCGACCGGACCAGCGTTTCGCTCTTCCTCACACCGACTACATGGCAGGAATACGGGCAGCTCTTCGGACTGCTTGGCAAAGAAGATGGGAGACGGTCGAAGGGAACTTAAAGTTGCGTGCCATTGCGCCGCGACTGTTCCCATGGACCTATCCCCCAATGCCGCGGCGGCTTCAGGTTGCTTTCTGTCGTCTCCGAATCGGGCACACTCGTGTGACGCATCGCTATCTGATGGAGCGCTCGCCTGCGCCCTATTGCAACGACTGCGTCGTCCCCCAGACTGTTCGCCACATTCTTGTCGAATGTCCCAGTCTGGGTGATCTTCGCGCACGATACCTGTCCCAGTACCGGGATGGGCGGGTCGCTACCGCCTGTCCCTTGTGCTCGGGACAGATTCGTGCACATTGACTTGTGGACTTGTTGACTTCTTGGGGGAGGCCGGCCTTCTCCCTATTATTTAAGCAAGGTTTGTTTGTTTTGTTTTGTTTTTTTTGCATTTGTTTTTTTTGTTTGTTTTTTTTTCTCCTTTAGTTGCACGCTCCTGCGCCAGGGGGACCTCTCTCCGACGCACCAGCTTGCTTCCTTTCCCCCTTTTGGGGTGTTTTTTTTTTTTCTCTCTTTAATTTTATTTTAAAGTAGCCTAGAACTAGGCCAGTTTTAATACGGCGACTAATGCCCAAGTAAGCAGTCGCCAGATGAGCTCTTAAAAAAAAACAAAAAAAAATTCTAGCCAGGCAATGGGGTTACCCGAATCATATTTTGGGAGGACAATCGATGAAGGCAGGAATTGAGATCGATCTTCCTGCATGGATGACGAATTATAAAGGGTGCTTGCGGGAGTAACATTAGAGACACTCGTATTGGTGGAGACAGTAAGGCCAGCCTGCGATGTCGTAATGGTGTGAGTTGTCAACGAAGTTGCTGATGTAACCATCGTGATTCTTAACTAATATGAAGTGTGTGCATCGTGTGTGTATGTGTAAAACTCAGTCACGCGAATGAGCGTAATATAAAAATTATCGGAAAAAGAAATATTATTCACTCGTTGTATTTATATAGATATAATAAATTTAATTTAATAAGGATATTATTAATTCAATTAAGGATGCAATCGGAAACTTGAGATTAGAAACTAACACTTATTGAGAGTCGATGCTCGGAAAATGAACGCGTGAGTATGTGACTCGAAAAATATGAAACCATGTGACTGGGTTTAAATTTTATAATTAAGACTGGATGAACTTAAGGGGGATAATTAAACAAATTCAGGGTACCAATTTTTTGATATAGGGCCATCGTGGAATGAATCTAGATATATACTTCACAACACACCTATATCTATAAGTTTTTGACGAGAGTGATCGAATCGTAAAAAGGCTCGAGCGGCTAAGCTTATGGCGAAGTTAGGCTTAATGGTTGGACACGAAATCGTTAAGGAATGGATGAAATACAACGAGGATACAACAAAATATATATTATTATAGATTAACAAGAATGGAACATATATGAAATTATATTGGTTGAATTTGAATTCAATTATACAAAATGAACATGAGTTTAATATTAAATTTTTGTCGTGATTATACTTGGCGTAAGGTAGATAGGTAATGGTAGGTTTGTAACAAGGTAATGGTAAATGGTAATATGTAACAAGGTAATGGTATTAAGGTAACTAATTAAAATGTATTTGTAACTAATTAAAATGTAATTAAAATCACGAATTGCGGGTAAATGTAATTGAAATCACGTTGGTTAAAAGGGGAAATGTATGAGAGCCTAAAAAAGGAAATATAAGGAATTAGACAGTGTTTTTGTTTGTAAAACTTTAGGGATTATATGGAGAAAAAATTCGACTGACCTTGAGTTGGAGATGTCGAGGGAACAAGTGAAAATTTTAGTTTCTCATGCAGAATATTTGTAAGCATAAGTCATGCGTGTAAATGTTGCCAATTGTTTTTGAAGACTTTTTTACAAATATATAATATTTCAGAAAAATTATATAAAATTTTAGTTATATATATATATATATATATATATATATATATATATATATATATATATATATATATATATATATATATATATATATATATATATATATATATATATATTCAATTTAAGCCACGCCCTACAAGTTTCTCTTTCAACTTAGCCACACCTCCCTCTTAAATACCGGCCTGTTGATTTGTCAAGATTAACATAACTCGACTTTTGTTTGGCTACTGCCGAATATATTGATAAGGAAAGCACTCCGACTATTGGGTAAAATTCTCTGTGGGCGGGAGCATGTTGCCATGGAGACCGCTTCCTGACCTGGCTTCTATTTGTTTAACTGTGATAGCTATCCGATTTATTCTGGATTTTGCATTGATTATAAGGTTTGCCTTAGATTGCCTCGACCAACTCTAACAGAGATAACTGTGTTCCGTTTACTACCGTGTAACATTCTCGTGAATGGCGCTAAAACTCACTCACTCACTCACTCTCTCTCTCTCTCTCTCTACTATATGTGTGTAGCGACTATCGCGTATGTACTATTTTGGACGTACACGCTGGTCGCTACAAGTATAAACTACCTATGAGTAAAGCTAATGCAAATTTGGATGAATGGATCTTTTACTAAGTCGCACTATTTTTCAACAAGACGATGTGAGTGGTGTATATATATATATATATATATATATATATATATATATATATATATATATATATATATATATATATATACATACACATACACCACTCGCACCGTCTTGTTGAAAAATAGTGCGACTTAGTAAAAGATCCATTCATCCAAATTTGCATTAGCTTTACTCATAGGTAGTTTATACTTGTTGCGACCAGCGTGTACGTCCAAAATAGTACATACGCGATAGTCGCTACACACACACACATATATAAATATATATATATATATATATATATATATATATATATATATATATATATATATATATATATATATATATTATATACACCACTCACACCGTCTTGTTGAAAAATAGTGCGACTTAGTAAAAGATCCATTCATCCAAATTGGCATTAGCTTTACTCATACGTAGTTTATACTTGTAGCGACCAGCGTGTACGTCCAAAATAGTACACACGCGATAGTCGCTACACACATAAAGTAGAGAGAGAGAGAGAGAGTGAGTGAGTGAGTGAGTTTTAGCGCTGTTTACGAGAATGTCACACGGTAGTAAACGGTGCACAGTTATCTCTGTTAGAGTTGGTCGAGGCAATCTTATGCAAACCTTATAATCAATGCAAAATCCAGAATAAATCGGATAGCTATCACAGTTAAACAAATAGAAGCCAGGTCAGGAAGCTGTCTCCATGGCAACATGCCACCGCCCACAGAGAATTTTACCCAATAGTCGGAGTGCTTTCCTTATCAATATCTTCGGCAGTAGCCAATCAAAAGTCGAGTTATGTTAATACCGACAAATCAACAGGTCGGTATTTAAGAGGGAGGTGTGGCTAAGTTGAAAGAGGAACTTGTATGGCGTGGCTTAAATTAAATATATAACTGTGTGGAGCTATAACAAAGAGAATTAGATTACTGTTTTATATAGCATTATATCGCGTTATATATCGTTCAGTCCGATCTCTCGGATTCTCGTAATTCATCTTTGTATATAGTCGTGTACATAACGCAGACATTAAGGTGTAACTGTTAACGGCTCTATTCATCCGGCCTCCTTAGATCTTGCCCGTACTTGACCTCGAACCTAATTTATATTATAACTTAAAACTTAGTTAAAGAATTTTTTAAAATGCAATAAGATCCTGTTTAATAATAATTCTATTTTTGCTTTGGTGACTTCAATATCCTGACGTTCCTCAATCTTTCTGCTACAAGGCCTTATTAATCCGGAAAACAGCCGTTGCGCATTCTCTTCGCTAATTGCAATTCCTCGCGATTACATAACTCCCGAAATACCGGTGTTCTACCCTAGTGTGGTCTATCCCCAACCTCCTAGTTATTTGACTCCGTCGCTAGAATAAGCCCGCCCCTCGGCTTAGGGCACCCCATAGCAATCAACAAAATAACTCGTGGGAAATAAAGAAGGGCTACGCAAACCAACCAGAGTCCTTACCAAAAGATTACGCGATAACTCGGTAATCTATCTCCACTACTGGCAACCAGCGTCCCCCTTCCAAGGCTCTTGGGTTCTCCTCACGGTTACGTTTAAGGTTCCCCCATAATTAAGGACGACCTTCAAGAGCCCCCTCATATACCTATAAGTTCTCGTACACTAATTTTCGAAACATTGGATTTTCTCTGGCAAAATTTTTGGAATAGTTTTTAATAGATATAAAGACTTTTCGATCTTTTTGCATGGTATTATGTCATCATTTTCCTTTAGTTTGTCCGAGTCTGGCATTTTATGCCTCTACTTTCTCAACTCTATATTTTAATAAACTTCTCTGTTCCCATTTTTTTCCAGTCTATCTAAATTCCTCGAGACGTTTCAGGAAAGGAAGCGCTCCCACTCTCCTTCCTTCTCATATGTAATCTCTTTACCTTAAATTTCATCTCTCTTCATCTTACTTGTAACACCGTCCCCTTGGTGTTCTCCTCCTCTGCATTCGTCAAATATTTTTTTAACCTTTGCAAAATAACTGCTTTGCTGCTCCTTTTGGGGAATCTCCGCTTTTCTCGTCTTGCTCTCATCTCTCTCAGAGAAGCATCCAACAGCTCTGATTCTACCCTTACATCCCCACACTCTTTCTTCTCCATACTTAGAATGTCAGTCTTAGCTTCTCCTCCATCCGCACTCTATTTACTTACTTTGGTGGTCGGCTGCCTTGTGCAGCATACCCTATCCACATCTCCCTTCCTTCTTCCTCTGATTCCTTTTCCGAATCGTCTCTTCAGCCATTCTCCTTGCCATTCGTCTCCGTGTCACAACTGAAATAATTTTCATTATTATATATCGATCGTCTCATTTTATACTCTTAAACAGGCTTATTTTCACTTAAGAACCGAATTTTCCCGCTTTCCATAAACCCAGTCCACCCAATCTATACAGTTCATGAAGCACACTTTAACATTAGCCTCTCAGCTAGTATAGTGGTTAGCGCGCTTGCCCGGCAATCTTTGGGTTAGCAGTTCGAAACTCCCTCGGGATTCTTTTTTTAAAAGCTGAGATGCTGGGTACGGGTAGGTGGAGCTCGTAGTCATGACATGCATTTCACCTAGGAGAAGGATAACTCTGATTTCAAAACCCTGGAGCCACAGGCACAATTGCCTCTTCCAGAAGAACCTCTGTGAGAATTATAATAATAAAGAATTACACTCTTAAATCTAAGGATGTGGTATCCTCATTACACTTGTCGTAATTGGCTTCCGCGGCCGTCGAAAAATGAATTTGTGTACATAACGATAAATCGTTAGTTGTGTCATTCTTTCCTTCCTCTGTATCAATGATCTCCGGTAATTATTAATTATAGAATTAAATGATTTAGTAAAAGTAATAGGTGTGAATGATCCTTTGAAGTTGCAAACACCTCAATTTGATTTATAACAAAAACAATAGTAAAAGGGGAGGGGAGCAACTAAAAAAGATTCTATAAAAAAAAAATGGGGAAGAAAACTATTGGCCGCAACACCATACTATCTAGAGAAAAGTACAAAGTTTAAATCCACTCAACTCTAGTCGGTTTGAACGATTAATTGTGTATGAGGTGTATAATTGTGTATGAGACCCACTGCCGCTCTCAAATCCTAAAAAGGATATAGTTCTATTGCTAATTTAAACTTCTTCATCGGACTACCACTGAATACCAAGTTCAACTCCGTTGCCAATCAGCCCTAGCCTCGGAAGTTCTAGGCCTCCTCTCGGAAGACCTAGGCCCAGCCTCGGTCACCGCGAGGCCAAGATGGAGATGTTAACCCCCAGGGGGAAGCGTGGCCCAAGCCCATCGTCTCCACTAGACCACCGTCCTCGTTTTGGAAACAAATCTGCCAAGAAGGCCACTGCCAGACCTCTTCCATCCCGCCCTCAGGCCACACCCCATCAGGATGACTCCAACCCCCGCAACGTAGTCCTTATCAAGTCTGCAGAGGACAAGTCCATATTTATCCATCCTCTTAAAGTTACCTCTGCCCTCAATGCCTCTCCTTTCCACAAACTCATCCTAGAAGGCTCGTGCAGGATTCTTGGCAAGGGTACTGCCATGAGGATAGAGCTATGTGACATAAAAAAACTGGAAGTGGACTTAGAGGATGTGACCACATTGGGGAACTGGCCAGTAAAATGCTGGCATCCTAAGGACGCCTCCATGGGAAAGTACAAATTCGGCAGAATTTCTGGCCTTCCAGCCTCCTTAGAAGAGCAGGATCTAAAAGAAAATCTGCGAATCCTGGACCAAAATAGCTCTGCCAGTCTTGTAGAAATCTCCCGCTTGTCGACCCACCCTGAAGCCTCCACTTATACTGCTCGTCTCAAATTCGCTGGTGATCTCCCTGAAAGAATGGCGCTTGGCTTTACCTCGTATAAAGTTAGCCCTTACCACCTCCCTCCCCTAAGATGCTACACCTGCCAACGCTTTGGTCATGGGACTCTAACGTGCAAGTCTACCCAGAGATGCAACAGGTGCAGTGGTCACCATGAAGGCCAAGACTGTACCAATTCCCCACACTGCTACTTCTGTAATAAGGATCATCGACCTTCTTCCAACAGCTGCCTCTATACTGAGAAAGCAAGAGAGATTCAACAAAAAGCAGTGGAGGAAGGTACTCCAAATTATACCACCCATGCATTACTCCGCTCAATGTACTTAGAAAAGGCTACCACAGCCAGCTCCATCCAAGAAGCCACACCAAAGCCTCCATCAAATCCCCACCCTCTCCCAATTGCCTCAAATAGAAACAAGCGCCATCCTACGATCACCTATGCTGAGATTGCTGCTGCCCCCCCCCCATACCCCACCAAAGGCAATCCACTACAAGACCGCATCCCAACTACCCGCCGCCACACCCCCGCAGAGAGTCCCCAGGAAACCAACGCCAAAGAAAGCTAACTCCAAACTTTACTATCACCCTGGACATCAACCCTCTCCAACCCCTCCGCGTTATCCACTCTCTCCAATCATTCAGAATGTCCCACAGTTCCATTGCAAAGAACCACCTCCCACACAGCCATTCATAGCTAAGCTCCTAAATCTACTAAAAGAATTCATCTCCCTTCTACAATCGGGCTCCTCTCTTCAACAGGTCCTCATCACTCTCCTCCCAAGTGCCATCCAAATGATATCATCTTTCATGGCATAATGGCACCAACAAGCCCGATAATCTTTTGGAATGCCCGTTCATTACGCCACAAAATGAAAGACCTCTCCTTACTTCTCAACTCCCTCTCTCCCACCATAGTTGGAATCTGCGAAACCTGGCTTCACCCCAGCTTTTCTCCGAAAGCAAAAGGCTACTCCATTCTGCGCAGAGACAGGCCAAATAGGGGAGGTGGTGGCCTTCTCCTTCTCATCAAAGAGGGACTCAGCTTCCGCCCCCGCTCTCTTATTCCATACCCCCGCGGTCTTCTAGAACTCCTGGCTGTTCAGATAGCCATCCGCGGAACCTGGTGCGATGTCCTTGTCTGCTATAATCCATGCCTCCCAGTCACAGAGGATGAATTCAACCACTACTTCGACCAACTCTCCCCCACAAGCCTCATCATGGGAGACTTCAATGCCCCCCACCCCCATTGGGATCCGACGGCCACCATCAGCCGCCCAGGTGCTGCCCTCTTTCAATCCCTCCTCTCCTCAACTCGCCTCTCCCTTCTCACTCCCCCAGGCCTCTGCACCAGGGTGGACCCAGCAAGGGCCCTGTCATCCACACTGGACCTGTGCATTGGCAGTGGATCCTTTACCACTTCAACAGTCTCCACTGGCCAGTACATGGGAAGCGACCATCTCCCAGTGATCATCTCCTCAAGTGGCCTCACAAACCCTCCCCCCAGGTCAATCCGTCCACATTGGAGAATAAATAAAGAAGAATGGCCCAAATTCCAATCCTCGCTTGCACATCCCCCCCCAAATCTCGCCTCAGTTGAAGCAAAAGCTAGTTGGCTTTCTGACTCCCTCATGGCGGCTGGGAAACAGACTTTTCCCCTGACCACCTGCCGCTATAACGGCCGCCCACGCACACCATGGTGGACGGAAGAATGCGCTTCAGCAATTCGCCTCAGACGACTGGCTTTTGCAAAATGGAGACGCCAGCCCTCCCAAACAAATAAAATTGACTTCCGAAGACAGGATGCCATTTGCAAAAGGACCATTCTGCAGTCAAAAAGAAACTCCTGGCACAAGTTCTGCAGCTCGCTCTCCTTTTCAACCCCATCCACCAAAGCCTGGACCTTCTTCAGGAATATGACCTCACCTTCAAACCCCACTTCCTACCCTCTCTGCTCAGGGGGCCTCCCCCTAATGAACGAACAGGATAAAGCTGAAGCATTTGCCGCAGAATACAGCAAACTATACAGCTGCAAACCAAACACTCTCCTAACTAGACCCCAATTGAGGCTCCTGACAGAGAGTATTTCCAATACCACTGATGACCCACTGGCTTCCCCTTTCCATCTCAAGGAATTGCTTGGGGCACTCTCCTCCATGTCAAAAGGTAAGGCCCCAGGCTCTGACATGATCCCCTCTGACTTTCTAAACAATCTGCCAGAAAACCACCTAATATTCCTGCTGGACCTACTAAATGAGAGCTGGACACAAGGCCAATTTCCCTCCCCCTGGAAACTCTCACTCATCCTCCCCATCCCTAAAACAGGAAAAGATCCTTCCTTGCCGGCCTCATACAGACCTATTAGTCTGCTCTCCTCCTCCAGCAAACTACTCGAGAAGATGGTCCAAAAGCGTCTATCTTGGTGGCTGGAATCCCACCATCGATACCACCCAAACCAATATGGTTTTCGCCAAGGCCGCAGCACATTAGATGCCCTCTCCCATATAGACCACCTGCTGCAATCTGCCTTTAAGGAACACCTAGTGGCAGAGGTTGTCTCCTTTGACCTGTCAAATGCTTTTGACACTGTTAACCATGAGGCCTTACTGTTTAAGCTAGCCAACCTGGGAATTCATGGTGCCCCTCTCTCATGGATCAAAAACTTCCTCTCAAGCCGCTCCTATACAGTCATGATAGGGTCAACACAGGCCGCCCCCCGCAAGATCAACCAAGGAGTACCACAAGGTTCCCCATTGAGCCCCCTCCTATTTATAATATATATAGCCGATATACCTGACAGTGTGCACACAACATCCCTACTATATGCAGATGACATCTCTATCATCTGCACGGCTGAAACGCCCCAACTGGTCCACGACAGTCTCCAAGTTGCAGTAAATGACCTCACGGCATGGGCTAAAACTTGGAACCTGCACCTAAACACTGCAAAATCAAAATCCCTCTGGTTCACTCGCCGCCGTCTAGGACCACCCCCTCCCCTGCACATCTCAGGCACACCTATCGAACGGGTCTCTTCACACCAACTACTCGGACTATGGCTAGATAGCCCAACTCTAAGCTGGAACGCTCAAATCAATCATCTACGAGAAAGCTGCCTGAACCGTCTTGCCTTGATGCGTCGCATAGCTGGTGTGAAGTGGGGTGCTTCCCGGGAAACACTCCTTCAATTCTACACATCTTATATTCAATCCAAACTGGACTATGGGGCAATTCTCTACTCTGCAGCAAATAAGACCCTACTGTCTAAACTAAACTCAATCCACCACAGTGCCATAAGAACTGCCTTAGGAGCCTTCAGATCCTCACCAACCTCTGCACTCTATGCAGAAAGTGGCCTCCTCCCCCTTGAATATAGGAGAAAGATCCTCTTAGGAAAATGGCTCTACCGGACAACCCATCTACCAGAAGACCACCCCCTTGCTACATTTGTAGCATCCCACATATCACTCCAACCATGGCCAACCACTTCTCATCGTCCAGTTGCAGTTCGTGCAGCACAGACCCTCTCGCAACTAGCCTTTCCTCTCCCACGGCAGACTCCACTCCCAACAATACCTCCTATCCCCCCCTGGTTCTCTCTCTCTCCAGTGATATCACTCTCCCTCCCATGCAAATGGACTAAGTATGATCCACCCCACAAACTGAGAGCAATCTACAGCCTCTTTGAAAATGTCACCTACAAGGACTACTTGGCCTTATTCACAGATGGCTCCCACTACATGGATCCCCCCTCAACCACTGCAGCAGTCATCTGTTTAGAACACCCACTGGAACAAACATGGCATATAGACCCCTTACACAATATTGTGGTGGCTGAACTCTATGCCCTGTATCAAGCCCTCAAAATTGCCCAGTCATTTGTCTCCACCAGAAAAGTCATCATTTACACGGACTCAATGTCCTCACTCCAGCTTCTCCTCGCCTCCTCACCCCACACCCATCCACAACTCTGCTATGACATTCAGGAATTGCTCCTCGAGTTTACCAGCCACCCTTTATGGGACGTGAAGCTGCAATGGATTCCGGCCCACTCGGGTATCACTGGAAATGAAGAAGCGGACGGCGCAGCAAACCAAGCCCATTCCACCCCAATATCCAGAACACTTCCCATTTCCCCAGCCACACGATCCTCCCTTTGGAAGGCGCAGACCAGAGCCGCATGGGAAGATGAACTCCGGCAACAGCTCCAGGGATCATCCAGATCCATCTTATATGAGGAATTCGGTCCAATGCCCTGGTCTAGATCAACAAATCGTCGCCTTGACTCAGCCCTTGTCCGACTGAGAATCGGACATTCCGGGCTCTCTGCGCATCTTTTCCGCCTGGGTCTCTCTCCTTCCCCAGACTGCCCCTGGTGCCCCAACCATCCTGAAACCATACAGCACTTCCTACTAGAATGCCCGCATCACCACTCCCACCGGGTTCTACTCCATGAAAAACTTAGAGAAATTGGAGTAATGCAGCTAACAATCCCAGTCATCCTCAATGGAATTGGTCACCCTATCCCTATCCGCCAAGCCATTTCAAACAGATTCCAGTACTTTCTGACCAAAATAGGACAGTTGCACAGAATATAATCCACCCCCTCCAGCCTGTGCCAACAAGGCCCATTTCTTTGCAGACTGCTGAGTTGGCCAGCAATTAAGAACTCTACTCCTTTCCTAAGCCCTAGCGCACAGAAACTTCCAGGCTTTGACCATCTCCAGGGCCCATAGTGCTCACCCTGGCACTCTCTGGCCCTCAATTTACCAAATTACCAATTACCAACTCTAGTCGGTTTGAACCCTAACCAAAAAAACAACGATGAAATGCATGGGCATTGGCTGAGCTCAGTAGACATAACATAACATAACATAACATAATTACACGGTTGACAAAAGCCACAAGGGCCTATCAAAGGTCATCCGCCTCCGTCAAAACCCACCCACAAAAAGCACCATCCCCAGGGGAAGACAAAATCAAAGTCCCCCACAATATAATATAACAGATGACAAAAGCCACAAGGGCTCATCATAGGTCATCCGAGTCAAGCGGCCTCTTTTTCAAGGCACCCAAACTCCCAGGAAAACTACATCCAGAGGATTGCATCCAGAAACAAGGGTATCACCAATCAAGGCTTGTCAAGAACTAAATCATGCAGCTATAGATATATACAAACAATATTAATATATACAAAACTTAGGAACCATCACAACCTTCCCTTCCCATAAACTCATCCAACCTACTCTTAAATACATTTAGATTTGGACTACCTACTACCCTCTGCGGCAATTTGTTCCAGAAGTCTACCACTCTATTTTTGAAAAAATATTTTCTTAAATCCAACCTACACCCTTCCTTTTTAATTTTCAAGTGGTGACCTCTAGTCCGATTTCCATCATCTAACTCAAAAAACTTGCTAACATCCAATTTATCTATCCCGGAAAAAATTTTAAACACCTCAATCATATCCCCTATCACACACCTCCTTTCGAACAAGAACATATTTAATACCCTCAGTCTATCTATATATTCAAGGTGCCTCAGGGAAGGAATAATCTTTGTTGCCCTCCGTTGCACTGACTCGAGAAGGTTAATATCGTGTCTAAAATGTGGGGACCATGCCTGTATACAGTACTCTAGATGTGGCCTAACATAAGAGTTATAGAGATTAAGAATAACCTCCTTACTTTTGTAACTGACATTTCTCTTAATAAAACCCAGCACACTATTTGCCCTATTTCTTGCTTCAATACACTACTTAGAAAACCTTAATGACTTATCTATTACTACTCCTAGATCTTTCTCATCCTCTACTGAGCTCAGCCAATGCCCATCCATTTCATAGTTAAATTCTCTATTATCTTTTCCCATGTTAATAACTTTGCACTTATCAAGGTTGAAAGTCATTTGCCACTTGTGTGCCCAGGATAACAATTTATTTAAATCCCCCTGCACTTTAAAATTATCATCAATATCTTTAACTACAGCTGCTAATTTGGTATCATCCGCAAAAATTGACACTTTATTATTAACTGCCTCCCCAAGATCGTTTATATAGATGACAAATAATAATGGACCGAGAACTGATCCCTGAGGAACCCCACTGATAACATCCCTCCACTCTGACTTTACACCATTTATCACTACCCTTTGCTTCCTGTCTTTCAGCCACTCAGCTATCCAATTTGAAACACCCCCACATATCCCAATCATTTTTAATTTATGAACTAGTCTCCTATGTGGTACTTTATCAAATGCTTTACTAAAATCTAAGTAAATTATATCTACATTCTCTCCCTTATCTACTTGATTTGTTACAAACTCCAGAAAGTCTAGTAAGTTAGTCAAACAATGATACCAGCACCCCCCTAACTACTGCTCCCAATGCCAATGCCACTGCTGCTGCTTCCGGCTCTACACGCGGCACCACTGCTGGCCATGTCACAAGATGTTGGCAAATGCCTTTTTTAACTATTTTCTCAAGAATTTTACAGACTACAGGAGTTAGGCTAACCGATCTAAAGTTATTTGGATCCTCTTTACTACCCTTCTTGAAAATGGGGACTACATTCGCTCTCTTCCAATCATCGGGTATTTCTCCATATTCCAGTGACCTAGTATACAACTTCTCCAGAGCTATTGAGATACTTTCTACCCCTTCTTTAAGTATCCTAGAATGAATATTATCAGGGCTGGAGGCCTTGGTAGCATCTAACTCACTTATTAGTCCTTTTATCGTCCTCCAATCCACACTAATGGTAGTAAACACCTCTTTCCCTGACCCATGAGTACTATACATAAGACTATTTAGTTTCTCCTTTGTAAATACTGATGCAAAATGACCATTTAGTACCTCAACTATTTCCTCATCAGTTTCTCTCACAACCCCTTCATATTTGATAGGTCCTATTTTAACTCTGCCAGACTTATTATTAATTTTATAGTAACTAAAGAACTTTCTAGGATCTTTGTTGCTATCCTGAGCTAATTTAATTTCTGACACCCTTTTGTTCTTCTTTATAATCTTATTTAACTCATTCCTAGCCATTCTATAATCACTTTAATTTTGAATATTATTTTCTACCTGTAATTTTTTATATGCCCTTTTCTTCTCTGAAATTTTTCTAGTTATCTCCTGATTCCACCATAATGCGGGGAGTCTGGGGGGCACAGACCCCCAGTATATACCTATATCCAAAAAAATATAATGCCATAATTGTTTACATCTGAAGCTCCGGTCTGATGAGAAAGTCTAGGAATAGTAATAGATAAGTCATTAAGGTTTTCTAAGCAGTGTATTGAAGCAAGAAATAGGGCAAATAGAGTGCTGGGTTTTATTAAGAGAAATGTCAGTTACAAAAGTAAGGAGGTTATTCTTAAACTCTTATGTTAGGCCACATCTAGAGTACTGTATACAGGCATGGTCCCCACATTTTAGACATAAGAACATAAGAAAAGAAGGAGACTGCAAAAGACCATTCATGGCCTACACTTGGCAGCTCCTGTTCCATTCAACACACAAAAGATTTCTTACCAGAGAAAAGTCATCAATATTGTCACCCTTTACAGGAGTTTGTCAGATCTAATCTACAATATACATAAAATGAATCCAGAGGATTATGTCCATTCATGCATATTAACCTTCTCGAGTCAGTGCAACGGAGGGCAACAATGATTATTCCTTTCCTGAGGCACCTTGAATATATAGATAGACTGAGGGTATTAAATATGTTCTCGTTCGAAAGGAGGTGTGTGAGAGGGGATATGATTGAGCTCTTTAAAATTTTTTCCGGGATAGATAAATTGGATGTTAGAAAGTTTTGGGAGTTAGATGATGGAAATCGGACTAGAGGTCACCACTTGAAAATTAAAAAGCAAGGGTGTAAGTTGGATTTAAGAAAATATTTTTTCACCACTAGAGTGGTAGACTTCTGGAACAAATTGCCGCCGAGGGTAGTAGGTAGTCCAAATTTAAATGTATTTAAGAGTAGGTTGGATGAGTTTATGGGGAGGGAAGGTTGTGATGGTTCCTAAGTTTTGTATATATTAATATTGTTTTTATATATCTATAGCTGCATGATTTAGTTCTTGACAAGCCTTGATTGGCGATATCTTGTTTCTGGACGCAATCCTCTGGATGTAGTTTTTCTGGGAGTTTGGGTGCCTTAAAAAAGAGGCCATTTGACTCGGATGACCTACGATGGGTTCTTGTGGCTTTTGTCATCCGTTATATTATGTTATGTTATGTTAAAGAATCGGCCACTGTGTTCTGTCTGCCACCTATTCCGCCTCAGTCTTTCTTTTAACCCGGACTGACCATGGTGCCCCAATCAAGCGGAAACTATACCGCACTTCATACTAGAATGCCCACACCACTATTCTCAATACTCCGCCAAAACCTCAGAGAAATTGGTGTGACACAGTTCACACTTACAGTCATTCTAAATGGAGTTGGCTACCTTTCCCCAATCCGCCAAGCAATTTCACAGACTCCAGTCCTTTCTGACCAAAACTAATCAGCTACACAGAATATAACCTGTCTCTTCCCTTATATACTAAGAGGCCTATTTCTTTACAGATTGCTGAGCTCGCCCAGCAACCACAGTCCTCTGACCCATCTATTTTAAGCCCTAGAGCATAGAAACTATGCCTATAGTTCTTACCTTGGCACTTTGGCCCTCTCATTACCAAATTAGCGTTTCCTATCATGTGCCACTAAACTGAAGTATTACTGAACAAAATACTGATAGATTAGTTGAAGGATGTTAAATTTTGGGTAAATATGTAGACGAGCGGCCCAGCCTGATAAGACGTACTATTTTCGTCCGTGTTCCAAAATGTTTCATATTTTTGAAGTACATTTAAGGGGACGGCTCGTGTGGGGGTAAACACAGGGGGGGACCACACTATGAATATCCTGAGTTTCATTAAATTGGGGGTGGTCTGGGGGGCATATCCTCCCAGTATATAATCCTAATTTTTTATAGAATAATGTTCTGACGTTTAACATAACATAACATAACATAATTTCACGGATGACAAAAGCCACAAGTGCCTATCAAAGGTCATCCGCCTCCGTCAAAACCCACCCACAAAAAGCACCTTCGCCACGGGAAGACAAAATCAAAGTCCCCCACAATATAATATAACAGATGACAAAAGCCACAAGGGCTCATCATAGATCATCCAAGTCAAATGGCTTCTTTTCTAAGGCACCCAAACTCCCAGGAAAACTACATCCAGAGGATTGTGTCCAAGCAATCCTCTGGATGTAGTTTTCCTGGAGTTTGGAGGTGAATGCTTTAACTACATCATGTCGGCACCTTTAATCGTTTTGCGAATTATAATAGGGGTTGGGGGTAGGGTATGATGTCAGAAATGCTTGATTTCATTTTTTTCCCCACTTAATAGCTTTTTATTATCCTCATTCTGAGTCATTTTTATTTGTCAATATATTTTTCCCTATTTTACTATTTTTATTACATTTTATACATTTAAATCTAATTAGCTAGCTCGTTTTAAGGAACTACTTATTTTTTTTAGCCAATTGCGTGTCATAGAGATGTTTTATATGTAGTTTCAAAATCGTATTGGTTGGTGAAAGTGTGTCCGTCATGTATTTCCAAATTATTAACTCTAGTTTCTGATAGAGAAAAATTTGTAACCTTTTTGGACGTTCCTAACATAATTTAGTTAAAATTAAAAGCGATTGCGAGATTTGTGGCCGGGATTAGATTAGTGACTTGAACGGCGGGACATACTATTTCGTCCGTAGTTCAATCCCTACATATGGAAGGAAAAATGAACAGTTCAACGCCTATCTTGCAAGCTCTATTTCAAATAGGACTCAAACAGTGTGTTTCGTTTGTTTACTTTAGGGCATTTTTTTTCTAAAAAAAAATTGCGCCAGCTATAATTTGAAAAGGACTCAAACGTGCATGAATATTCAGACATGGGTGAACGATAATATTTACACAAAATAATTTTTTCCAGCCAGGCCACTCGTCTACATGTTTACCAAATTTTGTAAGGTAAATATGTAGATTGGCGGCTCGAACGATGGGACATAAACTATTTCATCCGTGTTCCAATATGTTTCACATTTTTGGAGTAAATTTAAGGAGATGGCTCGTATGGGGGTAAACATAATGGGGGGACCACCCTATGATGATCCTGAATTTCAATCAATTCATTTGGTTGATTTCAGGCATTTTTATAAAAAAAATGGCACTGGGTATAGGTAAATATGTAGATTAGTGGCTTGGCTGAAAAAGTGGAATTTCGCGTGTTTACCTCTCATTCACCCCTGCCGGAATAGTCATGCGCGTTTGAGTCATCTGACAGACCCCACCCCATTATAATTCGCAAAATGATTAAAGGCTCTGACGTGATTTGGTTAAATCATTCACCTCTGTAAACATTAAGACATTAGTCTATAAACAATTAGGATTATATACTGGGGGCTGTGCCCCCTAGACCCCCCAATTTATTGAAACTCAGGATCATCGTATTGTGGTCCTCCATTATGTTTCTCCCACACGAACCATCCCTTTAAATGTACTCCAAAAACGTGAAACATTTTGGAACACAAATGTAATAGTATGTCCCATCGTTCAAGCCGCTAATATAAATTATTTACCCTGGGTATATTTCAAATGGGATTCCAACGCGCATGAATATTCCAACAGGGGTGAACGAATTGCCGCAGAGGGTAGTAGGTAGTCCAAATTTAAATGTAGGTATTTAAGAGTAGGTTGGATGAGTTTATGGGGAGGGAAGGTTGTGATGGTTCCTAAGTTTTGTATATATTAATATTGTTTGTATATATCTATAGTTGCATGATTTAGTTCTTGACAAGCCTTGATTGGTGATACCCTTGTTTCTGGACGCAATCCTCTGGATGTAGTTTTCCTGGGAGTTTGGGTGCCTTAAAAAGAGGCCGTTTTACTCGGATGACCTATGATGAGCCCTTGTGGCTTTTGTCATCTGTTATATTATAACATAAGAACATAAGAAAAGAAGGAGACTGCAAAAGACCATTCATGGCCTACACTTGGCAGCTCCTGTTCCAGTCAACACACAAAAGATTTCTTACCAGAGAAAAGTCATCAAAATTATCACCCTTTAAGGAGTTCATCAGATCTAATCTACAATATACATAAAATGTATCCAGAGGATTATGTCCATTCATGCAACCGCCAAATATAATCTCCCCACTCCTTAGAAAAATATATACATATGTACATAAAAAAAGTCAGTCCCATCTAGCAGCTTCATCCATATATTTATCTAATCTATTCTTAAAACTACCCAGAGAGGAGCCTTCTATCACATGTCTAGTGAGCTTATTCCATTCATCTACCACACGATTTGTAAACCAATTCCTCCCAATCTCCTTCCTAAACCTATACTTATCAAGCTTAAACCCATTGCTACGTGTCCTGTCATGTTGACTAAGTATAAGAACCTTACCCAGATCCCATTTATTGTATCCTTTTACCCATTTGAAGACTTCAATCAATTCCCCTCTGACCCTTCTCCTTTCCAATGTATGTAGATTTAGTTTTCTGAGCCTTTCACAATAAGGTAAGTTCCTTAGCCCACCAATCATCTTTGTCATCCTTCTCTGCACAGACTCAAGCAAATCAATATCCTTCCTATAATATGGTGACCAAAATTGTACTGCATAGTCTAGATGAGGCCTAACTAGCGCCAGATACAGTTTTAGAATGACTTCAGCACTCTTATTGCTTACACTCCTCCTATTGTGGGGGACTTTGATTTTGTCTTCCCCTAGTGATGGTGCTTTTTGTGGGTGGGTTTTGACGGATGCGGATGACCTTTGATAGGCCCTTGTGGCTTTTGTCATCCGTGAAATTATGTTATGTTATGAAAGGTAAACACACAAAATTCCACTTTTTTTGCTGAGCTGCCAATCTACATGTTTACCTTTTGTAAATTCACTGGCCTCTATTTTTGTGGGGGTAAACCGAAGATCGGCAGTGCGACCGATGGAACGCAAAATATTTAATCCCTGTTCCAATATGTTTCATCCTTTTTTGAGTAAATTCAAGGGGACTGGGTAAAGGTAATTGTGTAGAGTATGGCCAGATCCATGTCCTAGCTTATTTTGGGCTATTTTTCCTAGTTACTTTTTCTGAGCTGAAATCTATGTGGACGAAGTTTATGGCAATTTCTGATTATATACTTGAGGGCTGTGCCCCCCAGACCCCCCTAAAGTATTGAAATCTTAGGATCATTGTAAGCCCATCTCCCCCATGAACTGTCTCCAATAATGAGCTGATCCCTCAAAATAAGCTAGAATCTCATCTGCCCATACTCACAAGATTTACTGGGCATGAATATTCATGTGCAGGTGAAGAAACATAAACGCAACTTAGTGTCATTTCGGCTGATAAAAATACACTTTTTCGGGTGCGCCGCTGGTCTTCAGGTTTACCTTTGTGGGTACTTTGTTATAAATATCTCTTGTAAAAAATATATAAATACTATATAGCATACAGGCTACAATATGTCTTATGACGTCAGATGGTAACGTCATATGTGAACAATTATGGTGTTATAATTTTTTGTATATGAGTATATACTGGGGGCTGCACCCCCCAGACCCCTCCAATTGATTTGAAACTTAGGATCATCGTAGGGTGGTCCCCCTGCAGTAATATCTCCCCCATGAGCAGTCCCCTTGAATATACTGTTTTTTTCCCTAACAGCTTTTTACTGACAGAAAAACCTAACCTAATGACAAACAATACTTACTTTTATAGGTTTCTTGATTAGTTTATGCGCCTCTAAATAATCTAAAAGTTTTTTGCGGTCATGCAAAATAAACCCAAATTCGAATAACGAAGAAGCACAACTAGAGGATGAAAAAGCCATAACCAAAGAGAAATGAATGCTAAGCGGGTTCTATTTATAAGCTATGATGTTGCCAGTAAGAGGCTGTTATCATTCACTGTGAAACAAAAAATACGAAAACAAAAAAAATAAAAGACATCAAGAAACCTTACCTAACTTAGAAAAAACTATAAACGAGCAGAGGCGCAGATATTTAGTAAATAATACAGACTAAAAGTTACAAATCCCCAAAATAACAAAAAATATAACGCCGTGATTGGTCACATCTGAAGCTACCGTCTGATGTCTTAAGAGATATATTGTAGGCCAAAATTGTAGCTTACTAACAGTGTCACCTACCGTGCACCCCTAATCTGTAGTATTACCTATATCTAATTAAAATATGACAAAAATTCAATTGATAGTCACATTATTAATTGAAATTGTATCATATTGTATTATATATCACTTTTAAGGGAATGGTAATCGTTTACATTAGTGACTCTGGTATTTTTTTTGTTCTGCTTTGTTCCAAATTGAATGATATCGGTGTGTTTCATCTTTCATTGATCCACACATGAATATTTATGGATGAATGAATTAATGGAAATATAATATAAGAAAAACTAAAAATATGATATTGATTACTCACGTTATCTGGGTTTATATAGTTTTGCTGTGGCGGTGAGTAAAGCATGAAACCGATGATAAATACCAAATTAAAAAAACTCAGGCAAGTAGGGAGATAGCCAGAAAAAATGGCGGTAACACTTAGTTTATGGCGGTGCTACCCTGTAAGGGGTGCATCAATTTGCCTTTCTGGCTGTGCTGATGTAACAGTGGCCTGTCCGGCCCCAACTTAGCTTCTTCTTCTTTAGGACAGCTTGTATTTCTTTCCTATTTTGTCACTTTCCCTACAGCCTCTCCCACAACTTTCTCTGGTCAGCCTCAATTTTTACAGGGTAGATGCTGACCTTCTCAGCCAACTATCCCAGATCGGGGCTGAGGGGGGAGGGGACAATGTTCCCTAAGCCTTGAGCTCCAGTTTGGGATGGTGGGTTTTTAACAATCTGCTTCATCCCCACCCATACCTTCCTCACATCCCCTTACCTTATCACTTCACTATCTATCTTTTTATGCCGTGTCCAAGGTGGAGCCACCATGCCGAAGGGCTGCAGGTCAGCAGGCAGGAGGGGTGGCCTAAAATGGTAACACCTGGCTCTGCTAGCCCCGTACGCACCCCTTGCAGAGCGGGCTACTGTGAGGGGTGATTAGCGTCTGCATCTCATGAAAATAATAGGGTGACCCCATGCCCAATGGTGAAATTAAAAAAAATTCTTCCCTTAATTTCCCCATGTCTACCATCGGGGCCGCCTTTGGGCAGCTCCACTGGAAAAATGGAAATCCTCCCCCTGTGTGCTTTCAGGGGGGAACCTCCAAAACTCTGACTGGAGAGGAGGCTTACTCCTCTCCATTGCCTACAGGTGCAGGGGACTTCCTCTCATCCCCTTCTTTGGAGTCACCCTTATGTTACTCCATCTTAGCAGTGGCAGCCCCACCTTTACTTTTCCAGGGGACTGCCAAGAAAGCCAGTAATCAGCCCATAACCAACCACTCCACATTGAAATGGCTCCGTAGGGCAAACCCCCTTGGGGGAGAGGGAAGATGGAGCCCATTGACCGCTTTCCCCCAGAGACCTTTTAGTAAGCCACAAACCTATGCTCTAACCCCATGGCCGACTATGAGGTGGTCAAACAGGGTGAGAAAACAGGGAGGTGCCTCGAGACCCACCCCTACACTCTTCATCACGTTTGACTTACCAACCGGTGTGTGCCGGTTGGTATCACTACTGCATGAAGGCATTCGTGCCACTGCCGCTGAAGTGCTATTACTGTTACCACATCGGCCATACTAATCGCTCCTGTTGATGTGCAAAGTCAGGGTTACCCGAAATCTGTGCAAGTTGTTCTAAGGCCGCACATGATTAGTCCAAATCGTGTGTGGTCAAGTGTGTCAATTGCGGAGAGCTGTACTCCGCTTCTTCCAAGCAATGTGGTGTGTATCTCCTTGAGAAGGAAATCCTGACCGTTTAGGCTCAGGATCGTCTCATTTTGTAAGGCTAAGGACTTGCTCCTGGCCCACCCGGCACTGGCCAGGATGTCCTATGTTGAGAAAGATACCTCTGCTCCTGGCCCCTCGAGGCCCATGAACATGGTTGTTTCTGTCCCTATTCAGCACCTTTCTGCGGGCTCTACCCATCCTGGTAAAGCTGGTGGCACAAATGGTTCATACCCATCCCTGGCTAAAACCAGGGCTCTCCTTCCTTACCCCAGCATGACCTTTCGTGTAAGGCAAAACGGCTGTGCGTCTCCACTGAATCGTTAGACTCACAGGAGGTGACACCCCTGAGGAGAGTCATGAGGCTATCTTCTGGGGTTCCTAAAGCTAGCCCCCAAAAGGACATCACTAAAGGAGCTTCTGCTCCTTCACCCACACCCAGTGGTGGGCTGGGTGGCTTGGAGACAATGGATCCTCAAAAAGAGGGCCCCCTACCTGTGAAGCTACCCCACTCGCTTAAGGTTTCGAGGCAGAGGGTGGAAAAGACTGGCAAGGCGATCCCAACCCCCTTAATAAGTCCTTGAAGGCGACAGTGCCCAGAGTTTTGCCTTCTGGAAGCGTACAGCCATTTCCATGAGGGTCTTCTGTTCAAAGAGGGCTCCCATGTCTCTGAGCTAGTCCTGGAGGGCATATTCCTTTAATGGAATTTCTGCAGACTCCGGGCCAACTGGGAGGAGTTGTGGAGGCTTGTCTCCTCCCATTCCCCGCTAACTATCATTTTGTACGAGACCATGCTGAGCACATGCCCCCTGTCCACCCTCCCAGGATATAAGTGTTTTGCGACCCCACCACCACAGGATGGGGGCTGGGTGGGAGGAATGTGCGATTTATACTTGGCATGATAGGTGTGTTCTTCTCTTTACTTTATATACCTTCTTTTAGGCTCAACTGTGCAGCCTGACTTGATTAGGAGGTATACTGTTATTTACACGTACATTCCACCATTATCCGACTTCAATGTGCAGGACTACCATTCAGAGGTCTGAATGGTAGACACCCCCCCTCTGGGGAGACTACTCAATTAATCCCAGGGGTCATGTCCTTGCTGACCTGATTGACAAGTTTGAAATGGGTGTCCTAAATCTCGATGAGTTTATGTATCACTGCCCGAGAACCGCTTAATTTTCCTGCCTCAATCTATCTTTGTGCTCTCTGGATGCACAGCCAGATTTTGATTGGAGGGTGGTCAATGACCTCCATGGTAGTGATCATTTCAGGAAATAACTGAATTCTCTATCTCAGTTGAGGAGTTTAGGTTGGTAGATGAGGCCGTTGAGCTCTTCAGCAACCTATTGCCATAGGCCTAACTACTATTTGTAGAAGGTCTGGCCATTTCGCACACAGACCACTCCTGTGGTCTATGTGAGACGGCTCTCAAACAGAAGTGTTATGCCTACATGCGCTATAAGTTTATGTATCACTGCCCGAGAACCGCTTAATTTTCCTGCCTCAATCTATCTTTGTGCTCTGTCATCATTCAACGCGTGATGATGTCACGGAAGGCTGTTGGCTGGACTTTACTATGAGAGGCAGAGAACCCTTCAATGACAGGTTTACCTTGAGTTAGTTGCATTCCGCTCTTGCTTCGTACTTGGACACTGCCCATGGTCCGGACAATGTTAGATTAGCCTTTTTTCTGCAAGTTCCACTCCACATCGGATGCTCTGCCATGACTGGGAAATGCCATCTGTGAGGCCTTCCCTCATAGAGAGCACTACGCTGTGGGGGAGCGGTGTGTGTGTGTCTGTAGGGCCATTCTCCCACTTCCCTTTACATATATATTTCCCTACCCCTGTGTGAGTGTGTGGGTATAATTTGCCTTCCGATTTTTTTATTATGAATAATAATAACTGATTGTACTCTTTTCAGAGATATAATTTTTCTAAATATTTAGATAGTTAAAATATATCTATATAAATAATTGTTTGTCCAGCGCATTGGGATATTACCCTAGTATTGCGTCCGGTATCTTCAAAGAGTGAAGCTTCAGCGGACTGCAAGAGAAATCCTCGAGGCAAGTGATCCGCCCAGACCAGATCTGAAACGGAGGGCATTACCTGCATTGGCTGACGAGCCTTTGCTCTTATTGGACGCCAACTACTTCTACCACCACCCCAGCCTTCAAGTCATATGCATATGCCTCTTCTTGTTCGGGTGTTGTTGTTTTGATTTGTCGTGTGGACCTTGTATAGCCTGTCTTATTTTGTTTTCAGTTGGAGAAGATTAATTTGTAAAGAGTATTTATTTTGAACGTGCACCAGTGTTTATTTATTTTATTTAAATATAAACTGTAATTCTAACTATTTTTTTTGTAAAGTAAAGGACTGTTTATCAAATCGTATCAATTCTTCCTCGGGGTTCTCAAGGTCCATAAATCCTAGGATAAGGTTGGAACGCGGGTTTAGTGTTGCTTTCGGCCCGCTATATTTGGCGCCTCAATAGGGACCTTGAGATCTCAAAACCGGAGGAATTTGATTTGATTGCAGTTCATCTGTATATTGGTAAAGTAGTTTGATTGCTTTTTCCCTCCTATCCTTTGTTACTAACTTGGGAACAATGGCTGTAGCTGAAACTTTGAGTGAAGAAGTAGTGCGATTGAGACTGGAGTTGAGGAAGAAAGAAGAGGAGTGCGAAATGTTGCGGGGAATGAAGAATGAGATGAAAGGGATGAATGAAAAGACTGATAGGATAAAGAAGGAAATAGGAGACCGACAGGATCAGACTGACCAATGGATGCAGGATCTATATAATATGATAACAGGGGCTGGACCAGCCCCAGGACCTATGACCCTGACCCCTGCTCCTACTGAAGGGACTCTGCTAAATGGAATGGATGACAGTGTGATTGAGTCTAAAGAAGATACTGTGAGTAGTAGGAAAGAGGGTGAATGGAAGAGAGTGGAAAGTAAGAGAGGAAGGAAGCATTGTTCTAAGGTTAAGGATAGGAAGGCTAGAGGGGAGAGTGTGCATTCGCTATACTCAGGTGAGGGAGAGAGTGACGATATAATTGGAATGAGTGAGACTGAGAGTAGCTCTTCAGAGAGTGAAGTGAATGTGGGTAAAGGAATTTTGATTAGGAAAGTGCCTAGGATTGATAAGTTTAGATTGCATGGGGGAAAGAGTATGGATGAGTTCTTTGGGAATTTTGAGTGGTACTGCAAACTCAAGTACCCGCAGAACAAGGGTCACTGGGTGAGTGTTCTGGGAGATTGTTTGGATGGGAAAGTGTTGGAGTTCTTTCGAGTGATAACGAGTGTGGGAGAGCCAAAGTATGATATAGTGAAGAAGCGGATGATTGGACAGGTGAAACGAATGAAAGAGAGTGAATGAATTTGAGAAGCCATGTATGGGTAAGAACGAAGTGGTGAATATGTATGCACATAGGCTTGAGAGTATGGCAAGAACGAGGTATGGTGATGATGTAAATGAATGTAAACCACTGATGAGGAAGTTTTTAGATACGATCCTGCGAAAGGTGAGTGAATGGCTGAGTGGAAAGAGAAAGGAGATAATGAGACTGACAGGTGAACGGTTGATCTGGGAGGATGTTTTGGAACTGTTTGAAGATGGAGGATTCGATGATGAAAGCGATCTAGAAGAGGATGGATGGTACAGTGTGAATGTTGGTGGTAAGAAGCCCAGGAACTTTCCTCCACCCCAGTAGTTTGTCAGCTATAGGGATGCCCTGAAGGCTGCACCAGCTGGAGTGATGTCGAGCTTCCTGGGCCGGCAGAATGGATGGGTAAATGGAGGGTGGTCGAATGGAAGGGGACAGATGAATGTCAAACGTGGGAATGGGTATATGAGAAAGAAGCCGAGGTATGTCCCAGCAAATGAGAGACCGAATGGTGGAAGAAAGATTGTGGAAGGAAAGGTCATATGTTGGCAGAATGTAGGTGGACGTCTGGTGCATGTTTTGGATGTAGTAAGAAAGGGCATATGATAAAGGATTGCCAGGAAAGTGTAAAAGAGTGCTTCAAGTGGAGCAACTGCTGGGGGGAGCATCAAGTATGCTTGTGGTAATTGTGGAAAGGCTGGTCATTATGCGAGGATATGTCATGACCAGAGGAATGTATGTAGCTATTGTGCAATGGAAGGACATTGAAGTGAAAAGTGTTGGATTAGACTGAGAGTGCAAGGTGTGAATGGAAAGTCTGAAGCGGGAAACTGAATTGTAAGAGGGAACCTGCTGAAGTATCCTCTGGGTGCATGAGTTTGAGTAATGTGTTGGTAAGTCTGTCTAGTGTTAAAGTTCTGTCTGGTAGGAAGTATGAGTGTCTGAGTGTGAAGGTGGAATTGAATGGAATTGAGTGTTTGGCTTTAATAGATTCTTGATGCAAGGCGAGCTTGGTGTATAAAGATGTGTATGACAAGTTGAGTGAGAAAGCCCTCCTGTCTGAGTGTAAGGGTAGTTTGGTAGGTATTGTTAGTAGGAGAGTGCCTGTGATTGGAATGATAAGGTCACCTGTTCGAATGCATGGTATGTTGATGAATAAATGTGAATTCTCTGTGATTGATAAGGTGAGTAGTGAGTATGGTGTGATTTTGGGGTATGATTTTATAAAAATGAATCGTATGGTTGTGCATCCTGCGAGTGATCAGATTGAGCAAAAGATTTGTAAAAATTGGGTGTATAATTTGTATGTAGGTAAAGATGGTAGCGTTTTGAGGAGTGTGTTTACAGGTATTGAGGTGACTGCTATAGAGAATGTAAGGCTTGTGAAGGGTGAAAGGGTGTCTGTTAGAATCAGTTGGAGTAAGGATGTGAGTTTGAATGTGGGTGAGAACACTGTGATATTGGA
This sequence comes from Ceratothoa steindachneri, assembly GCA_963969495.1. Taxonomy (NCBI): domain Eukaryota; kingdom Metazoa; phylum Arthropoda; class Malacostraca; order Isopoda; family Cymothoidae; genus Ceratothoa; species Ceratothoa steindachneri. Next base: position 5,135,897 of record OZ018333.1, on the reverse strand, counting down.
TGAAAAGGATGCGTGTTATAAGGTAAGGCATGTTGCTGGTGTGTTTGATGGCTTGATGTGAATGAATGATCCTTTTGTATGTGTGCAGGCTGACCCCAGGGTGAAAGGACAGGTGATGGGTATCCAAGTAGGAGATGTACTGGGTCACCTCTCCACTGTCAATGAGGTAGGTTTTGATGATAGTACGGATGTCAGGGTGAATGTTGCAGGTGAAAAGACGTGTGAATGGACGTATAATGAAGTGCAGAGAATGGTGAAATTGGATGGATGTTTAACTGAGTATGAAAGGGAGGATGTGTATCAAGTGATATTTGAACGAAAGGGATCCCTCAGTAAGGGTGATCTGGATTTCGGGGTTGCAAAACTTCCGGAATTCAAGATTGTCCTGAAGGAGGACTTCCCAATCTATCAGCGGCCGAGGCATTTCCCACATCCGGTTGCTGATGAGATTGAGGAGCAGTGTGTAGAATTAGAGCAATTGGGGGTGATTGAAGAGAGCGAGAGTGCATGGAATATTCCAATTGTGCCTGTACATAAGCCGGATGGAAGATTGCGTCTATGTGTGGATTATCAAAAGGTGAATGAAAGGACTGTGAAAGAAAGGTTTCCGATGTGTGTGATACCTAAGTGTGTGTATAGTATGCATGGGATGGAGTGGTTTACGAAGCTGGATCTGGTACAGGGGTATTACCAGATGCCTATTGCTGAGGAGAGCTGGCCAGTAACTGCCTTCTCTTCCACAAAGAGGCATTACCAGTTCCGGAACCTCAGCTTTGGGTTGGCTAATGCTCCCGGAGCCTTCCAGCAGGCAATGAATGTTGTGTTGAGTAAGTTTGCGAGTAAGAATGTGATTGCGTTTATAGATGATATTTTGATTATGACTGAGACTTTTGAGGAGCATATGAGATTGGTGAATGATGTGTTGAGAACATTGGAGAGTGTTGGTGTGAAGGTGAAAGTGGCGAAGTGTGAATGGTTTGCGAAAGAAGTGGAATTCCTCGGGCATATGGTGAGTGAGAATGGGTTGCGAAAATCACCTAAGTATGTTGAGAAGGTGCGAATGTTTCCTAAACCGGTGACTGTGAAGCAACTGAAGTCGTTTTTGGGTTTGATTGAGTTCCAGTGAAAGTTTATACGTGATTGTTCTGGTGTGAGTAAGCCTTTGACTGAGTGGATGGACAAGAAAGGTAGTACGGTTGTCAGGTTGAATGATAAGATGAATGAGGAATATGAGAAACTGAAAGAGGCAGCGGCTGAAGATGTTAAATTGGCGTATCCAGATCATAGTGTGAATGCTAAAATGCTTGAGTTGTATACAGATGCGAGTGGGTATTGTATGGGAGGTTTTCTGATGCAAGAGCAGCATTTGAATGGAGAGAATGTCAGGCGAATAATTGGGTATGTATCCAAGGCTATGAATGTTGCAGAGCGAAAGTATTCAACTGTGGAGCGAGAGTTGGCTGTGATAAGGTATTGTTTGAAAGTGGTGCGCCCGTTTTTGTATGGTGCGAGGTTTGTGATCAAAACAGATCATCAACCTATTGTGTATCTGCAGCGTATGAAGTGGCCTGATAGTAAGATTGCAAGGACTTTGGAAGATTTGAGTGACTTTGACTATGTGATTGAGTATGTGCCTGGTGAACGGAATGGAGTGGCTGATTTGATGTCAAGGTATCCTGGTACGAATGATGAAGATGTGTGTGGAGTGAGTGATCCTGAGTATTTGCCGAAAGGAATTATGAATGGAAAGGAGAGTAAGGGTGGTGGTGATTCCTTGTTTGAGAGTGTATGGAATGGTTTGCAAGATTTGAAGAGTAATGGAGTAGATATGAGAGTGCCCGATAGTGTGGATGACTTAAGGAAGGAGGTAATGAGTGAAGTATGCAGGAAGCCTGAAAGCATTGGTATGGCAAGGGTACGGAACTTCATGAAAGAATTGAGAGCGATGTGTATGCAAGGGGTCCCTACATTTCAGGAAGTGTTGATTGTAGTGAGTCGTTTGTATGGAGTGATTGTTTATGTGCACTTTGGTGGTGAGAGGCCGATTGTGTACAAAGATGAGAAGATGAAGGGTTTGAATCCTAATGTGGTACATCTGTAATGTTTGAGTGGTGTGCACTACAATTGGATGATTGAAAAGTGTTCATATATGAGAGAGAAGAATGATTGTCTGGATGAAGATGAGTGTGTGGTGAGTGATGATGTGGGAGTTGATGATGGTGCAGATGTCAGTGCTGATGTTTGGGTGCTTGTTCCTTCTGTGTATTGTGAACATGGTGGACCTGATATAATGGAAGCGAGAGTGAAAGTTGGTGAAAGGTTGTTCTGTGGTTTGATTGATACTGGAGCGCAAGTGTCTTTAGTGAATGAGAGGATTCTGAGTAAGTATGATGAGTTTAGATGTTGCGAGCATAAACCTTTGAAGTTACGCATAAGTGGATTGGGGAATGGCATGATAGTGGCATGGGAACAAGTTAGTCTGAAAGTGAGTTTGAGTAATGGTGTGAATGTGAAGCATGACTTTGTGATTCTGAAGGATGAGCAAATGCCGTGTTGTTTCTTGCTTGGTGTAGACTTTATGAGATTAAATGATTTGTCTTTGGATGCTGATAAGGATTGTCTTATGAAAGGCGAATGTCAGGTGATGAAGTTGAATGAGTGTGCGAAGAATGTTGTCAAGTTTTGCGATATGATTGAGTTGGTCATGGATGAGGAGAATGAGATTTTTAGTGATGATGATATTCTAGAGATGCAAGAGATGTGTCCTTTTGTTAGTGAGTTGAAGAGGTGTGTAATGACGCGTGTTGATTTGAATGAATGGCCAGAGTGTTTAAGTGATTTTAAAAGGTATGCTAAGGATTTTGTTGTTTGTATGGATGTTGTATATTTTGTGAGGCATGTGAAGGGTGGTGATGATATGTATGTACCTGTGATTTCCTTAGTTGGTATGATTGGTCTGGTGAAGGTTGTGCATGATAATTATGGGCATATGGGCAAGTTTAAGCTGTGGGAGTGTGTGTTCCATCCGTTTCTGAGAACTGTTGTAAATGATGCTGCAACTACGTGTCAAAGGTATCAGAAGCGAAAGGTGCAAGTGAAACCACCGATGTTGAAAGTTGATGCGAAAGAACCGTTTGAATTGGTAGTGATTGATTGTGTGTCTTTGCCATGTACGAGTGCTGGGAATGTTGTTATGGTTGTGATGGTTGATCATAAAAGTAAGTTTGTGTATGCAGCGCCTGTGAGAGATAAAAGGAGTGTGACTGTTGCGCGTGTGGTTGAGCAGTTGTTTTTTCCTATGTGTGTATAGAAGCCTATTTGATGTCTGAGTGATAATGGGCCTGAATTTGTAGGAGAAGTGTTTGAACAAATGTTGATAGAGAATGGTGTGGAGCATGTGAGAACGATTCTGTATGTACCGTGTTCAAATGGATTGGCTGAATGTACGATAAGAACCTTTTGTGAGATGTTGAGAAATGATGAGTATGACAGTGAATGACTGGGATGTATGTCTGGTTGTGGGCGTATAATTCAACTGTGCATAGTGCAACTGGAAGTTTGATGGACCTTATAGAGTTGTGAGAGTTTGCGAAAATGGGGTGACGTATGTTTTGGAGAGTTTGAATGACAGTATGACTGAGAGAGTGCAGGCTCATCAGAGTCAGTTAAGGAGATGGAGAGAACCTCCTGACTACCTGGTGAGCCATCCAGGGTATGAATTGTGAAGAGAAGAGTTAAGTGCATGATGATGAGAAGGAATGTGGTAGTATGGATTTCTGGGAAAGAGCTTGTCTTGGTCTCGAGGAGTAGAAAGCGTACAAAGAAGAATGCAAGTACGAATGAAAGTAATTCTGAGCTGAGTCTTTCTGGTATGGGGGATCTTGAAAGGGAGATTGAGTTTTTGCGTAAACAGGTGAGTGATTTGGCTGGTATAAGTAGACGAGTGAGTGAGCTGCCTGTGCCTGATTTTTCTGTTTTTGGGAACAGTATGAATGATAGTGTGTTTGGGCAGAATGAACCTAGTGTGGCTGATTTTTCGTGTTTTACGAATGGTAACAGTAGGGGTGAGTTTGATGAAGTGGCTGATTTTTCAGGTTTCTGGTGGGAACCAGTCGAAAGGGTTTCTGGTATGCCTGTTGAGAATACAGGGAATGTGAGTGACCTGTCTGTTTCGCAAGAATGTACCCTGAGTTGGATGAGAGCTGTGAGTGAGGAGCTGATGAATGTGGGTATGAAGAGTGAAGGTTCTGAACATAAGAGTATGAAAGAATTTTGTCCTGAGATGGGAGAACTGGTAATGAGGGCTAAGAATATGGTTGATGAGATGATCAATAGTGATGATGAGACTGACAGGACGACTGATGAACAACCCCGACAGATTGTTACGCATAGCCAGGGACCAGTAGAAGAGTATGAATGGGTGCAGAAGGGTGTAACAAGGAAAGTAAGTACCCTAGGAGACCTTACGGTCCATTCAAAGAGGGTACCTTTGGACTAGCAATTGAGCGGGCACATGGCTGCTCAATTGTTTTGCATCCCTAAATGGCCACTTTTCAAGACTTTGTCTAGTCTTGACTTGAACTGGTCAACAGATTCACTGTTGACAACTTCCACTGGAAGTGCGTTCCACTTACCGCAGATACTGTAGGTGAAAAAGTTTCCACACAGATTGCGGTTGTAACGCTTCAGTTCAAGTTTGAAGCCGTGATTGCGCATTCTGTTCTCACTCAGTGTGAAAATATCCCGGTAGTCAACATTGTCAAACCCTCGAAGTATTTTGAAGACTTCAATGAGCTGACCACGCAGTCTACGGGTTTCCAGCGAGAACAGATCTAACTCCCTTAGTCTATCCTCATAACTTTTATGTCAGATAGAGGGAATCAGTTTGGTTGCCCTAGCTTGTACGCGTTCCAATCTCGCGATGTCCTTTCGCAATTAAGGACTCCAAAATTGTACGGCATACTCCAGGTGCGGTTAAACAAGTGAGTTGTACAGGCACAGTACAATCTCCTGGTTCCGATAACCAAACTGGCGCTTAATATAGCCTAGCATCCTTTGGGCCTTTTCTCCACCTCAATGCACTGTTTCGAGAACTTGAGGTCACTAGTGATTGTTACACCCAAGTCCTTCTCAGTGTCACTCGATTCAAGAGCAGTGCCCTTAAGGATATACTGAGATTGGGGGTTTCTGTGGCTGATATGCATCACTTTGCATTTCCCCACGTTAAAAGGCATTTGCCACGTGTCCGACCACTCTCCAATCTTCCCAAGATCTTCCTGCAGGCGGGCAGTATTTCCATCCTTTGCAACTTTCATACCAAGCTTGGTATCGTCGGCAAATTTGGAAATCTTGGCAACCATGTCACCATCCATGTCATTGACGTAGATGATGAATAGTAGTGGTCCCAGGACAGAACCTTGAGCTACCCTGCTAGTAACGGGCACCCACTCAGAAGACTGTCCATTTACCACCATCTGTTGCTGTCTGCCACTTAGCCAGTTCTCTATCCAGGTTTATCAGGCATGACCGTTGCCTTCGGAAGCCGTGCTGGGAACTCCTCAGTAGCAGGTTTGACTCTAAATACGACGTCACTTTGTCCACCATGATGCTTTGCATGAGTTTACGACTATCGAAGTCAGACTGATAGGTCGGTAGTTTTGTCGGATGGCTGGGGTCTCCTTTCTTGAAGATAGGAGTCACCTCCGCCTCACGCCAGTCTCTAGGAACGCATTTTGGTCCGGATTGACATGTTAAAGATAGCGCACAGATGTCGTGATACTTCATCGCACACTTCCTTCAACACTTTAGGTAGAAACCCGTCCGGTCCAGGGGACTTATTCGTCTTTAGGTCAGCGATCTTTTTCTTTATTTTCCCTTCGGTGAAGTCCATTGCCTCCAGCTTTTCCCCCGAGTAGGAATCCGTCGGCTGGGGAATTGGACCACACTCTTCAGTAAACACTGAAGAGAAGTAGTCATTGAGGAGGTTAGCATTTTCTGCATCTGAATGCTTTAATGTCCCCTCCTCATTCCTCAAGGGGCCAATCGTTCGACGGATTGGTTTACGGCTGTTCACATATCCAAAAAACTCCTTGGGATTCTCTTTACAGAGTCTCACCACTCAGAGTTCCTCAGACCGCTTAGCCGCCCTTATGCTGGACTTCACTCTCCTGGCTAGCCTCCGGTATTCGTCAGTCACCCGAGATCTTCGATTGCCGGTACACATTTCTCTTCTCTCTAAGCAGTTGCCCGATTTCTCGATTAAACCACTTTGGTTGAACAGAAGACCGATGGGGGCATTTCAGAGGGATAAAATGCGATAAAATGTGGTTTGGAAACTGTTCCAAGAGTCTTCAACAGCCTTGCACTCTTCTAGCCTCGCATCAGTCAGTCCCACGCGTAGACCTGCAAAGTCTGCTCTTCTCAAATCGAGTTCCCTTGATTTACTAGTTGCAGGCTCTGCCTTGGGGACTTTGACTACAAATCTAATTAGTCGGTGGTCCTGTGGTACCGTGAAGAGTGATTGAAAGGGTTTTGCGTATGACTGTGGTCGAATGGCTTAAGGAAGGAGGGGTGTGGGGGAGCGGTGTGTGTCTCTGTAGGGCCATTCTCCCACCCCCCTTTACATATATCTTTCCCTACCCCTGTGTGAGTGTGTGGGTATAATTTGCCTTCCGATTTTTTTATTATGAATAATAATAACTAATTGTAATTTTTCTAAATATTTAGATAGTTAAAATATATCTATATAAATAATTGTTTGTCCAGCGCATTGGGATATTACCCTAGTATTGCGTCCAGTATCTTCAAAGAGTGAAGCTTCAGCGGACTGCAAGAGAAATCCTCGAGGCAAGTGATCCGCCCAGACCAGATCTGAAACGGAGGGCATTACCTGCATTGGCTGACGAGCCTTTGCTCTTATTGGACGCCAACTACTTCTACCACCACCCCAGCCTTCAAGTCATATGCATATGCCTCTTCTTGTTCGGGTGAAGTAAAGGACTGTATATCAAATCGTATCAATTCTTCCTCGTGGTTCTCAAGGTCCATAAATCCTAGGATAAGGTTGGAACGTGGGTTTAGTGTTGCTTTAGGCCCGCTACAACGCCATGGTGCTTTTTTTATCTGGAGAAGCTCTATGATCCTGCATGGTGATATAGTATCATGGAGACTCTCCACATGATGGGGGTGAGGGGACAGATATGAGTTTTATACATCTGCAGCTGAGTATGTATTGCGGAAGGTGGACTCAATCCACCACACCGGTCTTAGCCTGGTGACTGGTGCCTTCTGCACTTCTTCCATTGAGAGCCTATTTGTCGATACTCGGGACATCCCACCCGTTCTACGCTGTGCACAGTGCATTATTCACCTGTAGATGCGAGCCCAGTGCTTCCCTCAGTCTCCAACAGCTCTCACTGCATCCGCAGCTGATTTTGCCAGTGCCTATGCTGCTGAGAGATGCCCCTGGTTCTGCCCAGGATGCCATCCTGTGGGTATCACCTTTGACTATTTGAAGTCAGCGTGGCTCTGCCAAGCTCTGCATCTGTCTTCATGGCCGAGCTGTTGGCAATTTACTAGAGATGTGCCAAGTACCCGGCATCGGCTAGAATTGGCCAAATTTGTGAGAATTGGCATCAGCAAATTTTGCCGATTCTTCGTCAAAACTTTAGCTTTTTATACAGTTTTGGTGGCTAAATTGGGCCAGACAACATACTTTGTGTTATTAGTTACTACAGCTTTATTAAGTAACACCTTTATTGTTTAATTCTGGTCAGATTATAGTATATGTTTTCAGGGATGCTTGAACGAAAGTAGCGAGCTACAGTGATATAATTACTAAAAAGTTAAAAAAAAATACTTAACTATATGTTTTTTTCTAATAAATGTGGTTTCAATGATTAGTATTTTGTCTTTGGAATTTTAAGTCCTATATAGCGGTTCACCTACTTAGGGACGTTTTATGGTGTTCCTTATCCATGGACATTGTCCATTTATCATGATATACTGCCCCCGTGTCAAAATGTATAAAGAAACTAAAAGAGATGAAAACAGTGGATCCGAATGGCTTCAATCCGAAACGAGATTAAGCACTAACTAATAAAAAGAAAAGTGTAAATATACTAACAAAATGTTTAAAAAAACGAAGTAAAAAGTAAAAGGAAAGCAGTGTTGAGAAAAAATAAAAACAAAGATGCTAAAGAAAATTAAAACCCCCCAGTAAAATAAAAGAACTTTGGCCAATAGCCATATCAAATATCTAGTATATAAGAAATGTAAAAAAAAGAAATAATGATAATAATGAGGGGTAAAAAATTAAAATTGAAACAAATGGCGTTCGGGAGGTGCCGTTGGAAAGGTTATACTTCAACACTCAACTAAACTATAAAAAGTAAACTAACACACCTAACATGCTGACACAAACGTCTCTTCAGAGTGATTATCAATCAGAATTCTTGTCGGTGAATATAAAAACCTTAGGTTTAGTAACGAAATAAGGATGTAAAAAGCAATATAGGTTGCCATAGCTCTTAATACATTGGCGAAGAGACGCCTGTTTTAACCAAGAACAAAGTTAATCCTGCTGCATAAGCAGTATTGACAACCTGAGACACACAATTCGCTAATTAAAATGGGTACAGATGCTATTTTTTATTTACATAGTTTACGTTAGGGATTTGAAGAGGCCTAAATTTCACCTCTTAAAATTGTTAGTACGAAAAACCAAGTCAGCAAAAAGTTACCCCTCGAGCTAACGCTGAAGTAAAAATAGAAAGCCAGGCAAGTCATTTGGCTTCAAATAAGGTTAGCCTCCATATGCACACCCTGCAGCAGCGATCCCTCAACCTCCTTCCACATTAATGGCTATATATATAGAAAGGCTAAGTGAAAAGTAGGAATTCAGACAGAGTTAGCCCCAGAGAAACGTTGTGTGTTCCCACGTTCGTTATAACCCAGTTACGAACCCAAAAAGATAACCATTTTCGAAGCCAATCATTCCCAAGAGTACCCAGAAGAGACTATTAAAATGATAAATTCTACAAAGTTCTACTGAGCAGGGAAGACGATTTCTCATTCTCGACGAGAGTATTATTCAACCAGAAGAAAGATTCTTTAATCTAAAGGAATACCTATCGGGAGCCTAGATAAGTGAATCGCCTAAAAACCACCAAGACGGTGATGTCATGCACAACCCACCAACCCTTGAAAAAAATAGCAGTAACTCAAACAATTTTTTAGTATTTTGTTGAATCTATCCACAGTTCGCATTGCTGGGCGATTACTGAATTCGTTAAAATGAACGGTGGCCCAAATTTATCTGAGTAGCACATTGTAATATTCCTTTAGTAAGCCAGTGAATGGAAAATTTTTCCGAAGATTAACATTTGCGTATTTAAGGGAGTGTAAATTAATTATTTTATGAGTCAAGCCTTATATTAATTAGCGAGTTAATTTTTTAAAACTATTTTTTTGTTTTGATTGATTAGTTTGTTGTAAAATAAACTACTATTTTTGGTTAATGTTTCCATCTATCGCTTAAAGGAAATTTTGGCAATATTATTAGTCATAATTCGGGATTCTACCTTAGTTTGTGATATTAATCCCTTGAAGCGGTAATAACTGCCTTAATCGAGTACATACGAGGTTGCAAGCCATCTTTTAACCTCGGCATCGGTCAAAAATATATATAAAACTACTACATAATAAATTGGTGTCAGGTTTTAGAGGTTTATAAATGACCCTCCTTCCTAACTCCCCCCCCAAAAAAAATTAGTTAGTCATTTTGACCCATGTTGAATAAGAACAAATTATCGCCAAATTGTCCAAGTATAGATAAACACAATAGCAAGATAAATGCGGGTTAGAATTTTTGTGTGTGGCTAATTGAAGGTATTCAATCCGTCAGGGGGTGAAAAAGGAAGTTTTGTTTTGGTGCTGATTGCTAACCTAGTTAACTTAAAGAGAGGTTAGGGTAGGTTAGGTTAAGCAGAGCGTTAAGTGTTTAGTGGTGGTATAAGTTCCGTTCACTTTAAGTATGCCCCTTATCAATTAATTGAAAATGTTAATGTGCCCCTCCCGTAGGAAACATCCCCTTCATCAGCGCCTTATGCATTCCCCTCAGATCCACCAGAGTGCCTGGTGAATTGCATAATAGATATGAGATCACCCGGAAGAGTAAAATTCGAGTCTGGGGCGGTAAATGGTCATCCGTTGAAGCACTCTTACCTGGTCTAATGCCAAAAAATATTGATCATAATTATTAAAAAGATTTCCTTGTCTATGAGAGAGACGAATGATGCTATGTCAAAACGTTAGTAACGCCATTATCAATTGTTGCTGGGAATAATTTTTTTTTGAAATGCTCGGCCTATGCGCTCTTAATACTCGTATATGTATAAATAGGATTAATCTTCACACTGAATTGGGAAGTATATATAATGTGGGGATTACACTTGAAATCTACTTACTAGCATGCTTGCGTCTTAATTGCACCGACAGAATGAATTGAATAATATCACGGAATTAAGCACTGAATTAATCACTTGTAATACTCAAGGTTATGAGCTTGGGATGGAAATTATAGTTAACGATTAAACTGGTGAATTTAGGGGTGGGGATAATTCATTTTAATGATACCTTTGAGATCGTAGGTATTTGGAGAATGATGTTAATGTCTTCTTCTTCTGACGATGTTTGCACTTAGCCCGATTGTTTTAGGTTACCGAATGTGGGGGGTAATCCTAGACCGGTGTCCTGATATAATGATCCTAGGCCGGATCGCGAAGGCGAGTCAAACTGTGACTCAAATCAGAATTCTTCTCATTGAAGTGTCCGTTCCAATTATTGGCACCTGGAGTGGGTAGCCAAAAATGATTACCTAGCTGCGTCTAGGGTAATCCATAGAGGGAGGTCCTGTATAACCTCTGACTCTGAAGGGGGAAGGGTTCTGCGAGAAGTTTAGCACCTACAAGTACCTTGATGGCAATAACAAATTCCCTGAAGTTTCTTCCTTGCAACGGGCCAACTTTTTCCTTTGTGGGACTAGCTGCACATACAATGTAGGTCCAAGATCTTCTGCCCCACTCCAGGGAAAATTTCCTCTTTTATTTCCCTCAAGAGAGAGCACCAGATTCTCCTAAAATTCTATTCGTCGCGCGAAAAGATCTTTCATCTGCCACCAGAACATGTCAAACATTCACACCTCGGCGCCATCCGAGCTTTCCTCGTCTCAAGCCGCAGGTTTATGACGGGGCGAAGAAACTTGGGCCTTCGTCGGCTGGCAGGTGTCTTTTGAGGCAGACATTTTCCTGTGTGGCCGGCCGCGAATTTGGAATAAGGTGGGGGGGATGGGACACGCAGCTGCTTCGGTGTATTTAAGTATGTACTAATGCATGGAGGTATTTAGACTTCTACAGGTATATAGGCTATTCCTAATATAAAAGGAAATGAAATAAATTCAGTAAAGATCCATATTCATTTTGTATCCTAAAACCTTCCATCAAAAGCTAGAAAATTCCATAAACTCAATGGCTATTGAAAAGTTTTAAAAAAAACACTAAAAAAATACTCCATTGCTTTGTCTATTGGCTTCCAAGTTCCAAGCTTCCAACAGCCTAACAGTTGAGTAATATAGTTATGGAAACTAATTATAAAGTATCTAATAAATTAAGCATAATACACTAAAAACAAATATTAGGCAGAATCAGCATCGGTATCGGCATTGGCAAGCAAGTATAAATAAGAATCGGCATTGGCAAAAATTTTGGAATCGGCACAACTCTACAATTTACCACTCGGTACAGGAGATTACATGATGTGCCTGGTTCAGAGACCAGATTGTGATTTATAGCGACTCACAAAGTGCCCTGAGTGCTCTTGGGTCATTGGAATTTCTGCATCCCCTGATCCGTGATATCTGGGTGCATGTCAAAATTATCTTATGCTGGGTTTCTGGATGTGTAGGAATTCTTACATGGCAGGAATATGGGCAACTGTCCTGGCTGCTTGGCAAAGAAGATGGGAGACAGTTGAAGGGAACTTAGTTTCGTGCCATTGCACTGTGACTGTTCCCATGGACCTACCCCCAATGTTGTGAAGGCTTCAGGTTGCTTTTTGTCATCTCTGAATTGGACATGCTTGTGGGACGCACCACCATTTGATGGAGTGCTCGCCTGCGCCATACCTCATTGTCTCCCAGACTGTTCAGCACATTCCTGTTGAATGTCCCAGTCTGGGTGATCTTTGCGCATGTTACCTGTCTAGGCACTGAGGCGAGCGGGGTCATTACCACTTATCCTGTGTACTTGAGATGGTTTTGTGCACATCGACTTTTGGACTTCATGACTTTTGAAGCAGGCTGGCCTTCTCCCCTTTATTTAACTAGATATTATTTTTTGTTTTCCTTGTAGGTCGCAAGTTCCTGCACCCATCTGGTGGGGGCAACCTTCCCCCGACATTGGAGCTTGCATCCTGTTTGTTGCTTTTTTATTTTTGCTTTCTTTGTTTTGTATGCAAGTTCTCATAGGACCCCCCACCTGTTCTCCAGGAGAATAGAACTACAATCACAGACCCTACATCCGTGGCAGAGTCCCTCATGACCGCTTTCTCCACATTATCTAGCCAGGATCCTGCCTCTCCAACATTCACTGCACAACGTGGCATCACTGAAGACTGCCCACTGGACTTTACCTCCAGAGGCAAACCATTCAATTACAGATTTACATTGCGTGAGTTGCATTCCACTCTCGCTTTGTGAAAGAACACTGTCCCTGTTAAATTTGTTCAACAGGATCTGGGTAGAGGGTATCCTCCTAGACTCGTGGTGAATGACTGCTTTTCACAAACTGGTGAGAGATCACTCTACCCCAACCAAGCTCTCTAAATTCCTATGTGTGCAAGTTAAGGCAAAATTGCTAAATATTAGACTAGACTTCTTCCTGGCCACCGGAGGTCCCCTGTCTCCCGCATAGTGCATCTTCGATCTGTTCCCCTCCATGACTGATACTCTGCTATTTGCGAGGGTTTTGTGACATCAATATGCCACAGTGTTTTTCTATCCGGAGAAGGCCTATAATAATGCATGGATACTCTCCACTTGGGGGTGAGGGGATACTTCCCAAGAAATGGGGGGAGGTCCCGCAGGGAAGTGACCTCAGTTTCACAGTCTTTGTCCTGAGCATCACCTCGGTGCTGCCAGAAGATGTTCTCACTACGCTCTATGTGGACAACCTTTCGATCTCTTCTGATGTGGCCCAGATGACAACTGCAGTTGTCATCTCCAACAGGATTGATCCGTGTTTCTCGCTATGCCAAAGCACACAGGTTTTGTTTTTTCTTGGCCAAGACTAAGGTGCACTTATGCTGCCGTCTGCAGCTCCCTTCTGACCCGTATTTATTCCTAAACAGGGTTCACCTAGAAGTAGTCAATTCACACTATTTATTCTGTCTTGTTTTTGACCTACATTTCACCTGGGAGGCTCATATTTTCAGCCTCATGTTCTTTTGCGCCCATGCCCTAAACATTCTTTGTTCTGTGACATTCAACACCCGGGGTGCTGATGTTGGCGGGATACAATGTACCTTCTGCACCTTTTTCATTAGGGTTTGGGACTCAAAGTGTCGGGTAAGCAAAAGTCAACTTTTGGCAGCAAAGGAGACATTTATGCAACCTCTACCCTATTTCCTAAATTTATTTTCCCCCAAGAAAAATTTACAATATATACAATCAATATGTACAAAAATAAATTTGTGAGACAGCACTGTTGAACTAATGGCAAGATAAAAAGTATATAGAGATCTAAAAGCCTTGGCAGCCTTACAATAACTCTCCAAGTTACAGACTCGACAACAAAATTATCAGGTCTTCTTCAATCTGTGGGAAGGGAGGGTTAAAGCGTCTTTCGGATGAACTGCTAAACTGGCTCTGGCTTCCACTCAAGTGTATTGGGGTATCCCCCTTACATAATTGGCTGAGCTGGTGGAGCCAAATTTACTTGATGGTCTGAGTATCTTGGTGTGTAAGTCAAGAATGAGCTCAAGGAGACTTACAGAAAAAAACCTCAAGAACTTGAGCAAGGCCAGCCAACTGGACTCGCCCCCATAAAAAAAACTGCTGCCAAACACTGGGTTTGCAATGGCCACAATAAATGAGCCTGGTGGCAAAAGGTTTTGCCTTGCCAAAAGTTTTTAGCAAAAAATAGTTGTCTCAAAATTAAATCTCTCTTTGTCAAAAGATTTACAAAATAGTATATATGTCCTGCAATGAGAGAAATTTTTTTGAACCAAATATATAAAAAATGATCTATACTACTAATTTCTATCTACCACCTAATCTATCCCAAGCTCCCTTCCTAGCAAACACTCACTCTTTTATCATAAACAAGGAAAAGTAGGGTAAAGGACAGACAAAGGCAAAGTGTTGCAAAATCCATAATGGGGAGAATGGCTCCCAAATATACTCTCCATTAACATATCAGCCATCCACCATAACTGCATTGGGAGTATTGTGTTTGACCCTTTTGGAGCATACTTGGTGTCACACTGGAGCCATGCCAGTGTATACAGATGGTGCCAATTTGTAGGAGGGAGTTGGCTTCCTTGTTCTACCAGACACTGCATTTGTCTTCATGGCCAAGCTGGTTGCATTATACCTCTCAGTATGGGAGATAATGCATTGTGCCTGGATCTGAGACTGGATTGTGATATTTAGAGACTCACAACACACCCTGAATGCTCTCAGGGCATTGAAACTTCCATATTCCCTGGTTCACGCTATCTGTGATGCCAGTTACTGGGAGCTGGGCAGATGGCAAGATTTTCTTATGCTGGGTTCGTAGACATGTCTGAATTGCAGAGAATTCGTAGGAGGGAGTTGGCTTCCTTGTTCTACCAGACACTGCATTTGTCTTCATGGCCAAGCTGGTTGCATTATACCTCTCAGTATGGGAGATAATGCATTGTGCCTGGATCTGAGACTGGATTGTGATATTTAGAGACTCACAACACACCCTGAATGCTCTCAGGGCATTGAAACTCCCATATTCCCTGGTTCGCGCTATCTGTGATGCCAGTTACTGGGAGCTGGGCAGATGGCAAGATTTTCTTATGCTGGGTTCGTAGACATGTCTGAATTGCAGAGAATTCGTAGGAGGGAGTTGGCTTCCTTGTTCTACCAGACACTGCATTTGTCTTCATGGCCAAGCTGGTTGCATTATACCTCTCAGTATGGGAGATAATGCATTGTGCCTGGTTCTGAGACTGGATTGTGATCTTTAGAGACTCACAACACACCCTGAATGCTCTCAGGGCATTGAAACTCCCATATTCCCTGGTTCGCGCTATCCGGGATGCCACAGTTACTGGGAGCTGGGCAGATGCCAAGATTTTCTTATGCTGGGTTCGTAGACATGTCTGAATTGCAGAGAATTAGTGTGCCAAAGAATCAGAGAGGCGTGAGTGACCAGATTAGCCCTTCATTCTACCTCACACTGACTACATGGACAGGACAGTCCTTTAGGCTGTTTGGTAAAGATAGGCGATGGCTGAGGAGAACTTAAAGTTGCATGCCATTGCACTGACTATGGATCAACAACCCCAATGCCACTATGGCTCCAAATCTCTTTGTCATCTTTGAATTGTGCACACTCACAGGATGCAATGCCACATGATGCTGCTGTAGCGGGCCCGAAATCTAGACTAACCCCAATCGATCCAACCCGCTTCCTACACTAATTCAGACGTGAGAAATCAAAGGAGAATGAAATGGATTGTATATACCGTCCTTTACTAACAAAAAAAATGTACAATAATATTTAAAATAGAGAGAGGTGATTAAATTGGAGATCTCTTTACTATTCACACAAATATATACAGCTAAATTTCCTATATATATACAATCAAAAAAATAAATAAATCCTACCTATAAATACTATTAATCGATCCTAAGAAACAATTCTATAAAAAAATCGAACAACCCAAATAAAATTTGGACTACAACAGTCAATAAACAACAAAAGAAGGCCTCATGTGGTACAACAAAATCTTTGTATACAAAACTAGCGCCTCCGAGCTTGGACTAAGATAACTGACCTTGTCACAGTTGCGTGGCTATTATAAGCCCTCCTTCATTAAAGCTATACTATTTTACACTCAATGAAGTCAGACAGAACATGGCCTTGAACCTTTGTCATATACTAGTGGCCTTTGGTAGTTAACAATAATAAATAGTTAGCTTCTATTACAGGGGAAATTTACAAGGTTGTGTTATTTTTTTCTCTTTCCAGAATATGGCGCCTGGAAAGAAAGAAAAAGATATTTAATAATAACATGGAAATCAAATACATATGTACAAAAAGAAATATAATAAAAAAAGCCATTCCCACTCACACACACATTCTTACAGAGGGAGGGAGAGGGTATTGGGAAAAGGGTGGGAGAATGTCCCTTTACACACACACTCACATTCGCTTCACCACACCCCTCCTTCCTTAAGCCATTCGACCACAATCACTCACATTACACACTCAATCCTTACTCATGGTACCTTTTATACTCAATCGCACCCTTCTGCACCCATTCAAACTCGTCTACTGGTCCCTGGCTACGCGTAACAATATGTCAGGGTTGTTTGTCAGTCGTCCTGTCAGTCTCATAGTCACTATTGATCATATCATCCACCATACTCTTAGCCCTCATTACCAGTTCTCCCATCTCATGACAGAACTCTTTCATACTCTTCTGTTCAGAACCTTCACTCTTCATACCCCCATTCATCAGCTCCTCACTCACAGCTCTCATCCACCTCAAGATACACTCTTTTGAAACAGACAAATCACTCACATCCCCTTTACTCTCAGTGGCTACACCGGAAACCCCTTCAACTGGTTCCCACCAGAAACCTGAAAAATCAGCCACTTCATCATTCACTACATCAAGCTCACCCCTACTATTACCATTCATAAAACCCCCAAAATCAGCCACACTAGGTTTTTTCTGCCCAAACACACTATCATTCATACTGTTCCCAAAACCAGAAAAGTCAGGCACAGGCAGCTCCCTCACTCGTCTACTTACACCAGCCAAATCACTCGTCTGCTTATGCAAACACTCAATCTCTCTCTCAAGCTCCCCCATACCAGAAAGACTGTGCTCAGACTTTCATTCATATTTCCCCTCCATGAGGATCACATTGTCGTGGTGGAGGGGCTTGCGCACTCGAATGATGCAGTGGGCTATGTCAGTGAAGACTGATCGAGATGTTACTACTTCCCATCAGTCGGTCTTCAGGGGTCCAACCTTGCTGAACAGGCCACTGTAGAGGAGTCAGCCTAACGATCTTCACACCCTCGTGCTGAGTACCACTGTACGGTTCGCTGATTTATTCGCCGGAGGTATCGCCATAGGCCGTACTCATTCGGGAGCTGATAGCTGCCCACAGCTTGGGTCTTAGCCTAGCGGTCCTCAAACGTCCATTCATGATGCTGCACTGTTTTTAAAACGACATGTAGCGTGGGGGAGGGCTACCCTGAGGACGGTGTAAAGCGCCTTGTCAGGGGCAGCTAAAGTAACATGTCCACATCCCCAGGGTATATGTTCTTATTAACACAAATATATATGGGTAAAAACAATAAAAACTTTTCCCAGAGGCCGCAAGCTTCTCGTCCCTGTGCCGCCAATGACCATGTTCTTTGTAGACTTGATCCTTTTGGTTCTGAGGTCGATGATGACTTTGACTATGGAAAATTTGTACTATTGAAATCAGATAACGATAAACCATTGAGTAAGGCTGATATTTTCAATGTTTATGAAGACTGTTCCTAAATGTTGCGAACCAGCCCAAATGTGGCGTAGAAATGATGGCTGTCTGGTAGTGGAATTGACTTTGTTTGAACAACACCAAAAAATCAAAACACTTGATTCTCTAGCTTCACTAAATATTTCCCCTTCAGCCCACCCTACCTTTAATACCTGCAAGGGGGTTATCAGGTCTGGGGAGCTGATTGAATACGATGTGGACCGACTTGTTGATAAACTGACTCCCCAGAAAGTAATCAGCGCATACTGCGTCACCCGCAATATTAATAACACAACAAGTTCCTTCGGCTACGATTATACTAACCTTCAATTGGTGGGAACCTCCTAAAAACATCAAGGCTGGCTACTTGTGTATCCCCGTGAAGCCCTACGTTGAGAATCCCCGTAGGTGCTTCCATTGCTAACATTTTGGGCATGTCAGCAAATACTGCAGACAGATGAGGCTATGTATCAATTGTTCTTCTGACTTCCATGGAACACCATGCTCACGTCCCCCTTGTTGTGCCAACTGTGGTGGTGAGCACCCATCCAGCTCTAACCAGTGCACCTTTTTATTATATGAGAGAGAGAGGTTATTGCTCTCCGAAATAAATACAGAATTAGCATGAATGATGCTAGAAGGAGAGCAAAAGAACTATACATCCAGCCAGGAATAAGTTTTGCAGACGCTCTTCGAACAAATAGACCAGTCCATAACAAACAACAAAGAATATTCAGACCTTCACCTTTACATCCACAGAATAACCACCAAGTAGCCCCAACAGAACATCTTCCCAAGAATGATGCTTCTCCTCCCTCTCCAATCATCAGAGAAGCTCCTGCTTCACTGAAACCAAGACGCAAGAGGACTCACCGTTCCTCAGATTCTCCCCCATTAGCATCAAACCAACCATTGCCATGTCCTGAAGAAATGGAGGCTGATTCCGGGGAAGTTTGTGTGGTGTGTGTCTCACATTTAGACATCCACCCTTCTCCCACTGAATCTGCCTTGATTCCATCTATCAAAAGAAGTCGACCTACTACACCTGCAGCACCAGCAACTTTGGAAAAAACTAAAGAGATGGTCACAGATTCAACATTGGCTGTGGCCCCATTGGAGGAGGAGAAACAGCCTTCTGGGCTTCCCTTACCAACCATAGCTGACCCAACAACCAGTCCTCAGAATGACCCTGCACCATCCCTTCCGACACCACTAACCAGCATTACAGACACACCCTTGCTAACAAAACCAACTAATACTACAGAGGACCCATTACCTTCAGAGGCATCTTTGCCAGCAAAACTAACCAGTACTACAGAGGACCCAATATCCTCAGAGGCATCTTTGCCAGCAAAAACCAGTTGACAGATGGTTCTTTGCCCACTAATAAAAGTACCATCCGTAAAACCCTAAAGCTACCAATGCCTCAAGTACTAATAACATCCAGCAACCTAAAAGGCTCAAAACCCCAGTTACCTTTACCAGGTACAAAGAAAAACCTAATTACTCTTAAAAGGTGCATATACCCCCAATTATACATTGGAATTTACAAGGAATCTTCCCCAAATGGGAAGAACTCAAAATACTGCTTCACGATTACAACCCTTGTTGTATAGCATTGCAAGAAACACAATTGGGTAATCATCAATTACCCAATATCCCCAACTATGTGGGATACTTTAAAAACCCACCAGAACCCATATATGGTTCAGCTATTTTTATCCACAAAGACTGTTCTCACTTAGTAATCCCATTGAAAACAGATCTTCAAGCAGTAGCGATCTGTGTGTACACCAACCGTTTATACACAGTCTGCACACTCTACCTCCCTCCTAGTAAAGGAGTAGTTTGCTCATATCTGGCTAACAAATTAGCCAATCTCATCACCCAACTCCCAACCCCATTCCTACTGGTTGGAGACCTTAACGCAAGGCATCAACTTTGGGGAGACTATGATAACAACCCCAAGGGAAACATGATCGTGAGATGTATAGAGACCATGGATGTGTCATTTTTTTTTATGATGGCACTCCAATATCTTTTCATGTCCAGACTAACAGCTCTACCTGTGTAGATCTACCACTTTGTTCATCAGACTGTAGAGCAGATTACAGCTGGTCGGTGGATCCTGACCTGAGACGAAGCGATCACTACCCAGTTGTTCCTACCTCATGCTTGACTGGCCCTCCACCCCCACCGAGTAATAGGTGGAACACTAAGAAAGACAACTGGCCAAAATTTAAACACCTCTCCCATCATTCTGGACACTTCCCTCAGGGTGACGTTGGCATGATCTTGGAGAACTTTCATGACCACGTCAACCAGGTGGCAAATTCATCTATGCCCCTCTCCAAATTTGATTCACAAGACCCATCTTCCTTTTTGGTCTGAGTAATGCAGCAAAGCAGTGACAGAATGCAAATGGGTTTGTCGTCACTACCACCGGAACCCTACTACTACCAATAAGTATGCCTTTAACCAAGCCAGGGCAGTGCAACAGTGTACCCTCCATCAGGCTCGCCAAATCTCCATAAAAGTACATAAACTCCATCAACCACCAAACTGCACCAGACAAAGTCTGGAAGAGAGTGAAGAAGCTCATGGGCAGAACAAGTGGCTTCTCTGCCCCCAATATAGTTGAAGCAGGTGAGCTTTTGGGAGACTTGTTGAAAATTTCAAATGTCCTGGCAAAGACATTTGCTGACATCTCTAGCCCCAACAATTACCCTCTAGAATTCCAACGTGTCAGGAAAATGCAAGAACAGTGCATACTGAACTTCATGGATCCTTGTATGGAGAATGAACCATATAACAAAGCTCTTTTCCATCCATGAACTTCAAAGTGCTCTTAAGAAATGTGGATCTACCGCACCTGGCCCTGATGTTATCTCTTATGATATGATCAGGAATATGCATTGAACACTCATATCACACCTTCTTGATATATTTAACTAGATCTGGATTAAGAGCCATATACCTTCTTATTGAAGGGAAGCAATTATACTTCCCTTTCGTAAACTGGGAAAGGATGGAATACTTCCGACCCACTATCGCCCAATTGCCCTTACTTGCTCCCCATGCAAGCTTTTCGAAAGAATGCTGAGTGTCAGGCTGGTATGGTTTCTAGAGAGAAATAACCTTATTTCTCCCTCACAAGCAGGTTTTAGGAAAAAGCAATACACCACAGACCGGCTCATCAGGATGGAGGACTGCATCCGACAAGCTTTCTCAAAAAGACAGCAATCCATCGCTGTATTTTTTGACATAGAAAAGGCCTATGATACCACTTGGAGGTGTGGTATCTTGAAGCAACTGCATGACTGGGGTATCAAGGGTCACCTCCCTAGATTCATACAACAATTTCTTGCTAGACGCAAATTCCGAGTGAGAGTCGGAAATGTCATGTCGGAGGCAGTTGACCAGGTGTATCACCTGCTTTTTGGTGGCCATCAACAGTATCATTACTGACCTTCCAGCAGAGACAATATCAACTCTCTATGTGGATGACTTGGTAATTGTCTCAACATCACCTTGGCTGCCCTTTGTCACCCGAAAATTGCAACAGGCCATTAATATCATTGCCAAGAATGCCACCGCAAAAGGCTTCCGACTATCATCCTCAAGAACAAAGGCAGTTCACTTCTACAACTTCAGGCGAGTTGAGTGGGAAGAGCCAACCCTATTTCTATATGACTCATCTATCTCATTTGAGCCCCACTTCAAATTTCTAGGGGTTATCTTGACTCAAAGCTCTCTTGGGTCCCCCATATAACTGCTTTGAAAAAATCCTGCCTGAAGAGAATGGACATTATAAAACTCTTATCAGATGTTTCGTGGGGAAGTGACTGCCGTACCCTGTGGCTATTGTATACAGCCTTGATCCAGTCTAAGCTGGACTACGGGTCACAAGTGTACTCTTCAGCATCACCCTCAAACCTGGATAAACTCAATTCCATCAGGAACCAGGGCGTACGTTTAGCTTTGGGAGCATTCAAGTCCTCCTCAATACCTAGTCTTTATGCAGAGAGTGGGATTCTCCCACTACCCTTTCACCGCCTTAACCTTAACCTGCAGTACCTCTTCAGAATCCAACAACTTCCCCAATCACCTGTATATGAGTGTACCTACAATATTCACTCGGTAGCCTCATATGACAGGTTCCCTTCACTGACTCGCCCATTTGCCCTGCGCATGACTCAAGATACGGGTCAACTGAGAGAACTATCAGTAATCCCATATCAGATCTCAAAAGTATCCCCATGGCTATTACCACGAGTGATGATCTGCAAGGCATTGGCAGAGGAACCAAAGACCAAGTTCCTACCTTCCGTTCTACGATGCCTCTTCCACGAACATACTGTGCGTCACAAACCAAGCACCTTTATATACACAGATGGATTGAAATCCCCTGATGGGGTAGGAGCCTCTGCTATCCTCCCCTTCCATTATGTGTCTGTGTGCCTGCCTAGTGCAGCCTCTATCTTCACGGCTGAGCTTGTCGCGCACTGGTTGCACTGTATACCATCGCTTATTCACCCTCAGGATCATATACAATATTCTCTGATTCCCTCAGCTCCTTAGAAGCCTTAGCCAATCCATTCCCAGATCACCCATTGGTTTCAAAGATACAGAAGTGGCTTTTTTTATGTCCTCGTTCCACAAAATCTTATTTTGCTGGGTACTTTGCCACATAGGTATAAAAGGGAATGAGAGAGCAGCATCTCTGGGACCACCACCCGTGCCCCTCTTCCTTTCCGAGATACTGTGCCACATATCCATGAATATGTGGTCAACCAGTGGAAAAGGACATGGGATGAACTCTTTCCCCAACCCAACTGCATACCATTAAACAGTCACTTCGCCCTTGGCCACCCACTACTAGAACCCGTACTCAGGATGTTATCCTAAGCCGGCTGAGAATTGGGCATTGTCGCCTAACACATGGCTTTCTAATGGAGGGCCTTCAACAGCCTCCAATGTGCACTCACTGTGGAGTACCAATGCCCCTACTCCACCTATTCACCGAATGCACACGCTTCCAAACCCTAAGGCAAAGACTTTTCCCTTTTATTTGCCAAGGGATGCGTTCTCAGCAGGCCTTGAGAAGTATCCTTTCTGAGCACCAGAACACCTTTAGTATGAACAAAGGGCTAAAAGCGAATCTACTAAAAGAAATTTAGTATTTTATAATTGTTAGAATGAGATAGACATGTCTTATTACTTTATTTTGATTTTACTATATTTTAGAGACATTTATTTTTCTATGATTTTACTCCCTTTTATTTTTTCTATGGTTTTACTTGCTTTTATTCTATATTGTAACCATATTCTATGTTTTTTAAGGAATATTTGAAATTTTAACGAACCCTTTTTGAAAATGGCTACGAGTTTGCCCACTTGGACCTACGCAGCATTTTCTTTTTATGTACCATTCATTCATTCATTCATACTTACATTCTTCTGTTCACTCTTCTATGTATGCTTTCTACTCCTCGAGACCAAGACAAGCTCTTTCCCAGACAGATCCATACTCTCACATTCAATCTCATCATCATGCACTTTACCTCTCCCTTTGCACAGTTCATACACCGGATGGCTCACCAGGTAGTCAGGAGGTTCTCTCCATCTCCTTAACTGACTCTGATGAGCCCACACTCTCTGTCACACCTTCATTCAAACTCTCCAAAACATACGTCACACCATTCTCCCAGACTCTCACAACTCTATACAGTCCTTCAAACTTCTCACTCATCTTTGACACATTCAACCTACCTTTCAATACTTTCGCACCTAATTCAAATGAACAGAACCTTTTCATGTGCCTCATGCCATACACTCTGCTCACTTTCACTCAAATGAAACCTATCTTTCACTCGCCTTTCAAAATTCATCACAAACTGACACAGGGACATTCCAGTTGCACTATGCACAGTCAAATTATACGCCCACAACACTTCCCAACCATACATCCCAGTCATTCAATGTCATACTCATCATTCTCAACATCTCACACAAGGTTCTTATTGTACATTAAGCCAACCCATTTGAAGATGGTACATACAGAGTCATTTTCACATGCTCCACACCATTCTCTCTCAACATTTGCTCAAACACTTCTACAAATTCAGGCCCATTATCACTTAGACATCTTTTAGGCTTCCATACACACATAGGAAAAGACAACTGCTGAACGACATGCA
Source organism: Ceratothoa steindachneri (assembly GCA_963969495.1). NCBI lineage: Eukaryota > Metazoa > Arthropoda > Malacostraca > Isopoda > Cymothoidae > Ceratothoa > Ceratothoa steindachneri. The sequence continues at coordinate 5,111,906 of OZ018333.1, read as the reverse complement.
CAACAGTCACACTCCTTTTATCTCTCATAGATGCTGCATACACAAACTTACTTTAATAATTCACCTTTAACAACCATACTAACATTCCCAGCACTTGTACACGGTAAAGACATGCAATCAATCACTACCAATTCAAACGGTTCTTTCGCATCAACTTTCAACATCGGTGGTTTCACTTGCACACCTTTCGCTTCTGATACCTTTCACACATAGTCGCAGCATCATTCACAACAGTTCTCAGAAATGGATGGAACACACGCTCCTTCATACACTCCCACAGCTTAAACTTACCCATATGCCCATAATTATCATGCACAACCTTCACCAGACCAATCATACCAACCAAGGACATCACAGGTACATACATATCATCACCACCCTTCACATGCCTCACAAAATATACAACATCCATACAAACAACAAAATCCTTAGCATACCTTTTAAAATCACTTAAACACTCAGGCCATTCATTCAAATCAACATGCATCATCACAAACCTCTTCAACTCACTTATAAAAGGCCACATCTCTTGCAACTCCAGAATATCATCATCACTTAAAACCTCATTTTCATCATCCATGATCAACTCAATCATGCCACAAAACTTGACAACATTCTTTGCACACTCATTCAACCTCATCACTCACATTCGCCTTTCATAAGACAATCCTTATCAGCATCCAAAGACAAATCATTCAATCTCATAAAGTCCACACCAAGCAGAAAACAACACGGCATTTGCTCATCTTTCAGAATCATAGTCATGCTTCACATTCACACCATTACCCAAACTCACTTTCAGACTAACCTGTTTCCATGGCACTATCATGCCATTCCCTAATCCACTTATCCGTAACTTCACAGGCTTACGCTCGCAGCATACTTACTCAGAATCCTCTCATTCACTAAAGACACTTGCGCTCCAGTATCAATCAAACCACAGAAGAACTTTTCACCAACTTTCACTCTCGCTTCCATCATATCAGGTCCACCATGTTTACAATATACAGAAGGAACAAGCACACCAACATCAGCACTGACATCCACACCGTCATCAACTCCCACATCATCACTCACCACACACTCATCTTCATCCAGACAATTATTCTTCTCTCTCATATATGAACACTTTTCAATCACCCAATTGTAGGGCACACTGCTCAAACACTGCAGATGTACCACATTAGCATTCAAACCCTTCATCTTCTCATCTTTGTACACAATCGGCCTCTCACCACCAAAGTGCATATAAACAATCACTCCATACAAACGACTCACATCGCTCTCCATACAAACGATACACATCGCTCTCAATTCTTTCATGAAGTTCCGCACCCTTGCCATACCAATACTTTCAGGCTTTCTACATACTTCACTCATTACCTCCTTCCTTAAGTCATCCACACTATTGGGCACTCTCACATCTACTCCATCACTCTTCAAATCTTGCAAACCATTCCATACACTCTCAAGCAGGAAATCGCCACCACCCTTACTCTCCTTTCCATTCATAATCCCTTTCGGCAAATACTCAGGATCACTCACTCCACACACATTTTCATCATTAGTACCAGGATACTTTGACATCAAATCAACCACTCCAATCTGTTCACCAGGCACGTACTCAATCACATAGTCAAAGTCACTCAAATCTTCCAAAGTCCTCAATTGAACTGCTACCAGTGTTTCTCAAAACACCCTTACTCACATTAATGCATTGGGAATTTCTCGTTCCCGCTGCCACACTAAACGTGGTTTCCGTTTAGCTCCTGCTCTTAGAAAACTTTTTTACTTGAATCAACCCCACTCACTTACCCCTGATTCTTCTTCACCTGCCCCTTCACCTGTTCTCTCAGCATCTCTCCTCAATGTCAGAAGCCTCTCAAAGAAGGCTGACTACATTTATGACCTCGTTAACATTCGAGTCACTCTCCTTGGACTCACGAAAACTTTGCTTGCTGTTTAAATCTCACTACCCCTGATGGTTACGTCCACTCCTATACCTCCCGTAACTCTCGCGGAGGTGGAGTTGCTCTCATTCACAGTGCCTCCTTCCCTCTGAATAATCTGCCCTCTCCCCCTCTTCTTTCTTTTGAAGCGCTCATCAATGTTTCTGATTCCACCCCCTCTCTAACTATCTTAAGTCCTCTACCGCCCCCCCAGCTCCTCCCTCGAGCTTTTTCTCGATGAATTTAGTAACCTCCTCACTGGCCTCTCCCCCACTGGTTCGCTGCTAATCCTTGGTGATTTCAACCTTCCTGGCCTCAATCCTAATTTCAAAGCCTTTTCTTCTGAAATCCTTGATCTCTTCTCCCTCACCCAACACGTTTCTTTCCCTACCCACTCTCACGGTAACATTCTAGACCTTGTAATCTCTGACTGTCTTATTTCCAACCTGACAACTACAAATTTGTCCAATGCTATATCTGATCACTTCCTTATCAACTTCAACTTCTCTATCCCATTCCATATACCTCTCCAGCTGTCTCATAATCCTAAGCCTTTCCGTCGACTTGCCTCCATTGATATTCCCTCCCTATCTAATGATGTGGCCTCCAAACTTCCTCCCATTGATGCTTCCGCCTCTCCTGACCAGATTCTCTCTTCTTTGGAGCAACCCCTTGTCACTTGTCTTGATGCCCACTCTCCCCTTGTCACCCCTTTGAACTCCTGTTGTCACCATGCCCCTTGGTGCTCTATGGAACTCCTGCATGCTAGGCAGTCCATGCGTGCCCATGAAAGAGTCCTTAGAAAGGCTCGCACCCGTGGGCAAGACACGACCCCTCTCTCGCTGGCGTTCCGACTTGCGACAGCTTCCTACGTGGTGAAATTAAAATCTGCCTATGAAGCCTACTCACGTAATCTGCTTACTGATAATAGGAATGATCCCCGTACCGTCTTCCGTCTGCTCTCCCGTCTTACTTCCCCAGCCCAGGTCTTCCCACCAATTAGCCCTGCTACTCTCTCGAATTTCTTTGCAGATAAGGTCACTAACCTCTGTGCCTTCCTCTCTCAGCCTTCTGTCCCGGCTCATTCATTAGACATCCTCCCTTTCATACTCAGTAAAACATCCATCCAATTTCACCATGCTCTTCACTATACATCCATTCACACGTGTTTTCATTTGTAACATTTACCCTGACATCCGTGCTATCATCCATATCTACCTCATTGACAGTGGAGAGGTGACCCAGTACATCTCCGACTTGGATCCCCCTCACCTGCCCTTTCACCCTGGGGTCCGCCTGCACACATACAAAAGGATCATTCATTCTCATCAAGCCATCAAACACACAAGCAACACGCCTTACCTAATAACACGCATCCTTTCCATCCATTAATACAGTGTTCTCACCCACATTCAAACTCACATCCTTATTCCAACTCACTCTAACAGACACCCTTTCACCCTTCACAAGCCTGACACTCTACATAGCAGTCACCTCAATACCGGTAAACACACTCCTCAAAACACTACCATCTTTTCCTACATACAATTTATGCACCCCATTTTAACCAATCTTTCTCTCAATTTGATCAATCTAAACCATACGGTTCACTTTCATAAAATCATACCCCCAAATCACACCATACTCACTTTATCAATCACAGAATTCAGACTCATTCATCAACATACCATGCATTCGAACAACTGACCTTATCATTCCAATCACAGGCACTCTCATACTACCAATACCTACCAAACTACCCTTACACTCAGACAGGAGGGCATTATCACTCAGCTTGTCATACATATCCTTATACACCATGCTTGTCTTGCATCCAGAATCTATCAAAGCCAAATCCCATTCAATTTCACCTTCACACTCAGACATTAAAGCCAAACACTCAATTCCATTCAATTCCACCTTCACACTCAGACACTCATACTTCCTACCAGACAGCACTTTCACACTAGACAGACTTACCAACACATTGTCACACTCATGCACCCAGAGGATACTTCAGCAGGTACCCTCTTACAATTCAGTTTCCCGCTTCAGACTTTCCATTCACACCTTGCGCTTTCAGTCTAATCCAACACTTTTCACTTGAATGTCCTTCCATCGCACAATAACTACATACATTCCTCTGGTCACGACACATCCTTGCATAATGACGACCATTCAACTTTGGATAATCTTTCTTCAAATGACCTCCACCTAACCTTCCGTTAAGATATGACCCTTCCTTCCACACCGACGACATTCCACAATCTTTCTCACACCATTCAGTCTCTCATTTGTTGGGACATACCTTGGTTGCTCTCTCATATACCCGTTCCTACGCTTACCACTTATCTGCCCCCTTCCATTCGACCACCCTCCATTTACCCATCCATTCTGCCGGCCCAGGAAGCTCGACATCACTCCAGCTGGTGCAGCCTTCAGGGCATCCCTGTAGCTGACAAACTGCTGGGGTGGAGGAAAGTTCCTGGGCTTCTTACCCCAAACATTCACACTGTACCATCTATCCTCTTCTAGATCGCTTTCATCATCAAATTGTCCATCTTCCAACAGCTCCAACACATCTTTCCACTCACCCATTCACTCACTTTTTGCGGGATCGTGTCCATAAACTTCCTCATCAGTGGTTTACATTCATTCACATCATCATCACCATACCTCTTTCTCTCCATACTCTCAAGCCTATGAGCATACATTGTTCACACTTTCACTTCTCCATTCAAGCCTTCTCAAATTCACTCACCCTTTTATATTCCCCCCTCTTTCATTCATTTCACCTGCCCAATCAATCTCTCCTTCACGGCATCATACCTCGGTTCCCCCACACTTTTAATCACGTGGAAAAACTCCAATACTTTTCCCCCCAAACATTCATCCAGTATCCCTTATTCTCCGGGTACTTGAGCTTGCAATATCGCTCAAATTTCCCAAAGAATTCTTCCACACTTTTCCCACCATGTAACCTAAACCTATCTACCTTTGGCACTTTCCTTATCTAAATACCCTTCCCCACATTCACTTCACTCTCACTTGAGCTGCCCTCACTCTCACTCATACCAATCATACCATCACTCTCTCTCCTTAATCCGAGTACAATGAGTCCACACTCTTTCCTCTCACCTTCCTATCCTTCCCCTTTGAACTAGTCTTCCTTCTTCTTTTGCATTCAACTCTCTTCCATTCTCCATCCTTCCTATCACTCATAATCACCCTATCCTCTCTAGACTTGCACACACTCCCATTGATCCCATTAGTCTTATCCCCTTCAGTCGGAGCAGGGGTCAAGGTTGAGGGTCCTGGGGCTGGTCCTGACTCCTTCATCATGTCATATAAGTCTTTCATCCGTTGTTCAACCTGCTTCTGTGTCTTGTCCATTTCTTTCCTCATCCTGTCTGTCTTCTCATCCATACTCATCATATCATTCTTCAATCCATCAATCACGCTCCTCAACATCATACATTCCTCCTCTTTCTGCCTCAATTCCAGCCTCAGTCTCATGATCTCATCATGGAGTCCCTGTTCCACAGAAGCCATCCTCCCAGGTTAGTAAAAAGATAGTAAAAGGTGAAAAACAACCAAACTACCTGTCACTCTAATTGGGTGTGGACTGCAATCCAATCCTGTCACGCTCCCAGTTTCGAGATCTCGTGTCCCTATTCCGGTGCCAAATGTAGTGGGCTGAAAATCTAGACTAACCCCAATCGATCCAACCCGCTTCCTACACTAATTCAGACATGAGAAATTGAAGGAGAATGAAATGGATTGTATGTACATTCCTTTACTAACAAAAAAAATGTACAATAATATTTAAAATAGAGGGGGGTGATTAAATTGGAGATCTCTTTACTATTCACACAAATATATACAGCTAAATTTCCTATATATATATAATCAAAAAAATAAATAAATCCTACCTATAAATACTATTAATCAATCCTAAGAAACAATTCTATAAATAAATCGAACAACCCAAATAAAATTTGGACTACAACAGTCAATAAACAACAAAAGAAGGCCTCATGTGGTACAACAAAATCTTTGTATACAAAACTAGCGCCTCCGAGCTTGGACTAAGATAACTGACCTTGTCACAGTTGCGTGGCTATTATAAGCCCTCCTTCATTAAAGCTATACTATTTTACACTCAATGAAGTCAGACAGAACATGGCCTTGAACCTTTGTCATATACTAGTGGCCTTTGGTAGTTAACTATAATAAATAGTTAGCTTCTATTACAGGGCTAATTTACAAGGTTGTGTTATTTTTTTCTCTTTCCAGAATATGGCGCCTGGAAAGAAAGAAAAATAATATAAGAAAATATAATAAAAAAAGCCATTCCCACTCATACACACATTCTTACAGAGGGAGGGAGAGGGTATTGGGAAAGGGTGGGAGAATGGCCCTTTAAACACATACTCACATTCGCTCCACCACACTGCGCTTCCCTGCCCCTTACTGCATTGTTTCCCATACTGTTTGCCTCATTCTTGTTGAATGTCCAAGTGATCTTTCTGCACATTACCTGTCCCGGTACTGGGATGAGTATGGTCACTACTGGTGGTCCCTCTTACTTGGGATGAATTTATACACACAAACTTGAGGACTATCTGATTTTGGTGAGGGGGGGGGGGAGGCTAGCCTTCATTTTATTTGATTCTCCTTGGTGTTGGTTGCATGATCCTGCCCCAGAGGGTGGGCTACCCCTGATGTTGGATTGTTTGCTTCTTTTGTTTTGGTTTCTCTCGTACCTTTTTTCATCTAGTCTAGTATTAGGCTATGGATGATTATGGCAACTTTGCCCTTGTTGGCAGTTGCCAGACAGCCAATTTAAAACTACCAAAACTCTATATAGTCTCAATTTATGCACTAAGCTCCTATGAGTGACCTTAGTGAAAGCCTTCTTAGATAAAATTTATGATGTGAATCCTGACTCTCACTCTACAAACCTCCCACTTTCTTTAAAAAATCCATCCCTTTTTTCAAAGTATTAAATTACATTCTCAAGTAATTTAGTACTATTGCGTTTAGACTTACTGGTCTATAATTATTATGATCATCCTTCCATTTATTACAGTTTTAGTCTCTACTATATATTGTTTCTGTAACACTATTTTAGCTATAATTTTAAACCCCAAATAATTATATTAATGATAATTTTTGTAGAATACCCAATGTAAATATTGGAAATAAAGGATTTATTATTATTTTCCAGTCACCTCGTATCTCTTGAAATCTAGTAGATCTTACAAATATCATCTTGAGAGACAGTGAAACACTTTCCTCTGTCTCCTTTAACAATCCTAGAATGAATATTATTACAGCTTATGCACCCTAATACTTTCCTTATAACATTAACTCTAAAACATTTTTCATCCTTTTATTAGAATTAAAACACCTGATCTTCTCTACCAACCATACATTTCCTCATCCTCATCTTTCATCTTCCCTTCCACTTTGTCGCCATATTGTTTCTTGATTGAGCCTATTATTTATTTTATAATAACAACACTGTCTGAGCCTTTTTACTTCCTTTTTTTTCAGCTTGTTTCATTGCTAACATTTCTATAGATATTTAGGTTATGCATGGCATTTTCTTGTAATCTATCATAATTTCACATGTATAAATTTAGAATTATTCCACGCTCATCTTATGGCCTAGAGTAATTCAAACTATCTGATGGTCACTACTGCTTAATGCTTCCCTCAACAAAAAAATTCTGATTGGTTAGGACTGGGTCCAGTATATTGTGTCAAAGTAGAAATAAGTTGGTTAGCCTCTCTGGTGCTTTGCCTTGGCATAAATGCCATATCTATAGTAAATTCTAGGACATTGCACTTTGTATGGAAAGTATTTCAGGAAGGAAAATGAATCAATGGTAGGTGAAATCACTCAAATTTTCATTTCTATCCCTAAGGTTATTCTAAAGATAATAAAATTAGTGATAAAGGGAAGCTGATTGATATATGATTGATATATGAAAGAAGTCTATCTAATAGATAAAAATTTAAAGCAAATATGAACATGACTAATGAAAAGAATATATTTGATAATGAAAGGGTAAGTTAATTGTAGATTTGTTTGAATGAGTGAGTTAGCAAGAAACAAATCAAATGTATATAATTATTATAAATTTAGTTTAATATGACCAAGGTGGCATTTATTTGGCCATTGCAATTTAGCAGGTATAAGACTGTCTGAGTTATTTACCTGTAAGTGTTATAAGTACAGTAAACCCTCGACATAACAAACTATATAGGCGGGGGGGGTGTCATTTGTTAAAGCCGAAAGTTTGTTAAACCCAATGGTCGTTAAAAGTGATGGAAATAACAAACCAAGTTCATTATATCCGATGGTTCGTGCGTTCTATGGAGTAGTAAGTAGCACTCGTGAAGAGAGGAAGGAGGAGGAAGAGAATGCCAGAACAACCTTTCCCCCGCGATGTTCACAGTCGACTGAGCTGTGAGCCAGCGAGTCGCAGCATGGAGTTCGGCCAGGAAATTTGGTTCATTATATCCAAAATTCATTATATCGAGGGTTTACTATATATTCCTTTTTTACTATTATAATATCTTTTATTAATCAAAATTTATTTAATTAACTTTTAGAATCTTTAGTGTTATAGAATGAGTTAGGAAATCAAATTCTTTCCAATCAATGCAGTAAATGATAGAAAAAATTAATATACAAGCACCATTAATTTTAAGGGACTTGTACCAGATTGAATCATTTAGCCTCGTTTTTGTCTTTTAACAGGTCTCTTATTTTTATTGCCAAAAGCAGCCTCAGAAATCTGTAACTGCAATTCAGAAGGCCTTTGCAGGATGATCTGCTCTATTATAATTCTGCTATAAGTGTTGCAAAAACCCCTGGGGTCTTCCAGATCCCTCACATGATACAAGGGTAATCTGCCCCGCATGACCAGACAAGCCATTAAGAAACCAACCTTGATTTGATGGCTGGCTCGGAGCTCTTACACAGTCATGTTCCTTGAGGGCGTAAATCTCAAGTAACCCACTTCCATATGATTGCCCTGGGGGACCTTAAATCAAAAGGGGCCATCTTGATGATATTCAAAATATCAATGCCAGATAAAGTGTAAGTACCAATCAAATTTGATGCGCCCCAAAATATTGGCAGACAACCCAGTTCTTGACTATTTCTGATAGCTTTTTACTTACTCTGAAGGAGCAACATACACTAAAGTCAAATAATATTATAAATTATGACAAAATGAAGGCAATAGGCTTTCATTACAAATATAAAAGCAATAGGCTTCAGTTACCATTAAATGAAAGTAATAGATTTTTGTTTTAAAAAATCCAAAATGGGCTTCCTTAAGGGGATTGTACTGTTTTTTAACAGTACAATATTTATATATATATGGATATATGTCAATATTTGTATGTGTATATATATATATATATATATATATATATATATATATATATATATATATTTCGTATGCATGCGTATATGTGTGTATCTGAAGATTGGGTTTAAAGTTGGAAATTTTTCATGAGAGCAATTTATATATATATATATATATATATATAAATGCAATGTCCCACAGGAAAAAAATGAAAAGGTGTTTCCAAGTACTTTGAACTTTATTAAGTTCCTTATCAAGGATAACTTCAAGAAATAATATTATATTAGAGGTATATATACCAAAGAAAAGTATGAAAGACCGCCTCAAAAACAAGATATCACCATTTAGGAAGAAGGAAGGAGGAAGGTAAAGAAACACATTAAGAATTACAAGAAGCAAGTAGTAAGGTCAAACTAAGCCGTCCTTTGGCTTAGTTTGACCTTACTACCTGCTTCTTGTCGGCTTCTTACCCCAAACATTTACACTATACCATCCATCCTCATCCAAATCACCCATCTTCCAGAAGTTCCAACACATCCTCCCACACCAACCGTTTACTCATCAGTCTCATCCTCTCCTTTCTCTTCCAATTTAGCTATTAACTTATCTTTCATGGGACTGTATCAAAGAACTTTCTCATCAATTGCTTACACTCATTCACACCATCATTATACCTCTTTCTTGCCATACTCTCAAGCCTATGTGCATACATATTCACATTTTCACTCTTCCCCATGCAAACTTTCTCAAATTCATTCACCCTTTTATACTTCACACTCTCATTCGTTTCACCTGCTCAATCAGTCCCCCCTTCACCACCTCATACCTCAGTTTCTCCACACTTGTTATCAGTCGGAATAATTCCAATACTTTTCCCTCCAAACATTTCCCCTAAACTTGAGCTTGCAATATCGCTCAAACTCCCCGAAGAACTCTCCCACACTCTTACTACCATGCAATTTAAACCTATCAACGTTCAGGACTTCCTTAATCAAAATTCCTTTCCCCACATTCACTTCTCTCACTTGAGCTGCTCTCACTCTCCTTCATCTGAGTACAATGAGTCCACACTTTTCCCTCTCAGCTTCTGATCTTTCCCCTTTGACCCCCATCTTCCTTCTTCTCTTACATTCCACTCTCTTCCATTCTCCTTCCTTCCTATCACTCACAATCATCCTACCCCTTCTAGACTCGTACACACACTCATTATTCTTATTCCCTTCAGTCAGAGCAGGGGTCAGTGTTGAGGGTCCTGGGGCCGGTCCTGACCCCTTCATGTCCTTGAGGTCCTGCATCCTTTGATCGACCTTCCTCTGTCTTTATTCATTTCCACCTTCATCCGATCAGTCTTTTTATTCATACCCACCATATCACTCCTCGATTCCTTAATCACGCTCCTTAACAATGTACATTCTTCCTCTTTCTTTCTCATTCAAGCCTCAGTCGCACAACCTCATCATGGAGACCCTGCTCCACAGAAGCCATCCTCCCAGGTTAGTAAAAAGGACAGAAGAAGGGAAAAAACAATCACTATGTCCAATCCGATGATGGACTGCAATCCAATCCTGTCATGCTCCCAGTTTTGAGATCTCATGTTCCTATTTGGGTGCCAAATGTAGTGGGCCACGAACCTACGCTCTAACCTCAATCATTCCAACCCACTTCCTACACTAATTCAGTCATGAGAAATTGAGGGAGAAATAAAATGGATTGTATATACAGTCCTTTATTTACAAAAAATATGGGAGTAAATATTTACAAGAGATACAGGGTAAATAAATTTGAGATCTCCTTACTAAAAAAACAATCCTATCACCAAACAAACAAGAGATAATTGAAAAAACAACAAAAACAAATATAATCCTTACAATAGAGGCCCTAACAAACATACAACTAAACGAACAATATAAAAGAGGCCTAATAAGCACACTGGATCCAAACAAAATGAAAAGGCCTCACATGGTACCCCTGGAGGGAAGTCCTACCAGCCGCCACTCGAGTGTTTACAATTTGTTGTGTCCGACTTTTTAAGGCCTTGGTCTCCGAGCTCATACAATAATTATTATTGTGATCCAGTCGCATATTGAGGCTATATAAAAAGCCCTCCTTCTTTCAAATCTGATGTACAATAACTTTTGTATGGCGTACCTCAAACCCTACAGTCTCTGCTACTCTTTACAAATTGTAGGATTATCTTGTAATTTAATAGAGTGACCTTTCAAAAAAATAATAATCAACAATTAGCTGAGGAAGAGAAAAAAAACATTTTATACAAAACATGAAATCTGGAAAATATATATATATATATATATATATATATATATATATATATATATATATATATATATATATATATATATATATATATATATATATATATATATATAATATATATATATATAATATATATATATATAATATATATATATATATATATATATATATATATATATATATATATATATATATATATATATATATATATATATATATATATATATATATATATATATATATATATATCTTGCCATTCGCACACACATTCTTTCTTAGAGAGGGAGGGACAGGATATTGGGAAAGGGTGGGAGAATGGCCCTTCACACACACTAACATTCACTCCACCAAACTATCAATGTAATTACGCAACAAATCAGGTAAAGTGGTAGGCCTAGAATCACCAAATATGTCCGCCATTCATTTACTTCACATTTACTTGACATTCTTCATCAATGATTGAAATACAAGTATCACTATCACTACTCTCATTTGATACATTGTCACTCTCCTGGGTTTGAAGTCACTATCTTCATAATTATCACTATCCATCGAAGACGTCAAAATATACAACAAAATTAAAAGTTTATGCTATATATACTGCAATCAATCGCAAGTAATTTCCAACTGGCATAGAACATGCTTTCACCTTGCAGGTATAAACAAACCCTGCCCACAAAGTGTTTTTATTGATCAGTTGAGAATGATGTCATTATAAGACAGACACTTCGAGTAATGCTCAGGAATGTTCATAGCGTACTCCGGCAAAATTACAGAACAGAAAAACTCATTTACTTCATCTCAATAACCCTTTCATCATCGGAGACATGTGCAACAGTAGCCGTGATTAATGCTGTTTCATCATTGTAGGGAAGGGGTTAAGGGAGAAAGGGGAAAATTTCTAATTCTGTTGAGAAATTTATAGTATTGTAATGTAAAAATTTGTGGGGGAGCGGGGGCACTAGGTCACTTGAAATATTGCAAATTATGCATCGGTCCATATGGCTCAGAAAATAAATCTTTAATGTTAATATATTGAATAAAAGTTTGGCCATATATAGTACACTGGAAGTCTCAAATAATTAATTCTTACCAGATTTTTTTATATCACTCTTTAAGCATTAACACCCCCGTAAGGGGTGCAGCAATTTGCCAACCTGGCTGCCGTGCTAATGGGATCCAGCGCTCTGTGCGGCCCCAGCTTAGCCTCTTCTCCTTCCTTCAAAACACTTGTTTCTCCCTGGTTTCCTCGCTTTTCATACCTCTCCCACAACTTTCTCTGGTCAGCCTCTAATTTCACAGGGTAGATGCTGACCTACTTCTCAGCCAACTGTCCCAGATCGGGGCTGAGGGGGGAGGGGACAACGTTCCCTAACCCCTCAGCTCCGGTTCGAGATGGTGATTTTTTAACAACCTGCTTCATCCCCACCCATACCTTCCTCGCATCCCTTTTCCTTTTCTCTTCACACACTATCAATTTTTCGCCGTGCGCAAGGTGGAGCCGCCATGCTGAAGGGCTGCCAGGTCACCAGGCCGGAGGGGTGGCCTTAAATGACAGCACCTGGCTCTGCCAGGCCTGTACGCACCCCTTGCAGAGCGGGTTACTGCAAGGGGTGATGAGCTATTGCTTCCCTAATAAAATACAGGGTCACTATGCCCAATGATGAGTCCAATAAAAAAAACCTTTAATTTCCCGTTTCATCGACGGAGTTGCCCTCGGGCAGCTCCCCCCCTCCCCTGTGCTTGCGCAGGGGACCCTCCATATTTCCCTAACCAGAGAGGAGGCTTACTCTTCTTCTCCTATGGGTGTAGGGGACTCCCCCTACACCCCCTTAGGGGGGAGAGGGAAGCCAGGCCCCTTCAGCCGCTTCCCTCAAAAGACCTGCTGGCCAGAATATTGAACATTGCCAGGGTCAAGGCCTGTGCCTCCCCACACATGACTGGTGACGCTGCCAATGGGACCTGTGATATCCTGGGATGGGTTGGCCAACTGGAGGTCCCTCCTGAGATAGACATGGTCCTTGAGGCAACCCAGCCTCAGGCAGTATGGCTTTCCATGGGGGGGGAATCCGGGTTTGCCCCTATGCAAGGTCCTCCTCAAATGGCTAGGGTTTCTGAGGCATTACAAGGAGGGGAGGGATCTCCTCCGACCGGTGCCCCTACAACTGCCGGGACCTTCTCCATTTCGGAGAAGGACCTAGCTGAGGCCGGTCCATCTGGCCTGGGGGCTCCTTCCGGTGGAGGTGAGAAGCGGGTTCATTCCCCCCTCTCCTCTCCAAAAAAGAAAAAGACTTGGCAGACTCAGGGCGCCTCTCCATCCGCGGGGGCTACGGGGATGAATGGGTCTGCTGTTAGATCCCAGAGTCATTAACACCAAAACAGTTTAGTCAGACAGAGCTGAATGACCTTGTGCAGGATTTTGGTCTTCAAAAATGCAGCTGAAGTGTTAGGCTCCAGGTTTCAAGAAAAGAATCAGAAGTTTCCTACTTCCAAAATTGGGAGCAGGTTTTGTAGCATTTTTTAAAGAGGAGAATAACTTTGTTTATTGTCAAAATATCTTAGGTCTTCTTTCCCCGTAGGGGGCATGGTGATTTGCCTTCCTGGCTGCCGTGCTGATAGAACTCATCGCCCCGTCTGGCCCCAGCTTAACCTCTTCTTCTTTCAAAATAAAACTTTTCCCTTTCCACCGCACAATCGATGGAGCCGCCTTCAGGAAGCTCAACTAAAAAATGGAGGTTCTTTTCCCTCTGCTCTTGCAGGGAACCCTCCAAATCTCTTTAACCAGAGAGGCTTACTCTTCTCCTTTGCCTATGGGTTAAGGGGATTCACCCTCACCCCCTTGTCTGGAGGTGCTTTCGGGCACCTTTCTCTTCCCAGCGGCACTCCTCCCTTTACTTTCCAAGGGGACTGCCAAGAAAGCCAACAGGCAGCCCATAGCTAACCGCCCTCCATTGAAGTGGCTTGGTAGGGCAAACCCCCTTAGGGGGAGAGGGAAGACAGGCCCCATCAGTCGCTTCCCTCAAAAGACCTGCTTTCTTGAATCTTAAACTTAGCAGGGGGGTCAAGGCTTGTGCCTCCCCATATTCGACTAGTGAAACTGCTGCCAATGGGACCTGTGATGTCCTGGTATTGGGATGGCCAAATGGAGCCCCTACCCCCCCTGAGATAGATATGGTCCTTGAGGCAACCTAGTCTCAGACAGTAGGGCCTTCCATAGTGGCAAATCCGTGCTCAGCACCAAGCAATGAACTAAAGTCCGCCCCTATGCAAGGTCCTCTTCAAATAGCCCGGGTCTCCAAGGCATTACAAAGAGGGGAGGGATCTCCTCCTCCAGCTGGTGCCACTGCAAGCGACTGCCAGGACCTTCTCCATCTTGGAGAAGGACCTTGCTGAGGCCAATCCATCCCCGCCCTCCTCTCCTAAAAAGAAGAAAAACAAGAAAAAGACTAAGAAGAATCAGGGCTCCTCTCCATCCATGGGGGCTGTGGGGACGGAGGGGTCTGCAAGAAAGCCTGCAAACAGCCCATCGCTGACCGCTCTCCATTGAAGTGGCTTGGTAAATGACCAAGCCAAGATCCGCACAACCGGCCCCTCTGCCCCCATCGGATGCAGAGCCCCTGACTAAGACCAAAAGTGCTAGTGCATGGAGCGGAGCCTCGATTACATTGGGGCCCCTCATTCAGAGACTACCCAGCATTTTCAAGCCCGCTGGCTTCAAACGCTTCATTCGCTCCACTGATGGCACCATGTTGGCTAAGAGCAACATGATCCATCAGAGGAGAACTTTAGCTAGTGTGGTTGGTAGAGAGCCGAAGGTGACCCGCTTCTTGGATGGGAGCCTTTTAGCGAATGTGTCGAATCCCCCCCCAAGCAGCCTTGATTAGTGCCCTCGGATACTTGATGGCACGCCTGTGAGTGTGATGCCGCACTCTCCCATGAACTTCACTAAAGGGATAGTTTATGTGAGGGAACTCATGGACTACTCCATAGAGGACATCACTTTAGAGCTGGCTGAAAAAACAGGGAGTGGCCTCGAGACCCACCCCTACACTTTTTGTCACGTTTGACTGTAACAAGGTGCTATTACTGCCACCACTTAGGCCATACTAATTGCTCCTGTCTATATGCAAAGTCGGGGTTATCCGAAGCCTGTGTAAGTTGCTCCAAGGTCGCACACGATAAGTCCAAATTGTGTGTGGCCAAGTGTGTCAATAGCGGAGAGCTGAAACCCGCTTCTTCTTAGCAATATAGTGCGTATCTCCTTAAGGAAGTTCAGGCTCAGGATCGTCTCTCATTTCGTGAGGCTAAGGACTTGGTCCTGGCGCGCCGGGCGCTACCTGGGACCTCCTATGCCTCAATGTTGAAAAAGACACCCTCTGCTCCTGGTCCCTCCAGGCCCATGAATACAGTCGTTTCCGCGCCCATTCGGAACCCTTCTGCAGGTTCTTACCACCCTGGGTGCGTCCCTAGTAAAGCTGGCAGTGTAAAGGGTCCACACCCAGCCCAGGCTAAAACCAGGGCTTCTCCCCTTCCCCAGTATTGTAGCCGTGCCTGGACTACAAAAAAGGAACAATTGGCCTAGATTTTGGGGCACCAGAAGGGTCACTAAACCCTTTGCTAACCTGTTTCAAGGAGTACATCACTTGTCTAGCTGGATGACTGAAATGATGTCCCTAGGCGAGGGATTATATTCAAACCCCCTAGGCTTCTGTGATGGGAGGTGAGGCAAAACACAGCTGATTAGGGCACTTATGATGGGCGATGGGAGGTCACAAGTTACGAGAATGGCCCTCAAGACAGTTGCAGAAGCTGCCTTATAGAAAGAAGTCAAAAGGGTAAGGAAGATAGAGAAAGGAAACCCCTTTTTCCTTGAGTCTGTGGTCAATCCTTGAGGTCGGAAAACAATATCCTCCAACGAGCGTCGAATCCTGCTGCAATTGACCAGATGGGCTTTCTCAATTTATATCCCACACTCTTCTTTGACCTCATACATCAGGTTTGAAAACAACAATTAATCCACTATCAATCTCTATGTGCACACTTCATGCACTCTCTCTGTAACTTGCGGGACTTACAATTCACCAGTGGCATTCACAGTTACATGCCTATTATGCCCACAATCTACCTTTCACACTGGTTAAGGAAAAGACTTCAGTACATTTTTAATTAAGTACATTAAATCTAAACTGTACAAATGCCCCACAGTGCTATGGGATTAAGCAGAAATGATGTTAATTACAATTTGGGGCTATGAATCTGGATATAAACAATGACAACCAGCAATTCAGGAATACCGTTCAATTAGCTACCAACAATGTCTGTTTTTTCCCCTGTGCTTCCTGGACTACTGGCCCTTCAATTATAAGACAGCGAGAGTACCTCAGTTAATTAATATGGACTGGAATTTGTAAAATCCTGAATGATTATATGGAGTTTTGACCCAGCATATTCTACCTAACTTTAATATGTATATTATTTACAATACAGGTGCACCAATTAAGTGAATGTATAGTCTTTTCCCATTGAAGAAACTTACAAATTAAAGTTAAATGAGAATTAAAACTGTACCTCCAAAGACTGTAATGACAAGTCTGTGCGTGGGCCCACAGCTTTTGGTCGGTATAAGTTTCTTCGGAAGGCCGTTCTGGATATAAATAAGGCTCCTGGATCCTTCCAAGGAGGCCAATGTTCCTTTATTTCCGGCTGGCTTTGACTTTGGTATGTGGTCAAATTCTTTTTTAAAGTTTGTCTTGCCGGAAAGTTGTTTGGAATCTATTCCAGTCTATGGGACCTTCCCTACAACTTCTTTCTACCCACTAAGATGCTCTTCTCATCAATCCCAGGGTCCTTGAATAAACAGGCAATTACTTGGTGCCTTTCCGTTTCCCCGTAGAGACAGTATCACAGCCAGCTTAAAGATTCTGTTTATTCTGTGCTGGTTTTAGAACTTTCAAAAGGCTATTCAAAGACTTAATTTGTCGAATATTAACCAAAAATATATCTTTAGACTCTAGTCTTTACTTTAATTTTTACTTGGATGAAACTCAATAATTCTTTATAAATTCTGTCATAACAAACTCTACTTTGACCCTGGGGTAAAAGAGAGAAAAAGTTATTAATTGAGCCCTAACAATCAGTAGCAATAATTAACAAATGGTCATTAAATGATCTTAAAACTAAGTCAGTGTTAAACTAGTGGCCCTCTACAGCGTGACCATTTCCCATAAGGGGAAACGGCCACGTACCTCCACCAAGTCGTTAGACTTATAGGAGGCAACACCCATGAAGTTGGTTGCTCAGCCATCTTCCGGTGTTCTTAAAGCTGCTCTCCAAAAGGAGGACAGCAACAAGGGAGCTTCGGCTCCTTCGCCCACACCCATTGGTGGGCTGGCTGGCTCGGAGATGGTGAATCTTAAAAAAGAGGGACTCCGAAGCTGCCCCACCCGCTTAATGTTTCAAGGCGGATGGAGGAAAAGACTTGTATGGCAAGCCCAACCTCCCCCAATAAGTCCTTGAAGGTGACAGCATATTGTCTAGCCAACTGCGCCCGGAGTTCTGCCTATGGGAAGCGTACGGCCATTCCTGTGAGTTTCTTCTCTTTGAAGATGGCCTCCCCGCATCTCCCCTGAGCTAGGCCTGGAGGGCATATTCCTTCAATGGAATTGCCACAGACTCCAGGCCAACTGGGAGGAGCTACGGAGGCTCAATTCCTCCATTTCCCCGTTAGCTATCTTTTTGCAGGAGACCATGCTGGGTGCATGCCCCTGCCCACCCTTCCAGGATATAAGGGTTTTGCGACCCCATTCTCACAGGATGGGGGCCAGGCAGGAGGATGTGGGATTTACACCCGGCATCTTGTCTCCGTTCTTCTCATTGCTTTACATACCTCCTTTGAGGCAGTAGCTGTGCAGCAGCACCTTGATAGGGGGTAACTGTTATTTCCACATACATTCCACCATCAGCCAACTTCGACATGGGAGGCTGGTTGCCGAGGCCCTTTTTCTTATGAGTACTCTTTTAATCCCTGGGGTCAAGTCCTTGCCGACATGATCAATGAGTTTGAGACAGGGTGTCCTAAATGTGGATGAGTTTAAGCATCACTGCCCAAGAACTGCTTCATTTTCCTGCCTCGATCAAACTTTGTGCTCTCCTGGTGCACAGCCTGATTTGTTTGGGGGCTAGTCAATAACCTCCATGGTAGTGATCACTTTCCCCGCCCGAGAACCCGCCCCGGTGGTATTTGGCATGGGTGCTGTAGTCTGCATTTCAGGAAATGACTGAATTCTCTATCTCAGTCAAGCAGTTTATGTTGGTATAAGCGCCGCCCGGACGATTTTACTGTCTGTAAATTTCGTCCGGCTAGGCCTAGGTTCCGGTATATTTCAAAGCGCGCACGCCACTCTTCTTGGCGGGCATACCTGTCTTCACTTAATGGGAAGAACCCTCTAGCAGAGGGGTCCCATTCTCCAGGAGAATGGGACTGCAATCTCAGACCCGGAGTCCGTGGCGGAATCCTTCGTGACCGCTTTCTTTCATTCTCTAGCCGGGATGCTGCTCCGTCAGCATTCAATGCACATTGTGATGTTGCGGAAGGCCGCCGGCTGGACTTATAACCTCCAGAGACGGAAAACCCTTCTGCTCTTGCTTCGTGCACGGACACTGCCCATGGTCTGGATGATATCCTGTATGCCATGCTGTGAAACCTGGGGGAGTGAGGCATTGCCTTTGTGTTATATTTGTTCAACAGGATCTGGGTGGAGGGTCTCCTCCCAGATTCCTGGCGAATCGCTACTGTGCTCGCCTTTCGCAAACTTGGGAGAGTTCAATCTATTCCCGCCAGTTTCCGCCCAATCTCTAACCTCTTGCATATGCAAGTTGATGGAGAAATTGGTAAATGTTAGTTTAGCATTATTTCTGCACAGTGCGGCTTCTGCAAGTTCCAATCCATGTCAGTTGCTCTGCCCTGACTGGAAAATGCCATCTGTGAGGCCTTCCTTTGTAGACTGAACTACGCCATGGTATTTTTCAATCTGGAGAAGGACTATGATACCACACAGTGATGCAGTATCATGGAGACTCTCCACATGATGGGGGTGAGGGTATGCCTCCCAATCTTTATATCTGATTTATTTGCGAGATTGATTCTGCATACTGGTTGGAGCAGCCCTCTCCAGCCCAATGGAGCAGGGAAGTGTCCTCAGTGTCACACTCTGTAGCGGGCCAAAAATCTAGACTAAGCCGCGTTCCAACCTTATCCTAGGATTTATGGATCTTGAGAACCCCGAGGAAGAATTGATACAATTTGATATACAGTCCTTTATTTACAGCTTATATTTACAAAAATATGGGGTAAATATTCACACAACAAATATATATATATATATATATATATATATATATATATATATATATATCTATTCTCCTATACACACAATATTATCTAACAGATACCAGAATACCAATCTTAATTAGACTATAACCAACCTTTAATTACACTATATGTATATGTAAAAGGGATAGCCTAAGTCTAACAACAAAATATCTTTGCCACTAACGATCACACAGTAGACAAGAAGTCACTAACAGGAGGCCTAAAGCAAACAAGAGGAGGAAGATAAAAGAAGGAAGGGCTCACGTGTTACCCAGGTGGGTATTGGCATCTCAAGCGTTTTACAAACAAAAACTGGTGCCTTCGAACATGCAATATAATTTGGTAACATCTTGAAGCTATCAAAGCCCTATCTCTCTGTCCTGGCGGGACTTTACAATTTCTTCTTTCTGCTCAGTTAGCAGAACCCTACCACCTCCGCCACTCCTTACAAATGGTGGCGATTAAGTCTACTGGAGTGGTCTTTCAACAAACTATTCAACATTTAGTTCGCTAACTTTACTTAGGGCAAAGTAGTATTTTGATACAAGATTATTTTAAACAAAGTACAATTTTGATAAAAGATTATTTTAAGCAAAGTACAATCTGAGAAAGAAAAAAAACAATTTTAATACATGAAATCAAATACATATATATTCCCACTCACACACACATTCTTACAGAGGGAGGGAAAGGGTATTGGCAAAAAGGTGGGAGAATGGCGCCTTATACACACACTCACATTTGCTCCACCACAACTCTTTGCCCTGAGCATCAACACCATCACCTCGGTGCTGCCGGAAGATATTCTTGCTATGCTCTACTTGGACGACCTTTCGATCTCTTTTGGTATGGCCCAGATGCCAATTCTGGAGCGTCGACTCCAACAGGCATTGAACCACGTCTCTCGCTATGCTGAAGCGCACAGGTTTCGGTTTTCTTTGGCCAAGACTAAGGTGGTGCACTTCTGCCACCATCCATGGCTCCATTTTCTTGAACTTGTATTGGAACGATGCCCCACCTGGGAGGCTCATATCCGCAGCCTTAGGGTCTCGTACCTGCACCCTAGATATTCTCCATTCCACGATGTTCAGTGCTAGGGGCTACTGCCTTTCTTTTTTATCGATCTTTGTATGTTCGAAGTTTGACTACAGATGCGAGTTTTATGCATCTGCAGCTGAGTGTGTATTGTGGAAGATGGACTCGATTCATCACACCGGCCTTCGCCTTCCGACTGGTGCCTTCTGCTCTTCCCCCATTGAAAGCCTACTAGTTGATACTGGTGAGATGCCACTTGCTCTAAGCTGTGCACAGTGCATTGTTCGCCTGTACATTCAGGATCGGCGCCTCCCTCAGTCGCCAACAGCTCTCACTGCATCTGCAGCTGATTTTGACGGTACCTATTGCGCCGAGAGACGCCAGTCATAGCCTAAGCCTTTTGGGCTTAGGGCTAGGAAACTCCTTCGAGAGCTTGGTATAGCTCTCGGGATGGTGGCACACCTGGTTCTGCCCAGGCCGCCACCCTGGAGGGTACCACCTTTGGCTATTTGTTTCCATGCTTCTGCTCCCAAAGCTTCTACAGCGCCGGGAGTATTGATTACACCTCGTGTCATGTCTGTTTAAAGTCAGCGAAGATGGGCTCTGCCAGGCACTGCGTCTGTCTTAACTGCCGAGCTGGTGACAATACACCACTCGATAGGGGAGATTACGCGATGTGCCTAGTTTGGAGACTGGATTGTGATCTATAGTTTCTCACAAAGCGCCCTGAGTTCTCTCGGGGGCATTGGAATCTCTGCATCCCCTGGGTCGCGATATCTGTGATGCCACAGTTTTGGCAAGCCAGGCGCATGTCAAAATTATCCTTTGCTGGGTTCCTGGACATGTAGGAATTGCAGGAAATGAGCGTGCTCAAGAGTCTGTAAGGACTCGGTGACTGAACCAGCTTTTCGCACTTCCTCACACTGACTACATCACAGCAATACAGGCAGCTCTTCTGGCTGCCTGACAAAGGTGGGAGACAATCGAAGGGGACTTAAAGATGCATGCCATTGCGCCATGACTGTTCCCATAGACCTACCCCTAATGCCACGAAGGCTTCCATTTGCTTTCTCTCATCTCCAAATTGGACACACTTGCAGGACTCACCGCCATTTGATGAAGCATTTGCCAGCCCCCTAATGTGAAGATTGTTTGGCACATTCTTGTTGAATGTCCTAGTTTGGGCGATCTCTGTGCACATTATCTGTCCCAGTACCGGGATGGGCGGAGTCACTACTGCCTGCTTCTTGTACTTGGGACGAGTTCGTGCAGAGTGACTGATGAACTTATAGATTTTTGGGGTCAGGCCGGCCTTCTCTCCTTTATTTAACTAGTTGTTTTTTTTGTTGGTTTTTGTTATTTTAGTAGGTTGCACATCCCTGCTTATTGCTTTTTTCCTTTTTTATTTTTGTTGTTTTTTTTGTGGGTTTTTCTGCATCTTTTTTTAAATATGTCTAGTAATAGGCAGTGTTGAATATGGCGACTAATGCCCAAGTAGGCAGTCACCAGATGAGCTCTTAAAATAATAATAAAAAAAAAAAATCATGAGGTCTTCTCCAGGAAGTAGGGATACCAGTATACAATCTAAATGACTGGTGATTATTTCTAGATATGATAGGGGGTCAATAAGTTTTGCAATTCAGATATAAGGAAATGAGATATGAGGAAAAGTGTTTTATTATTTTTCAATATAACTACCCTCGACTTCAATGCACTTGCGCCACTTTTTCCTGAGACTTCGAATTCCCGACAACCAGAAATCTCCAGACTGCTGTTCAATCCACTCCTGGACGGCGAGCTGGACATCTTCATCGTCCCCATACCGATGTCCATGCAGTGCAGCCTTTAGCTGGTGGAATAAAAAGTAGTCGCTAGGGGCCAGATCTGGACTGTAGGGGGGATGGTTGAGCTCCTCGAATCCGCATGCACGCAGGGCAGCTTGTGCAACTCTGGCCTTGACTTTAACAACGTTGAAGTTGATCATGGGGCGTGAGGTTTCTAGGCACCCAACGGGCAGAGACCTTGGTCATGGCCAAATTGTCGTGGATGATGTTGATAACACTTCCATGTGATATTCCAAGTTCTTGCTCGATTTCTTCGACCTTCACCCATCGATTTTTGAGGATCATCCTCTCCACACTGGCCACATTGTCCTCGTTGGTCATGTCTGACGGGCGTCCTGGACAGGGATCATCTTCAAGGGACTCACGACCATGGCGGAGCTCCTTATTTCAGCGAGCAATACTTGCATAGGAAGGGGAGGTGTCAGTGTACACTGCAACCATGCATTCATGGATCTCTTTTGCATTCTTGCCTTGGTCAAAAATTTGATCACTGCGCGATGCTCAACCTACTCCATTGTTGAAAAATTTGTGACTGACGATCTGCGATCAGCTACTGCTTTTTAAATAGACCAGGCAGGAGCATTCAGCTGCGGGTCTTGACTTGTCATAACCTGTCCTAACACCCCCACAAACAGCCACCCCCCTTTCTCTGTTTTGCCCTACCGATTCGCAAAACTTATTGACCGCCCCTCGTAGTTCTAAGCGCAGTTTAAAGTCTGTTCTACTTCATAATGGCAATGTCTTTTCAGCTGTTCCATTTGGACATTCTTTGTATTTACCAGAGGAACATAATAACATTAAATCTGTGATTGACCTACTAAAATACCACAAGCACACCTGGGCAATTTGTGTGGACCTCAAAATGGCTAATTTCCTCTTATGTCAACAAAGAGGATTTACAAAGTATCCCCGCTATCTTTGCATGTGGAACAGCTGATCTTGAGAAAAGCACTGGAACCAGAAGGAGTGGCCCATACATGAGACTCTGAAAGCAGTTATGCCAAATATTGTCAACAATCAAATTGTCAGTTGAGAAAAGATCATTTTTCCTTCGCTCCATATCAAGCTCATTTTAACGAATCAGTTTGTCAAGGCATTGAATACTGATGGTGAATGCTTCCGACACATATATTGTCCTTCCGTGTTTGTCCTTTGAGAAGATCAAGCTAGGTGTTTTTGATGGTACACAGATTCGTGCACTTGTACATGATCAATATGTTGCCAGAAAGATGAACGACAAGGAAAGGACTGCATGGCTATCATTTGTGGTGGTGAGTGCAAACTTTCTCAGTAATAAAAAGGCTGACAATTATGAAACTTTTGTAGCTAATATGTTGTCAGCTTTTCGCGATCTTGGACATGAGTGTCAAACTCCATTAACTTTACAGTCATCTTGTTAGATTCCCTCAGAACCTAGGAGCAGTAAGTGACAAGTAAGCTGAGCGGTTCTATCAGGACCTCAAAACCATGGAAGAGCGTTACCAAAGGAGATGGGACAAACATATGATGGCAGATTACTGCTAGAGCATTAAACGAGAATGCCCTGAGTAGGCTGCAATTAAACTTTGCCTCCTCCTAGTAACAAATGTCTTATCTAGCAATCAGTTTTATATAAACTATAACTATTGTTTATTTCGTAAAGTGTTTCGAATCGTGATCTTGAATAGATTTATACTATCTTGCATTTTCTTTTTTATTACCCAGCTATATTAAAGAGTTTTACAACATATTTTTCCTGATAGACTACAATGTCAATGTGATGATGATGAAATTTTGAGATTTTCAAATACCTTGATTGCAAAAAATGTAGAGTACAAAAAACTAACTTCAGATCTGAAATCAGCGCAAGAAATTAGGTAATACCAAGTGTTTGATATTAATGCAACAAAAACTTTGTTGACCAGTGAATTATTCATCCTATAATATTGAAGAAATAGGAAGTACCCCACAGGGTTGTAACATTACAAATGGGTTACTCTGTTAAGGGTTCAGTGTGGTCCCCATTTAAAACAAGTACCACCTTAGTTTGTCACAGGCACTTGTTCCTACTGCCATCATTAACTGGACATAGACCATCACATTTTCCCCATATGCGTTAAACATAATTGACAGTCTATAGAGTGTCAGATATCTGCAAGCACCCTGTCCAGTTTGCAAGAGTTTGCCAATGCTGCTTAAGAGAGAGGTCTAGTTGGGGCCAACTTAACTAGGAGAAGTTGAAGTATTTGTTAATCTTTCGGCACAATATAGCTCATATAATAGTTTAGTAAGTGTGTAAAAAGAAGTGTTTCCTAACAATAGGCCTACTGTATTGGTAGGACCTATAAAGTTTGGCTACACAGAGTAGACAGTTTTTTTTCTGCTTTTTGTTTATATTATGTTAAAAATTCAAAGAGAAACCAACAAGGAACTTTCACTAAAATGTTTTGCAAAGAAACTTGTAAAATTATCAGATGTAAAAATATGTTGCTTCATTCTCTAAGCCCCATTACCCAGGGTCTAGCAGAATAAGCATCTCTAATTGTCCATAATACCATTCTTTATTAGCTTGAATATGCTTATGAGTCTTGTGAGCTAAGTCTTTTTCCTATATTGTGTATCACCAAAATATTTGCAACTGCCAAGAGTTCTGAATGTTCTTCCATGGAAATATATTTTTATTTAATTTATGAACAGTTTGGAGAATCTTTAATGAAAGAAGAGATAAAGGAAGAAGTTCTGCAAGATGAGAGTCCACTTCTTGATGGAAATGAAGAGACATTCAATTCTCAAGATGAAAAGTCAATAGAAAATGCAACTACCAAAATAGTGGTACAAAATAGCCATCAAGAAAAGGTAATTTTTCCATTTTATATGTAGGAGTTAAGCAGAGCTGGGCGTTGCTACTTTGCTGCACTATGAATTTCAAAGTCAAAAGTCACAAATGTTTGGAAAAAGTCTGACCAAGCAAAGTTGCACCACCAATTTTCCGCAACTTTGAACAGGAACAAAGATGACTTTTTTGAAAGAAATTGCTGCAGCTGTTTTAAGCCAATTTTAAAGCCTGATTTGGCTAAAAATGTCAATTTGAGTTGGTAACAACTAACTTTATTTTTATCTGATTTTTAACTTTCCATTTATGATAAATTAAATTCTTCACATTATATGAGACTGACATTACATGAAACTACTTAAATGGACTCCAAAAAAGTTTGTCTCACTGAATTTTATTATAAATTAGTAAAATTATATACTCTTTTCAGGCATGAACCAAGTTTTAAACCTGTCTTGTCAGTTAAAAATTTTGGAGAACAAGTTATGCCTTGTGGCGTTCATCGTGCAAATTAATCTCATTTTCTCATATTTTAATGTATGCTTGTACGTTTCTTGTGGCTAAGCTCCTCAAAGGGAACATGGACCTCCTGAAGGAGAAGATGAGCCAGGAGGACCTGTAGATATTAGTTTAGGCTGTGTTTTAACTAAAAAATCAAAAAATTAATGTTTTTCTGCCTTATAAAAGCATGTTTCTGTTAGCGTGCAAAGTCACAGTCACATCAGATCTGGCAGTAAAGTCGCAAAGTCAAAGTTGCACCTGAAAAAATTAAAGTTGCGCCCAGCTATGGAAGTAAGTATTTTTAATTTAGTCAATAATTATAAAATAACTGAATTTAGCCTCTTTCCTGGCACTGCCTAAAGCACTGATTCACAGGAGTGCATTTAAGTGTATCATTTCACTACAAAAAGTATAAATATCCACATTTTAATTTTTACTGTTGTTTGCAGAAAGCAGATTTACCCCCTTTTCCCCATTTGCTAAAGACAGTTTCCTTTGCTGCAATAAGCTAATTCTCCCCACAAAGCTGTATTAGAACTTAACTTTATCCTTATGTTTCAAGCCATCCAACAATGAAAATTAATATAGGTATGCTTCAAGATGCCTCTTTATTTACCTATGTAATATAAATCATACATTGCTTACCATTTTATTTGTTTATTGGAAATGTTTGTTCTTGTTCGTGGTCAAACAATTCCTCATCATATTATAACATATCTGTATATATATATATATATATATATATATATATATATATATATATATATATATATATATATATATATATATATTTGGTTGTACCACATAGGGAAAAAGAAAGATTGATTGGAGCTAGTACTTTTGTTATCTTAATAATATTTTCAAACTCACAATGGTTTAGGAAATAGAGACACTGTATTTATACAAAGCAATGTTTTTCCTATAAGATAACATAACATAACATAATTTCACGGATGACAAAAGCCACAAGGGCCTATCAAAGGTCATCCGCCTCCGTCAAAACCCACCCGCAAAAAGCACCATCACCAGGGGAAGACAAAATCAAAGTCCCCCACAATATAATATAACGGATGACAAAAGCCACAAGGGCTCATCATAGGTCATCCGAGTCAAACAGCCTCTTTTTTAAGGCACCTAAACACCCAGGAAAACTACATCCAGAGGATTGCGTCCAGAAACAAGGGTATCACCAATCAAGGCTTGTCAAGAACTAAATCATGCAGCTATAGATATATACAAAACTTAGGAACCATCACAACCTTCCTCCCCCATAAACTCATCCAACCTACTCTTAAATACATTTAGATTTGGACTAACTACTACCCTCGGCGGAATTTGTTCCACAAGTCTACCACTCTATCGGTGAAAAAATACTTTCCTAAATCCAACCTACACCCCTGCTTTTTAATTTTCAAGTGGTGACCTCTAGTCCAATTTCCATCATCTAACTCAAAAAACTTGCTAACATCCAATTTATCTACCCCGGAAAAAATTTTAAAGAGCTCAATCATATCCCCTCTCACACACCTTTTGAATGAGAACATATTTAATACCCTCAGTCTATCTATATATTCAAGGTGCCTAAGGAAAGGAATAATCTTTGTTGCCCTCCGTTGCACTGACTCAACAAGGTTAATATCGTGTCTAAAATGTGGGGACCAAGCCTGTATACAGTACTCTAGATGTGGCCTAACATAAGAGTTATAGAGTTTAAGAATAACCTCCTTACTTTTGTAACTGACATTTCTCTTAATGAAACCCAGCACTCTATTTGCCCTATTTCTTGCTTCAATACACTGCTTAGAAAACCTTAATGACTTATCTATTACTACTCCTAGATCTTTCTCATCCTCTACTGAGCTCAGCCAATGCCCATCCATTTCATAGTTAAATTCTCTATTATCTTTTCCCATGTTAATAACTTTGCACTTATCAAGGTTGAAAGTCATTTGCCACTTATGTGCCCAGGATAACAATTTATTTAAATCCCCCTGCACTTTAAAATTATCATCAATATCTTTAACTACAGCTGCTAATTTGGTATCATCCGCAAAAATTGACACTTTATTATTAACTGCATCCCCAAGATCGTTTATATAGATGACAAATAATAATGGACCGAGAAATGATCCCTGAGGAACCCCACTGATAACATCCCTCCACTCTGACTTTACACCATTTAGCACTACCCTTTGCTTCCTATCTTTCAGCCACTCAGCTATCTAATTTGAAACACCCCCACATATCCCAATCATTTTTAATTTATGAACTAGTCTCCTATGTGGTACCTTATCAAATGCTTTACTAAAATTTAAGTAAATTATATCTACATTCTCTCCCTTATCTACTTGATCTGCTTTATTTCCAAGCCCTAACCTTCTCTTTATCTTTATTTTCAAGCCCTAACCTTCTCTTTATCTTTATTTTCAAGCCCTAACCTTCTCTTTATCTTTACTTTCAAGCCCTAACCTTCTGAGTATCTTCATTTCAAAGCTATAACTTTCTGACTAGGTATCTTTTTTTTCTCAGCCATAACCTTCTCTTACTGACTAACTTGATTTCCAAGCCATAACCTTCTGAATGAATATCTTTTATTTCTCAGCCATAACCTTCTCTTACTGAGTAACTTCATTTTTAAGCCATAACCTTCTGAATGAATATCTTTCATTTCTCAGCCATACCCTTCTCTTACTGAGTAACTTCATTTCCAAGCCATAACCTTCTGAATGAATATCTTTTATTTCTCAGCCATAACCTACTCTAACTGAGTAACTTCATTTCCAAGCCATAACTTTCCGAATGAATGTCTTTTATTTCTCAGCCATAACCTTCTCTAAGATCAGATGGTCAGATTTTTTATGACCTGATAAGTTTGATTTGAGGAAGAAAGATAGGACTGGATCTAAAGAAAACAAACCGGGGCTCATATTTGCATCTCTCTCCTTTATGCTGGAGATTAGGAACGATTCAAGGATATTTCTGCTAATAAAATCATTTATAGGCACTCTGGTATCTGCTTTTGACCAGTTAATCTGGTGACCCATCTTAAGTCTGGACGGTCATTATTTGTATATCCCTTAAATAGTGCATTTTGATGTTGCTTAATTCTTTCGGAGATATTTTTAGAAGTTTGACCTACATAGAATAAATTACAATCCAAACAAGATATACTATATATTACATTATTATCGTTCCTTGGGCTGTTTTAACATATTTTTTAATATATAATTGTATTTAAAAGTTACATTTATATCAAGTTGTTTTAACATTGGTACTACATACAACCAAATATTTATATTTATTCACGTGTTACCTCTTGTGATTTTTACCTATATATATATATATATATATATATATATATATATATATATATATATATATATATATATATATATATATATATATATATATATATATATATATATATATATATATATATTATATATATATTATATATATATTATATATATATATATATATATATATATATATATATATATATATATATATATATATATATATATATATATATATATATAT
The DNA here is from genome assembly GCA_963969495.1 of Ceratothoa steindachneri. Lineage (NCBI taxonomy): Eukaryota > Metazoa > Arthropoda > Malacostraca > Isopoda > Cymothoidae > Ceratothoa > Ceratothoa steindachneri. The sequence goes on along the minus strand of OZ018333.1, from coordinate 5,082,192 downwards.
ATATATATATATATATATATATATATATATATATATATATATATATATATATATATATATATATATATACAGTGGAACCTCAGTTGTGAATGGCTCCCTTTTCGGACAAATTGGTTGTCGAACAAAAATTGTCCCAGTTGTTGTACCATAACTCAGTTGCCAAACAAGCCAACAATACCACGCGAGCATGTGGCGTCAAGCTTGTCTCAGCGCATGCTCAGAGTATACACACTAAGAACTGTTGTCTGATTTTGCCGGTACAGTTTGAAGATCCCAAATCCAGCTTCCTCGGGACCAAGACCGTGCCGGATTTTGATTTTTCTGGACTTTGGATCCCTAAATCCTAGGCCTATTTAAATAAAAAAAATTAATTTAACTCTCAAGATACACCAATACAATATCCGTTTACGTAATTTGGTATATTTCCATCAATAATTTCTGGTTGAAATTATCGCTTAAAAAAAAATTGGCCCAAATTTTAACATATCTTGGGAACTAACCTGCCGATTTGAATAAAACAAGGTCATTTGAAAGGGAAATAAATTTCACATCCATTTATATACGGCTTATGTTTGAGGGAGGGGGGGTCAGCGATATCTCACCAAAAAAAAAACAAGATAAGAAATTGGAAATTTTATATTTTTGCATATAACACTTATTTTCAACTCCAGTGTCCTGCGATGGATAATGTGTTATACACCATTAGATGGCATATTCTAATGTATATTTAATGTATAAATCCATTACGTGTTAGATGAAACTTTCCGGGAGAAAATTAGGTTTAAGTTGGACTGGGCATTAAAATGATTGACCCGATTTTTGAGCCTCAAGGCAAGGTTTGTCCTGTAAAATAAAACTAAATTTTAGAGTATTATATATTATTAGATGCGGGGTGGGTACTTACGTTCTTCAGGTCAGTCTATGGAAATCCACCCTTTCCTGAAGATTACCAAAGTTATTGATGCTGAACCTTCCCTCGAGGGCCCAAAATTGAGAAAACGACCCTTAACCGTTAGACATAATTGAATATAAAATCGCTACTACTTCTCCTACGAAAAAGATTTAGATATCAATTTGAAAGTAATATGATCTCCCATACGCACACACCGGAACTTTCAGCCAAACATACGTTTGTAAAAGTTTGAATAAGCAATCATTTGGTATCCAGGAATGGATTAATTCATTTTACATTGATCCTATGAGGAAATTGTTTCAGTTTTCAAACTTTTTGATTCTGGAATGGCCTTCAGGAAGGAATCAAATTAAAAAATTGAGGTTCCACTCTATATATATATATGCATATTTTCTTTACTAATACTATATGTATGGTAACCATCTAAAACAGACCCACAAAACCTTAATCTACATTTTCTTAATATTTTTTTTAATTCCTATGAAAATTGCACAGAATATTCTTTGGAATTTCATAAAACAGTGGATTAAAAAAGTTATAAGGAAAGTAATATATGTTTGAAGAAAGGAGTCCCAAACTAGGGAAGGATAAGTTATAAATTTGGGTTCACACACAAACATTTGTAACGTGTATTGCAATTCTATCCCATTTGGAGATGGCAGTTTATGGTGTTGGGCATGTTTTCAAGTCCTGGAGTCTATTTGCTCATCCATTTAGATGGAAAAATAAATGCTTTCAGTATAAAAAAAAATCTGCTTTTGATTCTTTTACTGATGGAAAATGACTGCTCTGTACGATGCAGCAAACAAGCTGAAGCAGTTTTCAGATGCTCATTATCGACATGATGAAATGGGCTGCACAGAGCCCTGATTTTCTCCGAATAGTAAATATATGGGAAGATAGTTGGTCAAAAGGTCATGACTGAGAAACAAAGATACTGAAGAGGTTATGGCTGAGAAATAAAAGATATTCATTCAGAAGGTTATGGCTTGGAAATGAAGTTACTCAGTTAGAGAAGGTTATGGCTGAGAAATAAAAGACATTCATTCAGAAGGTTATGGCTTGGAAATGAAGTTACTCAATTAGAGAAGGGTATGGCTGAGAAATAAAAGACATTCATTCGGAAAGTTATGGCTTGGAAATGAAGTTACTCAGTTAGAGTAGGTTATGGCTGAGAAATAAAAGACATTCATTCAGAAGGTTATGGCTTGGAAATGAAGTTACTCAGTTAGAGTAGGTTATGGCTGAGAAATAAAAGACATTCATTCAGAAGGTTATGGCTTGGAAATGAAGTTACTCAGTTAGAGTAGGTTATGGCTGAGAAATAAAAGACATTCATTCAGAAGGTTATGGCTTGGAAATGAAGTTACTCAGTTAGAGAAGGGTATGGCTGAGAAATAAAAGACATTCATTCAGAAGGTTATGGCTTGGAAATGAAGTTACTCAGTTAGAGAAGGTTATGGCTGAGAAATAAAAGACATTCATTCGGAAAGTTATGGCTTGGAAATGAAGTTACTCAGTTAGAGTAGGTTATGGCTGAGAAATAAAAGACATTCATTCAGAAGGTTATGGCTTGGAAATGAAGTTACTCAGTTAGAGAAGGGTATGGCTGAGAAATAAAAGACATTCATTCAGAAGGTTATGGCTTGGAAATGAGTTACTCAGTTAGAGAAGGTTATGGCTGAGAAATAAAAGACATTCATTCGGAAAGTTATGGCTTGGAAATGAAGTTACTCATTTAGAGTAGGTTATGGCTGAGAAATAAAAGACATTCATTCAGAAGGTTATGGCTTGGAAATGAAGTTACTCAGTTAGAGAAGGTTATGGCTGAGAAATAAAAGATATTCATTCAGAAGGTTATGGCTTGGAAATGAAGTTACTCAGTAAGAGAAGGGTATGGCTGAGAAATAAAAGATATTCATTCAGAAGGTTATGGCTTGGAAAGGAAGTTACTCAGTAAGAGAAGGGTATGGCTGAGAAATAAAAGATATTCATTCAGAAGGTTATGGCTTGGAAATGAAGTTACTCAGTTAGAGAAGGTTATGTCTGAGAAATAAAAGACATTCATTCAGAAGGTTATGGCTTGGAAATGAAGTTACTCAGTTAGAGAAGGTTATGGCTGAGAAATAAAAGATATTCATTCAGAAGGTTATGGCTTGGAAATGAAGTTACTTAGTAAGAGAAGGGTATGGCTGAGAAATAAAAGATATTCATTCAGAAGGTTATGGCTTAAAAATGAAGTTACTCAGTAAGAGAAGGGTATGGCTGAGAAATAAAAGATATTCATTCAGAAGGTTATGGCTTGGAAATGAAGTTACTCAGTTAGAGAAGGTTATGGCTGAGAAATAAAAGACATTCATTCAGAAGGTTATGGCTTGGAAATGAAGTTACTCAGTTAGAGAAGGGTATGGCTGAGAAATAAAAGACATTCATTCAGAAGGTTATGGCTTGGAAATGAAGTTACTCAGTTAGAGAAGCTTATGGCTGAGAAATAAAAGATATTCATTCAGAAGGTTATGGCTTGGAAATGAAGTTACTCTGGTAGAGAAGGTTATGACTGAGAAATAAAAGATATTCATTCAGAAGGTTATGGCTTGGAAATGAAGTTAGTCAGTAAGAGAAGGTTATGGCTGAGAAATAAAAGATATTCATTCAGAAGGTTATGGCTTGGAAATCAAGTTAGTCAGTAAGAGAAGGTTATGGCTGAGAAAAAAAAGATACCTAGTCAGAAAGTTATAGCTTTGAAATGAAGATACTCAGAAGGTTAGGGCTTGAAAGTAAAGATAAAGAGAAGGTTAGGGCTTGAAAATAAAGATAAAGAGAAGGTTAGGGCTTGAAAATAAAGATAAAGAGAAGGTTAGGGCTTGGAAATAAAGCAGATCAAGTAGATAAGGGAGAGAATGTAGATATAATTTACTTAAATTTTAGTAAAGCATTTGATAAAGTACCACATAGGAGACTAGTTCATAAATTAAAAATGATTGGGATATGTGGGGGTGTTTCAAATTGGATAGCTGAGTGGCTGAAAGACAGGAAGCAAAGGGTAGTGCTAAATGGTGTAAAGTCAGAGTGGAGGGATGTTATCAGTGGAGTTCCTCAGGGATCAGTTCTCGGTCCATTATTATTTGTCATCTATATAAACGATCTTGGGGATGCAGTTAATAATAAAGTGTCAATTTTTGCGGATGATACCAAATTAGCAGCTGTAGTTAAAGATATTGATGATAATTTTAAAGTGCAGGGGGATTTAAATAAATTGTTATCCTGGGCACATAAGTGGCAAATGACTTTCAACCTTGATAAGTGCAAAGTTATTAACATGGGAAAAGATAATAGAGAATTTAACTATGAAATGGATGGGCATTGGCTGAGCTCAGTAGAGGATGAGAAAGATCTAGGAGTAGTAATAGATAAGTCATTAAGGCTTTCTAAGCAGTGTATTGAAGCAAGAAATAGGGCAAATAGAGTGCTGGGTTTCATTAAGAGAAATGTCAGTTACAAAAGTAAGGAGGTTATTCTTAAACTCTATAACTCTTATGTTAGGCCACATCTAGAGTACTGTATACAGGCTTGGTCCCCACATTTTAGACACGATATTAACCTTGTTGAGTCAGTGCAACGGAGGGCAACAAAGATTATTCCTTTCCTTAGGCACCTTGAATATATAGATAGACTGAGGGTATTAAATATGTTCTCATTCAAAAGGTGTGTGAGAGGGGATATGATTGAGCTCTTTAAAATTTTTTCCGGGATAGATAAATTGGATGTTAGCAAGTTTTTTGAGTTAGATGATGGAAATTGGACTAGAGGTCACCACTTGAAAATTAAAAAGCAGGGGTGTAGGTTGGATTTAGGAAAGTATTTTTTCACCGATAGAGTGGTAGACTTGTGGAACAAATTCCGCCGAGGGTAGTAGTTAGTCCAAATCTAAATGTATTTAAGAGTAGGTTGGATGAGTTTATGGGGAAGGAAGGTTGTGATGGTTCCTAAGTTTTGTATATATCTATAGCTGCATGATTTAGTTCTTGACAAGCCTTGATTGGTGATACCCTTGTTTCTGGACGCAATCCTCTGGATGTAGTTTTCCTGGGTGTTTAGGTGCCTTAAAAAAGAGGCTGTTTGACTCGGATGACCTATGATGAGCCCTTGTGGCTTTTGTCATCCGTTATATTATATTGTGGGGGACTTTGATTTTGTCTTCCCCTGGTGATGGTGCTTTTTGCGGGTGGGTTTTGACGGAGGCGGATGACCTTTGATAGGCCCTTGTGGCTTTTGTCATCCGTGAAATTATGTTATGTTAGGAAATGAAGATAGTAAGCAGAAGGTTAGGGCTTGGTAATGAAGATACTAGGTTAAAAAGTTATGGCTTGGACACTGACAAATGTTGAGGATCTCTAGCAAAGATTGGAAGAGGAATGCAACAAATTGTTGCTATAGATGTATTCATGGGCCTCCATGTTTCTGATTAATGTTTTGTTCAATTGTCTGGGAGATAATTGTTTCTTCTTGGATATGGCTACATTCATACTTATTCACTAGTTTGGAATGAATTTTTTCCTTATACGCATTAGTTTCTTAATAACTTTTTTTATGGAATGGAAAAGTATGAGAGGTGAATTTCAAATAATTTTCATGCAATTTTCATCGAAATTAAATTTTTAATGCAGGTAATAAAGCCACAAATGGTCACCTTCATACTGCAGTGAGCATACTTGGGAGATGCCCCTCATCCATGCAAAGTGATTGTACCCAATAGACCAATTGAGTAGCCCAACTTCAACTGGTCAAGCTGTGGTCTTATATCAGACCTTTGGGGTTGCTCTCACTGGGTTTGCAACCCCATGAATAAAACATAAACACACACCTCTTCTTTTTTCTTTTTCTTGATTTTTTTTATATTTTAGTTTCCCCTCCCTTCATCAGCATTAATATTTCAGTTCCCCCACCCTTTATCAGCAATAATATTTCAGTACCCCCTCTCTCTATCAGCCCTTGCAAGGGGCGCGGCGATTTGCCAATCCTGGCCGCTGTGCTGATGGGACTCAATGCCATGTCCGACACCAGCGTAACCTCTTCTCCTTCCTTCAGTTTTCCTTTCAATTATTTCTATCCTCCTTTCCAACTCCTCTTGCTATTGTTTGCCTTCTGCTTCTCCAAAATACCCATTGTTTGGGTAGTTTGTTAGATTTAGGTTTTTATTTTTAACAAGTTATTTTAGTTTAGTTATTTAGTACTTTAGGTACCCTCTTTTACATTTTTGTCTTTTTTATTTCACTTCTCCCTTCTCCTTTTCTTTTTCTGTTTTGACAGAAGTTGTGACTATGGCTTTGTAGGCCCTATAGTCGCTTGGTACATGACCATGCTACGCTTTTCGCTGATTCTTTCTTACTTCTGCCTCTGTATGGGTCGATGTATGCACCCACTGGGGGGAGGGCATCGTCTGGTCTGCAGGACCGTGCCTTAGAGGAGGTTTGGTTGCCCTGGTCATCATTTTGTTTCTGGGAGGTCTTAGCACCGCAGTCCAGAGAATCTCCGTTGTGCGGCTCCGCTGTTTTTAAAACGACAGTGGGAGTCAGGGGGGGAGTTACCCCGCCTGGGCTGTATGGGCACTCTTTGTACTCACGATGACGATTTGGTGCATGCCCTCGGCTCCAGGGGCCGCCCAAAATAAAATATATACTTATATGGGTAAATTTAACAAAAATAACTCAGTCCCAGAGACCAGAGACCTGCTGTCTCTGGTCCTCGTGCCTTGGACCCTGATGGTAGACGCTTTGATCCTTTTGGGTCAGAAGTCGACCCTGAGTTAGATTACAACCAATTTTTAGTCTTGAAAGTGAATGGTAGTCCTTTTAGTAAGGCTGACCTCTTCAACGTCTACAAGGATTTTGTTGAGAAATGAGGCGAACCTGCCCATATGTGGCCATGTAAAGATGGCGCATTGATAGTCAAGGCGAAACAAGCGAGCAACATCAGAGGATTAAAACCCTACAGTCTTTAGCTTCTGTAGACATGTCCTCTGCTTTGCACCCGACATTTAACACCTGTAAAGGAGTTATCCAACTCAGAGAGTTAATAGATTACGATGTTGACAGACTGGTATCAAAACTTACCAATTAAAAGGTTGTAAGTGCCCACTGCATTTCCAGGTTTGTGCATGGCGCTTGGTTATTTAATGCCACCTTAATCTTTACCTTCAACAGATTGGAACTGCCCAAGTACATTAAGGCTGGCTATCTTAACATCCCAGTCAAGCCTTACGTAGAAAACCCACGGTGATGCTTCCATTGTCAACGCTTTGGCTGTGTAAGCAAGTTTTGTAAACAGGCAAGGTTGTGTGTGAATTGTGGATCGGATTATCATGGGATGCCCTGTTCTCAACAGCCGTGCTGCCCTAACTGTGGTGGAGAACACCCTGCAACATCACAGCAATGCACTTTCTCTATGAGAGGGAAGTAATTGCCATTAGAAACAAGAACACGGTCAGTTTTAAAGAGGCCAGAAGAAGAGTAAAGGAGAGTATGTCCAACCTGGTGTGGAGAAGCCAGAGACCTCCTACTGGTTCTCTTATGCCTGACCAGGTAAAAGGTTCTTCCTGTCCTAAACGTACAATCTTGTGATGAACACTCTTGGTCAGCACCTAACAGTGCCTGAGGTTACCAACAAGAAGAGGAACCTTCCATCCTCTTGTGATTCCCAAAGGGTGGTTAAGCACCTTGCTAGCACTCCAGAACATGTGGATGTTGATCATGTTGGTCTTCAGGTAGTATCCATTCCACCTCTGGACTTTCACCCTACCCCTTACGGACCAAGCTCTTCTTCAGCTCCAAAGTCAGTTATCACTCCAGCCCCCCCTTGTTGATACTGCTTTGGAATTCCTTCAATCCCTGAATGAGAAGGAACTAACCTTTGCTCCTTCCCAGGAGCCAGCTGTTGTGGAGGTTATACCCTCATCTGAGGATGACTCAAAAACTGGCTCCACATCCTTCTCAATCAGCATCAAATTCACAACTTTACCCGATGTCTTCACCACCACCATCACCTCTACCATCCCAACCAATACCATCAGCTGTGTCAACATCGTCTGTTTCCTTGACATGTGAACTGGAGTTGCTTCCATCTCTGCTTCTCCATTGAAGACAGTTCTCTCTTATAGTCACTTATCAAAATCTGATGTGCCATCTCTTAAAGAAAAACCAGAGGCAAAACTCAAGCTTCCAATGCCTCCTTTGTCATACACAAAGCCTAAGGCTAGTATGACATGAACTACTTCTGCTGGTAGTTCAAATCCCAAATCTCCTACTCCTAAGGGTAGGAAGAAATCTACCCTTATGCTTAAATCGTAACAATGTTTCCAATTATTTTCATTGGAACCTCCAAGGTCTCTTTCCTAAATGGGAAGAGTTCAAGCTCTTGCTTAAGGATTACAATCCTGATTGTATTCCTTTACAGGAGACTTGCTTGGGCACTCATAGAGTATTCAACATTTTGGGTTTTGTGGGATATTATAAGAACCCCGGAGAACCAATTTATGGTTCTGCTGTTTTTGTTAACAGGCGGTTATTGTCCGCCTGTTTTCCAGTCGCCATTATTCGGTCTATTGGCCATATCTTTCCTATCATATGATTATGAATATACATCCATTCCTTGTCTTACATTAGCTAGACATCTATAACTTCATCTGGATTAGGGACTGCTTCCCTTCTATGTGGAAGGAGGCTGTGGTTTTACCATTCCGAAAACCAGGAAAGGATGGGACGGAACCCACCCATTACTGCCCCATTGCCCTTTCTAGTTGTCCATGTAAATTGTCTGAGAGGATGATAAATACAAGATTCATCTGGTTTTTGGAGAGAAACCATCTTATATCTACCTCTCAATCAGGGTTCAGAAAAAAAACAGTACCATCGACCTGCTTGTTAGAATGGAATCTTATATAACAGATACTTTTTCAAAGAGGCAGCATTCTGTTGCTGTTTTTTTTTATATTGAGAAAGCATATGATACCACTTGGAGGCGGGGTATCCTTAAGCAACTCGAATGATTGGGGCCTGCGTGGCTTAGGCCCCCGAAGACTCAGAAGGAGAGGAAGGATCTTCCATAGGGTTGAACCTGGGCTCAGCACCAAACAGAGAACTTAAATCTGTCCTTGTGCAAGCTTCTCTTTGCATGGCTCAGGCCCCCGAGGACTCAGAAGAAGAGGAAGGATCTTCCATGGGGGTGAACCTGGGCTCAGTGCCAAACAGAGAACCTAAATCTGTCCTTGTGCAAGCTTCTCTTTGCGTGGCTCTCGTCCCCCGAGGACTCAGAAAGAGTTCTCGTAGAGAACCAGGTTGATTCCTCACCCTCCTCCCCAAAAATGAAAAGAAGTAAGAGAACAAAAGTTTCCTCTCCCACCAAGGAGAGGTTCAAGGGACAGACTGGTCCTCAGAGTCGACACTACCTTTAGTGCCTTGTACAGCCAACAGCACCCGGAGTTCTGCCTAGCGGAACCGTACAGCATTTCCCCTGAGGGTCTTCTCTTCAAAGAGGGCCCCCACATCTAATAGCACTAAGAGTGGAGGACATATTACTTTGATGGAATTGCTGCAGGCTCCAGAACAAATAGGAGGATATTTGGAGGCTCTCCTCCCATTCCCCTGTAACTATCTTTTTGCAGACCATACTGGGCACTTGCCAACTGGACTTTACCTCCAGAAGTGGAGAACCCTTCAACAACAGGTTTACAATGAGGGAGTTACATTCCACTCTCGCTTCGTGTGCAGACAACGCCCCTGGTTCGGATGATGCCCCGTACGCCATACTTCAACACCTGGGTGAGTGAGGCATGGCCTTTCTGGTAGATATATTCAACAGGATCTGGGTAGAGGGTATCTTCTCAGACTCCTGACAAATTGCTACTGTGCTCACTTTTCGCAAACCAGGGAGAGATCACTCTACCATGGCTGGTTTATTCCCAATCTCTCTAACCTCTTGTTTGTGCAAATTAATGGAGAAATTGGTAAATGTTAGATAGCCCTTTTCTGGACAGCGGAGGACATGTCTTCTGTACAGTGTGGCTTCCATAAGTTCCACTCCACATCAGTTGCTCTGCTCTGACTGGAAAATGCCATTTGCAAGGCCTTCCTTCATAGACAGCAATATGCCCTGGCATTTTTTGATCTGGAGAAGGCCTATGATACCGCATGGCCATACGGTTTCATGGAGACTCTCCACACAATGGGGGCGAGGGGAGGCCTCCCAATTTTTATATCTGAATTTCTACGAGATCATAATTTCCGCGTATGGTGAGGGGAGCCCACTCCAGCCCAATGGAGCAGGAAGGGGGTGTCGACAGGGAATTATTATTATCATAATCAAGCTATCAAAGCCTTCCCCCAGGGTGCAGATACAACAGAATTAAATTCGCACAAAATACCAGGGGTACTGGAGAAAGACAGAGGCAACAAAAGGAATCAGGCCTCTAATAAGCCCAAATAATGAGTGAGGAGTTATTGTAATAAATAAACATTTAATCGAGACTTAAATGTAGAGATGTTAGAAGAGAAAATATCGAGTAATTGGATCCAAATATTCACCAATAAAGGAACAAAACACAGAAAATTCATAGCAAGATCATTAAGATTAAGAGTATACCTTGTCACATGAACAGGATTGAAAGGTCAATTCAATCCTTTCACATACGTTACGCTATTCTTTATCCTCAATCTATCCAACCCGCTTTCTACACTAAGTCTGACATGAGAAATCGAGAGAGAAATGAAATGGATTGTATATACAGTCCTTTATTTACAAAAATATGGCTAAATATAATTGAGATTAATTTACTATGCAATCACATTATAAATATATACAAAAAAAACAATCAATCCTATAACCAAACAAAATATTTATAAATATAATTAAACAAATGAGCAAACAAAAAGACAATCAAACAAAAGGGGCCTAAAAAACAAACATACAATTAAACAACAAAAGAGGCCTTTTTTGCCGAGAAGCTTTTCAAATGCAATTTCTGCCCTTATTAATCAGCTCATCAGGGTATTCTTCAGCAGCATATGAGAACTCATACTGGTGAGAAGCCTTTTAAATGTATTTTCTGTCCTTATCAAACAGCGTATAAAGGATATCTTCCATCACATGAAAGAACCCACACAGGTGAAAAGCCATTTAAATGCAGTTCCTGTCCTTATAAAGCAGCAGTCAGTGCGAGTCTTCAAAGACATGAAAGAACCCACATAGGTTCTTTAAGAGAAGCCTTTTAATTGCAGTTCCTGTCCCTATCAAGCAGCACATCAAGAACTTCTTTAATGACATACGTGGGTAATCCCAAAAGTAAGGTCTCTAAAGTGCTAGGGACACAGGGAACCGTTTGTGCAACTGTTGGCAACACTTGTTTGTTGCTACTGCGCATACCTCACTGCCACACTCAGTCTTGGCTTGGCAGCCGTTTGTGCGGCAGGTCTCAATTGACGTTGCTGCTAAGTGTGAAGTTTGCCCAGTTATTTGGTTTTTGAATGCAAAAGGCATTCATTGCCAATTGACGGAAGTGTATGGCGAGTCATGCATGGATGTCAAAAACGTCTGATAAAGGTGTAAGGAGTTTGCAGCTGGCCATATTGAAATTCATGATGAAGAAAGAAGCCGGCGAACATCAATTTCCGATGACAGAGTCGCAAAGGTTGAGCAAGTCATCAGACAGGTGATTCAGAACTGGAGAACAGGAATATTTTGCAAAGCACCTACATCGCCTGTCGAGCCATCATCACCCATCGTCCAGACTTAGCACCCAGTGACTACCACCTGTTCCCTAAGTTGAAAGAACATTTGGCCAGATCAAGCTTCAGCAACAATGATGAGGTTCAACACTTCCTCAATAACATGGGTGCTAGCTGGTATGAGATGGGCATCAAAAAACTGCCACAGAGCCTACAAAAATGGATCAACCGAAATGACAATTATGTAGAAAAATAGATAAATGTTCAAACTTTAAAATGATGTAAACATTATTGACTATAAATGTTTGTTATTTCTGAATATTTTGGAGGCCTTACCTTTGCGATTATCCTGATATAATAATTCATACTGATGAGAAGCCTTTCAAATGTAGTAAATGCCCTTATCAAAAGACACATAAGAATCGCCTTCAGCAACATATGAGAATTCATACCCGTGAGACACCATTCAAATCCAGTTCCTGCCCCTATTAAACAATGTGTCAGGTCATTTAGAAAAACATCTAAGAAAACAGCAATGAGAAGTCTTTCAAATGTAGCTCTTACCCTTATCAATCACCCGATATGTGGAATTTGGGCAAATTGGCCCTGATGGAAAAAAACCTAAATCTAAAAGATTAAATAGCCTGCAGGAACTGGAACATTTTCTTTTCCACCTCTTCCCTGACAAAACAAAGCAACTGCTCAGGGATAACAATTCTGTACTAAACTTCTATAAAGCATGACGCATTTTGCGCAGCTCAATTCCAACAATGGCAAATGTATATTAAGGAAACAAGCAGTTAACAAATTGACTCCATTACCAAAATTGCTGCAACCTAACTCGCCACTGCAACCACCGTAATGCAGAATCAGAAACACTAGAAATCTAATACAAACCATGATAGAAAAGGAACTGGACTAACACAGACTATACGATATATGGAAATATGGCAGACCCACCAACCTCCAAACCAAGAAAAATAGAGCATTCAGGGAACCACTAACCAAAGTGAATCAGCAATCAATACCATAACATACCATAAGAGAAATAAATTATATAAATTTTTGCCTTTAATCTCTATATCACAAATAAACTGTACTTTTCATCACAAAGAAAAGAGAGCCAAAAGAAAAAACTAGCCCACCAAAGATGAGGAATGAGTAAGAGAAAATAAAATAAAAGAAATTAAAGCCATTAAAGGAATTTGTGCCAAATCGAGCAGTATTTGCACACACCATCAGAGGCAACCTGAAACAGGCAATAGGAAAAATTAAAAATATTAAAACTAAACAAATTGCTGAAGCTAAAAAAGGAAATCCTAGTAGCTCTTGCCAGCAAATAAAAAATAAACAAAAACAACAAATCCACAATAAATAATTTGCATCCAATCCTTCAAATGCTTATGCACTGTAATCAATAGCCTCCTTAGCTACAGTGTTCTATGATACTCTGGGATGGCTCCTACCTTCTAGCTGTGAGGAGTATCCATCCTCATTTTGGAGAGGCTGATGAAGTGGATTTTTATCATATCCTATTCATTTTTTCCCTTCTACCTTGTTTTCTCTTTGGGTGTTTATATTATATCTGCATACTCTCCCCACCCACCTTTTCTGTCCTTTGAGGAGCTATGGCACCCACAGAGGGGTACCTCGCATAGCCTGTTACACTTTGTACCCGAACCAGCTGCACATACTCTGGGCCTGTGTAATGACATCATCTATTATTGTGGTTTACTATAGTCTTGTTGTGGATACTTCAGGTCCGGTAGAAATAACCAGTCAGTCCACGCCCGTCACCCACTCTATCAAGATAACGACCTACTTAAGAAAAAGCTATAGACACAACAACTCTAGCCTACTGTTTCCTATCATAGCCTAAATTACATATTATATTATTCTATTTACTAACCCCTACTAATAACTTATTGTGTCAATTACTACCACATCTGATGCACCACATCATCCTCAGTGAGTGTTCTAAATAGTTGCTATAACCTAACTGATAATAGATATACTACAGTCTGAATGCAAATTAAAGAGACCCAGGAACTGGGTTAAATTAAACTCTCTGAAGGGGCCTGGAGAAGTTGTGATTGTGCTTCCCCCTCAATGACTCGCAGCCAGGGCCAGACTTAGCTTACAGTGGGCCTTACTCCACCCACAGTTTTGGGCCCCCTACCCTGAAGAATTTGTTGGTTTATTGAGACATCTGAATTAATTAATGGTATAGTATACTTATACCGATGTCATCATCTTTTTATTCTCAAGTTATACTGCGGTTAGAAATTCAGTACTTACAGTATTATCTATTATTAGTTTTTAACTTCAACTCACAAATTAAAATTAAATCACGATAGAAAGAAATTTATTACATGAAATTTAAGTTTACATGTGATAGTCTGGGATCAAAGCTGAGACACCTAATAGGCTACAGCACATAGCGCACCTTAAACATAATACCACCAAGACAATGAAACATGAGTATAATCGTACAATTATTATCCATTCTTGAACACTACATTGGTTATCAATCTAGCTTTGTATTACTTGCAACTGTGGATAGCCTAATGTTTGAATGAAAGGGGTAAGTAATGGGTCCTTAACCACAAGGGAAGAACTCGCGATAACTCCTGAACTGGGAATATGGCATCAACATACAAACATATATAAATAAATATAGCTACACCAATGACCGTTTTCACTGTTAAAACTATTCAATGATGGTTTCAAATAACATCACAGACAATGCATTGTCATTGTTGAATGGAATCTGTTTTTTATCAAAGAAAGTTTGAAAAATGAATGTTTACTTTCACAGACTGTGACTGGCAATGTTAAGAACAATCGTAGAGAGCAGATGAAACATCACCACATTTTGACTCTATAAATGAATTCTTTTTCAAGTATTTCAAAAGGACATGAGAATCATGATCCTGGATTACAAATTCTGAGAAAGTTCTAAATTCATCCTAACAGTGGGGTTCCAAGTCCTTGATGTATTTTTTCACCAAGCTGGATATATCAACTCTCACCTATGCAGGATCATTATCCCTCAATGACTTAATAAAGGTAAAGTCGCCGACTGGACTTTACCTCGAGAGGGGGGAACCCTTCAACGACAGGTTTACTTTGAGTGAGTTGCATTCCACTTTCACTGTGTGTGGACACTGCCCCCCCCCCCCATCCAGATAATGCCCCTACACCTGGCTGAGTCAGGCATGGCCTTTGTTAGATTTGTTCAACAGGTTCTGGGTGGAGGGTATACCTCCCAGATTCCTGGCGAATCACTACTGTGCTTGCCTTTCGCAAAACAAGGAGAAATCACTCTACCCCAGCCGGTTTCCGCCCAATCTCTCTAACCTCCTGCATGTGCAAGTTGATTGAGAAATTGATGTTAGATCAGCTTTTTTTTCTGGACAGTGGAGGACATCTGTTTTCTGCACAGTGCAGCTTCCGCAAGTTCCACTCCATGTCAGATCCTCTGCTCCAACTGGAAAATGCCATCTGTGAGGCCTTCCTTTGTAGACAGCACTATGCACAGTGTTTTTCAATCTGGAGAAGGCCTATGATACCGCATGGTGATACGGTATCATGGAGACTCTCCACACGATGGGGGTGAGGGGACACCTACCAATGTTTATATCTGAATTTTTACAAGATGTCGATTCTGCATACAGGTGGGGGGTAGCCCCCTCCGGTCCAATGGAGCAGGAAGAGGATGTCCTCAGTGGGACACTCTTTGCCCTGAGCATCAATGGCATCACCTCCATGCTTCTAGGACATGTTCTCGCTACACTCTACATCGACGATCTTTCTATCCTTTTCTGCCACCCAGATGCCAACTCTGGATCATCCACTCCTACAGGCATTGAACCATTACTTGTCAATGCTAGGGAGATGCCACTTGCTCTGTGCCGTGCTCAGTGCATTATTCACCTAGTGCCTCCCTCACTCACCAACAGCTCTTACTGCATCTGCAGCTGATCTCAATGGTACCTATGATGCCAAGAGACACCAGTCATACCCTAAAGCCAAAGGCTAGGAACTCCTTCAAGAGCTAAGTATAGCTCTTGCACTGTTGGCTCCCATGTTTCTGCCCAGGCCACCACCCTGGATGCCTGCCCAGGATGCCTCTGCTCCCAATGCTTCTACCGCGCTGGGAGTATTGCGTTCTGCCTTTTTGGAGCACACCATGTCACACTGGAACTGTGCCAGTGTAGATGGATGACTCCAAGTACCCCCTCTTTTTGAAGTCAGGGGAGCTCTGCCTGATGCTGCGTCTGTCTTCATGGCCGAGCTTGTTGTAATACACCGCTCAGTATGGGAGATAATGTGACATGCCCAGTTCAGACACTGTATTGTGATTTATAGCAACTTATAAAGCACCCTGAGTGCTCTTGCAAAATTGTAATCCCCGCATCACCTGGTTTGCAATATGTTATGCCACGGTTTTTGTGAACTGGACAGGTTTTGAGATTATCTTCTGTTGGGTTCCTGGACATGTAGGAGTTTCAGGGAATGAGCACCTGATGAGGGTGCCAAAGAGTCTGTGAGGACTGGGTGACTAAACCAGTGTTTCGCTCTTCACACGATTTACATGGCGTAAATATGCGCAGCCCTCCGGTTGGCTTGGCAAAGAAGATGGGGGGGGATGGTTAAGAGGAACTTAAAGTTATGTGGCATTGCGCCACAACTGTTCCCAGGGACCTACCCTCCGATGGCAAGATTGCTTTATGCTTCAGGTTGCTTTCTGTGATCTCTGTATTGGGCACACTCGCAGGATGCACCGCACTTGCCTGCGCCTTATTGTGACAACTGCATTGTTCCCAAGACTGTTTGGCGCATTTTTGTAGAATGTCGCAGTCGGGGTGATCTTTGTACATGTTATCTGTACCAGTACTGCACACAGACTTGTGGACTATATGCCTTTTTGAGGGATGCTGGCCTACGTCCCTTTATTTGACTTTGAGGCGGAGTGGGCTATCCATGATGCCAGAGGAAGCTTCTTTCATGCCTTTTTCTTGTTTTCTTGTCATTTTTTTAGCCTTTGTCTTTTTTATTGTTGTTATTTAGAAATGTTTGTTTTTTAATATAGTCTAGTAGTACACTGTGTTGAGTAGGGCAACCTATACCCAAGTAGGCAGGGGCCAGATCCCCCTCCCCCCCAAGGGCCTCCACTTTGTGTTTTTTGTAGGTTGCATCCTTGTATGGGAGGCTGACCCTCCCCACTCTTGGAGAGTGATTCCTTCATGTTCCCTTTTTGTTTTGTTTTTTTAGCCTTTGTCCTTTTATTATTTAGTTATTTCTATATTGATATTTGTTTTTTTAATATAGCCAAGTAATCAGGGTGGGCAAATAAAAAAAAAACAGCCTTAAAAAACCTGGAGTTTGGGGGCTTTTTCAAGTAAAATTTTTAAAAAAACTGGGTTTGTTTGTTTTTTTTTTTAAATTACTTCAAGAAATGAATGCTATTTATCATTATTTTATTCAAAATTCCTATTTGTTTTATTTAAACAAATATGTATCAAATTAAGGTTATTTCCCTGATACTGACTCATAATAATTCATCTCTCCTTCTACAGTTTATGGCTATTATGGGTACCCCAAATTCTTGATCAGTGATCTGTTCTTACTATAATATAAGTATTAAACTAAGTAATTATTAATATTATAAAAATAGGGATAGCTATTATTTTTCTGTTATTCTAATGCTTGTATGTTTGTTTTTTAAAAAAATCCAAAATTTGAAAAAAAATCCAGAATAAAACCTGTGTTTTATTTGGCTTTTTCAAAATTTTGTTTTTTTTGCCAACCCTGCTAGTAGTAGGCTGTGGTGTGGGTACAGTGACTTTTGCCCTTGTACGCAGTTGCCTGGTGGGCTCCTAAAATAAAATAAAATATCAATGTTGCCTATGCTGCTGAGAGATTCCATAAGCCCTTTGGGTTTATGGCTAAGAAACTCCTTTGATAGTTCAATTTAGCTCTGTTTGTTGGTACCTCTGGTTCTGTCCTGGATGCCAGCCTGCTAGATAACTGCTTTAATTATTTACCTTTGCTCCAAAAGCTCCCACAGAGGTGCAAGTGTTACATTCACCCTTTTTTGCACCGTTTCATACTGGATTTAGGCCAGTGTACACAGATGGCTCAGAATCTTGGGTTGGCTCGCTGTATCCATTCTCTTTGTAAGTCACCAGAGCCCTACTGGGTCCTGTTTTAATATATAGGTTAGTTGCAATACATTGTTTAGTATGGGAGATAATTGGTCATACTCAGTTTGGGGATTGGATTGTGATCTTGGGCGATTCACAATTGCCCTGAGTGCTCTCTGATCATTGGAATTTCACTACTCATCATGGTTTGGGGTGTCTGTGGTGTCACTGTTGCCACCAACCTGGAGAATGTTGAGATTATCTGCTGGGTTCCTGGATATGTTAGAATTGCAGGGAATGAGGGTGCCAAAGACTCTGCGAGTACTGGGTGACCAGACCAGCCATTCATTCTTCCTCTGTTATCATTCTTACATTGCTGTTATTAGGGCAGCCCTCGGCTACCTGGCAAAGCAGATGGGAGATGGCCTAGGGAAACTTAAAAGTTTTGCCATTGCAGTACGTCTGTCCTCTTAGACTTATGCTGTGACGGCCTCAGATCACTTTGTTGTCTTGAATTGGACACAGTTGCTGGATGGAGCACTCTGCCTGAGGAATGACTGCATAAGTTCCAAATGCCACCAGGCAATTTTATTGTTCTTGATTTTTATCTGGAGCTGGGTGTTGAACATGTGGGAGACTAAAGCTGATCTGTAATTAGGGTTAACTCACATCCAAGAAGGAATTGGTATCATTATTTAACTGATTCAATGATTGCGTATACTTCTTTTTCTCCCGCAAGTTACCTGCTCTTGATGAAGTCAGGGCTCAAAAGAAGAATATGAAATGCTAAATAATCTGATTTAGAGTAGCTCTGACTGCCAACTCAGAAGCATCAGTTTCAACAGTGAAGTTCCTTTGTGCTGACCTTTGCTATGACTAGTGAGATAATGACAGTCTTTGTCCTCATAAACAGCTTTATCCATGTCTGACAAGGGTAATGCGATGTTGACCCTAGGAGTCATTAGATGTAGTATCCAGAGGCAGAGCAGCTGTGACAGTCCTGTTGGAAGGGCTTGGTATGTTACAGAGAGGAGTCAAGCAACTAGTGTCTGGTTGGAGCTCTTGTGGTGCACTTGATACCTGATTAGGTTGATGTCTGGAGAACTTACATTTTTCTTTGTTCAATGTAAAGTTGATGTGCCTGGCTTCAAGGAAACAGGCTAGATTAGTCATGCAAAAATCATGACATCATCAAAGTAAGCAAAGGTGACTTTGAGCTGGTTAGAGTGGATAAATTTGTCCATGATTCTTTGCTTTATACAGTGGATTACACCTACCTATACTAAGTACACTGCAATTGGTTATGTTAAATTATATTTGCCATTTCTCCGCCGATTGGAATAGTTTGGTCAGTCTTGTAATTCCTTAGTATCAGAGTCAGACCTTATAATCCTACCCAAATTAGTATTATTAGCAAACTTGATCAGGTTGCTATTTATACCTATGTTGAGATCAATATAAAGAACAGACTTCACCACGAATCCCTGAAGAACCCCACTCGTAACATTCCTCTTGAGATTTAATCCCATCTATACTAACTCTGTCACTAAGCCACGACTGAATCCAACTAAAAATACTTCCATCGATCCCATGCACTTTATCTTCATTCAAAAGTCCTAAGTGTGGCACCCTGTCAAAAGCCTTACAAAATCCAAGTAAATAATATTTTAATTCTCATCTCTCTTCACAGCATCATACACCTTTCTATAAAAAGACAGTAAATTAGTCAAACACAATTTACCACGCGTAAAGCTTTGTTGAGATTCATTAATTAACTTATGTTTATCTAAGTAATCCCTAATTGATTTTGGTATTACACATCACATCCTTTTCCCCACCAATGATGTCAAACTCACTGGCAAATAATTTGACATAATAGCTTTCTTCCATGCTGTTGTATGTACAATGCCAGTCTCTAACAATATTTTACATATTGCTTGCACTGCGCCAGGTACTCCATATGGTGCAACATGAATTTCCAACATGCCTGACACAATTGAGAGAGGCACTGATGGATGTGTGGGAGAACCCAGTTCATTTAGCAGTTGCTGAATTGAGGGGCAAAGGGGTCTCCTGCATTGGTAAAATTATGCATTCGCTGCAATAAGTAAGCAGAAGTTTTTTTACTGGTACAGATTTTACCACTGTTTGCACTCATTTAAGATGGTGTTACCATCAGGAGGGTCCACATAGTTCTTTAAGGGGGTTCCACAGCACCATGTTAGTGTTAAAATTTGAAATAATGATGAATGTTTATTTAGTTAAGTATTTCACAGTTGTTATGCGGTCCTCTTGTAGAGAGGGATCCAGTGAAAGATGAGTTTCAGCTTCGTAAGTGGGTTTCACTTCATTATGAAGGATTCAGGCTGTTATGCTGCCTTCTGCAGAAAGGGATCCAGCCTGGAAGATGAACCCTAGCTTTGTAAAGAGGCATCAACTTTACAATGAAGGATTTACTGTGATGACCAGCTCGACTTTGAACCTCTAAAATAATATATACATTATTACTATAATGATCTATATTAGCAAATATCATAAATGATAATATACTTAACTCAAAAAACAAACATTCAACTGATTAAATTTAGCCATCGTGAAAATTCATAAGATCAAGGAAACGGGTGAAAATGGATATTATCTTATCCAAATAGAGGTATTAATGCTATAGAAGGTATTTAGAGGACTGTAGTTCAATTATTACCCTACTTAGGTCTGTTGGATTATAGTCTGTATACCAAAATAATCTATTGTCTGAAATTATAAAGTATACCAAAATCAATGGCTCCTATTTGAATGCCTTGATTCTCTGTGAGGACCTACTGATTAATGTAGGACTCAAACCATAGCTATCTATCTATCTACATGGTATGGCAGCTACTGGAAACATGACCCTCAAAATGGGACTCTATCCAGTGACTAACCACACCTACTGTAATGTATCTTAACTTCACTAAAATTAGAAGCAGTTTCCATAGCCCAGCCAAAGTAAATGCGATGCCTAGAAGAGATAGAGGGTGTGAAAGGCATTGGGGCCAGGAGAGTACGCAATCATCCAGATGTCAGCTGTAACATAGGTACACCTGACTCTTGCAGGTTATCTTAAGGTGCATCATACAAAGGAGCAGCCTATTAGAATTGTGAAATATCTTTAGTCTTGGCAAATAGGAAATATCTAATCTTAGTGTGTTAATTCTGCCGCATAATTAGCATATGTTATGGTCTGTTTGAAAGATGAAGTGGTTATTATTGTACATGAGGCATCATCCAATTCCCACTCAACTTGATTAAAACATTGATTTGTTGCCCAAGATGAGATCTACCTATTCCATTCTAATTCCTAAGTTTAAAATATTTTATCACAAATTGTTAGTTTGGTTACAAAAAATACCCAAGATCTTTTAAGTTTTAGCCATTACTGTCTCAACTAGCCCTGACATAAGCTTGTTAAATAAATGCATTACCACTATTTCATAATATAAAATGGAACATTAATGAAAGTGGTAAAGAGAGAATGCCTTTATTAGATCACAAATCCACTTTACTTATGATTCTTTCTCAAAACTTGTTTTGCGTGAATTGTCAGCATGTACGGCCAAAAATCAAGATTATAGCAAATGTATTAGGAAAGAGGGTTAAGAAGAGCAGATGACAAATTAGAGCCAGTGTAGGAATGGCGTAAAGGTATTTAATTTATATTATGAGCAATTGTCTGTATTTACAATATATATATATCAGTTGGGGGCAATGTATAGACTTTTTTTATAGTTCAGATAGCATGTTAAACTGTTAGTCCACATCGAGAAATAGCATCTTACATTGAGTAGATAGTGGTTATAAAACCATTATCAATATCCTGTCTTAATTGAGGTACGATGCACTATGGTATCTTCAGTCTTCTCAGAATAACTTTTCTGTATGCATTAACATTTCAAGGGAGAAAATGGAACAGACTTCTTCCTATATTATAAATGAAATATGTTAGTAAGCCTCAAGTGTTGTTCTGCAGCTTCTCATGCATAGAAATCTTTTTCTTTACTTTAGGAAGAGTTTGGAGAGATTTTTTAATGTATATTTTCATTAAAATCTCTCCAAACTCTTCCTAAAGTCCTGGAAGATCGTCTTCGCCCTATTGGAAATGAAGAGAGATTCAATCTAAGGTTGAAAATAGCAGCAAATGTCAGTAATGAAATAATAGTACAAAACAACCTGCGAGAAAAGGTAATTTTAATAAGTAAAAGGTTTAACACTTTGTCAGCCATAGTGAGCTCAAGTCCCTCTGCCTCAAGGTAAGCCAGAAGCCGACCATCACATTTGATTACTTTTGACCTTATTTTAATAGTATTTGCGAGGTTGTGCAAAAGAGAGAGAGTTGACTCATATAAGGGCCATTTACATTGGCAC
The DNA here is from genome assembly GCA_963969495.1 of Ceratothoa steindachneri. Classification (NCBI taxonomy): domain Eukaryota; kingdom Metazoa; phylum Arthropoda; class Malacostraca; order Isopoda; family Cymothoidae; genus Ceratothoa; species Ceratothoa steindachneri. The sequence goes on along the minus strand of OZ018333.1, from coordinate 5,060,011 downwards.
CAAATCAAATGCATGTAACATGTTAATTACCCATAAGGGGCACGGCGATTTGCCTTCCTGGCCGCTGTGCTGATTGGAGTAGCCCTAGCTTAACCTCTTCTCCTTTCTGACAGCCTGTGTTTTTACCCTACTTCCTCACTTTTTCTACAACCTCTCCCAAAACTCTCTGGTCGGCCTCTAAGTAAACAGAGGAGATGCCGACCAGCTTCCTTTTCCCCAACTACCCGGATTGGGGCTGAGGGGGAATGGGTCAACGTTCCCTCACCCCTGAGCTCCGGTCTGGGGTGGTAAGTTTTTAACAACCTGCTTCATACCTACCCACACCTTCCTCACATCCCCTTTCATTCTCCCTTCTATCTATCAATTTTGATGGTGTGCCCAAGGTGGAGCTGCCATGCTGATGGGCTGCCAGGTCACTAGGCAGAAGGAGTGGCGTCAAATGGTGGAAGCCAGTTCTGCCGCCCCCATGTTCACCCCTCACAGAGTGGGTTACTATGTGGGGTAATGAGCATTTGCATCCTGTGCTATAAAAGGGTCACTATGCCCAATGATGATTTAAAAAAAGAAAAAAAAGAACTCTCCCTCTTTACTTTCCCCTCAACTATCGTAGGAACCACCCTCAGGCAGCCCCATGGAAAAAATGGGGCTGCTTGCATAGGGGACCCTCCAAAATTCTTGTACCCGAAAAGAGACTTACTCCTCTCCTTTGCATACTCTTCTTCTTATGTCTGTCATTCGAATATGAAGATGACTCAAGCATCACTCGATGAAAATGGAGATGAATTTATGGTGGCTGTCAGTTGTGCCAGCGAAGATGACTATGTAGTGCAATGCACACACTCTGCCACAGAAATTACACTCTATTCTGCGCTTATTTGGCTGGTGGATTGTGGCACCATTATCTTCTCGCTTCTCTCTCATTGTGGATGGACTGTTGAAGGTGTGACAGTCCCTCCATACATGTCGATCTCCATGCTGGTCGGTCACTGGCTTTGATTTCCAGAGTCAGGGTTTCAATATTACACCTTTTCATGCTTGCTTATACTTGATCTTTATAGCGTTTCATTGGCCCACCTTGGCTACGGTGTCCCAGTGGGAGTTTTCCATAAAGGATTTGTTGAGGTAGTCTGTCATCACTCATGCAAATTATATGTCCAGTCCATTGCAGTTGTTTTTGTACATGCTTGGTCTCAATTAAGGTTGTGCTGGCGTGTCAAAGGATTTGTAAATGGGGAATTTTGTCCCTCCATGTTAGCTTGAGAATCTCCTGCAGATTTCTTATATGAAATGCTTCCAATTGTCTTATATGCTTTGTGTAAACAATCCATGTTTTAGTACTGTAGGGTAGAATAGTTATACATACAGTAGTGTAGACTGCTATCTTCATTTTTAAGCTTGATTTATTCTGTTGCAGACCTCTTCATCTATATTATACTTCTCCGACAGGATGCTGCCCAGATATTTGCAAATTGTGACCTGTTTAATGTCATCACTGTTGATGTGGAAAGTTGACATGGTTCTGGATTCTGTCGTTGCATTAGTATCTGTTTTATTGACATTCATTTTCAGACCCATGGCTTCGTAAAGACTGGCTATGACATTGAAGGATCTTTGTATAGCAAGTGGTGTGTGTGCGATTAGTGCATATTGAAGTTCCAGAATATGATTGGTCACAGTTTTTGTGCGGGCTTGAAGTCTTCTTAAATTAAATAAGTTGCCATCATGTTTGTACTGGATAGCAACCATGTCCCCCTGAGGAATTGCGTTCTGACTGAGTAAGTTGATAGCAGATATAAGGATGTTGAATAACACTGGGGCTATGACACATCCTTGCTTGACACCAACTTCAATGCTGAAAGGCTCGGATCTTTCTCCTGAGGCAAGTACTGTTGTTGTCATGCATCGTGTAGTTTCTTTAGAATTGAGGGGAATTTTGGAGGGGAGCCAAACTTCTCTAAAACGATCCATAGTAGTTCCCTATTGACTGTATCAAAAGTTTTTTTAAGGTCTGTGTTTTGCTCATTGCACTCCTTGTGTAGTTGTCTTGTACAGAATATCATGTCTCAAGTGCTCCTGTCCTTATGAAATCCACACTGTGTTTCTGGCAGGGGATTCCCCCTTCTCTGGAGTCACCCTGGGCGACTCGCTTCTTCTAGCAGCAGTCCCCCATTTGCTTTCCAAGGAGACTGGCAAGAAGGCAGGAATGCGGCCCATAAGTGACAGCGGCACGATAAGACCAACCCTGTAGGGGGGTGAGGGAAGGCAGGTCCCGTTGACCCATGCCTTCCAAAGACCTGAAGGCACGCATAATGAGCTTAGAGTGGGTTACTGTACATACCCCCTTCCCCCTCTTCCCCAAAAGATGCCGGTTCGCTGGCCAAAGAAAAAATGACAAAGGTACCTCGAAATATGCACCATGATCCCTGAGGTGACCCAGCCCCAGAAGATATGATCTTATATGGGGTTGAACCTAGGCTTGGTGCCAAAAATAGAACCCGAGTCCGCCCCTATGTAAGCTCCTCCTAATACGGTTCGGGTCCACAAGTCCTCAAAAGGAGAAGAGGGATCTCTTTCTCCGGCTGTTGTTCCTGAGATGGGCAGGACCTTCTTCATTTCGGAGAAGGATCTGCCTGAGGCCGGCCCATCTGGCCTAGGGGCTCCTAACGGCGGAGAAGAGAAGCAGGTTCATTCCCCACCCTTCTCTTCTAAGCAGAAAAAGACTAAGCGCTCCTCTGCTTCCGCTGGAGTCGCCGAAACGGGTGGGTCTGCTGCCGTTTCGGTAAGCGACCAAGCTATGATCAGCACGTCCGACCCCGTTCCTTCACCGGGTAGGAAGTCCCAGACGAAGACCAGAACTGCACAGAGTGGAGCCTCGATTACGCTGGGGGCACCTCATTCAGAGACTACCTGGCCTTTTTGAGCCCGCTTGCTTCAAACGCTTCCTTGCCATACACTCCACTGATGACAGCATGTTGGCTAAGGGCAACATGATCCATCAGAGGTGAGCCGCCCTCGGGCAGCTTCCCTGAAAAAAATGTGCTTTCTCAGGGGACCCTCCAAATTTCTTCTACCCGTGAGAGGAGGCTTACTACTCTCCCCTGCCTACGCCCCGTAAGCGGCGTGGCGATTTGCCATCCTGGCCGCCGTGCTGACGGGACTCAGCACCCCGTCCGACCCCAGCATACCCTCTTCTCCTTCCTTCAAAGCACTTGTGTTTCCTCGCTTTTCATACAACCTCTTCCACAACTTTCTCTGGTCAGCCTCTAATTCCATAGGGTAGATGCTGACATTCTTCTCAACCAACCGTCCCGGATCGGGGCTAAGGGGGGAGGGGACAACGTTCCCTAACCCCTAAGCTACAGTTCGGGATGGGTTTTTTTCAACAACCTGCTTCATCCCCACCCATACCTCCCTCACATCCCTTTTCCTTCTCACTTCACCGTCTATCCTTGATTTTACGCGGTGTTCAAGCTGTTCCGCCATGCCGATGGACTGCTAGGTCACCAGGCAGGAGGGGTGGTCCCGAATTGCGGCACCTGGCTCTGCCAGACCTGTAAGCACCTCTTGCATTGCGGGCTACTGCGAGGAGTGATGAGCTGTCGCATCTTGTAAAAAAAAGGGTCACCATGCCCAATGATGAGTCTAAAAAAAAAAGAAGCTTTAATTCCCCCTGTACCAACGACGGAGCCGCCCTCGGGCAGCTCCACCAGAATAATGGAGGGCTCCCCCCCCCCCATCCTGTGCTTACACAGGAAACCCTCCATATTTCTTTATTCGAAGAGGAGGCTTACTCCTCTCCTAAGACTATGGGTGTAGGGGACTCCCCCTCACCCCCTTCTCTGGAGGTGCTTTCGGGCACCTTCCTATTTCCAGCGGCAGTCTCTCCTTTTCTTTTTGAGGGGACTGCCAAGAAAGCCAGCAGGCAGTCCATTGCCGACCGCCCCTCATTGAAGCGGCTCTGTAGGGCAAACTCCCTTAGGGGGAGAGGGAAGCCAAGCCCCTTCAGTCGCTTTCCTCAAAACCTGCTGGCAAGAATATTGAACCTTGCCGGGGTCAAGGCCTGTGCCTCCCCACCTATGACTGGTGACTGCCAACGGGACCTGCGATGTTTTGGGAGGGGATGGCCAACTGGAGGCCCTTCCTGTGTTAGACATGGTCCTTGAGGAAACACAGCCTCAGACGGTAGGGCCTTCCATGGGGGGGAATGAGGGCTCGGCGCCAAGCAGCGAACCTGAATCCGCCCCTATGCAAGGTCCTCCTCAAACGTCTGGGGTCTCCGAGGCAGTACAAGGAGGGGAGGGATCTCCTCCAACCGGTGCCCCTACGACCACCAGGACCTTCTCCATTTCAGAGAAAGACCTGGCTGAGGCCGGTCCATCTAGCCTGGGGAATCCTTCCGGCGGAGGTGAGAAGCGGGTTCATTCCCCGCCATCCTCTCCAAAAAAAAGACTAAGAAGACTCGGGGCTCCTCTCCATCCGCGGGGGCTGCAAGGACGGATGGGTCTGCTGGAACTTTGGCAAGCGACCAAGCCAACATCGGCACATCCTGCTCCTCTACCCCCCAGTTTGCGGAGCGCGTAACTATGACTAAGTACAAAAGTGCACAGGGCGGAGCCTCGATAACATCAGGGCCCCTCATTCAGAGGTTACCTGGCATTTTCGAGCCCGCTGGCTTCAAACGCTTCCTCGTTATTCGCTCCACTGATGGCACCATGTTGTCCAAGGGCAACATGATCCATCAGAGGAGAGGATTTGCTAGTGCAATTGGTAGAGAGCCGAGGATGACCCGTTTCTCGGACGGGAGCCTTCTGGCGAATTCGGCAAATCCCGCCGAGGAGGCCAAGATAAGTGCTCTTCGGACACTTCATGGCACCCCGGTAAGTGTTACGCCGCACTCTACCATCAACTTTGTCAAAGGAGTAGTTTATGCGAGGAAACTCGTTGACTACTCCATAAAGGACATCACCTTAGAGCTGGCCGACCATGGGGCGGTCAAGGTCGAGCGTGTGATGAGAAAACAGGTAGGGGCCTCGAGACTCACTCCTACACTCTTCGTCACGTTCGACTGTGACAAGCTTCCTGAGTTGGTGCGTGCCGGTTGGTACCGCTACCGCGTGAAAGCATTCGTGCCACTGCCGCGGCGGTGCTATTACTGTCACCGCTTCGGCCATATGAATCGTTCTTGTAGATGTGCAAAGTCGGGGTCACCTGAAATCTGTGTAAATTGCTCCAAGACCGCACACGATAAGTCTAAATCGTGTGTAGCCAAGTGTGTCAATTGCGGAGAGCCGCATCTCACTTCTTCGAAGCAATGTGGTGCATATCTCCTTAAGAAAGAAATCCTGGCCGTTCAGGCACAGGATCGACTCTCATTCCGCGAGGCTAAGGACTTGGTCCTGTCGCTCCCGGATCTGCTGTGGACGTCATATGCCTCAATTGTTAGAAAGGCACCCTCTGCTCCTGGCCCATCCAGGCCAACGAGCACGGTTGTTTCCACGCCTATTCGGAGCCGTTCTGCCGGTTCTACTCAACCCGGGCGCTCCCCTGGTAAAGCTGGCGGCAAAAAGGGTTTTTACGCAGCCCCGGCTAAAACCATGGCTGACCCCTCTTTCCCCAGCGTGACCGTTTCCCGTAAGGCGAAACGGCCACGCACCTCCACCGAGTCGTTCGTTAGACTCGCAGGAGGCAAGACCCCTGAAGTTGGTCGCCAGGCCATCTTCCGGGGTTTCTAAAGCTGTCCCCCGAAAGGAGGACAGCACCAAAGGAGCTTCGGCTACTTCGCCCACGCCTAGGGGTGGAGCGAGTGTCTCGGAGACGGTGGTTCCTCGAAAAGATGTTTCCCCGCCTCTGAGGCCGCAGTTCCCGCCTAAGGTTTCGATGCGGAGGGAGAAAAAGACTCGCATGGCGAGCCCAACCTCCGCCAATAAGTCCTCGAAGGCGACAGCGCCCGGGGTTCTGCCTCCGGGAAGCGTACGGCCATTTCCGTGAGGGTCTTCTGTTCGAGGAGGGCCCCCGCGTCTCCACAGAGCTAGGCCTGGAGGGCATATTCTTTCAATGGAATTGCCGTGGACTCCGGGCCAACTGGGAGGAGCTGCGGAGGCTCGTCTCGTCCCGTTTACCGTTAGCTATTTTTCTGCAGGAAACCATGCTAGGAGCGTGCCCCCTGCCCTCCCTCCCCGGCTATAAGGGTCTTGCGACCCCACCACCATGGGATGGCTTGGCTGGGGGATGCGCGGTTTACACCCGACATGAGTTCTCTGTTCTTCCTTTCTCTTTAGATACCTCCTTTCAGGCAGTGGCTCTGCAGCTCCACCTGAATAGGAGATATACTATAATTTCTGCGTACATTCCACCGTCAGCTGACTTCGACGTGGGGTCTTCCGTTGCGGCACGCTTGCCGAGGCCCTATCTCTTGCTTGGAGATCTGAACGGCAGGCATCCCCTCTGGGAAAATTACTCAATAAATCCCAGGGGACAAGTCCTTGCCGATCTGATCGAAGAGCTTGAGATGGGTGTCCTAAACGTGGATGAGTTTACGCATCACTCTCCGAGAACCGCTTCATTTTCTTGCCTTGACCTATCTTTGTGCTCTTCGGATGCACAGCCTGATTTTGATTGGGGGGGTGGTCGATGACCTCCATGGTAGTGATCACTTTCCCATTCAAATATCATTTTCAGGGCAACTGCCGTCTGACAGCCCACCTCTGTCGTTGGTGCTTGGTGCGGGTGCTGTGGCCTGCATTTCAGAAAATGACTGAATTCTCTATCTCAGTTGAGAAGTTTAGGTCGGTAGATAAGGCCGTTGAGTTGTTCTCCGGCAACCTCATTGCCGTGGGCCTGACTACTATTCCTAGGACGTCTGGCCGTTTTGCACGCCCACCACTTCCATGGTGGTCGGTCGAGTGTGAGACGGCCCTCAAACACAAGCGTTATGCCTACATACGCTATAAGCGCCGCCCGAACGATTTCACTGTCGCTGAATTTCGTCGGGCTAGGGCTAGGTTCCGGTATATTTCAAAGCACGCCCGCCGCTCTTCTTGGCGGGCATACGTGTCTTCACTTAACGGAAAGACCCCTTTAGCAGAGGTGTGGAAGCGAGTCAAAAGGATTCGGGGCAAGTTCTCGCAGGACCCCCCCTCCCGTTCTCTAGGAGAATGGGACCTCAATCTCGGACCCCGCGTCCGTGGCAGAATCCTTCGCGACCGCTTTTTCCGCAGTCTCTAGCCGGGATGCTGCTCCGCTCTTGCTTAGTGCGCGGACACCGCCCATGGTCCGGATGATGTCCCGTACGCCATGCTTCAACAACTGGGTGAACGAGGCATGGCCTTTCTGTTAGATTTGTTCAACAGGATCTGGGTGGAGGGTCGCTACTGTGCTCGCCTTTCGCAAACCGGGGAGAGATGACTCTACTCCGGCTGGTTTCCGCACAATCTCTCTAACCTCTTGCGTGTGCAAGTTGATGGAGAAATTGGTAAATGTTAGATTAGCAGGGAAGTGTCTTCAGTGTCGCACTCTTTGCCCTGAGCATCAATGGCATCACATCGGTGCTGCCGGAAGATGTTCTCGCTACGCTCTAAGTGGACGACCTTTCGATCTCTTTTGGCGCGGCCCAGATGCCAACTCTGGAGCGTCGACTCCAACAGGCATTGAACCGCGTCTCTCGCTATGCCGAAGCGCACAGGTTTCGGTTTTCTTTGGCCAAGACCAAGGTGGTGCACTTCTGCCGCCATCCACGGCTTCACCCCGACCCAGATTTGTTTCTTAATGGGGTGCGCCTCGATGTGGTTGAATCGCACCGTTTCCTTGGTCTTGTATTCGCCCGACGCCTCACCTGGGAGGCAGATATTCGCAGCCTTAGGGTCTCTTGTACCCGCGCCATCGATATTCTCCGTTCTGTGACGTTCAGTGCTTGGGGGGCTTACAGGGCTACTGCCCTACTTTTTTATCGATCCTTTGTTCGTTCGAAGCTCGACTACGGATGCGAGTCTTATGCATCCGCAGCCGAGCATTCATTGCCGAAGGTGGACTCGATCCACCACACCGGCCTTCGCCTTGCGGCCGGTGCCTTCCACACTTCCCCCATTGAGAGCCTACTAGTCGATGCTGGAGAGATGCCACTCACTCTACGCCGTATACAGTGTATCATTCGCCTGTACGCGAGATCCCGGCACCTCCTTCAGTCGCCAACAGCTCTCACTGCATTCGAAGCTGATTTCGACGGTGCCTATGCCGCCGAGAGACGCCAGTCATACCCTAAGCCCTTTGGGTTTAGGGCCAGGAAACTCCTTGGAGAGCTAGGTATAGCTCTCGGGCCGATGGCGCCCCTGGTTCTGCCCAGGACGCCACCCTGGAGGGTACCACATTTGGCTATTTGTCGCCACGCCTCTGCTCCCAAAGCTTGTACGTCGCCGGGAGTTTTTCGTTCGACCTTTTTGGATCACACCTCGTGTCATGCTGGAACCGTGCCAGTGTATACGGATGGCTCCAAGTTCCAAGCGGGGCTCGGCTTCCACGCCGTTTCCCCTCTGTTTGAAGTCAGCGGGGCTCTGCCAGGCGCAGCGTCTGTCTCCACGGCCGAACTGGTCGTAATACACCACTCCGTACGGGAGATCACGCGACGTGCCCGGCTCGTAGACCGGATTGTGATCTATAGCGACTCACAACGCGCCCTGAGTTCTCGCGGGGCATTGGAATCTCCGCATCCCCTGGTTCGCGATATCCGTTACGCCACAGTTTTGTCGAGCCGGGTGGATGTCTAGATTATCTTCTGCTGGGTTCCTGGACATGTAGGAATTGCGGGGAATGAGGGCGCCAAAGAGTCCGCGAGGACTCTGCGACCGGACCAGCGTTTCGTTCTTCCTCACACCGACTACATGGCAGGAATACGGACAGCTCTTCGGACTTCTTGGCAAAGAAGATGGTAGACGGTCGAAGGGAACTTAAAGTTGCGTGCCATTGCTCCGTGACTGTTCCCATAGACCTATCCCCTAATGCCGCGACGGCTTCAGGTCGCTTTCTGTCGTCTCCGAATCGGCCACACTCGTGTGACGCATCGCTATCTGATGGAGCGCTCACCAGCGCCCTATTGCGACGACTGCGTCGTCCCCCAAACTGTTCGGCACATTCTTGTCGAAGGCCCCAGTCCGGGTGATCTTCGCGCACGATACCTGTTCCGGTACCGGGATGGGTGGGGTCGCTACCGCCTGTCCCTTGTATCGGGACGAGTTCGTTCACATTGACTTCTTGACTTTTGGGGGGAGGCCGGGCTTCTCCCCTTTAAGAAGGTTTTATATTTTTGTTATTTGTTTGTTATTGTTTTCTTTGTTGGTTGCACCGGGGTGAGGGAGACCTTCCCCCGCTGCCGGAGATTGCTTCCTAATTCTTAAGTTTTTCACATTTTTATTATCATTATGTTTTCATATTTTTATTTTAAAGTAGCCTAGTTCTAGGCTGTCGTGTTTCCGGCTACTTATGCCCAAGTGGGCAGTTGCCAGATGGGCTCTATAAAAAAAAAATCCCCTGCCTACGGGTGTAAGGGACTGCCATTATCTGAAGGCGCCCTTGGGTGCCCTTTCCAGCAGTAGTTCCTCCTTTCCTTTCACAAGGGACTTGCAAGAAAACAGGCAGCCTGCTGAATATTGACAGCTCCAGGTTGGAGCGCGTCGATAGGGCCAACCCCATCAGGTAGGCAAGGAATGGCAGGTCCCGTCAGTCGCTACTGCCTAACATCCTTCACTCGTACGCTAAGAGCCTACAGGGGGTCACTGCACGTGCTCCCCCACCCCCTCTCCTTCTCTATGAATGCTGGTTCGCCGGCATTAGGTAAAAAAGGTACCTCGAATGGGATATGTGATGTCTCGATGTGGATGGCCACATGGGCCCCCATCACTGAGATGGACATGGTTCCTGAGGTGGCCCCACCTCAAACGATAAGATTTTGCAAGGGGTCGAACACGGCCTCCATACTAACCACAGAACCCGTCTCCACCCCTAAGCAAGCTGCTCCTCAGACGACTGGTCCCAGAGACCTCACAAGGAGAGGAGAGATCTCCTCCCCTGGCTGTTGCTCCTATGATAGTCAACACCTCCATTTTAGAGAAGGATCTTGTCGAGGCCGGCCCATCTGGACTAGGGGCTCCTGCCAGCGGAGAACAGAAGCGGGTTCATTTCCCGCCCTCCTCCAAAAAAAGAAGACGAAAAAGACTCTTGGTCCTCCCACCGCTGGGGACGGATGGGTCTGATACCGTTTCGGTAAGTGACCAAGCTAAGATCGGCCGATCCGGCCTCGTTGCTCCACGGGGTGGGGAGTTCCTGACAAGGACAAAAAGTGCAAGTGAGCAGAGCGAGGTTCGATTACGTCGGGGCCCCTCATTGATATACTAACCAGCGTTTTCGAGCCCTCCCGCTTCTAAACCTTCCTTGATATTCGCTCCACTACTGGCATCATGTTGACTAAGGGCATCATGATCCATCAGAGGAGAGCGTTAGCTAGTGTGATTGGTAGAGAGCCGAAGGTGACCCGTTTTTCGGACGGGAGCCTTCTGGGAATGCGGCAAATCCCTCCGAGGTGGCCATGATTAGTGTTCTTCTGACACTTGTTGGCACGCCTGTGAATGACGCCGCACTCTACTATAAACTTCGTGAAAGGAGTAGTTTATGCGAGGGAACTCTTGGACTATTCCATAGAAGACATCACCTTAGAGCTGGCGTACCATGGAGCGGTCAAGGTCGAAAATGTGATGAGAAAACGGGAAGGGGCCTCGAGACCCACCCCTACACTTTTCGTCACGTTCGACTGTGACAAGCTCCCTGAGTCGGTGCGTGCCGGTTGGTATCGCTACCACGTGCCACTGCCGCGGAGGTGCTATTACTGCCATCGCTCCTATCGACGTGCAAAGTCGGGGTTACCCGAAACCTGTGTAAGTTGCTCCAAGGCTGCACACGATAAGTCCAAATCGTGTGGAGCCAAGTGTGTCAATTGCTGAGAGCCGCACCCTGCTGCTTCGAAGTAATGTGGTGCGTATCCCCTAGAAGAGGAAATCCTGGCCGTTCAGTCTTAGGATCGTCTCTCATATCGCGAGACTAAAGACTTGGTCCTGGCGCGCCCGTGACCACCCGAGACGTCCTATGCTTCAATGTTGAAAGGACACTCTCTGCTCCTGGCCCCTCCAGACCTATGAGTATGGTCGTTTCCACGCCCATTCGCAACCTTTCTGCGTGTTCTACCTACCCCGGGCGCTTCCCTGGTAATGCTAGCGCCACAAGGGGTCCACACCCAGCCCCGGCTAAAACCAGGGCTCCCCTCCCCCCTCCCCCCACCTTCCAGCTGCGTGACTGTTTCCCGTAAGGGAAAACGGCCGCGCGCCGACACCGAGTCGTTAGACTCACAAGAGGCAAGTTGGTCGCTAGGCCATCTTCCGGGGCTCCTAAATCCGCTCCCTGAAAGGAGGACAGCAACAAGGGAGCATCGGCTCCTTCGCCTACTCCCATTGGTGGCCTGGGTAGCTCGGAGACGGTGGATCCTCGAAAAGAGGGCCGCCCGCACGCCTAAGGTTTCGAGGCGGAGGGAGGAACTTCCAACAATAAGTCCTCGAAGGCAACAGCGGGCTAAACGTACGGCCATTTCCGTGAGGGTCCTCTTAGAAGAGGGCCCGCGCATCTCCTCCGAGCTAGGCCTGGAGGGAATATTCCTTGAATGGAATTGCCGCGGACTCCGCCCCACTGGGAGATGCTGCAGAGGCTCGTCTCTTCCCATTCCCCGTTAAATATCTTTTTGCATGAGACCATGCTGGGCACATATCCACTGCCCACCCTCCCGAGGTATAATGGTTTTGCGACCAAACCACTACGGGACGTGGGCCGGGCGGGAGGATGTGCAATTTCCACTCGGCAGGATGTCTTTGTTCTTCTCGTCGCTTTAGATACCTCCTTTCAGGCAGTAGCTCTGCAGCTGCACCTTGAGAGGAGGTATACTGTTATTTCCGCGTACATGCCACCGTCAGCCACTTCGACGCTGGGGACTAACTACTATATTTGTTACCGGGTTCAAGTCTTGCTGACGTGATCGATGAGCTTGAGATGGGTGTCCTAAATGTGGATGGGTTTACCCATCACTGCCCGAGAACCGCTTCATTTTCTTGCCTCGATCTATCTTTGCCCTCTCCGGATGCACATCCGGATTTTGAATGGGGGTTGGTCGATGACCTCCATGGTAGTAATCACTTTCCCATTCAAATTTAATTTTCTGGGCCTCTGCCGCCCGAGAGCCCGCCCCGGTGATGCTTGGCGCGGGCGCAGTGTTTTGCATATCTGGAAATGACTGAATTCTCTATCTCAGTCGAGGAGTTTAGTTCGGTAGATGAGGCCGTTGAGTTCTTCTCCGGCAACCTCATCGCCGTGGGCCTAACTTCTATTCCCAGAAAGTCTGGCCGTTTTGCACGCCGGCGACTCCCGTGGTGGTCAGCCGAGTGTGAGGCAGCCCTCAAGCAGAAGCGTTATGCCTACATGCGCTATAGACTCTGCCCGAACGATTTCACTATCGGTGGATTTCGAAACATGCCCGCTGTTCTTCTTGACGGGCATACGTGTCTCCAGTTAACGGGAAGACCCTTCTAGCAGAGGTGTGGAAGGGAGTCAAAAGGATTCGGGGCACTTCTCGCAGGATCCCGACCCCTCTCGTTCTCCAGGAGAATGGGAACGCAATCTCGGACCCCGCGTCTATGGCGGATTCATTCGCGACCTCTTTCGCCGCATTCTCTCTCCGGGATGCTGCTCCGCCAGCATTCAACGCACGTCGTCATGTCGCGGAAGGCCGCAGGCTGGACTTTACCTCCAGAGGCGGAGAACCCTTCAACGACAGGTTTACTCTGAGCGAGTTGCGTTCCGCTATTGCTCCGTTCGCGAACACCGCCCTTCTTCCGGACGATGTCCCGTACGCCATGCTTCGACGCCTGAGTGAGCGAGGTATGGCCTTTTGTTAGATTTGTTTAACAGGATCTGGATGAAGGGTATCCTCCCAGATTCGTGGGAATCGCTAGTGTTTCCTTTTCGCAAACCGGGGAGAGATGACTCAACCCCGGCCGTTTTCCGACCACTTTCTCTAACCTCTTGCGAGTACAAGTTGATGGAGAAATTAGTAAATATTAGAGCAGCTTTTTTTCTGGTCAGCGGAGGCCATCTGTCTTCTGCACAGTACGGCTTCCGCAAGTTCCACTCCACGTCGGATGCTCTGCTCCGACTGGAAAATGCCGTCTGCCAGGCCTTCCTTCGTAGATAGCACTACGCCACGGTATTTTCCTATCTGGAGAAGGACTATGAAACTGCTTAGCGATGCGATATCATGAACCCTCTACGAGATAAGGGTGAGGGGACTCCACCTAATCTTTATATCTGAATTCTCTTCGAGCTCGTCGATTCGGCGTACGGGTGGGAAGAGCCCTCTCCGGCCCAATGGAGCAGCAAGAGGGTGTCCCGCAAGAACTCAGTGTCACCCTCTTTGCACTGAGAATCAACGGCATCATCTCGATGCTGTCGTATAATGTTCTCTCTACGCTCTCAGTGGACGGCCTTTCGATTTCCTTGGCCAGACCGAGATTCCAATAGGCATTGAACCGCGTCTCTCGCTATGCTAAAGCGCACAGGATTCGGTTTTCCTGTCCAATATTAAGGTGGTGGACTTCTGCCGCCATCCACCTCTCTACCCTGACAGAGACTTATTTCTCAATGGGGTGCGCCTAGAAGTGGTGTTCTCGCACCGTTCCCTTGGTATTGTATTTGAAAGACGCCTCACCTGGGAGGCTCATATTCGCACCTTTAGTGTCTTGTACCCGCACCACGGATATTCTTCGTTCCGTTACGTTCAGCCTTGGGCGTTGATAGGCCTACTGCCTTACTTTTTTATCGATACTTTGTTCGTTCGAAGCTCGACCTCCGATGCAAGTTTTATGCATCCTCACCCGACCGTGTATTGCAGAAGGTGGACTCGATCCACTACACCCGCCTTCGCCCTTAGACCGCTGCCTTCCTCACTTTCCCCAGTGAGAGCCTTCTTGTCGATGCTGAAGAGAAGCTTCTCGCTCTGCGCCGTGTACGGTGCATCATTCGCCTGTACTCCCGAGGCCACGCCTCTCTCAGTGGCCAACAGCTCTCACTGCATCTGCCGCTGATCTCGATGGTGCCTATGCCGCCGAGAGACTCCAGTCATACCCTAAGCTCTTTGGGTTTAGGGCTAGGAAACTCCTTCAAAAGCTAGGTATAGCTCTCGGGCCGGTGGTACCCCTGGAGGGTACCACCTTTTCCTATTTTTCGCCACGCCTCTGCTCCCAAGGCTTCTACCGCGCCGGGAGTATTGCGTTGGCCCCTTTGGAGCACACTTCGTGTCCCTAAAACCGTGCCAGTGTATACGGATGGCTCCACGTCGTATCCCCTCTGTTTGAAGTCAGCTTGGCTCTGCATGCAGTGTGTCAGTCTTCACGGCCGAGTTGGTTGCAATACGATGTTCGGTAATGGAGGGAACGCGACGTGCCCGGTTCGGAGACCGGCTCGTGGTTTATAGCCACTCACAAACCACCCTGAGTGCTCTTGAGCCATTGGAGCCTCCGCATTTCCTGGTTCGCGATTTCTGTGACGCTACGGTTTTGGCGACCTGGGCGTTTGTTGAGAGTATCTTGTGCTGGGTTCCTGGACCTGTAAGGAATTGCATGGAATGATGGAGCCAAAGACTCCTCGAGGACTGGTCTATTAAACCATCGTTTCGCTCTTCCTCACACCGATTACGAGAACATATCCGGGCTGCTTGGCAAAAAAGATTGGATACGGTCGTGGGTAACTTAAAGTTGCGTGCCATTGCGCCGCGACTTTTCTCATGGACCTACTTCCCAATGCCGCGACGGCTTCAGGTTGCTTTCTTTCGTCTCCGAATCGGTCACACCGCCATTTGATGGAACGCTCGCCCCGGCCCTACTGTGAAGACTGCGTTGTGCCCCAGACTGTTCGGCACATTCTTGTTGAATGTCCCAGTCTGGGCGCCATTCGCGCTCGTTATCTCTCCCGATACCTGGATGAGCGGGGTCGTACCCCTTGTACCTTTTACTCGGGATGGGTTCGTGCCCACTGACTTCTTGGAGGAAGTTGGCCTCCTCCACTTAATTTGACAGCTTTTGTGCATCTAATGGTCTTGTGCCGAGGGGAGATGGGCCTACCCTGAACTTCTTGTTACCTTTATGTTTTGTTTTCTCTTGTTTTTATCCTTATTTGATTTTGTTTTTTAATATAGCCTAGTACTAGGCCGTATTGAGCACGGCGACTTATGCCTAACTAGTATATTATTATTTACTCAATCATTCACTCTATATTGTTTCACCATATTTACTTAACCTACTTATCTCTATATTCGTTGAATTTTATAAATATATTTGTGTAATTGTCTTTCTTAAAGCCAAGTCTTTGTTCCAATATTTACTTCGCTGTCGTATTTAGGCCTAAAGCTAACGGCAGACATCTTTGATCTAACGAAATTTATAGTTATGGTTTTCGAAACGCTATCTAGGCTGATTTATTAACCGAAGATAAATCACATTGATAACCATACACTATAAAATTGGTCGTAATTTAGAGTATTTTAAAGTATCTATAATCTAGGCAGTGGCCAGATAATCTCCTAAAAAAAAATTGAAGGTTTTGTGTGAAGATTGAGAGAGGGATGTCGTCTGACATTTTCACGAAGCTGTTGGAATCTTTTGAAATCCTGTCAACACATTAAATTCTCCTACGTTTGTGTCATTTAAAACGGGGGGTGGGGCTATTCTGTCTCTGGTTTACGAACTTCTCAGGTGTGCTCCCTCGGAGCGTTAAAGAATGGTGTTCACAACCAAGGACAGAGACATATACAGACCAGAAATTACCCCTTGGACGGTTGCAGTTTCCAACTGGGCAGCGAAAGAGTGGAAATCATTATTCGGATGTAATAATCCTAAACAAGACGACCAGGCTCTGAAGTTCTGTTTTGGCGAATCTCGAGACGAGACCCGAAACTTTAAAGTTGGCCTAGCAGTCTAACGAGGGATTAAAAGCCAAGCCAGCCATGTGCAGCCGAGAACGGCCGCAGGGATGTGGTTATTTGAGAAAAATCCTATATTCCAATTATTCGCTGAGATTCCTTCAAGGCGTTTTCACTTGCAACCTGCACGCTTTAAAGAACGTTGTTTTTGGAGGTTACAAAGCTTTTATGACACGCCCTGATGAAACTAGTCGGGTCTTTAAGCCTAGATAAAGGGTTTGAGGCATAGTCGTAGATAAAAGAGAATGTTAACAGGGACAGGAAAAATGCATCAAGAACTTCCTCAGGCTCCGTCAATGAGTTAGGGTCGACCCATTGACGGGGGTGTCCTTAATTTGCGCTTTATCTAGGTGAGTACACATGTGAACTCGGACGCTAAGGCACAAATATCCTAGTTTGTTTCTTTGGTTTTTAATTTTAGGGGGACATCCGGCGAGTAGGATATATATATATATAAATAAGGATAAAAACTGAAAAGAAAGGCGAAACTTTAACAAGAAGGGTGCATGCTCGGCGTCAGGGGTAGGCTCACCTTTCCCCGGAGCAGGAACATGCGACTCGCATCAAACTGTCAATTGAAGTGGAGAGGGCAACCTCCTCCAATAAGTCGTGTAGTCACCAAGTCATTGTGCATGAACCCCTCACGAGTACAAGGGACAAGCGGTAGCGCCCCCTCTCATCCCTACTGGGACAGATAACGAGCTCGAAAATCTCCCAGACTGTGACATTCAATAAGAATGTGCTGAACAATCTGGGGAACAACGCAGTCTTCTCAATAAGGCGCAGGCGAGTGCTCCATCAAATGGAGGAGCGTCCCACGAGTATGTCCAATTCGGAGGCGACAGAAAGCAGCCTGATTTTTTTTTTAAGGGGCCATCTGTAAAGCAGCCTGAAGCCGTCGCGGCTTTGGAGGGGCTAGGTCCATGGAAACAGTCAGCTTAGTGGCACGCAACTTTAAGTTCCCTTCGACCGCCTCCGATCTTCTTTGCCAATCAACCCGGAGATCTGCCCTCATTCCTGCAATGTAATCGGTGTGAGGAATAGCGAAACTCTGGTCTGTTCGCCCAGTCATCGCGGACTCTGGCTCCCTCACTCCATGCAATTCCTTGCATATCCAGGAACCTAGCACAAGATACTCTCAACGAACATCCGGGTCGCCAAAACCGTTGCGTCACTGATATCGCAAACCACAGGATACGGAAATTCCAATGCTCCGAGAGCATTCGGAGCGCTTTGTGAGTCGCTATCAATCACAATCCAGTCTCCGGAAAACTGGTTACTTCGCGTTATATCCTGTACTGAGCGGTGTATTGCAACCAGTTCGGTCATGAAGAAAGACTCATCGCCTTGCAGACAACACTCGACTTCAACCACGGGATACGGCGTGGGAATTGGAGCCATCCGTATACACTGGCAGGGTTCCAGCGTGAGACGAGCTGTGCTTCACAAAGGCAGAACGCAATACTCGCGGCGTTGTAGAAGCTTTGGGAGCAGAGGCATGTCAAAAAAATATTCAAAGGTGGTACCGTCCTAGGAACCATTGGGGCCACCGGTCCTAGAGCTATACCCAGCGGTCGAAGGAGTTTCCTAGCCCGAAACCCAAAGGGCTTAGGGTATATGACTGCTGTTTCTCGGCTGCATAGACACTCAAGATCAGCTGCGGATGCAGTGAGATCTGTTGGCAACTAAGGGAGGCGTCGATCTCGTGTGTACAGGCTAATAATGCACGGCGCAGAGCGAGTGGCATCACCCGACCATCGACGAGAAGGCTCTCAATGGGGGAATCTCGGAATTCACCGGTCGCCAGGCGAAGTTGTGTGGTGGATCGATTCGAGCTTTGAACGAAGAAAGGATCGATAAAAAAAGGTAAGGCAATAACCCTATTAGCACCCCAGGCGCTGAACCTCACGGAGCAAAGAATATCCAAGGCGCTGGTACAAGAGATCTAATTTGCCAATATGAGTCTCCAGGGTGAGGCCTCGGTCAAATACAAGACCAAGGAAACGGTGTGCAGACTCTACTTCTAGACGCACCCAGTTGAGAAACTATTCTGGGTCAGGATGGAGGCAGAAGTGCACTACCTTAGTCTTGAACAAGGAAAACTGATACCTGTGCACTTCGGTATAGCGACACATGCAGTTTAATATCTGTTGGAGTAGACGCTCCAGAGTTGGCATGTGGGTCGGGCCAAAAGAGATAGAAAGTAACGAGAACATCCTCCGGCAGCACCGAGGTAATGTCGTTGATGCTCAGGGCAGAGGTAGAATGCGACACTAAGGACACTTCTCTGTTCTATTGGGCCGGAGAGGGCTCCCAACCCGTACACGGAATCGACGATCTCGCAAAAAATTCAGATATAAAGATTAGGAGGCGTTCCCTCGCCTATTTACCGCTGAACTTTCAGCAATCCTTTGTCTTTAGACTCATCCAAATTTTACCTTTTAGTGATTTTGTCCTTTTTTCTGGCTCAAGGAGTGTTTTACAGTCAATTAGATCATTTAATGCGTCGCGATATAGAATTATTTTTTGCTGGGGTCCTGGCCAACGAGAGGGCTGATCGGCTGGCCCGCTCAGCACATTCTGTGTTCCCTGAGAACTTGACTCTGCCTTTTAAGGACTACTTTCCTTCAATAAACTATACGAAATTAAAAATTCTATTCACTCTTGGCCCTCGAACCGTCATAGAATGCGGTCGTTGGAGGTGCCCCTTTGCCAAGTTCGCATTTGCCACGCGAGACTTACTCATGGCCATCTTCTTTCGGGTGATGTTCATATCAGCCCTTGATGTCATTTTTGCGGTGGGGACCAATCGGTTGCCCACCTTTTATTGGATTGTAGACAGCCATTCTCCGGTTGTCCTGTTTCCCGACCCTTTTAACTATTCCTCAACACACCCGTCTTTGATTCATATTGGTTGAGGAATCTTTTAACGCGTCGTTTTTTAAATTTTTGTTACAAAGTGGTCTTCTCCACCTTTTATAGATGATTTGCCTCGTTTCATCCTAGCTGCCATATAGAATTCACTTGGATTGGGCAACAACCCACTGGTTCCTTACCTTAAACCTATACCTAAACCTCCCTCGCCCATCGTGTAGAGAGCTGATACCGTATCGCCATGTGGGATCATATGCCTCCAGATCGGGAAAAAAAACCGTGGCGTAATGTTGTCTACGAAGAAAGGCCTCGCAGACTGCATTTTCCAATCGGAGCAGAGCATCCGACATACAGTGGAACTTGCGGAATCCCCAATGTGCAGAATACGGATGGCCAACGCTGTGATGAAAGAAGGCTAATCTAACATTTAGCAGTTTCTCCATCAGCTTGCACACCCAGGAGGTTAGAGAGATTGGGCAGGCCGGGAGAACGTGATCTCTCCCCAGTTTGAAAACGCGAGGACAGGAGCCATTCGCCAGAAATCTCGGAGGATACCCTCTATCCAGATTCTTTTCAACAAATATAGCAGAAACGCCAACCCCGCTCACCAATAATCGAACCATGGCGTACGGGACATCGTCTGGACCAGAGGGTGTCCGCGCACGAATTGAGAGCGGAAAGTAACACTCAAAGTAAACCTCTCGTTCAAGGGTTCTCTGCCTCTTGAGGTAAAGTCAAGTCGGCGGCTTTCCGGGACATCACGACGCGCATTGAATGCTGGCGGAGCAGCAACCTAGCTAGAGAATACATAGAGAGCGGTTGTGAAACATTTCACCACGGACGCCGGGTCCGAGATTACGGTCCCTTCTCCTGGTCAACGGGAGGGGAGTCCTGCGAGAACTTGCACTGAATCTTTTTGACTCGCTTCCACACTTCTGCTAGAGGAATCTTAACCGTTAAGTAAAGGCACGTATGCCCGCCAAGAAGAGCGGCGGGACATTCTTCGAAATATATCTGAACCTGGCCCTATGTCGACGAAATTCTCCAACAGTTAAATCGTATCGCGTGTAGGAATAACCTCTGTTTGACGGCCGTCGCACACTCTGTATGACCACTACGGGAGTGCTCGGTGTTCAAAACAGCCATACGTTCTAGGAATAGGAGGCATGCGTCGATGAGGTTGCAGGAGAACAACGGACTCATCTACCGACCTAAACTCCTAGACTGAGATGATGAAAATCGGCCATTTCCTGAAATTCGACTATAGCTTATGTGATGATTGGTTTAATGACAAACTTGCCTAGATAGCAGCCTTAAACCTTGCTATATGAATTTAAAGATAAAAATCAGTTGAAAGAGATTTAAGGTAAGTTACCAGTGGGTTGCTGCCCAATCCAACTGGATTCTATATTGCAGCTAGGGTGAAACGAGACAAATCATCTATAAAAGGTGGAGGAGGAGACCACTTTGTGACAAAAAATTAAAAAACGACGGGTTAAAAGATTCCTCAGCCAATATGAATCAAAGACGGGTGTGTTGAGGAATAGTTAAAAGGGTAGGGAAACAGGACAACCGGAGAATGGCAAAATGGCTACAATCCAATAATAGGGTGGGGCCGATTGTTCCCCACTGCAAAAACGACCGGAGAGGCTGATATGAGCATCACCCGAAACAAGATAGCCGTGAGTAAGTCTCGTGTGGCCAATGCGAACTCGGCAAAGGGCCACCTCCAACGACCGCATTCCATGACGCCTCGAGGGCCAAGAGCGAATAGAATTTTTAATTTTGTATAGTTTGGATGATGAACCATCATCCCATTCATTCTGCCACAGTTGAAAAATATATTTTCTTATTGAAGGAAAGTAGTCCCTGAAAGGCAGAGCCGAGTTCGCAGGGGACACAGAATGTGCTGAGCGGGCCAGCCGATCAACCCTCTCGTTGCCCAGGGACCCTGCAAAAAATAATTCTATATCGGGACGCATTTTGGATCAGCCAGTTTCAAATTTCTGTGACTAAGGGATGGGATGCATTAAAAGATTTAATTGACTGTAAGACACTCCTTGAGTCGGAAAAAATGACAAAATCACTAAAAGGTAAAATTTGGATCAGTCGAAAGGCTAAAAGGATTGCTGAAAGTTCAGCGGTAAAGATGGATGCTGCTGGCGGCAAAGATAGAGTTAGGAATTCTCCTCTTGGGTAGATGGCTGCGGCACCCACGCCACCGTCCGACTTAGAGCCATCCGTGTATAGTGGGCAGCATTGTTTGTAGGAGATCGAATGCTCTAAGAACAGGCTCTTAATGATGCGATGGTCCATGGAGGACTTCTCCAGGCTCCACATGTTGGTACATACTGTGGGGAGAGGAGCACGCCAACTAGGGGTTAGTAAGGATGGAAGGGTAAGGACCCTTGGAACACCCAGGTTAGAGAGAGATGATCTCCTATGCGAAGATTCAAAGGGCGGGGTAAAGATGGCAACTTATCAAATGCCGCCATTGATTCGGCAGCATACAGGCATCTGTAGACCTCTGATAGAGGGGCTTGCTGTACTCTGCAGAGGTATCCCATGCAGATTTGAAGTCTATGGTAGGGCAAGGGAAGTACCCCACTCTCGCAGTGAAGGCTGTTGACAGGAGAAGTACGAAAGGCGAACTCCAAGGCTTCGAATGGGGTTCAGCATTTTAAGGGCTGAAGGGAAAGCCGATGAGTAAATTGAAAGCCATAATCCAATTTGGATTGGACTAGGGCTGTGTATAATGTCCACAATGTTTGTCGGTCACTTCCCCACGAAGTGTGTGAGAGGACTTTCAAAATGTCTAGAGCCCGCAGACAGCCTGTTCGAAGTCGGCGTAGGTGTGGTAACCAGGATAACTTTGGATCGAGAGTTACGCTAAGGTACCAAACCTCGGAGACAAACTATATCTTCGCCTTGTAGAGAGATAGATGACGGAACAAGAACCCCTCTGCCTCGGTGGAAATACATTGCTTTGGTTTTGTTCGTGGAAAAGCGGAACCCTTTAAGTTGTGCTCTTTTGGATACAGCATCGACCGCCAGTTGTAGCCGACGCGCTGCTGATGGAAGGGGTGGTGAGGAACAGTATAGTGCTAAATCATGGACAAAAAGTAGCCGATACACCGTCTGGGAGAAACGAAATAATAATATTGATGGCAATAATAAAACAAGACACTTAAAACACTGCCCTGAGGAACTCCCTCCTCTTGGGGCTGCAGGTCAGAGTATGCGTCTCTAACACGTACCTTTAAGGATCGAGATGCTAAAAAACTTTGAATAAGTGAAGGTAAAAGGCTTCTCATCGCCCAGACGTATAGCTGCTTCAAGATGCCGTATCTCCATGTGTCTTAGGATTTCTCAATATCGAAAAATATGGCCAGGACTCTGTGCTTTAATGAGAAAGCTTTCTGGACCGATTCTTTGAAACGTACTAATAGGTTAAGGGTACTATGACCTTTGCGGAAACCACATTGAAATGGAGAGAGGTGATTGGTTTCTAGGAACCAGTTTAGGCGCTCCAATATAATTTTTTCCAGCAACTTACTCAAACAGCTGATTAGAGCTATGGGGTGGTAGTGATCTGCATCCAACCCGTCCCTGCCCGGTTTAACAAAGGGAAGGATGATCCCAATGCACGATGATGACGAGTAAAAACCCTTCACCTATATAAGGTTATACAAATCAAGTAAGAAGAGAGTAGAGTGTGGATGTAGGTGCCGAATCATATCGAAATGGATCTCATCACGGCCAGGGGAAGTAGATCTGCAAAGGGACAAAGCGCTAAGCAGCTCATGGATGCCGAATAGTGTGTTATACGGAATGTTAGATTTTGTTGTAAAGTTGAGAGAATGAGATTCTTCATTTGATTCGGAGGATTGAAAAGCCTTATCGTAATGGCCAACACTGCTGACGGCGCGGAAATGGTCGGGAAAAGCATTGTTGACCGCCAGACCGTCATTCTCTAAGGAACCGTCTAAGTTGAGTGTGGGCGTATGAGGATTAGCATAACGGCCTCTGATCTTATTAGTCCTCTTCCAGATCTTAGCAGTAGGTGTCATAGAGGAAATCGATGAAACGTATCTGCGCCATGAATTTCGGCGAGCCTGACGACGGGTTCTTTGGCGAAGCGCACGAGCACCGTTTCGGTCGACCTTGTTGCACAAAGTTGGGTTCTTTCAGAATCGGGCATGGGCTAACTTGTAATTTTTAAAAGTTGTTGCACACGTAGAGGTCTTTGCGGGTGGGAAACTAGATACTAATAGTGGTCAGGGAATTATGAGAGGAAATTATAGTACTGAAAGTAGAATGGATTTGGCAGATAACAGAAATAGGTTTCAAGGCAATAGAGGTGAGGTCATTCAGGTTGGAAGAGGTGCTTCAGGGATAGGGGGGTTAAATTGTTTCTATACAAATGCTCTTAGTCTTAGAAACAAGAATGATGAGCTATTTAGTTATATTAGCGATGAGGATATAGATATATTATGTGTTACTGAATCATGGATTAATAAATAGAATTTAGTGACACTATAAGTGAATTTGATTTACAGGGTTATAATATGTACATTAGTCAAAGGACAAGTAGGAATGGTGGAGGAATAATTATCTATATAAAAAACAACATTGTTTCAAGTTTAAATACTTCAATAAAGCAGGATGGAGTTGAGTCACTTTGGATAGATATTAGGTTCACTAAAAATAGAATGGTGCATTTGGGAGCTTTTTACAGACCACCTGGGCAGACTGATGATATAGATGAACTAATGATAAGGGAAATAAGTGAGGGATGTGAAACAGATGCAGTTATTAGGGACTTCAACTTAAACTCTGTGGACTGGGAAAATATGATAGGTAGGGATAGAACAAGTGGCAGGTTCATAGAATGCTTTGAGGATAATTTTTTTATCAATTTGTTAATGAGCCAACAAGGGGAGACAATATATTAGATTTAGTACTTTCTAACAGTGATCATTCAGTTCAAGAATTGACTGTTGGGGAAGCATTGGGAAATAGTGACCATCAGATAGTTTGTTTTAACTTGGGAATTGAGAAGGGTAAAATAACCGAGAATGCTGAAAAAGTTCCAAATTTTCATAAGGGAGATTATGTAAAACTTCGAAGCTTGCTAAATTTTGTAGACTGGGATGTAGAATTCAGAGGTAAAAACTCTTATGGGATGTGGGATACTTTCAAGCATATAATAAATGTAGTCCAAGAACAATGTATCCCAATGAAGGCCATTAGGAACAAAAGTAGGAAACCATTATGGTGGAATCAGGAGATAGCTAGAAAAATTTCAGGGAAGAAAAGGGCATATAAAAAATTACAGGTAGAAAATAATATTCAAAATTTAAGTGATTATAGAATGGCTAGAAATGAGTTAAATAAGATTATAAAAAAGAACAAAAGGGTGTCAGAAATTAAATTAGCTCAGGATAGCAACAAAGATCGTAGAAAGTTCTTTAGTTACTATAAAATTAATAACAAGTCTGGCAGAGTTAAAATAGGACCTATCAAATATGAAGGGGCTGTGAGAGAAACTAATGAGGAAATAGTTGAGGTACTAAATGGTCATTTTACATTAGTATTTACAAAGGAGAAACTAAATAGTCTTATGTATAAGAACATAAGAAAAGAAGGAGACTGCAAAAGACCATTCATGGCCTACACTTGGCAGCTCCTGTTCCAGTCAACACACAAAAGATTTCTTACCAGAGAAAAGTCATCAACATTGTCACCCTTTACAGGACTTCGTCAGATCTAATCTACAATATACATAAAATGCATCCAGAGGATTATGTCTATTCATGCAACCGCAGAATATAATCTCACCACTCCTTAGAAAATATATACATATGTACATAAAAAAAAGTCAGTCCAATCTAGCAGCTTCATCCATATATTTATATAATCTATTCTTAAAACTACCCAGAGAGGAGGCTTCTATCACATGTCTAGTTAGCCTATTCCATTCATCTCCCACACGATTTGTAAGCCAATTCCTCCCAATCTCCTTTCTAAACCTATACTTATCAAGCTTAACCCCATTGCTACGTGCCCTGTCATGTTCACTAAGTATAAGAACCTTACCCAGATCCCCTTTATTATATCCTTTTACCCATTTGAAGACTTCAATCAATTCCTCTCTGACTCTTCTCCTTTCCAATGTATGTAGATTTAGTTTTCTGAGCCTTTCACCATAAGGTAAGTTCCTTAGCCCACCAATCATCTTTGTCATTCTTCTCTGCACAGACTCAAGCAAATCAATATCCTTCCTATAATATGGTGACCGAAATTGTACTGCATAGTCTAGATGAGGCCTAACTAGCGCCAGATACAGTTTTAGAATGACTTCAGCACTCTTATTGCTTACATAGGAAAAAAGGTGTTTACTACCATTAGTGTCGATTGGAGGAAGATAAAAGGACTAATAGGTGAGTTAGATGTTACCAAGGCCTCCGGCACTGATAATATTCATTTTTTCTAGGATACTTAAAGAAGGGGTAGAAAGTATCTCAATAGCTCTAGAGAAGTTGTATACTAGGTCACTGGAATATGGAGAAATACCCGATGATTGGAAGAGAGCGAATGTAGTCCCCATTTTCAAGAAGGGTAGTAAAGAAGAGGATCCAAATAACTTTAGACCGGTTAGCCTAACTCCTGTAGTCTGTAAAATTCTTGAAAAAAATAGATTAAAAAGGGATTTGCCAACATCTATAGAGGGAGGGGTTAATCAGCGATGCTCAGCATGGGTTTAGATCAGGTAGATCATGTTTGTCTAATTTACTAGACTTTCTGGAGTTCGTAACAAATCAAGTAGATAAGGGAGAGAATGTAGATGTAATTTACTTGAATTTTAGTAAAGCATTTGATAAGGGACCAGATAGGACACTAGTTCATAAATTAAAAATGATTGGGATATGTGGGGGTGTTTCAAATTGGATAGCTGAGTGGCTGAAAGACAGGAAGCAAAGGGTAGTGCTAAATGGTGTAAAGTCAGAGTGGAGGGATGTTATCAGTGGGGTTCCTCAGGGATCATTTCTCGGTCCATTATTATTTGTCATCTATATAAACGATCTTGGGGAGGCAGTTAATAATAAAGTGTCAATTTTTGCGGATGATACCAAATTAGCAGCTGTAGTTAAAGATATTGATGATAATTTTAAAGTGCAGGGGGACTTAAATAAATTGTTATCCTGGGCACATAAGTGGCAAATGACTTTCAACCTTGATAAGTGCAAAGTTATTAACATGGGAAAAGATAATAGAGAATTTAACTATGAAATGGCTGAGCTCAGTAGAGGATAAGAAAGATCTAGGAGTAGTAATAGATAAGTCATTAAGGTTTTCTAAGCAGTGTATTGAAGCAAGAAATAGGGCAAATAGAGTGCTGGGTTTCATTAAGAGAAATGTCAGTTACAAAAGTAAGGAGGTTATTCTTAAACTCTATAACTCTTATGTTAGGCCACATCTAGAGTACTGTATACAGGCATGGTCCCCCACATTTTAGACATGATATTAACCTTCTCAAGTCAGTGCAACGAAGGGCAACAAAGATTATTCCTTCCCTGAGGCACCTTGAATATATAGATAGACTGAGGGTATTAAATATGTTCTCGTTTGAAAGGAGGTGTGTGAGAGGGGATATGATTGAGCTGTTTAAAATTTTTTCTGGGATAGATAAATTGGATGTTAGCAAGTTTTCTGAGTTAGATGATGGAAATCGGACTAGAGGTCACCACTTGAAAATTAAAAAGCAAGGGTGTAGGTTGGATTTAAGAAAATATTTTTTTCCCCAATAGAGTTGTAGACTTCTGCAACAAATTGCCGCGGAGGGTAGTAGGTAGTCCAAATTTCAAATGTATTTAAGAGTAGGTTGGATGAGTTTATGGGGAGGGAAGGTTGTGATGGTTCCTAAGTTTTGTATATATTAATATTGTTTGTATATATCTATAGCTGCATGATTTAGTTCTTGACAAGCCTTGAATGGTGATACCCTTGTTTCTGGACGCAATCCTCTGGTTGTAGTTTTCTTGGGAGTGTAGCTGCCTTAAAAAAGAGGCCATTTGACTTGGATGACCTCTGATGGGCCCTTGTGGCTTTTGTCATATGTTATATTATATTGTGGGGGACTTTGATTTTGTCTTCCCCTGGCGATGGTGCTTTTTGTGGGTGGGTTTTGACGGATGCGGATGACCTTTGATAGGCTCTTGTGGCTTTTGTCATCCGTTAAATTATGTTATGTTGTTATGTTATGGCACGGGTGAGCGGCTCGTGACAGTCGCCTCCGTGGGATGGTCTGTGTTGCTGCATTCTAGATAGTCGATGTAAAGTATTTTACTGCCGCCTCCACTCCATTGAAGGTTCCCAAGGATGGATTTGTGAAGGACGCATCTTGGAAACCTTCCCAATCTGCATGACTTAAGTCCTACTTAAGGGGCATGGTTGTATGACCGCTAACTTGAAGGGCCGACAAGACAATAAGAAAGTGGTTACTCCCATGGAGATCGTCAATAATTGACCATCGAAATTCCGTGAAGCAATCAGGGGAACAAACAGACAGGTCAAGACAGCTAAAAGAGTCCGTCTGGACATCATAAGAGGTAAAATCGCCAGTATTTAAAACACAAAGAAGGTCAGATAATAAAAGAGACTCTAAAACACTGCCTTTGGCATTTCGAGTGATGTCACCCCAGTATGGGTGACGGGCGTTAAAATCTCCTAGTAATAAGAATCAGGAGGGCAACTGGTCAATAAGTTCTAAAAGGTCGGATCTTGACAATGATAAACAAGGGGGTAGGTAAATAGAGCAAACGGTAAAAAGCTTAGTAAGAAAAACCTTCACGGCTACAGCTTGGAGGGGAATATGTAGGGAGATGGGAGAAACATGGTGGGATGAAGATACCATGATTGACCCTCCCCCATGAGAGGGGCTCCCAGCAGGAGCAATAGAGTTGAAAGTGAGAAAACCGGGTACCAGCGGAAAGGGCTGTATACCCAGTTTATTCTCCTGAAGACAAATAACAGCGGGGGAGATAGTCTTCAAAAGAATTTTGAGTTCTTCCCAATTTGGAAGAACGCCTTGGCAATTGCATTGTAAAATGGAAAATATTGTATGTGTGACGATTAGATACCGCTGTGAATATCTTTTTCTCTTTTGAGGCCGATGTTGTATTTGAGGTTCGTCTCAAAGAGCTTGGGAGACGGAGAGCTGATTTTGAGGAGCCTGCTTTTGCAGGGAAAGAGATCCTAGATAGAGCAGTAACTGGGTTTTTTTTCGTAGGTTTTGTAGAACCGACCGAGGCTCTTGATTGTAATTTGGGCTCACAACCTGGTGGAAAAGGATGATCATGAAGGGATTTTCGGCCGGTAGATCCATATTCATGGGTCGAGGGCATTTTCGGTGTCTGAGGAGTTGGTCCAACTGCCGCGATTAGTGATGTTGGAGTGTCAACTGCTGCTATCGGATCTTGGGTTGAAGGGTGAGCGGAACGAACAGGTGATCTGAGCGAGGTGTGTGGAGCAGGGTGTATATCTGCCATCGTTTGGATCAGGATAGGGCCTAAGTCCTGTGAAGGGCGGGACGGACTTAACGGCATAGAATGTTCAGCCATAGGGGAGGAGTCCATTGAAGAATCTCGGGGTTGGGCCGAGTCAGCTCCAGAGGCTGCCCGTTTATTGATGGTCGATGACCCAGGTGAAGAATCCTTTCTCTTACCACTGGGCTTTGGGTCTCGGGGCCGGGTGGATGAACCTTCACTGGTCGATGTTGAGGATTCTTTCAAATAGCGTCTGATGTCTTCAAGTGTCTCACCCTAAGCGTCTCTCCAAGCTAGAGCTGCGGAAGAGAGGGAGGCTACATTGGTTATCTCTGTGTGAGAGCGATGCTTCGACTGCATATTCTAAATGTTTTCGATGCTGCGAGTAGATCTAGGGTGAAGTGCTTCAGGATGGTCGGAACTTGCGCGTGATGGTCGGTTTTGTCCGGCGTCACGTAAAACGTCAGAGAAGAGCCGGCCGAGTGGCGAAATTTGTGCTCGGGCACGCTGGCAGGCCTCTCTTATATCTAGACGTAGGGAGTCGAGCAAAGCGAGCACCTCCTTTTCATATAAAAATATTGAGCAGTTTTGACGCAGCACTGTGGGTACCTCCGCAGTTGGAACAGCGGGGTGTTTTGGTGCATTCAGGGCCATGGTAGTCAGAGCTAAAATTCACACAGGAACGAGGGTGCCGACAGGCACGGCCAACATGTCCAAATTGATTGCAATTGAAGCAGACTCTGGGTAGTTCGATGTAGGGACTTACCGGGACATGAAGGTACCCAGCTTAAATATACTGCACAGTTCTTGTCGTTCAAATGTTAAAATCAGTGTGGCGGTTGGAACTTTAGTGGAGCCTAATGTTTTAGTTACCCTGTGTACGTGTGTGACACGTTGGGTACTGAGCTTACTCTGAAGGCGGGTGGGGTCGTAGTCCTTTATTCGTTTGAACGGACGACACCTTTGACAAAATTCAGACGCGGATGAGGCGAGACAGTTATTGTAATTTCAGCTATGGAAGATAGATTTCGCACAAGGTTGTGTTGAGAGTGGGATGACACCTCGACTACGACATCAACACTTCCTCTTGACCACATCCGTCGGGGTTCCCCACAGCGGGACTCAAAAGATTCATTGACGTCAAACACATCGACGTTTGCAAGTGGGATGTCAGAGGATGAATTCATGACAAGAAAGCGAGGATAATCAAGATCTGAGTCTACTTCGTTTAAATAGGGGTCCACCGAGCGAGGGAAAGCTGAAAGGGGAGCTAAGGAACGTTTGGCACGAGAACCCTTACGAGAAGGGGAGGTTTTAGGCTTATGGCTAGCCATTGCAAAAAGAAAAAAACTTCGCATTCTTCCTAAGGGCTGCCCACCATGGAGGCCTACAAGGGCCCGGACTACTGCAACTATACAATCAGTTACGTCCGGTATGTCCTCTCGGAGAATGAAACCAAAGAGGCTGCCCGAGTTCTCCTACGCACGGTGAAAGGGGGCCAACGATGGGTTTCTCTTTGGGCATTCGATAGACGAAGGTAGTGGAGATGCCCAGCCTCTTTCACCTTCATGAAAGAACAATTAGGAATCAATCCATTAAACGAGCAGAGGTTGGGTATCCATAAGGTTCACTAGATAGGTGAAGGAAGAGGGGGAAATAAAGGGCAGTGGAAGAACGTAATAGGGGGAGAAAGAAAGAGGGGTATGTTAAAAGTCTTGTTGGCACCACCATGGAACCCCTAAGGGTCCCAGAGCTGACCCCCTCCCCTCGCCACAAGAAGGCCAGAGCCTCTCTGGGAACAACCCATGAAGAAAAGATCCTAGAGAGGAGGGAGGGGGGCAGTTGAAAAAGAGAACGTGAGGGAAGATAACTAATTCAGCTGGGGAGGTTTCAAAGTCACTGACGCATAAATTTAACAAGTTTATTTAACAACAAATAATTGAATATGGCTAATTATTGAGTTTCAGAATACGATTAATGAATATAATGTTTATTTTAATGAGTTTTACAAATGTTTTGATTGGTTGGTGATTGGGAGGAGTCGTACTTTGATTTTAAGGTAACTGTAGTGGTATCAAAGGTCGTACAAAAATTGATTATGGGGTGAGATGCATATTTTTCTCAGACGGGAAGTTGCCAACTGCCTCTTTACGAACTTCCATGCTCGGCCCCTTAAAGAGAGAGGACCAGCCCATTACAAAAAAATATTACGCTAATCCAGTTATTACCGAGGCCTTCTGACAATGCGATCAGACCGTGCGATTACGCCGGTGGGCTGGCTACGATTGCTGGGAATGGCACAAAATGCAGTCGAGCCACAGTGAAGAGTAAACGGATTGATGGTGATCCGTTTGGGTGACCTCTCCGAGTAAGCGTCTGGCGATAGCATGACGCTCTGTGCCTGGCTTGTTGGTTGTGGGGTGACCAGTAGTGGTTTGATGGTCTCCTGAATGAACAGCTCTCACGCCTGTTTCCTGCATCAAAACAGGATGCGGCAGCAATCGAGACGGAGATATGGGGAAAGTAGTGGAGATTGGGTTAGAGGTTAGATGATGAGGATGAGGTAGAGTAATCACAGGACCATTATTAGAGATAGTAGACGAGGAAAATGAGGACTGCTCAGAATGAATAGCATTAATAAAGGCAGGTTTCAAGCGATCCAGAGAAACAGTATCCTGCCTGGCGCCAAACTACAGTACATAGAATTTCGACTTCCTAGAGATAACGAGAAAGTGTCTGTAATAAACAGATTGCAATGAGAAGAGAGTTAAATCGCGACGGACAAAGACGTGTGAACAGGTTGACATCTTTTTTGGCACGAAGGGTCTCTGATTAGCAGGCACTCTAGGGGCGGTAGGCTTAACCTCTGCCATTACCCGTACAAAATCGTGTACATAAGAAGCATGATGGAGGTGAGGATGTAGAAGTCGGTAAGAAGAAAATAATTGACCAAGAATACGAAGTTGAGTACCGTAAACAAGTTCAGCTGCAGAGAAGGCCGAATCATCTTTTACGGAAGAACGAATGCCCAACAGAATCAAAGGTAGCTTGTCCACCCAAGTGATGTTGGGATCAGTGGAGCATAAGCTTGCCTTAAGCGTTCGATGCAAACGTTCGACGGCCTAGTGGAGTTGGCGGTGGTAGCTTGTGGTACAAAGACGAATGAACTAAGCACTGACATGAGGGCATTCCATTAGTGGGATTCAAATTGGCTGTGACGATCAGCCAGGATCGCTGAGGGAACACCAAAACGAGCAACCCATGTTTAGATGAAGGCTCTGATGGAAGCTCTGATGTCCGATACAGGAACTGCCTCTGGCCAACGAGTAAAACGATCGATCATGGTCAGAAGATGATTGCAACCACGAGAGTAAGAAAGAGACCTACTAGATCGAAGTGAACAGCGGCAAAACGCGACGAATGAAGAAGAAAAGAGAATAAATATAAGCTTTTGTGTGGTGATGGGCTTTAACGCACTGGCATAGCAAGTATGAGTGAGTCCGTTTTGCCACGTCGGCATTCATACCTGGCCAAACGAAGCGTTGGGCAACTACCTTGCGTGTGGTCTTGACACCAGGATGAAAGAGACCGTGAATTTGGTCGAAAATGTGCCGACGGTACGTGAGAGGAATGAGTAGTCAGCCAGGATGTGCCTGGAAGGACTGTCCGACAAATCGATCTCGCGAATGACGATTTGAGAATAGTGACGCAGCGTTTAAGTGACTTCATCTTGTTCCTGGTTAAGCGCTATTGCCGCATGCTCAATGGCCCAATGTAGGAGAGTTGCGTGCCCGAAATCGCTGAAATGCGAGAGCGCGCGTCTGGTACAACGTTTGAAGAACCAGGAACATAGCTAATATCGTTCGTCAACTGTAGAATGAAGTCAAGATGACGAGTGTCAACTGCAGTGTGTACAGGCGAAGTACTAAGAGAAGAACAAGCACCGACCAAAGGCTTATGGTCCGTAAAAATGGTATAGTCACGTCCTTCCAGGTATTGTCAGAAGTGACGGATTGCGAGGTATATTCCGAAGAGCTCTGGAGAGAACGTACTATACCTCTTTTGAGAGTCTGAAAGAGAGCGAGAGAAGAAAGCAAAAGGTTGCCATTGGTCACCAACTTTCTTCTGCAATGTTGCACCTACGTGGGTTGAGGATGCGTTGGAGGCAACGCTGATGGGGGCTCCTGGAGAAGGGTAAGCCAATTCCGCAGGTTGTGCAATAGCCTCTTTGGTGCGAGAGAATGAATCGCACGCTTCAGCAGACCATTCAAGTGGAGAGTTCTTTGTAGTCTTGCTGAGCAGAGAGTTGATAGGTTGCATGACCTTGGCATAATTAGGTATGAATCTCTGGTATAAATTAACCATACCACAGAAACGGCTAAATTGCTTGCGTGACGTGGGCCGATAAAAAGTTGCGCATAACGGTAACTTTGTCTTCGAGTGTGCTAAACCCTTTACTCGAGACATGGTGACCAAGAATGAGAGTTGGGGGACACCAAAAAGAGACTTGGAAGTGTTGAGTATGATACCGTATTCTTCAAGTCGAGCGAAAACATGATGAAGGTGAGGCAGATGCTCCTCTAAAGGCGAAGATGATATCAGGACGTCGTCTATGCAGCAGAAAACGAAAGAAAGACCTCTCAGAATTTGATCCATAAAACGTTGGAAGGTCTAACCACTGTTACGAAGACTATAAGGCATCCTGTTCATGACGAAGGTACCAAATATTATGGTGATAGCAATCTTTGGGATGTCATCTGAAATATTAGGGATCTTGTGAACCACATTGTGTTTAATAAGCCTGTCTTTAAAGGATGATATGCGAATTGAAGGAAATTCCTGTAGCAGGCGCTGAAACTGTGGATTAGCTAAAGGAAACTGGATAGAGAGAAGAGAACTCTGCGACGGGAAAAATGAACCCGAAACTGTAAGCAGTGTAGTGCAATCGATAAGCTTGCGGTTACGCGAGTCGACCCAAAGGTCTTGGGCAGAGAAAAAATCTAGGCCCAGAATAGGAATGTCAACCTCGGCAACAATAAAGGTCCATCGAAAAACTTTACGGAGGTCAAGAGCCAACTGAAGGATGCTTCTTCATAAGTCCTTATATCCAAGGAATTAGCGGCTTTAAGGACAAGATCAGAGGAGGAACAAGCCTTATTGTCCAGTGACTGGAATGACTCTACATTGAGCACCAGTGTCAACTAAATATGAGAAACCAGAGTGGGTCATTAATGCAAAATGGTAGATCGACCTAAGATGAAGGAACTGCAGAGGTGATAGTCCCACTGATCACTTGCTTTCTCAGTTTAAATTAGTGGAAGAATTTAAATTAGAATGAGAAGAGTGAGTTGGAGAATTAGTTTGAGAGTGAATAGATTGTTGAGGTGAAATTGGTGGAATAGGGTTAGGTTCAGTAGGTACTGGTTGTAAATATGTGCAGGGTTGTATACATTTTACGGCTTGTGCACCATATTTGTTGTACCAGCACAATTATTTGTTTTGATGAAAGTAACATTATGATTAGAAGGACGAATTTGTAAAGAACGAGCATTTGATTGAGAATGATAATAGGATGATGTATAGTATTGACAAGGCAGTGTTCAGCTTCGCTACCATATTTCTCATAGTACCAGAATAGACTCCTAGTTTGAGAGTGAGAAAATGCAGGAGTAGGGTAATAGGCGAAAGAATGAGCAGATGAATGCTGCGCTTCACCTCTTGTGTTGGAATGCCCTCGTTGGTTTCGTCTTAGAGAGGACGAACGGCACCTTTCGTCCACCCTTGTGACCGTGCAGTCGTTCAGTTCCACATTGGAGTTTTACTTTTTGAAGCTCTCCCTCTATCCTCTCTAAAGCGGCAACCAAGTCCGGTGATGAATGTGAAAATGAGGCGTTACACGGGTCTTGTCTATTGCAGAAGGCGTCGTTGGTAACCAAACCTGCGAAATAGATGGATTAGAGGGTAGAATGGAATATTGTGGGACAGTCCCCCAGTTTATGTAAGGATTGAGATAAATTATACAGTATCTGTCGCTTTGGTGAATTCATCCACGCTCTTGTGCTCACCAATCATGATAAGTGGCCTAATGTGGTTAGGGACCCCACGCAGGAAAATCTCCGTTAGGAGCGAGTCAAAAGGATCTGACAAAGCGCCATTTGCCCTGATTTATTCTTTGAGATGCTCAAGAAAACACGTGGGACGCCGATCACCCATTTGTTGAGTATTTAGCAGTTCCCTTAAGTCTTCAACTTAGGATCTCCCAAATTCAAGATTGAAAGCTTGCCTCACTACCCCATGCACCATTTCTCCCACTTTGTAACACAATTGCCCGAAACAAAGCAAAGATACTTATTGGGACTTTTTGCGTGATGATTATTATGCGCTCTTGATCGGTTATGGTTGATGTGCCAACAAAACCTCGCATATTTCGAACCACGTGATAGGATCGGTCGCATCGAAAGCAGGACGATTGAATGAAGTGTGGTATGTAATTCGGGCGCTATCATCCTGGTTTATAGCTGCAGGATGACTAATTGCGCCAGGTGACGCACATGTGGTCGGTAAAGTTCAGCAGGCCTGGCTCGCTAGAGTACCCGAGGCAGTTGAAGTAAACGTCGAGGCTTGACCATCCATGGTTAAGGGATGGGAGCCTTTAAAACTTTCGGTTAAGAAAAAAAAATTGCGGAAGTTGAAAGAAGATGAAAACAAACTTACAGCGAAAACAAAGGACAGGGCGTAAGCGCAGATAGAGAGTGAGAGTAACAAGGAGTAACACAAAAGGAAGTACCCTAGAAGACCTTACGGTCCATTCAAAGAGGATACCTTTGGACTAGCAGTCGAGCGGGCACATCTTTTCTCAAATGCTCTACGTCCTTAAAAAAACACTTTTCAAGACCCTGTCTAGTCTTGACTTGAACTGGTCAACAGATTCACTGTTGACAACTACCATTGCAAGTGCGTTCCACCTACCACAGATACTGTATGTGAAGAATTTTCCACACAGATCACGGTGGAATCGCTTCAGTTCAAGTTTGTAGCCGTTGTTTCTTGTTCTTCCCTCGCTAAGATGGAAAATATCATCATAGTCCAGTCTGTCGAAGCCTCGATGCATTGTAAACACTTCGATAAGCTGACCACGTAGTCTCCGGGTCTCCAGCGAGAACATATCTAATTCCCTTAAACTACCTTCATAACTTGTATGTCTGATAGAGGGAATCAGTTTGCTTGCCCTGGCTTGCACCCATGCCAATCTCGCGATGTCCTTTCGAAATGAAGGACTTCAAAATTGTACGGCATACTCCAGGTGCGGTCGGACAAGTGAGTTGTACCAGCACAGTACAATCTCCAGGTTCCGATATCCAAACCGTCGCTTTATGTAGACTAGCATCTTTTGGACCTTTTTCTCCACCTCAATGGACTGTTTCGAGAACTTGAGGTCACTAGTGATTGTTACACCCAAGTCCTTCTCAGTGTCAGTGGATTCAATAGAAGTGCCCTTAAGGATATAGGGTGATTGGGGGTTTCTGTGGCCGATATGCATCACTTTGCATTTGTTCACGTTAAAAGGCATTTGCCACGTGTCCGACCACTCCACAATCTTCCCAAGATCTTCCTAAGGGGCGGGAAGTGCTTCCTTCCTTTGCAACGTTCATACCAAGCTTGGTATCGTCGGCAAATTTGGAAATCTTCGCAACCATGTCACTGTCCATGTCTTTGACGTAGATGATGAATAGTAGTGGTCCCAGGACAGAACCTTGAGGTACCCCGCTAGTAACGGGCACCCACTCAGAAGCCTGTCAATTCAGCACCAC
The DNA here is from genome assembly GCA_963969495.1 of Ceratothoa steindachneri. NCBI lineage: Eukaryota > Metazoa > Arthropoda > Malacostraca > Isopoda > Cymothoidae > Ceratothoa > Ceratothoa steindachneri. Next base: position 5,023,721 of record OZ018333.1, on the reverse strand, counting down.
CCGTTGCCGTCTGCCACTTAGCCAGTTTTATATCCCAGCGGGCTACATTTCTGTCTAGGCCTAGCGCTTGCACTTTGCAGAGAACGCGGCGGTGTGGTATCTTATCAAAGGCTTTCTGAAAGTCTAAGTAGACCACATCCACTGCCTTGTCCTGGCCGTGCTCACTGAAGACGAAGTGGAAGAATTCCACAAGGTTCGTCAGGCATGAGCGTTGCCTTCGGAAGCCGTGCTGGGAAACTCCTCAGTAGCAGGTTTGACTCTAATTACGACGTCATTTTGTCCACATTCCTGCTTTCTATGAGTTTACCGACTATCGAAGTCAGAATGATAGGTCGGTAGTTCGACAGTTGGCTACAGTCTCCTTTCTTGAAGAGAGAGAGAGAGAGAGAGAGAGAGAGAGAGAGAGAGAGAGAGAGAGAGAGAGAGAGAGAGAGAGAGAGAGAGAGAGAGAGAGAGAGAGAGAGAGAGAGAGAGAGAGAGCGAGAGAGAAAGAGAGAGAGAGAGAAAGAGAGAGAGAGAGAGAGAGAGAGAGAGAGAGAGAGAGAGAGAGAAAGAGAGAGTAACAAGGAGTAACAAGGAAAAGAAGTACTCTAGGAGACCTTACGGCCTATTAGAGGAAGGTACCTTTGGACTAACAATCGAGCGGGCAGATGGCTGCTCAATTGTTTTGCGTCCCTAAACGGCCACTTTTCAAGACTTTGTCTAGTCTTGACTTGAACTGGTCAACAGATTCACTGTTGACAACTTCCACTGGAAGTGCGTTCCAAATACCGCAGATACTGTAAGTGAAAAAATTTCCACACAGATTGCGGTTGTAACGCTTCAGTTCAAGTTTGAAGCCGTGATTGCGTGTTTTGTTCTCACTCAGTGTGAAAATATCCCGGTAGTCAACATTGTCGAACCCTCGAAGTATTTTGAAAACTTCGATGAGCTGACCACGCAGTCTACGGGTTTCCAGCGAAGACAGATTTAATTCCCTTAGTCTATCCTCATAACTTTTATGTCGGATAGAGGGAATCAGCTTGGTTGCCCTGGCTTGTACGCGTTCTAACCTTGCGATATCCTTTCGAAACGAAGGACTCCAAAATTGTACGGCATACTCCAGGTGCGGCCGAACGAGGTAGTAGTACAGACAAAGTACTATCTCCTTGTTACGGTGTCCAAACTTGCGTCTTTTGTAGCCTAACATCCTTTGGGAATTAGCCTCTGCCTCGATGCACTGTTTCGAGAACTTGAGTCCGCTAGTAATAGTTACACCCAAGTCTTTCTCAGTGTCGGTGGATTTAATAGCAGTGCCCTTAAGGATATACTGAGATTGGGTTTTTTGTGGCCGATATGCATCACTTTGCATTTGTTCACGCTAAAAAGCATTTGCCACGTGTCAGACCACTCCCCAATCTTCCCAAGATCTTCCTGCAGGCGGGCAGTATTTCCATCCTTTGCAACGTTCATACCAAGCTTGGTATCGTCGGCAAATTTAGAAATCTTGGCAACCATGTCAGCGTCCATGTCGTTGACGTAGATGATGAATAGTAGTGGTCCCAGGACAGAACCTTGAGGCACCCCGCTAGTAACGGGCACCCACTCAGAAGACTGTCTATCTACCACCACCCGTTGCCGTCTGCCACTTAGCCAGTTCTCGATCCAGCCGGCTACCTTTACGTCTATGCCCAGCGCTCGCACTTTCCGGAGAAGGCGGCGGTGTGGTACCTTATCAAAGGCTTTCTGAAAGTCTAGGTAGACCACATCCACCGCCTTGTCCCGATCGTGCTCACTGAAAATGATTTGGAAGAATTCCACAAGGTTCATCAGGCATGACCGTTGCCTTCGGAAGCCGTTCTGGCAACTCCTCAGTAGCAGGGTTGACTCTAAATACGACGTCATTTTGTCCACCATCATGCTTTCCATGAGTTTACCGACTATCGAAGTCAGACTGATAGGTTGGTAGTTCGACGGTTGGTTACGATCTCCGTTCTTGAAGATAGGAGTCACCTCCGCCTCACGCCAGTCTCTAGCAACGCATTTGGTACAGATTGACATGTTGAAGATTGCGCTCAGGTGTCGTGACACTTGATCGCGCACTTCTTTCAACACTTTTGGTCGAAAGCCATCCGGGCCAGGTGACTTATTCGTCATTAAGTCACTGATCTTCTTTTTGATTTCAACTTCGGTGAAGTCCATATCCTCCAGCTTTTTCCCCGAGTAGGAATCCGTCGGCTGGGGGATAGGACCACATTCTTCAGTAAACAATGAAGAGAAGTAGTCGTTGAAGGGGTTAGCATTTTTCTGCATCTGAATGCTTTAATGTCCCCTCCTCATTCCTCAAAGGGCCAATCGTTCGACGGATTGGTTTACGGCTGTTTACATATCCAAAGAACTCCTTGGGATTCTCTTTACAGAGTCTCCTCACTCGGAGTTCCTCAGACCGCTTAGCCGCCCTTATGCTGGACTTCACTCTCCTGGCTAGCCTCCAGTATTCGTCAAATTCACCCGAGATCTTCGATTGCCGGTACACAGTTCTCTTCTCCCTAAGCAGTTGGCCGATTTCTCGATTAAACCACTTTGGTTGAACAGAAGACCGACGGGGGCATTTCAGAGGGGTGAAACGCGATTGAAGACTCATGAATGTGGTTTTGAAACTATTCTACGAGTCTTCAACAGCATCGCACACTTCTAGCCTCACTTCAGTCAGTCCAGCATGAAGGCTTGCAAATTCTGCTCTTCTCAAGTCAAGTTTCCTTGATTGACTGGCAACAGACCTTACCTTCGGGATCTTGATGGTAAATCTAATTAGCTGGTTATCACTGCCACCGAGTTCTTTGCCTACAGAGAGATCCTCAACGATATCATCCTCAGAGGTGAAGACCAAGTCGAGGATATTGTCACCTCTCGTCGGTTCTCTCACCCATTGAGTCAGGAACTCGTTGTTGGCGAATTCCAGGAGTAGCGTGCTCTCGCCACAGGCAGCTCTGGTTTCCCAGTCAACTTGGCTGTTGAAGTCGTCCATAACGATGCACCCCTGTCCTTCTCAACGGGTTGGCAAGGGGGTGTATAAAGCACCAGGGTCCTGTATCTGACAGGACCTATCTCTAGGTCAACGCCTAGAAGCTCGTGATCGGATATAATATTGGAGTTCGTAGATTTGATTGTATCCTTGACATACAACATTACACCGTCACCCTCTCTGTCTGGCCTATCTTTGTGGAAGAGTTGGTAGCCAGGAACCGTGAATTCGCCTTCAAAGTCTCGGTTTGAGGTTTTTAACCACGATTCTGTTATGGCTACCATTTCGGGTTCTTCCGTCGCTACGAGGCCACGGAGCTCAGGAAACCTGTTCCTGATGGACCTCGCATTGAACAGAAGAACTTTCAGGGAGTCCCCTAATGTAGGACTCCCTATACTCTTCCGTTTCCCGGCTTCTTGGTTGTCGCAGTGGCACCATTTTTGACAACCTCCGAGAAGGTTGTTTGTGGAGTGACTCGGGCGCACTGGCGTACGTCCGCCTTCCCAATGGGCCGGACTCTCCTTTTGGTGCGCTCCACGACATCCCGGATGAGGTTGGCTAGGAAAGCCTTGCCCTTAAAGGAGAGGTGCACCCCATCCCTTTGGTAGAGGTCTTTTCTACCATAGAATACGGCGTAGGGGTCGACAAAAAAGACACCCTCCGCCGTACAGAGGTCTGCAAGGCGCTGGTTTAGTGACATGTTCCTCACGCGGGCAGTCCGGCTTGGACCCCACCTCGGGAGCATCCCCATCACGACGCGTCTGCGGGTTTTCAATCCACAGTCGTCGACAGCGCCCATAACCGTCTTTATAATCTCGCCTGTAGGGCCTACCCTACCTCCTCTGAGGTAGAGGTCGTTGCAACTTATCATAAGGGCAACGACTGAAGTCTCAGAAATCTGAGACTTCTCGGCCTCAGCTCTTACCTGCTTATTCCCACAGCCAGGGAGGCAGCTCACCTTAACGCTTGTGCGAAGGCGGGCCGCTAGCAGGGGCTGCAGGCCCCGTGCCTGGGAATCACCCACAAGGCTGATCCTGGCACATTTGCCTGCTGATCTCGGATTCTTTATTTTCGGAGGCAAGCTCTCCGATTCCTCTCTCTTGCCCGTCATGGTCTTTTCAGGCCTTTCTTTTTTCTTCTTCCTCTTCTTCTTCTTCTTCTTCTTCTTCTTCTTCTTCTTCTTCTTCTTCTTCTTCTTCTTCTTCTTCTCTATCATCTTTTTCCCCTGGTCATCCTTTTCATTAACTTCTTTTACCTTCTCTTCTTCTATTTCTCTCTCTTCCTCTTTCTTCTTTCCCTTTTTCGTCTTTTTTATCTTTTTTTCCTTTTGGCGTCTCTGCCACATTCGGGCCCGGGCTCTCTGCAGAGGTGGTGTTTGCCACAGGACTCGAGAGCTCGTTTAACTTCTCTTCGAGCCTGCGTATCTGGTAGGAGTGCTCCTCCTTGAGCCTCTTGATTTTCTTTTCGAGGTCTGTAGTTCTTTCCCTGTAGTAGGTTACTACTTCCTCCACTTCCTTCTTTAAGATGCAAGTGGTGCATACACTGCCTTGGTGGCATTTCGCATAGCAGCCCTCCGGAAAGTCAACGCACCACTTGTCCTTCTTACATGTGGCACACGTGAATTTTAGCGCTTCTGGACCTTTCTTGCCTGCCATTTTTAACACTCTATATTTCTTAGGCTTTTCACCAATCAATATATAAAAAGGGGTTTATGTGAGTTATACCCGCGTGAGTCGCTCCCACCTATTGATCGGAGTCGTTTCGGAGTCTTCCAGAAGGCACGCTCCATGTGCTGCTGTTCGTCCGACCGAGTCATCAAGCCTTGGCGTGCCGTGGCTCCCAACCAAGCAGCACAGACGGTACCTGAAGGGGCCATCGATTTCTCACCAGGTGAACAACGGAACCTGCCCCGTACTAAACTCCTACTAGTTCCCTTCGCGACGGCCAAGATCTCGGAGCAGCGTTCAATGGATATCCCGCTACACCAAGAGACTCGACCCAAGGCTTTTTATTGGCCTAGCAACCAACCTGGAAACAAAGGGCCGTCACCTCGGATCATTGCTACCAGAGGCACCCGTTAACGGGCACTGGGAACGGTCAACAATTATGCGCCAGAGAAGGGGTTAGCGGTTCACTACCCTCATCCTATTCATCGTGCCCCAACGCCGAGGACACCTCCAGTCCTAGTCTCTCGTAACCAATGAGCGACGATTGGGGTTGTTTATAGAGGTTCCAAAGACTCTCTACTATAGTGTGAGGTGGCTGCCAGGTCCTTATATGTAGATAGAGGGGAAAAAAAGAAAGAGTGTCATGATAGGAGTAGGATTCTTTTTTTGTATAAGTAGGAGAGATAGGATAGAAGTTAAAAAAGAGAAGGGTAGAGTAGAAAAAGGAAGGAATTAAGCACTTAGTCTGGAACCTCGTTTCCGACCAAATCGACAAGGAAAGCCCTACCAGGGGTACCCAGAAGAGGTACCCCCGCCGACATAGCTCGAAAAGTCAAAGATACACACAAACTCTCTTCCCGCGACAAGGGAGCGTCACCTCTCCATCTACTTTCTTTAAGAGAGAGAGAGAGAGAGAGTAACAAGGAGTAACAAGGAAAGGAAGTACCCTAGGAGACCTTACGGTCCATTCAAAGAGGGTACCTTTGGACTAGCAATCAAGCAGGCAAATGGCTGCTCAATTGCATTTGCGTCCCTAAACGGCCACTTTTCAAGACTTTGTCTAGTCTTGACTTGAACTGGTCAACAGATTCACTGTTGACAACTTCCACTGGAAGTGCGTTCCACTTACCACAGATACTGTAAGTGAAAAAATTTCCACACAGATTGCGGTTGTAACGCTTCAGTTCAAGTTTAAAGCCGTGATTGCGTGTTTTGTTCTCACTCATTGTGAAAATATCCTGGTAGTCAACATTGTCGAACCCTCGAAGTATTTTGAAAACTTCGATGAGCTGACCACGCAGTCTACGGGTTTCCAGCGAGAACAGATCTAATTCCCTTAGTCTATCCTCATAACTTTTATGCCGGATCGAGGGAATCAGTTTGGTTGCCATGGCTTGTACGCGTTTCAATCTCGCGATGTTCTTTCGAAATGAAGGACTCCAAAATTGTACGACATACTCCAGGTGCGGTTGGACGAGGGAGTTGTACAGACACAGTACTATCTCCTTGTTCCGATATCCAAACTGTCGCTTCATATACCCTAGCATCCTTTGGGCTTTGTTCTCTACCTCAATACACTGTTTCGAGAACTTGAGGTCACTCGTGATAGTTACACCCAAGTCCTTCTCAGTGTCGGTGGATTCAAGAGCAGTGCCCTTAAGGATATAAGGTGATTGAGGATTTCGGATGCCGATATGCATCACTTTGCATTTCCCCACGTTAAAAGGCATTTGCCACGTATCAGACCAATCCCCAATCTTTCCAAGATCTTCCTGCAGGCGCGCAGTATTTCCATCCTTTGTAACGTTCATACCAAGCTTAGTATCGTCGGCAAATTTGGAAATATTGGCAACCATGTCAGCGTCCATGTCGTTGACGTAGATGATGAATAGTAGTGGTCCCAGGACAGAACCTTGAGGCACCCCGCTAGTAACGGGCACCCACTCAGAAGCTTGTCCATTCACCACCACCCGTTGCCGTCTGCCACTTAGCCAGTTCTCGATCGCGCTGGCTACTTCTCCGTCTATGCCTAGAGCTCGCACTTTTCTGAGAAGTCGGCGGTGTAGAACCTTATCAAAGGCTTTCTGAAAGTCTAAGTACACCACATCCACCGCCTTGTCCCGATCGTACTCACTAAAAAGGAAGTGGAAGAATTCCACAAGGTTCGTCATGCATGACCGTTGCCTTCGGAAGCCGAGCTGGGAACTCCTCAGTAGCAGGTTTGGCTCTAAATACGACGTCATTTTGTCCACCATCATGCTTTCCATGAGTTTACCGACTATCGAAGTCAGACTGATAGGTCGGTAGATTGACGGTTGGCTACGGTCTCCTTCCTTGAAGATAGGAGTCACCTCCGCTTCACGCCAGTCTCTAGGAACGCATTCGGTCCGGATTGACATGTTGAAGATTGCGCTCGGGTGTCGTGACACTTGATCGCGCACTTCTTTTAACACTTTAGGTAGAAAGCCATCCGGGCCAGGTGACTTATTTGTCGTTAGGTCAATGATCTTCTTTTTTATTTCCCCTTCGGTGAAGTCCCTATCCTCGAGCTTTCCCCCCCCCGAGTAGGAATCCATTGGCTGGAGGATGGGATCACACTCTTCAGTAAACACTGAAGAAAAGTAGTCGTTGATGAGGTTAGCATTTTCTGCATCTGAATGGTTAGTGCCCCTTCCTCATTTATCAAACGGCCAATCGTTTGACTGATTGGTTTACGGCTGTTCACATATCCAAAAAACTCCTTGGGATTCTCTTCACAGAGTCTCGCTACTAGGAGTTCCTCAGACCTCTTAGCCGCCCTTATGCTGGACTTCACTCTCCTGGCTAGCCTACGGTATTCCCCAAAGTCACCCGAGATCTTCAAGTGCCGGTACACAGTTCTCTTCTCCCTAAGCACTTAGCTGATTTCTCGATTAAACCACTTTGGTTGAAGATTTCAGAAGGATGAAACGTGATTGAAGACTCATGAATGTAGTTTTGAAACTGTTCCACGAGTCTTCAACAACATATCACACTTCTAGCCTTGCGTCAGTCAGTCGAGCACGAAAACCTGCAAAGTCTGCTGTTTTCAAATCGAGTTTACTCGATTTAATAGTTGCAGGGCCTGCCTTCGGGACTTTGACTACAAATCTAATTAGTCGGTGGTCACTGCCCTTGAGTTCTTCGCTAACAGAGAAGTCTTCAACGATGTCATCCTCAGAGGTGAAAACGAGGTCGAGGATATTGTCTCCTCTCGTTGGCTCTCTCAGCCATTGAGTCAGGAACTCGTTGTTCGCGAACTCCAGGAGTAGTGCGTTCTCGCTACAGGGTGGCGAGAACGAGAGAGAGAGAGAGAGAGTGTGTGTGTGTGTGCGTGTGCATATATATATATATATATATATATATATATATATATATATATATATATATATATATATATATATATATATTTATATATATATATATATTTATATTTATATACATATATATATATATATATATATATATATATATATATATATATATATATATATATATATATATATGTATCTATATATATATATCTATATATATATATCTATATATATATATATATATAAATATATATATATAAATATATATATATAAATATATATATATATAAATATATATATATAAATATATATATATGTATATATATAAATATATATATAGATATTTATATATATATATATATATATATATATATATATATATATATATATATATATATATATATATATATATATATATATATATATATATATATATATATATATATATATAAATATATATATATAAATATATATATATGTATATATATAAATATATATATATATATATATATATATATATATATATATATATATATATATATATATATATATATATATATATATATATATATATATATATATATATATATATATATATATAAAAGAAGGAATCACAGCCAGTAGGGCATGCATGCGCGATATGTAATCATTTTTATCAAGAATTACGATACTATTCGACTTGTCGGCTTTTGTGATATGTTATTAAACATTTCAATATTATACTGAAAAAAATCCCTAAAGATAAGAAGGAATTAATAGGTGTTTTGTCAGAAAAATCTCCCTCGTTACCTTACTTATACGGGTTGGTAAAAACACACAAAGAACACAACCCTATGCGGCCTATTATTAGCACAGTTGGTTCGGTTTCATATAAATTATCAAAATATATTACCAAACTGTTGTCCCCTTTACTTGGAACAATATCCGGTTCTCATATACTAAACTCCCTTGACTTAGTAGAAAAATTAAATCACATTACTATTTGCCCCAATGATAGGTTGGTAAGTTTTGACATTTGCTCTCTCTTTACCAAAGTCCCTATTGATTCCATTTTAGATTACCTTAGTAATGAGCTTACTCATCATGAATTACCTCTATCTGTAAGTCATATTATTTCACTCATTAAGTTGTGCATTTGTGACTGTAAGTTGGTTTTTAATGGTGAATATTACAAACAAATATTTGGTATGGCAATGGGCAACCTCTTATCTCCCCTACTCTCAAATTTGTATATGGAATTCTTCGAAAAACAATATTTACCTAATATCATTGATATCCCCTTAAAGTGGTATAGATATGTTGATGACATTTTAATTATTTTGCCTTTTAATATTGATGTAAATAATTTGCTTTCCAATTTAAATAACCAGGTACCTTCCATAAAATTTACTGTTGAATTAGAGAAAGACAATTGCCTTCCATTCTTAGATGTCTTAATACATAGGGAATCATTTAATTGCAATTTTAGTATTTATAGGAAACCAACCAACAACTTAACCTATGTCAATTTATATTCAGGCCACCATCTTAATATTAAGATATCAATTTTTTCCTCTATGTTTTTACGTGCGTTGCGCATTGTCAGTCCTCAATATTTGAATCAGGAAATTGAATCTATAAGAAAAATCAGTACAGACTTGTGTTATCCAGAAAATATACTTGATATTTGTTATAATAAAGCCCCCAAAAAGTTTTATAACGAAAGTACTATTGAGAAGGAAGCGCCCAAGAATATCCTCATTTTACCTTATTTTAATGGCCTTGAAACCGTAAAAACATTGTTAAAAACACTAAATGTAAAACTTGTTTTCACTTATACTAATACTTTAAAAAGAATGTTAATAAAAAATTGCCCTAATGAAACAAATAACGTAATTTATAAAATCCCTTGTTTGGATTGCCCTTCATTTTATATTGGGCAAACTAGCAAGGATCTGAATGTGCGAATTAAGCAACATAAGTACTCTGTAAACACTGGGCAAAGATCAAATGCCATTTTTATCCATTTGAGTGAAAATTCCCATCGTATTAATTGGAAGGAGAGTTCTGTGATTGCCAAATCAAATGACTTTTTTTCACGAAATCTTTTAGAATCGGCATTTATACAACTGACTTCGAATTTTAATCTCAGCCCTGAAATGTATTTTTTGGACCCTTGTATCAAAAGAATGTTTATGAATGATTTTAAAGATAAAATTTCTGAATTAATGATTACCACCTAGAAGTTATTTTAGCTTATTTATGAAAAAAACTTTCGTCATATTATTCTTGTGTTCATATTTTCTAGTTATCATGTGTAAAATTTTTTTGTTTTCATATTGCATATGTGATTCCTAAACATTGCTCCCCCCCCCCTTTCTTTTGTAACCCGTAAACTTTTTTTTTTTTTTTCTTAACCCTGACGGCTCATCTCGTTAATAGGATTTTCCCAGGTATCTGCTAATCCCACCCCTTTTAATCTTTATATCCCATATTTTAATTAATCAGGTGTATAAATATCTTTCTCTTTTTCCCTGTCTTTTAGTCTGCTTAGTAAAGGAACATTAGTCGAAAGGCCTCGCAGTTCTCCGTTGTTTCATTTTCCTCGTGGCTGTAACGTTATTCATAAATTCCTCACGTTCCTTATTTTCGTGATTCAGTTATATATATATATATATATATATATATATATATATATATATATATATATATATATATATATATATATATATATATATATATATATATACATATATATATATATATATATATATATATATATATATATATATATATATATATATATATATATATATATATATATATATATATATATATATATATATATATATATATATATATATATATATATATATATATATATATATATATATATATATATATATATATATATATATATATATATATATATATATATATATATATATATATATATATATATATATATATATATATATATATATATATATATATATATATATATATATATATATATATATCCGCCAGCTTTTTCCACCGAGTAGGAATCCATTGGCTGGGGAATGGGACCACACTCTTCAGTAAACACTGAAGAGAAGTAGTTGTTGAAGAGGTTAGCATTTTTTGCAGCTGAGTGCTTTTATGTCCCCTCCTCATTCCTCAAAGGGCCAATTCTTCGATGGATTGGTTTACGCTGATTTACATAACCAAAGAACTCCTTGGGATTCTCCTAGCAAAGTGTCCTTACTCGAAGCTCCTCGGCACGTTTTGCCGCCCTTATGCTATACTTCACTCTCCTAGCTAGCCTCCGGTAATCATCGAAGTCACCAGAAGTCTTTGACTGCGGGTGCACAGTTCTCTTCTCCCTCAACAGTTGACCAATTTCTCGATTAAACCACCTTGGTTGAACGGAAGACCGCCGTAGGCTTTTTACTGGGATAAATTGAGTTTGACGACTCATGAAGGTCGTTTCGAAACTATTCCACAAATCTTTAACATTATTACAACGGTGGTCACTGCCACCGAGTTACTCGCCTACAGAGAGATCCTTAACGGTGTCGTCTTCAGAGGTGTAAAACAAGTCGAAAACATTTTCACCTCTCGTCGGCTCTCTCACCCATTGAGTCAGGAACTCGTTGTTCGCGAACTCCAAAAGCAGCGCGTTCTCGACAGGGGTTCTCTGGTTTTCAGTCAACTTGGGTGTTGAAGTCTCCCATGACAATACACACTCTGTCTTCAACAACTTCACCCAGCAGCCGGTACAAATCCCTGTCCTTCTCAGCGAGTTGGGCAGGGAGTCTATAAAGCAGCAGGGTTCTGTATATGTCAGGACCTATATCTAGGTCTACACCTAGTAGAGATATAGAGATAGAGAGGTGTCATCGACCACCCCCACCCAAAATCAACCTGTGCATCAGGATAACACAAAGATAGATCGATGCAAGAAAATGAAGCGATTCCTGCGCAGTGATGCGTAAACTCATCCAAATTAATGACACCAATCTCCAGCTCGTTAAGGACTTGACCCCTGGGATTAATAGAGTAGTCTCTCCAGAGGGGGTGCCTACTGTTCCGGTCCTCAGGCAAGAGAAACGACCTCGGCAACAGTGCCACGACGCGGCGGAAATCCCCGCGTCGAAGTCAACTTACGGTCGAATGTACGCATTAATAACAGTATACCTCCTATCCAAGTGCAGCTGCACAGCTACGCCCTTAAAGGAAGTATCTAAAGCGATGAGAAGAACGGAGATATAATGGCCGTACACTTCACGGAGGCAGAACTCCAGGCCCTGTTGCCTTTGATGTTTTATCGAGGGAGGTTGGTCTCACCAGCGAGTCTTTTCCTCTCTCCTCCAGCTTTCAGCTTTACATGGGGCGCGCCTGAGGTGGGAAGAACCTGCAGCAGAAGGGTTCCGAATGGGCACGCACACGAGCGAGCTCGTAGGCCTGGAAGGGCCAGGAGCAGAGGGTTTCTTTCTTATCATTGAGTCATATGACTTCCCAAGAAGCGCCGGGCGCGCCAGGACCAAGTTCTTAGCCTCGCGCAATGAGAGATGATCCTGGAATTGAACGGCCACGATTTCATTATCAAGGAGATACGCACCAAATTGCTTCGAAGAAGCGGAATGCGACTCTCCGCAATTGACACACTTGCCACACACGATTTGGACTCGTGTGCCGCCTTAGAGCAACTTACACAGACTTCGGGTAACCCTGACTTTGCGTGTCTACAGGAGCGATTAGAATGGCCGAAGCGATGAGAATAGTAGCACTTCCGCGGCAGTTGCACGAATGCCTTCACGCGGTTACGATACCAACAGGCTTTCACTTGACTCATGTCGCTTGTCACCGTCGAACATAAAGTTTGTAGGGCTAGGTTTCGAGGTCTCTTCCTGTTTTCTCATCAGACGTTCGACCTTGACCGCCCCATGTTCGGCCAGCTCTAAGGTGATTTCCTCTATGGAGTAGTCCACGATCTCCTTCGCATAAACTATTCCTTTCACGAAGTTCATGGTAGAGTGCGGCGTCACAGTCACAGGCGTACCAATCAAGCTAGCTAGAGCTCTCCTCTGATGGATCATGTTGCCCTTAGCCAACATGCTGCCATCAGTGGAGCAAATAACGATCAAGCGTCAAGCCAGCGGGATCGAAAACGCTAGGTAACTTTTGAATAAGGGGCCCCGACGTAATTGAGTCTCCGCTCTGCGCACTTTTGGTCTTTTCAGGGACTCCGCACCCGGGAGAGCACCGGGAGCGGACATGCCGATCTTGGCTTGATCGCACACCGAAACGGCCGCGACCCCGAGGCTCCCACGGAGAAAGTGGAAGCCCTGAGTCTTTTTTCTTGTTCTTTTAGGGAGAGGAGGGTGGGGAATGAGCCCGCTTCTCTCCTCCGCCCATAGGAGCCCCTAGGCCAGATGGGCTAGCATCTGCAGGATCCTGATTTGAAATGGAGGTCTTGCCTGTCACAGGGGCACGTACCGCGGGAAGAAATCCCTCCTCTCCTTGTGTGGACAGGATATGTGCCCTACATCAAACCCTGGTTCGACCCAATGGAAGATCTTACTGTCTGGGAGTGGGTCACTCAGGGACCATGTCCATCTCAGGGTTTGAGTGGGGGCGGAGAATGTGGCCATCACTCCCAAGACATCACAAATCCTATTCGAGGTTCCTTTTTTACCTTCTATTGTCGACGAACCGGCATCCGTCGAAGAGAGGGGGGCAGGTACACTTACCCCCTGTAAACTAGTCGTACACACCTGGAAGTGATTGTGAGGGACGGGGCGATGGGCCCTGCCATTCCTTGCTCGCATAATGAGGCTAGCCCTATCGAGCCGCCCCCCACTGGGAGTGGTCAATTATGGGCCACCTGCCTGCTTTCTTGGCAGTCCCCTTGAAAAGCAAGGGAGGGACTGCTGCTGGAGAAAGTGCCAGAGAAGGGGGTGATGGGGAGTCCCCTACACCCGTATACAAAGGAGAGAAGTAGATCTCTCTGGTCGGAGACGTTTGGAAGGTCACCTGTGAAAGCACAGAGTGGGACCTGCATTTTTCTGGTGGAGCTGTCTAAGGGCGGCTCCGACGATGTTGCCGGAAAAATGGATAGGGGCTTGTTTTTATTTAAATTTCTCATCATCGGGCATAGGGACCCCAAAGTTTTTACGGGACGCAAACGCCCATCACCCCGAATAGTAGCCCGCTCTGAACCTGGGGCCGGCATAACCAGCTGCCGTTATTTGAGGCCACTCCTCCCACCTAGTGGGAGCCTATCGGCATGGCAGCTCCACTTTAGGCACAGTGTAAAAATGGATGGATAGTGTAAGGAGAAAGATACGGTATCTGAGGAAGGTGTAGGTGGTGATGAAGCAGGTTGTTAAAAACCGACCACCTCAAACCGGAGCTTAGGGGTGAGGGGGCGCGTCTCTATAGGGCCAACCCCCTTTGGGGTTCGCCCTACAGAGACGCTCCCACCGGAGGCGGTCAGTTTTGGGCTGCCTGCGTGCTTTCTTGGCAGTTCGCTGTCAAACAAAAGTAGGAACTGCCGCTGGAAAGAGGGAGTCACCCAAGGGCGACTCAAGAGTAGAGGTGCGGGGAGGTCCCCTCACTCCTGTGTCTAGGAGAGGAGTAAGCCTCTTCTCCGTTCAAAGAGGTTTAGAAGGTCCACTGCGAAAGCACATGGGGAGGGAACTCACCTCCAGTTTTCCGGTGGAGCTACCCGAAGGCAGTTCCGATGACGTTAGAGGGGAAGGTAAAGGAGATATTTTTCGGAAAAAAGACACATCAATGTGAATGGTGTCCCTATTGTTTGAGCGGGATGCAAACGTGGCCGGCAAAACCAGCTACCACCAGTTGAGGCCACTCCTCCCGCTTAGTGGTCTGACAGCCTATCAGCATGGCGACTCCACCTTAGCCTCGGCGTAAAATTGATAGACTGTGAAGGAAGATAGAGAGAAAGAGTATGTTAGGAAGGTGAAGGTGGGGTTTAAGTAGATTGTTAAAAACTCACCACCCTAAACTGGAGCTAAACCTCTTCAGTCCCGAACCGGGCTGGTTGGGTGAGAGGAAGCTGGTCAGCTTCTACCCTGTGATATTAGAGTCCGACCAGAGAAAGTTGAGTGAGAGGTTGTAGGGAAAGTGTGGAAGCAGAGTAAGAAGACAGGCTATCAGAAAGAAGAAGAAGAAGAAGAGGCTAAGCTGGGGTCGGACTGGGCGCCGTCACGTCAGCACGGCAACCAGGAAAGAAAATCGCCGTGCCCCTTACAGGACAAAAAGGTGTGAGGATGGGCTTACATCTTGAGCCAACTTTTGTGGGAATCTTCTTATGGCATTATGAAAACCTTGGTTCAATAACTGTCCGTTCAATCAATAATTACACTCGTTTGCATGATTTTTTTATTAACTCTATGACATCTTTTTCAAAATATATATGAAAAATGGTGATTTACTTTGTTTTTTATTCATCTCTATCACATCACGTTGTCAAGTTATACAGAGACGTTACTTTTCTTTTTTTGTATAGCATAGGTAAATATTTATATATATTATATATATTTATATAATATATGTTTACATTATATAATATTTCTATATATATATATATATATATATATATATATATATATATATATATATATATATATATATATTATTGATATATTTCTAATATTACTATTATATTTTTCTTTATTTTTAGGTTGTGAATATGTCTAAAGGCTGTATAAATTCAGCAGACATATTTTGCTATGTCTACAGGCAATTCACCAGGATTCAGATTCCCAGAGCAATATTACTCTTTTGTTGAAGCGTTGTTATTTAGGTTATTTTGGATGCATATTAGGAAACCAAGACAAGCCATTTGCCCCACACAAAGCTTGCAAGAGTTGCATCAGTAAGCTCCAAATGTGGTCAGTTGGAAATCTTAAATGTATGCCCTTTGGAGTACCAATGGTATAGCGAGAGCAGAAGAATCACCATGATAACTGCTACTTTTGTATGACTAAAGTAGCTGGATTCAACAAGAAGACTAAAGATCGCATAATATACCCAAATATTCCTTCAGCAATAAGGCCTGTTCCACACTCAGATGATACACCAGTGCCTGTGCCACCTGAGATATGGGAAATTTCATCAGTCTGATACTAGTGATACTAATCAGATGGAAGTAGACTATGAACCACCAACAAATGACGATCCGAAACTCTTCAACCAAGCTGAGCTCAACGACCTGGTGCGAGATCTTAACTTTCCAAAAGAAAGTGCACAGTTACTTGGCTCTAGACTGAAGGAACACAGGCTTCTAGCTTCAGGAACAACATTCGCTTGGTACCTCATCGTGAAGCAGAATTCATTCAGTTCCTTAAAAAGAGGATTCTTTAGTTTTCTGTTCAAATATTCCTTGCCTTATCAAACATATGGGGATGCCGTACAAAGCAGATGAATGGAAGCTCTTCATTGATTCTTCTAACAGAAGTTTAAAGGCTGTTCTTCTCTACAATGGCAACACAGTTGCATCTGCGCAAATTGGCTATAGTATCCAAATGTCCGAAACCTATGAAAATTTGAAAACACTAATAACTGCAATCAAGTACCATCAGCACAATTTTATCATTTGTGGTGATTTAAAAGTTTTTCTCTCCTACTAGGTCTTCAAGGAGGATACACCATATCCCTGTTTTTTGTGTCTCTGGGATAGTAGGGCTGACAGCCAGCACTATGAAAAATAGGACTGGCCACCAAGAACCAGCTTTTTACTCGGAAATCACAACGTGAGAGCTATGACACTAGTTGACCCCCAAAAAATTCTGCTACCACCACTCCACATCAAATTAGGGCTTATGAAAAATTTTGTGAAGGCTTTGAACAAGAATGGAGCTGCTTTCAAGTACCTGGAGTCAGAGTTTCCTTGTGTAAGTGAAGGCAAGCTAAAGGCAGGATTGGCCCTCAGATTCGGAAATTGATGAAGGACAAGCATTTTGACGAAGCATTAGCAGGTGTTGAGGTGAATGCCTGGTTTTCCTTCAAGCAGATTGTCCATAACTTCTTGGGAAACACCTGCTCTCCGGAATATGAAAAAAATGATCCAAGATCTAATTTCAAGTTTCCAGCAACTTGGGTCTCGAATGAGTGTGAAGATGCACTTTTTGCATTCACATCTTGATTATTTTCCGCGAATTGTGGGAACTACAGTGAGAAACAAGGAGAGCGTTTCCATCAGGTTATTTGCACAATGGAAACTCGATACCAGGGCAAATGGAATGTCAGCATGATGGCGGATTGCTGCTGGTTATTGAAATGTGATAGTCCCGATGCACAGCACAAGTGGAAATCACAGCGGTACGCCTTCCTTTGAATCGGTATGTAGGCTAACCATGACAGCATGTTTTTTTTTACATTTATTTGATTTGATGCTGATGATTTTTGATTCATTTCATGATAACTGTGATTTATTTCATGTTCACATTTGGTATACATATGTTCTTAAAACTAAAATAATGTGCTTTTCCATTATTACTTATTCATTTTAAATAAGTAACATATTAAAAATGCACATTTATTGTTATCATTAATTTGTTTTATTTTATTCAAAATCCTCACCTGATAGAGAAAAAATGGTTTAGATTTTTAAAATCAGCAACCCAAGAATATGTAAGATCGCATCCATGAATAAAAACAAAAATAAAAAATTCCAAAATGCAAACCAGTGTTAACTACTACAACGTTATGTGGATGATACATTTGTTTTAATGAAATTACAAGAACAGGCAAAAATAATCCCGACATATCTACATTCTAGACACAAGGGAGGTTAAGAAAAATGGTAGGCTACCTTTTGGGGTATAGCTAAAAACGCTCTGAAACAAACTATGAAACTTCATTCTATGGGAAACCTACATTTACAGGTTTAGGTACAAGCTTCTTTAGTTTCATGGTAGCAAAGCAAAGTTCAAGGATTTCTCGGTAAAAATTCATACATATCAGATGAGTTTCATTTCTTTTTCTAACACCCACTGCTCCAAGAGTCTATACCACAGCATCACTAATTATACTCGGTTCTCTCTTCATCACTTTCATCATGCTTCCATTTTCGCTTTTACTTGCGCTGCTATTCTCTCCTCAAGGCTAACTTCACTATGCTTAATCTTTCTGGCATAGCACATCCCCCAATCGATTTAATTCAACCTTCAAGCTTTTGTTTTTATGCATCATACACTTTTCCCACTTTAGTTTGTTTAATTATAAAAATAAAAGAATATAAGAGATAATAAGGATAATAATATAGTAGGCCACGGAAATAATAAGGATAATATAGTGGAACCCGGAACCCTTCTCTACCACTTATTTTCACTAACTCAGGGGTGCCTGAAAGGAGACATGGGTACAATCACAAATTCTATTTCTCCCACGAAACCAAAATAAACATTCGATCTACAGATGAAGATATATCTCTAATTATAAATACATATAATTTGAAATAAGCAGAAAATAAATTAAATCTCGCCTAACAAGAATGTACCCGCTCTGATATATACATTATAAATTTTCCATGTTATAAGCCCCAAAGAATGCATCAATCGAGAGAAATGAAACAAAAACAGACAATGAACGATAAAAACAATTCAGTAGGAGTCTTAAAAAAAACAAAACAAACACTGATCAACCTAGCATAGTGGGGCCTAGAAGGTACTCTGGAAGCCTCTGGGAACGAATACCTACAACACGGGGAGTTAAAAAGTCTGAAATGGAACCTCTGTGCGGGATTGGCACCGCAAATCCTCATATTTAGCAAGGTCTTGGGTGCGTCAGGATGGACTTTCTATGCTCAGCATCTTGTTAGAAACAATGGAGAATTTCACCCCTCTACCCAGTTTAAAGAATCATCTCGTGGACTATGAAGAATTCCCTAAAGTGTGTTTCCTTATTATATGCTTTTTAAGATCACCTTTGAACTTGGACTGATAAGGACATGAATTGCACTTGAAAAGTTTTATATCAAAGTGTGTGATTAAATGCCGTTTAAGACCACTTGTGGATACTGATCGATAGGAGCAGGATTTGCATTTGAAAGGCTTTTCTCTCGTGTGAGTTCTTTCATGTTTGCGAAGACTCCCCCTCTCGGCTGCTTGGTAGGGGCAAGAACAGCATTTGAAGGGCTTAACTCCCGTATGCGTTCTTTCATGTGCCTTAAGCTTTCCCATTTGTGCTGCTTGATAAGGACAAGAACTGCATTTGAAAGGCTTTTCACCTGTGTGGGTTCTTTCATGAGTCTTAAAATTACTCCTGTGGTTTGATTCGTAGGGACAGGAATTGCATTTGAACGGCTTATCACCCGTGTGCGTTTTTTCATGTTGGGTAAGGTTTCTCTTATGAACAGCTTTATAGGAACAGGAACTGCATTTGAAAGGCTTTTCACCCGTGTGAGTTTTTTTGTGTCTATGAAGAGCCCCTCTCTCAGCTGCTTGATAGGGGCAAGAACAGCACTTGAAGGGCTTAACACCCGTATGTGTTCTTTCATGTGCTTTAAGCTTTCCAATTTGCGCTGCTTGATAAGGACAAGAGCTGCATTTGAAAGGCTTTTCACCCGTGTGGGTTCTTTCATGAGTCTTAAGATTACCTCTCTGGTTTGATTGGTAGGGGCAGAAATTGCATTTGAACGGCTTCTCACCCGTGTGGATTCTTTCATGATTCTTAATATTCTCTCTGTGGTTTGATTGATAGGTGCAGGAATTGCATTTGAATATTTTTTCACCTGTGTGCATTCTCTCATGCTGCTTAAGCTTTTCCATTCGCGCTGCTTGATAAGGACAAAAACGGCATTTGAAAGGCTTTTCAGCTGTGTGGGTTCTTTCATGAGTTTTAAGATTACCCTTGTGGTTTGATTGGTAGGAGCAGGACCTACATTTGAAAGGCTTGTCAATAGATGGCACCTTCTTCTCAAGCTTTACTTCTTGGTCACAGAGAAGTACTTTAGACTTAGATGGAGATAAACCATATTCCATTACATTTGAAGATCGACACAATATCTGCAAAGTATGATTTTATTTATATAGCGCCTATCTGGCCACTGCCTACAAGGGCATAATTCACTCATTCAATCTCAAGCCTAATAGTAGGGTGTATTAAAATAAAAGTAAAACAAAAAATAACAAAACATAAGCAGAAACAAAAAATAAGAAACAAAGACTAAAGAAAGAAAGGAGCACGTTCCGGCATCGGGAGGAGTCCCGCCTACAACAGGCGCAGGATTATGCGACCAAAACTAAAGAGACCCAAATAAAATGAAGAAAGCTAGTCTCCTCCCAAAAGTTAGATAGTTCGCAAGTCCGTACCCGAACTAGAGCCGAGTACAAGGGGCAAGCGGTAGTCACCCCATTCCTCCGGTAGAGGAACAGGTAACGTGTGCAAAGATGACCCAGAGTTGAAATTCGACTAGATTGTGCCGAAGAATCCGTGGGACAACGAAGTCACTGGAATAAGGTGCCAGAGAGCGTTCCATCAAATAGCAGTGTGTTTAACGAGTATGCCCAAATAAAAGACGCTAGAAAGCCACTTGAAACCTTCGCGGCATTGGAGAGCAGGGATAGGGGAGATGTGCAGGAAGAGTTCCAGCCCGATGAAACGCAACTTAAAGTTCACCTCGGCCGTATCCGATCTTATTTGCCAGGCAAGTCACTGATTTCTGCCAAGAAGTCGGTGTGGGGAAGAACGAAACGCTGGTCTACTCATTCAGTCTTCAATCCTAGTTGACTCTTTAGCGCATTCAGTCCCCACAATTCCAAAATGTCCATATCTCGACATGCGCCCGCAGCGAGAGAACTCTAGGCGCTTTGTGAGGCTTTAAGAAGACAATTGGATATTTAAACGGGCACGAAGCGTCATATCTGGCACCGAGCGGTGCATTGTAACCAGCTCGCCGGTAAAGACAGTGTGGCAGAGCCCCGCAGAATTTAGACATAACGGATACGAGGTAGAAGCCGACTCCTTTTCTGGGGGCCATCGGTATACACTGGCACGGAGACAGCGTGGCATGAAGTGTGCTCCAAAAAGGCCGAACGCAGTAGTCTCGGCGCTGTAGTTGCTTTGGGAGCAGAGGCGTGGCAACAAATAATCAAAGGTGATACCCTTCAGGATGGCGTCCTGGGCAGAATCCGAGACACCACCGTCTCGAAGGAGTTTCCTAGCCCTAAATCCGAAGGGCTAAGGGCAGGACTAGCGTCTCTCGGTGGCATAGGGACTGTGGAGATCGGCTACGGATGCAGAGAGAGCCAATGGCGAATGAGGGAGGCGCCAGACTCACGCTTATAGGAACATAATGCACTATACACGGCAAAGCAGAGTGGCATCTTCCTAGCATCGACAAGTAGGCTCCCAAAGGGGGACCTGCGGAAGGCACCGGTCGCGAGACAAAGACCGGTGTGATGGATCGAGTCCAACTTCTGCAATACACGCTCGGATGCAGATGCATAAAACTTGCATTCGTAGTCAAGCTTCGAACGAACAAAGGACCTAAAGACTAAAGAAAAGCAACGCAGAAGCGCCATCAGCAACCTAGGTGCTGAACCGGACGGAACAAAGAATGTCCATGGCACGGTTACATGAGACCTTAAGGTTGCGAATATGAGCCTTCTAGGTGATGCATGGTTAGCAAACGAGTCCAAGGAAACGGTGCGAGTCCACCACGTCTTGGGGAAACTCGTTTAGAAACAAGTACAGGTAGGAGTGGAGCCGTGGATGGCAGAAGAAATGCACCATCTTAGTCTTGGCGAAGAAAAAAACAACCGAAACCTGTGCGTGGTTCAATGTCTGTTGGAGTCGACGCTCTAGATCTAGAGATCGAAAGATAATCCACGTAAAGCGTAGCAAGAACATCTTCCTGCGGCACCAAAGTGATACCGCTGATGCTCAGGGCAAATAGTGTGTCACTGAGGATACTTCCCTGCGGACGCCCTCAGCCTGCTTCATAGTGCCAGATAGAACTCCTCTCACCCCTACACGGAATCGACAATCTTGAAAAAACTCCGTAAGTGTTCAATATATGGTATCACCATGTGGTGTCATAGGCCTTCTTCAGATCTACAAACACCGTGGTGTATTAGTGTCTACGAAGGAAGGCTTCGCATACGGCATTTTTCAGACGGGGCAGAGCATCCATGATGGAGTGAAACTTGCGGAGGTCGCACTGTGCGAAAGACAGGTTTCCTCTGCTGTCCAGAAAAAGGCTACTCTAACATTTACCAATTTCTCCATCAACTTGCACACGCAGAAGGTTAGAGAGATTGGGCGGCAACCGGTAAGGGTAGAATGATCTCTCCTCGGTTTGAGCAAAGCGAGCACAGTAGCGATTTGACAAGAATGTAGGAGGATACCCTCTACCCAGATCCTGTTGAACAAATTTAACAGAAAAGCCATGCCTCACTCACCCAGGTGTCGAAGATGCAATGTATTACGGGAAATCGTCCGGTTCAGGGGCGCTGTCCACATACGAAGCGAGAGTGGGACGCAGCTCACTCAATGAAAACTTATCGTTGAAGGTCTCTGCTTCTGGTAGTAAAGTCTAGTTGGCGACCTTCCGCGACATCACGAGGGGCAATGAATGCTGTGGGAGCATCATCCCGGCTAGAGGATGCTGAGAAAGCTGTTGCGAAGGTCTACGCCTCGGGCGCGGGGTCCGATTCTCCCTGGGAGCGGGAGGGGGTCCTGCGAGTACTTGCCCTGAATCTTTTTGACTCGCTTCTACACATATACTAGAGGGGTCTTCCCATTAAGTAAAGACATGTATGCCCGGCAAAAATAGCAGCGAGCGTGCTTCGAAACATACCGGAACCTTGCCCTAGCACCAAGAAATTCAACGACAGTGAAATCGTCGTGCGGTGCTTATAGCACATGTAGGAATAACGCTCTTGTTTGAATGCCGTCTCACAATCGGCAGACCACCACGGAAGAAGGCGGCGTGAAAAACGGCTACTTTCTAGGAATAATAGTTAGGCCCACGGCGATGAGGCGGTAGCGTTCCAGAAAATGATATTTGAATGTGAAAGTGATCACTACCATGGAGGCCATATACTAACCCCATCCCAATTCAGACTGTGAATCAAGAGAGCACAAGGATAGATCAAGACAAGAAAATGAAGCAGTTCTGAGGCAGTGATGCGTAAACTCATCCACACTTAGGACACCTATCTCCAGATCGGCAAAGTTTTGAACCCTGGGATTAATCAAGTAGTTCCACAAAGGGAACCAACGACGAGAGGGAAATCCCCCGCGTCCAAGTCGGCTGATAGTTGAATATACTCAGAAAGAGCATACCTCCTATCCAGGTGCAGCTACACAGCTACTGCCTGAAAGGAGGTATTTGAGGCAAAGAGAAGAACAGACACATCATGGCAGGTGTAAATGGTGCATCCTCCTGCCATATCCAGTGACGATCGATTTAAACTCTTCTACCCACGAGAAGTGGGCAACGGACATGCGCCTACCATGGTCTCCTTAAAAAAAATAGCTAAGGGGGAACGAGAAGAGACGAGCCTCCGTAGCTCGTCCCAGTTGGCCCGGAGTCCGCTGCAATTCTAATGAAGTAATATGCTCACCAGGCCTAGCTAAGAAGAGAGGCGGGGGCCCTCATCGAAGAGAAGACCATCACAGAAATGACCATACGATTCAAGGAACAAGGAGTTGAAGGCACTGTTGGCCGAACAAGGAGTTTAAGGCGCTGTCGTCTTCGACGACAGATCGGGAGAGGTTGGCTTTCTGAGCGAGTCTTTTCCTCCAAATCGAAACCTTTGGAGGGCAGGGTTGGGGTCCCTCCCTTCTAGGATCCACTGTTTCCGAGCCACCAAGTCTAGCCTTGATTGGAGGTTTTGGAACCAATCACCTTTAGTGCTGTCCTTTACTTCCAAGGGGGTTAGCCGTATTTTTCGATGGCCTGCCTTCTCTATTGGCAGCCCCCTGTACTAGAAAAGGAAGAACTGTCCCTAGTAGGGAAAGGAAGGCACTCGAGGGCGCCTGAAAAGAATGGGTTTAGGGGGAAACCAAGTATTCATAAGCCGAGGAGAAGAGTAAACCACTTCACTAGTAGAAGAGGGTTGGAGGGGGCCCTGAAAAAGTACATGAGGGAGCCACATCCTTTTCAGAGTGAAGCTGCCTGAGAGCAGCTCCAAAGATGGCAAAGTGGAGCTTTAGCCATAAGGGATCATGCTGGCGTAGCCACCATATATGTGTACTGCGATACATATTTTTCTATCATTGGAAAATGAGGGAAAAGTTCCCTAAAAGTTGTTGCAGGATTTGTGTTGAGAAAAGCTTCCAACTCTTCAAAATCAAGTTCTTTTGGACAAACTTGCTTTGTGACATGTTTAGACTCAAATCCTAACTTTGGAAATGAAAAAGCACTTAATGTGACTTGTTTCATTCACTGCATCTTACCCATACAGATTTTGAATTGATCTGTTCACTGTGCTTGCATTGAAAGCTTTATAAATGTCGAGTAAAAATGTCTAATGTGATCACTAGATGGGAGAACATAGAGTTGAATACCGAGACGATTATGAACAATATTTTTATAATCAGAAAGAAAAAAGGAATAAATTACTCATTGTAGAATTCTTAAACAATAACAAGAGGAACTACTTTAATAAATGCTATAAACCTTTATTCTAGAAAATCGGAGATTAATTTCATTCTAACCTGATACTTACCATTTTGCAACTTTATATTTACCATTGTTCTTTGCAAGTGTTATAAAATATATCCAACAGTTGCATGTCTTTAAGTGGCATGAAAAGTTATTAAAGTTGGTAGTGTAAATTAAAATGAGAAAATTACCTTTCCTTGAAGGCAGTTCTGTATCCCTGTTTGATTGGTAACATTTGCTAAGTCTCCATCTTGGAACTTGAGGCTCTCTTTATTTTCATAGGTGAGAGAACTTTGATCTTCCAGATCTTCTTCCTTAATCTCTTCTTTCATCAAAATCTCTCCAACCTCTTCCTAGATAAAAATATATTTCTATGTAAGAACCTAATGAATATTTGGTAGTTACTAACAAAATAACTACAGGAATATATACTGAACACTAACAGGCTATAGAAGTCCAAGCAAGTAGTGCAGTTTGCCTCATTGAATGAAAACATTGCTTCCAGTAAAAAGTAAAGGAATTAGGTATTTTAAATTATAGTCAAATAATATTAGCAACCCAGCAAATGAATGGAACAATCACGTGGAGATTGCATGAGAGCTGCTATTGATACTGACTCATCAATAGCATTACAAAGGAAATATTTTAAACACTTACTTCTTTAAGTGACCAATCTTTTGACATTATTTCATCACAACCAAAAACTGCTGGTTCATGCTCCAAAAGTTGTCCAGTTTCATCACATGATTCCAAAATCTTTTCCTTAATCTTGTGAGCTAGGATTTCTTTGCATTCATCCTGAAATTAATTAAATGGTGATTTAAATCTTATTAAAAACTTCACTCAATTCTAATTACAGAGTATAAAGTTTAAAAATAAAATTAAGGAATAGAACTAAAGGAATTATGAAGTAGTTATGTTAAGATTGTAATTTTCAAATACCTTTATATCATCCAAATTAGTGACCCGTGGATCTTCAAAGAATTCTTTTTTAATCGTCAGCTTTGCAAAAATATCCTAAAAAGGGAAAAAATTACTACAAGTTCTTATAAATCTAAGGTTATTGCAAACATATTCTAAAAAAAAAAAAAATCACATAGAAATTCTTATAAATCTAAGGCTATTATTCATAGAGAAATATGCTAATGTCATTGGACTGAAATAAATTGTAGATTAAACTAATCAAGAAGCAACCAATATTCTTATTGATATTTCTATTAGAGAGTCCTGCACTGCCTGTTATTTTCAACTCAAAGACCTTATTAGATATAGTAATAGGGCTTTAGGGGCCCCTAATATCTCTGATTCATTTATTGAGCCAGAGAGGCCCATGCAGAATCTTTAAAATTCCTTGTAGAATTTATATTCACGAAGCCCATAGTGAAATACCCTTTAAATACTTTGGATTTAAGAAGAAATAAATTGAGTTTTGCCCCATCAAGTAAAATAATCAAAATGGCTTGGTAGATTTTTCATAGGGTGATAACGACAATAGATTGCACCCTACCATTTTCAACATTATTATCTATGATATCCTTCCTCATATCCCAGCACCAAACTCTACAGCTATGTCAATGATATCTCCATCCTCCCAGTAATATGGAAAGCAAACCCATGCAGCTTGTAATCCACAATGCTACATCACAAGTCTTGAATGCTGGCTACAACAGACTGTCTCACATTCACAACACACAAATCACTTACTAGGATAAAACTAGTCTTCATAAAACACTATCTTGACCTCTTTTGAACAGAATTCATCCATAATATATGTAATCAAAGCCAACCATACCATTATAGGCAAATCTCTTACCATCCTCTGACACAAAATCTTATAAGCAAGATTTACCTACAAAATAATCCACATGTATGAACCTTAGCAAGGGGCAATTAAGTAAGGAATGAATGAGTCAGTCTGTCTTAAAACAAATATCCGAATAATCATAATTAACTCACCTCTTTATTATCTAATATTTCATCCAAAACTAAATGTTCATTAGTCATGTTTATATCCATATTTAATTCAGGATTTTTATGTGGCTATCCTATATAGTTTTGAAAGGTTTCTGTTGGTTAAATATATTTTCTATACCAACAGGCCTTTGCCTTGCAATATATTATTTTGACAACTTCTTTTTAAAACATTTTTTTATCTGTATAATTAACCCTTAGGATCAAGAGGAAAATTTGAGTCAGTTACAACCTTCAGTTGCCCTTTGTGAATAACTTTCAAAATGATGGAACAGTTTGATACTGATTACTTATTTTTACAAGAGTGCTCCAATCATCATTACTGGTAGACAGATTCCAGAAAGCCCTATTGACAAATCAGTATGTCACCAAAAGAACTGAAAGATTTTTAAATTTAAAGTGCAACAGCCATGGGGTGAGATCATGCAGAAAATAAGGAGATATCTGTAATATGGTGAAGATAAATGAAGATAATAGAGATATAGTTCCTCTGTTGGTATTGGGGCTGAGAGGGCACATAACTATGGGGACTGGTGAAAAAAGAGAATTGCTCTGGGCACTAAAATATTAATCAAGAGAAGATAACACTTTCTTCTCTTTACTTACAATTCTTATTTCTGCCAAAAAATCTGATATTTTCATAATCAAATGTGAACTTCTTTTTTTGTTATGAAATTACATTTCTTAATTGATTAGGGACCAATCCTCATCAGTACACACTAGGAGTATCTCACAGCAAAGATGACAAAAAACTTCAAAATGACTGGTTAATAACATCCTTCCAAACAAAAAACTAAACTAATGAATAAAACTCAAATAAGAGCAAAATTAAGTGCAAACTGGGTCTTAAACAACTCCAAATTGTGAGAAGAGTCAGAAACCTCAGGCAAAACATTCCATAATTTAACTATTTGGAAGTAAAAAAAATTTGGATCTAGCCAGGGTGAAAGATTTATGGACAAATATGTTGAGAGAGTCCACTGGATGGATTGGCAGCCAGGAAATTGAAACAACCTAAAGATCAGCATGATGATCCCTGGTGAGCACTAGGGCACCTCGAGGCAGTACTTGTTTGGAGATAAATTGTCAGAAAGTGTGTTTTTTTTATAACAACCATCAATCATGTAGGAACCTTTCTCACACGGATATGATGGGGCAATGCATTCTGCATTAGCAGTATGTAGATACTTCCCATTGGCAGGATAATTTGTATCTGAGAAGTGTATGTGTTGTACTGTGAAGAAGGTATAGGAAAGAAAGTAGTGCTGTGATGATAACTTGCATTATATCTACCTACTCTTACAGACCAGAGTCCTGTATGCACTGACCTTTGTGTCTGCTCTCCCTGTGATTGAATCAAGCACTTCACAGTTAAAAGGTCAACAGTGGATCCATTCAACTATTAGTTAAAGCTCTTCTATGAGAATCAAAATTTACTATAGAGAATATGAGTTGTATACAACTATAAGGTTTAATAAATTGCCTATGATTACTGACAAAAGGAAAGTAATAAATTTTGTTAATCTACTGCTAGGCAAGTTGCTTTTATGTTATAGTACTTTCATGTGAAATCTTATCAATTCTTCTTTACTTTTTGGCCTCCACACATCTCTTCAGTGAGGTGGGTGGCCGTAAGAATATTAACAGATTCCTTGAATGGGTCAACAAGTTTCTCAGTTTCTCAATGAGATAGACAATGTATCAAAAGGGAATGAAGTTGGTTTAGTCAGATGTGTAGCTCTTAGAATTAGCATGAGATGGACTTATTCAGCCACTGGGGGCTTTAGAGAAAAATATAGCAGAGGAAATGCAGTTTGGCCCCAGTTTCTATGTAATGCCTCATGCTGGCAAAAGCTCTTATTAGCATGACCAAAAGTGGCAAAAGCTCTTATTCGCATGACCAGACTTCTAGGCCCTAATCTCTCTCCACTCATTACACATCAAAAATTATTTTCTTTCCAACGACTGTTATTTTGGCAACTACCAATCTCCTCTCTTCCCTAGTTGGATTTAATTTATGTGTATATACACATGATAATTTTAAGATACGAAAGTATTTTATTATGGTTGATCTACCATATATATATATATATATATATACAGGGTGCTTAAGGTATTTAAGGACATGTTATTTTTACTATAGCAGCATATTATTTGACTTTATCCATAACCCTATATTTTAAGAACAAGATTTTTTGAAGTTGTTTTAATCAGATTTTTTCTTTTAGTTCGGTTGTCACCTAAGTAAAAAAAAAAGAAGAAAAAAAAGAAATAAAAGAAGAAAAAAAAGAAGGAAAAGAAGAAGAAGAAGAAGAAAAGGGTGTTCATGGTGTTAAAATAAAGAGTCTATAAAGGGGATTAAAAAGGCGGTTAAGATTAGCAAATAAGGTGGTAGGCCACACCCCGCCGGGGTGCCTGTGTAACCAAGCTCTTCTTGTTAAGGAAGAGAACAGCGGCTTGTAATTTCTATATTTCAGAATTAACATGACCACATAACCTCTAACATTTGGCCTCTTAGCTCCCCAGGTCTCAATCCATTGGACTACTATGTATGTATCATAGTTGAGAAAGAGGTTAATGAGCATCTCCATAACACTAAAGTATCCATAAAAGCCTCCATAGTCAAAGTAATGCCCAATATGGACAAAAACCACTGATCCTAGCATGTAGGAGATTCAGAAGCTGGTATCAAAACTGAAGAAGACTTTATAGAATAAAATTACCCCCCCAAAATATGCTTATTCTTATCCTCATAACTTTTTCAGCAAAAAAGAGAATATTATAAGAACATAAGAAAAGAAGGAGACTGAAAAAGACCATTCATGGCCTACACTTGGCAGCTCCTGTTCCAGTCAACACACAAAAGATTTCTTACCAGAGAAAAGTCATCAACATTGTCACCCTTTACAGTTCGTCATTTTTGTGTCAGTATAAATCTTTCCTCAAATACCACATGCACTCTGTATATATATATATATATATGGAGAGAGGGAGATTAAGAGAATAAACATGTGATACGTGGTTCTTCTTTACTAATGTTTTGCTTATTTGAAGCTTCCTCACACAAAAATGAAACTAAGACAAGAAATGAAGATGGCGTCATGGAAAAATTCTTGAGTTGCAGAATTAGGTAGAAATATTGACATTTTGTGACTTTATAAAGGGTGATAGACCCTCTCCGCCATTGAAATACTACTCCTAGGACACTAATACAATGATACAAAAATGTATTACAGGCTTTAATAATATACAATGCATGCACAACTCTTATTCAAAATTACCCACTCTAGGATAGCATTATCTAGAATCCATCCATAATTTCTACCTTCGCAATTACGATTAATTTGCACTTTCCTCTCCATTTACCTCCATATCAGTGCATGGTAATTTTGAATAAGAGTGGCAAACATGTTTTAGACAACTAAAGCCTGCAATAATTCTTTGTATTGTATTGAGGAGAAATCATTTGATTATATTCGGATTAGATGCGGCAGCTGATAATGTGCAGGGTGTAAATAGGAATTGGGCTGACATGATCATGATATCCAAGTTACACAAGGATGTTTATGAAGATTTAAAAATTTTACCTGATAAGATAGAGAAATCTTTCTGCCTTGGGAAGAGAGACAATGGAAATAGAGATAGACCACTCTGTATTAGATTTAAAGATGTTTCTGATAAGTATAGAATCCTGAATTGTGCCAGAGAATTAAAAAAAAATAACTACAGGATGGAAATCAAAAATTTATATAGCACCTAATTATACCCAAAAGCAACGTGACATGAAAAAGGTTGCTTTAGCTGAACTTAATTCAGGTAGAGATGCAGGGGAGACAAATTTGGTTATTTCGAACTTCTGTGTTGTCCAGAGGGATTCCAACCAAAATAATGCATAGCTAATATATAATTATAATGAGGAGTGAGATTTATAATCTCACTCCACATAATAGGGGTCTAACTACCTTTGTCCGATTCCATCTAGATTGATTCAGCTAACGTAGACGTCTGCTGTCCCCAGGCAGCTCCTCCCCACTGACGTACTGACCCAGTGACTCGAGAGAGTTGGTGTTGTAGCTGGTGTAGCCCAGTATAGGTCGCTCGTATTCAACTGTGGGCAGCCAATTGTCTAATTGGTTCTTGAAGCTCTCTGGTGAAATGCCTGTCAGATTCCGCAGTCTTTGTGGGACAGAGTTGAAGAGGCGTGCCCCCGTGTAGATGAAGCTATGATGCACTATGGTCTTCATCCTTTGTGACACCCCCCTCAGTCCTCCGCACATAGAACAGGCGACCCCTTCTTGGATGGTGATTCACCTGCAGACCCACATTCGGTACCAGATGCTCCAGAATCTTCTAAACATATATTATTATGCATCTTTTGCGTTGTCGCTGGAGAGAGTACAGTCCCAACTGTTGCAGCCTTTCCCAGTAGTTGTACTGTTGCAGTTCCTCTATTCTGCTTGTAAATGTTCGCTGGCTTGCTTCTAACTTGATAATCTCTCCTGTCCTGAAGGAAAACCAAAGCTGGCAACAATACTCAAGTTTCGGGAGCACTAGTGCTTTCCAGAGATTCAGCATGCATTTTATTTCTTGTCTTGAATGTTCGGAGCATTCAGCCTGAGAGCTTCCTGGCAGTTTCAGAGATCTTGTTGATGTGGTGAGAGAAAGTCATGTCACTGCTCATATGCAACCCCGGGTCTTTAATGTGTGCTTTCCCAGCAATGTTATGAGAGCTGACTTCACAGCTGGTCGAGTTTTTAGTTTCTTGTAGGGGGCCATATTGTAACAGCTCAAATTTATCCCTGTTGAGTGCCATGTTATTCTTTTTTGCACAGGCTATAATTCTGCTTAGGTCCTCCTGTAGTAGGGTTATATCTTCTTCTGTTAGGATCTTCCTGGTTATCCTGGTGTTGTCAGCGAAGGACATAGCATGGGAGTGCTGTAGTCATCATCTATGTCCTCTATCATCACCAGAAATAGCAGTGGATCCAGGACAGAGCCTTGAGGAACACCACATATTACATTACTGGGCTCTGATAGCGTTCCATTAATAGTTACCTGTTGCGACCAGTTGGAGAGGAAACTGTGTAGCCACTTTCCCAACCTCCCGCAAATGCCATGCACTCTCAGTTTGTGGAGGACAATACAATGATCTATCTTGTCAAAGGCTTTAGCCAAATCGAGGTAGATTACAACGGTATTGCTGCCTTGTTGGATGTCCTCTAGTACAGTTTCATAGTGCAGTAGCAACTGCGAAAGGCATGAATGGCCCTTTCTGAACTCATGTTGGCCGTCATTGAAGGCGCGCTTATGGATTCCATATAAGCTACCACTTTGTCAGGTATAATTTTTTTAACAATTTTGATGAGGTGGGATGTTAATGTTAAAGGCCTGTAGTTCTTGGCGAGGCCTTTACTCCCACCTTTGTGAATGGGTGTAACAATACCCAACTTAAGGGCAGGTGGTATGATGCCCGAATGAAGAGATTGAAACCACAGTAGCTGAAGAGGCTTTGCTAGCTCTTCCCTGCAATTTTTTAACAGCAAAGCATGAAAGCCATCCAGGCCAGCAGCTGAATTTGACCTTGTTGCTGTCAATGGCTGTGATTATGTCCTCAGTTGTCACCTCAATGTTTGATAAGCAGTTTGGATCCGCTCTAGGTTCACCAAAGAATTCATCGGATCTGCTACCTTTTTTTTCTCATCTGGATGACTGTAGACATTAGTGTACTGTTTAATAATTATAGCTGCCATTTTTGAAAGGGTCATTTTCTAATCCACTATTTCCATTTATTAGGGGGCCAATTGGTGAGAAACTTTTCAGCTTCTTTTTGGCATAAGAGAAAAAGAAATTTGTGTTATTCTTGATATTGGAGACTGCTTATAGTTCCTCTCTTCTCTTCTGTTTGTCATGTGACTTGAGCAATTTTAGTTTGACTCTCTTGACTTCCTCTTCCACTTTTTCAGACTTTCTTCTGCATAATGTTTTTCTGAGCTTCTTCCGTAGGCTTGATCTTCTCTTAAATAACATAACATAACATAATTACACGGATGACAAAAGCCACAAGGGCCTATCAAAGGTCATCTGCCTCCGTCAAAACCCACCCACAAAAAGCACCATCACCAGGGCAAGACAAAATCAAAGTCCCCCACAATATAATATAACAGATGACAAAAGCCACAAGGGCCCCTCATAGGTCATCCGAGTCAAAGAGCCTCTTTTTAAGGCACCCAAACTCCCAAGAAAACTATATCCAGAGGATTGCGTCCAGAAACAAGGGTATCACCAATCAAAGCTTGTCAAGAACTAAATCATGCAGCTATAGATATATACAAACAATATTAATATATACAAAACTTAGGAACCACCACAACCTTCCCTCCCCATAAACTCATAAGAAAAGAAGGAGACTGCAAAAGACCATTCATGGCCTACACTTGGCAGCTCCTGTTCCATTCAACACACAAAAGATTTCTTACCAGAGAAAAGTCATCAACATTGTCACCCTTTACAGGAGTTCGTCAGATCTAATCTACAATATACATAAAATGCATCCAGAGGATTATGTCCATTCATGCAACCGCAAAATATAATCTTCCCACTCCTTAGAAAAATATATACATATGTACACAAAAAAAAGTCAGTCCCATCTAGCAGCTTCATCCATATATTTATCTAATCTATTCTTAAAACTACCCAGAGAGGAGGCTTCTATCACATGTCTAGTGAGCCTATTCCATTCATCTACCACACGATTTGTAAACCAATTCCTCCCAATCTCCTTCCTAAACCTATACTTATCAAGCTTAAACCCATTGCTATGTGTTCTGTCATGTTCACTAAGTATAAGAACCTTACCCAGATCCACTTTATTATATCCTTTTACCCATTTGAAGACTTCAATCAATTCCCCTCTGACTCTTCTCCTTTCCAATGTATGTAGATTTAGTTTTCTGAGCCTTTCACCATAAGGTAAGTTCCTTAGCCCACCAATCATCTTTGTCATCCTTCTCTGCACAGACTCAAGCAAATCAATATCCTTCCTATAATATGGTGACCAAAATTGTACTGCATAGTCTAGATGAGGCCTAACTAGCGCCAGATACAGTTTTAGAATGACTTCAGCACTCTTATTGCTTACACTCCTCCTAATGAATCCCAATATCCTATTAGCTTTATTCTTAGCATTTAGACATTGCTTTCTAGGACGAAGGTCTGAACTTACCAAAATACCCAAGTCTCTCTCACAATCAGTCCTCCCTAAAATTCTGCCATTTAATTTATAACTATTCAATGGATTATTTCTACCTATACTAAGTACAATACATTTGTCTATGTTAAACTTCATTTGCCATTTCTCGGCCCAATTGGACAGAATGGTCAATTCCTCCTGCATTACAACAGCATCAGAATCAGCCCTAATGGCCCTACCTAGCTTAGTATCATCAGCAAATTTACTCAGGTCACTACTTATAACATAACATAACATAACATAATTTAACGGATGACAAAAGCCACAAGGGCCTATCAAAGGTCATCCGTATCCATCAAATCCCACCCATATAATGCATCCATAGGATTTTGTCAGATCATGCAGCTACAATATACAATTTAACAATCCATAGGAATGTCCAACCATGCATCTACAATATATAATTTAAAGCCTCCATAGGAGTCTGTCAAAAACAAAATCAAAATCCCCCAAAATATACAATAAAAAGAAACTGCATCCACAGGAATGAGTCAAGAAACATATCCACATACCAAAAAGTAAGAAATTAACCCTCCATCCCCATATAATCATCCAATCTGCGCTTGAAAACATTCAAGTTTGGGCTGTCTACAGTCTCAGGTGGCAAACTATTCCAATAATCCACCACTCTGTTAGTGAAAAAATATTTTCTAACATCCAGTCTGCACCTCTGTTTTTTAATCTTTAAGTGGTGGCCTCTAGTTCTATTACTACCTTCTAACTCAAATAACTTGCTGAAATCTAATTTATCCATCCCAGAAAAGATTTTAAAAAGCTCAATCATATCTCCCCTCACACACCTTCTTTCAAATGAAAACATATTTAATACCCTCAGTCTATCTTCATATTCAAGGTGCTTCAGGGATGGTATTATTTTTGTTGCCCTCCTTTGTACTGACTCTAATAAGTTTATATCATGTCTAAAATGTGGTGACCATGCCTGTATACAGTACTCTAAATGTGGCCTGACATAAGAGTTGTATAGTTTAAGGATGACCTCCTTACTCTTGTAGCTAACATTTCTTTTAATGTAACCTAGCACCCTATTTGCTCTATTTTTTGCCTCAATACACTGCTTTGAAAATTTCAGTGACCTATCTACTACCACTCCTAAGTCTTTCTCATCTTCAACTGAATTAAGCCAATATCCATCCATCTCATAGCTAAATTCCCTATTATCTCTCCCCATGTTAATAACTTTGCATTTATTAAGGTTAAAAGTCATCTGCCACTTCTGAGCCCAAGCTAACAGCTTATCTAAGTCACCCTGCACTTTAAAGCTACCCTCAACCTCTTTGACTACAGCTGCCAATTTAGTGTCATCAGCAAAAATTGACACTTTGCTATTTACACCTTGCCCAAGATCATTTACATAGATTATAAATAATAAAGGGCCTAAAACTGATCCCTGAGGTACGCCACTAATAACATTCCTCCACTCTGACCTCACTCCATTCAGTACAACTCTCTGTTTCCTATTTTTCAGCCATTCAGTTATCCAATTTAAAACCTTCCCACATATCCCATGCAGCTTTAATTTATGAACTAGTCTTCTATGTGGAACCTTATCAAAAGCTTTGCTGAAATCTAAGTAGATCACATCAACTTTCTCACCCCTATCTAATTCTTTAGTTACATAATCCATAAAATCCAGTAAATTAGTTAAACACGATCTATCTTTTCTAAAACCATGCTGAGCATCATTAATTAACCTGCTACTCTCTAGATGATCAGAAATTCCCTTCTTAACCATCTTCTCAAGAATTTTACAGACTATAGAAGTTAAGCTTACTGGTCTAAAGTTATTTGGGTCCTCTTTGCTTCCCTTTTTAAAAATTGGCACTACATTTGCCAATTTCCAATCATTTGGTATTTCTCCAGACTCTAGTGATCTAATAAATATCTTCTCGAGAGCTACTGCAATACTTTCTACACCTTCTTTGAGTATCCTAGAATGGATGTTGTCAGGGCCAGATGCCTTACTAGTATTTAACTGAATTATAAGCCCTTTAATTTCTTCTCTGTCTATATTAATAGAATTTATCACTACTTCCCTTGACCTAGAATTATCATCAATTAATCTAACTATGTCAAGATCATTAATATAAATTAAGAATAGCAAGGGACCCAAAACAGATTCTTGAGGAACTCCACTGCTAACACACCCCCACTCAGATTTAACTCCATCTATACTAACTCTTTGCTGTCTGTCACCAAGCCATGACTGAATCCACCTAAATATACTGCCATCGATCCCGTGTGCTTTAACTTTGCTCAGAAGTCGTAAGTGTGGCACTCGATCAAAAGCCTTACTAAAGTCCAAGTATGAAATAAAGTCCAAGTATAACCAACCTACTCTTAAATACATTTAAATTTGGACTACCTAGTACCCTCCATGGCAATTTGTTCCAGAAGTCCACCACTCTATCGGTGAAAAAATATTTTCTTAAATCCAACCTACATCCTTGCATTTAAATTTTCAAGTGGTGACCTCTAGTCCGATTTCCATCACCTAACTCAAAAAACTTGCTAACATCCAACTTATCCATCCCAGAACAGATTTTAAAAAGCTCAATCATATTTCCACTCACACATCTCTCAAATGAGAACGTAATGGGTACCCTCAGTCTATCTTAATGTTCAAGGTGCTTCAGGGAAGGTATTATTTATGTTACCCTCCTTTGTACTGATTCTAGCATGTTGATGTCATGTTTTAGCGGGCCTGAAAATCTAGACTAACCCCAATCGATCCAACCCGCTTCTTACACTAATCCGGACAAGAGAAATCGAAGGAGAATGAAACGGATTGTATGTACAGTCCTTTACTAACGAAAAAATACAATAATATTTACAAAAATATGGGTAAATATGCACACAATAAGCCTATTTATATATAAATAGGACAATTCTATCTTGGAACCCTATCAATCAAAAATATATATATTAATACTAAAGAGACAGCAAATACAAAGAGGAGGGACAACAAAAAGATGAGTTATCTTATGTGGTACACGGTTTACGATTTACCAGCCCCCCAGGGGAAAATCTTGCGGGCAGTCACTCTTGTGACAAAAATTGGGTGTGCGCATCTTATGGAGCCTGGTGCTTCCGAGCTCAATCTTTGTCAAGATCCAGTCACTTCTTTAGGCTATAAAAGCCCTCCGCAATCAACTACCATTAGAAGACTTCTTAAATCTTACTTAAATTTCTTCAAAATGTCTTTATTCCAGTCACTCTTACAAAATGCCGGCAATGTTTATTTATTCCTTTACTTAAGTGTTTGTTAAAGCTTAATTTAAACAAAGAACTATCTCAGAAAAATATTTAACATTTAGTAGCTAATTTAAAGAAAAAATGAGATGTTAAATAAACTTTTTCATACAACATGAAATCAAATACATAAGTACAAAAGAAAATATAATGAAAAACCCATTCCCACTCACACACACATTCTTACAGAGGGAGGGAAAAGGTATTGGAAAAAGGGGTGGGAGAATGGCCCTTCATACACACTCACATTCGCTCCACCACAATGTCTAAAATGTGAATATCATGCTTGTATACAGTACTCTAAATGTGGCCTAACATACAAGTTATAGAGTTTAAGGATCTTTTTACTCTTGTAGCTAACATTCGTCTTAATGTATCCTAGCACCCTATTTGCTCTATTTTTTGCCTCAATACACTGGTTTGAAAACTTCAGTGACCATCTACTACTATGCCTAAGTCCTTCTCATCTTCAACTGAATTCAGCCAATGTCCATCCATTTCATAGCTAAATTCCTTATTATCCCTTCCTATATTAAGAACTTTGCATTTTCTAAGGTTGAATATCATTTGCCACTTCTGAGCCCAAACTAATAACTTATTTAAGTCACTCTGCACTTTAAAGCTACCCTCAAATTCTTTGACTACAGCTGCCGGTAATACTTCATTTTTTTTTTAAGAGCTCATCTGGCGACTGCCTACATAAGCATTAGTCGCTGTATTAAAACTGGCCTAGTTCTAGGCTCTATTAAAATAAAATTAAAGAGACGAAAAAAAACCCCAACCCAAATGGGGGAAAGGAAGCAAGCTCCTGCGTCAGGGGGAGGTCCCCCCAGCACAGGAGCGTGCAACCTAAAGGAAAAAAACAAAACAAAACAAATGCAAAAAACAAAACAAAAAAACAAACCCTGCTTAAATAATAGGGAGAAGGCCAGCCTCACCCCAAAAGTCAACCAGTCGATGTGCATGCACTCATCCCGTGTACAAGGAACAGGCGGTAGCGACCCAACCCATCCCGGCACCGGGACAGATGTTGTGCGCGAAGATCACCCAGACTGGGACATTCGATAAGAATGTGCCGAACAGTCTGGGGGACGACACAGTCATTGCAATAGGGCACGGGCGAGCGCTCCATCAAATAGCGATGCATCACACGAGTGTGCCCAATTCAGAGATGACAGAAAGCAACCTGAAGCCGCCGAGGCATTGGGGGATAGGTCCATGGGAACAGTCGCAGCGCAATGGGGGTAATACTTCAGATTAGGGGCACATGGTGGGTGGCACTGTTAGTAGGCTACAATTTGGGGCTACAATATATCTCTTATGACGTCAGACGGTAGATTCAGATGTGACCAATCACGCTGTTATAATTTTTGTTTTGGGGATTTGTAACTTTTAGTCTGTATTATTTACTAAATATCTGGGCCTCGGCTCGTTTATAGTTTTTTCTAAGTTAGGTAAGGTTTCTTGATGTCTTTTATTGTTTTGTTTTTTTTCCATATTTTTTGTTTCACAGCGAACGATAATAGCTTCTTACTTGCAACATCGTAGCCATAAATAAAAGCCGCTTAGCATTTGTTTCTGCTTCATTACGGCATTTTCATGCTCTAGTTGTGCTTCTTCATTATTTAATTTGGGTTTATTTTGCATGACAGCGAAAAACTTTTAGATTATCTAGAGGCGCATAAACCAATCAAGAAACCTATAAAAGTAAGTATTGTTTGTCAATAGGTTAGGTTTTTCTGCCAGTAAAAAGCTGTTGGGGAAAAAAACAGTATATTCAAGGGGATTGCTCTTGGGGGAGATATCACTGCAGCGCGACCACCCTGCAATGATCCTGAGTTTTAACCAATTGAGGGGGGGGGGGTCTGGTAGTATATACAAAATATAACGCCATAATTGTTCACATCTGACGCTACCGTCTGATGTCATAAGACATATATTGTAGCCTATAAGCAGTGCCACCTACCGTGTCCCCCAAAACTGAAGTGTTACCCAGCTGCCAATAAAGTGTCATCAGCAAAAATTGACACTTTGCCATTTACAGCTTCCACAAGATCATTTATATAAACTATGAATAATAAAGGGCCTAGAACAGATCCCTGAGGTACGCCAATGATAAATTTCCAGGAAACACTTCAGTTTCGGGCTGCACAGTAGGTGGCGCTGTTTATAGGCTACAATTGTGGGCTACAATATATCTCTTATGAGCTCAGATGGTAGCGTCGGATGTGAACAATTATGGTATATTTTTTGTATACGAGTATATACTGGAAAGCTGCCCCCCCCCCAATTGATTGAAACTCAGGATCATCGCAGGGTGGTCGCCCCACAGTGATTCTCCCCCATGAGCAGTCCCTTGAATTTACTGGGGTTTTTTTCCCAACAGCTTTTTACTGGGAGAGAAACCTAACCTAATAACAAACAATACTTACTTTGAAAGGTTTCTTGATTGGTTTATGCGCCTCTAGATAATCTAAAGGTTTTTCGCGACTATACAAACTAAAGCCGAATTGGAATAATGAAGAAGCACAACTAGAGCATGAAAAAGCCACAATGAAACAGAAACAAATGCTAAGTGGGTTCTATTAGTCAAAGGAGAGATAGGACTGGTGGTGGGTTGATTATTTATATCATAAATAGCATTTCATCAAATCTAAATAACTCTATAAAGCAAGGAGAAGGTGAATCATTATGGATAGATATTCAGGTTGGTAAAAATAGGAAAATACACTTGGGAGCTTTTTATAGATCACCAGGACAGACTGATTGCATAGATGAGTTAATGATTAGGGAAATAAGTAAAGGATGCAAAGAAGATACAGTTATTCTTGGTGACTTTAATTTAACTTATGTAGACTGAAAAAATATGATAGGAAGAGATAGAGCAAGTTGTAAGTTTATGGAGTGTTTTGAGGATAACTTTTTTACCCAATTTGTTAATAAGCCAACATGGGGTGCCAATTTATTAGATCTAATTCTTTCAAATGATGATCACTTAGTTCAAGGATTGAGTGTAGGGGAATCATTGGGAAACAGTGATCATCAGATGGTTCAGTTTAATTTGCAAATAGTTAAGGGTAGAACAGCAACAAACTTCACAAGAATTCCAAATTTTTATAGGGGAGATTACGATAAATTACGCAGCATGCTAAATCAGATTAGGTGGGATATAGAATTCCATGGAAAGAATACTTATGGGAAGTGGGATACTTTTAAGACTATATCAAACATGGTTCAGGAACAGTGTATTCCGATGAATTCTATTAGGAAGAAATGTACGAAACCATTATGGTGGAATCAAGAACTAACTAATAAAGTTTCAAAGAAAAAAAGGGCATACCAGAGATTACAAAGTGAGAGTAGTTTAGATAATTTAAACCATTATAGGTCAACCAGAAATGAACTAAATAAGATTATTAGGAAGACCAAAAGGACAGCAGAAATTAATTTAGCTAAGAATAATAATAAATATCCTAAAAAATTCTTTAGCTATTATAGAATCAATAATAAATCCAACAGTGATAAAATAGGGCCTATTAAATATGAAGGGGTTAAATACTAGTAAGGCATCTGGCCCTGACAACATTCATTCTAGG
The DNA here is from genome assembly GCA_963969495.1 of Ceratothoa steindachneri. Taxonomy (NCBI): domain Eukaryota; kingdom Metazoa; phylum Arthropoda; class Malacostraca; order Isopoda; family Cymothoidae; genus Ceratothoa; species Ceratothoa steindachneri. Next base: position 4,983,029 of record OZ018333.1, on the reverse strand, counting down.
ATACTCAAAGAAGGTGTAGAAAGTATTGCAGTAGCTCTTGAGAAGTTATTTATTAGATCACTAGAGTCTGGAGAAATACCAAATGATTGGAAATTGGCAAATGTAGTGCCAATTTTTAAAAAGGGAAGCAAAGAGGACCCAAATAACTTTAGACCAGTAAGCTTAACTTCTATAGTCTGTAAAATTCTTGAGAAGATGGTTAAGAAGGGAATTTCTGATCATCTAGAGAGTGGGAGGTAAATTAATGATGCTCAGCATGGTTTTAGAAAAGATAGATCATGTTTAACTAATTTACTGGATTTTATGGATTATGTAACTAAAGAATTAGATAGGGGTGAGAAAGTTGATGTGATCTACTTAGATTTAAGCAAAGCTTAAATCTAAGTAGAGCAAATAGGGTGCTAGGTTACATTAAAAGAAATGTTAGCTACAAGAGTAAGGAGGTCATCCTTAAACTATACAACTCTTATGTCAGGCCACATTTAGAGTACTGTATACAGGCATGGTCACCACATTTTAGACATGATATAAACTTATTAGAGTCAGTACAAAGGAGGGCAACAAAAATAATACCATCCCTGAAGCACCTTGAATATGAAGATAGACTGAGGGTATTAAATATGTTTTCATTTGAAAGAAGGTGTGTGAGGGGAGATATGATTGAGCTTTTTAAAATCTTTTCTGGGATGGATAAATTAGATTTCAGCAAGTTATTTGAGTTAGAAGGTAGTAATAGAACTAGAGGCCACCACTTAAAGATTAAAAAACAGAGGTGCAGACTGGATGTTAGAAAATATTTTTTCACTAACAGAGTGGTGGATTATTGGAATAGTTTGCCACCTGAGACTGTAGACAGCCCAAACTTCAATGTTTTCAAGCGCAGATTGGATGATTATATGGGGATGGAGGGTTAATTTCTTACTTTTTAGTATGTGGATATGTTTCTTGACTCATTCCTGTGGATGCAGTTTCTTTTTATTGTATATTTTGGGGGATTTTGATTTTGTTTTTGACAGACTCCTATGGAGGCTTTAAATTATATATTGTAGATGCATGGTTGGACATTCCTATGGATTGTTAAATTGTATATTGTAGCTGCATGACCTGACAAAATCCTATGGATGCATTATATGGGTGGGATTTGATGGATACGGATGACCTTTGATAGGCCCTTGTGGCTTTTGTCATCCGTTAAATTATGTTATGTTATGTTATGTTATAGAAGACTAGTTCATAAATTAAAGCTGTATGGGATATGTGGGAACGTTTTAAATTGGATAAATGAATGGCTGAAAAATAGGAAACAGAGAGTTGTACTGAATGGAGTGAGGTCAGAGTGGAGGAATGTTATTAGTGGCGTACCTCAGGGATCAGTTTTAGGCCCTTTATTATTTATAATCTATGTAAATGATCTTGGTCAAGGTGTGAATAGCAAAGTATCAATTTTTGCTGATGAAAGTAAATTGGCAGCTGTAGTCAAAGAGGTTGAGGGTAGCTTTAAAGTGCAGGGTGACTTAAATAAGTTGTTAGCTTGGGCTCAGAAGTGGCAGATGACTTTTAACCTTAATAAATGCAAAGTTATTAACATGGGGAGAGATAATAGGGAATTTAGCTATGAGCTGGATGGATATTGGCTTAATTCAGTTGAAGATGAGAAGGACTTAGGAGTAGTAGTAAATAGGTCACTGAAATTTTCAAAGCAGTGTATTGAGGCAAAAAAATAGAGCAAATAGGGTGCTAGGTTACATTAAAAGAAATGTTAGCTACAAGAGTAAGGAGGTCATCCTTAAACTATACAACTCTTATGTCAGGCCACATTTAGAGTGTATACAGGCATGGTCACCACATTTTAGACATGATATAAACTTATTAGAGTCAGTACAAAGGAGGGCAACAAAAATAATACCATCCCTGAAGCACCTTAAATATGAAGATAGACTGAGGGTATTAAATATGTTTTCATTTGAAAGAAGGTATGTGAGGGGAGATATGATTGAGCTTTTTAAAATCTTTTCTGGGATGGATAAATTGGATTTCAGCAAGTTATTTGAGTTAGAAGGTAGTAACATAATTTCACGGATGACAAAAGCCACAAGGGCCTATCAAAGGTCATCCGTATCCATCAAATTCCACCCACATAATGCATCCATAGGATTTTGTCAGATCATGCATCTACAATATACAATTTAACAATCCATAGGAATGTCCACCCATGCATCTACAATATATAATTTAAAGCCTCCATAGGAGTCTGTCAAAAACAAAATCAAAGCCCCCCCCCTAAAATATACAATAAAAAGAAACTCCATCCAAAGGAAAGAGTCAAGAAACATATCCACATCCAAAAAGTAAGAAATTAACCCTCCATCCCCATATAATCATCCAATCTGTGCTTGAAAACATTCAAGTTTGGGCTGTCTACAGTCTCAGGTGGAAACTATTCCAAAAGAAGTTGAGTGCGCAAAGCTCCCTACAAATTCTTTGTTTTGAATGATTTTTGTGCAACTTGAACACGATTTGTGAACAAAGAAAAGGAATTTAGTTTTTGTTGAAGCGAATGTGATATAAACGGACAGTATTATTTCGCCACGAAGACTCAAATTTTTGTCCCGTTTAAAAAAAACACCGCCACGGCGACGTCGAAACAAAAGGTAAACAAAGACTCAAGATGTCGGAAGGTGGACGCCGTAGTGCTAACGTTAGTACGCTTAAAACCGAATGTAATGGCAAAAGAAATGCTACAAATAATAAGGACATGGATAAAGATAACACTATCCCTAAAGGGGAAGCATATAAGTGCGGTGAATGTTGTGAGATGGTAAAAGAGAGGGACAAGGCCATAGAATGTGAAATATGTGTACTCTGGTTCCACACAAAATGCGCAAAAGTTTCTGACAGCCTGTACCAAGTATTAACAGATGAACCAGACAAATGCCACTGGTACTGCCAAAACTGCAAAAGGGGGGTCTAAAAAGCTCTACCAGAGTATAGTAGCAATGACAGGTGAAATACAGAAGGTAAATGAGAAAATAAACCAAGTGAGCCAAGAACTAAGCGATGTGAAGATGAACCTAGGAGAGAAAGTGGGGGAACTGAGTGATAACAACATCTCTTTAGAAGCCAGAATTCTTCGACTAGAGGAAACACAGCAGTGCTTAGAGGTAAACCCGCAACAGACAGGGCTTGGGAGATTGACTGAAGAACAGCTAATTGAGCAAATAGTCAGCAAAACAACTGACAGTAACAAAATCATTGACTGACAAAGTAGATCTGAAATTGAATGAGAAGGAAGACCAAGAAGCTAGGAAATTCAACCTTATCAGGTTGTGTTGCTCCGTGCTCTCCAGTCTCCTTTTGCTTTGATTTTGCCTATTGGTGCATATAGTTCTTTTACTGCTCTAGTTCAAGATCAATTTGTATACATTTTGTTTTCGAGTGTGAACTCAGAAACATGAAAAAAAAATATTAACATAGGATAAAAGATTGATAAAATACGTCAAGATACAAATTCGTAGTTTTCGGGTATCTTTGGGGCTTTTGTTTTTGTTTACATTCGTGCTGGGCGCCGCCATCTCGAATTTCCGAATTTACATGAGTTAAATAATTACTAAATTAATTAAATAATAATAAAATAAATAATTACGGAATATTAAATAATTTAACGTTAGTTTAGTTTATATTTACATTTGTGCTGGGCACCGCCATCTCGAATTTTCGAACTTACATCAGTTAAATAATCACTAAATAAATTAATTAAATAATAATAAAATAAATAATTAATATAAATAAATAATTAAGGAATAATAAATAATTTAACGATAGTTTAGTTTATATTTACTGGGCACGGTAGATTTATATTTACTAAAAAAGTGATTTTAAGCCATTCTTCGATTATTATTTGGATACAAGATTAAGAAACTAATCAGGAGCGTCTGTAGATTTGCTCTAGGGGAAGCCGTTCGAGGGGTCGACCCGCGGTTTTTCCTCTGGGTAAAACAAACCAGGAGATTGTACTTTGCAAGCAGTGCAAGATAGGACCATCCTGGCTAAGGCCAAGATTGGTTTAATATAAATATTTGTGAAACATTTGTGAAGTGTTCTCAAGTTGAAAAATAAGGTATTGGCTCTAACAGGATGGCAACGAATCACGGCGTAAACGGGGACAATAGCAACTCAGGATGTAAACAAACCAAGCATGGAGAGGAAACCACATGTGGAAAGTGTGCTAAGGCTGTTTTGGACTCCCATCTAGCCCTATGTTGTGAGTTATGTGATTATTGGTATCATATCAGGTGTGAGGGAGTGCCAAAGGCGGTTTATGATTTCATGGTGGAAAATCCTGCTGGAAAACAGCTCACCTGGCATTGCAGCTTCTGCCAACGAGGTATGGTGAAAGTTAATGCTAAGATTGAGAAAATAGGAGTCCAGGTGAAGGAAATTGTCACAAAGCAGCAAATTTTGGAAGGAACAGTAGGTGAAATGAGGGAGTGTCTGACGGAGGACAGAGATAAATGTAAGCAACTTGAGAACCATTTGGGGTTTGTTGAAGCCAGGATGGGGAGCCTAGAAGATCAGCTGGTACCTCAGGTCAACGGTAAAGTGAAAGCGGTAGAGGATAACCTTGCAGAGCTGAAAAATAAGGTTAAAGATGAGGTCACGGTGCAAATCCAGCAAGTCGGCTCTAATTACAAGGATGCTCTGATGGCGGAAGCAAAGAGAGTAGCTTTGTCAGGAAATGTTGAGGACAACAGGCAACCAAAGAGTGAGGGAATTGTTGATGCAACTACAACAAGAATTCAGGACAGGTTAAACAGGCTGAAGAAGTTAGTATTGTATAAGTCTTCGACTGACCTTCGAACAGGTAGCACGTGTTTCGTAGAGCTCTCAGAATATTTTGATTATTTGATATACTTTGGTGTGTGACATAAACATAAATATTAAGTTATAAGATCATATATTTGGTTAATATAACAAAGTTAAATTGTGGTTATTTTGTATAAATTGTGGTTATTTTGTTTTGGTGAGAAAGTGACTTTTGTTTACTTCGGGGCCATCTTGATTAGCAGTTTTTAAACTTGCGCGCACAAATTGGGGTCAAATTCTTGTTGTTTGTAAGTTTTTGTTTCTATTATTGTTCTTGTTTAAGTATGGCTGACTGTTTGGATGTAGAGAGTATGCCTTTTGAAAGTAGTGTGTATGTAGTGTGCGATGTCTGTGGTGTAGAGAGGAGAGTGAATGTGTCTGAGTGCCGTGTATGTGCTTTGACTGAGGAGGTGAGTCGATTACGTGCGGAATGCTTGAGACTGAACGATTTAGTGTCTGAAGTGAGAAGAGATGCAAGTGTACGTTTGAAGAGTCAGATTGGGACCAGGAGGGAGGAAGTTAGGCCTAGAACAGGGACTGGAGAGAAAGCAGTAAGTGAAGTAAGTGATGATGAGTGGTGGGTGAAAGTGAACAGAATAGATAAGTTAGGACAGGTTAGGTGTGTGAATGAGAGGGACATGGAACCTGTTAGGCTAACTAACAGATTTGATGCCCTGAGAGAGGAAGAATTTGAAAGAGATTTGTCTGGTGTGGCCGTGCCTGAAAGTAGAATAGGAGGTCGAGTGAGTGAGAGCAGGAGGGAGGGTAATACTAGGCCTAGAGAGAATAGGAGAATGACTGAGGTGATTGTGATGGGTGACTCTCAGATTAGGTATTTAGATAGGAAGTTGAATGAAAGTAAATGGAAGGGAGTGAGAGTTTGTCTGCCGGGTGCTGGTGTAAATGATGTGTGTGAGAGGTATGATAGGTTGGTGTCTGGGTGTGAGAGGGAAGCAGTTGTGATTACACATGTCGGAGTAAACGATGTAAAGAAGGTGGGTACTTGTGAGTTACGACAGCGGTATAAAAGGCTGATTGAAAGGATGTGTGAAAGTAGAGTAAAAGGCGTTGTTTCAGGTGTGCTTCCCAGAATGGATGTGGGGATGGAATGGTTGTCTCGTGCAATGGGGTTGAATGAATATGTGAAAGGTTTGTGCGAGGAGTCAGGATTGGTATTTGTAGATGTTTGGAGTGGGTTTTATGGGAATAAGGGTTTGTATGCGATGGATGGACTCCATCTGAGCCGAGATGGGGTTGAGGTTTTGTGGCGGGAATTAGATAGTGTTATTAGGTCTTTAGAGGCGGGAAACTAGGTTTTGATAGTGGTCAGGGAAATTTAATGACTCAAAGTGAGGCAGGGAAAGGAAGCAAACACAGATTTGTAGAAGGTAGGCAGGCTAATGGAAGTGCTTTAGGGTTAAACTACTTGAGTAGTGATAGTGGTCAGGGAAATACAAGAGTACAGGGTCAGGGAAAGAGAGAAAGGAGATGCAGAGGAGATAGGCCCTCAGGTGCTTCAGGGATAGGTGGGCTGAGTTGTCTTTACACAAATGCTCGTAGTCTTAGAAATAAGAAGGATGAATTATTTAGTTATATCATTCATGAAGATATAGATATAATATGTATAGTTGAATCATGGGTTAATGAAAATATATTTAATGATAATGTCAGTGAATTTGAACTAGAGGGTTATACTATGTACATTAGTCAAAGGAGAGATAGGACTGGTGGTGGGTTGATTATTTATATCAGAAATAGCATTTCTTCAAATCTAAATAACTCTATAAAGCAAGGAGAAGGTGAATCATTATGGATAGATATTAAGGTTGGTAAAAATAGGAAAATACACTTGGGAGCTTTTTATAGACCACCAGGACAGACTGATTGTATCGATGAGTTAATGATTAGGGAAATAAGTAAAGGATGCAAAGAAGATACAGTTATTCTTGGTGACTTTAATTTAACTTCTGTAGACTGGCAAAATATGATAGGAAGAGATAGAGCAAGTTGTAAGTTTATGGAGTGTTTTGAGGATAACTTTTTGATCCAATTTGTTAATAAGCCAACAAGGGGTGCCAATATATTAGATCTAATTCTTTCAATTGATGATCACTTAGTTCAAGGATTGAGTGTAGGGGAATCATTGGGAAACAGTGATCATCAGATGGTTCGGTTTAATTTGCAAATAGTTAAGGGTAGAACAACGACAAACTCCACGAAAATTCCAAATTTTTATAGGGGAGATTACGATAAATTACGCAGCATGCTAAATCAGATTAGGTGGGATATAGAATTCCATGGAAAGAATACTTATGAGATGTGGGATATTTTTAAGACTATATTAAACATGGTTCAGGAACAGTGTATTCCGATGAAGTCTATTAGGAAGAAATGTAGGAAACCATTATGGTGGAACCAAGAAATAGCTAATAAAGTTTCAGAGAAAAAAAGGGCATACCAGAGATTACAAAGTGAGAGTAGTTTAGATAATTTAAACCATTATAGGTCAACCAGAAATGAACTAAATAAGATTATTAAGAAGACCAAAAGGACAGCAGAAATTAATTTAGCTAAAAATAATAATAAAGATCCTAAAAAATTCTTTAGCTATTATAGAATCAATAATAAATCTAACAGTGATAAAATAGGGCCTATTAAATATTAAGGGGTTTTGAAAGAATCTGATGAGGAAATAGTAGAGGTCCTTAATGATCATTTTGCTTCAGTATTCACAGAAGAGAAACCAGTTAGATTAATTGATGATAATTCTAGGTCAAGGGAAGTAGTGATAAATTCTATTAATATAGACAGAGAAGAAATTAAAGGGCTTATAATTCAGTTAAATACTAGTAAGGCATCTGGCCCTGACAACATTCATTCTAGGATACTCAAAGAAGGTGTAGAAAGTATTGCAGTAGCTCTCGAGAAGATATTTATTAGATCACTAGAGTCTGGAGAAATACCAAATGATTGGAAATTGGCAAATGTAGTGCCAATTTTTAAAAAGGGAAGCAAAGAGGACCCAAATAACTTTAGACCAGTAAGCTTAACTTCTATAGTCTGTAAAATTCTTGAGAAGATGGTTAAGAAGGGAATTTCTGATCATCTAGAGAGTGGGAGGTAAATTAATGATGCTCAGCATGGTTTTAGAAAAGATAGATCATGTTTAACTAATTTACTGGATTTTATGGATTATGTAACTAAAGAATTAGATAGGGGTGAGAAAATTGATGTGATCTACTTAGATTTAAGCAAAGCTTAAATCTAAGTAGAGCAAATAGGGTGCTAGGTTACATTAAAAGAAATGTTAGCTACAAGAGTAAGGAGGTCATCCTTAAACTATACAACTCTTATGTCAGGCCACATTTAGAGTACTGTATACAGGCATGGTCACCACATTTTAGACATGATATAAACTTATTAGAGTCAGTACAAAGGAGGGCAACAAAAATAATACCATCCCTGAAGCACCTTGAATATGAAGATAGACTGAGGGTATTAAATATGTTTTCATTTGAAAGAAGGTGTGTGAGGGGAGATATGATTGAGCTTTTTAAAATCTTTTCTGGGATGGATAAATTAGATTTCAGCAAGTTATTTGAGTTAGAAGGTAGTAATAGAACTAGAGGCCACCACTTAAAGATTAAAAAACAGAGGTGCAGACTGGATGTTAGAAAATATTTTTTCACTAACAGAGTGGTGGATTATTGGAATAGTTTGCCACCTGAGACTGTAGACAGCCCAAACTTGAATGTTTTCAAGCGCAGATTGGATGATTATATGGGGATGGAGGGTTAATTTCTTACTTTTTAGTATGTGGATATGTTTCTTGACTCATTCCTGTGGATGCAGTTTCTTTTTATTGTATATTTTGGGGGATTTTGATTTTGTTTTTGACAGACTCCTATGGAGGCTTTAAATTATATATTGTAGATGCATGGTTGGACATTCCTATGGATTGTTAAATTGTATATTGTAGCTGCATGACCTGACAAAATCCTATGGATGCATTATATGGGTGGGATTTGATGGATACGGATGACCTTTGATAGGCCCTTGTGGCTTTTGTCATCCGTTAAATTATGTTATGTTATGTTATGTTATAGAAGACTAGTTCATAAATTAAAGCTGTATGGGATATGTGGGAACGTTTTAAATTGGATAAATGAATGGCTGAAAAATAGGAAACAGAGAGTTGTACTGAATGGAGTGAGGTCAGAGTGGAGGAATGTTATTAGTGGCGTACCTCAGGGATCAGTTTTAGGCCCTTTATTATTTATAATCTATGTAAATGATCTTGGTCAAGGTGTGAATAGCAAAGTATCAATTTTTGCTGATGAAAGTAAATTGGCAGCTGTAGTCAAAGAGGTTGAGGGTAGCTTTAAAGTGCAGGGTGACTTAAATAAGTTGTTAGCTTGGGCTCAGAAGTGGCAGATGACTTTTAACCTTAATAAATGCAAAGTTATTAACATGGGGAGAGATAATAGGGAATTTAGCTATGAGCTGGATGGATATTGGCTTAATTCAGTTGAAGATGAGAAGGACTTAGGAGTAGTAGTAAATAGGTCACTGAAATTTTCAAAGCAGTGTATTGAGGCAAAAAAATAGAGCAAATAGGGTGCTAGGTTACATTAAAAGAAATGTTAGCTACAAGAGTAAGGAGGTCATCCTTAAACTATACAACTCTTATGTCAGGCCACATTTAGAGTGTATACAGGCATGGTCACCACATTTTAGACATGATATAAACTTATTAGAGTCAGTACAAAGGAGGGCAACAAAAATAATACCATCCCTGAAGCACCTTAAATATGAAGATAGACTGAGGGTATTAAATATGTTTTCATTTGAAAGAAGGTATGTGAGGGGAGATATGATTGAGCTTTTTAAAATCTTTTCTGGGATGGATAAATTGGATTTCAGCAAGTTATTTGAGTTAGAAGGTAGTAACATAATTTCACGGATGACAAAAGCCACAAGGGCCTATCAAAGGTCATCCGTATCCATCAAATTCCACCCACATAATGCATCCATAGGATTTTGTCAGATCATGCATCTACAATATACAATTTAACAATCCATAGGAATGTCCACCCATGCATCTACAATATATAATTTAAAGCCTCCATAGGAGTCTGTCAAAAACAAAATCAAAGCCCCCCCCTAAAATATACAATAAAAAGAAACTCCATCCAAAGGAAAGAGTCAAGAAACATATCCACATCCAAAAAGTAAGAAATTAACCCTCCATCCCCATATAATCATCCAATCTGTGCTTGAAAACATTCAAGTTTGGGCTGTCTACAGTCTCAGGTGGAAACTATTCCAAAAGAAGTTGAGTGCGCAAAGCTCCCTACAAATTCTTTGTTTTGAATGATTTTTGTGCAACTTGAACACGATTTGTGAACAAAGAAAAGGAATTTAGTTTTTGTTGAAGCGAATGTGATATAAACGGACAGTATTATTTCGCCACGAAGACTCAAATTTTTGTCCCGTTTAAAAAAAACACCGCCACGGCGACGTCGAAACAAAAGGTAAACAAAGACTCAAGATGTCGGAAGGTGGACGCCGTAGTGCTAACGTTAGTACGCTTAAAACCGAATGTAATGGCAAAAGAAATGCTACAAATAATAAGGACATGGATAAAGATAACACTATCCCTAAAGGGGAAGCATATAAGTGCGGTGAATGTTGTGAGATGGTAAAAGAGAGGGACAAGGCCATAGAATGTGAAATATGTGTACTCTGGTTCCACACAAAATGCGCAAAAGTTTCTGACAGCCTGTACCAAGTATTAACAGATGAACCAGACAAATGCCACTGGTACTGCCAAAACTGCAAAAGGGGGGTCTAAAAAGCTCTACCAGAGTATAGTAGCAATGACAGGTGAAATACAGAAGGTAAATGAGAAAATAAACCAAGTGAGCCAAGAACTAAGCGATGTGAAGATGAACCTAGGAGAGAAAGTGGGGGAACTGAGTGACAACAACATCTCTTTAGAAGCCAGAATTCTTCGACTAGAGGAAACACAGCAGTGCTTAGAGGTAAACCCGCAACAGACAGGGCTTGGGAGATTGACTGAAGAACAGCTAATTGAGCAAATAGTCAGCAAAACAACTGACAGTAACAAAATCATTGACTGACAAAGTAGATCTGAAATTGAATGAGAAGGAAGACCAAGAAGCTAGGAAATTCAACCTTATCAGGTTGTGTTGCTCCGTGCTCTCCAGTCTCCTTTTGCTTTGATTTTGCCTATTGGTGCATATAGTTCTTTTACTGCTCTAGTTCAAGATCAATTTGTATACATTTTGTTTTCGAGTGTGAACTCAGAAACATGAAAAAAAAATATTAACATAGGATAAAAGATTGATAAAATACGTCAAGATACAAATTCGTAGTTTTCGGGTATCTTTGGGGCTTTTGTTTTTGTTTACATTCGTGCTGGGCGCCGCCATCTCGAATTTCCGAATTTACATGAGTTAAATAATTACTAAATTAATTAAATAATAATAAAATAAATAATTACGGAATATTAAATAATTTAACGTTAGTTTAGTTTATATTTACATTTGTGCTGGGCACCGCCATCTCGAATTTTCGAACTTACATCAGTTAAATAATCACTAAATAAATTAATTAAATAATAATAAAATAAATAATTAATATAAATAAATAATTAAGGAATAATAAATAATTTAACGATAGTTTAGTTTATATTTACTGGGCACGGTAGATTTATATTTACTAAAAAAGTGATTTTAAGCCATTCTTCGATTATTATTTGGATACAAGATTAAGAAACTAATCAGGAGCGTCTGTAGATTTGCTCTAGGGGAAGCCGTTCGAGGGGTCGACCCGCGGTTTTTCCTCTGGGTAAAACAAACCAGGAGATTGTACTTTGCAAGCAGTGCAAGATAGGACCATCCTGGCTAAGGCCAAGATTGGTTTAATATAAATATTTGTGAAACATTTGTGAAGTGTTCTCAAGTTGAAAAATAAGGTATTGGCTCTAACAGGATGGCAACGAATCACGGCGTAAACGGGGACAATAGCAACTCAGGATGTAAACAAACCAAGCATGGAGAGGAAACCACATGTGGAAAGTGTGCTAAGGCTGTTTTGGACTCCCATCTAGCCCTATGTTGTGAGTTATGTGATTATTGGTATCATATCAGGTGTGAGGGAGTGCCAAAGGCGGTTTATGATTTCATGGTGGAAAATCCTGCTGGAAAACAGCTCACCTGGCATTGCAGCTTCTGCCAACGAGGTATGGTGAAAGTTAATGCTAAGATTGAGAAAATAGGAGTCCAGGTGAAGGAAATTGTCACAAAGCAGCAAATTTTGGAAGGAACAGTAGGTGAAATGAGGGAGTGTCTGACGGAGGACAGAGATAAATGTAAGCAACTTGAGAACCATTTGGGGTTTGTTGAAGCCAGGATGGGGAGCCTAGAAGATCAGCTGGTACCTCAGGTCAACGGTAAAGTGAAAGCGGTAGAGGATAACCTTGCAGAGCTGAAAAATAAGGTTAAAGATGAGGTCACGGTGCAAATCCAGCAAGTCGGCTCTAATTACAAGGATGCTCTGATGGCGGAAGCAAAGAGAGTAGCTTTGTCAGGAAATGTTGAGGACAACAGGCAACCAAAGAGTGAGGGAATTGTTGATGCAACTACAACAAGAATTCAGGACAGGTTAAACAGGCTGAAGAAGTTAGTATTGTATAAGTCTTCGACTGACCTTCGAACAGGTAGCACGTGTTTCGTAGAGCTCTCAGAATATTTTGATTATTTGATATACTTTGGTGTGTGACATAAACATAAATATTAAGTTATAAGATCATATATTTGGTTAATATAACAAAGTTAAATTGTGGTTATTTTGTATAAATTGTGGTTATTTTGTTTTGGTGAGAAAGTGACTTTTGTTTACTTCGGGGCCATCTTGATTAGCAGTTTTTAAACTTGCGCGCACAAATTGGGGTCAAATTCTTGTTGTTTGTAAGTTTTTGTTTCTATTATTGTTCTTGTTTAAGTATGGCTGACTGTTTGGATGTAGAGAGTATGCCTTTTGAAAGTAGTGTGTATGTAGTGTGCGATGTCTGTGGTGTAGAGAGGAGAGTGAATGTGTCTGAGTGCCGTGTATGTGCTTTGACTGAGGAGGTGAGTCGATTACGTGCGGAATGCTTGAGACTGAACGATTTAGTGTCTGAAGTGAGAAGAGATGCAAGTGTACGTTTGAAGAGTCAGATTGGGACCAGGAGGGAGGAAGTTAGGCCTAGAACAGGGACTGGAGAGAAAGCAGTAAGTGAAGTAAGTGATGATGAGTGGTGGGTGAAAGTGAACAGAATAGATAAGTTAGGACAGGTTAGGTGTGTGAATGAGAGGGACATGGAACCTGTTAGGCTAACTAACAGATTTGATGCCCTGAGAGAGGAAGAATTTGAAAGAGATTTGTCTGGTGTGGCCGTGCCTGAAAGTAGAATAGGAGGTCGAGTGAGTGAGAGCAGGAGGGAGGGTAATACTAGGCCTAGAGAGAATAGGAGAATGACTGAGGTGATTGTGATGGGTGACTCTCAGATTAGGTATTTAGATAGGAAGTTGAATGAAAGTAAATGGAAGGGAGTGAGAGTTTGTCTGCCGGGTGCTGGTGTAAATGATGTGTGTGAGAGGTATGATAGGTTGGTGTCTGGGTGTGAGAGGGAAGCAGTTGTGATTACACATGTCGGAGTAAACGATGTAAAGAAGGTGGGTACTTGTGAGTTACGACAGCGGTATAAAAGGCTGATTGAAAGGATGTGTGAAAGTAGAGTAAAAGGCGTTGTTTCAGGTGTGCTTCCCAGAATGGATGTGGGGATGGAATGGTTGTCTCGTGCAATGGGGTTGAATGAATATGTGAAAGGTTTGTGCGAGGAGTCAGGATTGGTATTTGTAGATGTTTGGAGTGGGTTTTATGGGAATAAGGGTTTGTATGCGATGGATGGACTCCATCTGAGCCGAGATGGGGTTGAGGTTTTGTGGCGGGAATTAGATAGTGTTATTAGGTCTTTAGAGGCGAGAAACTAGGTTTTGATAGTGGTCAGGGAAATTTAATGACTCAAAGTGAGGCAGGGAAAGGAAGCAAACACAGATTTGTAGAAGGTAGGCAGGCTAATGGAAGTGCTTTAGGGTTAAACTACTTGAGTAGTGATAGTGGTCAGGGAAATACAAGAGTACAGGGTCAGGGAAAGAGAGAAAGGAGATGCAGAGGAGATAGGCCCTCAGGTGCTTCAGGGATAGGTGGGCTGAGTTGTCTTTACACAAATGCTCGTAGTCTTAGAAATAAGAAGGATGAATTATTTAGTTATATCATTCATGAAGATATAGATATAATATGTATAGTTGAATCATGGGTTAATGAAAATATATTTAATGATAATGTCAGTGAATTTGAACTAGAGGGTTATACTATGTACATTAGTCAAAGGAGAGATAGGACTGGTGGTGGGTTGATTATTTATATCAGAAATAGCATTTCTTCAAATCTAAATAACTCTATAAAGCAAGGAGAAGGTGAATCATTATGGATAGATATTAAGGTTGGTAAAAATAGGAAAATACACTTGGGAGCTTTTTATAGACCACCAGGACAGACTGATTGTATCGATGAGTTAATGATTAGGGAAATAAGTAAAGGATGCAAAGAAGATACAGTTATTCTTGGTGACTTTAATTTAACTTCTGTAGACTGGCAAAATATGATAGGAAGAGATAGAGCAAGTTGTAAGTTTATGGAGTGTTTTGAGGATAACTTTTTGATCCAATTTGTTAATAAGCCAACAAGGGGTGCCAATATATTAGATCTAATTCTTTCAATTGATGATCACTTAGTTCAAGGATTGAGTGTAGGGGAATCATTGGGAAACAGTGATCATCAGATGGTTCGGTTTAATTTGCAAATAGTTAAGGGTAGAACAACGACAAACTCCACGAAAATTCCAAATTTTTATAGGGGAGATTACGATAAATTACGCAGCATGCTAAATCAGATTAGGTGGGATATAGAATTCCATGGAAAGAATACTTATGAGATGTGGGATATTTTTAAGACTATATTAAACATGGTTCAGGAACAGTGTATTCCGATGAAGTCTATTAGGAAGAAATGTAGGAAACCATTATGGTGGAACCAAGAAATAGCTAATAAAGTTTCAGAGAAAAAAAGGGCATACCAGAGATTACAAAGTGAGAGTAGTTTAGATAATTTAAACCATTATAGGTCAACCAGAAATGAACTAAATAAGATTATTAAGAAGACCAAAAGGACAGCAGAAATTAATTTAGCTAAAAATAATAATAAAGATCCTAAAAAATTCTTTAGCTATTATAGAATCAATAATAAATCTAACAGTGATAAAATAGGGCCTATTAAATATTAAGGGGTTTTGAAAGAATCTGATGAGGAAATAGTAGAGGTCCTTAATGATCATTTTGCTTCAGTATTCACAGAAGAGAAACCAGTTAGATTAATTGATGATAATTCTAGGTCAAGGGAAGTAGTGATAAATTCTATTAATATAGACAGAGAAGAAATTAAAGGGCTTATAATTCAGTTAAATACTAGTAAGGCATCTGGCCCTGACAACATTCATTCTAGGATACTCAAAGAAGGTGTAGAAAGTATTGCAGTAGCTCTCGAGAAGATATTTATTAGATCACTAGAGTCTGGAGAAATACCAAATGATTGGAAATTGGCAAATGTAGTGCCAATTTTTAAAAAGGGAAGCAAAGAGGACCCAAATAACTTTAGACCAGTAAGCTTAACTTCTATAGTCTGTAAAATTCTTGAGAAGATGGTTAAGAAGGGAATTTCTGATCATCTAGAGAGCAGCAGGTTAATTAATGATGCTCAGCATGGTTTTAGAAAAGATAGATCGTGTTTAACTAATTTACTGGATTTTATGGATTATGTAACTAAAGAATTAGATAGGGGTGAGAAAGTTGATGTGATCTACTTAGATTTCAGCAAAGCTTTTGATAAGGTTCCACATAGAAGACTAGTTCATAAATTAAAGCTGCATGGGATATGTGGGAAGGTTTTAAATTGGATAACTGAATGGCTGAAAAATAGGAAACAGAGAGTTGTACTGAATGGAGTGAGGTCAGAGTGGAGGAATGTTATTAGTGGCGTACCTCAGGGATCAGTTTTAGGCCCTTTATTATTTATAATCTATGTAAATGATCTTGGGCAAGGTGTAAATAGCAAAGTGTCAATTTTTGCTGATGACACTAAATTGGCAGCTGTAGTCAAAGAGGTTGAGGGTAGCTTTAAAGTGCAGGGTGACTTAGATAAGCTGTTAGCTTGGGCTCAGAAGTGGCAGATGACTTTTAACCTTAATAAATGCAAAGTTATTAACATGGGGAGAGATAATAGGGAATTTAGCTATGAGATGGATGGATATTGGCTTAATTCAGTTGAAGATGAGAAAGACTTAGGAGTGGTAGTAGATAGGTCACTGAAATTTTCAAAGCAGTGTATTGAGGCAAAAAATAGAGCAAATAGGGTGCTAGGTTACATTAAAAGAAATGTTAGCTACAAGAGTAAGGAGGTCATCCTTAAACTATACAACTCTTATGTCAGGCCACATTTAGAGTACTGTATACAGGCATGGTCACCACATTTTAGATATCATATAAACTTATTAGAGTCAGTACAAAGGAGGGCAACAAAAATAATACCATCCCTGAAGCACCTTGAATATGAAGATAGACTGAGGGTATTAAATATGTTTTCATTTGAAAGAAGGTGTGTGAGGGGAGATATGATTGAGCTTTTTAAAATCTTTTCTGGGATGGATAAATTAGATTTCAGCAAGTTATTTGAGTTAGAAGGTAGTAATAGAACTAGAGGCCACCACTTAAAGATTAAAAAACAGAGGTGCAGACTGGATGTTAGAAAATATTTTTTCACTAACAGAGTGGTGGATTATTGGAATAGTTTGCCACCTGAGACTGTAGACAGCCCAAACTTGAATGTTTTCAAGCGCAGATTGGATGATTATATGGGGATGGAGGGTTAATTTCTTACTTTTTAGTATGTGGATATGTTTCTTGACTCATTCCTGTGGATGCAGTTTCTTTTTATTGTATATTTTGGGGGATTTTGATTTTGTTTTTGACAGACTCCTATGGAGGCTTTAAATTATATATTGTAGATGCATGGTTGGACATTCCTGTGGATTGTTAAATTGTATATTGTAGCTGCATGATCTGACAAAATCCTATGGATGCATTATATGGGTGGGATTTGATGGATACGGATGACCTTTGATAGGCCCTTGTGGCTTTTGTCATCCGTTAAATTATGTTATGTTATGTTATGTAAGAGTGGATCACTGGAATGAACTTAAATTTTAGGGAAAAGAAAACAAAACAGGATAAGTTGCTATTTATGAAGCTCTGTACTGAAATTGGAGTAGATTGTAAAAATGAGGATATAAGTGAAATTATGCGACTTGGCAAGTATGTGCCGATGTCTGAGACAAACTCTAATGTGAAGCTTAGGCCTATCCTGATAACATTAGAGAACGGACTGAAGGAGAAAGTGCTGAGGAATGTTCACAAACTGAAGAACTGTACAAATGAGGCGGTAAAGTATATTGGTGTTGCACATGACATGAACAAAGAGGAAAGGATTAGGGACAGCCTGCTGAAGCAGGAGGCAAAAAAAAAAAATCAGGGAGCAAGTGGATCAGAGTTTTTTCATGTGGTGAGAGGTCTACCCTGGGAGAGAGAAGTTGTACGTATCAGGAGGAGAGCACCAGGAACAACGGTGGAAGAGACGGCCTCAGGAAGGGACATGACAAGAAGGAACGAGGCACAAATAGCGGTGCCAGTGGAGGAACAAACCAAGACAAACGTGGATCTAGCAATAGTGCACAGGGTCAAGGAGAATGCCTAATTTATACATCAACTAGTGATGATGATAGCTGTAATAAGTTTAGTATTTTGCTTAGTAATGTGGATATATTTAGCCCAGACAAAGTGCTTGAATTACAAACAAGAATAAGTACCATGAGGGAGGCTCCCTCTGCTTTGGTTCTACAAGAGGTTAAGCCTAAGAATTTTCGGTTTGAAAGGGAACTTGTGGAGTATAATATTGATGGGTACGAGACTATTGAGAAAAATTTAGGGAAAAATGATGATGGACGTGGTCTCTTGATATATGTAAGAAAAAGTTTGCCATATAGTATTCTTAATTTTAACCAGCACTATTGTGAATATTTAGGTATAAGAATCGGGACACAGCCTAATAATGTTGTACTTGTATCAGTATACAGAAGCCCTAACAGCACGCAAGAAAATAATCACAAGTTGCTAAGTTTAATCAGTGAATTTAATGATTTAGATGATAAATTTAAGGTATTGTGTGGGGATTTTAATCTACCAAACATTGACTGGAGATTTTGGACCAGCACTGAGCAGTTCAGCCAAGTTTTTATAGAGAAAATACGGGATGGGTGGAAACGTCCACCCAAGACACACAACTAACGAGGTCATTGATGAGGAGCCGGGTCACATAGGCTGAATAGCCTCCAACCCGGGCAACGTTTGTGAGTATCTGTGAGTATAATCTACCTGAGACAAACTCGAAGGAGGGTGACATAAACAGGGTAACCGAACTTATTCAGGAAGAGTTTAAACTTAAGATCAACATCAATAATGCACAAAGGATGGGAAAGCCAAACTGAATGTGCCTGACTACTCAGGATAACAATGGCCAGCTTAAGTGAGAGGAAGCAGATATTGATCAAGGCCAAAGAATTACGTAATAGCTCGCACCCTATCCACAACCACATTTATATACGTCCTGACCTAACCAAGAAACAATTGGAGGAGTCAAGAAACTTGAGGGAACAACTAAAGGACAAACGAGTAAAACAACCAAACAAAAGGTGGATAATAAGAAAGAGAAAAGTGGTGGAAACAAGCGAATAGAACTAAGAATATCCTATACCAATACAGATAACTCACTTATGAACAAATATGATGAGCTCTGTGCTTAATGAAATGACAAGCAATATGATGTAATACTAATAACAGAAATTAACCCCCAAACATGGGGAAGTGCCAGAATTATCTGTTATGCAAATTCAGGGATACGATATATTCACCAGTGATTTATATGCAGAAAATACCAGAGGGACACATATATATGTAAGATCTACACTTAATGCTAAACAGATCAAGCCACCAATGGACTCATTCCAAAACTGCACATGGGTAACATTAAAGGGAAGTCACAATAACAACTTGCTCTTAGGGGTCATCTATAGATCCGGCTCGCCTCTACTTGCAACTACATGAGACACAGCGTTACATGATACTCTCAGGTGGGCAACTAACAAATGGAAAACTCATCTACTCATCATAGGAGATTTTAATCATCCGAGCATCACCTGGAACCCACCACCTCAAACGCCAAACATAGAAAATCCAGACAATCCTGCATTTAGATTCGTTGAATGTGTACGAGATATATATTTACATCAGCACATCACCCAGCCAACCAGATATAGAAATGAGCAGACTCCAACATTAGATGATCTCGTGTTTAGTAATGAGCAAGAAATGATTGAACAACTAGTATATCATGAGCCACTAGGAGCAAGTGATCATGCCAGATTGGACTTCAAATTCATCTTCTGCACAACACCTCAGGAAAAGAAGAGGACAATATGGAACTATGAGCAGGCATACTATGAAAAAATGAGAGAAGATCTAAGAATTGAATGGGACGAATTGTTTGCGGGCAAGTCGACACAAGAAGCCATTGATATACTACAATCAAGAATCATGAAGGCAGTGAGGGATCATATACCAACAAAAAATTTAAAGAGTAAGAACAAACCACTATGGATGAACAAGGATGCCTTCTGCAAAGCTAGGAAAAAGTACCTCGCATGGATAAGATATCTGAATACAAAGAGCAAACTTGACTGGGTAGCTTACACAAAAGCAAGAAATTCAGCTACACATGCATCAAGGCAGGCCCGCAGGAAATTTGAAAAAAAATTAGCAAAGTAGGCCAAGACCAATAACAAAGCCTTTTGGAACTATGTCAACAACCGCAGGAAAACTCGAACTGACGTAGGTGACCTTAAGGTTACACATGGTAACTTTGTAAGTGACGATAAGGATAAAGCCGAAACACTAAATGAGCAATACTTTAAGACCATTACACAAGAGGACAGAAGTAACATTCCCGAGTTTGAGCCTAAACCCTTCCAGTATGAGGCGCTAGGAACAATGGAAATTACAGAGAACATGATTTTTAGGCAACTGAATTCACTTCGAACTGATAAATCCCCGGGAAACGATGACCTACACCCTAGAGTTCTCAGAGAAGTAGCAAAGGAAATAACCAAACCTCTGACAGTAATATTCCAATCCAGCATCACCAACTCCGAGCTTCCAGAACAGTAGAGGGAAGCGAACATCACTCCCATTTACAAGAAGGGAAATAAGGCTGACCCAGCCAACTATCGCCCAGTATCTCTAACATCAATAATATGCAAGATGCTAGAGAGAATTATCTCGGAGGCAATGATACAACATATCAAAGCCAGTAATCTTAGATGTGTCCAACAACAGGGTTTCTCTAAGGTAAAATCCACAGTAACAAATCTCTTAGAAGCGCTGGATATATGGACAGAGGCTCTCAGTCACTGATTACCAGTGGATATCATTTTCCTGGACTATGCAAAAGCATTTGACAGTCCCACATGAAAGACTACTTAGAAAAGTGAAGTCACTTGGTATCGTCGGTGACCTCCTGCAGTGGATCCGTGGTTTTTTGATGGACTGTAGGCAAAGAGTGATAGTAAGTGGTACAGCATCATGTTGGAAACCAGTTACAAGTGGTGTACTACAGGGATCTGTGAAGTGCCCCCTTCTCTTTATGATATTTTTCGGCGATATACCTGACAAACTACAAAACTCCATATCGCTCTTTGCAGATGACACAAAGATATATGCAGCTGACCAAAACTGTGAAGGCAACTCCCATACTAACTGTTTACAGGCAGACTTGAAAATGCTACTAGAATGGTCAGTTAAAATGCAAATGAAGTTCCACCCTGATAAATGCAAAGTAATGCACATGGGAAATAGCAACCCCCAGCACAAGTACAAAATGACAAGAGATGATAGAACAGATCACATATTACAGAACACCACAGAAGAGAAGGACCTGGGAGTCCTTATTGATTGCAATCTAAGTTTTAGTAACCATATCCAAGCTTAAGTGAACAAAGCCAACAAGATACTTGGGGCAATTAAGCATACATTCCAATATCTAGACAAAGATGCCTTTCTCCCCCTGTACAAGAGTCTTATTCGACCCCATCTGGAGTATGCATCAGTAATCTGGTCTCCCAAAACTAAAAGAGACAGAGATATGGTAGAGAGGGTACAGTGTAGAGCAACATGCATGGTTCACAGTATCTCTCATCTTTCCTATTCGGAGAGACTAAAAGCCCTTATTCTACCTACCCTATACTTTAGAAGACAGAGGTCAGATGTTATACAACTATATAAGATTTCACATGGACAGGATGAACTGCAAATAGGAAACCACTTTAAGCTGCGCGACAGGTCAATGTTTACTCCGGGTCTCTCAACTAACACAAGAGGACACTGCTTTAAGGACCAAGTGCAGAGCTCGTCTGGTCCAAGAGCCAATTTCTTCCCAACAAGAGTCACTTCAATATGGAACAAACTCTCAACAGAAACTGTAACCAGCAAAACTGTAAATATCTTTAAGTCAAGATTAGAAAAAGAATGGAAAAACCACAAAGACCTACACAGTTATATATTCATATATTGAAAAATCCATTCTGCATACATCAACTAAAAACAACAGTACGGTCTCATTACCCAAGAGGGTACCTATCTACCGGGATTCAAGGTAAATAATTTTGTCATAAATAGAGTTGATTACTGTAATTCAATTTTTTTTAATCAATGTAAATATCATTAAGGTTACAAAATATTATTAATAGAGCTGAAAGACTAATTAAAGGTATCTCAATATGATAGGATTACACCAGTGCTGATCAATCTTCATTGGCTCAATATTAGAGCTAGAATTATAGTTATGATATGTACATTGACCTATCTTGCCATGAATCAGGGTAAGCCAGTGTATCTAAGAGATTTACTTAAGGATTATGTGACAGGTTCTAAATGGTTGTAAGACATGCAACAGATAGACACAAGTTAGTAGAACCTAGATTTAATGCTGGTGTTGTGGGGAAGCGGTGTGTGTGTGTCTGTACGGCCATTCTGCCACCCCCCTTTACATATATCTTTCCCTACCCCTGTGTGAGTGTGTGGGTATAATTTACCTTCCGATTTTTTATATTAGGAATACAAATAATAACCGATTGTATTCTCTTTTCAGAGATATATTTTTGTAAATCTATATAAATATGAGTAAATATTTAGAAAGTTAAATTTTAATTGGTTGTCCAGTGCATTGGGATATTACACTTAGGTAAGATTGGTTCTTTGCTAAAATTATTTTAACAAACAGGCCAAAGAATGAGGTAATGCTAATAGGCTCAACATTAATTTTAACAATGAGGGATAGCAAAGTTCATTGCCAGAAATTTCTTTGGAAACGCTATACCAAAATTTCTCTGGCTCTTTTTAGTATTGCATCCTGTGTCTTCAAAGAGTGAAGCTTTAGCGGACTGTGAGAGGAATCCTTGAGGCAAGTGCTCCGCCCAGCCCAGCCCTGAAGTGGAGGGCATTACCTGCCTCGATTGCTACCTGCACTGCCCACCTGCATTGGCTGATGAGCCTGTCCCCCTTTTTTTTATTGGCCACTACCACTACCCCCCCACCAGCGCACAAGTGATAGTCCCATGCCTTTCGTTCGCGTGTTGTTTTTTGTTTTGTTGTGTGGACCTTTTTTGGGTTGTGAAAATTTGTTTTCGGTTGGAGAAGTTTAATTTGTATAGAGTATTTATTTTGAATACGCACCAAGGGTTTTTTTTTGTAAATATAAACTGTAATTATCACTGTATTTTTTGTAAAGTAAAGAACTGTACATCAAATCTTATCAATTCTTCCTCAGGGTTCTCAAGGTCAAAAAATTCTAGGATAAGTTGGGAACGCGGGGTTAGTGTTGCTTTTGGCCCACTACAGTGTTAACATACCATAATTTCATGGATGACAAAAGCCACAAGGGACTATCAAAGGTCATCCATATCCATCAAATTCCACCCACATAATGTATCCATAGGATTTTGTCAGATCATGCATCTACAATATACAATTTAACAATCCATAGGAATGTCCAACCATGCATCTACAATATATAATTTAAAGCCTCCATAGGAGTCTTTCAAAAACAAAATCAAAGTCCCCCAAAATATACAATAAAAA
Source organism: Ceratothoa steindachneri (assembly GCA_963969495.1). NCBI lineage: Eukaryota > Metazoa > Arthropoda > Malacostraca > Isopoda > Cymothoidae > Ceratothoa > Ceratothoa steindachneri. Next base: position 4,959,741 of record OZ018333.1, on the reverse strand, counting down.
GAAACTGCATCCACAGGAATGAGTCAAGAAACATATCCACATACCAAAAAGTAAGAAATTAACCCTCCATCCCCATATAATCATCCAATCTGCGCTTGAAAACATTCAAGTTTGGGCTGTCTACAGTCTCAGGTGGCAAACTATTCCAATAATCCACCACTCTGTTAGTGAAAAAATATTTTCTAACATCCAGTCTGCACCTGTTTTTTAATCTTTAAGTGGTGGCCTCTAGTTCTATTACTACCTTCTAACTCAAATAACTTGCTGAAATCCAATTTATCCATCCCAGAAAAGATTTTAAAAAGCTCAATCATATCTTCCCTCACACACCTTCTTTCAAATGAAAACATATTTAATACCCGCAGTCTATCTTCATATTCAAGGTGCTTCAGGGATGGTATTATTTTTGTTGCCCTCCTTTGTACGGACTCTAATAAGTTTATATCATGTCTAAAATGTGGTGACCATGCCTGTATACAGCACTCTAAATGTGGCCTTGTGGTGTAGCGAATGTGAGTGTGGGTAAAAAGGGCCATTCTCCCACCCCTTTTCTCAATACCCTCTCCCTCCCTCTGTAAGAATGTGTGTGTGAATGGGAATGGGTTTGTTTTTTTTGTTTGTTTGTTTTTTATTGATTAGCATGTTATTATAAGATAGTTTCTTTGCTAAAATTATTTTAGCAAAGCACCATATTCTGGAAAGGACTTAGTGCCATATATCTTTATATAGCAAACAAAATATTACTAGTGTTGTTAAGGAAAGAGGGCTTAGAATAGCCATGCAAGAGTGATAAGATCACTTCACTTCCATCAAGCGCAGAGGTGCCAATTGTTAGGAAGTCATAGGGATTTTGCTCACTCGAGTGGCAGGTGGCTGGATGTCCCCCACCCTCTTTGTACCATGTAGGCCTTCTCTTTTCTTGTTTGTTAACTATATATTGACTGTTGTAGCCGGATTTTTTTGGGTTGTTGTTTGATTTTTTTAATTGTTCTTAGGATCAATTAATAATATAAATAAGTGGAACTTATTTTTTATTTTTTTATTTCATATATATAGGAACCTTTAGCTGTAATTTTTGTGAAGAGTAACAAGATCTCCAATATAATTGCCCCTCTCTATTGTCTGAATATTTACCCCATATTTATGTAAATATTGTGTTTTTTTTGTAATTAAAAGGACTGTACATACAATCCATTTCATTCTCCTTTGATTTCTGCTGTCCGGATAAGTGTAGGAACCGGGTTGGATCGATTGGGGTTAGTCTAAATTGTTCGGCCCGCTACAGCCTGACATAAGACTTGTATAGTTTAAGGATGATCTCCTTACTCTTGTAGCTAACATTTCTTTTAATGTAACCTAGCACCCTATTTGCTCTATTTTTTGCCTCAATACACTCCTTTAAAAATTTCAGTGACCTATCTACTACTACTCCTAAGTCCTTTTCATCTTCAACTGAATTAAGCCAATACCCATCCAGCTCATAGCTAAATTCCCTATTATCTCTCCCCATGTTAATAACTTTGCATTTATTAAGGTTAAAAGTCATCTGCCACTTCTGAGCCCAAGCTAACAACTTATTTAAGTCACCCTGCACTTTAAAGCTATCCTCAACCTCTTTGATTACAGCTGCCAATTTAGTGTCATCAGCAAAAATTGACACCTTGCTATTTACACCTTGCCCAACATCATTTACATAGATTATAAATAATAAAGGGCCTAAAACTGATCCCTGAGGTATGCCACTGATAACATTCCTCCACTCTGACCTTACTCCATTCAGTACAACTCTCAGTTTCCTATTTTTCAGCCATTCAATTATTCAATTTAAAACCTTCCCACATATCTCATACAGCTTTAATTTATGAACTAGTCTTCTATGTGGAACCTTATCAAAAGCTTTGCTTAAATCTAAGTAGATCACATCAACTTTCTCACCCCTATCTAATTCTTTAGTTACATAATCCATAAAATCCAGTAAATTAGTTAAACACGATCTACCTTTTCTAAAACCATGCTGAGCATCATTAATTAACCTGCTACTCTCTAGATGATCAGAAATTTCCTTCTTAACCATCTTCTCAAGAATTTTACAGACTATAGAAGTTAAGCTTACCAGTCTAAAGTTATTTGGGTCCTCTTTGCTTCCCTTTTTAAAAATTAGCACTATATTTGCCAATTTCCAATCATTTGGTATTTCTTCAGACTCTAGTGATCTAATAAATATCTTCTCAAGAGCTACTGCAAAACTTTCTACACCTTCTTTGAGTATCCTAGAATGAATGTTGTCAGGGCCAGATGCCTTACTAGTATTTAACTGCATTATAAGCCCTTTAATTTCTTCTCTGTCTATATTAATAGAATTCATCACTACTTCCCTTGACCTAGAATAATCATCAATTAATCTAACTGGTTTTTCTTCTGTGAATACTGAAGCAAAATTATCATTAAGGACCTCTACTAATTCCTCATCAGATTCTTTCAAAACCCCTTAATATTTAATAGGCCCTATTTTATCACTGTTAGATTTATTATTGATTCTATAATAGCTAAAGAATTTTTTAGGATCTTTATTATTATTTTTAGCTAAATTAATTTCTGCTGTCCTTTTGGTCTTCTTAATAATCTTATTTATTTCATTTCTGGTTGACCTATAATAGTTTAAATTATCTAAACTACTCTCACTTTGTAATCTCTGATATGCCCTTTTTTTCTTTGAAACTTTATTAGCTATTTCTTGATTCCACCATAATGGTTTCCACAATTTCTTCCTAATAGACTTCATTGGAATACACTGTTCCTGAACTATGTTTAATATAGTCTTAAAAATATCCCACATCTCATAAGTATTCTTTCCATGGAATTCTATATCCCACCTAATCTGATTTAGCATGCTGCGTAATTTATCGTAATCTCCCCTATAAAAATTTGGAATTCTTGTGGAGTTTGTCGCTGTTCTACCCTTAACTATTTTCAAATTAAACCGAACCATCTGATGATCACTGTTTCCTAATTATTTCCCTACACTCAATCCTTGAACTAAGTGATCATCATTTGAAAGAATTAGATCTAATATATTGGCACCCCATGTTGGCTTATTAACAAATTGGGTAAAAAAGTTATCCTCAAAACACTCCATAAACTTACAACTTGCTCTATCTCTTCCTATCATATTTTTTCAGTCTACAGAAGTTAAATTAAAGTCACCAAGAATAACTGTATCTTCTTTGCATCCTTTACTTATTTCCCTAATCATTAACTCATCGATACAACCAGTCTGTCCTGGTGGTCTATAAAAAGCTCCCAAGTGTATTTTCCTATTTTTACCAACCTTAATATTTATTCATAATGATTCACCTTCTTCTTGCTTTATAGAGTTATTTAGATTTGAAGAAATGCTATTTCTGATATAAATAATCAACCCACCACCAGTCCTATCTCTCCTTTGACTAATGTACATATCATAACCTGTAGTTCAAATTCACTCACCTATCTCTTCCTATCATATTTTTTCAGTCTACAGAAGTTAAATTAAAGTCACCAAGAATAACTGTATCTTCTTTGCATCCTTTACTTATTTCCCTAATCATTAACTCATCGATACAACCAGTCTGTCCTGGTGGTCTATAAAAAGCTCCCAAGTGTATTTTCCTATTTTTACCAACCTTAATATTTATCCATAATGATTCACCTTCTTCTTGCTTTATAGAGTTATTTAGATTTGAAGAAATGCTATTTCTGATATAAATAATCAACCCACCACCAGTCCTATCTCTCCTTTGACTAATGTACATATCATAACCTGTAGTTCAAATTCACTCACCTATCTCTTCCTATCATATTTTTTCAGTCTACAGAAGTTAAATTAAAGTAACCAAGAATAACTGTATCTTCTTTGCATCCTTTACTTATTTCCCTAATCATTAACTCATCGATACAACCAGTCTGTCCTGGTGGTCTATAAAAAGCTCCCAAGTGTATTTTCCTATTTTTACCAACCTTAATATTTATCCATAATGATTCACCTTCTTCTTGCTTTATAGAGTTATTTAGATTTGAAGAAATGCTATTTCTGATATAAATAATCAACCTACCACCAGTCCTATCTCTCCTTTGACTAATGTACATATCATAACCTGTAGTTAAAATTCACTCACCTATCTCTTCCTATCATATTTTTTCAGTCTACAGAAGTTAAATTAAAGTCACCAAGAATAACTGTATCTTCTTTGCATCCTTTACTTATTTCCCTAATCATTAACTCATCGATACAACCAGTCTGTCCTGGTGGTCTATAAAAAGCTCCCAAGTGTATTTTCCTATTTTTACCAACCTTAATATTTATCCATAATGATTCACCTTCTTCTTGCTTTATAGAGTTATTTAGATTTGAAGAAATGCTATTTCTGATATAAATAATCAACCCACCACCAGTCCTATCTCTCCTTTGACTAATGTACATAGTATAACCTTCTAGTTCAAATTCACTGACATTATCATTAAATATATTTTCATTAACCCATGATTCAACTATACATATTATATCTATATCTTCATGAATGATATAACTAAATAATTCATCCCTCTTATTTCTAAGACTACGAGCATTTGTGTAAAGACAACTCATCCCACCTATTCCTGAAGCACCTGAGGGCCTATCTCCTCTGCATCTCCTTTCTCTCCTTTCCTGACCACTATCACTACTCAAGTAATTTAACCCTAAAGCACTTCCATTAGCCTGCCTACCTTCTACAAATCTGTGTTCGCTTCCTTTCCCTGCCTCACTTTGAGCCATTAAATTTCCATGAACACTATCAAAACCTAGTTTCCCGCCTCTAAAGACCTAATAACACTATCTAATTCCAGCCACAAAACCTCAACACAATCTCGGATCAGATGGAGTCCATCCATCACATACAAACCCTTATTCCCATAAAACCCACTCCAAACATCTACAAACACTAACCCTGACTCCTGGCACAAACCTTTCACATATTCATTCAACCCCATTGCACGAGACAACCATTCCATCCTCACATCCATTCTGGGAAGCACACCTGAAACAACACCTTTTACTCTACTTTCACACAAGTTTCAATCAGCCTTTTATACCGCTGTCGTAACTCACAAGTACCCACCTTCTTTACATCGTTTACTCCGACATGTGTAATCACAACTGCTTCCCTCTCACACCCAGACACCAACCTATCATACCTCTCACACACATCATTTACATCAGCACCTGTCAGACAAACTCTCACTCCCTCTCATTCACACACTTAACCTGTTCTAGCTTATCTATTCTGTTCACTTTCACCCACCACTCATCATCACTTACTTCACTTACTGCTTTCTCTCCAGTCCCTGTTCTAGGCAAAACTTTCTCCCTCCTGGTCCCAATCTGACTCTTCAAACGTACACTTGTATCTCTTCTCACTTCAGACACTAAATCGTTCATTCTCAAGCATTCCGTACGTAATTGACTCACCTCCTCAGTCAAAGCACATACACTGCACTCAGACACATTCACTCTCCTCTCTACACCACAGACATCGCATACTACATACGCACTACTTTCAAAAGGCATACTCTCTACATCCAAACAGTCAGCCATACTTAAACAATAATAGAAACAAAAACTTACGAACAACAAGAATTTGATCCGAATTTGTGCGCGCAAGTTTAAAACCTGCTAATCAAGATGGCCACTGAAGTGTTAGTTCAAGGGCTTTTAAATTTTTTGCTCCAAGACTGTAGAACAAGTTACCTGAATATATGAAAATTACTGAAAATGTAAACATTTTTAAAAAGAAGTTAAAAACATTTCTATTTGAAGATTGCTATGACTTGGAGGGAAAAACTATTAGGGAAGAGTATGCCATAAATTGAACTTTTTATCTGTTATTTTATTGTAGCAACTAACCGTATGTGATAATGTAAACAGTGGAGGCCCCTTTGAGCAATGCTATATGTGATAGATTTGAGGGCCTGATATAAATATACCCAAATGTAAATGTAATATCCCTACCAATTATTTCTGGCATTAAGATGTATTTTTCTGACATATTAATGGTTCAGGAACATGAATATGATCTCGAATACCTCCACAATTTAATTTTTTTCTGAATAAAAGGTTTGCTCTTCTATAATTAATTCAAGTCAATATGATTTTTCAGAACGTTTGCATCTTTATTTTTCCTTACCACATAACAAAGAATGAAAATTGGAGCACTTAGAGTTATCTGGCAACCACATTAGAATGACTAGTGATATCTGGCAAGCAATTTTCACTTGTCTTGTATATATTGTCTTGACCATATATACCTATTAATAGCTTTTATTTTAGTTATATTAATAACAAGAGAATTAACCACGGTGTTGTTTATTATCTACAAATGTTTAAATAGAGGCTTTTTCTATATTTATGTTCAATTTCAAGAGGAAAAGGCTGGTTTTACAGGTGTCATTTAATGAATAGATTGTTATATTTATTCCCCAGTAGGGGCACATTGATTTGCCTTCCTGGTCGCCGTGCTGACAGGACTCAGTGCCCCATCCGACCCCAGCTTAGCCTCTTCTTCTTTCAGACATCCTGTGTTTCTCCCCTACTTTCCCTACAACCTCTCCCACAATTTTCTCTGGTCAGCCTCTATTTTCACAGGGTAGATGCTCACCTTCTCAGCCAACTATTCCGGATCGGGGCTGAGGGGGGAGGGGACAATGTTCCCTAACCTCCGAGCTCCGGTTTGGGTTGGTAGGTTTTTAACAACCTGCTTCATCTCCACCCATAAATACCTCACATCCCCTTTCTATCTCACTTCACACTATATCCTTTTTATGCCAGGCCCAAGGTGGAGCCATCATGCCAGGTCACCAGGTGGGAGGAGTGGCCTAAAATGGCAGCACCTGGCTCTGCCAGCACCGTATGCACCCATCGCAGAGCGGGCCACTATGAAGGGTAAATAGTGTTTGCTTCACGCAGAAAGAATAGGGTCACTATGCCCGATGATGAAAATTTAAAAAAAAACCCTTCCCCTTTCCCCCTCACCATCGACGGAGCTGCCTTCGGGCAGCCCACTGAAAAAAAATGAAGCCTCCCCTTCCCCTCTGTGCTTTCACATGGGAACCTCCGAAATTCTTTGACCGGGAGGGGGGGAGGCTTACTCCTCTCCTTTGCCTATGGGTGTAGGGGACTCCCCCTCACTTGCTTGTCTAGAGGTACCCTTGGGAGCCTCCCTCTTTCCATCGGCAGTCCCTTCCCTTTACTTTCCAAGGGGACTGCCAAGAAAGCTAGCAGGCAGCCCATAACCAACTGCCCCCTATTGAAGTGGCTCGGTAGGGCAAACCCCTTAAGGGGGAGAGGGAAGACAGGGCCCATCGGTTGCTTCCCTCAAAAGACATGCTGGCTCAAATATTAAACCTAGCAGGGATCAAGGCACTAGCCCCCTTTCCCTAACGCGACTAGTAAGACTGCTCCCAATGGGACCTGTGATGTCCTGGGGGGGGGGGAGATGGAAACATTAAGGCCCCCCTTCCCCTGAGATAGACATGGTCCTTGAGGCAACCCAGCCCCAGAGAATAGGATCTTCTATGGGGGCTGGGCGCCAAGCACCCAACCCGAGTCCGCCCCTATGCAAGGTCCTCCTCAAACTGCTCTGGGTCTCCGAGGCAGTACAAGGAGTGGAGGGATCTCCTCATCGGATTGGTGCCCCTACAACCTCCAGGACTTTCTCTATTTCAGAGAAGAAACTTGCTGAGACCAGTCCATCTGGCCTGGGGGCTCCTACCGGCGGAGGGGAGAAGCGAGTTCATTCCCCTCCCTCCTGTCCTAAAAAGGAAAGAAACAAAAAAAAAAGACTCAGGGCTCCTCTCCATTTGTGGAGGCTGTGGGGATAGATGGGTCTGTTACTTCGGTAAGAAACCAAGCCAAGATTGGCACGTCTGGACCCACTGCTCCCAGGATGCGGAATCCCTGAAAAAGACCAAAGGCAAGACAAACGGCCACGCGCCTCCACCGAGTCGTTAGACTCAATGAAGCAACACCCCTGAAATTAGTCGCCAAGCCATCTTCCGGGGTTCCTAAAGCTGCCCCCTGACAGAATGACAGCACCAAAGGATCATCGGCTCCTTCAACCACGCCCAGTGGTGGGCTGGGTGGCTCGGAGATGGTGGATCCTCGAAAAGAGGGTCTCCTGTCTAAGGTTTCGAAACTGAGAGAGGAAAAAGACTCGCATGGCGAGCCCAACCTCCCCCAATAAGTCCTCGAAGGCGACAGCGCCTTCAGCGCATTGTCCGGCCAGCAGCGCCTGGAGTTCTACCTCCTCTAAGCGTATGGCCATTCCCGTGAGGGTCTTCTTTTTGCAGAGGGTCCCCGCGTCTCCTCCAAGCTAGGCTTGGAAGGCATATTCCTTCAATAGAAATGCCGCGGACTCCGGGCAAACTGGGAGGAACTGCAGAGGCTCGTCTCGTCCTTTCGAAGCACACCCACTTTTCTTTCTTGGCGGGTATACATGTCTTCACTCAATGTGAACACCCCTCTAGCAGAGGTGGGGGAAGCGGGCCAAGTTCTCACAGGACAACCATCCCCCCCATTCTCCAGGAGAATTGGACTGCAATCTCCGTCCGTGGCGGAATCCTTCGCGACCGCTTTCTCCGCATCTCTACCCGAAATGCTGCTTTGCCAACATTCGATGCATGTCGCGTAAGGCTGCCCGTTGAAATTTACCTCGATATGTAGAAAACTCTTCAACGACATGTTTAATTTGAATGAGTTGCGTTCTGCTCTTGTTTCGTGCGTGGACACCGCCCATGGTCCGGTCGATGTCCCGTACGCCATGCTTCGACACCTGGGTGAGCGAGGCATGGCCTTTCTCTTAGATTTGTTCAGCAGTTTCTGGGGGAAGGGTCTCCTCCCGGATTCCTGGCGAATCGCTACTGTGCTCGCCTTTCGCAAACCGGGAAGAGATCACTCTACTCCGGCCGGTTTCCGCCCAATCTCTCTAACCTCTTACGTGTGGAAGTTGATGGAGAAATTGGTAAATGTTAGATTACCATTTTTTTCTTGTGACAGCGTTGGCCATCTGTCTTCTGCACAGTGAGGTTTCCGCAAGTTCCATTCCATGTCGGATGCTCTGTTCCAACTGAAAATGCCGTCTGCGAGGCCTTCCATCGTAGACAGCACTACGCCAACGTGTTTTTCGATATGGACCCTCCACACGATGGGGGTGAAGGGACGCCTCCCAATCTTCATATCTGAATTTTTGTGAGTTCGTCGATTCCTGCGTACGGGTGGGAGGAGCCCTATCCGGCCCAATGGAGCAGAAAGAGGGTGTCCCGGAAGGAAGTGTCCTCATTGTCACACTCTTTGCCCTGAGCATCACGGCATCACCTCGGTGCTGCCGGAAGATGTTCTTGCTACGCTCTATGTGAACGACCTTTCGATCTCTTTTGGTGCAGCCTAGATAGTTTGGGGCACTGATATGGCTACATCCTTACTTTGTTATCAATCCTTTGATCGTTCAAAGCTCGACTATGGATGCAAGTTTTATATATCTGCAGCTGAGCGTGTATTGCAGAAGGTGGACTCGATCCACCATACCCGATTTCGTCTGGCGACCGGTGCCTTCCGCACTTCTCCCAATTGAGAGCCTACTTGTCGATGCTGTAGACATGTCACTCGTTCTACGCCGTGCACAGTGCATTATTTCTCTTTACGCGTGAGCCAGGCTCATTCCTCACTTGCCTACAGCTCTCACTGCATCCGCAGCTGATTTCGACGGTGCCTATGCCGCCGAGAGATGTCAGTTATACCCTAAGCGCTTTGGGTTTAGGGCTAGGAAACTCCGTCGAGAGCTAGGCATAGCTCTCGGGCTAGTGGCGGCCTTGGTTCTGCCCAGGACGCCACCATGGAGGGTAACACCTTTGGCTATTTGTCACCACGCCTCTGCTCCCAAAGCTTATACAGCACCGGGAGTACTGCGTTCTACCTTTTTAGAGCACACCTCTTGTCATGATGGAACCGTACCAGTGTATACGGATGGCTCCAAGTCCCAATATGGCGTCGGCTTCCCCACCGCATTAACTCTACCAGGCGCTGCGTCTGTCTTCACGGCCGAGCTGCTGGCAATACACCACTCGGTACGGGAGACTACGCGACGTGCCCGGTTCGGAGACCGGATTGTGATTTATAGCGACTCACTAAGCGGCCTGAGTGCTCTCGTGGCATTGGAATCTTCGCATCCCCTGTTTCACGATATCAGCGATGCCATGGTTTTAGCAAGCCGGCTGGATGTCAAGATTATCTTCTGCTGGCTTCCTGGATATGTAGGAATTGTGGGGAATGAGCGCCAAAGAGTCTGCGAGGACTTGGCGACTGGACCAGCGTTTCGCTCTTCCTCACACCGACTACATGGCAGGAATATGGGCAGCTCTTCGGACTGCTTGGCAAAGAAGATGGGAGACAGTCGAAGAGAACTTAAAATTGCGTGCCTTTGCGCCGCGACTGTTCCTATGGACCTACCTCCTAATGCCGCGAAGGCTTCAGGTTGTTTTCTGTCTTCTCTGAATTGGATGCATCGCTGTAAGCGTTGCTGCTCAGAAAACAATCAGCGGAACATTCAAGGATAGGTGAGTTGTTCAAGTGGTTTCTCGACTGGGGCTTAAATCCAGTCCAAATGACAACTCGGAGAATGTGTATTTGGGGTAGAAATAGGAAAGGAGATAGTAGAAGGGTTAAAGGGGAATTTCAGAAATCTGGAAAGAGGGCAGACTCAAAAGAAAGAGAGAAAACTGCTATAATGTATGTAATTGGGTTATTAATGAACAACAGATTACAAAAATAGATTTATTTTAAATATTAATCACTACAGATATTTACATATTTTACAGGTATTATGAGAGAAACGTTACCAAGAAGTTTTTCTCCTCAGTCAGACAAAAGTAAAATACACTAAGAGAAAAGTAAATTATACTTGGATATCAGATTAGAATACTGTTACATATACAATTATACTTAATCTGACTGACAACTGGATTATTGGAAACTCGGAATAAGAGGGCCAGATATCAATAATTTCCTGGATACAAAATTCCAATACAAGAAGTTACAGCATAAAAGGCTCCAGTATATGGAATTTCAGTCCAGACAGCTCTGGCATACACACCTAAAACAAAAAGATAACAGTTTTTGTTGGGTGGGTATTTAACAATTTAAACAATGTCTAAATTTTATATGCAGAATTAATTAGAAAAAGAATAATAGTGACACTATACAACAATGAACAGAACAAAATACAAGACAAAAACAATTTAAATCATAAAGTTAAGCTACTATCTTGATAGTCTAGCCTACACAATTCTATTAAATTCATCCTAATACTTACCCCTTCACTGTGGTTCCTTTAATGTCTTTAATTATTAAACAAGACTTTTATTTTTACTATCAATTTGTATCGGGATATGACATAATTAGTTATTGAGTAACTATATAAATAAGTTAGTGTCCGAAACATGGAAATTTAAATTTAGAGAAATAATAATAATATATACATTAAAAATACTGGGAAATAGTATATTACATCGCCATTTTATGGAGCGCTTGCCTGCACCTTACTGTGAAGACTGCGTTGTCCCCCAGACTGTTCGGTACATTCTTGTTGAATGTCCCAGTCTGGGTGATCTTTGCACACTACCTGTCCTGATGCCGGGATGAGCAGGTTCACTACCGCTTATCCCTTGTACTCAGGACAGATTTGTGCACATTGACTTATGTACTCATGACTTTTTGGATGAGGCCTGCCTTCTCCCGTCTATTTAACTAAGTGGGATTTTTGTTTTCTTTGTAGGTCACATGTCCCTGCGCTGGGGGGAGGCCGACATCCCCTCCAATGCTGGAGTCTGCCTCCTGCCATTTTTCTTTTTTCATTTTTTTTTGTTGTTATTCTAAAGTAGCATAGTACTAGGCTGTCTCGGTGAGTACGGTGACTTATGCCCAAGTAGGCAGTCGCCAGATAGGCTCTTAAATTTATTTTTAAAATCGGGATGATTTTGTACCCATTGACTGGTTAACTTACCGACTTTTGGGGGGAAGCCAGCTTTCTCCCCTTTATTTAACAAGTTTTTTTTTTGTTGTTTTTTTGTAAGTCGCACGTTCCTGCGCCAGGGGGAGGCGGATCTCCCTGCGACTCTGTAGCTTGCTTTCTGCCTCTTGCCTTCTTCCTTTTTTTTATTTTATTGTTGTTTTTTTTCATGTAACTATTTTAAAGTAGCCTAGTACTAGACAGTGGTAAGTATGGCGACTTATGCCCAAGGAGTCAATTGGCAGATGAGCTCTTAAAATTTTTTAAAAAATTTAAAAATAACAAAATGTTATATTTATTGCATATGAAGAAATTATAGCCTATATAAAAGGTCATTCACTAAGACAAATGAACAGCATATAATTAGACTCTATTCATTCAAATCATTTCTTTTCAATCCATTTGAATTCCTGAAACAAATGCAATTTCCATTTTTTGCCACATGCATAAATTTTTTAGGCTTACAAAAACCTTATAATAACCCTAATGGTAGGCTTTTAAATTATGTATACTATATTTTTTTACAATTTGCATGGAGTGTAGGGGGCTGCAACTCCCTGCCATTAGAGGCAGGGGATGGGCAGGTGAGCCCCCCATTTGAAACTAATAATATTAGAATTTTTATTGCAATCTTTAAATGATAAATCATCATTGTTTTCTCCATATATCAATAATTTTGCCCTGAAATTTGTTCCTATAAATGTTCAGCTAACTAGTATTAAGCCTCCCATAAGGGGCTCGGCGATTTACCTTTGTAGCTGTCGTGCTGATGCGACTCAGCGCCCAGACCGGCCCCAGCTTAGCCTCTTCTCCTTTCCGACAGTCTGTGTTTCTCCCCTACTTCCTCACTTCCCCTACAACCTCTCCCACAACTTTCTCTGGTCAGCCTTTATTTTCACAGGTTAGATGCTGACCTTCTACTCAGCCAACTATCCCCGATCATGGGTGAGGGGGGAGGGGACAATGTTCCCTAACCCCTGAACTCCGGTTTGGGATGGTAGTGTTTGTCTAAGACAGGGTCTACCACCCAGGCCCACAGGCCACTTTCCCAGATGTGTCACCAACTCAAGAGCCTGAGGCAGGTTGTCAAGTTTAGCAGCCTGAAAGCGTACTCTGAAACCTTGCCGGTGACCCACAGGGTGTCCCACACTGTCTTCTTAGTGAAGATAGATATGTGCAATGCCTGGGACACTTTGGCTAGATGAAAGAATCATCTTCTACTGGTAAGGAAGACATGCACACAATCATTTTATCATTTGTAGAAGGGATGAATACAATTGCTGTTTCATTGGTGGTGCTTGCTTTTGACCGTACACTCTTGTCTTTCCTCATTTGTGGAGTGTTATTGAGTTTTTGGCATTGGATTGTACATATAGGTAAATCACCATTTGGAGAAAGGGTCCTTTTATAGGGCTAGGCTGGGAACTCCATTGCGATCTAAGTGATGTCAATGGTGGTTGGTGTGGCTGTAGAGTTATGTCCAGATATCGAGGCCTGGGGTGGAGTAAGGAGAAGCATGGCTTACATTGCCCCGCTGACCAACGCCTTGATCTGTCTGGGTAGTATCTATTATCACTGCACTGTTTGACGATCACAAGTAGCATGTCCACTTGACACAGTGGCAAGATCAGTTTCACGGTTGTGTACTGGTTAGGTAAGGTTGGGTGTTTTTTAATTAATGTTTGATTATGTTAGCCATCTATGATCTTTGTTGTCTGCAAATTGCTTCTTTTCCATGAAAATCGCTTACATTTTGTGATAGCTACTGTGGCAAGTGTATCTTAGTTGACTCACAAACAAATAGTTAAGTAAAGTGCAAGCATTAGCATTTCAAGGTGGAATCTAGAAGAATCATTGAGTTTCAGCAATGAGTTGGAATATCATTTATGTGACTTTATATTGTGTGATAGACTCTTTGCCATCAAAATATTACTCCTAGGATGCTATTACAATGGCACAAAGAATTATGACAGTTTTTAGTAACCTAAAATGTATGCAAAGTAAAAATTAACATTAAAAAGTTACTGATAGTGGTCAGGGATATATAAGTGTACAGAGTGGGGCAGGGAAAGGAAAGAGATGCATAAGAGAGAGAGTGAAAGGTATATAGGTTAAAAGAGGTGCTTCAGGGATAGGAGGGCTGAGTTGTCTTTATATCAATGCTCGTAGTCTTAGAAGAAAGAAAGATGAGTTATTTAGTTATATTATTGATGAAGATATAGATATAATATGTGTAATAAAATCATGGGTTAATGAAAATATATTTAATGACAATGTAAGTGAATTTGAACTACAAGGTTATGTTATATACATTAGTCAAAGGAGAAATAGGATGGGTGGTGGGTTGATTAATTATATCAGAAATAGCATTTCTTCAAATCTAAAAAACTCTATAAAGCAAGGAGAAGTTGAGTCATTGTGGATAGATATTAGGGTCAGTAAATATAGGATAATACACTTGGGAGCCTTTTACAGACAACATGGACAGACATTGTATTGATATGTAAATGAACAGGGAAATATAACCTAAACAATTAGATAAGGGAGAGAATGTTGATGTAATTTACTTAGATTTTAGCATAGCTTTGATAAGTCCACATAGGAGACTAGTTCACAAACTAAAAATGCATGGAATATGTGGTGAATGGGGGTGAGGTCAAAATGGAGGGACGTTATCATTAGCGTACCTCAGGGATCCCTTCTAGGCCCTTTATTATTCATAGTTTATTTAAATGATCTTGGCGAGGCTGTAAATAGCAAAGTGTCAACTTTTGATGATGACACTAAATTGGCAGCTCTAGTCAAAGAGGTTGAGGGTAGCTTTAAAGTGCAGAGTGACTTAAATATATTATTAGCTAAGGCTCATATGTGGCAGATGAATTATAAGCTTAAAAAATGCAGTCATTAACATGGGAAGGGATAATATGGAATTTAGCTATGAAATCGATGGGCATTGGCTGAGTTCAGTTGAGGATGAGAAGGACTTAAGCGTAGTTCTACATAGGTCACTGAAGTTTTTGAAGCAGTTTATTGAGGCAAAAAATATAGCAAATATGTTTGCTAGGATACATTAAGAGGAATGGTAGTAACAAGAGTAAGGAAGTTATCCTTAAAATCTACAACTTGTATGTCAGGCCACATTTAGAGTACTGTATACAAGCATGGTCACCACACCACATTTTAGATATGATATCAACCTGCTAGAGTCAGTACAAAGTAGGCCAGCAAAAATAATACCTTCCTTGAAGTCCTAAATGTGTTCTCATTTGAAAGAAGGTGTGTGAGAGGAGATATGATTGAGCTTTTTAAAATCTTTTCTGGGATGGATAAATCGGATTTTAGCAAGTTATTTGAGTTGGAAGGCAGTAAGACTAGGGGACACCACTTACAAGTTCAAAAACAGAGGTGCCGTTTGGATGTTAGAAACTATTTTCTCACCTACAGAGTGGTAGATTACTGGAATAGTTTGCCACCTGAGACTGTAAACTGTCCAAACTTGTCTGTTTTCAAATGCAGATTAATGATTATATGGGGAGGGAGGGTTAACTTCTTCTAGGGGGTGAGGTTATTCTGGAATCATTCCTGCGGAATCAGGTTTTTATTTTTATCTATTATATGTGATTTGTATTTTGACAAGCCTTGATGATGATGCTTTTGGTTTCTGACGCATTCTGGTGGATGGCTTAAATTGTATACTGTAGATGCATGATCTGACACAATCCTATAGATGCATTTTATGGGTAGGTTTTGACAGATGCAGATGACCTTTGATAGGTCCTTGTGACTTTTGTCATTCATGAAATTATGTTATGTTATGAAATAAGTAAAGAATTTTTTAATCTTGATGAGTATAATTTAAATTCTGTGGACTAGGAGAATATGATAGGAAGGGATAGGGAAAGATGTAAGTTAATAGAATGCTCTAAGGATAAAATGAATGATATCCCACCTCCAATTAATTGACCCACACCAAGCTTTGGTTTTATTAAAAAATTAATTTTCTTTACCTAAGCTGCAGTACCTTTTGAGATCCTTTCCTGCTTACAGGGAGATGGCATCTTTGGAGTCTTTTGATGACTCTGTGAAAGATGCTCTCTCCAAACTAATCAACAGTGACTATTCAAGGGATTATGGTCTCAGGCGACCCTCCCAATTGGGATGGGTGTCTTAGGAATACGATTGACACAAGACATTGCTCTCCCTGGGTACATATCCTCCTTGATTTCAGTTAACCCTTTAATGCAAGCTGTTCTTTCACTGGTTATTGGTTTGGCTCAAATGAACAGGGTGGCTGGACCTATTATTAGATTCTGGAGGGAGATATTGGGGACAATGCCTCAAAGAGAGTGCAGATCAGGTTACAAGAGCCTGTATGCTAGCCACAGGGCATCCTGATAGTGGCTGTTGGTTGTCACATCTTTGGGAACTCAGTTGGATCCAGAAATCCTTAGAGTTGCCATAGCTTTGAGGGTGGGTGAGCCATATAGGTATAAATGTGGATCTGGTGTTGATCTTCTAGGTCTGCACCCCTTGTCCTGTCAGCTGGTTGTGGTGAAGATACATACACGCACTGCCCTCAATGATATAGTATGCTGAACCCTGAAAAGAGCAGGATTGCCAGCTGTTTTGGAGCAGTTGGTCTTGACCGAGGAGATGGTAAGCAACCAGATGGGATAACAGTTTCCTTAAGGAATGGAAAAAGTCTGTGTTGGGATGTAACATGTGTCAATACTTATTCTGAGCATATTAACACATCAGCTGGCTCTGTAGCTTCAGCTGCAATAGCTGCTAAAAATTCAAAAAGATAAAGTAAACTACCCTGACAAAAGGAAAACAATAACTATTTTCAAAAAAAAATCAAAGGGATAACCAATAATGGCATCACTCATAATATTTTCAAGGAAAGATGCAATTTCTGATGATAGTGTAAGTGAAAATGCTTTGAATATATTTAGGGCAGCAGATCTTACAGACATTGTAAGAGCCTGCAATTTTTCAGATGGCAGATACAGAAAGCTAGCCCAAGCTATGCCTGCCACACCAGGGCAGGATACATGCTTGTGTTGGAGACATGTCATTCCTCTAGGTTTCAAGTATAGGTAACTGGGACTTTACCATTCTAATACAATCCAACCCCTTATTTGATGCCAACTGTAACAACAGGGAATACACATGAATCCACATACTCAAATTCAGTTAAATTTATCAAGCAGCCACCCAAAAATAGTAAGAGAACACTTGGTCTATTACACAGTGACAGATATTTATATGTCTGTCACTGAAGCAAAAAATAGAGCAAATAGGGAACTAAGATACATTAAGAGGAATGTTAGCTGGAGGAGTAAGGAGGTTATACTTAAACTCTAGACTCGTATGGCAGGACACATCTAGAGTACTGTATACCAGCATGGTCACCACATTTTAAACATGATATCAACCTACTAGAGTCAGTACAAAGGAGGGCAACAAAAATAATGCCTTCCCTGAAGCACCTTGAATATGAAGATAGACTGAGGGTATTAAATATGTTCTCATTTGAGAGAAGATGTGTGAGGGGAGATATGATTGAGCTTTTTAAAATCTGTTCTGGGATCGATAAGTTGGATTTGAGCAAGTTACTTGAGTTAGAAGGTAGTAATAGGACTAGGATCTACCAACAGAGTAGTTGATTACTGGAATAGTTTGCCACCTGTGACAGTAGACAGTCCAAACTTGTATGTTTTCAAATGCAGATTAGATGATTATATGGGGAGGGAGGCTTAACTTTGTGGAGAGGGGGTTAAACTGTACTCATTTTTTTTTGTTATTGTACATATACGAGGGGCGGTCAGTAAGTTTTGCAATTCGGATATAAGGAAAAGTGTTTTATTATTTTTCAATATAACTACACTCAACTTCAATGCACTTGCGCCACTTGTCCCTGAGGCTTCGAATTCCCGACAACCAGAAATCTCCCGACTGCTGTTCAATCCATTTCTGGACAGTGAGCTGAACATCTTTATCATCCCAAAACCGGCGCCCATGCAGTGCGGCCTTGAGCTGGTGGAATAAAAAGTAGTCGCGAGGGGCCAGATCTGGACTTTAGGGGGGATGATTGAGCTCCTCAAATCTGCACTCGCGCAGGGCAGCTTGTGCAACTCTGTCCTTGTGGACAGGGGCATTGTCATGGAGGAGGAGGACGCCGCATGTCAACTTGCCGCACCGCTTCTGACTGACGGATGCACTTCTTCAACCCAGCCAGTTCCGCGGCATAATATTGGCCTGTGATTGTCCTTCCACAAGGCGCATAGTCCACCATCAACACTCCCTCAGAATCCCAGAAGATGGTGGCCATGATCTTCCCAGCTGAACGTTGGGTCTGGAACTTGATGGGGGTCGGAGAGCCCCTGTGCTTCCAGGCCATGCTTTCAAGCTTGGTCTCGGGATCCCAGTGATGGACCCACGTTTCATCACCTGTCACTATGCGGGACTCGAATCCCACCGGTTCTTGGTTGTACAGGAGCAGCAGCTCCTCCGAACTTTGACGACGTTGAAGTCGATCATGGGGCGTGGGGTTTCGTGAGGTTTCTAGGGACCCAACGGGCAGAGACCTTGGGCATGGCTAAATTGTTGTGGATAATGTTGATAACACTTCCATGTGATATTCCAAGTTCTCGCTCGATTTCTTCGACCTTCACCCGTCGATTTTCGAAGATCATCCTCTCCACACGCACCACATTTTCCTCGTTGGTCATGTTTGACGGGTGTCATCTTCAAGGGACTCACGACCATGGCGGAACTCGCTATTTCAGCGAGCAATGGTTGTATAGGAAGGGGTGGTGTTGGTGTACACTGCAACCATGCATTCATGGATCTCTTTTACATGCTTCCCTTCCTTGGTCAAAAATTTGATCACTGCATGGTGCTCAACCTTCTCCACTGTTGAAAAATTTGTGACTGACGATCTGCGATCAGCTACTGCAGCTTAAATAGACGAGGCAGGAGCGTGTAACTGCAGGTCATGACTTGTCATAACTTGTCCTAACACCTACACAAACAGCCATCCCCTTTCCTCTGTTTTGCCCTACCGATTCACAAAACTTATTGACCGCCCCTCGTATTATGATTGATTTGGATTTTGACGAGCCTTGATGATGATAATGATGCTTATTGTTTTGGACATATTCATGTGGATGGTTAAAATTATATATTGTAGATGCATGATCAGACACAATCCTATGGATGCATTTTATGGGTGGGTTTTAACAGATGCGGATGACCTTTGATAGGCCCTTGTGGCTTTTGTAATCCGTGAAATTATGTTATGTTATGAGTCATCACACATAATTTAAATTTTATTCAGCCTTTATGGGTAGCCAATGAATCTCAATTAGCAATGGCGTAACTCTATCATTATGAGATGCACCCTTCATCAGTCTCACAGCTCTGTTCAAAATCTTTTGTCGTTTCTTAAGTTGTATCTTTGGCAGGTTACAGTACACAGAGTTGCATAATCTAATCTAGTAATTACACAGTTTATCACAATCTTTTTTAAAGAGCTTTCATCACTATACTTATTAATAAATGCAATGTTTCTTAGATGGTACCCAGCAATCTTAACCACATTATTCACCCTGTAAGGGGCGTGGCGATTTGCCATCCTGGCCGCCATGCTGACAGGATTGAGCACCCTGTTGGACCCCACCTTAGCATCTTTTCCTTCCTTTAAAACACTTGTGTTTTCCCCCGGTTTCCTCGTTTTTCATACAACCTCTCCCACAACTTTCTCTGGTCAGCCTCTAATTTCACAGGGTAGATACTGACCTTTGTCACAGCCAACTATCCTGGATCGGGGCTGAGGTGGGAGGGACAATGTTCCTTAACCCCCGATCGAGCTCCAGTTTGGGATGGTGGGTTTTTAACAACCTGCTTCATCTCCACCCATACCGTCCTCACATCCCCTTTTCTCTTCACAGACTATCAATTTTACCCATGCCCAAGGTGGAGTCGCCATGCTGAAGGGCTGCCAGGTAACCAGGCGGGAGGGGGGTCCTTAAATGGCGGCACCTAGATCTGCCAAGCCCGTAAGAACCCCTTGCAGAGTGGGCTACTGTGAGGGGTGATGATCTATTGCTTCCCGTAATAAAAAGAGGGTCACCATGCCCAATGATGTTGAATTAAAAAATCTCACCTGAATTTTCCCTGTTTCATAGATGAGGCTGCCCTCAGGCAGCTCCACAGAAAAAATGGAGGTCTATCCCCTTCACAAGCGCAGGGGACCCTCTAAATCTCTCTAACCGGAGAGGAGGCTTACTCCTCTCCTTCGCTTATGGGTGTAGGGGACTCCCCCTCACCCCCTTCTCTTGAGGTGCTTTCAGGCACCTCCTTCATCCCAACGGCAGTCCCCCCTTTTCTTTCCAAAGGGACTGCCAATAAAGCCAGCAGGCAGCCCATAGCTGACCACTCCCCAATGAAACGGCCCGGTAGTGCAAACCCCATTAGGGGGAGAGGGAAGCCAGGCCCCTTCGGTCACTTCACTCAAAAGACCTGCTAGCAAGAATATTGAACCTTGCTGGGGTCAAGGCCTGTGCCTCACAGACTTGAGTTGTGACAGCGCTGCCAACGGGACCTGTGATGTACTGGGGTGGGGGGGGTGGATGACCACTTGGATATACCCCTCCCCTGAGATAGACATGGTCCTTGAGGAAACCCAGCCTCAGACAGCAGGGCCTTCCATAGGAGCGAATCTGGGCTCGATGCAAAGCACCGAACTCGAGTCCGCCCCTATGCAAGGTCCTCCTCAAACAGCTAAGGTTTCCCAGGCAGTACAAGGAGGGAGGGGATCTCTTCCGACCGGTGCCCCTACGACTGCCAGTCCATCTGGCCCTGAGGGAAGAAGCGGGTTCATTGCACGCCCTCCTCTCCTAAAAAAAAAATATAAGAAAAAGACTAAGAAGACTCCGGGCTACTCTCCATCCACAGTGGCTGCGAGAACGGATAGTCTGCTGCCACTTCGGTAAGCGATTAAGCCAATATCAGCACATCCGGCCCCTCTGCCTCCCCCCCTCGGGGCGGAGCCCCTGACTAAGATGAAAAGTGCACAGGGTGGAGTCTCAATAACATCAGAGCCTTCATTCAGAGGTTACCTGGGGTTTTTGTGCCCGCTGGCTTCAAGCGCTTTCTCGTTATTCGCTCCACTGATGGCAGCAAGTTGGCCAAGGGCAACATGATCCATCAGAGGAGGGCATTAGCTAGTGTAATTGGTAGAGAGCCGAAGGTGACCCGTTTGTCGGACGGGATCCCTCTGGCAAATGCGGCGGATCCCTCTGAGGCGTCGAAGATAAGTGCTCTTCAAATACTTGATGGAACCCCGGTGTCTGTGATGCCATACTCTACCATGAACTTTGTGAAAGGGGTAGTTTATGCGAGGGAACCTGTTGACTACTCCATAGAGGATATCACCTTAGAGCTGGCTGACCATGGGGCGGTCAAGGTCGAACGTGTGATGAGAAAACAGAGAGGGGCCTCGAGACCTACCCCTACACTCTTTATCACGTTCAACTGTGACAAGCTCCCAGAGACGGTGCATACCATTTGGTACCGCTACCGCGTGAAGGCATTCGTGCCACTGCCGCGGAGGTGCTATTACTGTCACCGCTTCGACCATACGAATTGTTCATATAGACATGCAAATTCGGGGTCACCCAAAGTATGTGTAAATTGCTTCAAGGCCGCACACGATAAGTCCAAAACGTGTGTGGCCAAGTGTGTCAATTGAGGAGAGTCACACCCCACTTCTTCGAGGCAATGTGGTGCATATCTCCTTGAGAAAGAAATCCTGGCCGTTCAGGCCCAGGATCGACTCTCATTCCGCGAGGCTAAGGACTTGGTCCTGGCGCGCCCGGGTCTGCCTGAGACGTCTTATGCCTCAATAGTTAGAAAGGCACCCTCTGCTCCTGGCCCTTTCAGGCCTAACGAGCACGGTTGTTTCCGCGCCAATTCGGAGCCCTACTGCAAGCTTTACTCAACCCGGGCGCTCCCCTAGTAAAGCTGGTGGCACAAAGGGTTCATACCCAGCTCCGGCTTAAACCAGGGCTCGCCCCTCTGCCCCCAGCGTGACCGTTTCCCGTAAGGCGAAACGGCCACGCGCCTCCACCGAGTTGTTAGACTCACAGGAGGCAACACCCCTGAAGTTGGTCGCCAGCCCATCTTCTGGGGTTCCTAAAGCTGTCCCCTGAAAGGAGGATAGCAACAAAGGAGCTTCGGCTCATTCGCCCAACGCCTAGTGGTGGGCTGAGTGGCTCGGAGATGGTGGATCCTCGAAAAGAGGGCTTCGCGCCTCCGAAGCCGCAACGCCCGCCTAATGTTTCGAGGCGGAGGGAGGGAAAGACTCGCATGGTGAGCCCAACCTCCCCCAATAATTCCTCGAAGGCGACAGCGCTTTCAGTGCATTGTCCGGCCAACATAGCCCGGGTTTCTTCCATCGGGAAGCGTACGGGCATTCCTGTGAGGGTCTTCTGTTCGAAGAGGGCCCCCGCGTCTCCTCCGAGCTAGGCCTGGAGGGCATATTCCTTCAATGGAATTGCCGTGGACTCCGGGCCAACTGGGAGGAGCTGCGGAGGCTCGTCTCATCCCGTTCCCCGTTAGCTATTTTTCTGCAGGAGACTATGCTAGGCGCGTGCCCCCCTGCCTGCCCTCCAGGGGTATAAGGGTTTTGCGACGCCACCGCTATGAGATGAGGGCCGGGCTGGGATATGCGCGGTTTACACCCGGCATGATGTCTCTGTTCTTCTTTTCACTTTAGATACCTCCTTTCAGGCAGTCACTGTGCAGCTTCACCTGAATAGGAGGTATACTATCATTTCTGCGTACATTCCACCGTCAGCTGACTTCGACGCGTGGGACTTCCGCCGCGTCGTGGCACGGTTGCCGAGACCCTTTCTCTTGCTTGGAGATCTGAACAGCAGGCATCCTCTCTGGAGAGATTACTCAATAAATCCCAGGGGACAAGTCCTTGCCGATCTGATCGAAGAGCTTGAGATAGGTGTCCTAAACGTGGTTGAGTTTACGCATCACTGCCCGAGAATCGCGTTATTTTCTTGCCTTGATCTATCTGTGTGGTTTCTGATGCACAGCCTGATCTTGATTTGGGGGGTGGTCGATGACCTCCATAGTAGTGATCACTTTCCCATTCAATTATCATTTTCAGGGCAACTCACGCCTGAGAGTCCACCTCTTTGGTGCTTGGGGCGGGCGAGGTGGCCTGCATTTCAGGAAATGACTTTATTCTGTTGAGTTCTTCTCTGGTAAGAACATCGCCGTGGGCCTGACTACTATTTTGTTTTCTTAGTTTTAAGTTAATGTTTTGAGTTGCCCCAGAGGTATTCTTAAGATAGTAATTAATTAATTGATTTAATATTGTAGTCTGAGTAATGATCTTAATATCAAGTGGGTGTGTAGTTATAGGGAAGCCATGCAGAGCATGTTTAGGTTTGGCAATGCTGGAATGAGCTGTCTGCCCAGCTGAGAAGGAAGGACCCATGCCAGTTGCCCAGCAGTCAGCTGAAAGCGGGTTAGTCATGAGGTTTTATCATTGTGGCTGATCCTGAGATATGCTGAGGTTCTGATTTGCTCCAAGGTTCCTCAAGATGTGGGGGAAGTATTGAGGTTGCCTGTGGCGGTTAGTAGATTTTTGGAAAGGTTTGTTCACGTACATGCCTCCATTCTTCTTCCGCACAGCAACTCAAGTGATTAAGACTGTTTCTCTTGTGTATTGGTAATTTGTATGATCCTACTACAGAATTCTTGAGTTACAAAATAGGGGTTTAAATATTATCATTTATTGACTTTATAAAGGGTGATAAATCCTCCCCACCATCAATATTTTACCTAGCCATTATTTGGTGCATCCTCCAGTGCCTGGGGAGGCAGGCCTTGCTCTGACACTGGTGCTTGCTTTTATCTATTTTTTTTTAGTTAGGTTTTAATTTATAGGCTTAATGTTGTAGTTTTTTTGTTGGTCTTTGTTTTAATGTAGCATAACTAATAAACCAAAATATTCTGTAGAAAATATTTGTCCATTTATATTACATTTACTAGCCCATAATAATTACTTGAAATGTTGACTCTCATTGTGGTGTTCAGAAAAGTAAGAAAGCAAATTTACATTGCTTCTATACTGCCTTGAAACAAGTAAAATTTATCCAATACTCTAAATTTTTTAATAATAATATTTTTAGTTTACAGGATAAGATACTTAGTAATGGTTTAAAGCTGGACAAGTTTAGGTTTAGGAAAGCGATTGGTAGAAATTAGTTTACAAATAGAGTGCTTAGATGAATGGAATAGGCTCACTAGTCTTGTGATAGACATGTCCTTCCTACAGAGTTTTAAGAATAGATTGGATGGATTTATGGATGAGGACGCTAGTTGGCACTGAACTGGGTGATGATAACAGGAGCTGGTTCATATAGGCTATTGATTAACTTTCTTTATACACTCCTTTACTTGTGTCTCATTTTCAATTCATAGAACAAACATCATATAAAAATTAATAATTGATATTTAATAAAAGGTTGTATCACAATTAGAGTTTACATATAAACATTCAAAATCTATGTATAGCTGAACTGTTCCACCTGTATTATAGACTGCTACTCATCAAGATGGTGAGAGTGGGTAAGGTGAGCATATCCTTAAGAAAGTAGACTACCCAATCAAAGAAGAAGTAATGACACTGAGATTTCAAGCAGGGCAATTGTTCAAAAAGTCTGAGTTAATGTATAACAGAGATCTCAAAGGATAACAGTTCCTCCAAGTCAATAAAGAAAATGGAGATTTACAATGTAATGTATCTCAATGCAGGACCTATTTGAGACCCCAGCTGGTAATTCACATTTTGTTGACAAGACCCAGAATGTGTGTCACCAGAAAGGGTGCTTAAGAGAGGTAAGCAACTACATGAGTAAAATGAATAGAGCTACTGAGTTTTCAATCTTGGTGTCAATAATCCCTAAGTGCTCCGACCTAAAAATAGAAAAATCAATAAAATGTATTTAATCACAAGTCTGTCTTCTTGTCCATTAGTATTGGTTTTAAATGCTACATTATAAACAAATCTGCTTCAGGAACATGTCATCTCTCCTATCTAAACATTCGGTGTACATCAGCTCTATTTTATCTAAGATTAATGCTTCATGCCACACAATAGAGATGGCAAATCAGTTCTTGGATGCTGACAATATCTTTCTTATGAACTAAAGATGCAACAAATTGGTGGACTGCTACTGAATATGTCTTGAGTCATTCAGAACAAACTAGCATACTTGTTAGTAATATTTTGTTCAATTGTCTGAGGTATTTGTTTACTGGTCATGTCTGCATTTATTCCTATTATTATTTAGTTTTTAGCTATATCCTTTCTTCAAATACATATTAATTTCATCATATATTGTTAGCCTCTGTTCTATAAGGCAAATTTCAAAGATTATTCAATGTAATGAAAATGGAAATTAAGCAGTATTTCAAGAAAATATAGAATTTAGTTTTGGATAGTATTATGTGTGTTTCAGAAAGTACACCCATAATGTCTGTTGTGTGAAGCAAACTTAATATTTTTTCTTTCACTAAAGTTATATTGTCAAAACAGGAAAGGTGAAAAAAATATATTGTATATAGAATCTTAAAGTAGTTTAGTATATAGAAAAAGTTTATTTACCAGAAACCTATATTGAACTTATATAATATTCATATTCAAATTGTGAAGCAAATATTGATATGAACATGTTAAATGAAAAGCATTCATTTGCCAATGATAAATTGCCTGAAAAAATGGTGAGTTATGATATTTTTATTTACTGTGTGTTTAAGCAAGAATAACATATTTATTCCTCTATTTCATTAATTTTCTGTTTCTTGTGAAAGTTACTTTGCTCTGTTTTCTTGATGAATGTTCTGATATTAATTGATCTTGAATCTTTTAGTTAAAAAATGCAAACAAACAAAATCAGCTGGTAAGTTTGAATATCTCATGGAAAATTTTGTATTTGTTTCTTTTTTAGAGCCTAGTGCCCTAATTTATTACCTGGTGTTGTAAAACTGACTGAAATTTTTAATATGTAATTACTTTATTTCTACTCAAATCTAGGTAATTTGGAATGCCCTGTGCCTTCAAGGGGCTTCCCCATAAAGACTGCTCAACCTGGTACTTGGAGGAGTGGCACACCCTCCCACCCCTAGTCCCAAGTCCCCTGGGTACACAAACATGAGAAATTATCTATGTTTTATTATTTCACGACATTTCTATCATACTTTTTTTTATTAATTACCTTACAGGTCTCCTTTCAAATATTTGCTTGGCAGAAAGCTGATTTTACAGGTTTGGCAAGTTGCTTGCCTGGGCGGGGAATCCCAAAATAAGACCAAAAGTGCGCAGAGCAGAGCCTCAATTAAGTTGAGGCCCCTCATTCAGAGGTTACCCGGCATTTTTGAGCCTGCTGGCTTCAAACGTTCTTAATTATTCCCTCCACTGATGGCAGCATGTTGACCAAGGGCAACATGATCCATCAGAGAAGAGCTTTAGCTAATGTAATTGGTAGAGAGCCGAAGGTAAGCCGTTTCTCAGACAGGAGCCTTTTGGCAAATAAGGCGGATCCCTCCGAGACGGCAAAGATAAGTGCTCTTTGGACACTTGATGGCACTCTGGTGAGTGTGATGCCGCACTCTACCAGGAACTTTGTGAAAGGAGTAGTTTATGGGAGAGAACTCGTTGCCTACTCCATAGAGGACATCACCTTAGAGCTGGCCGACCATGGGGCAGTCAGGGTCGAACGTGTGATGAGAAAACAGGGAGGGGTCTCGAGACCCACCTATACACTCTTCGTCATGTTCGACTGTGACAAGCTACCTGAGTCGGCGTGTGCTGGTTGCTACCGCTACCGCGTGAAGGCATTCGTGCCACTGCCGCGGAGGTGCTATTACTGTCACTGCTCCGGACATACGAATCGCTCTTGTAGACGTGACAAGTCAGGGTCACCCAAAGTCTGTGTAAATTGCTGCAAGGCCGCACACGATAAGTCCCAATCGTGTGTGGCCAAGTGTGTCAATTGCGGAGAGCCGCAGCCCGCTTCTTTGAAGCAATATGGTTCATATCTCCTTGAGAAAGAAATCATGGCCATTCAGGCCCAGGATCGAATCTCATTTCGCGAGGCAAAGGACTTGGTTCTGGCGCACCCGGCTCTGCCTGGGACGTCTTACGCCTCAATGGTTAGAAAGACACCTTCTGCTACTGGCCCATCCAGGCCAATGAGCACGGTTGTTTCCGCATCCATTTGGAGCCCTTCTGCGGGTTCTACTCAACCCGGGCACTCACTCTTGTAGACGTGACAATTTGGGGTCACCCGAACTCTGTGTAAATTGCTGCAAGGCCGCACACGATAAGTCCAAATCGTGTTTGGTCAAGTGTGTCAATTGCGGAGAGCCGCAGCCCGCTTCTTCGAAGCAATGTGGTTCATATTTCCTTGAGAAAGAAATAATGGCCGTTCAGGCCCAGGATCGAATCTCATTTCGCAAGGCTAAGGACTTGGTTCTGGTGCACCCGGCTCTGCCTGGGATGTCTTACGCCTCAATGGTTAGAAAGACACCTTCTGCTCCTGGCCCATCCAGGCCAACGAGCACGGTTGTTTCCGCGTCCATTTGGAGCCCTTCTGCGCATTCTACTCAACCCGGGCACTCCCCTGGTAAAGTTGGTGGCACAAAGGGTTCACACACAGCCCCGGCTAAAACCAGGGCTCCCCCCCTTCCCCCAGTGTGACCGTTTTCCGTAAGGCGAAACGGCCACGCGCCTCCACCGAGTCGTTAGAATCACAGGAGGCAACATCGCATCAAGTTGGTCGCCAGGCCAGCAAGCAAGAAAGAAGCTTCGGCTCCTTCGCCCGCGCCTAGTGGTGGGCTAGGTGGCTCGGTGACAGTGGTTACTCGAAAAGAGGGCCCCCCGTCGCCTAAGGTTTCGAGGCGGAAAGAGGAAAAGACTCTCATGGCGAGCCCAATCTCCCCCAATAAGTCCTCGAAGGCGACAGTGCATTGTCCGGCCAACAGCGCCCGGGGTTCTGCCTCCGGGAAGCTTACGGCCATTCCCGTGAGTATCTTCTGTTCGAAGAGGGCCCACGTGTCTCCTTCGAGCTAGGCCTGGAGGGTATATTACTTAAATGGAATTGCCGTGGACTCCTGGCCAACTGGGAGGAAATGCGGAGGCTCGTCCTGTCCCGTTTCCCGTTAGCTATTTTTTTTTGTAGGAGACCATGCTAGGCATGTGCCCCCTGCCCGCCCTCCCGGGGAATAAGTGTTTTGCCACCCCCACCTCCAGGAGATGGGGGGCCGGTTTGAGGATGCGCGGTTTACACCCGGCATGATGTCGCCCTTTTTTTCACTTTAGATACCTGCTTTCAGGCAGTGGCTCTGCAGCTTCACCTGGATAGGAGGTATACTGTTATTTCTGTGTACATTCCACCGTCAGCTGACTTCGACGCGGGGGACTTCCGCCGCGTCGTTGCACGGTTGCCGAGGCCCTTTCTCTTGCTTGGAGATCTGAACTGCAGACATCCTCTCTGGGGAGACTACTCAATAAATCTCAGGGGACAATTCTTTGCCGATCTGATGAAAGAGCTCTAGATAGGTGTTCTAAATGTGGATGAGTTTACGCATCACGGCCCTCTCCGGATGCACAGCCTGATTTTGATTGGGGGGTGTTCTATGACGTCCGTGGTAGTGATCACTTTCCCTTTGAAATAGAATTTTCAGGGCAGCTGCCGCCTGAGAGTCCACCTTGATGGTGCTTGGTGCGGTGACCTGCATTTCAGGAAATGACTGAATTCTCTATCTCAATCGAGGAGTTTAGGTCGGTAAATAAGGCCGTTGAGTTCTTCTCTGGCAACCTCATCGCTGCGGGCCATTTTGCACGCTGACCACTCCGTGGTGGTCGGCCTAGTGTGAGACGGCAATCAAACAGAAGGGCTAGGTTCCTGTATATTTCGAACCACGCCCGCCGCTCTTCTTGGCCGGCATACGTGTCTTCATTTAACCGGTTGAGCCTTTTAGCAGAGGTGTGGAAGGGAGTCAAAAGGATTCGAGGCAAGTTCTTGCAGGACCCCCCCCCTCCGGTCCTCCAGGAGAATGGGACCACAATCTCGGACACCGTGTCCGTGGCAGAATCCTTCGCGACCGCTTTCTCCGCATTCTCTAACCGTTCAATGCCCGTCGTGATGTCGCGGAAGGCCGCCGACCCGACTTTACCTCCAGAGGCGGAGAACCCTTCAATGACAGGTTTACTGTGAGTGAGTTGCGTTTTGCTTTTTCTTCACGCGCGGACACCGCCCATGGTTTGGACGATGTCCCGTACGCCATGCTTCGACACCTGGGTGAGCGAGGCATGGCCTTTCTCTTAGATTTGTTCAACAGGATCTAGGTAGAGGGTCTTATCCCGTATTCCTGGCGAATCGCTACTGTGCTCGCCTTTCGCAAACCGGGGAGAGATCACTCTCCTCCAACCGGTTTCCGCCTCTTACCTCTTGTGTGTGCAAGTTGATGGAGAAATTGGTAAATGTTAGATTAGTCTTTTTCCTGGACAGCGGAGGCGATCTTTCTTCTGCACAGTGCGGCTTCCGCAAGTTCCACTCCACTTCGGATGCTCTGCTCCGCCTGGAAAATGCCATCTTCGAGGCCTTCCTTCGTAGACAGCACTACGCCTCGGTGTTATTCGATCCGGAGAAGGATATACTCCGTTCCGTAACATTCAGCGCTTGGGGCGCTTCCTTTATTTTTTATCGATCCTTTGTTCGTTCGAAGCTCGACTACAGATGCGAGTTTTATGGATCCGCAGCCGAGCGTGTATTTCGGAAGGTGGACTCGATCCACCACACCAGCCTTCGCCTGGCGACCGGTGCCTTCCTCACTTTCCCCATTGAGAGCCTACTAGTCGATGCTGGGGAGATGCCACTCACTCTACGCCGTGTACAGTGCATTATTCGCCTGTACGCGCAAGCCCGGCGCCTCCATCAGTCGGCAACCGCTCTCACTGTATCAACAGCTGATTTCGACGGTGCCTATGCCGCCGAGAGACGCCAGTCATACTCTAAGCCCTTTGGGTTTAGGGCCAGGAAACTCCTTCGAGAGCTAAGTATTGCTCTTGGGCCGGTGGTGCCCCTGGTTCTTCCCAGGACGCCACCCTGGAGGGTACCACATTTGGCTATTTGACGCCATGCCTCTGCTCCCAAAGCTTGTACAGCGCCGGGACTATTGCGTTCGACCTTTTTGGAGCACACCTCTCGTCACGCTGGAACCGTGCCAATGTATACGGATGGTTCCAAGTCCCAACTAAGAGGAGGTTGGCTTTCACGCCGTATCCCCTCCGTTGGAAGTCAGTGGGAATCTAGGAGGCACTGCGTCTCTCCTCACGGCCGAGCTGGTGGCTATACACCACTCGGTATGGGAGATTACGCGACGTTCCCAGTTCGGAAACCGGATTGTGATCTATAGCGACTCACAAGGCGCCCTGAGTGCTCTCGGGGCATTGGAATCTCCGCATCCCCTGGTTCGCGATATCCGTGACGCCACGGTTTTGGCGATCCGGGCGGATGTCGAGATTATCTTCTGCATGGTTCGTGGACATCTAGGAATTGCGGGGAATGAGCGCGCCAAAGAGTCCGCCAGGACTCTGCGACCGGACCAGCGTTTCGCTCTTCCTCACACCGACTACATGGCAGGAATACTGGCAGCTCTTCGGGCTGCTTGGCAAAGAAGATGGAAGACAGCCCAGGCGAACTTGCGTACCATTGCTCCTCGACTGTTCCCATGGATCTATCCCCCAATGCGGCGATGGCTTCAGGTTGATTTCTGTCATCTTCGAATCGGGCATATTCGTGTGACGCATCGCCATTTGATGGAGCGCTCGCCTGTGCCCTATTTTGACGACTGCATTATCCTCCAGATTGTTTAGCACATTATTGTTGAATGTCCCAGTGGGGATCTTTACACACATTACCTGTCTTGGTCCCGGGATGGGCAGGATCGCTACCGCCTGTTCCTTGTACTCGAGATGGATTTGTGCACACTGACCTGTGGACTATTAGACTTTTGGGGGAGGCCAACCTTCTCCCTGTTATTTAATATTTGACCATGGATCGCATTCTTCTTTACCAGGGGAGGGCCCCTCCCTCGTCGACGGAGCTCGCTCTATATTTTTTAAATTTGTTTTTTATGTTTGTATTTTTTTTTTTTAATTTGGCTTTTAATATAGCCTAGATTTTCTATTTATAAATTGAATAAACTTAAAAACAATTCAGACTATTGCCAGGCTCTCATTATCCCAAATTTAAGTGCAGAGTCACTTCACTTAACTTTGCCTACACCATAGCTATACCTGTTTAGAGTTAAATTTGCTTCTTGTTAGCTCTGTACAAGTGAGGTTACTGTTGCTCCCCTAAATTTAAAATTATCTCAATTATGCAATGAACATTTATTAAATTCCAGAATCCCAATAATATCTCAACCTTGGTATAATAAAAGTCATTTGCCTGAATGACATTACTTTAATATTATTAAACATAATTATGGTTTATCTATTTTTATCTTAGAGATCTCCTACTTGATCAAGTTTTCTAATCAACTTATTTCACATTAAAGTCATTAGATTGTGATCCACACCTATCTTAACATATTAAATCAAAACTTTTTCAATTTGGGGTGAGCTACTGCTTATCCTATTCAAAAGACTGCTCCCAATTTTAGCATAGTTAAGTCACAATAGGAATGTTTAGTCACTGAATGAAATCCTGAAGCAGGTTAACTTCTTAATGGATACTATACATGTAGATACTCATGGATCTAATCCAATGAATAAATTATAAAAAAGCTACTTTGATCCATTAATATATGCATAAATGATACAGATATCAACAGTGAGATCATAAATCAAAATTCCATTTTATTATTGAAGTCTGTGTTTAACTCCATTAAATCCTTGAAACTAACATATCATTCTTGAGTAATGGCAGACAGTGCATATGATGTTGGCATTTCTCTCTTTCATTTTCATAATCATTTATGTAATATTAAACAAATGATATATGTAAACTTTCCAACTTATTGCTGCTGCTATATTCTTAATCCCACTACTAGGGATTACCTTAAAATATGCTGACTATATTCTATATTCTTTCTGTGCAAATTTCTCTCATAAATATTGTGATTGTAACATCTCAATTAGAAATTATATTAAATGTAATGGTCTCCATAGATTCCTATTCTCATCTTGTATTCCCCCTTAAATGGCAGCCACCTTTATGTTGTGGGGGGAATTGCATGTCCTGATGATCTGCCGAGCCATGCTAGCAGGGAACCAAGCTTCCCACTCCATTCATCTGCCCCCAACTACAATGGGGACAGATGGACCAGGTGAACCTCCTTTGAGTTGGAAAGGGCACTATAATCCACTGGACATTGCCCCCTCACCTCATCAACCCTAGATTCATAATTATGTTTGGCCCAGTAAACCTCCTTGACCCCCATTCCTTTCAATGGAACTACTATAAGGATTCTAAAACACCCGGAATATTGCCTTCACCCTTTACCATGCCTGGTTTGGACACTTGATCATGATTTATAGCAACTCTCCTGGTATTATAATTTCTGCACACCCTGGTTTGCATTATCATTGATGCCATGAGTGGAGTGGATATTAAGCCTATCTTCCGCTGGCTTCCTGGACATATATGGATTAGAGGAAATGACTGTGCTCTGAGTCTGTTCAGACTGGGCAACAGGAACAGCATTTTGATCTTCTCCAGACTAAATTTATGACAGGAATCAGGTCAGACCCCCAGGCTGCCTGGAAAAAAAAATGGATGACAGGCGATTGCAACTTAAAGTTGCATACCATTGCACCATGCCTGCTTCTGTAGAACTACAGCTCAGGCTCAATGCCTCAGTGACTTCAGGTTGCTTTCTGTCTTGAAATTTACCACATCTGCTGGATACACTTCCATTTGATAAGATGCTTCCCTACACACTACTCAGACAACTGTGTGGTCCCTAGATTTTTAGGCACATGCTTGTTGAGTATACCAGTTTAGGGTATCTTCACTCATGTTACTTGCCCTTGTATTGGAATCATTAGGGTCACTAACTATTGTCCCTTGTACTTGGGACAAATTCATGTAGTTTTATGACTTAATAGACTTATGGGAGATTAGCTTGCAAAATTTTATTTTACTTAGCCATTATTGGGTGCATTCTTCAGTTCTGAAGGGAGGCAGGCTTTAGTCTGACACTAGAGGTTTGATGTTTTAGGTTTTTTTGTTGGTCTTTTCTTTTCTTTTAATATAGCCTAACTAATAGGTTAAAATATTCTTTGAAACACTTCTCCACCTATTTAGGGCGCTTCTAAGATAGCCCCTAAATAAATCACTACCTGGAGTTCAATTAGCAATACCTATTCCACTAAACTATATAACTTTCTTTGAGGCATATTGAAATCTCTTGGCCTTTAAAACACTTTCCCAGAAAAACAATTATAACAAAATTAGTCTCTTAACTCTTGTAAACTATTAGCTTGTTATAAAAATTTTAACAAGGATATTTATGCCTTTTTCAAACAGTAGTTAATGGCCCTCCATCTCATTCACACATATGTCACCTACTTCTACTTAAAATTTAAAATCTCCTAAATTTATTAAATCTCAAAATTCTTTTGTATATTGGTCTGTTCATTTCGGGGATGGTCTCCCATCATCTCTCAAGCAACTTGATTATTTTTATTCATTTAAGGTCTTTTACTCGACCAAACATGATATGGGTATAATATGATTACTCGCTGTTGCTTATTAATCTAATTGCCAGATCAGCTTCATAAGATTTATAATATTTCACTGAAATATAATGTTACCCAATCCCACAATGTTATTTTAGTATTATTTTAATAGTATCATTATCATCATGTATGTTTAATTATTTTATATTGCTGATTAATATTACAAATAATCCCTGTTATAGTAAAAGTCCAAAAATCTGAGCTTTTTAAAAAACTAAATTTAAATTTGAATGCCACTGATGTGCAATTTACATTCATTCAGGCATCTGAGTCATCGAGCAAAGCTACTCTTGAATTAAATCTAAATGTTGTTTTATCTTAAATAAGCCCTTAACCTACTTGTATCATTTTAAATGTCTATAATACATCATTTGATTTCCTTGAAAGTGTAATACTAATCTTTGATAGCATTATTATCTGACCTCTTCTTTACCAGTTACATTCTGCATCTCGCCTTATTGTAATTTAGGTTTTGTTTCTTTCTCTTTCCAGTTAATCAAAGCAACATCTTGCATGGGGTATCCTTATCCCAATAGTCGTGACACATGCCCCACTGATACACAACCTATGTTCATTATTATGTGCATCACTGATGCACAACATTTATACATGTATGTTTTGGGGGCATTTTGTACTGCACATCCACTGTGAACAAGTTGCTAAAGTATATTTATAAATCATACAATAATTGATATATACAACCCAGAAAGAAATAATAATATTACAAAACAAGAAAAATTACAAAACCTTAATATAATCAAAAATATAAGTAACCATATGCTTTCTAGGTCAATTAAAGACTATTAGGATGGTATTCAATCTTGTATATGGTTACAAATAGTGTTTTAGTTGGATGATGCCCCATACTCTTTTAGGAAATGGCTGTAGTTCCTAATTGAACTCTGGGAAATGGCCATGATTTATATGGTATCTTCTTTTGGGTATTGGCTATGTCGTGTAAATCACAATTCTCAACTGTAAGGACAAAATACCACAAGAGGTACACTGGATAAGTGACAGCACTCAAGGTCTTAACAAGCTGGGAAACTGAAGTCACCTTCAGTCAAAGGTACATCTCTTGTACTGTAGTAGTCAGGTTAAGTCCGCCTCCCCTCACCTCCCCAAATGTCTAATCCTTTCTTCTTTTCCAGGGTGTATGGAGTATAGAGGATGAAGAGAGAGTGTGATCTGGGTGGGAGACCTGATAGACTTTTATAGTGCCTCCCATTCATCTCTCTCTCTCTCTCTCCTCAACAGGTGGATTTTTCAGATTAACTGATTCATGCTTAAATGTTAAGTTATACTGGAATAAACTGAAAGAAAGAAGAGTTAATTTAACAAACGATAGGATAAAGTAGCTTGTGTGAATGGGTGTATGTGTATGTATGTTGGTGTTAATGATGTTTGAGTGTGGCAGTGAATCTGTAACTGAAGATGCCATTCTAATCATTATACAAATTTTATTATCTGGCACATGAGGGAAAAGGAATGGGTCACTTAAATGCCTAATTTAATTTTCACCTATTACAGGATATTTCTGTTGAGATGACAATCAAAGAAATAAAGGAAGAATTATGTGAAGATCAGCCCATTGGTGACTTTGATGATAAAAAGGTGAGAAATAACTACAGCAATAATATTGTCCATAGTTATTAATTTACAAATTTAATCATTATTCACTGTAATTGTTTAAAGTTTTCAATAAAAAATCAATTGAATATGATTTAAGGCTGACTGTGAAGAACAAGCAGTTGGTGGTTCTTATGAAGTAATGGCCCAATATAATTCACTTAGAGAGGTAACTCATATGGATTTTTCCATTTGATTAGTCAACATTTAATAAAAAGGGCATATTTATTCAGAAAATATGTGAAAACTTAAGATAACTCTTTTTACCAGAAGGTCTTTAATAAAAAGTGGGCTCACTAATAATATGAAGTCAAAAATATGTGTAAGGTAGTTAGCTTGATCATCCTTTGATGATAGTTACTAGTTTTATACCCTTAGGGTAGTAGTACTGGGCCTATATTTGCATCCATAGAAAGTAATATATTATTCTTGGTTGATGTAATATATACATGTGGGTTGGAAAATAATAATTCTATTATTACCTGATTAATGTAAGATATAAAAAGTGGAAAGTCTTTTTTGTAAAAGGACAGTATAGTGGGCAAGTAAGCACAATAGATTTTATTTGGATAACCTGGTTGCTTGTCTTCTTGGTAGGGGTTAAGAGAGAGGAATATAATCTTGTTTATTTTCAAAGTAATTAGCATTACAAATAACAAAATTTTATAAATATTTGCCTTAAAAATATCTCATGGCAAGATTTCAAATATTATTTGCCTCCAGCACACTCAACCCCTTCTCTCACATCATAATTTTTTACAGGCAACATCAAACTAATCATTAAGTGAATACTGCAACATGTTTATTGAAATACTACTCAACATTGACTTTGTACCCATACATAGACAAAGTTATTGACATAGAACACAACTAAAAACCAAGCTCCACCATTCACTCTAGAAATTATTCAATTACTCATTAAAACTAAAAAACTCAAAGCTTTTAACCCTAAAACACCTAAGAAACAATCGCAGCCATCAGATATTTTCATCAACTGACTCATCAATAACATTGATTCAGTCTGTAATACCTAAAGCCACTATTCCAACTAGACAAGCTCCTAACACAACGCATCTCATTCCCTTCAATCCTACTTTTGTGCATAATATCCCAAACCAGACAAAACAAATTTCAATACCTATACACCCCCTGCATCTTACTCATTCAATACCACTCAAACATTATTTTCCTCCCACAGGCAAAACAGCCATATCCACAAAAAAAACATAAGTACACATATATTCAAGCACCTAGACAACCTTTTACCACAGTAAACATCCAACAAACCATCAAATTGCACAAAAATTCTAAAGCCACTGGTCCAATCAACATATATAACATCTATTTTATGCACCAGGCAACACAGCAATCTCACCCATCACAGAAATTTCAACCATTCCTGGCTCACCAACGCAATCTCACTGGAGAAAAGAAGACTACAAGGGCAAATATTATCCATCTACAGAATTTTAAACAACATCAACAATATAGATTACAAGAAGCTATTCACAATCCGACATGTGGAAATGGCTGTAAATTAGAGGCTAAAAGATTCTCAACAAACATTCTTGATATCATTCTCCACAAAGAAAGCCTGGTTAACAACTTATTGGACCTAGAAATTTCTTGCTATTTATATGTTCTGATAGCTGGGTACATGTTCAGCTTTGTATGTAAAATGGGACAAGTGACAGGTTACACTGAGGTGCTTACCTGCTGTAAGGGTTGAAATCCTAATGACTTTGGGAGATAAAAGGTACAGAGTATACTGGGCTGCCATCTCTCTTCACCCCTTCCAGTGCACATATAAGGTGGCCATGCTGGCCCCGTGTGAGTTATCATGGCTCATCCAAGCTCAAAAAAGGGTTAAATTTCAGAAAATGCCCTCCCCCTATTATAATTTATATATATATATATATATATATATTTATGCTTTAAAATATGTTTTTTAAATGAAATACTCTTTTTCTTAAAGTAATTTTGAAATGGGGCAACTTCCCCCATATCCCCCACATCTCCCGCTATTTTTAAATAAACTTGTATTTATAATTTGAAAGCCTAGCATTAGATTCTAATTCAAAGGTGATTGCCAAATGTCATTAAGCCTCTAGTTTCTATATTGTGTTTCTTGACTTCAGACATATAATATGAAATGTCTGTATCATATTTTAATTCAGAAAAAAAATTCCATTAAAATTGATATATAATATAATATGATGTGATTTAAACTAACCATGTACCTCCCAAGATGATGCTCAATCCATTTTTTGTCATATCATGATTAGAAATTTACCCGCCTTAATAAGTGAAAATGCTATATAGTGTATATTTTCAATATATACTATATAGCATTTGCATATTTTTAAAAAATTGAGATATTTATAACAAATCACCCACAAAAATCCAGGGTGGGCATTTTCTGAAATTTAACCCCAAAATGAAGCCAAGTATTGGTAAATGTTCTTATTTGAGATATTTCAGATTATATGTGGAATTTTGCTATACATAACAAAGCATTAGAAACCATAGTATCCTTTTTCCAGGCGTCACTTTTTCAAATCTTTAGCTTGGGTACAATGCCAGAAAGTAATGGTGAAGTACCACTCTGTGTTCCTAAAGTCTATTATACATTGATAGATCCTAATCCAAAAAGGGGATTAGCTTCCATGCCATATCCCCTGTTTGAAGTCATCATGACTTGTCCAGCCACTAAATCTATCTTCATGACTGAGCTGCTAGCAATAAACACTGCTCAGTACAGGAGATAACCCATTATGTCCAGTTCAGAAACAAGATTGTGATCATTGTGATCTTTGGTGACTTGCATTATAATATCTGTGCAGCACCTGGTTCCTTGTATCCAAGATTATCTTCTGGTTGGTTCTTGGATATGTATAGATTGTAGGGGATGATCATGAAGATGAGGGAGCCAAAGAGTCCACAAGCACCTGGTGACAAGAATTTTTTACCCTTCCATTTACTACATGGCCTTTTCTAGCAAAGGCCTCATTCCATCTGCAGTGCCAGAATTGTGATCTATAGTGACACAGAGCACCCAGGTTGCCCAAGAAACTTTGGAATCTGCCTCCTCTAATTCACAATATGTGATGCTTAGGCTGCTGTGAACTCAGAGATTAAGATTTTCTGCTACTGGGTTCCTAGATATTTAGGCATTTGGGAAAATGGGTCAACTGATGATTGCATATTGCACTCTTCAAAACTCTGACTAGATAGCAGGAATCAGCTTAGCCCTTCTCTCTGTATGGCAAAATAAGATGGGAGACAGCTGACAGGGACCCCAAGTTGCACACAATTGTGCCGCAACTTCTGCCTCCTGCCAAAGACCTACTCTTCAATGCCTCGAGAGCTTTAGGTCATTTTCTGGCGCACTTGTAGCACAATCCCTATCTGATGCAGTACTTTCTTGCACCATACAGCAATCACTAGAGTATTATCTAAATTGCCTGGTACATTCTTGTTTAAATGACCCAGTCTGGAGGAGTTATGTGCAGATACCTGTCATGGAGCACAATGAGTGGGATTGCTACCTCCTAGGGATGTTTGCGTACTCCTGAATGTGTAGTAGCTGAGTCTTTTTTAGAGTCAGCACCCTACATTGTGTTTACCTTTTAGTGCAATAGAGATGCAGGCCTCCCTCTGACCCTAGAGCATGCATTTTCTTGTTTAGTCTTTCATTTTTGTTGTTTTTTTAGTTGATTTTTTAATTTAGCCTAATTATAGGCTACAACTATTCCCTTCTGGGGAGTTACCAGATGAGCGCCTAAATTAAAAATTTATATCTCCCCCAATGCTATTTCAGGGTCCCTTCCTTCCAAGAATCTTAGAGTGAGCATTTATCCTTGTCCTTTGCCAATTCATTCAGGGCTCTTCCCCTTACTCACTTTTATAGATTATAGAATCTTTTCTATGAGTGGACCCCCCCTCCCTTTGCTTTCTCAGGGGGCCCCAAAGAATACAGAAATACACAGGTTGCATTGCCTCAGTTCTCGCCCAACCTGTGCGGGTGAACTATCACAACCCCCTTAGAGGGGTAAGAGAGAGCATTGTCCTTTGGGTCTTGCCCCACCACCGCATAGAGCTGGCTTGCTTACTGCCCTTTTTTTCCATTGGAGGTTTGCATGCCAGCCCCAGCAAAATTGCAACTGGGCATACATGACATCCTGAAGGTGGGATGGCTACTTGAAGGCCCTTCCTGAAGTGAATATCATTTCAGAGGTGCCCCCTATTCTTGAGGGTAGGATCTTCCATGTGCTAAACCTATGTTAAGTGGGAGATAACACTGAATAATAGGTCCACCCCCATACAAGTTCCTAATGAAGGTGGCACAGTCTACTGAAGACTCAGAAGGAAAGGAGGGACCTCCTCCAGCTGGCGCCCCTATTGTTGTCTCAAAACTACAATATCTCGTAAGAATATTTCTGAGGCTATCTCATCAGGCTTTTGAGTCCCTGCCATCCTCTCCTAAAATGAAAAAAAAAAACAAAGAACAACAACAACAGGATTCATGGTTCCTATTCTTCTGTGGCAGTTCTGGGGATAGCCGGGCACTTTGGTGTTTGACACCACCAAGAATGGCAGGGGCACTAGTATTTCACATTAGTTATGGCATATTGGCACCAAGCTACATGTTTCTCAGAGAGTAGCAATAGCTAAATTGTTTTAAATGGAACCGTAGGTAACCAATTTATCACATAAGCCTTCTGGCAAATGTGACGGACCCTTCTGGGGCCAACCAAACAGCAGTCAAGGTACAGATGGGTCATAAAATCCTCCCATACACCATTTGTCATATTTGATTGTGGTAAGCTCCTTGAGTGGGTAAATGCCAATTGATAACGGTACTGCATCAATGCATTCATGCCTCTGTTGTGGTGGTGCTACTAATGCAACTGCTTTGGCCACACAAATTGCACGTGTCTGTGTGCACTGTTGGGTATTCATAAGTTTGTATAAATTACTCTAACATTGTATATGATAGTTCCTTATTTTGTCTGCTCAAGTGTATAAACTGCAGAGAGCCACACACTATGCCTACTCAAAGCAATGAAGCATGTAACTTCCAGGGTGACCTGAGATGTTATATGCCTCAAATGTTTAGCAACTAACCTTTGTTCTTGGCACATCCATGATTACAGTGGTCAACAATTTTTGAAAAGTTTTGTGCTTCTTAAATGACATTAGTTCTTATGTATTTTCATGCACTGTATCCAAATATCACCTTGAAAAATGCTTATTGGCTATACGATTTAAGATATGCGGCATGTAATATTTTATTATAACGTACAGTATGTGTCATTATGTTTTAAACTAATCCATATCCACTTTGTCTTTTTGTTTGATGCTTATAGTGGGCAATAGTCTGCAAGCATTCTTGTGCTACATTTACCTTGGTACCACTTTTCCATGGTTGAAATATCTTGGTGAAACATTTCACCATGTTCAGCACTAACTGCCCCACAGTTCCCTTGAAAAATCTAAATGTGAATCCAAAAAGTGGATTTTAATTGATGTGTTACATCCCATGTGCTTGTAAGCCATGATGAGGTTTTCCACCAATTCTTCATAGTTTTCTTCCCTTCTGTTTCCGAGAAATCCCTTTGCCACTAACTTGAATGCTTCCCAAGCGGCTTTCTCCTCCTCATGAAGGGTTGATTCAAAGTCACCATCTTTAAGAAGCTCTTGAATCTGAGAACCAATGAGAACTCCCTCTTTTATCTTAGCATTGCTCAATGAGGGTAATTTTGAAGTGAAATACTTGAATCCCTGACCAGATTTGTCCATAGCCTTTGCAATTTTTTAATGAGCCCTATTATTATGTGCAGTGGTGGTAGCAAAATTTTGTTTGGTTCAGTGAGAGGTGGAGGTTGAACATTTTTCATTTCAGGCTCCATTGATTGCCGAAGTGGCCAGTCTCTCCTGATATAGTGGGAACCTCTTGCGCACAGCTGTCCCATTTACACAGAAAGCAGTAGTCTTTGGTGTATCTGCCTGCAAGCCCATCACAAGAGCAACAATCTTTAAGTCACCACAGAGTTGCCATTGATGTTCATCATATTCTATGCATTGCAACATATGATTATATTCTCATAAGTTTCTTTCATATGTTGTGCATAGCCCACAGGGACTGATGATTCACTATTGACGTGCAGCAAGAAACCTTTCAGACTCTTTTTTGATTTATCAATGAACAGCCTCCAGTGTCTGGGTTCGTATTCAATGCCAAATGCTTCCATTAAACCATTAACATTGTTGCAGGCCACTAAATCAACTTGCATTACGAAGAAATCGTTAAACTGATGCTGACAGTTACGAAGTTTTGAAAGTAGAGCGAACAATTGATTTTAACCATCATATTCATTATCAGCGACCTAAAATTAGTTGGAGATTGCTACTCTGGTCCTGGAAGCATTTTGGTTTTTGACCAGTGTTATGAGCACATTCGGAGGCCTTCTGCTAGTTCTACCACCCAGGCGCTTCCCTTATACTCCTTGCAGCTCGAAGGGATCATATCATACTTTTCCCGGCCCGTAAGGGGCGCGGTGATTTGCCTTCCCAGCCACCGTACTGACGGTACTCAGCACCCCGTCCGGCACCAGCTTAGCCTCTTCTCCTTCTTTCAGTCAGCCTGCATTTCTACCCTACTTCCTCACCTTTCCTACAACCTCTCATTCAACTTCCTCTGCTCGGCCCTAATTTCACAATGTAGATGCCGGGTTCATTTCCCTCCCTCCTCTCCTAAAAAAAAAAATAGAAAAAAGACCAAAAAGACTCGTCGTCTGCGGGGACGAATGGGTGTGCTGTCACTTGACTAAGCAACTAAGCCAATATAGTCACGTCCGACCCCGTTGTTTCCCCGGGTGCGGAGTCCCTGACAAAGACAAAAGGTGTAAGTGTGCAGAGCGAAGCCTCGATTACGTCGGGGCCCCTTATTCATAGACAACAAGTGTTTTCGAGCCCGCTGGCTTCAAACGCTTACTTGTTATCCGCTCCATTAATGGCAGCATGTTGCCTAAGGCCATCATGATCCATTAGAGGAGAGTGTTAACTAGTGTGATTGGGAGAGAGCCGAAGGTGACTCATTTCTTGGACGGGAGCCTTTTTGCGAATGCGTCGAATCCCTCCGAGGCGGCCATGATTAGTGCCCTTCTGACATTTGATGGCACGCCAGTGAGTGTGACGCCGCACTCTACCATGAACTTCGTGAAAGGAGTAGTTTATGCGAGGGAACTCGTGGACTACTCTATAGATGACATTACCTTAGAGCTGGCCGATCATGGGGAGGTCAAAGTCGAGTGTGTGAAGAGAAAACAGGGAGGGGCCTCGAGACCCACCCCTAAACTCTTCGTCAAGTTCGACTGTGACGAACTACCTGAGTCGGTTCGTGCCGGATGGTATCGCTAGAGTGTGAAGGCTTTCTTGCCACTGCCGCAGATGTGCTACTACTACCATCGCTTTGGCCATACGAATCGCTAATGTCGATGCGTAAAGTGGGCGTTACCAGAAGTCTGTGTAAGTTGTTGCAAGGCCGTACACGATAAGTACGAATTGTGTGTGGCCAAGCGTGTCAATTACGGAAAGCCACACCCCGCTTCTTCGAAGCAATGTGGGGCGTATCTCCTTGAGAAGGAAATCCTGGCCGTTCAGGCCCAGGATCTTCTTTCATTTCACGAGGCTAAGAACTTGGTCCTGGCCCGCCCGGTGCTGCCTGGAACATCCTATGCCGCCTCAATATTAGGAAATTCACCCTCTGCTCCTGGCCGCTCCAGGCGTACGAACACGGTCGTTCCCGCGCCCATTTGGAGCCTTCTGCGGGTTCTACCCACCCCGGGCTCTCCCCTGGTAAAGCTGGTGGCACAAAGGGTTCACACCCAGCCCCGACTAAAACAGGGTTCCCCTCCCTTCCCCCAACGTGGCCGATTGCCGTAAGGCGAAACGGCCTCGCGCCTTCACCGAGTTACTAGACTCAAGAGGCAACACCTCCGAAAGGAGGGCAGCACTAAAGAAGCTCCGGCTCCTTCGCCCACACCCAGTGGTGGGCTGGGTGGCTCGGAGACAGTCGGTCCTTCAAAGGAGGGATCCTCGCCTCCGAAGCCGCCACGAAAACCTAAG
Source organism: Ceratothoa steindachneri (assembly GCA_963969495.1). Lineage (NCBI taxonomy): Eukaryota > Metazoa > Arthropoda > Malacostraca > Isopoda > Cymothoidae > Ceratothoa > Ceratothoa steindachneri. The sequence goes on along the minus strand of OZ018333.1, from coordinate 4,916,067 downwards.
GTTTCGAGGCGAAGGGAAGAAAAGACTCACATGGCGACCACAACCTCCCCCAATAAGTACTCGAAGGCGACAGCGCTTTGTTCGGCCAATAGAGCCCGGAGTTCTGCTTCCGGGAAGCGTAAGGCCATTCCCGTGAGGGGTCTTCTCTTCGCAGAGGGTCCCCCACATCTCCTCCGAGCTAGGCCTGGAGGGCATATTCCTTCAATGGAATTGCCGCGGAATCCGGGCCAATTGGGAGGAGTTGCGTAAGCTCGTCCCGTTCCCCGTTAGCTATCTTTTTGCAGAAAACCATGCTGTGCGCGTGCCCACTCCTTACTCTCTTGGGGTATAAGGGTTTTGCGACCCCACCACCACCAGATAGGGGTCGGGCAGGAAGATGCGCGATATACATCCGCCATGATGTCTCCGTTCTTCTCTTTGCTTTAGATACCTCCTTTCAGGCAGGAGCTGTGCAGCTTTACCTGGAGAGGAGGTATACTGTTATTTCTGCGTACATTCCACCGTCAGTCAACTTCGACGCGGGGACTTCCCTCGCGTTGTGGCAGGGTTGCAGATGCCCCTTCTCTTGCTCGGAGACTGAACGGTAGACATCTCCTCTGGCGCGAGTCGCCAGATGGGCTCCTAAAAAAAATACCCTTTGGGACGTCTATTCGATTAATCCCTGAAGTGTAGTCCTTGCGACCTGATCGACCAGCTAGAGATAGGTATCCTAAATGCGGATGAGTTTACGCATCACTACCCAAGAACCGTTTCATTTTACTGCCTCAATCTATCTCTGGTTTCCGGATGCACAACCTGATTTTGGGTAGGGGGTGGTCTATTACTTCCATGGTAGTGATTACTTTCGCATTCAAATATCATTCTCTGGGTCGCTGCCGCCCGGGACCCCGCCCCGTTAGTGCTCGGCGCGGGCGCGGTGGCCCGCATTTCAGGAAATGACCGATTTCTCTATGTCAGTCGAGGAGTTTAGGTCGGTTGATGAGGCCATTGAGTTCTTCTCCAGCAACCTCTTAGCCGTGGGCCTAGCTACTATTCCCAGAACGTCTTGGAGTTTCGCATGACGACCACTCCCATAATGGTCAGTGGAGTGTGAGACGGCAATCAAACAGGAGTGTTATGCCTATATGCTCTATAAGCGCTGCCCGAACGATTTCACTGTCGGGGAATTTCGTCGGGCTAGAGCTAGGTTCCGGTATATTTCGAAGCACGCCCGCCGCTCTTCTTGGCGGGCATACGTGTCTTCAGTTAACGGGAAAGACCCCTCCAGCAGAGATGTACGAGCGAGTTAAAATGATTCGGGACAAGTTCTCGCAGGACCCTCCCCCCCCCCCCTCCCGATCTCTAGGAGAATGGGACCACAATCTCGGACCCCGCTTCCTGGACGAAATCTTTCCTGACCGCTTTCTCCGCATTCTCGAGCCGGGGAGCTTCTCCGCCAGCATTCAATGCGCGTCGTGATAGGCTGCCGACCGGACTTTACCTACAAAGGCAGAGAACCCTTCAACGACAGGTTTACTCTGAGTGAGTTGCGCTCCGCTCTCGCTTCGTGCGCGGACACCGCCCATGGTCCGGACGATGTCCCGTACGCCATGCTTCGACACCTGGGTGAGCGAGGCATGGCCTTTCTGTTAGATTTGTTCAACAGGATCTGGGTGGAGGGTCTTCTACCAGATTCCTGGCGAATCGCTACTGTGCTCGCCTTTCGCAAACCAGGGAGAGATCACTCTACCCCAGCCCCGTTTCTGCCCAATCTCTCTAACCTCTTGCATGTGCAAGTTGATGGAGAAATTGGTAAATGTAAGATTAGCCTTTTTTCTGGACAGTGGAGGCCATCTGTCTTGTGCACAATGCGGCTTCCGCAAGTTCCACCCCACGTCGGATGCTCTGCTCCGACTGGAAAAGGCCGTCTGCGAGGCTTCCCTTCGTAGACAGCATTACGCCACGGTGTTTTTTGATCTGGAGAAGGCCTATGATACCGCATTTGCGATACGGCATCTTGGAGACTCAACACGATGGTGGCGAGGGGACGCCTCCCAATGTTTATATCTGAATTTTTGCGAGATGGTCGATTTCGCGTACGGGTGGGGGAGCCCTCTCGGGCCCAATGGAGCAGGAAGAGGGTGTCCCGCAGGGAAGTGTTCTCGCTACACTCTACGTGGACGACCTTTCGATCTCTTTTGGCGCGGCCCAGATGCCAACTCTGGAGCGTTGACTTCAACAGGCATAGAACCGCGCCTGTCGCTTTGCCAAAGCGCACAGGTTTCGGTTTTCCTTGGCCAAGACTAAGGTGGCGCACTTCTGCCGCCATCCACGGTCCACCCTGACCCAGACTTGTTTCTTAATGAGGTACGCCTAGAAGTGGTTGAATCACAGCGTTTCCTTGGTCTTGTATTTGACCGACGCCTCACCTGGGCGGCTCATATTCGCAGACTTAGGGTCTCTTGTACCCGCGCCATGGATATTCTCCTTTCCGTGACGTTCAGCGCTTGGGGCGCTGATAGAGCTACTTCCTTACTTTTTTATCGATCTTTTGTTCGTTCGAAGCTCGACTACGGATGCAAGTTTTATGCATCCGCAGCCGATCGTTTATTGCGGAAGGTGGACTCGATCCACCACATCGGCCTTCGCCTGGTCACCAGTGCCTTCCGCACTTTCCCCATTGAGAGCCTACTAGTCGATGCTGGAGAGATGCCACTCTCTCTATGGTGTATACAGTGCATTATTCGCCTGTACGCGCGAGCCCGGCGCCTCCCTCAGTCGCCAACAGCTCTCACTGTGTGGTGGAGCGAATGTGAGTGTGTGTAAAAGGGCCATCCTCCCACCCCTTTTCTCAGTACCCTCTCCCTCCCTCCCTCTGTAAGAATGTGTGTGTGAGTGGGAATGAGGTTTTTTTTATATTTTCTCTTTGTATATATATATGTATTTGATTTCATGTATTAAAATTGTTTTCTCTTTCTCAGATTGTACTTTGTTTAAAATAATCTTTTATTTTAAGATTATACTTTGAAAGAGTAGTTTTTAGAGTTAAATATTTGGAGAATTGTTGATGCTGAGGATTGTTTGGATATACATTTAGAGAGAGTGGAAGCTTGGACAGACTGCAAGAAGGGTTCTCTAGACGAGTGCTCCGCCCAGCCCTGAGACGGAGGGCTTTCATACCTCGCTAACCACCTGGACCACCATACCCGCCTTCGTTGACAATCCTGCCTCCTTCTATATTAGCCTACTACCACCCACCTCCAGCACACAAGTGATAGCGCGTGCCCCTTTTCGTTCGGTTGTTGTGTTTTTTATGTTACGTGTAGATATATAAGTAAATTTGTTGCATTCGTCTGTTATAAAATTCTCTTTTGGTATCGTATTTGGATTGGGGAATTTGGCCTCATTTTGAAGTGTGCACACTTCCCTTGTAAATATAAATTGCTGTAAATATAACTGTAACTATCATTGTACTTTTTTGTAAGTAAAGGGACTGTATATACAATCCGTTTCATTCTCCCTCGATTTCTCACGTCCGGACAGTGTAGGAAGCGGGTTGGATCGATTGGGATTAGAGATATATTTTCGGTCCGCTACATTTGGCGCCCGAATAGGGACGTGGGACTTCGAAACCGGGAGTGTGACGGGATTGGATTGCAGTCCATACCCAATTAGTGTGACAAGTAGTTTGATTGATTTTTCCCTCCTCCTATCTTTTTACTAACTTGGGAACAATGGCTGTAGCAGAAACATTGAATGAAGAAGTAGTACGATTGAGACTGGAGTTGAAAAAGAAAGAAGAGGAGTGTGAAATGTTGCAGGGAATGATGGAGGGAATGGAGAATAAAATAAAAAGGATGAATGAAAAGACTGATAGGATGAAGAAGGAAATGGGAGACCGACAGGATCAGACGGACCGACGGATGCAGGACCTGTATAACATGATGACAGGGGCTGGATCAGTCCCAGGACCTACAACCCTGACCCCTGCTCTTACTGAAGGGACTCCGCTAAATGGAATGGATGGCAGTATGATTGAGTCTAAAGAAGATACTGTGAGTGGTAGGAAAGGGGGTGAATGGAAGAGAGTGGAAAGTAAGAGAGGAAGTAAGCATGGTTCTAAGGTTAAGGATAGGAAGACGAGAGGGAAGAGTGTGGATTCGCTATACTCAGATGAGGGAGAGAGTGACGATATGATTGGAATGAGTGAGACCGAGAGTAGCTCTTCGGAGAGTGAAGTGAATGTGGGGAAAGGAATTTTGATTAGGGAAGTGCCAAGGATTGATAAGTTTAGATTGCATGGGGGAAAGAGTATGGATGAGTTCTTCGGGGATTTTGAGCGGTACTGCAAGCTCAAGTACCCGCAGAACAAGGGTCACTGGGTGAGTGTTCTGGGAGATTGTTTGGATGGGAAAGTGTTGGAGTTCTTGCGAGTGATAACGAGTGTGGGAGAGCCAAAGTACGATGTAGTGAAGAAGAGATTGATTGAGCAGGTGAAACGAATGAAAGAGAGTGTGAAGTATAAAAGGGTGAATGAATTTGAGAAGGCTCGAATGGGGAAGAGTGAAAGTGTGAATATGTATGCACATAGGCTTGAGAGTATGGCAAGAACGAGGTATGGTGATGATGATGTAAATGAATGTAAACCACTCATGAGGAAGTTTTTGGCCACGATCCCGCGAAAGGTGAGTGAATGGCTGAGTGGAAAGAGAAAGGAGAGAGTGAGACTGACAGGTGAACGGTTGATGTGGGAGGATGTGTTGGAACTGTTAGAAGTTGGACGATTTGATGATGAAAGCGATCTAGAAGAGGATGGATGGTACAGTGTGAATGTTGGAGGTAAGAAGCCCAGGAGCTTTCATCCACCCCAGCAGTTTGTCAGCTACAGGGATGCCCTGAAGGCTGCACCAGCTGGAGTGATGTCAAACTTCCTGGGCCGGCAGAATGGATGGGCAAATGGAGGGTGGTCGAATGGAAGGGGGCAGATGAATTTCAAGCATGGGAACGGATATATGAGAGAGAAACCGAGGTATGTCCCAGCAAACGAGAGACCGAATGGTGGGAGAAAGATTGGGGAATGTCGTCGGTGTGGAAGGAAAGGTCATATGTTGGCAGAATGTAGGTGGACATCTGGTGCATGTTTTGGGTGTGGTAAGAAAGGGCATATGATAAAGGACTGCCAGGAAAGTGTGAAAGAGTGCTTCGAGTGTAAAGAAATAGGCCATTTGAAGAAAGATTGTCCGAGGTTGAATGGTGGAGCAACTGGTGGGGAAAGTATGAAATATGCATGTGGTAATTGTGGAAAGGCTGGTCATTATGCAAGGATGTGTCGTGACCAGATGAATGTATGTAGCTATTGTGCGATGGAAGGACATTCGAGTGAAAAGTGTTGGATTAGACTGAGAGCGCAAGGTGTGAATGGAAAGTCTGAAGCGGGAAACTGAATGGTAAGAGGATACCTGCTGAAGTATCCTCTGGGTGCATGAGTGTGAGTAATGTGTTGGTAAGTCTGTCTAGTGTGAAAGTGCTGTCTGGTAGGAAGTATGAGTTTCTGAGTGTGAAGGTGGAATTGGATGGAATTGAGTGTTTGGCTTTAATAGATTCTGGATGCAAGGCGAGCTTGGTGTATAAAGATGTGTATGACAAGGTTAGCGAGAAAGCCCTCCTGTCTGAGTGCAAGGGTAGTTTGGTAGGTATTGGTAATAGGAGAGTGCCTGTGATTGGAATGATAAGGTCAGCTGTTCGAATGCATGGTATGATGATGAATGAATGTGAATTTTCTGTGATTGATAAGGTGAGTAGTGAGTATGGTGTGATTTGGGGGTATGATTTTATGAAAAGGAATCGTATGGTTGTGCATCCTGCGAGTGATCAGATTGAGAGAAAGATTGGTAAAAGTGGGGTGTATAAGTTGTATATAGGGAAAGATGGTAGTGTTTTGAGGAGTGTGTTTTCTGGTATTGAGGTGACTGCTATGGAGAATGTAAGGCTTGTGAAGGGTGAAAGGGTGTCTGTTAGAGTTTGTTGGAGTAAGGATGTTAGTTTGAATGTGAGTGAGAACACTGTGATATTGGATGGAAAGGATGCGTGTTATAAGGTAAGGCGTGTTGCTTGTGTGTTTGATGGCTTGATGAGAATGAATGATCCTTTTGTATGTGTGCAGGCGGACCCCAGTGTGAAAGGGCAGGTGAGGGGAATCCAAGTCGGAGATGTACTGGGCCACCTCTCCACTGTCAATGAGGTAGGTATGGATGATAGTACGGATGTCAGGGTGAATGTTGCAGGTGAAGAGACGTGTGAATGGACGTATAATGATGTGAAGAGCATGGTGGAATTGGGTGGATGTTTAACTGAGTATGAAAGGGAGGATGTGTATCGAATGATATTTGAACGAAAGGGAGGCCTCAGTAAGGGTGATCTGGATTTCGGGGTTGCAAAGCTCCCGGAATTCAAGATTGTCCTGAAGGAGGACTCCCCAATCTATCAGCGGCCAAGGCATTTCCCACGTCCGGTTGCTGATGAGATTGAGGAGCAGTGCTTGGAATTGGAGCAATTGGGGGTGATTGAAGAGAGCGAGAGTGCATGGAATAGTCTAATTGTACCTGTACGTAAGCCGGATGGAAGATTGCGTCTGTGTGTGGATTATAGAAAGGTGAATGAAAAGACTGTGAAAGAAAGGTTTCCGATGTGTGTGGTATCTGAGTGTGTGTATAGTATGCATGGGGTGGAGTGGTTTACGAAGTTGGATCTGGTACGGGGGTATTACCAGATGCCCATTGCTGAGGAGAGCCGGCCGGTAACTGCCTTCTCTTCCTCAAAGAGGCATTACCAGTTCCGGAACCTCAGCTTTGGGTTGGCTAATACTCCCGGAGCCTTCCAGCGGGCAATGAATGTTGTGTTGAGTAAGTTTGCAAGTAAGAATGTGATTGCGTTTATAGATGATATTTTGATTATGACTGAGACTTTTGAGGAGCATATGAGATTGGTGAATGATGTGTTGAGAACGTTGGAGAGTGTTGGTGTGAAGGTGAAAGTGGCGAAGTGTGAATGGTTTGCGAAAGAATTGGAATTCTTTGGGCATATGGTGAGTAAGAATGGGTTGCGAAAATCACCGAAGTATGTTGAGAAGGTGCGAATGTTTCCTAAACCGGTGACTGTGAAGCAACTGAAGTCGTTTTGGGGTTTGATTGAGTTCCAGGGAAAGTTTATACGTGATTGTTCTTGCCCATCCACTCTGACTGAGTGGATGGGCAAGAAAGGTAGTACGGTTGTCAAGTGGAATGATAAGATGAATGAGGCGTATGAGAGACTGAAAGAGGCAGCAGCTGAAGATGTTGAATTGGCTTACCCAGATTATAGTGTAAATGCTAAAATGCTTGAACTGTATACAGATGCGAGTGGGTATTGTATGGGAGGTTTTCTGATGCAAGAGCAGCGTTTGAATGGAGAGAATGTCAGGCGAATAATTGGGTATGTATCCAAGGCTATGAATGTTGCAGAACGAAAGTATTTGACTGTGGAACGAGAGCTGGCTGCGATAAGATATTGTTTGAAAGTGTTGCGTCCATTTTTTGTATGGTGTGAGGTTTGTGATAAAAACCGATCATCAACCTCTTGTGTATCTGCAGCGTATGAAGTGGGCTGATAGTAGGATTGCAAGGACTTTGGAAGATTTGAGTGACTTTGACTATGTGATTGAGTGTGTGCCTGGTGAACGGAATGGAGTGGCTGATTTGATGTCAAGGTATCCTGGTACGAATGATGAAAATGTGTGTGGAGTGAGTGATCCTGAGTATTTGCCGAAAGGGACATGTATGGAAAAGAGAGTAAGGGTGGTGGTGATTCCTTGTTTGAGAGTGTATGGAATGGTTTGCAAGATTTGAAGAGTGATGGAGTAGATGTGAGAGTGCCCGATAGTGTAGATGATTTAAGGAAGGAGGTAATGAATGAAGTATGTAGGAGGCCTGAAAGCATTGGTATGGCAAAGGTGCGGAACTTCATGAAAGAATTGAGAGCGATGTGTATGCAAGGGGTCCCGCCATTTCAGGAAGTGTTGATTGTAGTGAGTCGTTTGTATGGAGTGATTGTTTATGTGCACTTTGGTGGTGAGAGGCCGATTGTGTACAAGGATGAGAAGATGAAGGGTTTGAATCCTAATGTGGTACATCTGCAATGTTTGAGCGGTGTGCACTACAATTGGGTGATTGAAAAGTGTTCATATATAAGAGAGAAGAATGATTGTCTGGATGAAGATGAGCGTGTAGTGAGTGATGATATTGGAGTTAATGACAGTGTGGATATCAGTGCTGATGTTGGTGTGCTTGTTCCTTCGGTGTATTGCGAACATGGTGGACCTGATATGATTGAAGCGAGAGTGAAAGTTGGTGAAAGGTTGTTCTGTGGTTTGATTGATACTGGAGCGCAGGTGTCTTTAGTGAATGAGAGGATTCTGAGTAAGTATGATGAGTTTAAATGTTGCGAGCATAAACCTGTGAAGTTACGGATAAGTGGATTAGGGAATGGCATGATAGTGGCATGGGAACAGGTTAGTCTGAAAGTGAGTTTGGGTAATGGTGTGAATGTGAAGCATGACTTTGTGATTCTGAAGGATGAGCAAATGCCGTGTTGTTTCTTGCTTGGTGTCGACTTTATGAGATTAAATGATTTGTCTTTGGATGCTGATAAGGATTGTCTTATGAAAGGTGAATGTGAGGTAATGAAGTTGAATGAGTGTGCGAAGAATGTTGTCAAATTTTGTGGCATGATTGAGTTGGTCATGGATGATGAGAATGAGATTTTAAGTGATGATGATATTCTAGAGATGCAAGAGATGTGTCCTTTTGTTAGTGAGTTGAAGAGGTGTGTAATGATGCGTGTTGATTTGAATGAATGGCCAGAGTGTTTAAGTGATTTTAAAAGGTATGCTAAGGATTTTGTTGTTTGTATGGATGTTGTATATTTTGTGAGGCATGTGAAGGGTGGTGATGATATGTATGTACCTGTGATTTCCTTAGTTGGTATGATTGGTCTGGTGAAGGTTGTGCATGATAATTATGGGCATATGGGTAAGTTTAAGCTGTGGGAGTGTATGAAGGAGCGTGTGTTCCATCCGTTTCTGAGAACTGTTGTGAATGATGTTGCAACTACGTGTGAAAGGTGTCAGAAGCGAAAGGTGCAAGGTGTGCAAGTGAAACCACCGATGTTGAAAGTTGATGCGAAAGAACCGTTTGAATTGGTAGTGATTGATTGTGTGTCTTTGCCGCGTACGAGTGCTGGGAATGTTGGTATGGTTGTTATGGTTGATCATAAAAGTAAGTTTGTGTATGCAGCGCCTGTGAGAGATAAAAGGAGTGTGACTGTTGCGCGTGTGGTTGAGCAGTTGTTTTTTCCTATGTGTGTATGGAAGCCTAGAAGATGTCTGAGTGATAATGGGCCTGAATTTGTAGGGGAAGTGTTTGAGCAAATGTTGAGAGAGAATGGTGTGGAGCATGTGAGAACAACTCCGTATGTACCATCTTCAAATGGATTGGCTGAACGGACTATAAGAACCTTGTGTGAGATGTTGAGAATGATGAGTACGACAGTGAATGACTGGGATGTGTGTCTGGGGAGAGTGTTGTGGGCGTATAATTCAACTGTGCATAGTGCAACTGGAATGTCCCCATGTCAGTTTGTGATGAATTTTGAAAGGCGAGTGAAAGATAGGTTTCGTTTGAGTGAAAGTGAGCAGAGTGTATGGCGGGAGGCGCATGAAAGGTTCCGTTCATTTGAATTAGGTACAAAAGTATTGAAGGTGAAAGAAGTGAAGGGTAGGTTGAATGTATCAAAGATGAGTGAGAAGTTTGATGGACCTTATAGAGTTGTGAGGGTTTGGGAAAATGGAGTGACTATGTTTTGGAGAGTTTGAATGACGGTATTGCTGAGAGAGTGCGGGCTCATCAGAGTCAGTTAAGGAGATGGAGAGAACCTCCTGACTACCTGGTGAGCCATCCGGTGTATGGACTGTGTAGAGAGAGAGGTAAAGTGCATGATGATGAGATTGAATGTGAGAGTATGGATCTGTCTGGGAAAGAGCTAGTCTTAGTCTCGAGGAGTAGAAAGCGTACAAAGAAGAGTGAAAGGAAGAATGCAAGTACGAATGAAAGTAAGTCTGAGCAGAGTGTTTCTGGTATTGGGGGATCTTGAAAGGGAGATTGAGTTTTTGCGTAAACAGGTGAGTGATTTGGCTGGTATAAATAGACGAGTGAGTGAGCTGCCTGTGCCAAATTTTTCTGGTTTTGGGAACAGTATGAATGATAGTGTGTTTGGGCAGAATGAACCTAGTGTGGCTGATTTTTCGGGTTTTACGAATGGTAACAGTAGGGGTGAGTTTGATGAAGTGGCTGATTTTTCAGGTTTCTGGTGGGAACCAGTCGAAGGGGTTTCTGGTATGCCTGTTGAGAATACAGGGGATGTGAGTGACCTGTCTGTTTCGCAAGAATGTACCTTAAGTTGGATGAGAGCTGTGAGTGAGGAGCTGATGAATGGGGGTATGAAGAGTGAAGGCTCAGAACGGAAGAGTATGAAAGAATTCTGTCGTGAGATGGGAGAACTGGTAATGAGGGCTAAGAGTATGGTATGAGATGATCAATAGTGACGATGAGACTGACAGGACGACTGACGAACAGCCACGACTAATTGCTACGCGTAGCCAGGGACCAGTAGAAGAGTGTGAATGGGTGCAGAAGGGTGTGATTGAGCACAAGTGGTACCATGAAGAGTGATTGAAAGGGTTTTGTGAGTGGCTGGTCGAATGGCTTAAGAAAGGAGGGGTGTGGTGGAGCGAATGTGAGTGTGTGTAAAAGGGCCATTCTCCCACCCCTTTTCTCAGTACCCTCTCCCTCCCTCTGTAAGAATGTGTGTGTGAGTGGGAATGAGGTTTTTTTATATTTTCTCTTTGTATATATATGTATTTGATTTCATGTATTAAAATTGTTTTCTCTTTCTCAGATTGTACTTTGTTTAAAATAATCTTTTATCAAAAGATTATACTTTGAAAGATTAGTTTTTAGAGTTAAATATTTGGAGAATTGTTGATGCTGAGGATTGTTTGGATATACATTTAGAGAGAGTGGAAGCTTGGACAGACTGCAAGAAGGGTTCTCTAGACGAGTGCTCCGCCAAGCCTTGAGACGGAGGGCTTTCATACCTCGCTAACCACCTGGACCACCATACCCGCCTTCGTTGACAATCCTGCCTCCTTCTAAGTTAGCCTACTACCACCCACCTCCAGCACACAAGTGATAGCGCGTGCCTTTTTTCGTTCGGTTGTTGTTGTGTTTTTTATGTTTTGTGTAGATATATAAGTAAATTTGTTGTATTCGCCTGTTATAAAATTCTCTTTTGGTATCGTATTTGGATTGGGGAATTTGGCCTCATTTTGAAGTGTGCACACTTCCCTTGTAAATATAAATTGCTGTAAATATAACTGTAACTATCATTGTACTTTTTTTGTAAGTAAAGGGACTGTATATACAATCCGTTTCATTCTCCCTCGATTTCTCACGTCCGGACAGTGTAGGAAGCGGGTTGGATCGATTGGGATTAGAGATATATTTTCGGCCCGCTACAACTGCATCCGCAGCTGATTTCGACGGTGCCTATGCCGCTGATAGACGCCCGTCATCCCCTAAGCCAAAGGGCTTAGTGGCTACGAAACTCCTTAGAGAGCTAGGTATAGCTCTCTGGCCGGTCGGCGCCCCTGGTTCTGCCAAGGACGTCACTCTGGAGGATACCACATTTGGCTATTTATCGCTACGCCTCTGCTCCTAAAGGCTTCTAAAGCGCCGGGAGTATTGCGTTCGACCTTTTTAGAGCACACCTCGTGTCACGCTGGAACCGTGCCAGTGTATACGGATGGCTCCAAGTCCCAAGAGCGGGGCGGCTTCCACGCCGTATCCCCTCCGTTTGAAGTCACCGGGGCTCTGCCAGGCGCTGCGTCTGTCTTCACGGCCGAGCTAGTGGCAATACACCACTCGGTACGGGAGATTACGCCGCGTGCCCGGTTCGGACACCGGATTGTGATCTATAGTGACACACAAAGCGCCCTGAGTGCTCTCGGGGCATTGGAATCTCCGCATCCCCTGGTTCTCGATATCCGTGACGCCCACGGTTTTGGCGAGCCGAGCGTTTTCGAGATTATCTTCTGCTGCGTTCCTGGACATGTAGGAATTGCGGGGAATGAACGCACCGATGAGGGCGACAAAGAATCTGCGAGGACTCTGCGACCGGACCAGCGTTTCGCTCTTCCTCACACCGACAACATAGCAGGAATACGGGCAGCTCTTCGGGTTGCTTGGCAAAGAAGATGGGAGACTGTCCAAAGGAATTTATAGTTGCGTTCTATTGCGCCGTGACTGTTCCCATAACCTACCCCCCAATGCCGCGAAGGATTCAGGTTGCTTTCTGTCGTCTCCAAATCGGGCACACTCGTGTGACGCATCGCCATTTGATGGAGCGCTCGCCTGCCCCCTATTGCCACGACTGCGTCTTCCCCCAGACTATTCTGCTCATTCTTGTCGAATGTCCCAGTATGGGAGATCTTTCCATATGTTAACTGTCCCCCTACAGGGATAAGCATGGTCGCTATTGCTTTTTCCTTGTACTCAGGACAGATTTGTTTATACTGGAATTTGGACTGTCTTTTTGCCTCCATTTATTTTTTTTTTTTGTGTTGGATCCATACTTAATGTAGCCTAAGATTCGGGTCCTTTTTTTAAATTTTGTGACCCTGCCCTTAAGAAGCAGTTGGCAGATAAATGCCTTGAAAAATATAGGAGAAAAATCAAAAAGCTCCTGTGATATAAAACAACCTCCCTGGACAAAAAAAATTTTCATGTTTAAACTATTTTAAATGCACCATAATAATAATAAATTTTTATAATGCTCACTTCAAGGCCAGAGTCCTTCTCAGAGCGCGACCATGTGACTAACTTCCTGTTCAGTGAGTTTATGAACTATTTATAATACCATTTATATTACCATGAAAAAAAAAAATAAATAGGGTAGACATATCTTCTGAGGCCACTCTGCAGGACACGAAGAGGCCTATTTAATATAACTTGTTTGGAAAACTAATGTCTATATAGAAACGAAGTTATATTTACTTTAGGAAAATGGAGAGATTTTAATGAAAGAAGAGATTAAGGAAGAAATTCTCGAAGATCAAAGTTGTCTACCTGATGAAAATGCAGAAAGATTTATTCCCCCAAAAGAAAAGGTCTCTACTGAATCAAGGGTGCAAAACTCATATGAAGAAAATGTAAGGAATTTTGCTCTGTTTAATTTTTAATACTCTTTAATTGTTTAGTACCTTGAAAAAGTAGTTTACATGAATGAATGTCAACCCATTGAAGAAACAAAAATGCCTGCGTATTGTCCAAACCTTTAGTGTTTGCAAGTTCTGACCACACAAACTTATCCTATACTCAAATAAATAAAATCATTAAATTTAGCTTAATCCCAGGCATTGTCCAGAGCATAGGCCAATTGTGAATTTCAGTGCTTTGATTACTTGTGTGAAGGTTAATCCTGACTAAATGATTCTTTGTCTTACAATGTTCATTGCAAATAAAGATTGTCTGTAATGCTCATTGGTGTGCATGAGTATAAGATGAAAGCTTGAAAATATGAATGGTAGGAAGAGTGTTAAAAGATCTTGAATGAGGGCTGGTCTAGCAAGCTTCTATGGAAAAATGGTACATTTCTTGAGAAAATTAGAAATTGTGATATCTTGCTCCTCCCTCTCATTTGTTATTAAATGGGACTGATCTATTTCTATGAAGTATTATAGCCAGCTCTCTATAAAGCACTGCTAATTACACCCTTCTCTCCCTAAAAGAAAAGAACTAAAGGTTCCTCTCACTCTGTGGGGGCTCTAGGGACGGACAGGTCTGCTGTCGTTTTGGCAAGCGACCAAGCCAAGATCGGTACGTCCAGCCACGCGTTACCCCGGGTGGGAAACTCGAAAATGCGCTGAACGGAGCATCGATTACGCCGAGGCCCCTCATTGAGAGTACATGGCGTTTTCGAGCCCGCTGGCTTCAAGCGGTTTCTGGTTATTCGCACCACTGATGGCAGCATGTTGGCCAAGCGCAACATGTTCCATCAGAGGAGAGCTTGGTAGGGAGCCGAAGGTGTCCCGTTTCTTGGACAGAAGCCTTCAGGCGAATGCGATAGATCCCTCCGAAGTGACCATGATTAGGGCCCTTCGAACCCTTAATGGCACGCCGGTGAGTGTGACGCAGCACTCTAACATGAACCTAGTGAAAGGGGTGGTCTACGCAATGGAACTCTTGGGCTACTCCATAGATGACACCAACTTAGAGCTCGCCGACCATGGGGCGGTCAAGGTCGAACGTGTGATCAGAAGACAGGGAGGGGCCTCGAGAACAACCCCTACAATCTTCGTCACATTCGACTGTGACAAGCTCCTGAGTTAGTGCGTGCTGGTTGGTATAGCTACTACGTGAAAGCATTCGTGCCACTGCCACTGCTTTGGCAATACGAATCGTTCATGTAGACGGGCAAAGTCGAGCTTACCCGAAGTATGGGCAGGTTGCTCCAGGGCCACACACGATAAGTCCAAATCATGTGTGTCCAAGCATGTTAATTGCGGAGAGCCGCACCCACCTTCTTCGAAGCAATGTGGTGCATATCTCTTTGAGAAGGAATTCCTGGCCGTTCAGGACCAGGATCGTTTCTCATTTCTCAAGGGGAAATACCTGGTCCTTGCGCGCCCGGCTTTGCCTAGGACGTCTTATGCCATCTTAATGTTAAGAAAGACAACCTATGCTCCTGGCTCATCCAGACGTACGAGCACGGTCGTTTCCGCACCCATTCGGAACCCTTCTGCGTGCTCTACCCACTCCGGGTGTCACCCTGGTAGAGCTGGCGGTATAAAGGGTTCACACCCAGCCCCGGCTAAATCCAGAGCTTCCTTCCCTTCCACCAGCGTAACCGTTTCCCATAAGGCGAAACGGCCGTGCGCTACAACCGAGTCGTTAGACTCGCACCATTCACCACCCCTGAAGTTAGTCGTGAGGCCATCTTCCGGGGTTCGTAAAGCTGCCTCCTGAAAGGAGGACAGTAATAAAGGAGTTTCGGCTCCTACGCCTACATCGAGTGCTAGGCTGGGTGACTCGAAGCCGGTAGATCATTTAAAGGCCCCCGCTTCCGAATCCGCCCCGCCTGCCTAAGGTTTAGAGATGTGGGAAGGAAAAAAACTTTCATGGCGAGCCCAACCTCCCAGGATAAGTCTTTGAAGGAAACAGCGCATTGTCAGGACAACCGTGCCCGGAGTTCTGCCTCTGAGAAGCGTACGTCCATTCCCGTGAGTGTCTTCTCTTCCAAGAGGGCTCCGAATCTCCTACGAGCTAGGCTTGTAGGGCATATTCCTTCAATGGAATTGCCGCGGACTCCGTCCAACAGGGAGGAGCTGTGGAAGCTCGTCTCCTCCCGTTAGCTATCTTTTTGCTGGAGGTCATGCTTGGCACGTGTCTCTGCCCACCCTCCCGAGGTAAAAGGGTTTAGCGACCCAGGGGCAAGGGGATCCGCCATTTACACACGGCATGATGTCTCCGTTCTTCTATTTCCAGCTGCACCTGGATATTAGGTATACTGTTATTTCTGCGTATATTCCACCGTCAGCCGACTTCGACGCGGCGGAGATCCGCCTCGTCGTGGCACGGTTGCCGACCTGATCGACGAGCTGGAGTTAGGTGTCCTAAATGTGGATGAGTTTACGCATCACTGCCCGAGAACCACTTCATTCTCCTGTCTCGATCTATCTTTGTGCTCTCTGGATGCACAGCCTGATTTGGGGGGAGAGGGTAGTCGATCACCTCCATGGTAGTTATCACTGTCCCATCCAAATATCATTTTCTGGGCCACTGCCGCCTGAGAGCCCCCCCCCCCACCCCGAACCCCATTCCACCCTGTGGTGCTTGGCGCGGTCGGGATGGTTGGTCCGCATTTCAGGTAATGACTGATTTCTCCGTCCCAGTCGAGGAGTTTATGTCAGCTTAGTGAGACAGGCGAGTTTTTCACCGTTAACCTCATCGCCGTGGGCCTAACTACTATTCCTAGATCGTCTAGCCTTTTTTACCCGCCCACCGCTTCCGTGGTGGTCAGCTGATTGTGAGGCGGCCCTCAAACAGAAGTGTTATGTATACATGTGCTATAAGCGCCGCCCGAACGATTTCACTCAGTGAATTTCGCCGAGATAGGGCTAGGTTGTGCTATATTTTTAAGCACTCCCGCCGCTCTTACTAGTGGGCATATGTTTCTTCTCTTAATGGGAAGATCCTTCTAGCAGAGGTGTATAAGAGAGTCAGCAAGATTTAGGCCAAGTTCTCGCAAGGCCACCCTCCCGTTTTGTAGGAGAATGGGACAGCGATCTCATGCCCTGCCTCCTTTTCGGACACTTTTGCGACCGCTGTCTCGGCATTCTCTAGCCAGGAAACCCACACCAGCAATCAATGCAGGTCGTGATATTGCTGAAGGCCACCGACTGGGCTTTAGATCCTGATGAGGAGAACTTTTCAACGATATGTTTACTTTGAGCGGGTTGCGTTCCACTCTCTCTTCCTGCGCGGACACCGCCTCTTGTCTGGACGACCCATAGGTGAGCGAGAAATGGCCTTTCTGTTAGATTTGTTCACTGGGATATGGAGGGTATCTTCCTAGACTCATGGCGAATGGCTATTGAGAACGCTTTTCGCAAACCTGGGAGAGAGATCTCTACCCAGCCCTGTTTCTGTTCAATATCTCGTAACCTCTTGCGTGTGACAGCTGATGTAGAAATTGGGAAATGTTAGAGTCGCCTTTTTCCTGGTCAGCCCAGGCCACCTGTCTATGCCACGGTGTTTCTCGATCTGGAGAAGGCCTATGATACCCGGTGGCGATGCGGTATCATGGAGACTCTCCACACGATGGGGCTGAGGGGACGCCTAATTTTTACTTCGGAGTTTTTGCAAGATCGTCGATTTCACCTAGAGATGGAAGGAGCCCTCTCTGGCCCAATAGAGCAGGGAGAGGTCGTCTTCCCAGTGTCACTTTTTGCCCTGGGCATCATTTGTATCACCTTGGTGCTGCCGGAAATGTTCGCACTGCGCTTTATGTTGACTACCTTTCGATCTCTTTTGGCGCGGCCCAGATGTCAACTCTGAAGCGCCGACTCAGAAAGACATTAAAACGCGTCTCTCGCTATGCTGAAGCGCACAAGTTTCGGTTTTCCTTGACCAAGACTAAGATGTGCACTTCTTCCGCCATCCACGGCTCCACCCCAACCTGTACTTGTTCCTAAACTGGCTTCGACAAGAAGTGGTGGACTCGCACCGTTGCTAAGGTCTTGCTTTCGACCAATGCATCACCTTGGATGCTCATATTTTGCGCCATCGACGTTCTTCGTTCCGTGACAGTGCTGATAGGGCTATTTACTTGCTTTCTATATAGCGTTTCTTCGTTCGAAGCTTCACCACAGTTGCTAGCTTTACGCATCCGAAGCCGAGCGTGTATTGCGGACATTAGACTCGATCCATCACACCGGTCTTTGCCTGGTGCCTTCCGCATGTCCCACATTGAGAGTCTACTTGTCGAAGCCCGGGAGATGCTACTCGCACTGCGCCATGTACAGTGCATTATGGGCTTGTAAGCACGAGTCCGGAGCCTCCTTCATTCTTCAATTGCGCCCAATGCATCTGCAGCCGATATCGACAGCGCTATGCCCCCGAGAGACACCACCATACCGTTTCCCCTTTGGTTTGAGGGCTAGAAAACTCCGAGACTTTAGTGTAGCTCTCGAGTCGGTGGCGCCTCTGGTTCTGCCTAGTCCGCCACACTGGATGGTACCACCTTTTTCTATTTGTCTCTCGGGGCCTCCTCTCCCAAAGCTTCCACAATGCCAGAACTATTACGATCGGCTTTTTTGACACTTCAAGTCACACTATATCTGTACCAAAGTAAACGGATGGCCCCTGGTTTGTAGTATTTGTAACGCCACGGTTTTGGCGAGTCAGGCGGACGTCGATATATGGACATTTTGGAATTTCGGTAAATGAGTGCACCAAAGAGTCAGTTAGGAATGAAGACTGAATGAGCAGACCAGCGTTTCGTTCTTGTTAACACCTATTATATGGCAGAAATCATAGGCTTGCCTGGCACATAAGAACAGATACTGCTGAGGGGCACTTAAAGTTACATTTCAACGTCAGCAACTGGCTCGTGCATCTATTCCTTCCCCCCCTTCCAATGCCGCGAAGGCTTCAGGGCGCTTTCTGGCGTCTTTTAATTGGGCACACTCGTTAAACGCACTGCCATTTGATGGAACGCTCGCCGGCACCTTATTGCAACGACTGCGTTGTCCCACGGACTCTTCGACACAATCTAGTTGAATTCCAACTCTGGGTGATCTTTGCACACGTTACCTGTCCCTTTACCGGACGAATATAGTGACTACCGCTTGCCCTTTGTACTCGGGTCTAGTTCGTGCTCAGACTTGTGGACTATCTGACTTTATGAAAGAGACTAGACTCCTCTATTTTATTTAGCTCCTCCCGACCCCAGAACGTGCTCCTTCCTTTTTTTGCTTTATTATTTTTTTCTTTCTGCTTTTGTTTTTTTTTCTTTTTATTTTAATATACCCTACTATTAAGCTTGAGATTAACTGAATTGATTAAATTGTATGATTGCAGGCAGTAACCAGATAATTGCTATTTTGATAAAATCATACGTTGCAGATATTGTGTCGATCTTCAAATGTAATGGAATACGGTTTATCTCCATCTTACTCTAATGTACTTTTCTATGACCGAAAAGTAAAGCTTGAGAATAAGGTGCCATCTATTGACAATCCGTTCAAATGCAGTTCCTGTCCCTATCAAACAGCTGAGAGAAGGAGTATTCAGAAACATGAAAGAACGCACACTGGTGATAGGCCCTTCAAATGTATTTCCTGTCCTTATCAAGCATGCGAGAAGGGGGCTATTCTTAAACACAAAAGAACCCACACGGGTGAAAAGCCTTTCAAATGCAGTTCCTGTCCCTATCGAGCAGCTTGGATGGTGAATCTTAAGCGGCATGAGAGAATGCACACGGGAGAAAAACCGTTCAAATGCAATTCCTGCACCTATCAATCAAACCACAGAGAGAATATTAAGACTCATGAAAGAACCCACACGGGCGAGAAGCCGTTCAAATGCAATTCTTGCCCCTACCAATCAAATCACAGAGGGAATCTTAAGACTCACAAAAGAACCCACACAGGTGAAAAGCCTTTCAGATGCAATTCTTGTCCTTATCAAGCAGGGCAAATTGGAACGCTTAAAGCACATGAAAGAACGCATACGGGTGTTAAGCCCTTCAAATGCTGCTCTTGCCCTTACGAAGCAGCTGAGAGGGGGACTCTTCTCAGACACGAAAAAACCCACCTAGGTGAAAAGCCTTTCAAATGCAGTTCCTGTTCCTATAAAGCTGCTCATAAGAAAAACCTTACCCAACATGAAAAAACGCACACGGGCGAGAAGCCGTTCAAATGCAGTTCCTGTCCCTACCGCGCATCCGAGAAGGGGGCTCTTCATAGACATAAAAGAACCCACACGGGTGAAAAGCCTTTCAAATGCAATATCTGTCCCTATCAAGCAACCGATAGAAGGAGTCTTAAGATTCATGAAAGAGCGCACACGGGAGAAAAGCCTTTCAAATGCAATTCCTGCTCCTATCGATCAGTATCCACAACTGGTCTTAAACAGCATTTATTCACGCACTCAAATATAAAACTTTTTAAATGCAATTCATGTGCTTATCAGTCCAAGTTCAAAGGTAATCTTAAAAAGCATTTAATGAGGAAACACAGTTTAGGAAATTCTTCATAGTCTACGAAATGACTTTAAACTGGTGCGTTTCTTTTCGGAAGAGGTCTGAAATTCTCCATTGTCTCTAACGAGATGCTGAGCATACTATGTCAATCCCGAGACACCAAGACCTTGTAAAATGTAAAATGGTTTACGGTGTAAATGCGGGTCTTTGTAATGCTCCTCGCGCATACTCGCTCGCAGTAAAAAGTGGAATTTAAGAAGTTTTCTTTTCCCTCAGTGGTATCATGAACAGTGTCCGCTACAAAGCCAGCTAATGCCAATCCCGCACAGAGGTTCCATTTCGGACTTGTTGACTGCCCTTGAGGTAGGTATTTGTTCCCAGAGGGTTCCAGAAAACCTTCCGGTCCCCACCATTCTGTGTTGATCAGAGAGAGAAGTGAGATAAATTGTGGTGATCTGGCCTAAATCCTCGTCCGACCCCAGCTTAGCCTCTTCTCCTTCCTTCAAAACACTTGTGTTTCCCCCCTGTTTCCTTGCTTTCCATACAACCTCTCCCACAACTTTCTCTGGTCAGCCTCTAATTTCACAGGGTAGATGCTGACCTTCTCAGCCAACTATCCCCGATCAGGGCTGAAGGGGGAGGGGACAATGTTCCCCTAACACCTGAGCTCTGGTTTGGGATGGTGGGTTTTTAACAACCTGCTCACATCCCCTTTTCTTCTCACTTCACCACCATCTATCGTTGTTTTTACGCCATGGCGAAGGACTACCAGGCCACCAGGCGGGAGGGGTGGTCCTGAATGGCGGCACCTGGCTCTACCAGGCCTGTACGCACCCCTTGCAGGGCGGGCTACTGCGACGGGTGACGAGCGATTGCTTCCCGTGGAAAAATAGGGTCACGATGCCCATAAAGGCAAACTTAAAAGAAAAAATCTCTCCCCATTTCCCCTTGTTCATCGACGGAGCCCCCCTCGGGCAGCTCCACAGAAAAAGTGAAGGCCTCTCCCCTCCCCCTGTGCTTGTGCAGGACACCCTCCAAATTTCTCGAACCGGAGAAGAGGCTTACTCCTCTCCGCCTACGGGTGTAGGGGACGCCCCCTCATCTCTTTCTCTGGAGGTGCTTTCGGGCACCTTCCTGTTCCCAGCCGCAGTCCCCCCTTTTCTTTCCAAGGGGACTGCCAAAAAGCCAGCAGGCAGCCCATAGCCGACCGCTCCCCATTAAAGCGGCTCAGTAGGCTAAACCCCCTTAGGGTAGAGAGGGAAGCCAGGACCCTTCGTTCGCTTCCCTCAAAAGACCTGCTGGGAAGAATATTAAACCTTGCCGGGGTCAAAGCATGTGCCTCCCCAGACGTGACTAGAGACAGCTCTGTCAACGGGACTTGTGATGCCCTGGGGGAGGATGGCGAACTGCAGGCCCCCCTCCCCCCTGAGATAGACATGGTCCTTGAGGCAACCCAGCATTCCATGGGACGGAATCAGGGCTCGGCGCCAAGCACCGAACCCGAATCCGGCCCTATACAAGGTCCTCCTCAAACGGCTAGGGTGTCCGAGGCAGTACAAGGAGGGGAGGGATCTCCTCCTCCGATCGGTTACCCTACGATTGCCAGGACCTTGTCCATTTACGGAGAAGGAGCTGGCTGAGGACGGTCCATCTGGCCTGGGGGCTCCTACCGACGGAGGTGAGAAGCGGGTTCATTCCCCGCCCTTCTTTCCAAAAAAGAAAAAGACTAGAAAGACAAAGAAGACTCGGGCCTCCTCTCCATCCGCGGGGGCTGCGGGGATGGATGGGTCTGCTACTTCGGTAAGCGATCAAGCTAAGATCGGCACATCCGACCCCTCTGCCCCCCCTCCCTTTCCCGGGTGCGAAGCTCTCGACTAAGACCAAAAGTGCGCAGGGCGGAGCCTCGAAAAAATCGGAGCCCCTGATTCAGAGGTTACCTGGCGTTTTCGAGCCCACTGGCTTCAAACGCTTACTCGTTTTTCTCTTCACTGATGGCAGCATGTTGGCCAAGGGAAATATGATCCATCAGAGGAGAGCATTAGCTAGTGTAATTGGTAGAGAGCCGAAGGTAACCCGTTTCTCGGACGGGAGCCTTCTGGCGAATGCGGCGGATCCCACCGAGGCAGCCAAGATAAGTCCTCTTCGAACACTTGATGGCAGCCCGGTGACTGTGATGCCGCACTCTACCATGAACTTTGTGAAAGGAGTAGTTTATGCAAGGGAACTCGTTGACTACTCCATAGGGAACATCACCTTAGAGCTGGCCGACCATGGGGCGGTCAAGGTCGAACGTGTGATGAGAAAACAGGGAGGGGCCCGAGACCCACCCCTACACTCTTCGTCACGTTTGACTGTGACAAGCTCCCTGAGTCGGTGCACGCCGGTTGGTACCGCTACCGCGTCAAGGCATTTGTGCTACTGCCGCGGCGGTGCTATTACTGTCACCATTTCGGCCATACGAATCGACCATGTAGACGTGCAAAGTCAGGGTCACCCGAAGTATGTGTAAATTGATTCAAGGCTGCACACGATAAGTCCAAATCGTGTGTGGCCAAGTGTGTCAATTGCGGAGAGTCTCACCCCGCTTCTTCGAAGCAATGTGGGGCATATCTCCAGAAAGAAATCCTGGCTGTTCAGGCCCAAGATCGACTCTCATTCCGCGAGGCTAATGACTTGGTCCTGGTGCGCCCGGTTCTGCCTGCGATGTCTTATGCGTCAATGGTTAGAAAGACACCCTCACCTCCTGGCCCATCCAGGCCAACGAGCACGGTTGTTTCCGCGCCCATTCACAGACCTTCTGCGGGTTCTACTCAACCCGGCCGCTCCCCTGGTAAAGCTGGTGGCACAAAGGGTTCACACCCAGCCCCGGCTAAAACCAAGCCTCCCCTCCCCCTTTCCTCAGCGTCACCGTTTCCCGTAAGGCGAAACGGCCACGCGCCTCCCCCGAGTCGTTAGACTCACAGGAGGCAACACCCCTGAAGTTGGTCGCCAGGCCATCTTCCGAGGTTCCTAAAGCTGTTCCCAGAAAGGAGGACAGCAAGAAAGGAGCTTCGGCAACTTCGCCCACGCCTAGTGGTGGGCTGAGAGGCTCGGAGACGGTGGATCCTCGAATAAGAGGCCCCCCACCTCTGAAGCCGCAACGCCCACCTAAGGTTTCGAGTCGGAGGGAGGAAAAGAATCGCATGACGAGCTCAACCTTCCCCAATAAGTACTCGAAGGCGACAGCGCCTTCAGCGCTTTGTCTGGACAACAGCGCACGGGGTTCTGCCTCCGGGAAGCGTACGGCCATTCCTGTGAGTGTTTTCTGTTCAAAAATGGCCCCCGCGTCTCCTCCGAGCTAGGCCTGGAGGGCATATTCCTTCAATGGGATTACCGTGGACTCCGGGCCAACTGGAAGGAGGTGCGGAGGCTCGTCTCGTCCCGTTAACGTTAGCTATTTTTCTACAGGAGACCTTGCTAGGCGCGTGCCCCCTGCCCGCCCTCCCGGGGTATAAGGGTTTTGCGCCCCCCTTTACCACGAAATGGGGGCCCGGCTGGGGGATGCGTTGTTTACACCCGGAATGAAGTCTACGTTCTTCTTTTCACTTTAGATACCTACTTTCAGGCAGTGGCTGTGCAGCTTCACCTGGATAGGAGGTATACTATCATTTCTGCGTACATTCCACCGTCAGCTGGCTTCGACGCGGGGCACTTCCGCCGCGTCTTTGCTTGTTTGCCGAGGCCCTATCTCTTGCATGGAGATCTGAACGGCAGGCATCCTTTCTGGGGAGATTACTCAATAAATCCGAGGGAACAATTCCTTGCCGATCTGATCGAAGAGCTTGCGATAGGGTCCTAAATGTCGATGAGTTTACACATCACTGCCCGAGAACCGCTTCATTTTATTGCCTTGATCTATCTTTGTGCTCTTCGGTTTCACAGCTGGATTTTAATTGCGGGGTGGTCGATGACTTGCATGGTAGTGATCACTTTCCCATTCAAATATCATTTTCAGGGCAACTGCCGCCTATCTCACTCGAGGAGTTTAGGTCGGTAGATGAGGTCGTTGAATTCTTCTCCTGTAACCTCATAGCCGCGGGCCTGACTACTATTCCCAGAACGTCTGGCCGTCTTGCACGCCGACTATTCCCGTGGTGGTCGGCCAAGTGTCAGACAACCTTCAAACAGAAGCGTTATGCCTATATGCGCTATAAGCGCCCCCCGAATGATTTCACTTTCGGGGAATTTCGTCAGGCTAGGGCTAGGTTCCGGTATATTCCGCAGCACGCCCGCCGTTCTTCTTGGAGTGCATACCTGTCTTCACTTACCGGGAAGACCCCTCTAGCAGAGGTGTGAAAGGGAGTCAAAAGGTTCCAGGGCAAGTTCTCGCAGGACTCCCCTCCCGTTCTCCAGAAAAATGGGACCGCAATCTCGGACCCCGCGTCCGTGGCGGAATCCTTCGCGACCGCTTTCTCAGTATTCTCTAGCCGGGATGCTGCTCCGCCACCATTCAATGCACGTCGTGATGTCGCGGAAGGCCGCCGACTCGACTTTACCTCCAGAGGCGGAGAACCCTTCAACGACAGGTTTACTGTAAGTGAGTTGCGTTCCGCTCTTGCTTCTTACGCAAACACCGCCCATGGTCCGAACGATGTCCCGTACGCCATGTTTCGACACCTGGGTGAGCGAGGCATGGCCTTTATGTTAGATTTGTTTAACAGGGTCTGGGTGGAGAGTCTCCTCCCGGATTCCTGGTGAATCGCTACTGTGCCTGCCTTTCGCAAACCGGGGAGGGATCACTCTACTCCAGCAGGTTTTCACCCAATCTCTCTAACCTCTTGCGTGTGCAAGTTGATGGAGAAATTGGTAAATGTTAGATTAGCCTTTTTCCTGGACAGCGGAGGCCATCTGTCTTCTGCACAGTGCGGTTTCCGCAAGTTCCACTCCACGTCGGATGCTCTGCTCCAACTGGAAAATGCCGTCTGCGAGGCCTTCCTTCGTAGACAGCACTACGCCACGGTGTTTTTTGATCTGGAGAAGGCCTATGATACCGCATGGCCATACGGTATCATTGAGATTCTCCACACAATGGGGGCGAAGGGACGCCTCCCAATCTTTATACCTGAATTTTTGCGAGATCGTTGATTCCGCGTACGGGTGAGGGAAGCCCTCTCCGGTCCAATGGAGCAGAAAGAGAGTTTCCCGCAGGGAAGTGTCCTCAGTGGCACACTCTTTGCCCTGAGCATCAACAGTATCACCTCGTTGCTGCCGGAAGATGTTCTCGCTACGCTCTACGTGGACGACCTTTCGATCTCTTTTGGCGCGGCCCAGATGCCAACTCGGGAGCGTCGACTCCAACAGGCATTGAACCGCATCTCTGGCTATGCGGAACGCACAGGTTTCGGTCTTCCTTTGCCAAGACTAAGGTGGTGCACTTCTGCCGCCATCCACGGCTCCACCCTCACCCAGATTTGTCTCTTAATGGGGTGCGCTTGGAAGTGGTTGAATCGCACCGTTTCCTTGGTCTTGTATTCGACCGACGCCTCACCTGGGAGGCTCATATTCGCAGGCTTAGGGTCTCTTGTACCCCCGCTATAGATATTTTCCGCTTCGTGACGTTTAGCTCTTGTGGCGCTGATATTGCTACTGCCTTACTATTTTATCGATCATTTGTTCGTTTGAAGCTCGAATACGGATGCAAATTTGATCCATACGCAGCCGAGTGTTATTGCGGAAGGTGGACTCGATCCACCACACCGGCCTTCGCCTAGCGACCGGTGCCTTCCGCACTTCCCCCCATTAAGAGCCTACTTGTCGATGCTGGCGAGATGCCACTCGCTCTACGGCGTGTACAGTGCATTATTCGCCTGTACGTGCGAGCCCGGCGCCTCCCTCAGTCGCCAACAGCTTTCACTGCATCCACAGCTGATTTCGACGATGCCTATGCAGCCGAGAGACGCCAATCATACCCTAAGCCCTTTGGGTTTAGGGCCAGGAAACTCCTTCGAGAGCTAGGTATAGCTCTCCTAGTTCTGACCAGCACGCCAATCTGAAAGGTACCATATTTGGCTATTTGTCGCCACGCCTCTGCTCCCAAAGCTTGTACAGTGCCGGGAGTATTGCGTTCGACTTTTTTGGACCACACCTCTTGTCACGCTGGAACCGTGCCAGTGTTTACGGATGGCTCCAAGTCTGAAGAGGGGGTCAGCTTCCACGACGTATCCCCTCTGTTTTAAGTCAGCGGGGCTCTGACAGACGCTGCGTCTGTCTTTACGGCCGAACTGGTGGCAATACACCACTCGGTATCGGAGATTACACGACGTGCCCGGTTCGGAGACCGGATTGTGATCTATAGTGACTCACAAAGCGCTCTGAGTGCTGTCGGTGCATTGGAATCTCCGCATCCCCTGGTTCGCGATATCCGTGACGCAACGGTTTCGGCGAGCCGGGCAAATGTCGAGATTATCTTCTGCTGGGTTCCTGGACATGTAGGAATTGCGGGGAATGAGCGCGCCGATGAGGGCGCCAAAGAGTCCGTGAGGACTCTGCGACCTGACCAGCGTTTCGCTCTTCCTCACACCGACTACAGGGCAGGAATACGGGCAGCTCTTCGGACTGCTTGGCAAATAAGATGTGAGACGGTCGAGGTGAACTTAAAGTTGCGTGCCATTGCGCCGCGACTGTTCCCATGGACCTATCCCCCAATGCCGCGACGGCTTCAGGTCGCTTTCTGTCGCCTCCTAATCGGGCACACTCGTGTAACGCATCGCTACTTGATGGAGCGCTCGCCAGCGCCCTACTCTTAAGACTGCCTCATCCCCCAGACTGTTCGCCACATTCTCGTCAAATACCCAGTCTGAGTGATGTTCGCGCACGATACCTGTCCCGGTACCGGGATGGGTGGGGTCGCTACCGCCTGTCCTTTGTACTCGGGACGGATTCGTGCACACCGACCTGTGGACTTTTAGATTTTTTGGAGGAGGCCGTCTTTCTCCCCGTTATTTAATTTTCGACTATGGATCGCGGTCTTCTTCTGCGCGGGAGGGTGGGCCTTCCCCCGTCGACAAAGCTCGCTCTATATTTTTACAATTTGTTTGTTTTTCTTTTGCTTTATGTTTGTATATTTTGTTTTTTGTTTTCCCTTTTTTTATTTTAATCTGGCTTTTAATATAGCCTAGATTCAGGCTAGCTTGAGTACTGCGACTTATGCCCTAGAAGGCAGTCGCCAGATGAGATATATAAAATTTAAAAAAAATAGTCCTAAATCCCGGATCGATTGTCGTTAGAAGAAGAAATGAGACGTCTGACGTGGAAGAGTTTTTACCTAAAATAACTTATCTTGTGCCTAAACCAGCTCATGTACGTTTCCTAAGCTTTGTTTCTATAGGCAAAGACGGAAGCCTATCATTTTTCTCGACCTTCCCTCTGTCCCCTTCCCTATCTGGGACCTTTTTTTTCTTCAGGCGTTGATTGCAGAGGCTCGGATTGATTTTGAATTGTTCTCTAATTAAGGTCGGAGGAGGCTGGGCATCTCCACCACCTTTGTCTACCGATGCCCCAGAAGAATCCCATCATTGGCCCCTTTTTTTCTCCGCGTAGGAGAACTCGGGCAGCCTCTTTGGTCTATAAAGATGTTGTGGTTGGATTCGTATCCTTTCTCCAAGAGGAGATACCAGACGTAGCTGAATCTAGAGTTGCAGTAGTGCCGGGCCCTTCTAAACCTCCGTGAGAATGTGAAGTTACTTCTATTTGCAATGGCTTGTCATAAGCCTAAAACCTCCTCTTCTCGCAAGGGTTCTCGTGCCAAACGTTCTTCAGCTCCCCTTTCAGCCTTCCCTCGCTCGTTGGATCCCTATGCCAACAATGTAGACCCATATTTAGATTATCTCAGCTTTCTGCTCATGAGTTCGTGATTCGACACCCCACTTGCAAAAGTGGATGTGTTTGACCTTAATGAATCATTTGAGTCCCAGTGTGGTGAACCCCGCCTGATGTGGTTAAGAGGTAGTGTTATTACAGTAGTCGAGGTGTCATTCCACTCTCAACACAATCTTGTGTGAGATCTATCTTCGATAGCCGAAGGGTCCCTAACCGTATCGCCCCATCCACGTCTGAATTTTGTCAAAGGTGTCCATTCAAACGAATTAAGGGACTACGACCTCAACCGCCTTCAGAGCAAGTTTAGTACCCAACGTGTCACACACGTACACAGGGTGACTAAAACTGTAGGCTCTACTAGAGTCCCAACTGCCACACTAATTTTAAAGTTTGAACGTCAAGAACTGCCGCAGTATATTAAAGCTGGGTACCTTCGTGTCCCGGTAAGTCCCTACATCCAACTGCCCAGACGTTGCTTCAATTGTAATCAATTTGGACATGTTGATCGTGCCTGTCGACACCCCCGTTCCTGCGTGAATTGTAGTTCTGATTACCATCGCCCTGAATGCACCAAAACACCGAGCTGTTCCAACTGCGGTTGTGCCCACAGTGCCGCGTCAAATATCTGCCCAATATTCTTATATGAAAAGGGGGTCCTTGCTTTGCGCAACTTTCTGCGTCTAGACGTGAGAGAGGCTCGCCAACGTGCTTGAGCACAAGCCTCACCTCTTGGCCGTCTCTTCTCAGACGTTTTGCGTGATGTTGGACGAAACCGACAATCACTTTCGACTTCCGACACGCCTGAAGCATCTCATCATCCATCTACCGGTAGTGTCAGAAGCATTCACTCTATACAGTCGAAGAGGGAAGCACCGACATTTGATGGAGCGCTCGCCAGCGCCACACTGTGAAGACTACGTTGTCCCCCAGACTGTTCGGCACATTCTCGTCGAATGTCCCAGTCTGAGTGATGTTCGCGCACGATACCTGTCCCGGTACCGGGATGGGCGGGATCGCTACCGCCTTTCCCTTGTACTCGGGACGAGTTCGTGCACACCCACCTGTGGACTTTTAGACTTTTTGGAGGAGGCCGGCCTCCTCCTCCTTATTTAATATTTGACTATGTATCGCTTTCTTCTTCGCCGGGGGAGGGCGGGCCTTCCCCCGTTGACGGAGCTCGCTCTATATTTTTTCAATTTGTTTGTTTTTCTTTTGTTTTTTGTTTGTATTTTTGTTTTTGTTTGTTTGTTTTTAATTTGGCTTTTAATATAGCCTAGATTTAGGCCAGATAAGATATAAAAAAAAAAAAAATACAGTCGAAGCATCGCTCTCACACCACCGAGATACCTAATGTTGCTCCCCTCTCCCGGGCAGCTCTAGCCGGGACCGACGCTCAGGGTGAGACACTTGAATATATCAGACGTTATCTGAAAGAATCTTCTATATCGACCAGGGAAGGTTCTTACATCCTGCCTCGGGACCCAAAGGCCCGTGGTAAGATTGGTTGGTTTTAAGTGTCCCTAATCCGTGGTAAGACTAAGGGCTCATCACATAGGTCATCGACCACCAATAAGTGGGCATCCTGTGGAGCTGACTCGGGCAAGCCTGGAGAATCTTCAATGGACTCTTCTCTGGTTGCTGAATATTCTCTGCCCTCAAGTCCGCCCCGCCCTTTATAGGACTTAGGTCCCCTCCCGATCCAAACGGTAGCAGAAATACACCCAATTCCTCGTACTTTGCCCACATCGACTGCTACTTCTACTCATCCTCCTACTCATGATCCGATAGAAGCAGATAAATACTCCAACATCACCATTCGCGGTTAGTGGATCAACCCCTCAGACATCAAAAGTCCCCTCGGCCCATGAATCCGGATCTACCACCCGAAAATCTCTTCTCGACCTTACGTTTCCGCCTGGCTTTGAGTCCGAATTCCAGGCAAGGGTCTCGGCCGGCTCCTCGAAACTATCGGACATACTCCTGTTATTGCTCCTTCCAGGATTTCTTCTTCCCCTGCTATAGCAGGCTCTTCAAAATCTGATCTTCGTCCCCCACGTTCTTTGGGACGCACTTCAAACTTAACCTCATCCACAAAGGAAAAAAACATATCTACTGTGGTATCTAACCGTTCCACATAATATCCTCCGTTTTATAATGGAATTGTCAAGGCGTTCTTTCCAAGTGGGAAGAACTCTAAAGTTCTTGTGATGACTCTTCACCCCGCTGTTATTTGTCTTTAGGAGAACAAACTGGGTACAGGGCCTTTTCTGGCGGTACCCGGTTTTCGTATTTTCAACTCTATTGCTCTTGTCGGTGGCTCGTCTCATGGCAGGGGTGTCTGTTATGGCATCCTCATCCTACCATGTATCTCCCATCCCCCTACACACTACCGTCCAAGCTGTTGCCGTGAGAGTTTTTCTTACAAAGCTTTTTAGTGTTTGCTCTATTTACCTCCCTCCTTCTTTACCATTGCCAAGTCCCGACCTTTTAGAACTTATAAATCAGTTGCACTCCCCATATTTATTACTCAGAGATTTTTATGCCCGTCACCCATATTGGGGCGACATCACACGAAATGCCAAAGGCAGTGTTTTAGTCTTTTATTATCTGACTTTCTTTGCGTTTTATACACCTGTGATTTTACCTCTTATCATGCCCAGACGGATTCCTTTAGTCGTGTTGACCTGTCTCTCTGTTTCCCGGATTGCATCGATTTTCGATGGTCAGCTCTTGACGACTTCCATGGGAGTGAACACTTCCATATTGTCCTGTCGTCCTTTCATCCTAGCCCTCATACAACCATGCTTCTCAAGTGGGACTTAAGCCATACCGATTGGGAAGTTTTCCGAGAGGCGTCTTTCACAAATGCCTCCTTAGGGACCTTCACTGGTGTGGACGCGGCATTGATATACTTCACATCGATTACACTGGGGAATCATGTATTTGGTGAATTGACAAAAGTACATTTTCCTAACTAATTCGAGCATACTGAATTCAAATCTGAAATCAGATTCTCTCTAAATTCTATAGATTTTTCGTAATATCATCATGCCGTGAAGTAATTTTGAATCATCCTTTTGCGTTATTTATAGTAAAGGAGGTTTTTTTGCACAAACATTTTATTGCATATGAGAAGAAACTTGAATTACACATTTGGATTACAAATACTGTAATCAAATAGATGCTAATTTATTAATGACTGTCCATCAGGCTGGAGGATCTCTTCTTGATTTCAATCGAGCAAAAATTTGCGTTTGTAACACTCTTGTAAGTCTTCTCTGGCTGA
The DNA here is from genome assembly GCA_963969495.1 of Ceratothoa steindachneri. NCBI lineage: Eukaryota > Metazoa > Arthropoda > Malacostraca > Isopoda > Cymothoidae > Ceratothoa > Ceratothoa steindachneri. The sequence goes on along the minus strand of OZ018333.1, from coordinate 4,885,091 downwards.
TCTCTTCTAATCGTCCAGCAGTAGTCCGCCATCATGTGTCTATTCCAGTGAACTTCGTAGCGCTCTTCCATCGTCATCAAATCCTGATGGAAGCGTTCCCCTTGTTCATCGCTCACGGCACCCAGATTCTCTGGGAATCGGTCGAGGTGACTATTTAGGAAATGCAGCTTCACACTCATGTTGCATCCCAGATCACCATAAGACAAAAGCCTATTAGTAACCAGATACTCGTAGTTATGTGCTTTTTTGTTTCCCAAAAAGTTACGAACAACGGCAACAAATGAGAGCCAGGCTGCCTTCTCTTTTTCATTCATGGTGTTCACGAATCTAGAATCACTCAGAAGTCTTCGGATTTGGGGACAATCAAATACTCCTGCTTTTATTTTTTCGTATGACAAAGCAGGAAACGCCGATACTTTGTACTTATATACAATCATTGTCAATGCTCAACGCCTTGACACACTGCTTCATCAACTCAAGTTTGAGATGAAGTGGAGGAAAAACGATCTTCTCTCGACTTACGACTGGCTCATTAACAATGTTTTGCATTCCTGCTTCCAAAGTTTTCCAAACTGGCCAATCTTTTGGGGACCAGTGTTTGTCACGGGCTCGACTGTCCCACATAAAGATATAGCATGGAAACTTTGTATATCTCTTCTGCTGGCCAAGGAGGAAGTTGACCATCTTAAGGTCTACACTTATGATCCAATTGTGTTCATGGTACTTAAGTAAATCCATGACCATTCTTATGTAATCGTGAGTTTCTCGCAGATGGACAAAGTGACTGAGAGGAACTGCACCAAAGTCATTGCCATTATGCAAAAGGACACACTTGAGGCTACGCTTGGAGCTATCCAAAAACAGTCTCCACTCAGCAGGGCTATAGGGGCCAAGTCCCAACTCTGTAAACATACCAGGAACATCGTGGCAGTATACAAATTGTTTGTCCTCAGAGAAATACTTAACAAATGTACTCTCCCTTATTCGGTAATATGATACCCGTACCGATCTGTCAAGCATATGTCTTTCACTCAACCTGGAGGTTAAAAGTTCTGCAGCTTTACTGGAGAGCGCCAAATCACGTATCAAGTCATTCAAATTCTCTTGATTGAAACAATGAGGAGCTAATGACTGTTCAGCATCTGAGGATGAATCTGCAGACTCTAAATCCATTCCGTGGACGTCCATATCAGGTAGATCATTTTCTTCCTCGGAGGAAGCATATCCACTGAAAATCGGAACTGATGAAGACTCAGAATGAGGTACTAGCCCGATCGCCGACGGAATGTTGGAGTAGTCGATCTTGTGCCGATTTTTCTTGCCAATCCCTTTAGTATTCACCAGACAGAAATAACAGTCCGATACATGATCCTTTGGCTCTCGCCACATCATGGGGATTCCAAAAGGAAGACCATTTCTCTTTCCTTTCGTCCACTCACGAAGATGTTCCACACAACTATGGCAAACAGCATGTAGGGCCCACTACTTATCTTGATCGCCAAGAGGAACATCAAAATATGCCTTATAAGTACGGATCACAGTTTGATATATTGTGCCTTCGATGAACTTGCATGTAACAGCCACATATGTAGCAGAAGGTGTCTGGATCATTAACGCAATTTCCTCGACGAAGCCATCACTCTAACATGAGACCTGAAAAAAGAAACAATAATGTCAATATTTTGCACAATAACACTGATTACTAATATCTTACTACTATGTCCTGTGATGCACCCTCTATGTTCGTCCGGGGTAGTTTTCGGGAAAACGAGAAAATAGAAATTACAGAATAACTATAGCATATAGGTAAAAATGGATTATAGTCGTATATTTGAAATCAGCATGAAAAAACGAATTAAAATTGGCAGATAAATCTAAGTCACCAGAAAATGATTAAAATTGTTCCCCTGTGCTATCTACAACGCTGCCATACAGACTATTACACGGAGGCGACCCGTAACGGGTCCCCGCAACCGTGCCCTGTCGTACATCGGAATGTGAGACAGACGTCAAAAACTACAAGTTAGCTTATGCCCGATTCCGGTGGAACTCATCTCGGGCCTTCGCCAACGAACCCTTCGTCAGGCTCACAGAACCTCATGACACCGTTACGTTTCATCAATTTCCTCTATGACTCCTACTGCAAAGATCTGAAATAGGATTAACAAGATCAGGAGCTGTTGTGCCGGTCATAATGACCCTACACTCAACTTACAGGTATCTTTAGTGAATGAAAGCCTGGTGGTCAGCAATGCTTTGTCCGACCATTTCTGCGACGTCAGCAGTGTCAGCCGCTACAATAAGGGTTTTCTAGCCTTTTAATCAAAGGAAGAGTCTCATTCTCTCAATTCTACAGCAAAATCTAACCCGTATAATGTTCTATTCACCATAGACGCGTTGCGTAGTGCATTGTCCCTTTGTAGATCTACTCCTGGCCTTGACGAGATCCATTTTGATAGGATTTGGCTCGTCTATCCACACGCGATCATTTTCTTACTTGATTTGTACAACCTTATATGGGAGAAGGGTTTTTACTTATCATCTCGGCACGTTGCCATTGTCCTTTCCTTTGTCAAACCCGACAGGGACGAGTTGAACGCAGACCACTACCGCCCTATAGCTCTCACCAGCTGTTTGAATAAGCTGCTGGAGAAGATGTTGGAGCGCCTGAAGTGGTTCCTAGAAACCAAACACTTAGTCTCTCCATTTCAATGCGTTTTCGAAAGGGTCATAGTACCCTTGACCTCCTAGTACATTTCGAGGGATCGGTCCGGAAAGCTTTCTTGTTAAAGCACAGAGTCTTGGCCATATTTTTCGACATTGAGAAAGCCTACGATACAACATGAAGATACGGCGTCTTAAAGCAGCTATACGTTTGGAGTATGAGAGGTCTTTAACCGTCTTTATTCAAAGTTTTTTAGCATTTCGATCCTTTATGGTTCGTGTTAGAGACACCTACTCTGACCTGCAACCCCAATACAAGGGAGTTCCTTACGGCACTGTTTTAAGTGTTTTATGTTTTGTAATTACGATCAATGATATATTTCCTCTCCCAGAGGCTGTATCGGTGACCCTGTTCGTCGATGACTTGGCACTATACTGTTCCTCACCTCGCCTTCCATCAGCAGCGCGTCGGCTACAACTGACAGTCAATGTGGTCTTGAAAAGTACACAACTTAGGGGATTTCGCTTTTCCACGAGAAAAAACTAAGGCAATGTATTTCCACTGGGATAGAGGGCCTTTTGTTTCATCACCTATCTCCCTACAAGGTGTAGAGATAAGAGTTCCTCTCTGAATTTCGGTTTCTGGGTGTAACTCTTGATCCCAACCTATCCTGGTTGCTACACCTGCGCCGTCTTCGAACGGGCTGTCTGCGAGCTCTAGACATTTTGAAAGTATTCTCCCACACTTCGTGGGGCAGTGGCCGAAAAAGACTGTGGACTTTATACACTGCCCTCGTCCAATCCAATTTGAGATTATGGGTGTCAAATTTATTCTTCGGCTTTCCCCTCAACCCTTAAAATGCTGAACCCCATTCGCTCTTCAGTGGAGCCTTGACACTTCTCCCGTCAACAGCTTTTACTGTGAGAGTGGGGTGCTTCCCTTGCCCTATCATCGATTCCAGATCTGTATGCGATACCTCTGGCGTGTGTAGCAAGCTCCTGTATCAGACGTCTACAGATGCCTGTATGCTGCCGAGTTAACGACAGCATCCGATAAGTTGCCATCCTGACCCAGCCCTTTGAACCTCCGGATAGGAGATCATCTACCCAACCTGGATGCTCTAAGGGTCATTGCCCTTCCATCCTTACTGACCCCTAGTTGGCGTGTTCCACCTCCCACAGTTTGTACCAGCATGTGGAGCCTGGACAAGTCATCCTTGGACCCTTGCATCCTTAAGAACCTGTTCCTAGAGCATGCGACCTCACACATACAACATTGCCCGATATACACAGATGATTCCAAGTGAGACAGTGGGGTGGGTGCCGCAGTCATCTACTCAGGAGAGTTTTTAACTTTATCTTTGCCGCTGGCAGCAGCTTCTATTTTTACTGCTGAACTTTCAACCATTCTTTTAGCTTTTACACTGATCCAAATTCTACCTTTTAAATATTACGTCATTTTCTCCAACTCTGAGTGTTTTACTTGCAATTCGCTCTTTTAATGCTTCCCATGCCTTAGTCACAGAAATCTGCAACTGGCTGCTCCAGAATTCCTCCCGATATCGAGTTCTATTTTGTTGGGTCCCGGGCATGTAGGGGTCCTGGGCAGGTACCGGTTATGAGATGGGTATGTTTGCCCAGGCAGGGTACACGGTGGGAGTGGACCAATTATATCTATGTGAACCGTCTCAAATCTCGAAGTGGGTATGCTAATAGGCAGGACTAGGGACTTAGTGTGGCGATTCACTTTAGCAGATTGGCAGGAGAAGCATTCACGAGTCCAGGAACGTATATCTCTGTCCATATTGGGCCAGAAATATCTTGCTTTTGACAACCGAAGTGATGACTTAATCCCTGGATGTGAAATTTTATGCAGTTGTTTGAAAATAGCTGATATGCGGGGTGCAGGAACAAACGGTCGTGGGTATTTAGATGTTACCTCACACCAGAGTTGGGAATCATCGGGAAAAGGAAATGCCTTCAGTCCAGATCGAGATGACTTCATTTCTTCGTCTTGCTCTTGTGCTGCTGCCAAAGAACGGAGATCAAATGAGTCCACTTGGACCGAATTGATATTCTGAGATAGGCAGTCAGCAACCACATTGTCCTCACCACGTACATAAGCTATGTACGTGGTGTTTACTGAAGAGTGTGGTCCCATTCCCCAGCCGACGGATTCCTACTCGGGGGAAAAGCTGGAGGCAATGGACTTCACCGAAGGAGAAATAAAGAAAAAGATCGCTGACCTAAAGACGAATAAGTCCCCTGGACCGGACGGGTTTCTACCTAAAGTGTTGAAGGAAGTGTGCGATGAAGTATCACGACATCTGTGCGCTATCTTTAACATGTCAATCCGGACCAAATGCGTTCCTAGAGACTGGCGTGAGGCGGAGGTGACTCCTATCTTCAAGAAAGGAGACCGTAACCAACCGTCGAACTACCGACCTATCAGTCTGACTTCGATAGTCGGTAAACTCATGGAAAGCAACATGGTGTACAAAGTGACGTCGTATTTAGAGTCAAACCTGCTACTGAGGAGTTCCCAGCACGGCTTCCGAAGGCAACGGTCATGCCTGACGAACCTTGTAGAATTCTTCCACTTCGTTTTCAGTGAGCACGATCGGGACAAGCCGGTGGATGTGGTCTACCTAGACTTTCAGAAAGCCTTTGATAAGGTACCACACCGCCGCCTTCTCCGGAAAGTGCGAGCGCTTGGCATAGACGGAAAGGTAGCCGGCTGGATCGAGAACTGGCTAAGTGGCAGACGGCAACGGGTGGTGGTAAATGGACAGTCTTCTGAGTGGGTGCCCGTTACTAGCGGGGTGCCTCAAGGTTCTGTCCTGGGACCACTACTATTCATCATCTACGTCAACGACATGGACCGTGACATGGTTGCCAAGATTTCCAAATTTGCCGACGATACCAAGCTTGGTATGAACGTTGCAAAGGATGGAAATACTGCCCGCCTGCAGGAAGATCTTGGGAAGATTGGGGAGTGGTCGGACACGTGGCAAATGCCTTTTAACGTGGGGAAATGCAGAGTGATGCATATCGGCCACAGAAACCCCCAATCTCAGTATATCCTTAAGGGCACTGCTCTTGAATCGAGTGACACTGAGAAGGACTCGGGTGTTACTATCACTAGTGACCTCAAGTTCTCGAAACAGTGCATTGAGGCGGAGAAAAAGGCCCAAAGGATGCTAGGCTATATTAAGCGCCAGTTTGGTTATCGGAACCAGGAGATTGTACTGTGCCTGTACAACTCACTTGTCCGACCGCACCTGGAGTATGCCGTACAATTTTGGAGTCCTTCATTGCGAAAGGACATCGCGAGATTGGAACGCGTACAAGCCAGGGCAACCAAGCTGATTCCCTCTATCCCACATAAAAGTTATGAGGATAGACTAAGGGAATTAGATCTGTTCTCGCTGGAAACCCGTAGACAGCGTGGTCAGCTCATCGAAGTTTTCAAAATACTTCGAGCGTTCGACAATGTTGACTACCGGGATATTTTCACACTGAGTGAGAACAGAACGCGCAATCACGGCTTCAAACTTGAACTGAAGCGTTACAACCGCAATCTGTGTGGAATTTTTTTCACTTACAGTATCTGCGGTATGTGGAACGCACTTCCAGTGGAAGTTGTCAACAGTGAATCTGTTGACCAGTTCAAGTCAAGACTAGACAAAGTCTTGAAAAGTGGCCGTTTAGGGACGCAAAACAATTGAGCAGCCTTGTGCCCGCTCGATTGCTAGTCCAAAGGTACCCTCTTTGAATGGACCGTAAGGTCTCCTAGGGTACCTTCTTTCCTTATTGTTACTCCTTGTTATTGACATATTCCAAGATTGCGGTCCAGTTCCGTTGTTGCCTGTCCGTTTTTTGCACGTAGTGGCGAGGAGAAGGGAGAGACTAGTGGCTTATGGTCTGTGCATAAAGTCACATGCGACCTTCGATCATATGCCTGAAGTGAAGCACAGCAAGATACGCAGCCAGGAGTTTCCTGTCATAAGTGGAGTATGCTTGCTGCGTCTTACTCAACTTTGCGGAGAAGAATGTCACTGGCTGGGGAGACCTATCCACCATCTGATGGAGCGCAGCACCAACTGCGAATTGGGAGCTGTCCGTGACCAATTGGTACGGAGAGTTATTGGGTAATGGGTGGCGTAACTTAACGGAGTTCGCCAGGGCCTCCTTAGTAGCTTCAAATGCTTTTCGAGCCGCTCCATTCCAGACAAGTTGGCGAGCCTTAGGTTGAAGCCGTGCGAGTTCAGTCAGAGGGGCAGCAATTGCAGCGAAATTAGGCATCATACGTCTGTAAAAACCTAACATGCCCAAATACCGACGAAGTTCTTTGAAATCAGATGGTAAAGGTATTTCGGTGATTTCGGAGACCTTCCTAGCTGGAGGGCTCAAACCTGCAGCTGAGACATGGTGGCCCAGGTAATCGATTTCTTCCTTCATGAAATCGCACTTTTCCATAGAAATCCGAAGGTTGTTCTCTGCCAATATTTTGAAAACTTGCTCTATATGTTCCACATGCTCGTCTATATTCTCCGAAAATATCAAAATATCGTCCACATACACAAAAACGAACGCCAAGCCTCGAAATAAATTGTCCATATGGCGTTGAAAGGTGCAACTAGCATTCTTTAGACCAAACGGTAGCCTTAAAAATTCCCACAGCCAATAGGGAGTTGAGACAGCAGTCTTCTCGATGTCCGCTGGATTCATTGGAATCTGGTGGTAGGCATGTACTAAATCCAGGCGAGAGGAAACGGTTGGAGCCCATCAATGTCGTCACCCAGAAACTGGACAAAAAGATCTGGTCTACTCTAACGGATGATGTCATTCCAGAACTGCAGGTGGCAGGTTAAATATACTCGCGTGGCTACAGGCGAAAACCTCACGCAGAAGCCGGTTCCCGAGCACAAAACTCTGTTCACGACAAAATATCACTCCAATATACACATAAAAAACATCACAATACATCACATCTAGTTCCATACAGTTACGAAAAATGAGACTACATACAACACTGAAATAGCTTTTCCGGCAAGAAAGTTATAAAAGGCTTGAATGCTACAAACACTATTACACTAAAAGTCAAAAGACAGAGAAAAAGAGACAAAATACAATAAGAAGAACATTAAAATCACATTAAGAAACAGACAGACGTTAAAAAACACAAAATAACAACACAAATAAAGGAAAAATGAAATAGAATAAAAATAAAGCGATGCCCTCCCTAGTAGGGCAAAATACCCCCCCCCCCTCATCTTTAATTTTCACCCACTATATCTTCCACTATACCATCTCTTTTCGAAAAACTGAGTATATCATCATCATCCGAATTTTTAGACTTGGAAGGACTGCTTTGCTTGCCTGAGTAAGTCTTGCTCTTCTCACGTGTGTTCAGGTAAAGCCAACCTTACGTTTGACTTCGCATACGATTGGTGAAATTTGTTATTTTCGCGCGTTTAGTGATTGCTCGTTCAGGAATACTGATTCAGCTTACGTTCGAAAGTGACATTGCGTTTTTACGAGTAATAAGTGAATTTTCACTCGCTTCGTGCGTCGGTATCGAGGGTGAGCTTGCTTCCGCCCTCCCCCTCCTTTTTCCACCCCGGACTCCCTTTGTGGTAGACCGGAGACCTGCAGGCCTTCGAGAAGCGCCTGCACCCAAGGTAAAGTGCCATTTTGATCGGGTTGTTTTGTTTTGGACAGGGACTACTCCTTTTTTGACCTATTCTCTTTCACTGGTGAAAAATATCACATAACACACACACGAACACAGCCACACACTCCGAGTCTTCGCATATTTTTTATCTCTCTAGTTCCCATGCGGAAATGGAGATTTAAATGAGGGAGACTCGGCGGATACCGCTGAGGACTCTCTCCGATGGCCCCAAGCCAGAACGGGGAGATGGCTTCGCCATCACTCATGGGGAACTAGGGGTAACCCTAGTTAGACTGATTGACACGCATAACGGATACTCGGCTATCTGCCAAAAGGAGAGTTACTGCGAAGTCCTCACCTCTCAAAAAGCGGCAAAATCCCTAAAAAAGATAAACCTCAGACCCCACACGCCTCCACAGATAAAAACTGACCGCAGCATTATTCTTCGACGCCTCGATCCTTGGGTCGGTAGCCACAGCATCGAAGAAATTCATGCTGAGGTGTAAAAGAACCACCCCTGGGCCAAAATAGCGGAAGTCCTTAAATTTAAGGACTACACGCATGTTTTTAAGATTGTTTTCACGGATTCGGCGATGGCGGTAAAGGTTACGGAGTGCGGTATGCTCCTCTTTAACGTTCGGATCTGACCCGAGCAGGTCGAACGCGAGGAGTTTATCGACCTCCAAATGTGCTTCAAATGCTATAAGTATGAGGAGCACACTACAGCCAACTGCCCCAAAGGGAATGCCATTTTGTGTTCCATCTGCGCATCGGACAACTACTTCTGGAGGAGTTGTAAAAGCACCACCATGAAGTGTCTAAACTGCGCAGGGGAACATAAGACACTCTCCATGGCCTGCCCCATCAAAAAAAAATCCTTAAAAAGAAAGCCACACAAAAAAAAATGGAAGAGGAAACGAAAGCCAACACCACTTATGCCAGGGTTGCAAAAGCTGCGGTAGCGGAGTCGAAAGGAAATCCTACATTTCTCCACGTCGAGAATGAAAACTCGACGAAAATTATGTGTTGCATATATTATGCTCATATTGCGAATCTCTCCTCCCCGGGGTGCTTTGCAGATGAGCTTAATAAGATGCTAACTAATAATGGAAAAGAGAAGATGTGGTTCCCCTCGAACCCGCGGTCAGAAGAGATTCTGAAAATTAGTCTCAAACCCCAGTGCGAGACTAGTTGTCAGAAGCTCCCAACCCCCAGCAATGCCACAACCCCAGCTTCCTCCAGGGGCCCCAGGATCCAGGCTGCAAAAGTACGCACGGAACAAAAACAAGCGAAAGAATCTCACCAAAACAAAACCACCCACGCAAACACACCCACCAAGGTCAATAATGAAGTTATGGAGACTGGAGTTGCGAGAGCCGAGAGAGGGGCACGTTCACCCCGCTCACGGAAAACCTCACAGCCCCAGAGACGCCCGAGATCGTCCTCTTCTTGCAAGAGGGAATCTAGGCACGCATACCATTCGAGAAAAATTAACTTGAAGGTATTCGCTGCTGAAAGGTCCCCTTTTCCTAAGGAGATGGACGCCCTAGATGTATCCGAAGGTTTAATAGCCGGAATATACAAATGGGAATTCACCTCGGACGAGCTCAGTGAAAAGCAGGTCGAGGAGGCTTTACTCCAAGGCTTGATTAAACTGACTCCGGACTCTTTTATCACCCTAACTGACGGCGAATACAGAAAAAAAACGAACAGGAAAAACCATAACGCCTTCAAACACTCCACAAGAACCTAAACTCGTAAGAGAATAAGTCCTAAAAACATCATATTACACTCGAAAACCCTTAAGTGAATTACAAATGACGACTCTAAAAATATTACACTTGAACTCTGACGGATGGACAAACAAAAAAATAGTATACGGAAACGTATTAAGACAATGCGACCCAGACGTTATATTTATTTCCGAACATGGAATAAACGACGCTAACCCAATAAAGATCTTTCCCTACGAAGTCTTGACCAAAAATCACAGCGGAGAACGTTTTGACGGATGCGCCATAGCTGTGAAAAGAGGTCTTGACTTCAGATCAATAAGTGGACTCGACGAATCTTACCTTGCTGTGGAGGTCCGTACGGCAGTGGGACCCCTGGTCCTGGCAACGGGGTACCAACCCCCAAGGAGAGGGTATTTGCCCCTTCCAAACTTCTTGCAGTTATGTGGTTACGGCAGAACCGTTCTCTTTGCCGGTGACCTCAATGCAAGAAGTGCTGCCTCCGGTTATACGTCGACCAGCCCAGCAGGCAGGAATCTCGAGACACTTATTGATAGACACATTATGACTAGAATTGGACCAGACTTTCCCACATTCATCACTGACAGGTCAGCCACCAAACCAGATATTGTACTAACCAGCAATATGTTCCCATATAATTACTTCATTGAGCCGGGCCCCCCCCTATTCCCAGCGACCACCAGGCTATCCTTATTAAAGTCTCAACCTCCCCCATTCAAATCCCTATCCCAGAGCGGAAGAGCTACGCTCGAGCAAACTGGGATAAGTATAGACAACTCCTCGAAAGTTATAACCCAGAACCCTTAAATAATGCCTCCCTAGAAGAAATTGACGAGGAGTTGGATAAATTAAATGAAAATTTATTAAAAGCCGACAAGGAAGCCGTCCCCCGAGTTAAATTTAAAACTCTCACTGCCCCCTCATGGACCCCTAGAATGAAAACTCTCGCGAGGGAATTTAAGGAACGGATCAATGAAGTGAACCTCACTGGTCCCAACATCAACACACACCGACAAACACGACTCATACGTGACGAACTAATGACTCTTATAAGGGACCAACAGAATGTACTCTGGAATAATTTAATTGACGGACTAAATGTAGAAACTGACTCACGTACATTCTGGCAGACGGTAAAACGACTAAAAGGCGGACAGCCAGCAAAGACTATCAAACTTATACGTGATGACATTTAAATTTCTGACGTGGAAAGAATCGAAGAGGAATTCAGACTCTTTTGGGCATCTATATTTAAGATATCCCCGGAAGAGAATGATGACTTCGATTTGGACTTCGGAGACGGAATTATTAACGACCTGAATGATCAAATACACAGAACGCACCCTCACCATTGCGTATCACAGGATAGGGAAATGGAGGGACTCGGCGGTAGAATTACTGCCAGGAACTCTCAATGACCTTAAAATCCTTTCGACAGCGAGCACCAGGGCGTACAGGACTGACGAAGGAGAATTTTATTCGAGCCCCGCCTAATATCTTATTGGGGCTCATGAATATCATGAACGCATGCCTAAACGTGGGTTACTTCCCTGACCACTGGAAGGTGGCGAAAATGATATTCATTCCAAAAGCCGGTAAACCACCGGACAGTCCAGCTAACTTCAGGCCCATATCTCTCCTAGAATTTTCAGGGAAAGTCTTGGAGAAGATATTGGCCAATAGGGTAAATACGTTCCTCGAGAATAACAACTCTCACAACAATCAACAACATGGCTTCCGAGCGAAGCGAGGAACAGACACGGCGCTAGCCGTAATTACCGAGAAGTTGGCAAAAGTAAAATCAGAAAAACGCCACGCAAATCTGGTGCTACGCGATGTCAAAAAGGCCTTTGACAAAGTATGGAGGAGAGGCCGACAATATAAGATCCTACAACTAGGCCTCAATCCCATACTTGAGAGGATTCTTTGTGACTACGTGATGGAGAGGAGAGCGTTTCTGAGTATCAAAGATTATAGCAGCCCTGAGTTCGAACTCGAGGCGGGGGTGCCGCAAGCGGGTGCATCAGTCCCCTGCTCTATAACATTTACACCATTGACCTTCCCCAACCCTTGACTGAGGGTTCCTTATACGTCTAATTTGCGGACGATATAACAATGATATGTACGGGGCCTTATCGGAATGCGAATTTCATGGCACGAAGTACGGCAGTGGAAATCGAAAACATCAACTCTTTCGAGAGAAGATGGAAGATATCCACCAATGCCCAAAAGTTCCGTGTAATTCCATTATTCCGAAGGACACTGGCAGACATCCGCACGGAGGGCACGGTTCTGGGACTACAAATTACGACTGGTGGGTATAGGAGCCATGTAGCGAAAACTACACAGAATGCACGGAGGAACTTGGGTGAATTTTTCAAATTCGTAAACCTGAGCACCTCCAACAAACTTAAGATCTACAATGCGTGCATTCGCTCAAAACTCCTGTACCCCCCGGTCCCTATAAACGTAGTTTCTAAGACCCAAGTCCTTAAACTGCAAAGGGTCCAGAATAAGGCAGTATACATCATTACGGGAACCCGAAGGAGAGAAGGGAGAAGGCAGAGTGAACTCCATGGTGAACTGGGGATGACCCCCATAAACGTGGAGCTTCACCTCAGAGCAACCAAAATCTAGGACAAGGTGCACCGGCACCTCCCTCCTGAGTTTGTACTCGAGCACATTGACTTTGACAATTTACGTAACTTAAGACGACCAATTAGTTTCAAAAGCAGTAGACTACCGAATGAGATTAACGTCGACCCAAAGTTCACTTAAAGCTACATAACCCCCATTCATAACACAACAAAACACGAACAAAGCCGAACGAGTTTAGCCACTGAATTAGCACTTGCTAAATTTAGTTCTAAAAACACTTCCCCAAATTTTGTGCGAAACAATTAAACAAGAAACAATTAAAATAAATCAACACATAAAAATCCAAATCTAGGTGTGAAACACCCAGAATCGAAGATGAAAATCTTCTAAAAAGCCACGTAGAGATAATATCTATTACTACAAAGGCTTTAATGCCCAGTGCATTTACCAGATGGTATATTTATATACTATCAAAAAAAAACACAACCAAAACGCAAAGAAAGCCAGTGATACCCTTTCACCAGGGATCTGTCTTTCATTCTACCTTTCATATTCGCTTTCCTATCATTTTTCCCCTATTTCCCCACTATTTCTCCTACTAAAACCCTCTTCTACTATATTCCTCACTTTTTATGTCCAATGTCCAGACTTGGAAGAAATCAACAAAAATTGAGCTCACAGAAAAGTTCACACGCGGCAAAGGAGGAAAAGCCGAGGGAGGAAAGTCAAGAACGCCATCGATTTTCACCTTTCCTCCACGGGACTTCATGAACAAGATCTATTTTTGTACGGAGCTGCGTATGGCCGTCACAAGATATCGTACTGCGTACTGGGGAGTCTAACTTCCTGTTTACGAAGGAGAAATACTGCAAAGGGGGAAGTTTATCTTCCTATTTACAAAAAACGTTATTAACAGCGGGAAGTTTATCTTCCTATCTACCAAAGAGAGCTATTAACAGCGGGAAGTTTATCTTCCTATTTACAAAAGAGAGCTATTAACAGCGGGAAGTTTATCTTCCTATTTATAAGGTTCAATGTGTGAACCATTTAAATTTCAAACAAATGTTTCCCGGGTTCCTGTGCGAACCGTTTAAATTCTTCACACAATTGTTACTAGGTTCGATCTTCGACCCCCACAAATTATCAAAAATGGTCAGTTTATTTACTGAATCCTCTTTTAGACAGCCTATCCTCCGCTCATATTAAAAATCATTGTGATTTCATTGATAAACTCAAGTCGCAGACGCTTAACTTCAAATTTAAAATGATTAGCTTCGATGTTGTCTCCTTATTTACAAAAGTCCCCGTGAATGATTTGCTCATGTGTCTACCGGAAGCACTTGAACAAATTTCTTTGTCCATTCCTACACATGTTTGCTTAGATTTAATCAAACTTTGCATCTTAAACTCTTCGTTTAGTTTTAATGATAAATGGTATCTCCAACGTTTCGGCATGGCTATGGGGAACCCTCTATCCCCTTTGTTGAGGTTGTATATGGAATTTTTTGAGTCTAAGTTACTAGCCCCCATCCTCCCCCAAAATGCTATTTGGTACCGTTATGTAGATGATGTATTTTGTATTTGGCCTATTGAGTGTAAAGTAACTAATTTTCTTGATGCCCCAAATAACCTCGTTTCCTCAATTAATTTCACTCATGAATTAGAAGAAGCCGGAGAATTATCTTTTTTAGACACAATAGTACACCGTACGCCGCAAGGTCCGGAAGCCAACTCGTGTTTCGTCTTGCATCCATTATTATTTGAATCATCCGCAAAAAACTAAAAAATCAGCTTTTATTTCTTTGTATTTGCGTGCCTTTAGAGTATGTGACCCAGAATTTATCGATGAAGAGTTAGAAGCAATCAAAATCATTAGTACAAAGTTAAATTATCCATCTTATTTTCTAAATGATTCCCTGCGCAGAGCTAAGCAGTACTTTTATGGAAATAAAATTAAATACTCATTTACGCGAAATAATATTTTAACGCCCCCTTTTAATAAACACTTGTTCCATGTTTCAAAATTATTAAGATATTTTAATGTTAATCTTGTATTCTCTAATAATTCCACGTTAAAAAACTTAGTAATTAAAAATTCTCCCCCAAATAAAATGGCCTGCATTTATAAAGTTCCGTACAAATCTTGTCTTGGATTTTACATAGGCCAGTCAACAAAAAGCCTACATGTGAGAATTAAACAACATAAGTACTGTTGTCGAACGGGGCAAACTTTAAATGCACTGTCTATTCATCAATCTACTTTTATTGAAAGAAATTTAATGGAATCAGCTATAATCAAATTCTCCCATAACATTAATTTCAATTTAAGTAAGGGTCTATATAAATAAGATAATTGCATCATGAATAATATTTGTTTACAATATAAATTTAATTTGTTTAATTGATTTGTACATTGTAGTTCTGCTGATGGGCTATTCATTTGTTCGTCATTTGGTTCCTCTCCCTAAACCATTGTCTTTGTTGGTCAGTATGTTTGAATGACGTCACATTTCTCTCTTTATTGACTGTTTCTCTCTTCCATTGTTCTTCTGCCCCTGATGATGTAAACACGAAAGTCCTTGGGTTTATTATGTGTATTATTTTCCTTTGGGATATTTCAAGCATATATATATATATATATATATATATATATATATATATATATATATATATATATATATATATATATATATATATATATATATATATATATATATATATATATATATATATATATATATTATATATATATATATATATATATATATATATAGGGGGGGGCGAAATTATATAAAAAATGGTATAGTACTGCCACGAAGTTTTTGAAGTTATAAGAAGGAATTATACCTTGAAAATGTTTAGACCTTTGTATACACTGATGATTAATTAGGTAGCTAATTTTTACTGACCTTGTCTGGGGCGCTGATTGAATAGTGTTCGTTAAAATGCGCTCGGGACTTAGGAAACGGGAAAGTTTATTCTGATTGGTTAATTTCGAATTGAGTTGTACAAAGGTTTTGATTGGTTGGTCATTGGGAGGAGTGTTACTTTGATTTTGAGGTCACCGTATTGGTATCAAAGGTCGTACAAAAATGGATTTTTGGCGAGATGCATAATTTTCTCAGACGGGAAATTACCAACTGCCTCTTTACGAACTTTGTAGTTGCTTGCAAAGATGTCAGCTGCTACAATACTCCCCCCCCCCTCCCAAGAGAGTTACCAACCCGTTACCAAAAAAAATATTACGCTAATCTAGGTATCTACCAGACCTGACAATTAGTAATTTGAGTTGGAAGGTAGTAATAGTATAGCGTACAAGAAGTGCAGGCGAGCGGCTTATAAGCTTCGTTTGAATGAGTTCTTTTTGAGACTCAGGATGGCCGAGTGGATTCGCCGCTGGCTAACAGTGGTCCAGCGACGCAGGAAGCTGTTCGCAACTCGCCTACGCTATTATTTTTTCTTTGTCCCTTTTCCTACTCCCCTATATCTACAATGGTGCCCAAACCCGGGAGGCGGAGCGTTAGCCCTTGGATAACATTTCCAAACGGGCTCTCTATATTTCTTTGAAATACTCTCTGCTTCTAGGAGGGGGGTTGTATAGCGTGCGAGAAGTGCAGGCGAGCGGCTTGAAAACTTCGTTTGAATGAGTCTTTTTTTTGAGACTCAGGATGACCGAGTGGATTCGCCGCTGGCTAACAGTGGTCCAGCGACGCGGGAAGCCGTTCGCAACTCGCCTACGCTATTATTTTTTCTTTGCCCCTTTTCCTACTCCCCCTATATCTACAATAGGACTAGGGGTCACCACTTAAAAATTTCAAAAACGGGTGCAGGTTGGATGTTAGAAAATATTTTTTCACCAATAGAGTGGTAGATTACTGGAATAGTTTGCCACCTGATACAGTAGACAGTCCAAACTTAAATGTTTTCAAACGCAGACTAAATGATATTATATGGGGAGGGAGGGTTAACTTTGCGGGGTATTCTGGACTCATTTCTGTGGATGCCGCTAATAGGGCTACTACCTTACTTTTTTATCGATACTTTGTTCGTTGGAGGCTCGACTACGGATGCGAGTTTTATGCATCCGCAACTGAGCATGTATTGTGGAAGGTGGACACAATCCACCATACCGGCCTTCGCCTGGCGACCAGTGCCTTGCGCACTTTCCCTATTGAGAGCCTACTAGTCGATGCTGGGGAGATTCCACTCGCTCTACGCTGTGCATAGTGCATTATTCGCCTGTACAGATGAACCCGGCGTCTCACTTAATCGCCAACAACTCTCAATGAATCCACAGCTGATTTTGACGGTGACTATGCCGCCGAGAGAAGCCAGTCATACCCTAAGCCCTTTAGGTTTAGGGCTAGCAAACTCCTTCGAGAGCTAGGTATAGCTTTTAGGCCGGTGGTGCCCCTGGTTCTGCCCAGGATGCCACCCTGGAGGGTGGCATCCTGACTATTTGTCTCCACGCCTCTGCTCCCAAAGCATCTACAGAGCCGGGAGTATTGTGTTCGACCTCTTTGGAGCACACCTCGTGTCACGTTGGAACAGTGCCAGTGTATACGGATGGCTCCAAGTCCCAAGAGGGGGTCGGCTTCCACGCCATATCATCTCTGTTTGAAGTCAGCGGGGCTCAGCCAGGCGCTGCGTCTGTCTTCACGACCGAGCTGGTGGCAATACACCACTCGGTACGGGAGATTACGCGACATGCCCGGTTCGGAGACCGGATTCTGATCTATAGCGACTCACAAAGCGCCTTGAGTGCTCTCGGGGCATTGGAATCTTCGTATCCTCTGGTTTGAGATATCCGTGATGCCACGGTTTTGGCGGGCCGGGCGGATGTCATGATTATCTTCTGCTGGGTTTATGGACATGTAGGAATTTGGGGAAATGAGCAAAGAGTCTGCGAGGAGTCGGCGACCGGACCAGCGTTTCGCTCTTCCTCACACTGATTACATGACAGGAATACGGGCAGCTCTCCGGGCTGCTTGGCAAAAGATGGGAGACGGTCGAAGGGAACTTAAAGTTGCGTGCCATTGCGTCGCGACTGTTCCCATGGACCCACCCCTCAATGCCGCGAGGGCTTCAGGTTTTTTTCTGTCATCTCTGAATTGGATAGACTCGCGGGATGGAGCGCTTGCCAGCGCCTGCTGCGAAGACTGGTTGTCCCCCAGACTGTTCGGCACATTCATGTTTAATGTCCCAGTCTGGGCGATCTTCGCTCACGTTACCTGTCCCGGTAGTGGGATGGGCGGGGTAGTTATCGCCTCTCCCGTCTACCCGGGACGAGTTCGTCCACATTGACTGGTGGACTTATAGACTTTTGGGGCGAGGCTGGCCTTCTCCCCTTTATTTAACCTTGTTTTTGTTTTCTTTTGTTATTTTAGTAGGTCGCACGTTCCTCGCCGGGGAAAGGTGGTCCTCTCCCCGAAGCCGGAGCTTGCTTCCTGCTTATTGCCTTTTTTTATTTTCATTGTTGGTATTTTTTGCATCTTATTTTAAAGATGCTTAGTATTAAGCAGTGTTGAATCAAGGGACTAATGTCCAAGTAGGCAGTCGCCAGATGAGCTTAAAATTACCAAAAAAATAAATCCTGTGGATGCAGTTTTTTATTATTGTATATTATGATTGATTTTTATGTGTATGACTCTTGATGGTGATGGTTTTTGTTTTTGACCTTCCTGTGGACGGTTCTAATTGTATATTGTAGATGCATGATCTGACACAAACCTATGGATTATTCAATTTGTAGATCGTAAATGTCAGATCATGCCTCTCACCATTTGAACTCAAATGATGAGTTCAAATGGTGAGATGCATGATCTGCCACAATACTATGAATGCATTTTGTGGGTGGGTTTTGACAGAAGTGGATGACCTTTAATAGGCCTTTGTGGCTTTTTTCATTCGTGAAATTATGTTATGTTATGTTAATGCGACCAGACCGTGTGATGACACCGATGTGCTTGCTACGATTGCTGGGAATTGCATAAAATGCGGGCGAGGCACTGTGACTAGCAAGAGTGGACGGATTGATGGTGATCCGTTTGGGTGACCTCTCCGAGCTGGCGTCTGGCGATAGCATGACGTTCTGTGCCTGGCTTGTTGGTTGTGGGGTGATCAGACAGCTCTGACGACGAGGTTTCCTGCAACAAAAGAGGAGGCGGCAGCAATCGGTAAAGGGATGGAGATATGGGCGAGGCAGAGGAGATTGGGTTTGAGATTAGATGATGATGAGCTAGGGGAATCACTAGACCATTATTAGAGATAGTATTAGAAGAAAATGAGGACTGCTCAGAATGAACAGCATCAATAAAGGCAAGTTTCAAGCGATCCAGAGAAACAGTATCCTGCTTGGCGCCAAACTACAGTACATAAGATTTCGGCTTCCTAGAGAAGACGAGAAAGGGTCCGTCATAAACTGGTTGCAATAAGGAACGAGTTGAATCGCGACGGACAAAGACGCGGGAACAGGTTGACATCTCTTTCGGCACTAAAAGCCTCTGATTAGCTTAACCTCTGTCATTACACGTATAAAATCGTGTACATAAGAAGCAGTATTGAAGTGATGAAGTAGAGGTCGGTCAGAAGAAGAAAATAATTGACCAGGAAGACGGAGTTGAGTACCGTAAACTAGTTTCGCTGCAGAGCAGGCTAAATCCTCTTTCAAAGACGAAAGAATGCCCCGAAGAATCAAAGGTAGCTTGTCCACCCAAGTGATATTTGGATCGGTTGAGCGTAAGCTTGCCTTGAGCGTCCGATGCAAACTTTCGACGGCCGAGTTGCTTTCGGAGTGACGCAGCGTTTGCGTGTCTTCATCTTGTTCCTGGACAAGCACTATTGTAGCATGATCGATGGGCGCGATGCAGGAGAGTTGCATGCCCGAAATCGCTGAAATTCGAGAGAGCGCGTCTGGTACGACGTTTGAAGAACCAGGAACATAGCGAATATCGTTCGTCAACTGCAGGGTGAAGTCAAGATGATGAGTGTCAACTGCAGTGTGTCCTGATGAAGTACTACGAGAAGAACCAACACCGACAAAAGGCTTATGGTCCGTTAAAATGGTAAAGTCACGTCATTCCAGGCATTGTCACAAGTGACGGAAAGAGAGCGAGAGAAGAAAGCAAGAGGTTGTCAATGGTCACCAACTTTATGCTGCAATGTTGTAACTACGTGGATTGCGGATGCGTGGAGGCAACGCTGATGGGGACTCCTGGAGAAGGATGAGCCAATTCCGCAGCTCGTGCAATAGCCTCTTTGGTGCGAGAGAACGAATCGCACGCTTCAGCAGACCATTTAAGAGGACAGTTATTTGTGGTCTTGCTGAGCAGAGAGTTGATAGGTTGCATGACGGTACAATTAGGTTTCAATCTGTGGTAGAAATTAACCATGCCACAGAAACACCTAAGCTGCTTGCCTGATGTGGGCCGAGCAAAGTTGCGCAGCACGGTAACTTTATCTTTGAGTGAGATAATCCCTGCACTCGAGACATGGTGACCCAAGAAGGAGAGTTGGGGGGGGGGAATCAAAAAGAGACTAGGAAGTGTTGAATACGATACGGTACCCTTCAAGTCAAGCGAGAACCTGATGAAGGTGAGGCAGATGCTCCTCTAAAGACGAAGATGCTATCAGGAGGTCGTCTGTGTAGCAGAAGACGAAAGGCAGACCTCTCAGAACCTGATCCATAAAACGTTGGAAGGTCTGACCACTGTTACGAAGACCATAAGGCATCCTGTTCATGACGAAGGAGCCAAATGGCGTGGTGATAGCCGTCTTTGGGATGTTATCTGGATGAATAGGGATCTGGTTAAAAGCACGAACCAGATCGAATCGAGAAAAATTGAATAACCGAAAAGAGTAGAATTGAAATCGGACAGATAGGGCAGGGGATATCTATTAGGGATAGAACCGGCATTGAGCCGTCTGTAATCACCCACACTTTGTACTCACCGGAGGTAGCTTTGGGTGTAATATGAAGCGGAGAGGCCCAAGGAGAAATAGAGGGGCTAGCTATGCCACCTTCCACCATAAAGGTGAACTCCTGCTTCATTAAGGCGAGTTTATCTGGGGCTAATCAACGGAGGCGAGAAAATACAGGCCCTCTAGGCGTCTCTATCTTTTGAATCACATTGTGTTTAATAAGCCTGTCTTTAGAGGATGGTATGCTAAATGCAGGGAATTCCTGTAGCAGGCGCTGAAACTGTGGAATTGGCTGAAGGAAACTGGATAGAGAGAAGAGAACTCTGTGACGGGAAAAATGAACCCGAAACTGTGAGTATTGTAGTGCGATCGATAAGCTTACGATTACGAGGGTCGACCAAAAGGTCGTGGGCAGAGAGAAAATATCTGACCCAGAATAGGAACATCGACCTCGGTAATAATAAAGGTCCATCGAAAAACTCTACGGAGGCCGAGAGCCAACTGAAGGATGCGCCTTCCATAAGTCCTTATATCCGAGGAATTAGCGGCTTTAAGGACAAGATCAGAGGAGGAACAAGCTTTACCGTCCAGTGACGCTGGAATAACACTACATTGAGCACCAGTGTCAACTAAATATGAGAAACCAGAGAGTGGGTCATAAATGCAAAATGGTGGATCGACCTGAGATGAAGGAACGGCAGAGGTGATAGACCCATTGATCACTTGCGTTCTCAGTTGTCGAAAAATTTGAATTAGAATGAGAAGACTGAGTTGGAGCATTAGTTTGCGGAGAGTGTTAGATTGTTGAGGTGAAATTGGTGGAATAGGGTTAGATTGAGGAGGTACTGGTTGTAAATATGTGCAGGGTTGTATACAGTCTACGGCTTGTGCACCATATTTGCTGTGGTACAAGTACAAATTAGTTAGTTAGATGAAAGTAACATTATGATTAGAATGACGAATTTTTGAATAGCGAGCATTTGATTGAGAGTAAGAATAGGATGATAAGTAGTATTGGCAAGGCTGTGTACAGCTTCGCTACTATATTTCTCATGGTACCAGCATAGACTCCTAGTTTGAGAGAGAAAGAATTTAGGAGTAGGGGGATAGGCGAAAGAATGAGCAGGAGAATGCTGCGCCTATAGATATAGGGCCATCGTGGTATGAAACTAATCTTATGGCAAAGTTAGGCTTAATGGTTGGACACGAAATCGTTAAAATGGATGAAATACAACGAGGATACAACAATATATATATATATATATATATATATATATATATATATATATATATATATATATATATATATATATATAATATATATATATATATATATATATATATATATATATATATATATATATATATATATATATTATTATAGATTAACAAGAATGGAACATATTTGAAATTATATTGATTGAATTTGAATTTGATTATACAAAATGAACATGAGTTTAACACTGAATTTTTGTGTTGACCAAACTTGGCGTAAGATAGATAAGTAATGATAAGTAGGTAACAAGGTAATGGTAAATAAGTAACAAGATAATTGTAAATAGGTAACAAACGTAATGGTAAATAGGTGACGAGATAATGGTAAATAGGTAACAAAGGTAATGGTAAATAGGTGACGAGATAATGGTAAATAGGTAACAAAGGTAATGGTAAATAGGTAACAAGGTAATGGTATCAAGATAACTACTTAAAATGTAATTGTAACTAATTAAAATGTATTTGTAACTAATTGAAATGTAATTAAAATCACGGTGGTTAAAAGGGGAAATGTATGAGAATCTGAAAGGAAATAGAAGGAATTAGACAGTGTTTTCGTTTGTAAAACTTAAGGATTAAATGGAGAAGGAATTCAACTGACCTTGATTTGGAGCTGGCGAGAGAACAAGTGAAAATTTTGTCTCCCATGCGGAATATTTGGAAGCGTTAGTACGTGCGTGTAAATGTTGCCAAAAATGTTGCCAATCGTTTTTGGAGACTTTTTTACAAATATATAATATTTAAGATAAATGAAATCCATTTATATATATATATATATATATATATATATATATATATATATATATATATATATATATATATATATATATATATATATATAGCTGCAGAGCTGCTACAAATACTCCTCCATCAAGAGAGTTACTCGCCCATCAAAAGAAATTCTAAACATGGAATATAAATTTTTATTCAGATACCAGGGAGATCTCCTAACAACGCAGCCAGAACGTGTCACGGTGCCATGTTGCTGATTTCGATCATAGGGACACAATTGACTGGCAGTGCCAATCAATTGCGGCGAAACACTGTGGTGCGCGAGGGCAGGCGGGCCGATGGATATTCGTTCTGTTCCCCCCAAACTGGCGTCTGACGGGGGCTGGCCGTTGTGAGACTAGCTTTCCGGTGGCAGAAATCGGGAAGGAGAATTGCGTGTTGGAGAATGGTTTGTAGGAGGGTTTTGAAGAAAAGTATGAGAAACAAATGGATCACTAACAGTCATAATGGAAGGAGAAGACAGTAACTGTTCAAAGTGAACAGCCTTTATAAAGGCGGGTTTCAGGCGATCGATGTAGAGAGCATCCTGCTTGGTGCCAAACTGTAGTACAATGAACTTCTGCTTCCTGGAGATGAGAAAGGGTCCGTTATAGACTGTTTGCAAGGAAATGCGAGTTGAATGGCGACGGACAAAAACGCGAGAACAGGTTGCCATGTCTTTTGGCACGAAAGGTTTCTGATGAGCAGGTACTCTTGGAGCGGTCGGCTTAACTTCAGCCATCGCCCGTACTAAATTCCGTATGTATGCAGCAGGATGAACATAAGATGGCAGAAGGCGGTCAAAAGAAGAAAAAAAATGACCAGAAAGACGAAGTTGAGTACCATAGACAAGTTCCGCCGCAGAGCAAGCCAAATCATCTTTCAAGGATGCACGAATACCCAGGAGAATCAAAGTTAGCTTGTCCACCCAAGTGAGGTTGGTATCTGTGGAGCGTAAGCTTGCCTTGAGAGTTCTGTGCAACTGTTCGACCTGTGCGTTGCTTTGGGAATGATAGCTAGTGGTACGAAGATGAAAAGAGCCAAGCACTAACATTAGTGCATCCCATTGGTGAGATTCAAATTGGCTACCATGATCAGTCATGATCGTTGAGGGAACACCAAAATGAGCAACCGATGCTGGGACGAAAGCTCAAGTTAAAGTGGAAGCTCTGTTGTCCGAGTTAGGAACTGCCTCTAGCCAGCGAGTAAAACGGTCGATCATGGTGAGAAGATATGTGCAACCACGCGAAAAGGGCAGAGGGCCTACCAGATAGATGTGAACGGCGTCAAAACGTGCCGTTGGAAGAGGAAAAGCAGCCAGAGGGGTCTGTAGGAAAATCGACCCTCTCCCTTCTCTTCCAGTTGAGACACGGGACGTTGACCACAAAACATCCGGGCCAGGCACCTTGGGTCAATCTCGTAACCACAGCCCCTCGCCCCTCGTCCCTCGTCCCTATGAAAAGCAGAACGGTTTAAACTGCAAGATCTCCCTTATGAGTGTGTATTGAATTTCACCTCAAGTACGGAATTGAAGACGCGTTTCTCTTAAGCTCGAAGGGCCAGCTGGACCAGAGGGAAAGCTTGCTGAGAGAAACCGTTGGAGTAAGAACCCTCATGTAGACCGTCCACAAGCCACCCCCCTTCTACCCCTACCACAGTGGGGTGACGAGGTATAAATACCAAACACTTGGGAAAAACGTTTTAGAATCCTTGAGTCAACCAGTCTCCGAAGTCTCCTGCAAGAGAGGCCGGGCTACCAAGAGAAGGGACTACGAAGCAGCTCATCCTCGAGCTAGTCCCTGGTTATCAAACCGAACTTTAAGTTAACTTGCTCAAGTTCAACTTATTCTCGTCAGAGAACCCCCTCCCCACTATCCTCGCCCCTGAAGAAGATCCCCCCGGAGTACAGTCCTCGCCCTTGAAGAAGACCCCCCTCCCGAGTACACTCCTCGCCCTTGACGAATTCCGAAACGAATAAGAAAAAGCTCCTCCTCCAGCCCGTTACCCGGTGGTCACACCGAACTCTAAGTTATCTTGGTTTAAGAACCAAATTCAACTCACTCTCGTGAGAGAGACCCCGCCTATCCTGGTGCATCCTAAAGCACCGTGATAGTCCTCGCTGGTGAAGAAGACCCCCCCCTCCACGCCGAGTACCATGTGGCCCTCCATCTGCCACACTCGCCAAAGTCCCTTGTGACTGTCAAGTCATTCCGTCCGCCGCCAACCACCTGGTCGAGGCACGCGTCAAAGAACCCACCGGATTCCTGAGATGTCTGGGCTCATTGAGTTCAAGGTCAGACTCAAACCCGTCGCCGGAGGGACCAAGGTATTTAAACTCCAGTAGAGACAGTTAGTATATTTTTATATTGAAGTGAGTGGTGGTTAGCCATCACTATAATGCCAAGTAAGTCAAGTTAAAAAGCCTTACTTAAAAACTTATTGAAGTCATTATTGTGTATTTAAATTCATAATATTTTTGTGGTTCATGTTTATTTTGTTTTTGTGTTTTAACTAAATTTTTAGTTTGTTTTAACAATTTTTTTTTTATTCTCGCCTCGAATCGCTACGTTGGCACAGGAAACCTTTAAAGTTTAAAGAAGTCAAGACCCTAGATAATATTAATCAAATCATATATATCACTCTTAGAGAGGTATAACATTAGGCAAGGAGTCTTATTTTTTTGTAGTACGTAAACAACCCCTACGTACCAACTCCTTCCATCACTCGGTCCTTCCTATACCACAACAGGATCGTTGTGTGGCGTTGAACCTTTGCGCGTTGACAAGGCAAACATGCGCCGGTCCATTTGACTACGTCGACGTTCATACCTGGTCACACATAACGTTGTGTAATGATCTTGGGAGTTGCTCGAATGGCAGGATGGGAGAGAACGTAATTTGGTAAAAAATGCGCCGACGGTAAACGAGAGGAATGAGTGAACGAGGACAGTTAGTCAATGAATATCAACCAGGATGCACCTGGAAGGTCTGTCTGGCAAGTCGATTTCGCCAACGACGAGTTGAGAAGAGTGACGCAGTGTTTGCGTGTCTTCATCTTGTTCCTGAGCGAGTGCTGTTGTCACATGATCGATGGTTTCAGTGTGGGAAACCAGGAACCAGGAACGTAGCGAATATCGTTTTTCATCTGCAGGATGAAGTCAAGATGACGGGAATCAACGGCAGACTGCACAGCAGAGGTGCTACTAGTGGCAAACGCCCCAACCAATGGCTTATGTTCGGTAAAAACAGTAAATTCACGCCCTTCCATGTATTGGGGCAAATGGCAGAGAGAGATATAAACACTGAGGAGTTCGCGGGAA
Organism: Ceratothoa steindachneri; assembly: GCA_963969495.1. Lineage (NCBI taxonomy): Eukaryota > Metazoa > Arthropoda > Malacostraca > Isopoda > Cymothoidae > Ceratothoa > Ceratothoa steindachneri. The sequence continues at coordinate 4,859,113 of OZ018333.1, read as the reverse complement.
ACCGTACTGTTCCTGTGTTGAGAAGGAATAAGTGCTTTGGAGAAGAAAACGAGCGGTTGCCAAGAGTCACCAACCTTCTGCTGCAACGTCCCACCAACATGGGTAGCGGACACGTCCGAAGCAACGCTTATGGAAGCTCCTGGGTAAAGATGGGCCAGAGAAACGGAGGAAGCCATAGCCTCTTTCGTGCGAGAGAAAGCCTCGCACGCTTCGTAAGACCAGGATAGAGGAAGGTTCTTCTTGGATTTTGAAAACAGATCTAGAGAGGTTGCATGACGTTAGAAATGCTGAGAATGAATCTGTGGTAAATGTTTACCATACCACAAAATCTACGAAGCTGCTTGGGTGAAGTAGGTCGGGGAAAATCCCGAATAATTTAAACTCAATCCTCGAGAGGATGAATTCCGTCAGGGAAAATGTGGTGTCCCAAAAGAGAGAGTTGCGTGACACTAAAAAGACACTTAGAAGTGTTGAGTACGATACCATACTCTTCTAAACGAGCGAAAACCTGACGAAGATGTTCCTTTAAAGACGAAGATGCTATCAGGAGGTCGTCTACGTAACAAAATACGAAGGTGAGACCTCTCAGAACCTGATACATAAAACGTCGGGAGGTCTGACTATTGTTACGAAGACCATAAGACATCCTGTTCGTGATGAATGAGCCAAATTAAGTGGTGATATCCGTCTTGGTGACGTCATCTGGGTGAATAGTGATTTGGTTGAAAGCAAGAACCAAATCGAGTCGTGAAATGATTGAACAACCAAAAAGAGCACAATTCAAATCAGACAAGTAAAGAAAAGGATATCGATCTAGCGTGGTACAAGCATTGAGTCGCCTGTAATCTCCCACAGCCCTGAACTCACCCGGCGTAGACTTTGGCACTACCTAAAGCGGTGAAGCCCAGTTTCCGTTCGTTCGTTTGTGTCGACTGCTCGAGTGTATCGTTGAATTGTGTTCCCCCTAATCTGTGATGTGTGCTTGATCTGCTATTGTACATGTTCATCTTATCAGGAGGGAACTCTTTGTCATTTAGTTATTTTCTTTTATTTTGTTTCCTTTTCCTCGCCTCTCTTCTTCTCTCTGCTTCTTTCGCACCCACGTGTTTTTTTTCAAGCCGCCTCATTGTTACCTCCGCTCTGTCTTCCCGGCCACGCATCCCCCCTCCCTCACCGACCGCTAATTCTGATTCGTCACTATTTTTCCCTCGTTTCTTGTTTCTATCGTAATTTTATTTGATCGCACTATTCGATTACTCTTTATTTTGTCTCGATTGTTGTTTCTCCCGTTATTGTGTCGCTTAAGCCACTCTACTTATATAGTTAATTTGCTTTTCTCCCATTATTGTGTCGATTAGCCACTATGATTGATAGGTTAACGATTCTTGCCCTCAATGGAACTGCTACCAGTGTTTCTCAAAACACCCTTACTCACATTAAACGTGGTTTCCGTTTAGCTCCTGCTCTTAGAAAACTTTTTTACTTGAATCACCCCCCCCCCCACTTACCCCTGATTCTTCTTCACCTGCCCCTTCACCCGCTCTCTCAGCGTCTCTCCTCAATGTCAGAAGCCTCTCGAAGAAGGCTGAGTACATTCATGACCTGCTTGTTAACACTCGAGTCACTCTCCTTGGACTCACGGAAACTTGGTTTGCCCCTTCTGCTTGCTGTTTAAATCTCGCTACCCCTGATGGTCACGTCCACTCCCATATCTCCCGTAACTCTCGCGGTGGTGGAGTTGCTCTTATTCACAGTGCCTCCTTCCCTCTGAATAATCTGCCCTCTCTCCCTCTTCTTTCTTCTAAGGCGCTGATCAATGTCTCTGATTACACCCCTTCTCTAACTATCTTAGTCCTTTACCGCCTCCCCAGCTACTCCCTCGAGCTTTTTCTTGATGAATTTAGTAACCTCCTCGCTGGCCTCTCCCCCCCTCCACTGGTTCTCTGCTAATCCTCGGTGATTTAAACCTTCCTGGCCACAATCCTAATTTCAAAGCCTTTTCTGAAATCCTTGATCTCTTCTCCCTCACCCAACACGTTTCTTCCCCTACCCACTGTCACGGTAACATTTTAGACCTTGTAATCTCTGACTGTCTTATTTTCAACCTGACGACTATAAATTTGTCCAATGCTATATCTGATCACTTCCTTATCAACTTCAACTTCTCTATCCCATTCCATATACCTCCCCAGCTGTCTCATAATCATAAGCCTTTCCGTCGACTAGCCTCCATTGATATTCCCTCGCTATCTAATGATGTGGCCTCCATACTTCCTCCCATTGATGCTTCTGCCTCCCCTGACCAGATTCTCTCTTCTTTGGAGCAACCCCTTCTCACTTGCCTCGATGCCCACTCTCCTCTTGTCACTCCTTCGAACTCCCGTTGTCACCTTGCCCCTTGGTACTCTATTGAACTCCTCCGTGCTAGGCAGTCCATGCGTGCCCATGAAAGAGTCCTTAGAAAGGCTCACACCCGTGGGCAAGACAGGACCCCTCTCTCGCTGGCGTTTCGACTTGCGACAGCTTTCTACGTGGCGAAATTAAAATCTGCTCGTGAAGCCTACTCACGTAATCTGCTTACTGATAATGGGAATGATCCCCGTACCGTCTTCCACCTGCTCTCCCGTCTTACTTTCCCAGCCCAGGTCTCCCCACCCATTATCCCTGCTACTCTCTCGAATTTCTTCGCAGATAAGGTCACTAACCTCCGTGCCTCCCTCCCTCAGCCTTCTGTCCCGGCTCCTGCCATTCTCCCTGACTTCCCACCTCAGCCGCTTATCGTTTTCTCCACTGTGACCGCGTTGGGCTTACAGCCCTGCTCTCGCGTTCTAAGAAATTGGGCTCCCCAAAGGACATTTTTCCGCCTAAACTGTTATGTAAAATTCTGCCTGCTATCCTCCCAACGCTTCTTCACCTGTTCAACACTTCACTTGCAACTGGTCTTGTTCCCTCTTCCTTCAAACGTGCCCACATCCGTCCGATTCTTAAAAAGCCTCAACTGAACCCCACTGACCCTTCCAATTATCGCCCGATTACGCAACTTCCTTTCCTCTCTAAGGTTCTGGAGAGAGTGGTTGCTTCACGCATCAACAGTCACATGGTGGCCTGTAAAATTGATGAAACCTATCAATCTGTTTTCAAGTCAGGTCACTCCACAGAAACCACCCTTCTCAATGTGCCCGATTGCTTACGAAGAGCCGCGGACAGGGGTTGTGCTTCCATCCTCGTTCTACTTGACCTCTCCTCTACCTTCGATACTATTGACCATACCGTCCTACTTGATCGTCTCCACTCCTGCGTCGGCATATCAGGCACCGTGCTTGACTGGTTCCGCTCTTACCTCTCGTCTCGTACCCAATCCGTTGTGATTGATGACTTTTCATCCGACTCTACCCTCATTCGCTTTGGAGTGCCACAAGGCTCTGTCCTTGGTCCTATACTATTTCGTATCTACCTTCTCCCTCTTAGTTCCCTTCTCCGTGATCTCGGTCTATCCTTCCACCTCTATGCTGATGACACTCAAATTTTCGATTCCTCATCCCCCACGTCTCTTGACTACTCTATCACTGAGCTCCTGGCTGCCTACTCCTCCATTTCTGACTGGCTCTCTACTAACTTCCTCAGGCTTAATCACTCCAAAACTGAGGTCCTCCTCGTCGGCATCCCTGCTCTTGTCAAAAAATCTAAATCTCTCTTTCCCTCGCTTACTCTGGGCGGTAATACTATCATTTTCTCTGACTGCGTTAGGAATCTGGGTGTTGTTTTTGATGAGCATCTCTCCTTTAAACCTCATATCCGCAATGTCAGCAAATCCTCTCTATGTTTCCTTCGTAACTTCTCTCGCATTCGCTCTCACTTTGATCGCCAAAGTCTTGAGACTGCTATTCATGCCTTCATCACCTCACGCCTTGACTACTGCAACTCTCTACTTGTAAATCTGCCATCCTCCTCTCTCCGCCCGCTTCAACTTGTACATAACTATGCCGCCCGGCTTCTCCTCCGTCACTCTCGCTTTTCTCCCTTGAAACCCTTGCTGCATGAACTGCACTGGCTCCCTGTCAGATCCCGTACTCACTTCAAGATACTTCTCTTCACATTTAAGGCCCTAAACAACAAGGCCCCGTCTTACCTCTCTTCTGCCCTCTCGCCACGCCATGTCCCTCGGGCCCTTCGGTCATCATATGCACCTCTTTTGAATATTCCTCGTTCATCCCTTTGCTCAATGGGGGACTGCTCCTTCTCAATCTGCGCCCCTAAGTTGTGGAATGCTCTTCCTGCTGAAATCAGGTCTTCTCCCTCTCTTACCACATTTAAGCGTCTCCTGATTATTGACGTTGCTTTTATTTTGTTTTGTCGTGGTAAAGTCCTATGTGTACATCGTTACTTCTTGTCTTTCGGTCTGCGCTTTGCTGCTGGTGAAGTGTAGTCTCCTACGGTTTCTATCATCAAGTGGAATGTCTATGTGTCTTCGTCTGGTCGCGTCTGACATGAGTCGTGGTATTTTCTCCCAGATCTTGCGAGCTCTACTCTGCAGTTCCAAATTGACCGGAGTCATTTGGATCATGTGGTGTTGGTCCCTCTGCCTTCTTCTTTCTCTCCTCCTCGCGCCATCCGGCAGTTCACTTTCATGGAAGCTCGCTTGCAACGGTGGGGGGGGGGGAGGGCTGACCCCTCAAGCGCTCTAATTTAAAAAGGAAACTTCTTTATCATTGGGACAAGCAGAAAAATATAAGAGTTGGCAAGCAACCAAATAACCACGAAGAAGGAGCGACCCTATGGTGGTTTACCACCCCTCGGGGCCAGTACAGAAAAGATGGCCCAAGCTCAGACCCCACCGGATCCCGTTACGCACCATAAGCGGGCACAACAGACCAACCAAGGAGAAGGTATTTGAAGCAGTATATAGGAAACTCAAGATAGTCATGATAAGGCTACTTGAGATCCCAGCGGGTTACGTCGCTGTCTGTGAGACAGTAAAAGACGTATAAGCTATGACAAAGGAGGCTGCGGTCGATGTCCTTCGTGAGCTTGGCCTGCAACCAGTAATTCCACCGCAGATCCAATCGCATAAGAGCGTGATCTGCAGGAAACTAGAACCCTGGATAGGAGAACATTCCCGAGAAGAAATACGGGATGAGATTATGAAGAATCACTCATGGGCGAAAGTCACGGAGATTGTAAAATTCCGAAACAAAAGAGACAACACTGATTACGCCCATGTCTTCAAAATAATATTTGCAGAAACTTCCATGGCCAGAAATGCAAAGGAGTCTGGGCTCCTGCTTTTCAACGCCAGGATCAGCGGGGAGCAGATTGAGAGGGAGGGATTCCACTCAATCCAATTATGCTTCCGCTGCTACAAACTGGAGGCCCACACCACCCGCCAATGCCAGGAGCCCGAGAAACTATGCTCCAGATGCAGCGAACCCAGACATCACTGGAAAAGCTGCCGGAGCCCTCGCGAAAAGTGTATCAACTGCGGACAGGGACATCGGACAATGGTTATGGCCTGTCCCATGAAAAAGGACCTGATCAGGAAGAAGCAGCAACAAAGCCAAGAAGAAGCGACCAGAAAAGCAAACACTACATACACTCAAGTCGCAAAGGCAGCTTATTCGGAGACTGCAATCTAAAAAACATACCTAAAAATACAGAACAAGGAGTCGACCAGAATTCTGACATGCATCCTGTATGTCCATGTCAGAAATCTAACACAACCAGGGTGTTTTACGAAGGAGTTGAACCAGATGTTAGCCAAATAAGGCTTTAACCAGATGTAGTTCCCGGACGAGCCCCCATCAGGGGATGTCCTACAACTGCAAATGGTTCCTAAGACAACCCAAGAGGTAGAGAAACAAGAAAGGAAGTCCAAAGAAAAGAACAAAAGGCCGGACCCTAGAATTGAAGCCAGAAAAGAAAGGGAGGCTGCTGCTAGATCTTCGGACAACCCCAAACTTAATAAGGAAATCTGGAAGGATTCGGAAACTACGGATTCCTCAGACGCAGGGGCCGTGCCAAAAGCTGGGAAAAGCGGAAATAAAAAACGGGTGACCAAAAGATCTCTCGATGCGGATGAGCTAAACCTCACAATATACGCATCGGAGCAGTTTCCATTCCCAAAAGACAAGGATACCAACAAGATCCTAGTAGGAATCTGAAAGAGATACTATAAGTGGGATTACGATACCCAGTAAACAATAGGCAGTCGAGGAGGACCTCTTCAACAACAACATCACCCTCTACAAGGAGAAACTGGAAGAACTAACCACGACGGAGGTTAAAAAGAAAAGGAACGGGAAAAAGCATCCCGTCACTAGAAAACACTAGGAGCCAGTAAAAGAGAATGGATAACCCGAAAATCAGGTTGAAAATTGTAACACTCAACGTTAATGGATGGGAGGGAAAAGCAACGGCGTATGGAAACATATTCCGTGTGCTAGACCCCGACATCATATTGATTTCGGAGCACGGTATCGATACAACATCTTACCAAATAAAGATACTGGGCTACAGAGTAGTTACAAAGAATCATTCTTAGGAGAGGTTTGACGGCGCCGCGATTGCAATCAAAAAGAATCTTTCGTTTAGGCACCTTCCAGAACTGGACGAGTCATTCGTAGGGATTGAGATGCCTACATTAGTGGGCAACCTCGTGATCGCGGCGGCGTATCAACCCCCTCTTAGAGCGTACCTGCCCCTCAACAACTTCTACACCTTGTTCGGTCACGGCAGGATGGTATTCCTTGGGGGCGACCTCAACGCCAGATGCCGAACGGCTGGCTATGGTAATACGAATAACAGAGGCCACAACTTGGAAATGATTATGAGACGTAATAACATCCAGAGGATAGGACCGGAATTCCCGACCTATATCACCTCTCAGGCAGCAACAAAGCTCGACATAATCATGACAAGTGACGGCTTCCCATTCAACTACTATAACGAGCCAGGACCAGCAATACCCAGTGACCATATAGCGATCTTAACCACCATATCATTCCCTCCGATCCAGATTCCAGTCCCTCTCCGCAAAAGCTACGCCTCGCCGACTGGGAACGCTACTGAGAAATCCTAGGCGTATTCGAACCAGCTGACCTAAGCGAGGCTACTCTAGAGGAGATTGACGGGACCTGGAAAGCATAACAGCCCTCATCATCGAGGCTGATCGCGAGTGTGTACCCATGATAGGGTCAAGACTCCTCCAAAACCTCGTTGGACCGAGGAGATGAAAGAGATCGCCAGGGAGCACAGGGAGGTGTATGAGGATATAAGAAGAGCGGGTACAAATCGGGAGCGAAGCTCGCTGCTGCGTCGCCTGCGCGATGAGCTAAAGCTGGCTATTAACCAACAGTAGGCTGAGATCTGGAACAGCCTAATAGCCAGGATGGACAGCGAAGTGGCCCCCGAAAAATTCTGGCACCTAGTGAAGAAATTAAAAGGCCTACCAAGTAGAGGAAAGACCCGCATTAAGGGAGGCGAAGACTACTTGGAGGATCCGGCAGTACTGAGATCTGGAACAGCCTAATAGCCAGGATGGACAGCGAAGTGGCCCCCGATAAATTCTGGCGCCTAGTGAAGAACCATCTGATTGAAGAACTTAACCAGATCATACATCGAACGCACCCACAAGCCTACGTCGACGAAGGAAGGGAAATGGCGGACCATGGCCGACCAATAACAACGGAAGAGGTCATGGAAGTCATAAAAACCTTTAAACAAAAGACGCCAGGCTGGACGGGCATCATTAAGAACAATCTGGTGCATGCCCCCCCCCCCATCTCCGGCAGATCATTCAGGGAATCACTAACATCTTTAATGCTTCCCTGAATACGGGCTACTTTCCCGATGGGTTAAAAATGGTTAAAATCATTTTTATCTATAAAGGGAACAAGTCCCCCGATCAACTGGTGGACTACAAGCCAATTTCCCTCCTTGGGTTTGTAGGCAAAGTCTACGAGAAGCTTCTAGCCAACAGGCTACCTGATCAGCTGACCGAGCTGGAAGCTCACAACCCTCAGAAGCATGGCTTCCGCAGGAGGAGGTGGACTGACACAGCCCTTGCCCTCCTAACCAAAAAGCTAGCCCGCTGTAAAGCTGAAGGGAAGTACGTAGACGTGTTGTTGCGAGGTGTACAGAAGGCCTTCGATAAGATTTGTCTAAGAGATCCACAATTCAAGATCTTAGGCCTCCAGCTAAACCCTATCTTGGAAAGAGTCCTCTGTGATTACATCATGGAGAGAAAGGTTCAAATTTCGATCGAGCGAAACAGAGGACCCATATTTGAACTAGAGGCGGGGGTTCCACAAGGTAGCTGCCTGAGTCCGCTGCTGTACCTTGTGTACACGTTGGACTTACCTGCTCCTGTCGGGAAGGATGTGATGTATCTGCAGTTTGCAGATGACATCACTTAAATTATCCCCAGTTCCAATAGGAACGCTGGAGTTCAAGCAAGGGAGACAGCTACCGAAATCGATAACATCAACCGATTCGAGAGAAAGTGGAAAATTAAAACCAACCGCCGAAAGTTTCAGATCCTCTCAATGAACCGCCGGAAAAGGGACGACGTCATCGTCGGGGACGAGTTTTACCAGTACTCCAACGAGGGTAAAGTCCTGGGTCTGCGCATCGCCTCAACAGGGTATAAGGTGCACATCAACAGCTGAATCTCCCTAGCCAAAAGAGAGCTTGGAAAATTATACAGGTTCAGAAACCTCAGCGCCAAGAACATCAAAAAACTGTACAATATCCTGGTGCGACCAATACTGATGTACCCTGCAGTGGTTATGCAGGCAGCTAGTTCAACCTCTCTCAGATTTATGCAGAAAGTCCAGAACAAGGCTACCCTGCTTATAACCGGCGCGAGCAGAATGGACTATATTCGGCAGACGGAACTGCACGCAAGAGCAGGGCTTGAGCCACTGAATATAGTCCTCCAGAGGCTAGGGAGAAAAACCTGGGAAAAAGTCGAAAACGAAATCCTCCCGCAGATAGAAGCGGACCTGGATATAAGGTAGCAAACAATTGGACGAGCTACAAGGAGAGCCCTATTCCCCAGTAGAAGACTGTGCTCTCGGGAAAATCAAGTAGCCTTATACAAATAATGAAAATTATAATACCCTACCGTACTCACGAAAAGGACTACAAGAATATGACTCCACAAAAAGACTCCACAATATAGACTCCACAAATGAACATATAAAAAGAGGCGAAGTGCCCAAATAATAATAATAAAAAGTCAAACCAAAGGAGGCGAAGTGCCCAAATACTAGATAATTATAAATATATAAAAAGAGGCGTAGTGCCCAACGCAAAATGTAACAAAATAAATAAAATAATTAAAACAAAATGGGGCGTAATGCCCACAAAAGGCGAAATTAAACAAAAATGAAACAAAAGGAAAATAAAAGGAAAGCTAACGAGTTAGCAAAAATATATTGGGAAGTCTTGGATGTTTAACGACGGAGGAATTACATTTATAGAGAGAAGAGTACGTACTGTGCTTCCTATATAGGTCCCGAACTTACAGCTAGGGAAAATGAGTTGGGGACCTATATAGGAAGCACAGTACGTACTCTTCAGTCGCGTTTTTGTTCTCACATCGGAATTAGCCATAGAACCGGTAAAAATTAAGTAACAAAGAGTTTTCTATCTTAAAATTAGCTAAGTCTATTTCATCTCTCCGCATTAAAGAATCACTGTATTAAATACAACCACCCAAATTTAAATGAGGACACGTCATCTTTTCCTCTGTTTATAACTTAACCAAGCTGTATTCATCCTTTGAATTCCTTCCTGTTTTCACTCGTCATTGTAATCCGACCATGTAAGGTAATGTTTCAGTCTCTATATTTTAGTTTTACCTTTTGTTTGTATCCAATTCTCTATTTTTCCATTTCAATTGTTTAATTTTGTAATATTACGTTTACTTTGTTTGTCCTTAATTGATAGTATCTCTTTACAAATATTTTGCTGTTCTTTACCTCACTATTTTGTTTGTTCATTAACGTAACGTTCATTTTATATTTTTAACGTCGTTTTTGTGATTTTCTCTGATATGTGTTTTTTAATTTTGAACTTGTGCTGTTATTTATGTTTTTAGGCTTAGATTACTCATTTAGAATTTGTTTTTAGCTCCTGAAGATGGGTTTTGTAATAACCCAAAACGTTGGAATTAAAGATGGGACCCGCCTTCTTCGTTTTGTCCTTCTTATTGAATATATATATATATATATATATATATATATATATATATATATATATATATATATATATATATATATATATATATATATATATATATATATATATATATATATATATATATATATATATATATATATATATATAACTAAAGAACAAAGTTAAAAAAGGTTAGCTTAACGCTGACACCAACGTAAGTGGAGGATCAAGAGAGAAGCAGAAAAAAGTAAGATGCCTGGGATGCCCTCTGCACCAGGGCAAATACAAATTTTCTTCATAACTATCTACAACTACTACACATTTTCACCACTTATTACACAAATCAATCAATCAATTTTCCGAATTTTTTTTAGTAGAGTAGAGTAGAGTAGGGAGTATTGTCGTGTTCATCATGTCTAGTTGTGGGAGAGGAGGAAAAGTTAAGTGAAAAACTTCAGACGCCCTTGCCAGACATTCTCTTTCAGAAGGAAAAGGAAAAATTATCCGGAAAAATAGTAAACAAATACCAGAAATAAAGAGGAGCATCGTTACAAGAAGGGGGCCACCCGCCATGGACGTCAAACAGATCCCCTTCCGTACCATCAGTGGGGCGACAAAGCCAAGCCGACAAACGGTCGTGGAGACTATCTTTGGCCCGCTCAATGTAGCCTTTCTAAGACTAATTGAGTTGCCCAAAGGATGGGCAGCATTATGCTGGACTCCCGAGGACGTCGAAAAGATCGTATCAGACGAAGCTAAAGAGCCTTTTCGGAAGATTGGACTCGAAGTTACTATCCCCCACGAAATCATGGTTCGTTGATCAGTCATCCTCAGAAAGCTCGACCCCTTCTTCACGGACAACAGCTGTGAAGAAATCAAGGCTGAGATTTCTAGGCACCAAAAATGAGCGAGAATTGCGAAGGTGGATAAGTTTGGCAAAAATATAGTCAAAGTTATTTTCTCAACCACGGAAATGGCACAAATGGCTATGAAGGAGGGACTCCTGGGGTTCTATCTCCACGTTTCCTTTGAACAAATAGAAGCGGAGGAATTTGTAACATTAGAAACCTGCTTCAAATTCCTTGCGGTGGAAAAACACTCCACAAGTGAGTGTCGAGCTACCGAGGTTACATGCTCCATCTGTTCTAAACAAGGACACGGGTGGAAGGAGTGTACCTCTGAAAAATCACGTTGTACAAACTGCTGAGGGGACACAGGACCTTGGCCATGAAGTGTCCCGTCCGCAAAGAAGCAATCAGAACCAAACGTGAAAAGTCCAAAAAAGAAAAGGAGGCAAAACCAAAAAACTTCGCAGAAGCAAGAGCGGCAACAAAATCACCAGTCGCAGAAATAACGGCCCCTAAGCTGGTGATGCCAAGTGAATGCAAAGAAATAATGACCATGGTCATCTACGCACACTTGGCAAACCCGGCCAACCCCGGAACTTTTTCCGAAGAATTAAACCAGCTACTACAGAAGAACAGTATCAAGAAAAAAACTTTGGTTTCCTCCCAATCCCCCTTCACAAGAAGTGCTAAAAGTACAATTTGTGGACAAGCCACAACAAAACGAAAGGACCAATGAAAAGGTAAAAGAACCAACCAACAATCAACAACAACTGAAAACCAGATAAGAAGAAATAACTACAGAAGGAGAAGAAAAAAAACACGAAAGTCCCCCAAAAAAGAAACAGCAAAAGAGAAAGAAGAAAACAAAACCCCGAAAGGAAGAAGAAACAGAAGAACAAGAATATACACTTCACAGGGAAAGAAGACGAGGACGATGACATTTTGGACTATCCCGGAGTACCCCTCACGGAAGAAAGAAACATCTTATTACGCGAATTCTTCTTTAACGCCGCTGACGTGGGTCTCAAGGTATTCGGCGTGGTAGTGTGCAAGCCACCGAAAGGGGACCTGGAGGCCCTGATCGATGGAATTTTTCGCGGGGACTACAAATGGACCTTCGAAGGACCATGGTCGCCAAAAGAAATAGGAGGAATGTTGGAAGAAAGAGTTATCTACATCCCAGACTCGTGTGTATACCTCGTCAACATCTCAACCTACAAAAAACTCAAAAGTGGTCAAAAAACGTCCGATATCGATTAGTGAAAAAATATGTAAAAGTGAATGATAGTTAACAATTATAAAATTCAGTGATTAAACGAAGGAAAAATAAAAACATTTAATAAACAGTGAATAATAATCAATTAAGAATAATAAGCAGTGATTAATAATGAATATAATATTTAGTGGTTAATAGTAAATCCATCGATTAAGTGAATTAATTTAATAAACAGTGGTTAAAAAAGGAAAAGTAAAAAAGTGTATAATAATACTGAAATTCAAAGGTTAAAGTGATTAATGATAAAAACATTCAATAGTCAGTGGTTAAGTGAATAAAAACAGTGGTTAATAAAGAACATAATATAACAAAGTTAAGCGATTAAGCAAATTAATGATAACATTAAATAAACAGTGATCAGTACTGAATAGTTAGCAGTTGATAGTAATAATAGTTCAGGGGTTAATAATGAATATAATACTTAGTAGCTAATAATAAACAGTAATTAATAATGAATACTTAGTAATAAGCATAAGGACTTCGTGAAATAATAAAAGCAGTAAATAAACAGGAATCAATATTGAATCATTAGTAATTAAGAATAAGAGTTCAGTGGTTAATAATGAACTCAATATTTAGTGGCTAATAACTAAGTTTAGTAATTAAGAATATTAATAATAAAAACATTTAATAAACCGTGATTAATAATGAGCATTTTTTGGTAGTAAGAACAAGGATTTCGTGAAATTTGTACAAAAGACAACAATATATTCAAATAAATGTAATTTCTGAGATATAATTCTCTCCTGAAAAAAATTCCTGATTGTAAAATGTCAAATATTTGACCTCCAGGATGTCCTGGAGACCTCAACTCAATTTAAAATAAAAGATTAAAATAACTGAGTAAATATACCAAAAAAAATATGACCTCCGGTTGTACCTGGAGAACCCATTTCTTTTCTCACTATTACTTGTGTAACTTTCTCTTCGTCGCTACCACTTTTTTCACCACTATTCACTATTTTTTGCTAACGCTAATCTGTACTAGTATTTTTTCTCTCAAATAAATATACCATCTCTTCCGAATTTTTAAGCACTCAATCAGAGCTCAGATCCAGCACACGATACTGAATGTGTATTCTCGAGAAAGGAGGTAAAGTTTTGGGTAATTCGGAAGGCTCCTTCACTGACTGAGTACACTAGGATTTTCGGTCCGCTATTTACAAGATATAATACTGCGGAGTTTAACTTTCCATTTACAAAGGAGAGAATACTAAGCGCGAACTCTATCTTCCCATTTACGAAAGAGATTAATACAAAGCGGGAAGTTTGTCTTCTCATTTATAAGGTTTAATGCGTGAACCGTTTGAATTTTTCAAACGAATGTTTACTTGGTTCGACCCCCACAGTACTACAGCCCGAGAAAACGCAGTGTTTAATACATAATTAATATCTACGTCTTACAATTATTTATATATATATATATATATATATATATATATATATATATATATATATATATATATATATATTTCTAAGAATACCTACAGTTTTTGCGCGCACCCACAACATTTTATACTTCCGTAGTTCATTGTTATCCTTGACTGCATAACATAGATTTCAGAGGGGTCAGCAGTCCTGGGATTCTTTGTATAACTTGTTATGCCAAGCGATTTAACAACATTGATTAAAGCGTTCCGCATAAAGTAGCTGCAGTTTCTCGTCGCGAACTAAACTTCTTTTATGTACGTTACTTTGTGTGTAGGCACCACACCACTTTCCCTAATTAAGCAAAATTAACTTTATATTGATGTCTACACTAATTTCCTTCACACACCTAAAATTACTATATTATTCTCATTACTGGACCCTTGATTTTTAACTATTTACACTTTTCATTTTTAAAACTAAATAGGCATTAAATATACACTATTAAACTTATTTACACTGAGATTTTTACACTATTATGATATTATTAATTTTTAAACACTTTGCACTTCTGTCCGAAGGAGAGAGTAGTCCTCCGATGAAAGGAATGCAGCTTGAAGTAGATCGACTGTCTCGGGAGGTAATGCAGCAAGGATATGGTAGAATTTTGTGGCCTCCCGAATTATCCTTGAGATGTGGAATTGTGCTTCCATAATTTTGAATCCCGCCACCGCTGCTTCATTGAAGACAGGAGGTCTGATTGTGATTAAGTTGGCACACTCCACTCCATGGTGTAGAAAATGAGCAGCTTGTTGATGGCTTGATGCGTCGCCTAGCGAATCCATTTTGTTGTATGATCACGTTTCGTTCGACGAAGAGTGGTCACCAGTTTTGGCGTCTTGGTAACGACTTCTCTCTCTCTCTCTCTCTCTCTCTCTCTCTCTCTCTCTCTCTCTCTCTCTCTCTCTCTCTCTCTCTCTCTCTCTCTCTCTCTCTCTCTCTCTCTCTCTCTCTCTCTCTCTCTCTCTCTCTCTCTCTCTCTCTCTCTCTCTCTCTCTCTCTCTCTGGTAGTTTCGTAGGCTGGGCTAAGTGATCAAACGCTTCCTTGGGATAAAGGAAAGTGTATATATATATATATATATATATATATATATATAGCTGGAATAAGCCTTGAAATGGCGAACAGTAATGATAACTTTTCTTGTTGAATAATAATGATAACTCTCTCTGTACACTCCTTTCCTGATTCTGATTCTAATTCAGTTAAAGTGGGTGCATGTAAGGGAGGACGATAGGGTGTGTGGATAGATAGAGAAAATAATTATTTATGGCGTTCAAGCCATTTGTCTTAACAACTTTTAGTTTAATTTTGTGTGTGTTATGCATTGCTTGCATGTTTGTGTTTTGTTATTACATTTTTAGTGCGTGCTTATTGTTGTTGGTATCATTTGTATTCGTTTGTGTTTTAGCCTTTTCATCTTTAGTAGGGTTCTTTCGTAATCGGGTATTTCGCAATCTTGGTTTAAAGGTGTCTTCATCGGTGGGTTGTTGTTGTAGTTTTGAGTTTCTTGTCTTGTTCGGTTTACTTTTTCTTTTCCTTTACAGGTTTTACATCACATTATGAAGAGAACGGCACTTCGTCTCCGCCAGCCACTCGGTTGGCGGAGCTGGGAAATCTGGCGCGACAGTTAGCTCTTCAGTTCTGGTTAATCATCTGGGTGATTTCATGACTCAGTTCCCGATTAACCAGATACTGCATTTTACGGGTCCGTTTTTCTATGACTTTGTTAATGGGAATTATGCCCGCCTCTCTGTGCAGGTCTTCTTGCCTTCGTGTACCCGTTATTAGGTACATGCATTTATTTTGCACTACTTGAAGTCGCCTCTTTTGTGTTTTTGAGACACATGAGAGTGTGGAGGCGGGGTAAAGCAACGTAGATCTTACAAGGGCATTGTAGATCTTCTTCTTGTTGCTTTCACGTAGATTTCTAAATCTGTATAGAGTTCTGACAGCGGACGTGGCTCGAGAAATTCTTTCTTCGACGTGCTTTTTGTACCCGGTAGAGGTGATTTTCATACCGAGTACATTGCATTCGTTGGTGTAGGGGTATCGCGTATCCCCCCCACACACGTCTGCCCTCAAGGTGCGTCCGATGCGGACCACCTTGAATTTCTCTTGGTTTGTTCTTATCTTCCACTGAGCCTCGTAGTTTTTGAGCTTCGCGATTTCCATCGCTGTTATGCGAGCTTGCCACGGCGCATTCCTCCATGGAGATACGATTATCTAGGCTGAAATCATCGGCGTATTGAATATTAAGGGAATTGGGGTACACAGGGTCTGGGACGTCCGCAGGGTATATCGAGTAAAGGCTGGGGGACAGACACCCCCCCCCCTGCGGGAGGCCTGCAGTGAGCGGAAACTTTGGTCCGTCCGTGCACCCTAGACTGACATACGCCGCTCTCTAAGTTTTGACTTAGACCCAGCCGTAAGATCTTATACTGTATGCCCCGCTGCCACACCTTTTCAAACGCCTTTGATACATCCCGACAAACGATATCCACATAGCTCTTGTCCCGTTGGGCTTGGGAAAGCTTTTTCGTTATGACATTGATTGCCATTTCCGTATTTCGCTTCTTTCTAAACCCAAATTGACATGGGTTGTAGAGGGAGTTTTCTTCCAGGTAAGACACCAGTATCCCGTTGAGGATCTTCTCAAAGAGTTTCCCGCCAAATTCCAGGAGTAAAATTGGGCGGTAGCTCTCTCTCAACGTTGGGTCCTTTCCGTGCTTGGGCAAGAAGATCATCTTTGCCGTCTTGTAAACATCTGGAAAGTACCCCGTATTCAGACATGTGTTAAAAATACGTCTCATTCCTTCGATGATGTTGGCTGGTGCCTTTTCGAAGTTTACCTTCGTAAGCCCCTATTGGCCTGGGGCTTTTTGTCTGAATGAGCGAAGTGCGCCAAGGATCTCTTCTTCGGTGATCTCGGCGTCGCCGTCACGCAGTCTATCCACCTGGTGATGAGGATGCGTTCGGTGTATTTCCGTGTTAAGCTCGTCTACGATGTTGTTTTCGAACTCTATATCAAAATCTTCGTTTTCTTTTTCCGATATGCTGAAGATTTTTCCCCAATAACGCCGGAGTATTACTTCGATTTTCTCTCTTCTGTTTCAATGGATCAATCTTCTTTTTGGATTTAGATTTTTTTATTTTTTCCATATGATCCTCTGAGACTTTTGACTTTCTTCCAAATGTTCTTGGGAGATGCATCTTGATCAAGGCTCTCGATCGCATCGTCCCATTGTCTCTGTTGTTGTTCGAGGATCAACTGGTTGAGCTCTTCCTTGATCTCTCTACTTCGTTGTAGCGAGTCAACTGATGCATTTCTGATATTTGACTCATACATGACTCTTAATTCTCTGTAGAGTTCTTTCATGCACCCAGTCCACCTGTATGAGGAGATGGTTTTATACTGGGTTTTGAAGATGCAAGCCCTATCTGCATTCATAATATGTTCGTTGAGGACGAGGCAATTCCTCGAGAATTGCCTCGTCCAGATTTGTTGGGCGATAGGCCTCGAGGAGACTCGCGTACCGTGCCCAGTTTGCTCTCTTATAGTCTTTTCTGACTGGAGCTGGGACTTGTATAGGGTTCCTCTTGATGGTAAGTAGGATCCCTATATGATCACTACATAGTACCTGGACTGGTTCCATGTAGTAATTGAACAGCAGCTGACGATTAGCCAGACAAATGTCTGGTTTTGTGGCACTTCTTTCTCGAGTATAGGTTGGGAAGTCCGGGCCTATTCTATGGACCATATTTCGGTCCATCATAGTGTCCAGGCACCTTCCATTTCCATTGAAGGTCCTGTCCCCAGACTCCCGACATCTGGCATTAAGATCCCCCAATAATATGGTGAGGGTCCTTTTGCCAAATAGGCCAGAGAGAGAATGGATTGGTAAATATTCTCGTCTCGGTGGCTGGTATCCGGTGGCGATGACCAGCTTTCCTATATCGAGTTTGACCTCTATTGCAAGATAGGATTCTTCCAAGTTTTTTATTGGTTTATACTTGATCCCTCTTTTGATGGCGATGGCGGCACCGTCGTACCGCTCTTGAGAGTAATTCGTGATTAACACGTCGTAGTTCCAGCTCTTCATTTCGGAGCTACGAGTGTCAATCCCATGCTCAGAAATCAAGATGACATCTGCATCAATCTCCCTGAACAAATTTCCGTAGAGAGTTCTTTTCGCTGTCCAGCCGTTGGTGTTAATTTCCATGATTCTTAGTGAGTTTCATTCCATTGTGAGATGTGTTTACTTGTGTTTTTTCTTCCTCTTTTTACTTTTCTTGGCCTGTGGGGCGGGTCTGGAGTGTCCAGGCTTTTCTTTCTTCGGGGGAGGACTAGGAGTCTTTAACCGACTCTTCGTCGCTCTAGTGCGAGTGCATGGGCCCTCGTCACTATCCGAAGATATGGATTCTTGTTCCTCATTGTCATTGTTCTCGTCCTCTTCTTCGGATTCCTACAATGTGGGAGATTCAATGACCTCTTTCAGTCCAGTGGCTTTTTCGTCGTTGCTACTATTTCTGATCACGCTGTCCTTGAATGCCCTGGAGCATTCTGGGTCATCAGGCACGATGACGGATGGCAGGTTATTAGCCTTTAATAACGCGTTTAAAACCCGGTTGTAGCATCCAGGTCTTACCGCATTTGCCACGTTTGCGTGTGTTATGCAGATTAGTATCTTAGCACTTAGGTCGTTCGTGAAGACCATCGGTGAGGGAGTTGCCATTGCTGAGGCCATCCCTTCACTTCTCTTCACAGTGCTTGCATAGGTATTGTTTTTCTTTTTCTTTTCTTCATCTTCCATTTCTTGATGATCTCCTTTCTCTTTTGGCAGTTAAGGGCTATCGTTCGATGGGGTCCCTTACAGTTTATACACTTTTTGGTAGTGCTATTGCAGGCGTCATATCGATGATCCTGTGTGGCGCATTCACTGCACCAAATTGTTCCTTTTGGCGGGCAATTGACGGTTGTGTGGTTCTCTAACGCATAACAGACGAAGCACATCCTGATGCTGTGGTATTTCTCGTGTTTGATGTTGGTTCCTGGGATTCTCATGTTGAAAATGAGGAGTCCCTCTGTTGCCGCCTTGTGGGATATTTCAGTGGTCTGGAAGGTCACCCTGAAGACGTGGGTGTGATCACGGAATTTCATCACTTCCCTTTTCTTCGCCCATGTGTGGTTATTTTCGATTTCCTGTTTCAGATCTGCGGGGGAGTTCTCACCCACCCAACTCTCCACCATTTGGCAGATGACGCTCCTATTTGCAGAGATCCCTGGTGGGGTTTTAGCTTCCAGGTTCATTTCCTTGAGAACATCGGCCCCTTCGTCAGATAGGAGCCGGTCGATGTCTTTGGTCTCACCGCATATAGCGATGGAACCATTTGGAATGTCGATGAGTTGGATGAGTGCGATCCTTAAATTCGAAAATAATGATTCGCACACGGTTTACTTTTCGGAGGTATTCTTTCCGCTTATGGTCCGTAGGGCAACCCTCTTAGGGAGGGCCTCCATCGTCGTGGGCGTCTTCTTTCTTCTTTCTTGCGTTCTTTTCTACCTCTGTAAAAAATGTGTAATTATTTTGGTTATGTGTGAAAAAAGTGATGTCAGAAGTGACAAAGGAAGTAGAGTCAAGGGTTGTACTTGAATACGATATGAGAAGAGCGCTCCCGTCCAGTTTCCTGTTGTTTCCCCGCTCGGATGGTGCCGGGATGATGGGTGATGATGGATGGGAAATGGTTCTCGAGTGGGGACCTCAGAGGGTTGAGCTTGGTGGATTTAATGCATAGAGGCCGAATCAACGAACGCTAAGTTTGTGCCACCGCCTCACGGGTACGTACGCCAAAACTGCATCCAACTACATAGAGACGGGAGTATTTCCCTCTATGATTCTGGCCGGGGCCCCGGGCGATGAGGATTTCTCCTCCGTCCGGGACTCGCAGTTTTGCCCCAGATTCGAGAAAATTTCTGACTTGTGCTTCTGCTGTGGGATAGGCCTTAAACCAGTTTCCACGCAAGCCCTTAATTATGTCAGTCCAAGCGGGCGACATAGTTAAGACGAAATTAATGAATGGCAGTCATCCGAGCAGGTTCCCACGCAGGGCGGTGGACGGGAGCAATGAGGGTTTTAGGCCATCATTTTACTTCCACTCGTTGCGAAAAGATTGTGAGAAAATCTTTGCAGATCAACTGGGATCCTAATGACTCCCAGGACAGTCGCGTTCTTAGATGGTCCTTTTCACAAAAGTACACCTATATAAATAGTCATTTCATTTACTTATAATACTAAAAATTCACCAATTAGGATTGAGATACATTTAATCGTCATACTTACGTTGATTTTTGGAATAAAACTGGTGTACTTAATAGTTGAAGAATTAAGAAAGTGAGGTAGGGTTGCCCTGGTTTAAGGGGCATCGCAGGCGTTTTTTATTTTTTAATACTTATTTTTTCCTCTTTGTTTTATTTATGTTGTCAAGTGTTTATCTCAGTGTGTATTCTTCTTTGTGTTTTTCTGTTTATTTGTATCCTCGTATCGTTTACTTTGTATTCGTGCAGTGTTTTTGTTAAGCATTCGAGCCTTTATTAGTGTTCGAATTTAGTTTTTTACCTCGTGTTTTTATCAGATGTATTTTCTTGTTATTTGTTGATTGTGAGTTTAGTATTTTCTCGTAGTCTATTATGTCATCCTTTGTGTTGTTGATGTTTATGTGTAAATTGGTAATGTATTTTCCTCAGAACAGAGTTTAGTGCTTGGGAATCGCCGGCTTCGAGTGACCTTCCCGTGCATTCTGGCAGGGATATTAATACTGCCCCCAGTTCTTCTTAATTCTGGGATGATATCATTAACCATTGTAGACCAGACCCTTTGGGCCAGTTTCTGGGTTGCGGCGTTTATTGGCTCCAGTTTCTGCCTACGGTGCAGGTCCCTCTGCCAAAGATGCTCTCTTCGTCTGGTTTTGTTTATGCAGACGGATGCAGAGTTCTACACTCGTTGGAGCCTCTTCATAGCGGACTTGCAGGCCGTTTGAGTCACTACTGCAAAGTTGATGAGCATAGCCAGGATAAACGACAGGTATAGTTTTCTGATATTTTTGTCGAGCTAAGATTACTGAACCTATATAGCTTAGAGATTTCTCTCTTCGCCATATTCTGCCTCTCCTTGTAGTGACTCGAGTATCCGTGGTCGGAGATTTTTAGGCCCAGGATGGTGCCTTCGGTGGAGTAGCCATATCTCCTCTCATCAATTACAATGGGCCACGTCAGCTTACGGCACAGTGTGAGGATCTTAAATTTCTCCCTGTTTGTCCGGATTTTCCACCTTCTCTCGAATTGATTGATGTTCGAAATCTCTGCGATGGTGTTGTTAGCCTGATCCCTTGCTTTCCTAGCCTTACTGGGGACGATCTGCGTGACGTCATCTGCGTATTGCAGATACATCGTGTCCCTGTATATTGGATTAGGGAGGTCGATGGTGAAGACCAGGTAAAACAGGGGACTCAGGCAGCTCCCCTGGGGAACGCCCGCTTTGAGTTCGAATTCTGGTTCTTTGTGCTCTTCGATCATGATACGCGCCCTTCTGTCCATGAGGAAGTCACAAAGAATCGTTTCCAGGACTGGGTTTAGCTGGAGGCCTAGGATCTTGTATTGTAGTCCTCTAAGCCAAACCTTGTCGAAGGCCTTCTGCACGTCCCTCATCACGATGTCTACATAATGACCCTTCGCTCGGCAGTGTGCGATCTTTTCTGTAAGGAGGGCCAGGGCCGTTTCAGTGCCCCTTTTCAGTCTGAACCCATGTTGTTGGGGGTTGTGCGCTTCCAACTCATCTAGTTGATTTTGTAGCCTGTTGGCTATAATCTTCTCGAAGATCTTGCCGGGTATTTCTAGGAGAGATATTGGACGATAGTTAGCCACTTGGTCTGGGGGCTTATTCCCTTTCGGGATAAAGATGAGTTTTGCCACCTTATACCCGTCTGGGAAGTAGCCTGTATTCAGGGATGCATTCATGATGTTCATCATGCCCTGAATAATTTGCCGTGGGGCATTCACTAGGTTGTTCTTAGTGAGCCCAGACCAACCGGGCGCCCTTTGTTTGAAGGACTTTATGGTGTTAATAGTATCTTCTGTGGTGATAGGGCGCCCGTGGTTAACCATCTCTCTCTCTCTAGACAATTGCGATTTTGGGTGGGTCCTATGTATCATCGCTCCGAGGTCCTCGAGCAATTGGTCTTCGAAGTCCTGGTCGAAAATCGTCATTTTCCTCAGGTGAGATTGCAAAGACCTCTTTACAGTGGCTTCTGAATCTTCTTTCTAAGGAATCGGATCCTCTATGATGATGTCGCCTTCCTTTATCTTTATCCCAGGCCTGGGAGGCAATCCCCTAAGTCTTCGGATGCTATTCCCAAAACTTACAAGATTTCTCTTCCTGTCTAGTCTGCCTTTGATATCGTCCCAGATTTCCTTCTGTTTCTCGAAGATTATGCTTTTTAGGTCCTCGCTTAGCTGTCTCATTCGGGCTTTCCTTTTCCGTGCTGGGCCTGTCCTTCCGACACCCTCGTAGATTTCCCTGTGTTCCCTAGCGATATCCCTCATTTTGTCCGTCCACCTATGTTGTGGGAGCATTTTGTACGAGACTCTGGGGACGCATCTTTCGTCAGCTTGAATGATGAGATTAGTGATTTTATCAATCTCCTTATCAATTCCCTCACGATTTGCGTCATCCAGATCAGCCGGTAGATAGGTGCTGAGCATTTCTCTGTACTGCTCCCAGTAAGCTTTCGCGTAACTTTTCCTAAGTGGGACAGGCTTGAGCATTGGCGTAAGCGAAATGGTGGTGATAATTGGGATATGATCACTTGGGATCACTGGGCCAGGGGCATTGGTGATGTTGAAAGGGAATTCCGGAAATACCAACACAATGTCCGGTTTTGTCACCGAGCATCGTATTAGATAAGTTGGGAAGTCAGGTCCTACTCTCGGGACTCTATTTCTTTCGAATAGTAGTGACAGGTTTCGTCCCCTTTGGTCGACGAGCCTGTAGCCAGATGCACGGCAGAGGGGGTTTAGGTCCCCGCCTAGCAACGCTAGTCTTTTGTGCCCGAAGAGGGTGAAGAAGTTGTTGATTGGTAGGTACTGTCGCCTGGGCTGCTGGTAGGCTGCTGCCACAGTTAGGCCTCCAACCAGGGTCGGTATCTCGACAGCCACGAATCATTCATCTAAGTCCGGTAGTGTTCTGAATTTTATGTTTTTTCTGATTGCGATTGGCTGCGCCATCGTATCTTTCTTGTGTGTGATTATTTTGTATTACTGTGTAATTGTGTATTTTTATGGTGTCTGTGATTGTGTTGATGCCGTGAACAAATATGATAGTGATGTTCGGGTCCACCGTACGAAAGATATTACCGTAAGCAATGGCCTTTCCCTTCTATCCATTCACATTCAGTGTGAGTATTTTTAAAGCGTTGTTTGTGTTTTCCATGTTCTTGTTCATGTGTTTTTGTTCTCTTTGGTGTGTCTTATGTGTTGTTGTTTTTTCCGTTACGTATCCTCTTGAATTCTGCATCACTTAGGGTAATGCAGGAGTCTTTGGGAAGTTTCACCGTGCTTTCATGCATCGCTTGCTCTATATCAGTTTCCCGATCTTGAGCTGAGTAGGTCCATTTGATTTTCCTCTGTTGGATCCCCTGAAATATCTCCTTGGGGAAGAGCTTCTCGGGATGTGGGATCTGCTCATCTGTGATTATTTTTAGGTCGATCTCCTCTCCATCGTACTTGTAAGTACGTTTCAAGGTCTTCGACTTACTCCTCGAGCTTACGGGGCTCTTGGTCGCCCTGTTTTCGGCCTCTTCAGCATCAGAATCCGAGGACGATTGGCTCGCGAGGTTGCCCTCTGCTTCTCTAATTCTTCTTGCTGCTTTCTTTTCTTTCCTCTCACGCCGCTTTTGTGCTTCCAGTCTTTGGTCTAGCCTGGATGTGTTCATTTTTCCAGATGTGCTTTTTTCCTCTTTCGCTGCTTCCATTGTTTTTTACTCCGTGGGAAATGGAGTCGTGGGTACCTCTGTTACGCCTTTTGTCAGAAATTGGAGCTGTAGCACATCTCCCGATGGTGGATCGTCCGGAAACCACATCTCATACATGCCGTTCTTTTTCAGCATGAGATTTAGGGTTTTTGCGAACGTTCCCGGGTTTGTCAGATTGTTTACGTGCGTGAATAGTATGCACGTAAGAATCTTAGTCGAATTTTCGTTCTCAAGTTTGAGATACGTCTTCGGCTGTTTCTTTGTTGTGTCTTTCTCTTTGTTTAGGGCTGATCTGGTTGCCTATGCGTTAGAAGTGGTATTCCTCCTCGTTTCTTCTGATTTCTTCTTTTTATTATTTCTTTCCTTTGGGGCCAGGACATGGCCATCGGCCCGGGATTCAGTCCACAGTTTGGGCATTTTTCCATTGCTGCCGAGCACTCACTCCATCCGTAGCCTTTACCGCTGCATCTAGAGCAGGTGATGTTTTGCTCCTTGCAGTCTTTAGTAGTATGCTACTCCAGCTTATAACACCGAAAGCATATCTGGATGGGGGTGAATTCCTCTCTCTCCATTTGATCAGCGCTGATCTTAGCGTTAAACAGCAGGAGTCCCCTTTCTTTGGCCTGCTGGGCCATCTGAGTGTCACTAAATATGACTTTGAATACGTGTTGGTGTTCCGTGTTGTCGCGTTTGTTACGGAACTTCACGACTTCCACCACGTTGGCCCACGATTGATTACGGTTAATCTCCTCTCTGCTGTGTTGACCGATCCAGGGGTCGAGCTGCCTGCACACCACGTTGCGGTGTGCCTGGATCTGAGAAGGAGTACTGGGCTGGAGGTTTATTTCCTTTAGCACCTTCTGACCTTCTTATTTCGTCAGCGTCTCCACGTCTGCTTCTTTCTCGCAGACTGCAGAGTAGCCGACTAGGGGGGTCTATCAGCCTTGGGATAGCCAAGTTCAGCCTACCGAAGATCGTTTGGAACACTGTTACTCGGTCCGGCTTCGGTTGTTCCCCAATTGTCCTCAATGGGACTCTAATGGCCGGGTGGGACACCATTCTTTGGTGCGTTTGCAGCCCCTCTGCTGGGGGGTGCAAATCTTCTTTACCAAGCTCTGTTTTTCTTTGTTTTTAGCATGGCTTGTGATTTTTGCGTGTGTGTGTGTGTATATATTTTTACCTTTTTAATTATTTTTGGTTTTCCTTGGGGATGAAGAGAGTCCCCCCTCCCCGCGAGCTCGCCAGCCGCCTGGATGGAAATGGAAATTGACTTCAGGATGGATGATACGATGGATGAGATGAATCCGGGTGGGATCCTCTCAGGGGTGTGGTTGTATGGGGGACTTATTGACAACGCTGCCCCCCCCGAGGGTGTTTTAATCGCGACCGCATCCCAACATACCATAGAGACGGTTGTGTGTCCCTCTATGGTCCTGGAAGGGTCCCCCGCTGTGATGAGCAGTGGAGGTAGCAGTCCATCCCTTATCCGGAAAGGTTTCTGACATTGTTATCTACTGTGGGCTATTGCTCAAACCAGCTTCCTCCAATGCCCCCAATTATGGCCATGCTACTGCCTGGCATAGTTGAAACGAAACATGAATGGCAATCCCTTTCACATCTGATAGCGGTTTACGCAGGGGGTGGCCCGGGGACTTAAGCAGTCATCTGCTTAAGTGGGCCGCTGTAAAAAAAAGATGGTTAGTAATGAATGATGAGGAGGATGAGTGTGATACCAGGATAGTACTCTCCCTTTTAAAATCTGGTTGTAAAATTAGAGACCAGATTTTCGGAGGCGTAAGCAAAAATCCACCCAAAACTTTTCCTCCTTTACCAGAAATCAAGATGCTTCTTCCGAGGTATATGTGCCAAGAATAAAAGACATTGGACATATTAAGTGTGAAAGGAAAATACATACACGCATATAAGATTGCAATTGCACTCATGTATGCATATATATATATATATATATATATATATATATATATATATATATATATATATATATATATATATATATATATATATATATATATATATATATATATATATATATATATATATATATATATATATATATATATATATATATATATATATATATATATATATATATATATATATATATATATATATATATATATGTAATAATAGTAGATTGATAGATATGGATAGATTTCCCTGGTGAAAAGGGTAGAAGGGTAGAAAATCCCTGGTGATAGGGAATCGCAGGCGTTATTTGAGTTTGATGTTGTTTCTCAGTGTTCTATCTTAATATTCATGGTCTTTTGCGTACTCTTTTATGTTTCTTTCTTGTGTCCTTCTTGGTTTATGGTTCTTTTGCATGATCGTTTGTGTTGTTTCTGATTTGTGTTGTTACTGTTTGTGTTATCGCTTTGTTTAGTGTAGTTTATAATAGTTTTTCTTGTAGCATTCAAGCCTTTGTAGGTGTTTTCTGTATCTCTTGTGTTCTTCTCCTTTTATGTTTGTGTATTTTTATAAAAGTGTTCAGTTCATTGGGTAATCTTTGCGACGTTTATTGCTTGTCGGAGTAAAGTCCTATGTGTAGATCGGTTCTTCCTATCTTTCGGTTTGCGTTTTACTGCTGGTGAAGTCTAGTCTTCTGTTTCTGTCGTCTGGTGGAATGTCTATGTGTCTTTGCCTGGTATCGTCGGTCATGAGTCATGGTAGTTTTTCCCAGATTTTGCGGGCTCTACTCTGCAGTTCCAAGTTGATTGGAGTCATTTGGATCGTGCGGTGTAGGTCCCTCTGCCTCCTTCTTTCTCCCCTCCGGGTGTTTGCTATTAAGAGTACACCTTTGTTCTGCACTCTTTGGAAGAGTCTCATTTTGTTCTTAGAACTAGTGCAGATAGGTATCGGTGGATACAGCAGCTTAGATCTTACGAGGGGCGGTCAATAAGTTTTTCAATTCTGATATAAGGAAACGAGATATGAGGAAAAGGGTTTTATTATTTTTCAATATAACTACCCTCGACTTCAATGCACTTGCGCCACTTGTCCCTGAGGCTTCGAATTCCCGACAACCAGAAATCTCCCGACTGCTGTTCAATCCACTCCTGGACGGCGAGCTGGACATCTTCATCGTCCCAAACCGGCGTCCATGCAGTGCAGCCTTGAGCTGGCGGAATAAAAAGTAGTCACTAGGGGCCAGATCTGTACTGTAGGGGGGATGGTTGAGCTCGTCGAATCCGCACTCGCGCAGGGCAGCTTGTGCAACTCTGGCCTTGTGGACTTTGACGACGTTGAAGTCGATCATGAGGCGTGAGGTTTCTAGGGACCCAAAGGGCAGAAACCTTGGTCATGGCCAAATTGTGGTGGATGATGTTGATAACACTTCCATGTGATATTCCAAGTTCTCGCTCGATTTCTTCGACCTTCACCCATTGATTTTCGAGGATCATCCTTTCCTCACGGGCCACATTGTTCTCGTTGGTCACGTCTGACGAGTGTCCTGGACGGGGGTCATCTTCAAAGGACTCACGACCATGGCGGAACTTCCTGTTCCAGCGAGCAATGGTTGCATAGGAAGGGGCGGTGTCGGTGTACACTGCAACCATGCGTTCATGGATCTCTTTTGCATTCTTGCCTTCCTTGATCAAAAATTTGATCAGTGCGCGGTGCCTAACCTTCTCCATTGTTTAAAAATTTGTGACTGACGATCTGCGATCAGCTACTGCTTCTTAAATAGACGAGGCAGAAGCGTGTGGCTTCAGGTCCCGACTTGTCATAACTTGTCCTAACACCCCCACAAACAGCCATCCCCCTTTCTCTGTTTTGCCCTACCGATTCACAGAACTTATTAACCGCCCATCGTATAAGCGCGTTAGAAATTTTTTTCTTGTTGGCCGTGTTCAGGTTTTTGAATCTGAGCAGCTTAGAAGGCTCGACCCTCGCGCGCGCTGCCGTCTGGGTGACGTGGCTGCCGTATCCAGTTTTACCTATCCTTAGTCCCAGAACTGTCCCATCAGAACTGTATGGAATGCGGGCGTTATCTGTCACGATATCGGCCCGTTTCATACGGAAAAATGGGATCACCTTGAATTTCTGGGTGTTAGTGGCGATCTTCCATCTTCTCTCGAACCTGCTGACGTGGTCGATCTCTCTGGCGGTGAATCGTGCCATGAGTTTGGGACCTTTTAAGGGGGCAGTCATGATCCGGGTGATGTCGTCGGCGAACTGGACGTACAGCGAGCCTTCCCTGATCGGATCGGGTAGATTGAGGGTGTATATGTTATATAGGAGAGGGCTCAGGCCCCCACCTTGCGGTACGCCTGCAGTTAGCGCGAAGTCTGGTCCGGTGTGGTCAAATATTTGTATATATGCTATTCTGTCAGTCACATAGTCACATAATTTTTTCTAGTCGTGGGTTTAGTTCAAGTCTCAGTATTTTGTACTGGAGCCCAGTCCTCCATACTTTGTCGAATGCCTTCTTAACATCTCTGAGCACCAGGTCCGCGTACCTTTTCTGGCTAGCGATCTTCGCCAGTTTCTCCGTGATTACTGTCAGCGCCGTATCAGTCCCTCTCCCTCTTCGGAATCCATGTTGGTGTTGGTTATGGAGGTTGTTCTCCTCCATAAAATCTTGGATTATATTAGCAAGGATCTTTTCGAATACCTTGCCTGCCACTTTGAGGAGGAAAATGGGTCTGAAATTCGCTGGGCCGTCCGGCGGTTTCCCGGTTTTTGGAATCAAGATCATTTTGGCGATCTTCCATTTATCCGGAAAATAGCCAACGTTTAGGCACGCGTTCATTATATTGACCAGCTCCTCTAAGATTTTATGGGGGGCGTTCAACCAGTTCAGTTTGGTTAATTTTGTTTTCCCTGGTGCTCTCTGTTTGAAGGCACGTAGCGTCGATATAATTTCTTCCTCCGTTAACGTTCGTCCATATCCAGTCATCTCTCTGTCCGCAGTTGTATTATTGAAGGGGTACGTCATGTCTACTACTTGTCTTAACTGGTCATTGATTTGTTCTTCAAAGTCCGGGTCAAAGTGTTCATTTTCTTCTGGTGTGATGGAGAACACATTTTTCCAGAAGGTTCTGAACACTTCTTCCGTTTCTATTGGGGAAATTTTTGTTCCGTCGTCTTTTTTAAGAAGTATGTCTTTGTCAGGTGGCTTACCCTTCAGTCTTGAAAGAGTGTTCCAAAAAGTTCGGGTGTCCACTTCTTCGTCCATCTTGTCTACGAGGTTATTCCAAAGAGCTTTTTGCTATTCAGTTATATGTCTCTTCATTTCGGTCTTTAGTATCCTTAGACGTCTGTTTTTGGTTCTGTCTGTGCCAGTCAGTCTGATATCTTCAAATAGTCTCTTGTATTCGTCCGTTAAGTCGTATAATTCCTGAGTTCACCTTGGTGCTGGTAACGTTTTGTACAATGTTCTGGGTACTGCTACGCGGTCCGTTTCCACCATTACCTCCGTTAACCTTGCCAGTGCCTGGTCGATTTCTTCCAGGGTGGCTTCCTCGACTGGTAGAGGTCTGAACTCACCGAGAAGGATACGGTACTCTTCCCAGTTCGTTCTAGAAAAGCACTTTCTCTTCCTGACGGGTATCTGAATGGGGATGGAGGATATTTTGATCAGGGTAGCGACGTGGTCGCTTGGGATTAGAGGGCCGGGCTGAATGAAATAGTTGTAGGGAAATTGTGAGCTGGTCAGGATGACATCCGGCTTTGCTGCGAAGGTTTCGGTGATATAGGTGGTGAAGTCGGGGGCCAATGTGGGCAACAATGATGATGGTATATTCACTCTTTGAAAGATTTGGATAGTAGTAGATAAAAGTAGGTGAAAAAAATAAAAGTTTTAAGAGGGCGGGGGGGTGCCCTAGTAGGAGGGCATCGCAGACTTTTTACTTTTTATTTTATTTTACTTATTGTGTTATGTATTGTCTATCATGTATTGTTCTATTTATGTGTAGCAGGCGTGTTCTTCTTATTGTTCGTGTGTCAAATTTTGTTGTACCTATTTTTGTTAAAAATTGTGAGCATTCAAGCCTTTTATAGCTTTTGGCTCGGCAATTTACCTGTGTTGTTATTGTTTGGTTTCATGTATATTCTCTGTTTGTCTCGTTACAGTTGTGTTGTATATTGGGTATCTGTTAAGTGTATATTGCTGTAATGTTTTCCTGTGTACAGTGTTTGGTGCTTGGGAATCGGACACGTCTTGTGGCATTCCCACGGAGTCGTGCAGGGATGCCCATTCCGCCACCTATTTCCCGTAATTGTGGTATGACATCATTTGTAAGTGTTAACCAGACCCTTCTTCCCAGTTTCTTGGTGAAGATGTTGATAGGGTATAGTTTCTTTCTTACATGTAGCTCCCTCTGACGGCGTTGGTCTCGCCTTCTGACCTTGTTAATCAGTAGGGATGCAGTGTTTTGCACTTTCTGCAATTTTCTCATTGAGGTATTGTTTGTCGCTTGAATCAATACTGCGGGATAGATGAGCTTAGCCCGGACGTACATCAGGTTATATCTTCCTGATGTTGGCCGAGCTAAGGTCTCTAAACCTGTATAGCTTGGAGATTTCTCTCTTCGCCAGATTCCGCCTCTCCGTGTAGAGTCTCGCGTATCCTTGATCGGAGAACTTTGGGCCCAGGACAGTGCCTTCGGTGGAGTAGCCGTATCTCATCCCCTCGATGATTATGGGGTCCATCAACGTGCGGCTTACTGGGACGATCTTAAACTTGTCCCTATTTGTTCTTAACTTCCAGCGTCTCTCGTACTGGTTGATGTTGCTTATTTCCACTATTGTTCGCGCTGCCTGTTCCCTTGCTTTCTTTACCGGGCAGTGGACGATCTGGGTGATGTCATCTGCGAACTGCAGATACATCGTGTCCTTATGCACCGGCTTTGGGAGGTCGATAGTAAAGACCAAGTAAAGCAGAGGGCTCAGGCAACTTCCCTGTAGAACACCTGACTTCAGTTCGAACTCGGGTCCTCTGTGTCCTTCTATCATGAGACATGCCCTTCTGTCCATGACAAAGTCACAAAGGTTCCTTTCCAGGACTGGATCTAGCTGGAGTTTAAAGATCTTGTATTGTAATTCTTCCAGCCAGACTTTTTCGAAGGCCTTCTGTACATCCCTCAACACAATGTCTACATAGAACCTATTCGCACTGCAATAGGCTATTTTTTCTTTCAGGAGCGCTAGGGCCGTCTCGGTGCCATTTTTTTGGCGGAACCCATGCTGTTGGGGGTTGGGGGCTCCTACCTCGCTCAGTTGGGCTTTTAGCCTGTTAGCTATGATCTTCTCAAAGATCTTGCCGAGCATCTCCAGAAGAGAGATTGGGTGAAAGTTTGCCACCTGGTCCGGGGGCTTACCTCCTTTCGGGATGAAGATGATTTTAGCCATCTTGTACCCGTCCGGAAAGTAGCCTACATTCAGGGAAGCATTCATGGTGTTGACCAGTCCTTGAATGATTTGCCTCGGGGCATTCACGAGATTGCATTTCGTGATCCCGGACCAGCCTGATGCCCTTTGCTTGAAGGACCTTATGGTGTTCATGGTCTCTTCAAAGGTTATCGGTCAACCGTGGCCAACTATCTCTCTATCCTGAGATACTTGCAGGTGGGGGTGGGTTCTATGAATCATTGTGCCGAGTTGGTCTAGTAGTTGGTCTTCGAAGTCCAGGTTGAAGTCGTTGTTTTCCTCAGGGAAAATAGCGAAAATCTTTTTCCAGTGTGTCCTGAATCTTCTTTCGAGAGACTCTGGATCCTCAATGATTTCTTCTCCATCTTTTAGCTTTATCCTGGCTTTGGTGGGCAGTCCCCTTAGTCTTCGGACTGTATTCCAAAAACTCTGTGGACTGACCTCCCCGTCCAGCCTACCAATGATGTTATTCCAGATTTCCTGTTTTTTTTTGTCATAATGTGTTTAAGTTCCTCGCTTAGTTGTTTTATTCTGGCTCTCCTTTCCCTATTTGGGCCTGTCCTACCTATTTCCTCGAGAATCTCTCTATGTTCCTGAGTGTTCTCCCTCATTTCGTCTGTCCACCTAGGTTGTGGGAGCATTTTATAGGAGATCCTAGGGACGCATCTCTCGTCGGCTTGTACGAGGAGATTGGTGATGGTGTTTATCTCCTCGTCCACTTCTTTAAGATTGGCGTCTCCCAGGTCAGCAGGTTGGTATTCGCCAAGCATCTCTCTATATTATTCCCAGTTAGCTTTCGCGTAACTCTTCCTAAGTGGCACTGGCATGAGAATCGGTGCCAGCGAGATGGTTGTTAGAATGGGGACATGGTCACTCGGTGCCACAGGACCGGGCACGCTGCTGATGTTGAAGGGGAAGATTCGGCTTGCCAATACAACGTCCGGTTTTGTTGCCGTATGTCGCGTTAGGTAAGTCGGGAAGTCTGGTCCTACTCTCTGGAGTCTATCTCTCTCGATGAGTAGTTTCAGGTTCCTTCCCCTCTGGTTGGTGCGACTGTAACCTGAAGCTGCGCAACAGGCGTTTAAGTCACCACCCAGCAATGCCTTTTTTCCTCGTCCAAAGATGTTATATAGGTTAGGAACGGGCAGGTATTCTCGGCGTGGGGGATGGTAAGCCGCAGCCACGGTTAAGGCTCCAACTAGGGTTGGGATTTCAACAGCCACAAAGGACTCCTCTAAGTCTGGAAGTGTTTTAAACTTTATGTTTTTACGGATCGCGATAGCAGCGCCATCGTATCTTTCTTGTGTGTGTTTTTTTTTGTGATCACAGTGTAATTTGGTATTTTTATTGTATTTGTTTCTGTGTTTACACCGTGTTCAGATATGAGGATCAGGTCGGATCCACCATGCGGAAAACGTTTCCGTATAGGATG
The DNA here is from genome assembly GCA_963969495.1 of Ceratothoa steindachneri. Taxonomy (NCBI): domain Eukaryota; kingdom Metazoa; phylum Arthropoda; class Malacostraca; order Isopoda; family Cymothoidae; genus Ceratothoa; species Ceratothoa steindachneri. Next base: position 4,826,537 of record OZ018333.1, on the reverse strand, counting down.
GATTTCCCTACCCAACCGTTGGTGTTGATTGTGAGTATTTTTAATTTGTTGCTAGTGTTCTCCATGTTGATAGTTTAGTGTTTTTGTTTTCTAAGTGTGTATTCCTCATTCACTTTCTCTCTTTTCTCTTCTTCCCATTCCTTATTTTTGTAAATTCTGCTTCACTGATGGTGAGGCAGGAGTCTGTATATAACTTTATCCTTGGTGTCATGAGCGCTTCGTCTACTATTGCTTCCTGCAATGGTGCGTCGAAACTCCATTTCAGTTGCCCAGTTTTAACCCCTTCGACTATTTCCCTAATGGTGGGGTCTTCTGGGAATGGGGTTTGTTCAGTTTTGAAGGAGAGCATATTAAGCTCTTCTCCATCAAAGGTCTTGGGCAATTGGGGAGCCTTTCCCCTACTCGTGCTTCTCAATCTCGATTTATTTTTGGGGGCTGGGCATTTACTTCTTCCTCATCTTCCGAGGACGATGCGGAGCTTGTGAGTTTGCCTTCTGCCTCCTTCATCTTCCTCGCAACCTTCTTCGCCTTTTGTTCCTTCTTCCTTTGGGCTTCAATTCTGGGGTCTCTGTTGTTATTTGTTATTTGGGGGGCTTGGGTTTTTTGTTACTCTTGTTGTTTCTTGTTTTTCCGCTGGAGGGAATGGGGTTGCTGGGGCTTCCTCTTCGGGTTCGTACTGCAGTTGCAGCACATCCCCCGATGGAGGGTTGTCTGGGAACCAGAGTTCCTCCAGACCGTTCTTCCTGAGCATGGTGTTTAGCTCAGTTGAGAAGCAGCCCGGGTTTGTTAGGTTCCTCACGTGAGCATACATTATGCACGTGAGGATTTTTGTCGATATTTTATTCCCGACCTTTAGATATGTTTTGGGGGCTGGGGCACTCTCAGATGGTCTAGCAGGTTGGGTTCTGGCTGCTTGTGCGTAGGAGGTGTTGGCTCTCCTTACGCCCTCCGCCTTTCTGTCTTCTGTTTTCTTCCTTACCAGCTCCTTCTTTTGGGGGCACGACATGGCCATAGCCCCGTGTCTTAGGCCACAGTTAGGGCATCTCTCCTCCTTTGCCTGGCATTCTCGCCAGCCGTGGCCTTTGGCACTGCATTTGGAGCAGGTGATTTCCTGCTCCTTGCAGTCCTTGGTCGCGTGTGCTTCGAGCTTGAAGCACCGGAAGCAGATTTAAATAGGGGTATATTCCTACCTTTCTATCTGCTCCCCGCATATTTTGGCGTTGAATAGCAGAATGCCATTCTCCTTAGCCCGCGCTGCCATGGAGGTGTCATTAAATACAACTTTAAATACATGGCTGTATTCAGTGTTGTCCCTTCTGTTCTTAAATTTTACTACTTCCGTTATTCTCGCCCATTGTTGATTACTCATTATCTCCTCCTTAATTTCGTCCTTCGAGTGTTGTCCTATCCAAGGATCCAACTTTCTACAGACCACACTTCTGTGTGCCTGGATCTGGGAAGAGGTAGTAGGTTGGAGGTTTATTCCTCTCAGTATCTCGATCGCCTCTTCCTTCGTCAGCTTTTCGATGTCCTGCTCTTTTTCGCAGATAGCGACATAGCCTGACGGTCCGTCTAGCAGGCGGAGCACGGCGACATTTAGTTCTCCGAATAGAGTTTGGTACACCGTCCCCTTATCCGGTGTTTCCGTGCCAGCCAGTGTCCTTAGCGGCACTCTTGGCGCATTAGTGTCCGCCATAACTGGGGTGTCGCCCCTTGAAGAGGGGGTGCACTTTCTTCTCGGTGATCTTTTTCTGTCCTTGACGTGATTCGCCTATCCGTGTTCTTCGATGAATGATGTATTTTTATTTATAATTGTTTAATATTATTTGCCTTGGAGAGAAGAGCGCCCCCCCTCGTTTCCCCACCACTTAGATGGAAGAGAGATTTGCCTTTAGGATAAATGATAAGATGGATGAGATGAGTCCGGGTGGGATCCTCTCAGGGGTGTGATTGTATGGCGGACTTATTGACAACGCCACTCCCCTCAGGGTTTGGAATCGCGACCGCTCCCCAACATACCATAGATACGGTTTCATGCCCCTCTATGGTCCTGGAAGCGGCCTTCGCCGTAATTAGCACCGAAGGTTGCAGTCCGTCCCTTGTCCGGAATGTTTCTGACATTGTTCTCTACTGTGGGCTAATCCTCAAACCAGCTTTCTCCAATGCCCCTAATAAAGCCAATGCAACTGCTCGGCATAGTTGGGACGAAAAATGAATGGCAAATCCTCCTCACATCTGGCAGCAGGTCCCTTGGGGGGGGGGGGCAGGGCTGGGGGCTTAGGCAGTCATCTGCTTAAGCGGGCCCTCTAGAAAGGATATGATGAGGTTAGTGATGAGTGAATGGTGAAGTATTAAGTCTCTTTCGTGACAAAGGTGATTTTCGGAGGGGTTGAGTAAATTTTTCCCAAAAGTTTTCCTCCTTTGCCGCTTCTGAGGTATAACTGCCAGTGATTTTTTCAAGAATTCTGAGCAATCAACAATACTGGTATATTTATTTGAGAGAAAAAATACATATACAAATTAGCGTTACAAAAAAATAGTTAATAGTGGGGAAAAAAGTTGAGCGGAGAAGAGAAAGTTACACAAGTACTAGTAAGAAAAGAAATGGGTTCTCCGGGTACTACCGGAGGACATATTTTTGTATATTTACTGTTATTTTAATCTTTTATATTAAATGAGTTTAGTTCTCCAGGACATACTGGAGGACAAATATTTTACATTTTATGCTTATTACTAAGTATTATTATTCACTGTTTATTATTAGTTACTAAGTATTAAATTCATTATTAACCACTGAATTATTAACTGCTAAATATTGAGTATTGAGCACTATTTATTTAATGAGATTATTATTAATTTACTTAGTCGCTCAACTTTGTTATTCTTACTAGCCATTAAATATTATGATGATGATTTATTTATTGGGAAAAAGCACAAGTAGTTTTACATTAAATAAATAAATTCATAAAATGCCAAAAAGTGTTGAAAAAATATTAAAAAAATTAGCTGAGGAGGGAAAAGATGTAGTCGAAGGCAAAGATACATAAAGAGGTTTCTCCTGGAGAAATAAACGCAAGAGCTCAGCTTTTTGTTATTTTACAGTTTTAAGTTGTACCCACTGATAGGGTTTTAATACATACACTAATTTTACCCACTAATTGGGTTTTAATATTTACATTAATTTTGGCAACTTATTTACACTTTATTATTATTTTATTACCTACTGTCTATTATTGGTTTATATATAACTGTTTGGATTTATTACGTTCTATACATAATCATTTGAATTTAAAATACTGGTTCACTTAATTTTATTTTATGACATGTACTTCTGTATAATTTACACAGTACATATTATGCTTTTTATAATATACTTAATTTTAACTTTTAATTCACTGTATTTTTACACTGACTGATAATCTTAATTTTCTAATTTCCTATTTACATTTTCCGCTATATTTTCACTCGTTTAAATTGTTTTAACACTTGACTATTTTATTTTCTATTCGTTTGTTTATTAATTGTCACATTTATCTATTTGCTTATTTATCTATTTAACACGTTGAGTTAATTATTTACTTTGATTAATTATTTTCACTTTAAACTTTTTTGCTTTATTATTTATATATTTGCAAGCTTTACACTTTTTGTCACTTCTTACTTTTTAGTTTATTGACGAGGTCATCATTCCGCACTTTATGTTTTTGTAGTTTGATGAGTTCACTGTGTGTCGACTGGACTTCGGGATATACATCGTGCCGCTGCATAGGAGACTTTCCATTTCCTTTGGGGACCACGGCCCCTCAAATGTCCACTAGTACTCGCCGTTCCTAATGCCCTTTACTAGCTGTGTTTGGTTAATTTTTTCGGGTCTACATCCGGTAGTCCCGAAAATTTTTAGTTTGAGTTGTTCCCCGTCGAAAAAGTGTCCCTTTTCCAGGACATCGACTTTTTCGGTCAGGGGGACTCCGGGGTAAGACTGATCGTCTTCTGACTCGCCATCCAGACTCTCCTCTTCTATTTGTTTAGGGGGTTTGTTGCTCCTCTTCTTCTTAGGTTTCTTTTCCTTCGGGGTGTTTTTTACTTGTACGCTATCTTCTTTGAACCCGATCTTGGTTCCCATCCTCTTCTTGATTGTTGGTTGGTTTATTTTCTTTTTTCCTTGTTTCGTCGGTATTCTCAGACTGCGTGTCATCAATGAACTTGATGTTCAGCACGTCATGAGATGCTGGGTTCGGTGGGAACCAAATTTTCTTTTTTACACCGTTGTGTTTCAACATTGTGTTGAGTTCCTCCGATAAGCAGCCGGGACGTGCAAGGTTCACCATGTGGGCGACTATGACCATCGTCATAATTTCCTTGCTCTTGGCCGGCAGGATTAGCTTCGGAGTCACTCTCTCCGTTATCGGTGTGACGATTCCGGGAGTAGATGCTGCAGTGGCATATGAAATATCTCGTGACTTTTCCTCCTTTTGCTGTTTTAGTTTCAGTCTCTTGTTTTTGATGGCTTCCTTGCGTAGAGAGCATCTCATGGCCAGAGCCCGATGCTCCCCTCTGCAGTTAACGCATTTGGGCTGTTCCTCGCGGCAATCTCTCCAACCGTGACCGGTTTTGGAGCATGCCGCGCAGGTTTGTATATTCGTTGGGCAGTTTCTTGTCGAGTGACTCTCGATGGCCAGCCAGATTTGTCAGTTTTCTATATAAATATATTCCTCTTCCTCTATCTGCTCCGGAGCGACGCGGAGGTAGAAGCCCAGGAGGCCTTTCCTTAACGCTCCTTGAACCATCTCGATGGCGGCGAAGGTGACTTTAATCAGGGTTTTTCCTATCTTGTCAACCCTGTCCACTCTTGCCCATGGTTGTTTGGCGTTTAGTTCGTTTTTTTATCTCTTCCGTGGAGTTCTCCGCAAAGTAGGGATCCACTCTTTTAAGAATCACGGCACGCCTCACGAGTAGTTCGTAGGGGGCTACCGCTTCGAGCCCAATTTCGCTTAGGGGTTGTTTAGCCTGGTCTGAAACAAGGGTCTCAACGTCCTTGTTCTTCCAACAGACTGCTGCCCACCCATTCGGTGTCTCGATGAGACGGATCAGCGCAACCGGTCACATATGGCATGACTGCAAGAGCACAATTAAGCGTTGCATCAACTGCAACGGAGACCATGCCGCCATGGAAATGTCATGCCTGGAAAAAGAGACGGCCATCAAAAAGCAGCAGATGTTGAAAAAAGTGAGGAGGGAGCTCGGGCAAACCAAACGTATGCTAAAGTTGCGAAGGCCGCAGTAGGAGAGGCAGCATCGCAGCGCACCTACCTTAAGGTAGAAAGCGAGCAGTCTACGAAGATCATGTGCTGCATCTACTATGCGCACATCGCCAACCTCACTAAACCCGGTGCATTCAAACAGGAGCTCAACCAGATGCTCAGGAACAATGGCATGGATGAGATATGGTTCCCCGAGAACCCACGCTCGGAGGAAGTCCTTAGCATCTAAATGCAGCCTCCACTAACTAAGACCGCCGCTCAAAATTAAAAAAATCTTCTCGCTACCTCCAACCCAACCCAAGTAGTCTCCGAAAAAATCGCTCCCTCAAGCGCACCCGCCACTACTGCTCCCGAGGTGAACTCACCTAAAGGAGCAGAACCTAAACACAGACAATGTAGCCGCTCCAGAAAATCACCCCTCCGCCAGAGGGGCAGGTCAACATCTTTAACAAAGGAAGGCAAGCATGCCTACCTTGGGAAGAAAATTGACCTTAAAATATACGCTACAAACGACGTCCCATTCCCCCTCCACAGCAATGACAAAGACGTAAGTGATGGAATCACCACCAGGAGATACAAGTGGGAATACTCCGAGGCCCTTCCAGAGAAGGTCGTCAAAGAGGCCCTCATCCTCGGAATGGTGCAACTTGATCTAGACTCATTTGTAACCATCTCTAACTCAGAATTCAAGAAGAAGAGATCCGGCAGGTGCCGATCTCCCACAGCTAGCCCCTCCCCCCCCCCAAAAAAACAAATAATTAGGAACGCTTAAACTGACTAACAACATGGACGGACTAAAAAACGACTTGACAATATTGCAAATGAATTCTGACGGATGGACCGACAAACAAGCGACTTACGGAAATATCATTAGAAATTGCGACCCTGATATCGTTCTGATATCAGAACACGGTATAGACACTACTCAACAGACGATAAAAATATTTAATTACTCCGTGACGACAAAAAACCATAGCCAGGGACGTTTTGATGGCGCCGCCATCGCAGTCAAGAAAGGCATCCTCTTCAAACTACTCCCTTCTTTGGACGAGTCCTATTGGCCATCGAGGTCCAAACCAACCTGGGACCACTTGTGTTATCAACAGGGTACCAACCCCCAAGACGAGACTATATCCCTATGCACAACTTTCTCCAGCTGTGTGCATATGGAAGAACAGTCCTGTTTGGGGGGGACCTCAACGCCAGATGCCAGGAATCTGGTTATACCAGAAACCTAAACAAAAAGGGAAAGAACTTGAAGAACCTTATTGGCAGAGGTATCGTTGCCCGCATCGGGCCCGACTTATCCACCTATGTCACCGACTCCTTCGCAACCAAACCAGATATCGCCCTGACCAACCCTCAATTCCCTTACAATTATTATATTCAGTTCGGACCTCTAATCCCCAGCGAACATGTCGCAACACTTATCAAAACTTCATCAAGCCCAATACAAATACCCGTCAGGGAGCGAAAATGCTACTCTCGAGCGAACTGAGAGGAGTACCGTACTCTTCTCGGTGAATTCAGAGCGCAGCCCCTGGAAGAAGGCACCCTGGAGGAAATCGACCAGGAACTGGAAAGGTTGACGAAGGCAATGGTGGAGGCGGACCGTGCAACGGTTCCAAAAACCTCGTACAAAACGTTACCAGCACCAAGATGGACACAAAATCTTTATGGCCTATCTGACGAATATAAAAGACTTCGAAGAAATTAGACTTACTAGCACTGACAGAATTAAAAACAGACGCCTACAAGCGCTCAGGACTGAAATGAAGAATCTCATTACAGAGCAACAACTAGCGCTCTGGAATGACCTTGTCGACAAACTTGACGAAGAGACGGACCCCCAAACATTCTGGAACTCGCTTTCCAGACTGGAAGGTAAGCCGCCAGACAAAACCATTCTCCTCGGTAAGGATGATAGAACTAAAATGGAGGAGACAGAGGCGGAAGAGGAGTTCAGAAGCTACTGGAAGGATGTGTTTTCCATCACTCGGGAAGAAAACGAATTCTTCGACCTGGACTTCGAGGTAGAAATTCATGATGAACTAAGGCCCGTAATCCACAGGAAATACCTCTGTAACAACACGACAGCTGACAGAGAAATTATTGGTTACGGAAGAAGAGTAACGACACAAGAACTCATGACGACACTACGTTCCTTCAAGCAGAGAGCCCCAGGAAAAACAGGATTGACCAGACTCAACTGGCTGAACGCCCCCCGTAACATCTTAGAGGGGCTGGTCAATCTAATGAATGCGTGTCTGAACATCGGCTACTTCTCGGACAAATGGAAGATCGCCAAAATGATCTTCATTCCAAAAGCCGGGAAACCGCCCGACAGACCAGCAAACTTCAGACCCATCTTCCTCCTTGAAGTAGCTGGCAAGGTCTTCGAAAAGATTTTTCGTAGCCGCATCCAAAATTTTATGGAGGAAAACAACCTCCATAATCAACATCAACACGGATTTAGGAGAGGGAGAGGGACCGATACGGCGCTAGCAGTCATCACTGAAAAATTAGCGAAGATTGCTAACCAAAAAAGGTACGCTGACTTGGTGCTCAGAGATGTGAAGAAGGCGTTTGACAAAGTATGGAGAACTGGTCTGCAGTTCAAAATACTGAGACTCGGACTAAACCCTAGACTGGAAAAATTACTTGCGACTACGTGACAGACAGAAGAGCTTACTTGCAAATTTACAATCATACTGGACCGGACTTCCAACTGACTGCAGGTGTACCGCAAGGTGAATGCCTAAGCCCCCTCCTCTATAACATATATACCCTCGACCTACCAGATCCGGTCAGGGAAAACACCTTGTATGTTCAGTTCGCGCACGACATCTCGCAGATTGTGTCTGCCCCATTCAAAAATCCCGATCTCCTGGCGGAAATTACCGCCAGGAAAATCGACCATATCAACAGTTTCGAAAAAAGATGGAATATTGCCACGAAATACCAAAAGTTCAAGGTTATTCCATTCTTCCGTAAGAGACGGGCACATATTGAGACCGAAAACGCCCGGATCCCTTACAGCAACGACGGGATGGTACTTGGACTAAAGATAAATTATAGGGGATACGGTGGCCACGTTGCTCGGGCAGCAGCGCGAGCGCGGGTAGAGCTTTCTAAGCTGTTCAGGTTCAGGAACCTGAGCACAGCTAACAAAAAGAAAATCTACAACGCGCTCGTAAGGTCGAAACTACTGTATCCACCTGTACCTGTCAATGTTAGTTCCAAGAACCAAATGCGACTCCTTCAAGAGTACTGTTGATATCGAACACCAAGAGGAGAGAACGGAAGAGGCAGAGGGACCTTCACCAAGGCATCCAGTTGACTCCGATCAACATGGAGCTGCAAGGAAGGGCCAAAAAAATCTGGGAGAAAATCCCAAGGCTACTGACGGATGAAATAAGACAAAGACACAAGGACATCCCGCTACATGACATTAACAGAAGGAAACTGGACTTTGTCAGCAGTAAGGCACAGACACGAAATGACAAGAAGACGCAATCTACAAGTAAAAACAATTCACTCTACACAACGTAACACACTAGTCTGAACAGAAGAAGAACACTAATGACACTTTAGCTACACCAAGAGAAACACTGAAACTACATCATCAGCTTACAAAGGCTTGAATGCAACAATAACTACTACAAACTACAAGAAGATAAATAACGAATATGAACAAAGAAACAAACAAAAACGAACAACCAAACAAACAAAAATGCTATTCAATAGCAATACAACATCAGAAGAGCAAAGAAAAGCAGAAAAACAGTACGAAGAACAACAACAATATTAGAGTAAATAAAGAGACGTATAACAACAACCTCTAACAAAAATGCCTGTGATTCTCTATCACCAGGGAATGTCCCCCCCCCCTATCTCTATTATTTAATCAGGGAAATTTATCCCTACCTATTTATCTTCCACTATTACATACATATATGCATAGATGATTGCAGTTGCTATCATATGTGTGTGTATGTATTTTCTTTTCACTACTTCTTATATCCAAAGTCCAAAGTCCAAGTCCAGTTCCGACACGAGCTCAACACGGAAATACACCGAACGCATCCTCATCACCACACCAGGTGGATAGACTGCGTGATGGAGACGCCGAGATCACCGAAGAAGAGATCCTTGGCGCACTCCGCTCATTCCGACAAAAAGCCCCCGGCCAATCGGGGCTTACGAAGGTAAACTTCGAAAAGGCACCAGCCAACATCATCGAAGGAATGAGACGTATTTTCAACGCATGTCTGAATACAGGGTACTTTCCAGATGTTTACAAGACGGCAAAGATGATCTTCTTGCCCAAGCACGGAAAGGACCCAACGTTGAGAGAGAGCTACCACCCAATTTCACTCATGGAATTTGGCGGGAAACTCTTTGAGAAGATCCTCAACGGGAGACTGGTGTCTCACCTGGAAGAAAACTCCCTCTACAACCCATGTCAATTTGGGTTTAGAAAGAACCGAAGTACGGAAATGGCAATCAATGTCATAACGGAAAAGCTTTCCCAAGCCAAACGAGACAGGAGGTATGTGGATATCGTTTGTTGGGATGTATCAAAGACGTTTGATAGGGTGTGGCAGCGAAACATGCAGTATAAGATCTTACGGCTGGGTCTAAAGGAAAACTTAGAAAGAACTCTCTGTGACTATGTCATGGAGAGAGCGGCGTATGTCAGTCTAGGGTGCACGGACGGACCAAAATTTCCGCTCACTGTGGGCCTCCCGCAGGGAGGGGTGTCTGTCCCCCACCCTTTACTCGATATACACCACGGATGTCCCAGCCCCTGTGTACCCCTCTTCCCTCAATATTAAGTACGCCGATGATTTCAGCCAGATAATCATATCTCCATGGAGGAATGCGCCGTGGCAAGCTCGCATGACAGCGATGGAAGATAAGAACAAACCAAGAGAAATTCAAGGTGGTCCCCATTGGACGCACCTTAAGGGCAGACGTGCGTGTGGGGGATACGCGATACCCCTACACCAACGAATGCAATGTACTCGGTATGAAAATCACCTCTACCGGGTACAAGAAGCACGTAAAGAAAGAATTTCTCGAGCCTCGTCCGCTGTCAGAACTCTATATACATTTAGAAATCTACGTGAAAGCAACAAGATGAAGATGTACAATGCCCTTGTAAGATCTACGTTGCTTTACCCCACCTCCACCCTCTCATGTGTCTCAAAAACACAAAAGAGGCGACTTCAAGTAGTGCAAAATAAATGCAATAACCTAATCACGGGTACACGCAGGCAAGAAAGAAGACGGCAAGAAGATCTGCACAGAGAGGCGGGGATAATTCCCATTAACAAAGTCATAGAAGAACGGACCCGGAAAATGCAGGATCTGGTTAATCGGGAACTGAGTGATGAAATCACCCAGCTGATTAACCAGAACAGAAGAGCTGACTGTCGCGCCAGATTTCCCAGCTCCGCCAACCGAGTGGCTGGCGGAGACGAAGTGCCGTTCTCTTCATAATGTGATGTAAAACCTGTAAAGGAAAAGAAAAAGTAAACCGAACAAGACAAGAACCTCAAAACTACGACAACAACCCACCGATGAAGACACCTTTAAACCAAGATTGCGAAAAACCCCGATTATGACAAGAACCCTACCAAAGATGAAAAAATGAAAAGACTAAAACACACACGAATACAAATGATACCAAAAACAATAAGCACGCACAAAAAATGTAATAACAAAACACAAACATACAAGCAATGCATAACACACACAAAATCAAACTAAAAGTTGTTAAGACAAATGGCTTGAACGCCATAAATAATTACTTATAATTATTACAAATCTACAGTAACAACAAAGAATACACGCTACCAAAAAAAATAATAAAAGTTATAGGTCTGATCACCAGACTCTAGGCATCTCTTTGCACCCTACTACACTTCTTTCTCTTTTCTCCACTTGTCTATTTTCTCTATCTATCCAGACACCCTATCGTCCTCCCTTACATGCACCCACTTTAATTGAATCAGAATCAGAATCAGTTCCAACGACGCGGTGTGTGACTTGTGATCATGCTCACATGTCCGAGATAGGGAGCTGCACGCTAGGGAGAGAGGGTACTGTGGCTCACGCAGTGCCGATCTTGGTGTGCCGGTGGAAGTTTTTGCTTATTTTTTACTCCGCGTGTGTTGTACTTAAAACGTGTTTATGTTATTGAATATGATAAAGTGTAGAATTTAACTCATTTTTTCGGTTCTTTTATTAATTAATTAATTGAGCTGCTGAAATTTATCTTGGAATATAATCTAGATAATGTTCTTAGTGAAATTTCGAAACTAATAAAAAACTTCTTGACAATTCCCATTACTGCATTAGAGACAGAACGCTGCTTTTTAACACTAAAAAGAATAAAAACTTTTCTAAGGAGCATTATGAATTCCTAAAGGCTAAATGCACTTGCAATGCTTTCAATGGAGAAAAATTCCTCAGTAGTTATCCAGAACTCAAGTAGAAAATAATTAATCTTTTCGCGCAAATTAAAACAAGAGGAATGGATTTCGTTTTTAAATGAACGTATCAAGCTTAAACTGTAACACTTTAGTCTATTAGTAAGTAAAAAATGTTTGATTTTGTTCTATTTAGGATTTTATCAAGTTTATTTAGAATTATTTTTATATGTTTATTTCCTTTTACACTTGTCCATCCTTGGTAATCTAGTATTTTAGGTCCTCCTCCGAGTTGGACTTGGTACATTTTTTTGTGCTGGCTTATGGAACATTGATAAATCCAGAGATTTGGGGTTTCTGATTTTTTTTATTCCTAGATTATTGTCTCTCTCGCTGCTCACTACCCCACATACACCAATGGCTGTGTCAGATAGTGGAGTGAATGCTGCAGTAGTTTACATCTGTGAGTCTTTAAGGATCTCTTAGCTCGGATGATGTCAACTTTCACAGCTGAAATCTTTTAAAATTCTTCTCAGTTACCAAGCGTTTTACCTAGGAAGCGGGTTTTGACTCCAATCGCCATTTTTCCTTATTCCTTCCTCTAGGGCAATAATTTTACGTGCGACTTATTAAAAATACAACTTGATATAAAGTCTCGTATTATTTGGCCACAAGCCAGTATACAGGATGTCCTAAATGTCACGTACAATAGGAGAATTAGGTAAGTTTCTCCTATGGGACACCCTGTAGATGTTGTAGCCCTGTTTTGAGTGGCTTGGTTCCCAAGGGTTAGCAGTCATTGAGTTTAGAGTCCCACTCTTGGCTAGCCAGATAGGTTTCTTGGTTCGGCTTTGTGGCTACCGGTTTCAGACATTGTATCTAAGTGGTAGGTTGTCTTCTTTCTTGATTGAGGGTGGTTTTTCTTGATTGCAGGATGTGTAAATGTGATCAGGTTATTCTTTAAAGGTAAAGAAATCTTCGGTGCTGGATTCGGTATTCTATATTTGGCGAGAACATTGAAAGTTTTCAGATTTATTTTTCTTCTTTTGTATGGCTCTTCATGAGTATTACTCTTCATCCCGAGGTACTTTTCAATTTCACTTTTATGCAAATGTCCTGCATGCACGTCGGTATTTAAAAGATTCAAATGAACTTAATTTTTGTACATTAGATTGATTTCAAATAACATTAAATTTATGCATTCTATTTAAATTAATTTACTTTACAATATTTAACATTGTTATGGAATCTTACAATTGTTATTTAATTATACATAAGTAATTGATAAGATAGTTTTCTTTAAAAAGATTCGATATAATGTGTTTATACCTATAGCGTTTAATCGAATGAAATAAAAGCTTTTTAGAATTTAGTTTATTGTATATGTTTTTTTTTAATTAAAGATATAGCAATGTTAGCAGAAATAAAACAAAGCTATTAAATTAATTTTTTTTCTATAAGATTAGTCATTTAAGGGCTAAGTTTCGATATTTAACTAGCGGGAATAGTGACGTCTGGGAACCATCCCTTTAATAGTTGCCAAATATATTCTCTTTTAAATCCTCGATCAATTTGATTTAAATTAAATATATAAAAGCTATTGAATTGTAATTATTACGTACAGTCTTTTACATATATTTTATAATTATTCAACCCAAAATATTGTATTCCTCTCTTTTGTTTCTTTTCAAAACGGTACTAAAGTTCCTCGAATATTCGAAAAAAAGAGATACAAATAAGGAAATGATTACGAAAATGATAGTAATTTCGGAAATATGACAAAGCTGTTCATTCGTTTTACGTTATGTGATAAAAAAATTATAATGTTGACGGTATTTACAGTTATTTACTTTTCAGACCGAACGCTACATTTAGGAGAGCAGTTGTCTTAACTTATGGTTTCAAAGCTCCTAAAATCCTATATGAGCGCTCCTCATTTATTTAAATGGTCTGGCTGTATCTTTAAACACTCGTTATTATTTTTTACTTTTGTATATTTATTAATTGTAGTTGATTCTCTTTCATAGATCACACAAGCTTAGGGAACAACAAAAAAATCTTATTTGACTACTGTCCTTTCAAACTTTTCCCATTAGAGAGTTATTACTCTACGGGAACAGTACTCTGTACAAAGTAATTATCCATTCGGATTCCCGTACAATAAATGTTATTTTAGTTCGACGTGAACACATTATAAGATGTCATAAAACACTTCAATGTGCTTATATTTTAGGCTTCTTTGAGCCCCTTATTCGATATTTCAATATGGTTCCTAAACCAGATCGGAATTCCGGAAAACGAGTAGGCGGACCAAATTGTTCGGTTGGCAACTATCGTTATCCCGTCAGCATCGGCACTACTTTCCTTTTGTCCAGGTGTATGCATGGAATTAGAAGAGGAGATGATTGCTCCTACTTTAATCAGTGGAATGTGAATAAATTAGTTTGTAATATCACACACCCAGAACTCCCATTCTTTGGTGCATACTAATTGGCCATAAATAGTGTGTTGCCAATTTAAGGTCACATCACAAGAGGGGCCCAATTTATACATGGGGTTACTGAGTTTCCATGCACGCTCATTACGCAGGTAGTCGTAAGAACCAGATAAGGCAGCATTTGATAGAACGGTCTGAGGCCGCTTAAATTCAACCGCTATCACATGTTGTTTAGAAACACGTTGCTACCCACGTGCATCTTCGCGTCGAAGCCGGGCGCCTTATCACCACCTGAGTCAATATTTAACCAAGGAGGTTCATCCCCCCCCCCCGTTTCGCCCCATGCGTCGATATCGCCAGATTGAGTTAGGTTTATGGGCAGATAAGGTATGTTCCAAGGCGCGGCTGGGGCAGTCCCTCGAAGCCCCCACTCGATTGTCTCCTACGCCAAGGGGATGGCTCCGACTATTTATATGGAAACTTTACCGATTAGATCAGATCAGATCCATATTATCTTCGTGAGACATCACGCAGATCCGGTCTTACCTTGTGCACCAGGGGCCCTCTACCACGAGATCCACAATTTTTGTCCAGATGTCCAGAAGAGGACAATATCCCTTGAGTGCCAAGGTTCGAGCCTTCAAGACGCTAAGACCACAAGGCCCCCTCTGTGGTTCAGAAAGAGAACAACGTTAGAACAGTCATTGTTCTTTGAGCCCGTTGACACGAAACGGTTCTCACCCCCCCCCCCTGTTGCTCAGAAAGAGAACAACGTCAGAACAGTTATTGTTCGTTGAGCCCGTAGGCAAGAGACGGTTCTCATCCCCATCCCCCCTCCTCCCTGTTGTTCACAAGAGAACAACGTTATAACAGCCATTGTTCTTCAAGCCCGTTCGTCAAGAAACGGTTCTCATTCCCAAGACGTCAGGTCATGATAATTTAATCCCCCCCCTTCGGCTGGAACTCGCCAGCGGACCGAAGATTCCTTCACGTTGCCTTCCTCTGCACAACAACTTGTAATTACGTAAGCTGAGCATTACCTTTGAGTATCTAACCTTTCGTCAACCCTCCTACCCTGTGCTTTAAATGGTTTAGCGATCCATCCCATCCCTTTAATTTTTATTTGTTTACCTTTTTAAATCTCTCCCAAATCTTAATCCTCGGATTAGCCAGATATTCCCACGACCCTTTCCATTCTCTGTTTATGTAAACGTTTTCCGTTTTGTGTGTTGTTGATAGTTTAATTAATAAAACTCTATTTTATTAATTATAGCCATATTATTATCCTTGAGCTCAGTTTCACTTCTTAAGCATATTGAAGATAAATAACATCGGTCAACCAGATAACCACGCACTCGAAATATAAGAATAGTTCCCTCAACGAATAGTTATATATGGTATATCGTCAAGAGTCTATTCTACGACATATATATATATATATATATATATATATATATATATATATACTATTTAAATTTGGTATCAAGTGTGTAAGGTTTAACGCTATATCTTTGCAAACACTGGTCTCATTCGAGTAAAGCATAGTGTTATTCGTTATAAGAATAGAGTATAGTAGTTCCCTTTTGTTTTAACGATTGCTATCCCTTTTTTAAAAAACTTAAGAAGCTGGAGTAGCTCAAGCAACTGTTATAATAATTTGTTTGTGTTTTTTTGTGTGATTTTAGTCATTGGTTATCTAGATCGAGAAACCAATTACGAATAGGTCAGTGCCCATATTTAGGTAGGCTAACTCTCTAGAAGGCATAATTTTTATTGCAAGGAATTTAGTTGGTTGACAATTGTGCCCCCAAGTGCAAATATGACTCAGTTCGAAATTTTCAAAGCGCAAAGAGAATCCTTGGGACCTTCCGGAAGAGAAATCCAACGAGAAGAAAGAGAAAAAGAAATCAAACGAGAAGAAAGAGAAAGAGAGGAACGGAAAAGACAAGCTGACCTTCACCATCAGATTGGAATGGCTCGTGTTGAAGCAGAAATACAGTCAGCCAGTTCACGTTCAGAAGCCCCGCCCAATCTCCCACTTAAGCTCCCCAATTTCAGGGATGGAGAGGATTTCTGAGCATTTTTAGCCCACTTCGCAAAAGATCCTCGAGATCAATAACCTGGATCTAGAGGCTGAAGGTGTAGCAAGATTACTTCCCCTTTTAAATTGTAAATTGCGCGAGATTTTCATATCCTTACCATCTGAATGTTCAATTAACTACAGCACCTTAAAAGCTGAGTTATTGGCCGCTCATAATATGACTCCCGATTTCTACCGACAAGAATTTCGAGGAGGTCGTATTAAACCCGGACAGACGTTCCGTCAATTCGAATACATTCTTCAGAGGAATTTTAAATTTTGTTTAGAATCCTCAAAGGTTGATCCTAACTACGATTCCTTAACAGACTTCGTGTTGCGAGATCAATTTTTGGCACCTCTCCCGACGGAGATCCACGCGTTCGTCAAGGATCGTCGGTGCCAGACCTTTAAAGAGTGTACTGAAGAAGCTGATGTCTATGCCGCAAGCCATAGTTTATACCCCAAGGAGAATCGAACTTCTCACCAACCCCCCTACCAGGAAAGAAGGAAGGATTCGCGCCCTTTCCAAGGAAAGCCGACGAAGTTTCCGAGCCCCGTAAAACCCCAAAACTTCTTTCCCCAAAACCAACAACGGGACACCAAACCTCCCATTGAGATTTCTCCTCCATCACTCTTCCCGAAGCGACCAATCATATGCTTCACCTGCGGTGTAGAAAACCACATGAGCTGGAATTGCCCCCAAAATTCTAGTCTTAAAAGCGGACCAGCCCACCAAGTTCACCAGATTAATGCCACCCCGGCTTCCCCAGTGGTGCAGACCCAAGCAGCAACTTCTCCCCCTCCGTCAGGCCACCAGGTAAATTTTATTTTTGACAAAAGTTCACCAGGAACTTTGAAATTTGAGGAGGGCAGCGTGAACGGCTGCCGTGTATCGACTCTCGTCAGGGACACAGGGTGCACGTGTTTCATCGTGTCCGACGAGCTCCTCCCCCCAGGGGACCCTAACCACGAAAAATTTGCGGGTGTACATGACAACTTTGGGCGGGCGAACCGATTTCCCGTCGTTAGATGTTACCTGCAGTGTCAGTATTATGATGGCTGGGCTGAAGTCATTTCAGCACCCATAAAATTCTGTTCCGTACTTATAGGACAGAGCCCTCAAGTAAGCTCCGACCCTGTGTCCCAGACCGCCCTTACTCGAGGCCGAGCTAAGAAAGAAGCCCAGGAGCCCGTCCCCATCAGAACCCCGATACCGTCTGATTTCTCGGAGATCTTTAACCAGGACTTTAGGTCGGCACAAAAGGAGTGTGAAGTACTAACACCCTTATGGGATAAGGCCCAAAACAAGGACACGGAGACTGTCAGTGGACCCAAAGAAAAAAAGTACCCCCGACGCGCCCATGGAGATACGTTCGTAGCACTGGACGAAGCATCGGCGCTTGAAGAGGATTACCCCGCGGAGTCCCTTAATGTAATACAGACAGTGTGCATCCCACCTGATGCCGATTACCCCCTTCCTTCCCTACCAGGTGAGTCTTTTGAACCCTCTGACCTGGATATCGACGCGCAGCTGACACCACATCAAAAGAGTCAGCTACAAGAATTATTATGTGAGTTCGACGACGTTATTTCAGAGAAGCCTGGATGCGTTACTAGTTTCGAGCATGATATTAAATTAACAACCTTAGAACCCGTCCGTTCAAAACCCTATCCCATGCCGATTCATTTACGCCAAGCTTTTAACGCCGAAGTTGATAATTTAATTAGTTTAGACATAATAGAACCGTCCCCCTCTAGTTATTGTTCCCCAATCGTCATGGTCAAGAAACCTGATGGCTCTTATCGGATGTGCATCGACTTCCGGAAGTTAAATTCGGTAACTGTGTTCGACGCCGAGCCCACCCCGTTGATAGACCAAAACCTTCAACTTTTTGAAAACGCCAAGTTCATCTCAGAACTCGATTTGTGCAAGGCGTATTATCAAATTCCCCTCCGGCCCGATGTGAAAGCATATACCGCCTTTGCAACGGAGAAAGGCTTAATGCAATTTAAGCGCATTCCTTTTGGCATCGTGACCGCTTGTAGCAACTATAACCATCTCATGAGAAGGTTGTTAGATGGACTTCCGAATGTATCCTTTTACTTCGATAACGTCTACGTCGCTACTCGTGAGTGGAGTCACCATTTAACCACACTATTAGCTCTCTTCGAGCGACTGCGCGAAAATGGCCTCACCATTGGACCCAGCAAATGCCATTTTGCCCACGAAACCATAAAATACTTGGGTTTCAAAATAGGACAAAGCCAGTTAGGTCCACAAGAGGAAAAGATTAAGGCAATCGCCGACATGCCTCTCCCGAATGTTAAGAAGCAATTAAGATCATTCCTAGGATCAGTTTCTTACTATCGGCGATTTGTCCCAAATTTTGCTGCAATTTCGGCGCCCCTCAGCTCCCTTTTAAAAAAGAATTCCCCTGATCGTCTACGTTGGAATGATGTCGCTATTTCTCATTTTAATCAGCTCAAGAGTAAGCTCATTTCTGCCCCCATTTTAAAGTTGCCCAACCCGGAAAAATCCTTTGGGATTAAGACCAACGCGAGCAACGAGGGCATTGGAGGTGTACTCCTTCAATATGAGGATGACGGAACGAGTCATCTAGTTGCATATGCTAGTCGCCAATTATTACCACGCGAAAAGAGATATGCCACTATAGAGAAGGAAGCTCTAGCAATTATCTGGGTTATTGACAAATTTAAAATGTACTTAATAGGCAAAGAATTTCAGATAGGAACTGACCACCGCCCGTTGGCCTATATTCGGAATGTACGACACTCCAACGGCTGAATTATGCACTGGAGTTTACTCTTGCAACAGTACCAATTTAAGATAAATTATATAAAAGGTTCCGATAACCAGGTCACTGACGCACTCAGTAGGAATGCGTTACCAAATAGTGTAGATTAATTGTAATTCGTAGGATTAGGATCTCCATGTATGTATATACCGTCTTGTACGACTAAAATTAGATTCTCTTCTAATATAATTAGTTAATGTATATGTCTGAATTTTGTGGCTCAATGTCTATTTTATTTTGTATGTGTATATATTTGTACCCATTAAATTACGTATAAATTATTTTGTCCCATATGTACTAATTTTATATCATTTCATTGCTCCATGTCTCTTTTATGTTTAAGTTTGTATTAAAGGTTGGTTTCCCCTATAATCAAAAGATCAAAATAATCATATGTATTGAGGTAATACTAGCTAGGTGCATGAAGGTATAGTTTTTGCAAGAAAGCGAGTCCTCCACAACGGAGCTCTATCGTTGTCCCTTCTCTCGTTTTTTTCGAAGTGACAACTTCCCCCGGAATGGAGGGGTGTGATAGAACGGTTTGAGGTCGCTTAATTTCAACCGCTATCACATGCTATTTAGAAACACTTTGCTACCCACGTGCATCTTCGCCTTGAAGCCGGGCGCGTTATCGCGCCACCTGAGTCAATATTTAACCAAGGAGGTTCATGCTCCCCCTCCTTCCCGTTTCACCCCATGCGGCGATCACGCAAGATTGAGTTAGGCTTATGGACAGATAAGGTATTTTTCTCAGGCGCGGCTGGGCATCCCGTCGAAGCCTCCACTCCATTGTCCCCTACGCCAAGGGGATGGCTCCGACTATTTATATGGAAACTTTACCGATTAGATCAGATCAGATCCAGATTATCTTCGTGAGACATCACGCCGATCCGGTCTTACCTTGTGCACCAGGGGCCCTCTACCTCGAGATCCACTATTTTTGTCCAGAAGAGGACAATATCCCTTGAGTGCCAAGGTTCGAGCCTTCAAGACGCCAAGTCCACAAGGCCCCCTCTGTTGTTCAGAAAGAGAACAACGTTAGAACAGTCATTGTTCTTTGAGCCCGTTGACACGAAACGGTTCTCACCCTCCCCCCCTGTTGTTCAGAAAGAGAACAACGTCAGAACAGCCATTGTTCTTTGAGCCCGTAGACAAGAGACGGTTCTCACCCCCCCTCTCCTTCGGCTGGAACTCGCCAGTGGACCGAAGATTCCTTCGCGTCGCCTTCCTCTGCACAACAACTTGTAATTACGTAAGCTGAGCATTACCTTTGAGTATCTAACCTTTCGTCAACCCTCCTACCCTGTGCTTTAAATGGTTTAGTGATCCATCCCATCCCTTTAATTTATATTTGTTTACCTTTTTAAATCTCTCCCAAATCTTAATCCTCGGATTAGCCAGATATTCTCACGACCCTTTCCATTCTCTGTTTATGCAAACATTTTCCGTTTTGTGTGTTGTTGATAGTTTAATTAATAAAACTCTATTTTATTAATGATAGCCATATTATTATCCTTGAGCTCAGTTCCACTTCTTAAGCATATTGAAGATAAATAACATCAGTCAACCAGATATCCACGCACTCGAAATATAAGAATAGTTCCCTCAACGAATAGTTATATATGGTATATCGCCGAGAGACTATTCTACGACATAGCATAAAAAAATGGAAGAGACATCCGCTGAAAAGTGGTCGGACAGGAGACATATGACCCTCTGGTAATGAATTCGAGAAAAAAACATATTGAAGCCCATGTTAGGGAGGCGGGTGTACATGGTTTCGGGCTCGTTTCCCATATCGTGCTATCACGAGAGTAAAAAGAAAACACGTCCTAAATGCCCCACTTTACTGGGAAAGGTTGAGAGATGCCATATCCGTGTGTGGGTCTAACACGCAAAGAAACGTAATTACGCCAAAACTCTGCAGACTAGGGGTGTTCACTATTCCTCCCACGGGGGAGAAAGACACCAATAAGTTAACTCGTAGAATTCGAAAAACTTACTTTTTGTTCTTAACCGGGTTTTTTTTTAGATAATATAAGGACTTGGTTGATAGGAGAAAATCTCATTTGAAAGGTTTAATTTTCGAGTGTCCGATTAAATGTTGTTGAAGATAATTTCTGAATTATGATCGAAAGTACCAGGAACTGCATTTGAATAGTTTCGCAAGTGTAGGAGTTTTTTCATGTCTCTTAAGATTCCAAGTATGCGCTGCTTGATCAGGGTGGGGAGTGCATTTGAAAGGCTTTTCACTTTTTGGTTTCACTTTCTGTGAAACAATTTTCTTTTATTCGGAGGGGTCTTGACCTAAGACCTAGCTCCCAATAAATTGTCTCATCCTAACGCACTCGTTAATTTTTGACTTTACTACATCTAGTTGGATATCTGTTATTTCGGGGTTCCCTGGAATACTATTTAAATAGTTTGGAAACTTAGTTTTAACTATTCCAGTGGCTCCTATTATAACTGGGATTATATAAACTTGTCTTAGCGACCAAGTTGTTCTAATATCGTACTTTAATGGTTGATATTTTGATGATTTGTTCCCTTTCTGCCCTACATGCCCCATAGTCATTTGGGACGCTTACATCTATAATAAGGTCACTTTTATCTTCTTTATTCCAAATTACTGTCAGGTTTAATTGTACCACTCTCTATATATCTTCCTAGTGTTACAATCGTATCATAAAATATAATTACTCTTTCATTGCCATCAGTCCTTTTTGGTTCATGCTACCATACTTTTCCTTAACATCTATGTCAAAGCTTTTGCAGATTTTCAAATGTAGATATTTAAATACTTTTGTATCCAGCTATTAAATGGTTAACACTTTCTATTTGTTCTTGACAATGTCTACATCTATCATCATTTGTTATTCCAGCTATCTTCTTAAAACCATTAATAACTAATTCCTGATCTTGAACCGCTGCTATCACTCTTTCTCCGTCAAAATTAAGTTTTCCTAATCTAAGCCATTCTAACAAGTCTTCTTTGTTGATGTAATTTTTTTTAAGTTCTTCTGGAAATCTTTTGGCTCTTTCGTGTTCTTCCCGATTCTTTTATTTTCGCTCTTGGTCTTTTCTGGTGTATCTTGTTCTAGCCTTGCTATTTTTGTTGCCTTTAAATCTTCATTTTCCTGTTTTCTAAACATTTTTCTCCGAAATTTTCTGCTAATTTGGTAATTGATGTTTGTTGGCTGAGTCGATCTTGGTGCTCTCTAATCATTTTAGTTTTATCATCATCCGATTTTTTAGATATTGTCCTAAACTTATCATAGTTGCTCTATGTGCTTGGTTAATTTTAATTAACCCAAGACCTCCTTTTTTCTGGTGAGATACATTCTATCTAAACCCTGATTTTTATATGTAATTTTATGTAGTGTAAGAATTTTTCTAGTTTTAACGTCTAATGTATCTATTTCATTTTGAGGCCAGTCTATAATTCCAAAACTATAATTTAGAACAGGGATGGCAAATTGGTTTATAGCCTTTATTTTATTTTAATTAGTTAAATGAGTTTTACTTATCTTTTTCACTCTCTTTAGGTATTCTTTTTCTCTTATTGTTTTATGTTCAATGCCTGCATTTTCTTCTGTTCCTCCTAGGTATTTGGACTCACAATCTGTTCCTGCGGCGGAAGCGGAGGGACGATGCGGCGAAGCTTTTCAGCTCTTGAGGATACACACGTGTCTTTTATAAGTTCACCGATTTAACTCAAATAACAGCATCAGAGTCGACAGATTTTTATATACATACATTTTCCCCTCTCCCAAATCACTTCTAATTACATTCTCTTCTAATTATAGCTTTTCACTTCTGACCTTATTGATTGTACATTTATCTAATCCAAAGTCAATTTTTATATCTCATGAATAATTCTAAACTTTTCTTACTTCTTGTAATTTGTCTTCGCTTTCGGGAGATAGTTTTAATCGTCCATAAATAAAAGGTGGTTATTGTTTTTTCTTTGTTTCTTCGTCTTCCCTCACTCAAGCAATATCCTATATTAATATTGTTTAAGAGTTTACTTAGTGGATCTAGCGCTAGGCAAAATAGCATTGGTGACATACTATCACCTTGGAAAATGCTATTGTTATATTAGGTATTATCATTACTCCCTTTCATGATTAAGTCTTATTGTTGTTTTTCATTTTGTTTCTTATAAAATCAAGAAAATTTTGCTGATTTTATGCATTTCTAGACGTCTTAAAATCCCTGAATGTGGGATACTGTCATAGGCTTTTTTATAATCTATCCAGGCCATAGTTAAATTTCTACCTTTCCTTTTACAGCCTTCAAATATAGTTTTATTAAGTAATAGCTATTCTTCTTCCATATAAACATTCTCATAAAGATGTTTAGATAAATATTCCACCTATTATTCCCGTTAGTAATTTATAGGTTATAGATAAGCAGCAAATTGATCTATATTTGCTAGGTTGTCTCGTTTGCTGCGGTTTGGGATTAATGTTGTATTTCCTGTTGTTAGCCACTCTGGCGTTCCGTCTTCACTTCTTAGCATTCTGTTAAAAGTATTTTCATAGTATTTATGCAAGATATGTAGTTCTTTCATCCCAAAATTTGTTATCTTTTTCTAAGCCTGGGGTTTTATGATTATCATAAGTTTTTAGTATTTTTTTTTTAATCTGATCTTCAGTGATGTTAAGTTATATCATCTCTTTATTCTCATTTTTGTTTCTGATCATTTCAATTGAGATTTCTTTTCCCGTCAAATAGAGGCACTTCATAGTTAGATTATGAGAAATCACGAGCTCCGATGATATTTGAAAGCGGATATCTCTTCTGAAAAGAAAGTAGTCATTTAATATTTATTAAAATATACACGATAACTAGAACAAAAAAAAAACCACTATTATCCGCGGGCTATCTTCATTCTGATCATTATGTGAATTTCACTACCCGGTGGAGTATCGTATTGAGAATCGTTTCATCAGCAAAAGAAAGAAGAAATGCGCAACTTACTAATAGTCCCATCTTCCCATCATTTAGATTCATATTACAGTTCATCCCACCTTTTGGGGTAGAGGCACCAAAAATAGGTTAGACCTAATAAACTAATTTAATTAATTGGACAAAAAATAAAGATGAAAGCATAGCTAAGTCCCCTTCCACCTTGAATGTTCAAATCCAGCCAATACTAATTGTCAATTTCAATAATAAAGTCTTATTTGCCGAATTCTTTTAAAGGAATAACAAAGGAAATTCAATGATGAAAAAAATCAACAAAAAAACAAAGTGGATGACATTGGAATGCGAGCAACCAAGCAAATAATTATCAAGTAGAGACGGACTTCCTCTTCTAAAAACTAAATCCCACCAGAATTCAAGTTGCAAGAGTTCCGCCGCAGAACACAGGACAAGCGGTAGCGATTCCGCCTGTCGCGGTACTGGGACAGGAACGGTCGTGGAGTTTCCCCAGTCTAAAGCATTCAAATGTTTTACTATGTTGGTGAATAAAGAGCAAAGGAGAGAAAGGTTCAAGAAAGAGTTCTAAGGTTATCACAAATTGGGATTGCCAAAAAATCCTGACTTTTTTCTAATACACTATTGAATGATGATGGTCTATTATGATTAGCCACACATTTACATAGCCATGAAATTCATCATAGACTTGTAGAATGAAATAAATGGCTAATATAAAAACTTAAAAATAAACCAGCACCCACACTCGAAGCAATCTTGCAAAGTCCTCTCTCGGGTATAAAAATGGACTATTGAGAGAACTGCAACATTTTCATTTATTTTAATTTTACAATATACAGTGGATCACAAGACATTATAAACAATGCATAGCATATTATAGGATATACAGTAGCTATACAATATAGGTATCAAATTTATCTTTTGTTCCCTTAACAGCTTCAATTTTGAGGTTCTCCATTAATAAATGTTAAATCTTTGCTGATAGGATTTTAATTTCTTCCACATTATTTTTCAGAATTGATTCTCTATAATTTAATTAAGTTTGGTGTGACGCTGGGAGTTATATATTTTCTACGTCACTTTGAATGAAGTCTTCATTTTACAATCAATCCGTACATTCATTTATCCACTATGTACTTGTCTTTATGCAAATATTGACACTTCATCGAAGTCTACTACTAAAAATTAGCATGTTAACAGAAGCCCTCCATAATGGAAACATTGCTATGAGACCAGGGTAAACATATTTTTATTACTATCTAATAGTCGTAGATATTTTTTATTTCATCACTTGATATTATTGTAAAATTTTCAAAACTAATTTTAGGGGTTTCTTAATTTCAGTGCCTAAATACTATATTGAATTCGTGCATTTTCTGGGTCTGTGATGACATTTGAAGAAAATATTCGAGGACAACATTCATTTAAGATTCTTCTACAAATGGTTTATTGGAAAAAATTTCGCTGGGGAGTCATGACGAGAGAGAGCCATTACTTTAAGGGGGAGGGGGGGTCTTGGATCTTATTGAAAATTGTAATTTGAATAATTCTGAAACTTTCTTTCAAATTAGTGACTTCACGTCTGCTCGCCAACATCTGGATTCTCAATTTGAGCTAATTTCGTGAGCAATCAATATTTAGATAAAAAAGGCATATATATATATATATATATATATATATATATATATATATATATATATATATATATTAATATTTGCCTTTCTATATAGCAATCAAGAAGAGCAGGGCCGGCCTCCAAATTTTCCCTTAAATAGCACCTAGCTGTCAATGGCTACAAGAAGCATAAGTCACCAAAACTCACCAAATTTTAACTTAATTTTTAGCTATATATTTAAAACAACGACAAAGGCTAGAAAAACAAAAACAAAACAACTAAAAAACCAGTGGGCAGATCCAACGTTGATAATATTCCCGCCTCCCTCTGGCATTTGAGCGTACACCTAACACCAAAAAGGTTTCTCAAAGAATAGTCAAACAAAATGGAGGGAGGGAGGAGGTGGGGAGGGTGCAACCTCCGACAAAAAAATAATATAGTTCACAAGTCTGTGTGCATAAAACCGTCCCGAATACAAGGGAGAAGCGGTTGCCACTCAACTCGTCCCGGTACCAGGAGGGGTAATGTGAGCGCATTACATCCACACTGGGATATTCAACAAAAATGTTTGAATGGTCTGGGGGACAAGGCAGTCGTCGCAATAAGGTGCAGGCGAGCGAACCATCAAATGGCGGTGCGTCCCGCGAGTGTGTCCAATTTGGAGACGACGGAAAGCAACTTTAAGCCGTCGTGGCATTGTAGGGTAGGTCCATGGGAATAGTCGCGGAGCAATGGCACGCAACTTTATTTTCCCCTCGGCTATCTCACATCTCATTTGTTAAGTAGCCATAAGGGCTGCCCTTAATCCTGATATGTAATATGTGTGAGGAAGAGCGAAATGCTGGAATGGTCGCCCAGTCTTTGCGAACTCCGTCTCCCCCTCATCAGCACGCTCATTCCCTGCAATTCCCACATGTCCAGGAACCCAAACGAAAATAATATCAACATCCGCCCGGCTCGCCCAAACCGTGGCATCACGGATATCGCGAACCAGGGCATACGGAGATTCCAATTCCCCGAGTGCACTCAGCGCGCTTTGTGAGTCGCTATAGATCACAATCCGGTCTCCGAACTGGGTACGTCGCGTAATCTCCCGTACCGAGCGTTATATTGCAACCAGCTCGGCCGTGAAGATAGACGCAGCGCCTAAAGGAGTTGATACGGTAGGGAAGCCGACCCCTCTTCGGACTTGGAGCCATCCGTATACACTGGCACAGTTTCAGCGTGACACAGCGTGAGCTCCAAAAAGGCCGTACGCAATACTCCCGGCGGTGTGGAAGCTTTAGGAGCAGACGCATAGCGACAAATAGTCAAAGGTCGTACCCTCCAGTGTGGCGTCCCGGGCAGAACTCGCGGCACCACCGGCCTGATAGCTATAGCGTCTCTCGGCGGCATAGGCACCGTCGAGATCAGCTGCGGATGCAGTGAGAGCTGTTGGCGATTGAGAAAGGCGCCGGCCTAACGCTTACAGGCGAATAATGCAGTGTGGTCGGCGACAGCAGGTGGCATCTTCTCAGCATCGTAAAGTAAGCTCTCAATTTGGGAGGTACGGAAAGCACCGGTAACCAGGCGAAGGCCGGTGTGGTGGATCGAATCCATTAACCGCAATACACGCTCGTCTGCAGATGCGTGAAACTCGCATCTGTAGTCAAGCTTGAAACGAATAAAGGATCGATGAAAAATTAAGGCAATAGCCCTATCAGTGCCCAAGGTGCTGAACGTCACCTAACGAAGAATATACTTCGAGCGGGTACAAGAAACCCTATGCTTTCGAGTATGCGCCTCCAAGGTGACGCATTGGTCAAGTACCTGACCAAGGAAACGGTGAGAATCCACCACTTCCAGGCGAACTCCATTTGCAAACAAGTCCGAGTCAAGGTGGAGGTGTGGATGGCAGCAGAAGTGCACAACCTTAGTATTGGCCAAGGAAAAACGAAGCCTGTGCGCTTCGGCATAGCGAGAGACGCGGCTCAAAGCCTGTTAGAGTCGACGCTCCAGAGATGGCGTCTGGGCCGCGCCAGAACATCTTCCAGCAGCATCAAAGAGATGATGTTGATGTTCAGGGCAAAGGGTGTGACGCTGAGGACTCTTCCCTGCGATACACCCTTTTCCTGCTCCATTGGAGCGGAGAGGGATGCCCCCTCTCCCCCAGCCATATGCGAAATCGATGATCTCGCAAAAATTCAGATATAAAGATTGGGAGGCGTACCCTCACACCAATCGTGTGGAGTCTCCATGATACCGTATCGTTATGATTTAGCAGAGGCCATCTGAAGATCGAAAAGCTCCGTTCCGTAGTGTTGTTTTCGAAGGAACGCCTCGCAGACGACATTTTCCAGTCGGAGTTGAGCATCCGACGCTTAGTGGAACTTACTGAAGACAGGAAGCATCCGCTGTCCAGAAAAAAAGCTAGTATAACATTTACTGCCCAGAGGAGTTGTCTACCGTTCAAATCCCCAAGCAAGTGAAAGGGCCTCGGGAACCGTGCCATGACGCTGCAGAAGCCCTCCGTATCGAATTCGACTGGCGGTGGAATGTACGCAGAAATAACAGTATACCTCCTATCCAGGTGCAGCTGCACAGCTACGGTCTGAAAGGAGGTATTTAGGCAAAGAGAAGAATGGAGACATCATCAAGGGTGTAAGTCGCGCATTCTACTCTCCGGCCGAAAAACTCTTATACCACGGGAGGGTGAACATTGGGCACGCGCCCGGCATGGTCTCCTGCAAAAGATACCCAGGAACAAACTGGAAAAAGAGCATCCGCGGGGCATCCCAGTTAACACTGAGTCCGCGGCAATTCATTCAAGGAATATGCTCTCCAGGCCTAGCTCGGAGATGTTGTGGCCCTCTTCTAAGAAAATACCGTTACGGAAATGGCCGTACGCTTTCCGGAAGCAGAACTCTGGGCGATGTTGGCCGCACAATGTGCTGTCGCCTTCGAGGATTTATCGGGCAAGGCTGGGCTCGCCATGCCACTCTTTTTTTCCCCTCCAGCTCGAAACTTTAGGCAGGCGGGGCAGGTTCAGAGAATGGGGTCCCTCCTTTGGAGGATCCACCGTCTTCGTGTTACCAAGCCAAGCATTGGGTGTGGGCGTAGGAGCCGAAGCTCCATTGATGATGTCCACCTTTCGGGGAGCAGGTTTTGGAACCCCAGAAAAAGGCCTAACGACCAACTTAGGTGTGTTGCCTCCTGTGAGCCCAACACCTTGGTGGAGGTGAACGGCCGTTTCACCTTAAGAGAAACGGTCACGTTGGGGGAGGGGAGGGGAGCTCCAGTTTTAGCCGTGGCTAGCATTCTCTACCAGGCCATTTTTTAAAAACTTCTGATGTAGCAGCGCCTTATTTTAAAATATTTGATTTTATTTTACTATAAATATATAGTTTTGCATTTATGGAATAATATATACATTTTTTTGGTTAATTTATGTATTTTGAAAAATGAGTGACATGGGCTGTAAGGGTACATAATTTCCTTCCTGGCCCGCGTCACTCATATATGAGTGACACCATTTTACTACTCTATCTTGCTTACTATTTCAAAATAATACAACCAAAACAAAAAAATACGTCATCCTTTGTTCTACTGCACAACATTGGGCACTATTACATCACCTTTGGTAAAATTGTGTCATTTCTTTTGTGAGATAAATTGCATTATTTCACGAAAGAAATGACGCAATTTTGCCAAAAGTGATGCAATATTACGTAATGTTGTGCAATCAATCATTATATAAAGCCCCGCTTTCGTGATTTTCACTATTTTCCAAAATGGCACCATTACGTCAAGAAAATATTGAAGATTTGCCTGTTATGGTAAGGGACGATTCTGACATAGATTCAAATTATAGTCCTGATGAAGAGGACAGTGATGAAGTGCATGAAGTTCAAGATCTTCTTGCTGACTTGGTTATTGGTGAAGATAAAGAAAACGAAACATCTCAAGCTCCGATAAATGAAAATATGAACAGAGTTTGCTGGATTGAGTTCCGAAATGGAACTGCAGATTTTCCTTATACTGGAAACGGCGGACAAAGAAGAATAATACCAGCAGATATTACTCTTGCCCAGTTATTTAGCCTTTTGGTGGATGATGAAATCATTTCTAAGATAGTAACATAAATAAATAAATATGGTCTCCAATGCATCCCTACACAACCAAATACACGAAGATTTTCAGCAAATCAATGGAAACCAACAGATGAAGAAGAAATTATGAAATAGTTCGGACTTATCATATGGATAGGATTAGTAAAGTTGGGAAAGCTGGCAAACTATTAGTCAACAAATCTTCTTTACAAAAATTCAATTGCTTCAAAAACTATGTCCCGAAATAGATTTCAGACAATTCTTCGTCATATTCATTTTGCAAACAATGAAATGATTGAGCCTACCGATAAAGTAGGAAAAATACAACCCCTTATTGATAAATTGCAAGACAAATTTCAAGAGTTCTACACCCCTGAATAAAATATTGTCATTGATGAAAGTTTAGTACCATGGAGAGGAAGATTATTTTTTCGACAATATCTTCCTGCTAAAGCGCATGAATATGGGTTCTGCTCTTCAGCAGGATATTGCTGGTCTTTACACGTCTATGGAGGAAAGTCTGCAACAGGAGTAAGAGAAGTAGGACAAGCTCAAAGGGTATGCAAGAACCTAACTGCTAGGGTTAGGAATGAAGGAAGGGCTTTATACGTAGATAATTTCTACATAAGTTACTCAATGGCAAGATTTTATTTTAGAAGAGCGAATCCATGTAGTAGGTACAGTTCGAGCCAACAGAGTGGATATGCCCAAAGAAGTCTGTGAAAAAAAAAATTAAGGTGAAATGATTTATTGAGAAGAACAACATGGAATTGTAGTCTTGAAATGGAAAGAACCCGAGATGTCAGGTTGCTGACGACTATACACAAACATGAAATGGAAGAAGTCATTGGCATGCCTGCAACTTGTGCCGCAAACTGAGGTTAGAATGTTCAGACAAGACCTAAAAACCGAAAACCAACAGCTATTATTGACTATAATAAAGGAAAAGCAGGGATTGATATATCTGACCAGATGATTTCTGTGCTCAGTATGCTTCTGTGCTCAGGAACGGAGTGAAATTGCATCGAAAGCTGGCAATGGAACCTTTGCTTGGGATATCGGTAGTGAATGCACGTGTAATATATATAAAAAGGTACAAGTTCTAAAATTGGAATTAGAGACTGCATGGGAAATCTTTCTATCTCTTTACTTGGTTTATCTCCTGATAGAAGACACGTACAACCATCTATTCGATCAGTCCATGTTATGATCGAAGTGGAAAACAAATCTGCAAGAACAAGAAGAAGATGCGTCCTTTGCTCTGAGAGAATTCCAAGAACTGATGGCTGAGAAGTTGCTAGGAAACGAGCAAAACTTGTAAATACGCTATGTGTGCCATGTGGTAATAAGCCATTTTGCATTTCAAGTTTTTGGAGAACACCACACGAGGAAATAAATAGAACAATATTTTAGTTAAAAATTGTAAATGAAGTTTTATTCTTGCTTATGGTTGATATTCTAGAGAATAAAATATTTATATTCTTTTATTTTTTGTTACAACATACGAATAGGAAAATATTTTTAGCTAACATTTATAAAGAAAGTTTTATTTATTTTTGTTTATGGTTGATAGTCGAGTGAATAAAATGTTTATATTCCTTTATTTATTTTTTTACTTTTCCTTACAAAATATCAAGCAGAACAAAAAAACCCAGATAAAATAAAAATATACATTTACTCCATAATTTAGCTATAAAACTTAACGAATGTGTCAGCGAAGTTTGGCGAATATAAGCTTTGGTATCAAGTAAGTTTATAGACTATAGAAATTGAATCAGGCGTCACTCATATATAAATGCCGCGGCTTTTTCAGAAATGCAGCTGTCACTCACATATGAGTGACGCGATAGAGAATGTGCTAAATGTGAACCATTTGTGGCCCCAGCTGTTCCAGGTGGGCGCCCGGGGTGGGTAGAACCCCGAGAGGGGTTCCAAATGTGCACGGAAACGACCGTGCTCGTAGGTATGGAGAGATCAGGGGCAGAAGGTTAACTTTGAGGCCTCGCTCTGCGAGCCAGAGCCAAATCCTTAGCCTCGCCAAATGAGAGCCGCTTCTTCGAAGCAACACATTGCTTCGAAGAAGCGAGGTGCGGCTCTCCGCAATTGACACACTTCGCCACACACGATTTTGACTTATCATGTGCGGCCTTGGAGCAACTTACACAGACCACGGGTAACCACTAAAATGCACCTCTACAGGAGCGATTTATTTGGCCAATGCAGTGCCAGTAGTAGCACCTTCGTGGCAGTGGCACAAATGCTTTCATGCGGTAGAGATACCAACAGGCACCCACCGACTCAGAGAGCCTGTCACAGTCGAACGTCACGAAGAGTGTAGGGTTGAGTCTCGTGGCCTCTCCCTTTTTTTATCGCACGTTCGACCTTGACCGGTCCTTGGCCGGCCAGCTCTAATGTCATCTAGTTACCTTGCATAAACTACTACTTTCATGAAGTTCATGGCAGAATGAGGCATAACACTCACTGGCGTGCCATCAAGTGTCCGAAGTGCTCTAATATTGGCTTCCTCGGAAGGATCCGACACATTCGCCAGAAGACTGCCGTCTGAGAAGCGGGTCACATTTGGCTTTCTACCAGTCAGACTAACTAGGGCTCTTTTTTGATGGAAGATGTTGCCCTTGGCCGACATGCTGCCATCAGTGGAGCGAATAACCAGAAAGCGTTTGAAACAAACGGGCTCGATAACGCCAGGTAGTTCTGAATGAGAGAGCCAGACGTAATAGAGGCTCCGCTCTGCGCACCTGCTACTTTCGGTATTTGTTTGGGAGTCTCTACCTGGGGGAGCACCAGGGCCGGACTTGCCCATATCGGCTTGGTCGCTAACCGAAACGGCAGCGGACCCGTTCATCTCCTAGGCTCCCGCAGAGGGAGAGGAGTTCAGTCTTTTTACTCTTTTTCTTGTTTCTTTTCTTTTTAGGAAAGGAGAATGGGAAATGAACTCGCTTCTCTCCTCCGCTGGAAGCATCTTTAGGCCGAATGGACCGGCCTCAGCAAGATCCTTCTCTAAAATGGAGAAGGTCTTGGGTGTCAAATGGGCACCATCTAGGGGACGAGGTCCCTCCTCTTCTTCATAGTCCTCGAAGCCCCGAGCCGTCTGGAGAAGATCCTACTGTCTAGGTAGGATCATGCGTAGGGATCATGTCTTTCTCAGGTGGACCTTTTTTATTGTCTAATGCCGGCGAACTAAAAGCCGTCGGGAAAGGGGAGGGGGGAAGGAATACTGACCATCTGTAAGCTCGACATGCATGCAAGCAGGACATTAGGGGCTACAGGCCCCTGGACCCTGTTATTCCTTGTTCCCCTAAGAAGGTTGGTCCTATTGAGCCGCTCCCAACGTGAGCGGTCAATTATGAGCCGCCTGCCTCCTCTCTTGGCAGTACCCTTGAAAAGCAAAGGGAGGACTGCCGCTGTAGCAGTGATGGAGTCACCCAAGGGGGTGAGAAGGAGTTCCCTACACCCGTAGTCCTATGAAAGGAGTTAGCCTCCTATCCGGTAGGAGAAGTTTGGAGGGCCTCCGGAGAAAGCATAGGGGGGTGGGGACCTTTTCTGTTGTGGAGCTGCCCGAGAGCGGCTACCACGTGCAGAAAACATGACCTCTCAAATACACTCGCCACCCCCTATCATTAACATCAAAACATACATATTGGAGATACACTCATTTTCAGGTCGTCTATTGATGCCCCAAAGTTCTCACACGTGAAAAAAGATACTCAAAAAACTACCACACTAGATACCACAAGGTACGCATATGATGTACCGGCCCTCTCTGGTGGAATTCACAATCGAAGAAGTCCTCAACGCACTCAAAAATGTGTACGGCGAAGATGCCATACAATACCTACATAACACCGCACCCAAAACTGGGTGATCACAACACTCTGTAAGGAGAGACACTCCAGCACACTGCTAAATCAAGGTATTAAGATCCCCGGCACCCTGACACGCGTCCTTCTTCCTCTTGCCATCTCCTAGACCAGTGGCAGGAGGTCACCGCGTGGTCACTACTTGCTTCAAGGACGGAAAGTTCCCCGGTCAGGGGGAAAGTTTTTTTTTTTGTCGTCATCATTCCTGTATAGCCTGATACACTTGGTACCCGTAGAAGCTGCAGATTCTTCCGGCCTGTGGGAAAATTAGGGAGGTGCCGTCACTGGGACCTGGGAAAGTTATTGGTGCGCTTTTGCCTCGCCCCTTCTAAGCACTACTTTATTATCACTATTATTATTAATATTTATTACGGCAATTTCCTCAACCTTTTCTACCCTCACTTTGTACCAGGAAGTCTGTTCCTACCTGGAGAGTGTTCGGTTCGCTAGCCGTGGTGCCTTGGTGAACTGCATTTTTACATGCCATTCTAGGATCACCTAGTACCATGGTATGATAGCTCTAGATTACAAAAGAAAACTGAAATCCGTCTCTTTTTTCAATTTATTTAGGACAATTTTGCTCTGCTGAATACCAAAATGACATCCGTTTCCTCAGATATATCACATTTTTGTGCTAAGCGATTTTAAAAAAAACCCGATCTTATAACTAAATAGATTAAATTATTGCCTTTACACCAGATCGTCCACTAATTTTTCTAGAAGCCATCGATATACAAGAAAAACAACCCAAGCTTAACATTCAATTTAATTCGAACGGAATACTGCCAAGAGGTAGAATTAGGAGCAGAACTACCAGGGATACTTAATCTTCTTCTATGAACATCCATCTCCTCTTTGGACGTGACCGCGAATTTAAACTTCGTTCCTAAGCCTACCCCTTTCGACCGTGTCCTAACATGCTCATAAGTTTGTCAGTACGTTCGCACTTGCTGATCTCTTCTTTGTTTGTTTTTATATAAGTATGTTCATTCATTCATGTTCTATTCTTTTTATTTGTATTTTTCCTTTACCTCTGAAGATGATACGAAGGTATCGAAACGCGTCAGATAAACAAAGTGTTTTGCTAAAGGAATCTTCTCCTATTCCCTACTTTAATGTTAAAGCAAGTTTCAATAAAACTTGCTACGATATATATATATATATATATATATATATATATATATATATATATATATATATATATATATATATATATATATATATATATATATATATATATATATATTCATGTGAGCACTTCCTGCCGCCACCCAGTACATGTGTGGATTGCACGCAAGCCTACCATTGCAATTTCTGTGACCATCTCCACTGCTGTACCAACTGTGGATATATTGGAGGTCACTCCCCTCCCCCAACATGATTCCTTACAAGCCTTCAAGGCCATTGCTCGATCTTAACACTGTGGATGTTTTTTTTTTTGTTATAATGAACTAATGGACTATAGTCTTAAGATGTTTCTGTCAAAGTTCACTAGCCAGCGGATCCGGGTGAACAAACCAACGATGTTCCTATCGTTTGATCGTCGGGATCTCCCGTCGCATTTTAAGGCGGAATACTTACGAACAGCAGTCAATCCCTATCTATCCAATCAGAGACGCTACTTTAATTGCCATATATTCGGTTAAGGGAGCTCTGCCTGCCGACATACCCCCATGCATGGGTAGATTGCGCGTAGGCATACCATGGAAATTCCTGCGTCCCCCCATCCTTCATGCACCAACTGTGGAGAGTCCCATAGTGGATCTTTTTCAAAATGTCGCACATTTCTCTTTGAAAAAAAAGAGGTCATAGCTCTCTGCGAGTCTGCTAGGTGGATATGAGGGAAGCTCGTCGAATAGTCTGGCAGAAATTTATCTCGCCTGTTCTCCGATGTCCTACGCATGACGCCGCTCTCGTCTCCCTCTCCCTCACGAATCCAGTATACTACTTCATCTGTTCCACAAGCATCTTGGGATACCCCCTTCCCCCCACTGTATCATCTTCGTCTTCCTTTCAAATCCAAATCTGGTTTCATAGTATACCCACTTCTTCTCCTTCCCTCATTACCCCCGCGCCGCAGAGCGTGCCCAATCCCCGGATACCAGTCCCAAGACTCTGGACGCAATTCAAGCCTATATCGAATCTACTGAGGTGCTCCGCTCTGACTGGGGACTTCTGGCCAAAGCATAAGGCCTCTCCGGACCTTTTCTCGCCATCTAAGAACCTAACTACCAAAAAAGAATGTCATTCAAATCTCCACCTCTGTCTGCGTAGACCTACCCGTTCCTCTCTTTCATCTACCCGTTCCTTCGACACTTGTAACTTCAACTTCTCACGCCACCCTCAGTCGGAGGTCGTGTATCCTTCATAAAGTAATGCTGGGGGTGGAGGTACCACTACCTTCCGACCATGTACATACCCATCTCCCATTCCTGTTAGCGCTGTTCTTTGAACTCTCGGTAATTACTTCTGACCTCCCTTCAGACGTGGGTTGCACACCCTCCATTAAGGGTGATGATCGTCCCCACTCTGAGTGTAACAATACCACCAAAATTGTCTTTTCTCTACCCTTTCCTCCATCACGAGCCACTGATTTTAGTCTGTCGAGACAAACAGCCCTTGCAATACTAGCCCCAGCCGCCCCTCTAAATCAGGGTTGCATCGCCGTTCTGGGGTTCCTTCTATAACGCCCGTACCGGGTTCTTCTCTCGCAGTCATTTTCAGACCACGCTCTCTGCATTAGGAGCGCATCTATAAATAGAGAGTAACGGATTCAGATTTCATTCATTGATTAAGACATTCAATCGTAACGAATTCATTCGCGTTCAAGCTCCCGTTTCAATCCACTGAGTCTTGTCTCGCCCTTAACTCGTACTTGCGTTGATAATATATAGACTACTAGTCTCCCGCCTAGTACGCTCCGTGTCGCGCAGCTTTCACCGCAATAGTCCGTTGTTAGTATAGTGTTTATTTTCATATGTCCATTTTTGCTTTAAAGCCTTCGGTAAGCCCAGCCAAGTAGAAGACCACCTTAAAATCATTTATCGTTGGAGTCATATAAATAATTCGCCGTAACGCCACCCTTCACCTACAAACTGGAATTCGTCGCCCACTTATAAGGTTGTGGTTACCGAAACCTCTTTCATTCACATACAATTGATTTACCATCATCTGGAACTACAGAACTGGTAACCTTGTCTACAATACCATTTACCTAACACCCGATCACTGACGACCCTTCTATAACTGGTGATCCGTCGTTTGACTGGACAGAGACACCATTAAGTAAAGAACGAATATTGAAAAGTACTTTATTACTTTAAGTTCAGAGATAACTTTTCTTCTAACTTCATCTGCCATCAAAGCGATTCGTAAATTGTCTTCGAAAGATATGATTGGTTATCACTACCAAGATTACCCTATTGTTTCAGATGATCCATTAAAAAAAAGGATCAAACTGAGCTAAAACTTCGATAATTCCTAAGAAGTTACCTTTATGCTTAGATCGTACTTTTTTTTTCTTCATTTTCCGTTCCTCTGAAAGGAGGTCCTCTTTCTGACAAAAAAAAATAACAGCTACAACTAGTCTCAACACCTCTGACCAATATTTCTTATTTTCCTGAACCTGTTTTTCCAATTCTTTAATCACCATGAGCCGATTCATTACCTCGGTAATTGAACTTCAAAACTGCATCCCGATGTCCATTACTTTGTTCGTGAAATTTCATCTTTTACTCGTTAGTTTTTGTTCCAGTCATTAAATCCATCTTCACAATGAGGCGTGTCCTGGTTCAACGTACAATAAAACACTAAACAGCACCTTTTAAACAACTGTAGATTAACGAGTGGCGCACATGTTTTTCCTCATTAGCATATTTGGTAAAAAAAACATGGAATTACAAAACAAGCGATTACGTCTCAATCTTTCCTTATGGTCAAAATCCTAATGTCTTTGTGACTGAGTAATTATCAGAATTATTTGTTATGACAAATCTCTTTAAGTGAAGCCCAATGTACAACGGGCTGCTCCCTGATTGGGCAACATTTTCCAGGATCCGAAACTGTAACATTTGAATTGAACGTGTAGATAGAGGAGAGTAGGAAAAGGGGCAAAGAAAAAAAAATAATAGCGTATGCGAGTTGCGAACAGCTTCCCGCATCGTTGGATCACTGTTGGCCAGCGGCAAATCCACTCAGCCATCCTGAGTCTCAAAAAAGACTGATTCAAACGAAGCTTTTAAGCCGCTCGTCTGCACTTCTCGTACGCTATACAAAAACGTTACTTGCACAGTTTACATATCTGATATCGGCTCACCAGTGGCGTAGCTAGGGATTTGGGGGGTCGGGGGTATTATCTCCTTTTGGGGGCCCCCAACATACGAATGTTTAATATTATGAATGACATGAAAACAACTACTCCAGCAATATTTTTGTTCTTAATTTTTAAGGCGTGGCTCATGGAGTTATAAAAATGCCCAAAGAATCCAGAAAAACATAAAAATTGCAAACTCCTGATTTAGACTGATTATAAAACAAAGTCTGTAGCAACGGAATCACACAAAAAAAATCATTTTAAGTAATTTCTTATACTTTGCATTTGCTATATTTTTATGGGCCGTTATATTTAATCGTTTTAGTGACTTTTATTATTCAAAAAAGGGACGAGACACTCGCTCGGGGCACCCCTCAAATGGAAGCCGAAGGTAACTTTTAAATTTGTGCCCCCTCGCCCCTTCCCCTTAGCTACGCTACTGCGGATCATTTAATTCAATTTGACCAACTTCTTGCGAATCTCTGTTTGCATTAGAGTGATTAATCAAGTTATTATTGTTCTCATGTGTTAGAATATCTACGTTTCTTTCGTCGGAATTGCTAACACTTGCTTCCTGCGCCTCTGACTTCGCAACAGAAAAGAAACCAGTCGCGCGTTTATTCTTTCCAATGCGTCATCTATCGCACTATCCTCTTCTTTTGACGCTTTTCTTTTCTAAGCTACTAACAACTGAAGTCCGTGGTTTTACAAGTGACCAAACCTGTACGGAATTTTTCGAATTAGTAAATAACTTTTTCTCAAGAAAAATGATCCTCCTTTTCTGTTTCTTGCAGTATGCTAGATTCATTTGGTCATTCTTTCACGCTCATGAAAGATTTATACATTGTATATTCGCCGCGTGTTTACATCAATTTCTCTTTGAATTCCCAATTAATTTCTCTCTTTCATAGTCCTGATCGACCTTGCGAAGCGTGCCTTACAAGCTTGTTTATTCGGAAGATTTTTTGGTCTTCCGCGTAAACGAGTGGTCTAAGGTACGGTTTAATTGAGATCAAAGCGGTTGCTCGCTGCCTCAGTGTGCTTGGTTCGAATCCAACCCCTGTACGGAATTTTTCGAATTAGGAAATAACTTTTTCTGAAGAAAAATGATCCTGTTTTTCTATTTCTTGCGGTATGCTGGATTCATTTTATCATTCTTTCGCGCTCATGAAAGATATATATATATATATATATATATATATATATATATATATATATATCACATGACTAATTTAGATGTTGAGTCTCTAATTAGCAATATCCTGATCCTGAAACTTCAATATAATGTGCAATTCACTTTTTAACACTAATTGCACACTTGTTGGTCCGAATAAACCAGATTTTTTAGCCTCTTAAACTTGCTGTTGATGACACATTATCTTTAATAACAGCCTTTATAAACAAAGAGATGGGATGGGAGGGTATGGGTTCACCTCTGTGTCCATCGTTTGCAAAGGCCTAGTCACAATACCAAGCATCCCTAGGCTAGGCTATTAGACAGATGTGTCCCAAATAGTCAAAATCATCTCTTTACGATACATTAGCCTAGTTTAAGCATTTCTCCACAACTGAAAAACCTGTATGCGAGAGTAGATGGGGGTACGCAATAGAATGTGTCAAAGCCATTAAATATGAAATCATGGGAATTTGAAAAGCTCTTTAAGAACTTTCAGAAATGCCTGCATCTGATCCTGGAGTGCCAAATGAAGCAGAAACCCTTGTAACAGAAATACAAGATAACGGTTTTCTTGTGATGATAAATGTCTGATATGATGTCTTAGGCAGGGTGAATAAATGTTCTCAGTAAAACTATGCAGAACACCTCCGTGGAACTATCTACTGCAGTTTCACTAGTGAATATGTAACTGATTACTTAATTGATTATCGTGCAAATAGATATGAAAAAGGTGCTAGAGTCAGCAAAGGAATTAGCTACACAATTAGATGTAGAGTCCGTTTATAGAACACAATAAGCAGGAGAAAGAGGCTGTTTGAATATGAGTGCACTGAGGATGTTCCAAATGCAAGTGCCCCCAGAAAAAAATTGTGTTGAATGTAATACTGGACAGAGTTATTAATTCTTTGTCATAAATACTTGAAAAGTTACAGTTTTAATAACACCTGGGTATTTTTAAATAAGCTAAAAGATCTGCCAGATAAAAATAAACTCAGGGTGGCATGTCAAAGTTTGGAGAATAAGTTAAGGTAAAAAGAAAAGAAGTAATATTAATGGATGTAATCTCTTGATTGAACTGGATATAGCCAAAGAATTATTTCCTGACGATGTAAAGCTTCCAATAGAAGCCGCTAGGTTCATAAACACTAATAAGTTACAGGATGTCCTGCTCAATCTCTGGGTTGCATTATAAATAATGTTTACAATACCTATTACTGTAAGAGCAGGGGAGAGAAGCTTTAGTAAACTAAAACTTATAAAAACATACAAGATTTAGAAAACTAAAATTTATAAAACTGTCATCCATGTCTCAAGACAATGAATTCTTTGGCAATTTTGTGTATAGAAAATGATATTGCAAAGAATATAAATATAGAAAGTACCATGAAAAGATTTGCTGATCTAAAGGCTAGGACAAAATGTTTCACGTAGGCTAATTGTTCATACTGTCCAAAATCCTTGTCGAGAAAAACAATATTATTCATTGTTTGTTAAAAACAACACGGGTAATAAACTCATTTCTGAATGCGAGACTTCGGAGAGGCTCCACACCAAATTATCACATTAAAAAATACAGTAAACCCACGATATAACGAATTTCGGATATAACGAACCAAATTTCCTGGCCGAACTCCATCGGGTTTAACAGGCAAGCGTTACGACCAGCCTGAGTGAGTGTTGGTGTGTCACATGTCTCCTACAGTGTAAGGTTCGTAGCAATACTATGTTGTGTAGTCCACTTAACTTTATTAGTAATTACATACGTATTACATATCCATAACGAACTTGGTTCATTATTTCCATTGCTTTTAACGCCCCCCGCCCCATTAGTTCGTTATATCGAGGGTTTACTGTACTTCAATTTCAACTCATAGTTGCGCTCAGGGCCTATTTGTAACATCAGTTGAGAGAAATTTTCGCCCCGGATCTAGAGACCAAGTTGCA
Organism: Ceratothoa steindachneri; assembly: GCA_963969495.1. Taxonomy (NCBI): domain Eukaryota; kingdom Metazoa; phylum Arthropoda; class Malacostraca; order Isopoda; family Cymothoidae; genus Ceratothoa; species Ceratothoa steindachneri. Next base: position 4,785,545 of record OZ018333.1, on the reverse strand, counting down.
TTGAAGGGGGATATTTTTTTATTTTAGGAGCCCATCTGTCGACTACCTACTCGGGTATAGCTCGCCGTACTCATCACGGCCTACTAGTAGGCTATATTAAAAAAAAACATAATATGCAAATAAGAACAATAAAAATAGACAAAAGCTAAAAAACAGAAAAAAAGTAAGCAAATGGGCAACAAGAAGGAAGCGGGCTCCAGCATAGGGGGTAGGCACCCTCCCTCTCGGCGCAAGAACATGCGACTTAAAAACAGTCAAATAAAGTGGAGGCGGCCAGACCCCTCCAAAAGGTCGTATAGTCCGCAATTCTGTGTGCACGAACCAGTCCCGAGTACAAGGGATAAGCGGTAGCAATAGCACGACACTTTAAGTTCCCTTCGACCGTCTCCCGTCTTCTTTGCCAAGCAGCCCGGAAGGCTGCTAATATTCATGGGATAGACTTGGCGACAAATAGTCAAAGATAGTACCCTCCAGGGTGGCGTCCTGGGCAGAACCAGGGGCGCCACCGGCCCGAGAGCTATATCTACCTCTCGAAGGAGTTTCCTGGCCCTAAACCCAAAGGGCTTAGGGTATGACTGGCGTCTCTCGGCGGCATAGGCACCATCGAGATCAGCTGCGGATGCAGTTAGAGCTGTTGGTGACTGAGGGAGGCGCCGGGCTTGCGCGTACACGCGAGTGATGCACTGCACGCGGCGCAGAGCGAGTGGCATCCCCCCAGCATCGACCAACAGGCTCTCAATGGGGAACGTGCGGAAGGCACCGGTCGCAATGCGAAGGCCGGTGTGGTGGATCGAATCCACCTTCCGCAATAAATGCTCGGCTGCGGATGCATAAAACTCGCATCCGTAGTCGAGCTTCGAACGAACAAAAGATCGATAAAAAAGTAGGGCAGTAGCCCTATCAGCGCCCCAAGTGCTGAACGTCACGGAACGGAGAATGTCCATGGCGCGGTTACAAGAGACCCTAAAGCTACAAATATGAGCCTCTCAGGTGAGGCATCGGTCAAATACAAGACTAAGGAATCGGTACGAGTCAACAACTTCCAGCGACCCCTTTTAGAAACAAGTCTGGGTCAAGGTAGAGCCGTGGATGGCAGCAGAAGTTGGAGAATGGAATCTCTCGTTCATAAGAACTGCTCTAATTGTATTTTTGCATACATTTGTCCCAGCTGATTCCAAATCTTTCTGAAGTTCAGATCGAGTCACTCGAGGATTCTTCTTTACTTTACGGACTATATGTTTAGCCGCACGGTTGGAAATTTTAGATGGGCGCCCTGAACGTGGTAGACTTACAGTGGACTGATATGATATGAACCGGCAAATCGTGTCACCAATGGTTGAGATTGGTATCTTTAGCATAGATGAAATTTTTCTATAGCACAAATCACTTTTATGTAACTGACCAATTAGTTATCTGCCCCTTTTTGGCAATTCTTTAGTCTTTCCATATTAAAATTAGAGTGTTAAACGATGACCTCCTTCTCATGCAGCTCTCAGAAACTGACTGAGGTCCGCTGTGTCACGAGGACGAAGTAGATTATTTTTCTAGAAAGTTCTACAGCATTCCTGTCACGTAAACCACTCTGAAATGTTCGAGAACTATTTATTATCGCTTTTAAACTAATTTTCTGGGTGTGTTGAATACTTTTTGAGGCGATAATCTAACCCTTTTGTGGATATAATATCAATGCTTTACTATTTGTGTATGCTAATAACGAATTTGTATTCAACGTACAAAATACATAAGATGTTCAATTTTCGATTACTTTGCTGTTGTGTAACTATGGTAAATAAACTTTTGACCATATATCGGATATTTATTGCACCCACTGTATGTATACATTATGAATTTATCATGTTATAAGAACCAAAGATTACATTAGGCGTGAGATACTAAACAAAAACAGAGCGATAAAACCACTTCAGATATGATGCGAACTACATATAGCAAAATGAGATCGGGTACTAACTAATCCGAATTAGAAACCCTTGTGAGAAATTTGCACCAGCTGCATTTGTGATGGAGTGTTCGTGGTATAAGCCGGGGAGAAGAAACAATTCTCAAATTCCATCTTTCACTGCAACGCGGAATTCTCGGAGCATTTGAAAAGTACCGCATTTAGACCGTAAATGTGAGTTTTCTGACAAGAGCGACGATTTCTGCTGGCGCAAGATATGTTATTGAAGTCAAAGTATTTATAAACGTCTTGGGGTATCAGGATTGACTTTCAAACCTTAAGATCATTTTCCAGATAATAGTGAATGTCAGTCCTATTTCAACAAGGGTGGAAGACGTTGCAGGAATTCCGTGGGAAAAATGTGGAAACCCCCCTGAGCAGTATTTACTTAAATAGTTTTTGAGAGTAACTATGGACTTGAACTGATAAGGACATGAATTGCATCTAAAAGATTTTATGTTCATTGAATTGCAGCTAAAAAGTTGTTTAAAACTATTCTGATCGATAGGAGGGGCAGAAACTGCATTAGCAAAACTTTTTAGTAATGTAGGTTCTTATATGTCGCTCAAAATTCAAGCTCCAGGCAGCTTGATATGTACAGTAACTCCATTTGAAAGCCTTAGCACCCGTGTGAGTTCATTCATGTGCCCGAAGAGTAGACGTATTGGCTGCGCCATTGTGGCCGGAATTGGATTTGAAAAGCTTCTCACCCTGTGTGGGTTCTTTCATGTCTGCGAAGAGTAGACCCATTGGCTGCTTCATATGGGCAGGATGTGCATTTGAAAGGCTTTTCACCCTTGTGGGTTCTTTCATGTTCTCGAAGATTAGATCTATGAGCTGCCTCATAAGGACAGGAACTGCATTTTAAAGGCTTCTCACCCGTGTGGGTTCTTTCATGTGCGCGAAGAGTAGCCCTATGAGCTGCCTCATAAGGACAGGAACTGCATTTGAAAAGCTTCTCACCAGTGTGGGTTCTTTCATGTTCCCGAAGATTAGATCTATGAGCTGCTTCATATGGGCAGGATGTGCATTTGAAAGGTTTCTCACCCGTGTGGATTCTTTCATGTCCGCGAAGAGTAGACCTATTGGCTGCTTCATAGGTACAGGAGTTGCATTTGAAAGGCTTCTCACCCGTGTGGATTCTTTCATGTCTGCGAAGAGTAGACCCATTGGCTGCTTCATATGGGCAGGAAGTGCATTTGAAAGGCTTCTCACCCTTGTGGGTTCTTTCATGTTCTCGAAGATTAGATCTATGAGCTGCCTCATAGGGACAGGAACTGCATTTGAAAGGCTTCTCACCCGTGTGGGTTCTTTCATGTGCGCGAAGAGTAGCCCTATGAGCTGCTTCATAAGGACAGGAGCTGCATCTGAAATGCTTCTCACCAGTGTGGGTTCTTTCATGTTCCCGAAGATTAGATCTATGAGCTGTCTCATAAGGACAGGAACTGCATTTGAAAGGTTTCTCACCCGTGTGGATTCTTTCATGTCCGCGAAGAGTAGACCTATTGGCTGCTTCATAGGTACAGGAGTTGCATTTGAAAGGCTTCTCACCCGTGTGGGTTCTTTCATGTTCCCGAAGATTAGACCTATGAGCTGCCTCATAGGGACAGGAACTGCATTTGAAAGGTTTCTCACCCGTGTGTTTCCTTTCATGTGTCAGAAGCTTAGACCTATAAGCTGCCTCATAGGGGCAGGAACTGCATTTGAAAAGCTTTTCACCCGTGTGGGTTCTTTCATGTACGCGAAGAGAAGACTTCTGGGCTGCTTCATAGGGGCAGGAGCTACATTTCAAAGGTTTCTCATCCGTGTGCATTCTCTTATGACGCTTACTATTCTCTCTCCAAGCTATTTGACAGGGAGAGGAACTGCATTTGAAAGGCTTGTTAACAGATGACTGTATCTTCTGAAGATTTAGTCTTTTGTCACAAACAAGTAATTTAGAGTGAAATGGAGACAAAGTACCTTCCATGACATTTGAAAGCGGACATTCAATCTGAAAAAAAGTTTTAATTTAATTTTCATTAAAATATCCGACTACGATAGTATAATACGAAGGTCGTTGTAAATTGTATACTATCATAGTCAACACTTTTAAATGTGGACACTGCCATTATACAAAGCTACTAGAATTAGTTTTATATAGTCATATTTTTTACTGCAGAGTTTATAATTATTTATCGGTTAATATTAATCTTGGTGACTAATGAATGAACTTTCAATACTGATGAGGAATTGCCATCCATTCATTGAACTGGGCGGGATACAAAGGTGAGGAGAGGAGGTTTGAAGCCTTCATTAAGGGTGAAGCCTCAAAACATGAAGACTCCAACTTTCCTGCTTGAAATTTTTTATATACAAAATAGGGACCTGTTCTGGCAGCTATTAATCAGGGTAAAACCTCTCGCTCCCCATACATAACATGCAAATAAATTTTTAAATTTTATTTAAAGTGTCGCACCTGGTGACTGTAATCGAGGACATGAACCATCGATATTAATATTTAGCATATTCAAAGAGTATATATAAAATAATAAAATGAATTAAGGCCTACAGAGAAAAATGCATATTCAGGCCGAGTGAGGGAGGACAGACGTATACAGAAACTATTAGTAGACAATCGGGAGTGCACGACTGCGTCCATATTAGGAGTGAACAACACTAGTGAACCCACTCAACCTGGTACCGGGACATGTAAGACGAGCTAAGATCCCCTAGAGTGGGACACGCCACAAGAAAGTGCCGTACAGTGTAATTGACCAAGCAGTCGTTACAATAAGAGTCAAGGAAGACCTCCATCCAGCGAGTGCCCAATTCGGAGGCCGTATAAAAGGACTTGAAGTGGTCGATAAATTAGGGGTAGGTCCAGGGGGAAATAACCGGCGCAGTGACACGAAACTGTAGATTCCAGCAGGCCATAGAAAGCAAAGGGTGACCCAATTTTTTATATGTACTCACTGTGAGGAAAAATGAAACACTGCTCCGGTCGTCTAATCCCTACATGCTCAGGGCCAGAGTAGAAGAAAATATAAAAAATATCCCTGCTCGTGACACCAGTGATACAGAGAAGCAGCGGGTGCAGAGATCCCAATGCTTCGAGGACACCTAAGGTATTGTGTGTCGCTGTATATTAATCCGGTCTCCGAACTAAACTGGACACGGAATTACTTGCACTGAGCGGTATATTACAATCAGCTCGGCATCGAAGATATACAACGGGTAGGAGAGCCACGCCAATGCATACAAAGTGGAGAAAAGAGTCATCCGTTTACAATGGAGTGACTTCAGCGTGTGCCCAAAGAAGTTGGAACATAATATTCAAGACGCGGTATAAGCTTTGGGAGCAGATAAGTGGCCATAAATGGTAAGACAATCTACACTCTAGAGTGGCGTCTTTTGCAGAACCAAAGGCGCCACAGGCCAGAGTGCTACACTGAGCTCTCGAGTTTCCTGGCACTAAATCCTGAGTATAAGTTGAGAATAGGAAAGAGTCTCAGAAGGAAGATCCCAACATCTTAAGATCTTCCAAGCCCCTGCTAAATAAAAAATACTGAATCCACTGCTGAAGATTTCTTTTACTCATAAGTCACTGATAACCTTTATTCAGTCTGTAATGAACAGACAGCATTCAATCAAGAAAGAAGAAAACTCTACCCCCTGTAGTGCCTCACGCAAGAAGCACTACCAAAGGAAGAAAATCAGTAGCCACCAAGAAGAACCAGAAACATAACAATCTACCCAGGAATGGTACCATAACTCACTATCAAGTAGCTAAACGTCTAAGTAAAGTGCAACAATAAAGTTTTCTGGAAAACAGTTGATACTGTTGATGCTCAGGGCAAGGAGTGTGACACAATTCCAGGCGGGACGCCCTCATCCTAGCCTATTGGATATGATTTGGCTCATCAACCAGTATGCAAAATGGACGATCTCGTGGGAATTTAGATATAAATTGGTCTGGAAGGTCTCCCTAATGCCGTATCATCTGCCCTTCCCAGACAGAGGTGTTGCTGACTAGGAATGAAGGCCTCGCAGATCCCATTCTCCAGCTGAAGCAGAGCATGCGGCGGGTAGCAGAAGTTGCGGAAGTATAATTGTGCAAAAGAGGGGTGGCCTCCGCTGTCCAGGAAAGTTACTCTGAAATTTACCAAGTTCTTCGACAGGGGTAGGGATATCTCCCCGGTTTTCAAAAAGAAAGCACAGTAGCCATTCACTTCGAGTCTGAGAAGATAACATCTGTCCAGATCATATTGAACAAATCTTAGAAAGGCAAAGCGTGGTATACTGGGCATCGTTTGGACCAGGGGCGGTGACTGCGCACAATGCGAGAGCGGAACGCAACTCACTCAATGTAAACATGGAGTGAAAGGGTATTCCACCTCTGGAGGTAAAGTCCAGCCGGCGGCATTCAGGGACATCAAAAGAGCATTGATTGTTGGCCGAGCAGCATCCCGTTTTTTGTATTTTCCTTCTTTTAATATCTCATGTGGCGACTGCCTTCTAGGGCATAAGTCGCCGTATTCAACTTAGCCTAAAGATTAGCTATATTAAAAGGCAAATAAAAAGAAAAAAATACAAACAGAAAAAACAAACAAATTTTTAAAAATATAGGGCAAGCTCCGTCGACGGGGGAAGGCCCGCCGACACCCGGCAAAGAAGAACACGATCCATAGTCAAATATTAAATAACGGGGAGGAGGTCGGCCTCCTCCAAAAAGTCCACAGGTCGATGTGCACGAATCCGTCCCATGTACAAGGGACAAGTGGTAGCGACCCAGCCAGTCCGGTACCGGGACAGGTATCGTGCGCGAAGATCACCCAGACTAGGACATTCAACAAGAATGTGCCGAACAGTCTTGAGGGCACCGCAGTGGTCACAAAAGGGCGCTTGCGAGCGCTCCATCAGATAGCGATGCGTCACACGAGTGTGCCCGATTCGGAGACGACAGAAAGCGACCTGAAGCGCTCGCGGCATTAGGGGGTAGGTCAAAGGGAACAGTCACGGCGCAATGGCATGCAACTTTAAGTTTCCCTCGACCGTCTCCCATCTTCTTTGCCAAGCAGTCCGAAGAGCTGCCCGCATTCCTGCCATGTAGTCGGTGTGAGGAAGAGCGAAACGCTGGTCCGGTCGCAGAGTCCTCGCGGACTCTTTGGCGCCCTCATCGGCGCGCTCATTCCCCGCAATTCCTACATGTCCAGGAACCCAGAAGATAATCTGCTGGGATATCGCGAACCAGGGGATGCGGAGATTCCAATGCCACGAGAGCACTCAGGGCGCTTTGTGAGGCGCTATAGATCACAATCAGGTATCAGAACCGGGCACGTCGCGTAATCTATCGTACCGAGTAGTGTATTGCCACCAACTCAGCCGTGAAGACATACGCAGCACCGGTAGAGCCCCGCTGACTTCAGACAGAGGGGATACGGCGTGGAAGCCAACCCCCTCTTCGGTCTTGGAGCCATCCGTATACACTGGCACGGTTCCAGCGTGACACGAGGTGTGCTCCAAAAAGGTCGAACGCAATACTCCCGGCGCTGTACAAGCTTTGGGAGCTGAAGCGTGGCGACAAATAGCCAAATGTGGTACCCTCCAGGGTAGCGTCCTGGGAAGAAACAGGGGTGCCACCGGCCCGAAAGTTATACCTAGATCTCGAAGGAGTTTCCTAGCCCTAAAGCCAACGGGAGTAGGGTATGACTGGCGTCTCTCAGCGGCATAGGTACCGTCGAAATCAGTTGTGGATGCAGTGAGAGCTGTTGGTGAATGAGGGAGGCGCCGGGTTAGCACGTGCAGGCGAATAATGCACTGTGCACGGCGTAGAGAGAGTGTCATCTCCCCCAGCATCGACTAGAGGCTCTAAATGGGGGAAGTGGGGAAGGCACCGGTCGCCAGCCGAAGGCCGTTGTGGTGGATGGAGTCCACCTTCCGCAATACACGCTCGGCTGCGGATGCATAAAACTCGCATCCGTAGTCGAGCTTCGAACGAACAAAGAATCGATAAAGTAAGGCAGTAGCCCTATCAGCGCCCAAAGCACTGAACGTCACGGACCGGAGAATATCCATGGCGCGGGTGCAAGAGACTAAGGCTGCGAATATGAGCCTCCCAGGTGAGGCGTCGGTCAATACAAGACCATGGAAACGGTGCGATTCCACCACATCCAGGCGCACCCCATTAAGAAACAAGTCTGGGTCTGGGTGGAGCCGTAAATGGCGGCAGAATTGCACCACCTTAGTCTTGGCAAAGGAAAACCGAAACCTGTGCGCTTGGCCATAGCGAGAGACGAGGTTCAATGCCTGTTGGAGTCGACGCTTCAGAGTTGGCATCTGGGCCGCGCCAAAAGAGATCGAAAGGTCGTCCACGTAGAGCGTAGCGAGAACATCTTCCGGCAGCACAGAGGTGATGTCGTTGAGGCTCAGTGCAAAGAATGTGATACTGAGGACACTTCCCTGCGGGACACCCTCTGCCTGCTCCATTGGGCCGGAGGGCGCTTCCCCCACCCGTACGCGGAATCGACGATCTCGCAAAAATTCAGATATAAAGATTGGGAGACGTCCAATCGTCCCCATTGTGTGGAGAGTCTCCATGATACCGTATCGCCATGCGGTATCATAGGCCTTCTCCAGATCAAAAAACACCGTGGTGTAGTGCTGTCTACGAAAGAAGACCTCGCACACGGCATTTTCCAGTCGGAGCAGAGAATCCGACATGGAGCGGAAATTGTGGAAGTCGCACTTTACACAAGACAGATGGCCTCCGCTGTCCAGTAAAAAGGATAATTTAACATTTACCAGATTCTCAATCAACTTGCACACGCAAGAGGTTAGAGAGATTGGGCGGAAACCGGTCGGAGTAGAGTGATCTGTCTCCGGTTTGCGAAAGGCGAGCACATTAGCGATTCGCCAGGAGTCTGGGAGAAGACCTTCCACCCAGATCCTGTTGAACAAATCTAACAGAAAGGCCATGCCTCGCTCACATAGCTGTCGAAGTATGGCGTACGGAACATCGTCCGGACCATGGGCGGTGTCCGAGCACGAAGCGAGAGCGGAGCGCAACTCACTCAGAGTAAACTTGTCGTTGAAGGGTTCTCCGCCTCTCAAAGGTAAAGTCCAGACGACGGCATTCCGTGACATCACGACGTGCATGGAATGCTGGCGGAGCAGCATCCCGGCTAGAGAATGCGGAGAAAGCGGTGGCGAAGGATTCCACCAAGGACGCGGGGTCCGAGATTGCGGTCGCATTCTCCTGGAGAACGGGAAGGGGAGGGGGGGGTGGCTGGAGAACGGGAAGGGGAGGGGGGGTCCTGCGAGAACTTGCCCCGAATCCTTTTGACTCGCTTCCACACGTCTGCTAGAGGGGTTTCCTGTTCACTGAAGACACGTATGCCCGCCAAGAAGAGCGACGGGCGTGCTTCGAAATATACCGGAACCTAGCCCTAGCCCGACAGTGTAATCGTTCGGGCGGCGCTTATAGTTAATGTAGGCATAGAGATTCTGCTTGAGGGCCATATCACACTCAACCTACCACCACGGGAGTGGTCGACGTGCAAAACGGCAAACCTTCTAGGAATAGTAGCCAGGCCTGCGGCGATTAGTTTGCCGGAGAAGAACTCAACGGCCTCATCTACCGACCTAAACTCCTCGACTGAGATAGAGAATTCAGTCATTTCCTGAAATGCAGACCACCGCGCCCACTCCCAGCACCACCTGGGCGGACTCTCGGGGGCAACAGCCAAGAAAATGATATTTAAATGGGAAAGTGATTACTACCATGGAGGTCATCGACCATTCCCCAATCAAAATTGGGCTGTGCATCGGGAGAGCACAAAGAAAGATCGAGGCAGGAAAATGAAGCGGTTCTCGGGCAGTGATGCATAATCTCAAGCTCGTCGATCAGGTCAGCAAGGACTTGACACGGGAGATTGATAGAGTAGTCTCCCCTGAGAGGGTCTCTACCGTTTAGAGCAAGAGATAGGGAGGGCCTCGGAAACCGTGAACGACGCGGCAGAGGTCCCCCACGTCGAAGTCGGGTGATGGGTGAATGTACGCTGAAATAACAATATACCTCCTATCAAGGTACAGCTCAACAGCCACTGTCTGAAAGGAGGTATCTAAAGCCAAGAGAAGAATGGAGACATCATGCCGGGTGTAAATCGCACATCCTCCCACCCGACCCCTATCCCGTGGTGGTGGGGTCGTAAAACCCTTATACGCCGGGAGGCTGGGCAGGGGGCATGCGCCCAGCATGGTCTCCTGCAAAAAGATAGCTAACTGAGAACGGGAGAAGACGAGCCTCCGCAGCTCCTCCCGGTTGGCCCGAGGTCCACGACGATTTCATTGAATGAATATGCCCTCCAGGCCTAGCTCAGCGGAGACGCGGGGCCTCTCTTCGAACAGAAGACCCTCACGGCAATGGCCGTAAGCTTCACGGGGGCATAACCCCGGGCGCTGTTGGCCGGACAATGCGCCGAAGGCGCTGTCGCCTTCGAAGACATATTGGAGGAGGTTGGGCTCGTCATGCGAGTCTTTTCCTCCCTCCGCCTCGAAACCTTAGGCGGGCGTTGCGGCTTCGGAGGCGGGGGGGGCCCTCTTTTCAAGGATCCACCGTCTCCGAGCCAACCAGCCCACCACTAGACATGGGCAAAGGAGCCGAAGCTCCTTTGTTGCTGTACTCCTATCGGGTGGCAACTTTAAGAACCCCGGAAGATGGCCTAGCGACCAACTTCAGGGGCGCTGCCTCCTGTGAGTATAACGACTTGGTGGAGGCGCGTGGCCGTTTCGCCTTACGGGAAACGTGCACGCAGGGGGAAGTGGGGTAGCCCTGGTTTTAGCCGGGGCTGGGTGTGAACCCTTCGTGCCGCCAGCTTTACCGGGGGAGCGCCCGGGTTAAGTAGAACTCGCAGAAGGTCTTCGAATGGGCGCGCAAACAACCGTGCTCGTTGGCCTGGATGGGCCAGGAGCAGCGGGTCTTTCTTAGAATTGAGGCATAAGACGTCCCAGACAGAGCCGGGCGCGCCAAGACCAAGTCCTTAACCTCGCGGAATGAGAGACGATCCTGGGCTTGAACGGCCAGGATTTCTTTCACAGGGAGATATGCACCACATTGCATCGAAGAAGCGGGATGCGGCTCTCCGCAATTGACACACTTGGCCACACACGATTTGGACTTATTGTTGCGGCCTTGGAGTAATTTACACAGACTTCGGGTGACACCGACTTTGCACGTCTACATGAGCGATTCGTATGGCCGAAGTGGTGATAGCAATAGCACCTCCACGGCAATGGCACGAATGCCTTCACGCGGTAGCGGTACCAACCGGCACGCACCGACTCAGGAAGCTTGTCACACTCAAACGTGACGAAGAGTGTAGGGGTGGGTCTCAGGCTCCTCGCTGTTTCCTCATCACATGCTGGACCTTGACCACCCTGTGGTCGGCCAGCTCTAGAGTGATATCTTCTATGGAGTAGTCCACGAGTTTCCTCGCATAAACTACTCCTATCACAAAGTTCTTAGTAGAATGCGGAGTCACACTCACTGGGGTGCCATCAAGTGTCGGAAGAGCACTTATCTTGGCCCCCTCAGAAGGATTCGACGCATTCGCCAGAAGGCTCCCGTCCGAGAAAACGGGTCACTTTCGGCTCTCTACCAATCGCACTAGCTAAAACTCTCCTCTGATGGATCATGCTGCCCTTAGCCAACATGGTGCCATAAGTGGAGCGAATACCGAGGAAGCGTTTGAAGCCAGCAGGCTCGAAAATGCCGGGTAATCTCTGAGTGAGAGGCCCCGATGTTATCGAGGCTCCCGCCCTGCTCACTTTTAGGCATAGTCAGGCGCTCTGCACCCGGGTGGGGGGAGAGGGGATGGATGTGCCGATCTTGGCTTGGTCGCTTACCGAAATGGCTGCAGATCCATCGGTCCCCGCAGCCCCCGCGGATGGAGAGGAGCCCCGAGTCTTTTAAGTCTTTTTTTTTTTTTAGGAGAGGATGGCGGGGAATGAACCCTCTTCTCCCCTCCGCCGGCAGGAGCCCCCAGGTTAGATGGACGAGCCTCAGCAAGGTCCTTCTCCGAGATGGAGAAGGTCCTGGCAGTCGTAGGGGCACCGGTCGGAGGAGGAGATCCCTCCCCTCCTTGTACTGCCTTGGAAACCTTAGCCGTTTGAGGGGGACCTTGCATAGGAAAGGACTAGAGTTGGGTGCTTGGCGCCTAGCCCGGATTCGCACCCATGGAAGGCGCTACCGTCTGAGGCTGTGTTGCCTCAAGGACCATGTCCATCTCGATTGGGGCCTCTATTTGGCCATGCCACCGGGATATCACAGGTCCTATTGGCAGCAGAGTCATGAGTCTTGTCTTGGGAGTCACAGGCCTTGACCCCGGCAAGGTTTAATATTCTTGCCAGCAGGTCTCTTGAGGGAAGCGACCGATGGAGCCTGGCTTCCCTCTCCCCCCTAAGGGGCTTTGTCCTTCCAAACCGCTTCAATGGTGAGCGGTCGGCTATGGGCTGCCTGCTGGCTTTCTTGGCAGTCACCTCGGAAAGTAAAGGATGACTGCCGCTGGAAAGAGGGAGGTGCCTTCGGGTACCTCCAGACAAGGGGATGAGGGGGAGTCCCCTACACCCGTAGGCGAAGAAGAGAAATCCTCCTCTCCGGTTAGAGATTGGGAGGATCCCTTGCGAGAGCACAGGGGGGTAAGACCTTCATTTTTTTTTGTGTGGAGCTGCCCGACGGCGGCTTCGACGATGGACGAGGGGAAATTGAGGGAAGCTTTTTGACTTTCTCATCATTGGGCATGGTGACCCTATTTTTTTTTACTGGAAGCAAACGCTCATTTCCCCTCGCAGTAGCCCGCCCTGCAAGGGGTGCGTACGGGGCTGGCAGAGCCAGGTGCCACCATTTAAGGCCACCCCTCCCGCCTGGTGACTTGGCAGCCCTTCAGCATGGCGGCTCTACCTTGGGTACGGCGTAAAAAAATAGATAGTGAAGTGAGAAGGAAAAGGGCTGTGAGGAAGGTATGGGTGGGGATGAAGCAGGTTGCTAAAAACTCACCATCCCAAACCGGAGCTCAGGGGTTAGGAAACATTGTCACCTTCCCCCCCCCCCCTAGCCCCGATCCAAGATAGTTGGCTGAGAAGAAGGTCAGCATCTACCCTGTGAAAATAGAGGCCAACCAGAGAAAGTTATGGGCGAGTTTGTAGGGAAAGTGAGGAAATAGGGGAGAAATACAGGCTGTCTGAAAGGAGAAGAGCCTGAGCTGGGGCTGGACGAGGCACTGAGTCCCGACAGCACGGCGGCCAGGAAGGCAAATCGCCACGCCCCTTACGGGGGAGCAGCATCCCGGCAAGAGAACTTGGTGAAAACGGTCGCTAAGGACTCAGCTACAGACGTGGGGCCAAGATTACGGCCTCATTCTCCTGGAGAACGGGAGGGGGTCCTGCGAGAGCTTGCCCCGAATACTTTTGACTCACTTCGACACCTCTGCTAGAGTGGTCTTCCCGTTAAATTAAGACAGGTATGCCTGCCAGGAAGAGCAGCGGGCGCGGTTCTAAACGTACCGGAACCTAGCTCTAGCTCGACGACTTTCACTGACAGTGAAATCTTTCGGGCGCGCTTATAGGCATAAGGCTTCTGTTTGAAGGCCGCCTCAAACTCGTCTGATCGACACGGAAGCGGTCGACGTGTCAAAAGACCAGACGTTTTTTTTCTTGAAATAGTAGTAAGGTCCACGGCGATGAGGTTGCCGGAGACCTCAATGGCCCTATCCACCTACCAAAATTTCTAGACTGGAACAGAGAAATCAGTCATTTCCTGAATCCAATGCGCACTATTGCGCCCGCACCAATCACCATAGAGAGGCTTTCAGGCTGCAGTGGTCCATAAAATGATATTTATTGGAAAAGTGATCAATACCATGGAGGTCTTCGAATACCCTCCCCCCAAAAAAAATCAGGCTATGCATCTGGAGAGCGCAGAGATAGATCAAGATAGGTAAATGAAGCGGTTCTCGGGAAGTGATACATACACTAAATCCACATTTAGGACACCTATCTCCAGCCCGTTGATTAGGTCGGCAAGGGGCTTATCCCTGGGAGTGATCGAGTAGTCTGGCCAGGGGGAAGGGGTCTACAGCTCAAATTGAAAAGCACTTGTGAACCGTGCTACGATGGGGAGGAAGTCCCCCGGGTTGAAGTCCCATGATGTTGGAATGTACGTAGATAGAGTATATATCCTAGCCAGGTGCAGCTACACTGCTACTGCCTGAAAATAAGTATTTGAGACAATGAGAACAGACTCCTGCCCGGCCCCCATCCAGTGGTGGTGCGGTTGCAAAACCCTTCTACCCACGGGAGAGTGGGCAGCGGGCACACACTCAGCATGGTCTCCTTCAAAAAGATAGCTAACGGGGAACGGGAGGAGCCAAGCCTCAGCAGCTCCTCCCAGTTGGCCCAGAGCCCGCTGCAATTCTAATGAAGGAATATGCCCACCAGGACTAGCTCAGAAGCGAGGCGGGGGCTCTCTTCGAAGAGAAGACCATCACGGAAATGACCATATGATTCCTGGGGGCAGAATTACGGTCACTGTTGGCCAAACAAGGGGTTGAATGCGCTGTCGCCTTCGAGGATAGATCGGGAGAGGTTGGATTCGCTAAGCGCGTCTTTTCCTCCCCCTCCAAAACTTTGGCGGGCCGGGAGGGATTCCCTCCTATCTAGGATCCACCATTTCCGAGCCCCCCAGTCCACCCTTGATTGGAGGTGTAGGAGCCAGAGATTTTGGAATCCCCGAAGACGGCCTCATGACCAACTTTAAAGCTGTTACCTCTCTTGTGTCTAATGAGTCGGTGAAGGCACATACATCTCAGGGGAGGCTTCCATGTGCTACCCCACCCCCGAAGAATCACAGATCCCAATCAAGGACTGTTTACTTGTGTTTCCTCAACTGCTGAAGAGTTCAAGGGCAGGAAGTTATGAGGGACAGAGAAAACAGGCCCTGCTTCTCCCTTGCCCCTCAAGGAGGTTGGTTCTATTTTTGGATCGCCTGCCCTCTCTAGGGGCATCCCCCTATATTATGGAAGGAAGAACTGCCCCTGGTAGGGAAATGGAGCCACCCGAGGGCATCTCTAAAGAATGGGTTTGTGGGGAAACCATGGCATTCGTAGGCCGAGGAGAAGAGTAAACCACTTCACTAGTAGAAGAGGGTCGTTTGGGGCCCTGAGAAAGTACAGGAGGGAGCCACATCCTTTTTAGAGGTGAGGGTGCCCGAGAGCAGCTCCAAAGATGGCAAAGTGGAAGCCCCTTTGCTGCTTGGCGATGGTGAAGGGGAAGCTCCTCACTGGTCAAATGGGTGCCTCCATTTTCCTTGTCTCTCTGACATCAAGGGAGGCTGAGGCTGTGATGGGAAGCGGATCTACATTCGATTTCCCACTTTTGCCATCTCTTCTAACCATTTTGTCAAAAAAAGGACAAAAGGGGGAACATGGAAAGTATGACCTCCTAATGACCTGGGAGGTACAAAGAAGTCTCCATAGGATCAGAAATTCCAGAATGTGATCATTTACCCATACTCGGTCCACGTCCTGGGTTGATGGGCTTTGCCAACCTGGCCCACCCTTCAGGCAAAATGGTCCATGAACTTTATTCATAAAGGATTGCACTGGGGTAGACACCTTATATGTATGTACTGGAAAACAGTTTCTGCGATACCTATTTTCCTATCATTGGAACAGGATAGAAAAATTCACTAGAAGTTGTTGCGGGATTTGCGTTGAAAAAAGCTTCCAACTCTTCAGAATCATGTTCGTTTGGACTTTGTTTTGGTACATCTTTTAGACCGAAATCCTCAATTTGGAAATGGAAAAGTACTTGATGCAACTTCTTTCATTTACTGAATCTTATCCATAAGTGCTCTGAATAGATTTTGTCAATGGACTTGCATTTAAAGCTTTATGAATGTCATTGAGTAAAAAATATCTAATGTGATCGATAGATCGGAGAACATAGAGGTAAATACCAAAAAAGATTATGAACAATATTTTTATAATCAGAAAGAAAAAAGGTATAAATTACTCATTGTAGCATTTTCAAACAATAACAAGAGCAACTACTTTAATAAATATTATAAAAGTTTATTCTAGAAAATCGGACCTTAATCCCATTCCAACCTGTTACTCAACATTTTGCAACTTTATATTTACCATTCTTCTTAGCCACTCTTATAAAATATATCCAACAGTTGCATGTCTTTTCAGTGCATGAAAATTAATTATTAAACTTGGTACTGTAAATTAAAATGAACAAAATTACCTCTTTTTGAAGGCAGTTTTGATTAATCACATTGGCTGCTAAGTTTTTATCTTGGAAATTGAGGCACTCTTTATTTTCATCAGTGAAAGAACTTTGATCTTCCAGATCTTCTTCCTTAATCTCTTCTTTCATCAAAATCTCTCCAACCTCTTCCTAGATACAAATATATTTCTATGTAAGAACCTGACGAATATTTGGCAGTTACTAACAAAAGAACTACTAGAAAATATACTGCACACTAACAGGCTATTTGAGTCAAAGCAAGTAGAGCAGTTTGCCTCATTGATTGAAAATGCTGGATACATTACAAAGTAAAGGAATCTCAGGAATTTTGAATTGCAGTCAAATAATATTAGCAACCCAGCAAATAAATGGACCAATCACATGGAGATTCTAAGAGAGCTGCTATTGATATTGAGTCATCAATATTCTTATAAAGGAAAGGTTTGAGACAATTACCTCCTTAATTGACCAATCTTGTGACATTATTTTATCACAATCACCAACTGCTGGTTCTTGACCTGGAAATTCTTGCTCAGTTCCATCACATGATTCAAAAAATTCTTCCTTGATCTTACGAGATGGATTTTCTTCCCAACCATCCTGATATAAATTTAATGAAGATTTAAATCTTATTAAAAACATAACTCAATTATAATGATTAATTATGATGAAGAGTAGAGAGGAGTATATAAATAAAATTAAGGAATAGAACTAAAGGAATGAATAGTGCCAAAAATAAATGCTGTCAGGCCCAAACGGACTAACCCACAGCCAAATTCAAGGACGGATAATTTGCATAAAAAATCTCAATAAAAATATAGACATCTAGAGAATATACAAAAATATAGCTATGAAATCTTGTGAGCGAGGATTTCTTTGCATTTATCCTGAAATTAATTAAATGGTGATTTAAATCTTATTAAAAATTTCCCTCAATTATAATTACAAAGAGTATAAAGTTTAAAAATAAAATTAAGGAATGGAACTAAAGGAATAATGAAGTATGTTAATATTATAATCTTCACATACCTTTATATCATCCAAATTAGTGACCTGTCGATCTTTGAAGACTTCTTTTTTTATCGTCATCTCTGAAAAAGTATCCTAAAAAGGAAAAAAAATCACATGCAAATTCTTATAAATCTAAGGCAATTATTTATGGAGAAATATGCTAATATCATAGGACTGAAATAAATTGTAGATAAAAATAATCAAGAAACTACCATTTTTCTTATTGATATATCTATTGGAGAGTCCAACACTGCCTGATATTTTCAACTCAAAGAGCTTATTGCATATAGAAATAGGGCTTTAAGAGGCCGTTGATCTTTCTGGTTCATTTATTGAGCCATAGAGGCTGATGCAGAATTTTCAAAATTCTTTGTAGAATTTGGATTTAAGAAGCAATTAATTGAGTTTTGTCCCATCAGTAAAAGTATCTAAATGGCTTGGTAGCTTTTTCACAGTGTGATAAACACAATGGATTGCACCCTACCATTTTCAACATTATTATCTATGATATCCTTCCTGACATCCTAGCACCAAACACTACAGATAAGTGAATGATATCACGATCCTCACAACAAGATGCAAAGCAAACCCATGCAGATTGCAATCCATAATGCTACATCACAAGACTTGAATGCTGGCTACAACAGACCATAATTACTATTACACATTCACAACACACAAACTACAGTACAGATTTTTTTATTTTTTAATTTTACCATCCCATCTGCTAATCCCAGTACCAAGACAGGTAATGTGCGCGAAAAACACCCAGAGTGGGACATTCAACAAGAATGTGCCGAATAGTATAGAGATAATGCAGTCGAGCGCTCCATCAAATGGCGATGCGTCAATCGAGTGTGTCCAATTCGGAAATGACAGAAAGGAACTCGAAACCCCGCAGCATTGGGTGGTAGGTCCATGAGAACAGCCGCGGTGCAATAGCAGGGAACTTCAGGTTCCCCTCGACCATCTCCCATTTCTTTGCCAAGCAGCCCATATTTCTGCCATGTAATCGGTGTGAGGAAGAGCGAAACGCGTGTCTGGTCGCCAGCCTCGTAAACTCTTTGGCGCCCTCATTCCCTGCAATTCCTACAGGTCCTGGAACCCAGCAGAAGATAATCTCGACATCCACCAGCTCGCCAAAACCGGTGCGTCACAGATATCGTGAAGCATGGGACGTGAACAGAAGCAATGCCTCGCAGAGCCTCGGTGATTTCAAACAGAGGAGATGCGGCATGGAAACCAACCACATCTTGGGACTTGGAGCCATCCCTATAGACTGGCACAGTTCCAGCTGGTGTCCGGCTGTGCAAGGGATGCAGTTGTGATTACACATGTAGGAGTGAATGATGTGAAGAAAGTGGGAGCATGTGAGTTACGTGAGAGGTACAAGAGGTTGATTGAAAAGGTGAAAGAAAGTAGAATGAAAGGTGTTGTGACAGGTATGCTTCCAAGAATGGATGTTGGGGTAGAATGGATGTCTCGTGCGATTGGGCTGAATGATTATGTGAGGAGGATGTGTGAGATGGAAGGTGTCATATTTGTGGATGTGTGGGATAGGTTTGTTGGAATGAAAGAAATGTATGCGATAGATGGACTGCATTTGAGTAGGAGGGGGGTAGATGTGTTGTGGGCGGAGTATGATCGTGTTATTAGGTCTTTGCAGGCGGGAAACTAGATACTAATAGTGGTCAGGGAATTATGAGAGGACATTATAGTACTGAAAGTAGAATGGACTTGGCAGATAACAGAAATAGGTTCCAAGGCGATAGAGGTGAGGTCATTTAGGCTGGAAGAGGTGCTTCAGGGATAGGGGGATTAAATTGTTTATATACAAATGCTCGTAGTCTTAGAAACAAGAAGAATGAGTCATTTAGTTATATTAGCAATGAGGATATAGATATATTATGTGTTACTGAATCATGGGTTAATGAAATAGAATTTAGTGACACTATAAGTGAATTTGATTTACAGGGTTATAATATGTACATTAGTCAAAGGACAGGTAGAATTGGTGGAGGAATAATTATCTATATAAAAAACAACATTGTTTCAAGTTTAAATACTTCAATAAAGCAGGATGGAGTTGAGTCACTTTGGATAGATATTAGGTTCAGTAAAAATAGAATGGTGCATTTGGGAGCTTTTTACAGACCACCTGGGCAGACTGCTGGTATAGATGAACTAATGATAAGGGAAATAAGTAAGGGATGTGAAACAGATGCAGTTATTATTGCGGACTTCAACTTAAACTCTGTGGACTGGGAAAATATGATAGGTAGGGATAGAACAACTGGCAGATTCATAGAATGCTTTGAGGATAATTTTTTTATCAATTTGTTAATGAGCCAACAAGGGGAGACAATATATTAGATTTAGTACTTTCTAACAGTGATCATTTAGTTCAAGAATTGACTGTTGGGAAAGCATTGGGAAATAGTGACCATCAGATAGTTCATTTTAACTTGGGAATTGAGAAGGGTAAAATAACCGAGAATGCTGTAAAAGTTCAAAATTTTCATAGGGGAGATTATGTAAAACTTCGAAGCTTGCTAAATTTGGTAGACTGAGATGTAGAATTCAGAGGTAAAAATGCTTATGGGATGTGGGATACTTTCAAGCATATAATAAATGTAGTCCAAGAATAATGTATCCCAATGAAGGCCATTAGGAACAAAAGTAGGAAACCATTATGGTGGAATCAGGAAATAGCTAGAAAATTTTCAGAGAAGAAAAGGGCATACAAAAAATTACAGGTAGAAAATAATATTCAAAATTTAAGTGATTATAGAATGGCTAGGAATGAGATAAATAAGATTATAAAGAAGAACAAAAGGGTGTCAGAAATTAAATTAGCTCAGAATAGCCACAAAGATCCTAAAAAGTTCTTTAGTTACTATAAAATTAATAACAAGTCTGGCAGAGATAAAATAGGACCTATCAAATATCAAGGGGTTGTGAGAGAAACTGATGAGGAAATAGTTGAGGTACTAAATGGTCATTTTGCATCAGTATTTACAAAAGAGAAACTAAATAGTCTTATGTATAGTACTCATGGGTCAGGGAAAGAGGTGTTTACTATCATTAGTGTGGATTGGAGGACGATAGAAGGACTAATAGATGAGTTATATGCTACCAAGGCCTCCGGCCCTGATAATATTCATTCTAGGATACCTAAAGAAGGGGTAGAAAGTATCTCAATAGCTCTGGAGAAGTTGTATACTAGGTCACTGGAATATGGAGAAATACCTGATGATTGGAAGAGAGCGAATGTAGTCCCCATTTTCAAGAAGGGTAGTAAGGAGGATCCAAATAACTTTAGACCGGTTAGCCTAACTCCTGCAGTCTGTAAAATTCTTGAGAAAATAGTTAAAAAAGGGATTTGCCAACATCTAGAGAGGGAGGGGTTAATCAGCGATGCTCAGCATGGGTTTAGATCAGGTAGATCATGTTTCACTAATTTACTAGACTTTCTGGAGTTCATAACAAATCAAGTAGATAAGGGAGAGAATGTAGATGTAATTTACTTGGATTTTAGGAAAGCATTTGATAAGGTACCACATAGGAGACTAGTTCATAAATTAAAAATGATTGGGATATGTGGGGGTGTTTCAAATTGGATAGCTGAGTGGCTGAAAGACAGGAAGCAAAGGGTAGTGCTAAATGGTGTAAAGTCAGAGTGGAGGTATGTTATCAGTGGGGTTCCTCAGGGATCAGTTATCGGTACATTATTATTTGTCATCTATATAAACGATCTTGGGAAGGCAGTTAATAATAAAGTGTCAATTTTTGCGGATAATACCAAATTAGCAGCTGTAGTTAGAGATATTAATGATAATTTTAAAGTGCAGGGGGATTTAAATAAATTGTTATCCTGGGCACATAAGTGGCAAATGACTTTCAACCTTGATAAGTGCAAAGTTATTAACATGGAAAAAGATAATAGAGAATTTAACTATGAAATGGATGGGCATTGGCTGAGCTCAGTAGAGGATGAGCAAGATCTAGGAGTAGTAATAGATAAGTCATTAAGGTTTTCTAAGCAGTGTATTGAAGCAAAAAATAGGGCAAATAGAGTGCTGGGTTTCATTAAGAGAAATGTCAGTTACAAAAGTAAGGAGGTTATTCTTAAACTCTATAACTCTTATGTTAGGCCACATCTAGAGTACTGTATACAGGCATGGTCCCCACATTTGAGACACGATATTAACCTTCTCGAGTCAGTGCAACGGAGGGCAACAAAGATTATTCCTTCCCTGAGGCACCTTGAATATATAGATAGACTGAGAGTATTAAATATGTTCTCGTTCGAAAGGAGGTGTGGGAGAGGGGATATGATTGAGCTCTTTAAAAAAATTTCTGGGATAGATAAATTGGATGTTAGCAAGTTTTCTGAGTTAGATGATGGAAATCGGACTAGAGGTCACCACTTGAAAATTTAAAAGCAAGGGTGTAGGTTGGATTTAAGAAAATATTTTTTCACCAATAGAGTGGTAGACTTCAGGAACAAATTGCCGCGGAGGGTAGTAGGTAGTCCAAATTTAAATGTATTTAAGAGTGGGTTGGATGAGTTTATGGGAAGGGAAGGTTGTGATGGTTCCTAAGTTTTGTATATATTAATATTGTTTGCATATATCTATAGCTGCATGTTTTAGTTCTTGACAAGCCTTGATTGGTGATACCCTTGTTTCTGGATGCAATCCTCTGGATGAAGTTTTCTTGGGAGTTTGGGTGCCTTAAAAAAGAGGCCGTTTGACTTGGATGACCTAAGATGGGCCCTTGTGGCTTTTGTCATCTGTTATATTATATTGTGGGGGGCTTTGATTTTGTCTTTCCCTGGCGATTATTGATATAGTCCTATCTGGGTGGGTTTGACAGATGCAGATGACCTTTGATAGGCCCTTGTGGCTTTTGTCATCCATGAAATTATGTTATGTTATGTTATGTTAATACAAATAAAAGCCCTCTACATTGTCAGCACTCAGAGCTTACCACTAAATCATTTACTAGCATAAAAGTAATGCCTATAAAACACTATCTTGACCTCTTCAGAACAAAATTAATCTATAATATATGTAATCAAACCCAACTATACCATTACAGGTAAAACTCTTACCATTGTCTGAGAAAGATAACAAAATCTTATAACCAAGCACGAATTACCTACAAAATCATTCACACACATGGACCTTAGCAAGGGGCAATTAAGTAAGGAATGAATGAGTCCGTCTGTCTTAAAACCACTATCTGAATAATCATAATTAACTTACCTCTTTATTATTATCCAATATTTCATCCAAAAGTAAATGTTCATTAGTCATATTTATATCCATATTTAATTCAAGATTTTTATATGGCTTTCCTAAATAATCTTTTATTAAAAGGTTTCAGTTGGATAAAGGACTTTTATATACCACAGTCCTTTGCCTTGCAATATATTATTTTGACAGCTTTTTAAAACAATTTTTTATCTGTATTAATAATCCTAAGGATCAAGAGTTAAATTTGAGTCAAGTACAACCTACAGTTGGCCTTTCTGAGAAACTTTTAAAATGATGGAACAGTTTGACACAGATTACTAATTTTTAAAAGATCCATCCAAACATCACTGGTGGACAGATTCCAGACCTATTGCCAGATAATTATATCACCAAAGATATCATGCCGAAAATAATGAGAGATCTGTAATATGGTGAAGATAGATGAAGATAATAGAGATTTAGTTCCTCTGTTGGTATTGGGGCAGAGAGGGTACACAACTATGGGGACTGGGAAAAAGAAATCTACAGAAATTCTCTGGGTACTAAAAGAGTGATCAAGAGAAAATATAACTTCATTCTTGTTATGAAATTACATTTTTTAATTGATTAAGGAACAACCTTCATCACTAAACACTATTAGTATCTTACAGCAAAGATGACAAAAAAATTCAAAATGCCATTCCTCCAAACAATATGCTAGACTAGTGAATCAAACTCAAATTGGAACCAAATTAAGTGCAAGCTGGTTCTTAAACTACTCCAAATTATTAGCAGAGCCAAAAACCTCAAGCAAAACATTCCATAATTTAATTATCTGGAAGTAAAAAATCCTGCATCTAGCCAGGGTGAAAGATTTAGGGACAAATAGGTTTAGAGAATGCTCATGGGTTACTTTTCATAGATCATTGGTGAGAAGGCCAGAGAGGAAAGGATACAGACCATGTAGTATCTTCCAGACCATAATCAAATCACTCAACAACCAATCCTTGACAGAACAAAAATCTAACTGAGAAAGTCTCTCCCCATAAGAAAACTGATCAAAACCATTGACCATCTTAATCCACCTTCTCTGCACTCTTTCCAACATTATGTATCACCAAGAAAGCCTGTATTCCATACTAATTATGTAAGCCAAACATGTGTAATGAAAACTTCTCCCATCAAATTAGAACATAGGAACATAAGAAAAGAAGGAGACTGCAAAAGACCATTCATGGCCTACACTTGGCAGCTCCTGTTCCATTCAACACACAAAAGATTTCTTACCAGAGAAAAGTCATCAACATTGTCACCCTTAACAGGAGTTCGTCAGATCTAATCTACAATATACATAAAATGCATCCAGAGGATTATGTCCATTCATGCAACCGCAAAATATAATCTTCCCACTCCTTAGAAAAATATATACATATGTACATAAAAAAAAGTCAGTCCCATCTAGCAGCTTCATCCATATATTTATCTAATCTATTCTTAAAACTACCCAGAGAGGAGGCTTCTATCACATGCCTAGTGAGCCTATTCCATTCATCTACCACACGATTTGTAAACCAATTCCTCCCAATCTCCTTCCTAAACCTATACTTATCAAGCTTAAACCCATTGCTACGTGTCCTGTCATGTTCACTAAGTATAAGAACCTTACCCAGATCCCCTTTATTATATCCTTTTACCCATTTGAAGACTTCAATCAATTCCCCTCTGACTCTTCTCCTTTCCAATGTATGTAGATTTAGTTTTCTGAGCCTTTCACCATAGGGTAAGTTCCTTAGCCCACCAATCATCTTTGTCATCCTTCTCTGCACAGACTCAAGCAAATCAATATCCTTCCTATAATATGGTGACCAAAATTGTACTGCATAGTCTAGATGAGGCCTAACTAGCGCCAGATACAGTTTTAGAATGACTTCAGCACTCTTATTGCTTACACTCCTCCTAATGAATCCCAATATCCTATTAGCTTTATTCTTAGCATTTAGACATTGCTTTCTAGGACGAAGGTCTGAACTTACCAAAATACCCAAGTCTCTCTCACAATCAGTCCTCCCTAAAATTCTGCCATTTAATTTATAACTATTCAATGGATTATTTCTACCTATACTAAGTACACTACATTTGTCTATGTTAAACTTCATTTGCCATTTCTCGGCCCAATTGGACAGAATGGTCAATTCCTCCTGCATTACAACAGCATCAGAATCAGCCCTAATGGCCCTACCTAGCTTAGTATCATCAGCAAATTTACTCAGGTCACTACTTATACCTATGTCAAGATCATTAATATAAATTAAGAATAGCAAGGGACCCAAAACAGATCCTTGAGGAACTCCACTGCTAACACACCCCCACTCAGATTTAACTCCATCTATACTAACTCTTTGCTGTCTGTCACCAAGCCATGACTGAATCCACCTAAATATACTGCCATCGATCCCGTGTGCTTTAACTTTGCTCAGAAGTCGTAAGTGTGGCACTCGATCAAAAGCCTTACTAAAGTCCAAGTATAAAATATCATAGTTTTCATCATTATCTGCTGCTTCATACACCTTACTATAAAAAGACAGCAAATTAGTGAGACAGGATTTACCCTTACTAAAGCCATGCTGTGATTCTTTTATCAACTTATGCTTATCCAAGTGATCTCTAATATTCCTTGCTATAATAGATTCCATCATTTTCCCTACCACTGATGTCAAACTTACTGGTCTGTAATTAGACATATTTGTTTTATCCCCTTTCTTAAATATAGGTATCACATTGGCTTTCTTCCATGCCACTGGCACAATGCCACTCTCCAATGATTTTCTAAAGATGCATGCTAGGGGCTCACTTAACACATCCTTACATTCTTTCAAAAGTCAGAAACTCTAGAAACCACCTCTCATAGATGATGATGAAAATGAAAGAATGACAACCAAAACACCCAAATCTATGTATGAATCAAGTAGTAACACTATCCATCTTTTATCCTGGATGGATTACCAGTCCAGATAATGAAACAACCTAAAGATCCATATGATGATCACTGGTGAGATCTAGGGGCATCTGGAGGCAGTAATCGCTTAGGGATAAAGTGTCAGAAAGTGTGTTTTTTATAAAAACCATCAATCAAGTAGGAACCTTCAATACCTGGATACGATGGCGCAACCCATCATGCATCAGAGATATGTGAATACTTCCCATTGGCAGGACTTTTTGTAACTGAGAAGGGTATGTGTTGTGCTGTGAAGAAGAAGGGATAGGAAAAAGAATAGTTTTGTGATGATAAGTTGTAGAATTTCAACCTAATCTCACAGACCAGACTCCTCCTATATGCACTGACCTCCCTGTGAGTGGAGAGATTAAAAGAAGTTACCATAAGATCAGAAATTCAAGAATATAATCATTTACTCGGCCCCAGTCCATTGTTGGTGGGATTTGCCAACCTGGCCCACCATTTAGGCAAAAGTGTCCTGGAACTTTAAGCATAAAGGATGGTGCCAGCGTAGCCACCTTATATGTGTACTGGAGGAAGGTGAACAGAATCGACAGTCCAGCACAACCCATACCTAATACTTCCCCTAGCCAGCAGACTTTAGGCTCTCACAGTATAAATTCAGATCAGATCAGAAATCCTCTTTTAAATGAGTTCTCTTTTATGAGCACAGCCCATAAAATTAGCAAAGAATGGGCCACAGCCCTTGTCGCAACTCAATACAATTCACCAGAACGTTGTTTATATGTTGAAATAATATTGACCCACAAAGATCTCAGGGTATTTTGGGGGGCGGAGGGTCATGCAATATATTTCTACTATACATGTTTTAAATTACCTGCCGAGATTATTCCCTTCAGCTTGTTTATCATAAAAAGAAATAAAAATCTAGTTGGGACTGTTTTGTTTTAGTGTGTGTCCACCCACTATGTGTCTCCCAATTAGAAGTACAAGATAGAGAATTGCCTCCATTGCCAGATAGTTCTTCTCTACTTCCCACAGTTTAATTGTCCTATAACTGTGAGACTTCCCCAACAAAGTTACATTTTCTTTTAAACTTAAATTATATCTGAATATTTAATCTATTCTTGATGGGAATCATTTCTTTGATTTTTCTTTCTCTCACTTTCCAGTTTATATAATTCAATCATTTTGCCTTCTTGGTCTAACTCCTCAAATGACTATCATTTTCTTCATTTTTTCATAATTCTTCTTGTATAATCCAACTCTGGGCATTATATAATAAAGTGGCAAAGATCCTACAGTTTGTGGTTGCATAAAGGACAATTAGTTTCCTGATTATTAAATCTATTTTGGACCATCAATAGCAAAGTATTTGTTGCTTTAAATAGTAATATTGAGGCTGGAATATTATCATATATTTTTTCTTCTTATATATCTTTCTTATATTTTATAAATATATATATATATATATATATATATATATATATATATATATATATATATATAGAGAGAGAGAGAGAGAGAGAGAGAGAGAGAGAGAGAGAGAGACTATTTTTCATCAATTTCTTTTTTCCATTGTTCCTTATCCCATTCTTTTAATTTTATTTCTAACTCATTTTTATTCATTTTGATTAATGAATTATGATCTATCTCAAATTCTTTCAAATAATTATTCATAATTTTGACCACTTATTTTTCTTGCCTTTATAATCTAAATAGACCTCTTTTAGTAAATCATTGTTTCTTTCATATATACTTCTAACATAATTCATTTTGCCATTCATTATTCTTTCTTTCACTTTCCTATATACTTCATTTTCCAACCTTTGTAGCTTATTTATATCTATTTCTGTGAGATCTATAATATTTGTACCATACAGTACTACTGGTAATGATATATTTTTCCAAAAGGTTTTCCCAATCATTAGCTTGTTACAGTTCTTTGCTATAATTAAATAATTTAAGTTTACTAGTTTTGAGCTTTTTTAGTATTTCTTCCTTTTGGCTTTTGAAACAGTTTTTTTTATTGTCAATTAATATACCTAAAAATTTAATCTTTACTACTTTGATTCCTGCTAATTCATTTGGAGGTTCTTTCTCATTAATAATTAAAATGTTGCTTTTTTTCTTTATTTATATCTAGTCCTAATATTTTACTGGTTTTTATTAATATTGTTATATTCTTTATTGCATCCTCTCCTTACATAGCTAAAATTAGGCCATCATCTGCATATGATAGTGTATTAAAAGTAAATATATTATTAGTGAACAATTGTCCTTCTTCCTGCAGCTTTTTTTTATAATAATTTATGTGATTAATTTAAATAGAGTTACACGGAGTTACAAGGAAAGAAAGTATCCTAGGAGATCTTACGGTCCATTTGGACTAGCAATCGAGTAGGCACATGGCTGCTCAATTGTTTTGAGTCCCTAAACGGCCACTTTTCAAGACTTTGTCTAGTCTTGACTTGAACTGGTCAACAGATTCACTGTTGACAACTTCCACTGGAAGTGCGTTCCACTTACCGCAAATACTGTAGGTGAAAAAATTTCCACACAGATTGCGGTTGTAACGCTTCAGTTCAAGTTTGAAGCCGTGATTGCGGTTCTGTTCTCACTCAGTGTGAAAATATCCCAGTAGTCAACATTGTCGAACCCTCGAAGTATTTTGAAAACTTCGATGAGCTGACCACGCAGTCTACGGGTTTCCAGCGAGAACAGATCTAATTCGCTTAGTCTATCCTCATAACTTTTATGTCAGATAGAGGAAATCAGTTTGGTTGCCCTAGCTTGTACGCGTTCCAACCTTGCGATGTCCTTTTGAAACGAAGGACTCCAAAATTGTACGGCATACTCCAGGTGCAGCCGAACCAGGGAGTTGTACAGACAAAGTACTATCTCCTTGTTACGGTATCCAAAGTGGCATTTTATGTAGCCTAACATCCTTTGGGCTTTCTTCTCTGCCTCGATGCACTGTTTCGAGAGCTTGAGGTCGCTAGTGATAGTAACACCCAAGTCCTTCTCAGTATCACTTGATTCAAGAGCAGTGCCCTTAAGGAAGTACTGAGATTTGGGGTTTCGCTGGCGATATGCATTACTTTGCATTTGTTCACATTGAAAGGCATTTGCCACGTGTCCGACCACTCCCCAATCCTTTGAAGGTCCTCTTAGAGGCGGGCAGTGTTCCCCTCCTTTGCCACATTGATACCAAGCTTGGTGTCGTCGGCAAATTTGGAGATTTTGGCAACCATGTCTCCGTCCATGCCGTTGACATAGATAATAAACAGTAGTGGTCCCAGGATGGAACCTTGAGGGACACCACTAGATACGGGCGCCCATTCAGAGGCCCGATCATTCACCACTACGCGTTGCCGTCTGTCACTTAGCCAGCTCTCTATCCAACCTGCTACCTTGCCGCCTATGCCCTGCGCACGCACTTTCCGGAGAAGGCGGCGGTGTGGTACCTTTTCAAAGGCCTTTTGGAAGTCAAGGTACACAACATCCACCGCCTTGTCTCGATCATGCTCACTGAACATGAAGTGGAAGAATTCCACAAAGTGTTTAATTCTACTTGTGACTTCAAATTCTATTTGAACATCATTCATTTTTATATAGGTTTTATCATTCTTATAGAGGTTAGCTACATTGTTTATTATATAAGGATCTATATTATACTCTATCATAGCTTCAATTAATTTTTCTCTTTTAATAGAATCATAAGCTTTACTGTAATCTATAGATATAATATAAAGGGACTTTTTCAATCTTGATGCTTCATCTATACAATACCTCAAGATAAACAAATTATCATCTATCCTTCATTTTTCAGCAAAGCCTGCTTGATTATCTAGTGTTTCATCATTTTTATACAAATGATCTTCTATTTTATCTTTTATTACTGACATATTGTTCAGTGAAATTGGTCTAAGTTCTTTTACACTTGGTATATCAAGACAAATTTCACTTTTTAATAGTGCTTTATATACTTCAGGTTTCAATCTATCTATTCCAGGTACCTTTTTATTTCTAAATTTATTTATTTCTTTTTCACTTTCTTTTCTGTAATTATATGATTATCAATTTTTAAATTGAAATTGTTTCTATATTTTCCATGGTCATATTCAATATTTAAGTTATTAAAGTTATGAATCATTACTTTGGTATACTCTTTAATCGTTTTGTGTTGTATTGTTCAAATATTTCTTTATTCTAGGAAGCATCAATGTTATTTTCATGTTTCTTATATATTTTATTCCAAAATTCAGTCATTTTATTTAATGCTTTAACTTTCCCTAGTTTATTTCCATTTTCATCATAGATTTCTATTTCATTTGTAGAATCTAAGTTTTTTACTTGAAGCTTTCTAATATATTTAAATTTCCAGATGGCTTTATTTCTCTACTTATTTTCATATTCTGTGATTGACTCTGACTAAATGTTTAACTTTATATTTCTGTGTATAATATTTTTCATTTAATTTTTTAAATTCTATAGGTTCTTTTATTTTTTTTTTTTATTATTTAATTGTCTTCGAATTTTGATTTTTTTTCTGATCATATTATTAATCCATGGTGGCTCTGATTGACCTATTTTATTCATTTTTCTTCTATAATGAGTTTTTATAGTTTGATCTGCCACAGATTTAAGTATATTGTTGAAATCTGTCACATTATTTATTTTGTCATGCCTTTAACTTATTTTAAAAGTTGTTTATAAGTTTTTCTAAAAAGATTTCATGTTTTCTAATACTCATTCATCAAACTATTTCAGTAAATGTTTGGGGCATTCTTTCTATATTTATATATATTCTTAATTGATTATGGTCACTTAAATAAAAAATTTCTTGATTCTCATCTATTTCCATAGATGAATGTATATCATAAAATTTATTATTTATTAATACAAGATGTATAACACTTTTCTGCTCTCTCTTTGACCAAGTATATGTTCCTTGACAAGGTTTATATCATCATTTAATAGTATAAAATTATGGTTTTCAATTAATTCCATTACTATTCTACCATAATAGTTTAGTGATTGGTATCCTAGAAAGCCAACATGTGCATTAAAATCTCCTAATATTATGAGTGGTTTATCACTGTCACTCGACTAAGGCTCATAAGAGGACAAAAGTGCGCTGGGTAGCCAGAACCTCTGTGGATAGGAGAACAAGTGTGGAAAGGGGTAGGAAAGTATGTAATAAGAAGTAGAGATAGGCGGGTCCACTAATGAGCAGGGTGGGTAATCACTTAATTATCATACCCTGGTGTTAGGTCATCCCAGGATGGTACACAGTCTACCAATGCACCATAGCTACAGGACTGAACATTGTACAGGTAGAAACACTTCTCCTGGTGCAAAGGCCGGGAGAAAATATTGAGTGGAGAGCCCTAATGATAATAATAAATAATACTTATATTAAATAATATTAAAAACATACTGATTATAATAAATAATTATGATGCATAATAATAAATACTATTTTATTTAAATTAGTTTTTATAAATACTAGAACTATAATTTGTGAAATTCTTGAGAGGATAGTTAAGAAGAGACTTTCTGACCATATAGAGAGTGGTAGGTTAGGTTAATAAATGATGCTCAGCATGGGTTTAGAAGAGGTAGATTGTATTTAATATATTTACTAGATTTTATGGATTCTATGTAACTAGACAATTAGATAAGGAAGAGAATGTTGATGTAATTTAGTTAGATTTTAACAAAGCTTTTGATAAGGTTCCACTAGTTTAAAAATTAAAAATGTATGGGATATGTGGGAAAGTTTGGAATTGGAAAGCGGAATGGCTAAAAGACAAGAAACAGAATGGAATTGAATAGGGGGAAGTCACAGTGGAGAGACATTATCAGTGATGTGCCTCAGAGATCAGTTCTAGGTCCATTATTATTCATAGTTTATATAAATGATCTGGGGGAGGCTGTAAATAACAAGGTGTCAATTTTTGCTGATGACACTAAATTGGCAGCTCTAGTCAGAAAAGTTGAGGGAAGCTTTAAAGTGCAGACTGAATTAAATAAGTTAGTAGCTTGGCTCAGAGCGGCAGATGACTTTTAACCTTAAAAAATGTAAAGTTATTAATATGGGAAGGAATAACAGAGCATTTAACTATGAAATGGATAGACATTAACTGAATTCAGTTCAGGATGAGAAGGATTTAGGCAGAGTAGTAGAGCATTCACTGAAGTTTTCAAAGTAGTGAAATCAAGGGAAAAAAATAGAGCAAATAGGGTGATGGGATACATTAAGAGGAATGTTAGCTACAAGATAAAAGAGGATCCTTAAACCCTACAACTCTTATGTCAGTCCACATTTAGAGTACTGTATACAGGCATGGTCACCACATTTTAGACATGATATAAACTTATTAGAGTCAGTACAAAGGAGGGCAACAAAAATAATACCATCCCTGAAGCACCTTGCATATGAAGATAGACTGAGGGTACTAAATATGTTCTCATTTGAAAGAAGAAGTGTCAGAGGAGAAATGATTGATTTTTTAAAAATCTGTTCTGGGATGGATAAGATGGATTTTAACAAGTTATTTGAGTTGGAAGGTAGTAATAAGACTAGGGGTCACTACTTGAAAATTAAAAAACAGGGGTGGAGACTGGATGTTAGATTTTTTTTTACCAACAGAGTGGTAGATTACTCAAATAGTTTGCCACCTGAGATAGTAGACAGTCCAAACTTGAATAATTTTCAAGTGCAGATTCGTGAGACAACTGTGAACAAATCTTTCATACAGCATGCAAAGATATTTTGTTTTTTGCACAGCCTCAATTTTGGAGATAATTCCTATAAAATTGTGTTAAAAAAATTGGGTAATTTAAGATGATGATAGCACCTTTATTCCCATTGTTTTAGAGCCAAGGTTTGTAATCAAAACAAGTTTTATAAGAAATCTTATTTAGCTCATTAAATTATATAAGAATACCTATTTTTTTGTGCAATTCTGAAGAAATTAAGTTTCTCAAACTTTGTTGCTTTTCCTAAGTTCAGAGAGCTCTTTACTCCATCTTCACAATATGCCTTCCTTCCTCTTCTGCCTGGTAGTGCCCAGCAAACACATGCACAACCCAGCTATGATGCACCAACGTATGAGCAGCCTGGCAGCAACCCACAGACACATGCGTGACCTGGCATGACATCATTTTTTACCAATCACAAGGCAGATAGATTTGGACCCACGCTGCATTTTCTATAGGCTATTGTTAATTTTATTCTATCTCATTTGTTTATAATGATCAGTGAAGAAGAGTGCAATCTCAATCTTGAATGCTTATTTATCTAAGTTTTGTACAGTCACAAGTCTACAGTGGCATTTTTAGTTTGGTAGAAGAGGAAAATTCTTTCAGCAAAAATCTTGCTCTTCATTTCTTCTGACAAAATTTGACTCGATTAAAGGAATCAGTTTCACCATTTTTGGAATGCAGTTGTCACATTGTATCCACCGTCCACTAGAAACATTGTACGGTAAGGAAATGAAACTGTTGTTATCTTTTGTGCTCAAGGAGAGGTAAGGCTTATATGTCTGGAGTCAAGGAATGGGGTAGAAAAACTAGAGGCCTTTTGCATTTTAATCTAATGTTAGGCTTTTGAATTAGGAATATTACAAGTTTTTTTTAAATCGCTGGGAATGTGCAAGGTGCAACACCCACAAATAAATGGAAATATGGGAGGCAAAGCTGCCTGATTTTTAAAGTACCTTAACTCATTTGCGGCTTGAGGGTTTTTCAAGGCCCTCGACTCAGTACTACATAATCGCTGGAGGGCCTTTTATGGCCTTATAGATCAAACTTCAGAAAACTTACAGTTTTTTTAGTGTTATAGAAGTACTAATGGTCATTTAGGCATTCCAGTCATCATATATGGTTTCAGTTTGGTACATATTTTTAAGATGAGGTTAAAGTTTACATTGAAATATGTCACCCTTGCCTTCTTTTAATATGAAAATAAACCATTATTTTCATACACTGGCAACATTTTGAAAATACCTTAACCCATTCGCCGCTTGAAGGTCTTTCAAGGCCCTCAACTCAGTACTACTAATTGTTGGAAGGCCTTGTGTGGCATTAGAGGTCAAACTTCAGAAAACTTACACTGTATCTTTAGTGATATAAAAGTACTAATGGTCTTTTAGGCATTCCAGTCATCATATATGGTTTCAGTTTGGTACATATTTTTAAGATACTACACCTTGATGGGGTTTAAATTTACATTGAAATACGTCAGCCTTGACTACTCTTAATGTGAAAATAAACCATTATTTTCATATACTGGTAACATTTAATTAACATTTAATTCACACATTGGCAACCCTAGATACAAGTATTTATAAGAGCACTCCTTTTGATTTCCAGGCCAAAATCTGTGTCTAACATTCTTAATGGAGTCATGTGTTTTTTGCATATTTAAATTTTTAATCTTTAATAAGACTTTTCATAATTCCTCATTAAATTGAATAGACTTGTTGAAATTATAGCCTCACTTTGTAAGCGAAGTGTTGCAACAGTGGCAGCTTGATTATAATATCCCTAGCACTAAATAGTAAGTTTGGTCTTTGGATTCAAACCTAATGCTAGGCTTTCAAATTGCTTAATACTACTAGATGTTTTAGATAAGTTTTTGTTATACTACTTGTTCCTGAGGCACTGGAGCAAGCAGTGAAGGGGGGACCCTAATGACAACCTGTAGCATGGCTTGGTAATGGCTTCTAGTAACCAAACACATATAAGAATAATCTATAGATAAATACTAAGTCTGTAAAAACAGTACTAATGGTGTTTTTAGGCATTTTAGTAATTTACAGATTCGTTTTCATGTAGAAAGGATTATTTTTAAGGATGTATCACTCCAAATAGTCGCAATAAGAGTGCTAGTATAAGAAAAATGGACCATGCATTTGCCGGGCTCTCCCACATGTACACATGTTCTGACCTTGTTGTCCCCACCTTCCACTTTTGGATATCTGATGGCCCCCAAACTCCCTAGGATGCGGGGAAATGAAGTTTACCTTCCCCGCACCCTGGGTTTTTTTGCTTTTGGGATTGCCTCAAAGACACAATTCTCTTGATATTCAACTGCCAACATCTTTTCCCAAAACTCCTGACTTGTTTTCTCCTCTTCAAAGTACAGTTCAGTGTTTTTCAAGGATAAGGTCTCAACAGCGATGTCAAGGAAAGTCATTTGCCGCTTTAAGGGTTAAAAATATTCCCTTTTTTTAGTGGAAATAACCTGAAGTAAGCGACCCTATTGCCATCTCAATTTACCAAAAAATTTAATTTAGAGACTCTTTTTTTTTCTTGAGCAAATTCTGAAAAAGTCCCTTTTTAAGTTTTTTGCTAGGTTATTGGAATTGCATCATTTTGAAGGGAATTTTGAAATGGAGGCTTCACACCACATTTCACTATTTAATTGAGTGGGTTGCCCCATCCTCCTATACCACATGTTATTTTGAAATCAACTAATAGTATTCATAATTCAAAGGCGATTGCCAGATATTTTTAGGCACTCTAATATTCATTATTCTTATGCCATGTTTCTTGACATCAGCATGTAAGCCTGGCCCATGAATGCTATTTAAATTAATTATATTTTTTTAATATTGAATATAAAATGTCTACCTATATCATATTTTAATTCAGAAAATAATTCACTTCAAAATGATATATAATACAATATGATGCGATTCCAATTAGCAATGTGGCTTCATAATATAACATTTGGTACCAATCGGACATGTTCTCAGGGAGCTTTCTATTCAGTGAGGTTTTTTCATTATGGATTTTTTGGTGTAATATATTTAAGTTTGGGAAAATGGTTAACTTTGAGTGTTAGATATAATACTAAAGGAATTTTTAATTATATTTTAAATTAAATATTGAAATAGATCCCATTTGGTGAAATAGCTCCAGTTTGTTTATGTTTCAGTGCAGCCTAATTTTCGCCCCATTTTTGTTTACACTTTTATTGATTGCTTAATTAATAGGTTTTGAAAAGTTTGTCAGTATGGCTGTTGATTTGGATGAAGTGAGTATGCCTTTTGATGTAAGCAGTGAGTATGTAGTTTGTGATTTTTGTAGTGGCGAAAGAAGAGCAAATGTATCTGAATGCCTGGTGTGTTAAGTAACTAGTGCAAATGTGGCTTTGGTAGAGGAGGTGAGCAGGTGCGTGATGAGTGCAAGAGATTAAGTGAGTTGGTGGATGAAATGAGAAGGGAAGAATGTGGCTGGGACCAGGAGGGTGGAAGGTAGGCCTAGACTAGGGACTGAAGAGAAAGAAGTGACTGATGTAGGGGAAGATGAATGGTGGGTGAATATGGATAAATAGATAGGTTAGGAAAGCTTAAGTATGTGAGTAAGAAGGACATGGGACCTATTAGGTTGACTAACAGATTCGATGCCCTGAGAGAAGAAGAGGTTGAGACAGATTTTTCTGATGTGGTTGTGGCAGAAAGTGAAATAAGTGGTAGTTTGAATGAGAACAGGAGGGAGGGTAATGCTAGGCCTAGGGGGACTAGGAGGATGACTGAGGTGCTTGTGATGGGTAACTCTCAGATTAGATAGAAAGTTGAGTGCAAGCAAATGGAAGGGAGTGAGTTTGTTTGCCGGGTGCTGGTGTAAATGATGTGTCTGAGAGGTATGCAGTTGTGATTACACATGCAGAAGTGAATGATGTAAAGAAGGTGGGTTCATGCGAGTTACAAGAGAGGTACAAAAGGTTAGTTGAAAGGATGAGTGAAAGTAGAGTGAAAGGCATTGTTTCAGGTGTACTTGTGAGATTGGATGTGGGGATGGAATGGTTGTCTCAGGCAATTGGACTAAATGAGTATTTGAAAGGCCTGTGTGAGGAGTCGGGATTAGTGTTTGTAGATGTTTGGAATGGGTTTTATAGGAATAAGGCATTGTATGCATTGAATGGACTCCATCTAAGCCAGGCTGAGGTTGACATGCTGTGGCAGGAGTTAGATAGTGTTGTTGGGTCTTTGCAGGCGGCAAACTAGTTACTGATAGTGGTCAGGGAAATATACGAGTAAGAGTATAGGGTGGGGCAGGGAAAGGAAAGAGATGCAGAGGAGATAGAGCGGAAGGTATACATTCTAAAAGAGGTGCTTCAGGGATAGGAGGGCTGAGTTGACTTTATACCAATGCTCCTAGTCTAGAAATAAGAAAGATGAGTTATTTAGTTATATTATTGATGAAAATATAGATATTGTGATAGAACGAGTTGAAGCTGCGTTAATTTCAACTCCTATCCCATATTATTTAAAACCACGATGCTGCCCACGTGCATCTTCGATTCGAAGCTTGGAGCCTTATCGCAGCTACCGGATGTCAATGTTTAAACAAGGAGGTTATCATCCCCCCATTCGCCCCCATACGCCGACCTCGCCAGATTGAGTTAGGCTTATGAGCAGATAAGGCATTGTTCTCCGGCCCGGCTGTGCATTCCCTCGAAGCTCCCACTCTATTGTCCCCCCATGCCAAGGAGATGTCCTGGCTATTTATATGGAAACTTTACCGCTAAGATCAGATTGGAGATCCAGATTTTCATCGCGAAACATCACCACGACCCTCTCTCCCTTTGTGCGCCAAGTGACCTCGACCTCGAGATTCACCATCACTTGTCCAGAAGGAGGACAATATTCCTTGAGTGCCAAAGGTTCGAGCCTTTCGTGACGCCAAGTCCTCAAGGCTTCCCCCCCTGTTGTTCAAAGGAGAACAGCATTAGAACAGCCATTGTTCGTTTTGAGCCCTTCGCCAAGAAACGGTTCTCACCCCCCCCCCTGTTGTTTAGAGGAGAACAACATTAGAACAGCCATTGTTTTGAGCCCTTCGCCAAGAAACGGTTCTCACCCCCCCCTGTTGTTCAAAGGAGAACAGCATTAGAACAGCCATTGTTCGTTTTGAGCCCTTCGCCAAGAAACGGTTCTCACCCCCCCCCCCTGTTGTTCAGAGGAGAACAACATTAGAACAGCCATTGTTCTTGAGCCCGTAGACAAGAGACGGTTCTCATCCCCCCTTTGTTCAGAAGAGAACAACCTAGAACAGCCATTGTTCTTCAAGCCGTTCGTCGAGAAACGGTTCTCCTTCCCAAGATGCCACGTCAGGATCCTTTTATCCCCCCCCCCCCTTCGGCTGGAACTCGCCAGCGGACCGAAACTCCTTCGCGCCACCTTCCACTGCACCACTAGTGCAAAAGTTACGTAAGCCAAACGTCACCTTTGAGTACTTAACCCTTTTGTCAATTCTATCCTGTGCTTTAAATGGTTTATCGAACCATCCCATCTCATTAACTCGATATTTGTTTTACCTTTTTTAAATCCTTTAAATCCTCGGATTAGCCGAGCCCCCACGACCCTTTTCATTCTCTGTTTATGTCAATATTTTCCGTCTTGTGTTTGTTGATAGTTATTAATAATAAAACTCTATTTTATTAATGATAGCAATATTATTATCTTTGAGCTCAGTTCCACTTCTTAAGCATATCGAAGATACATAATATCAGCCGCCAGACAGTAACGCACTCTAAAGATAATTAAGGAAGTTCCCTCAACGAATAGTGATATATGGTATCGTCGGGAGTCATTCTACGACAGATATAATATGTGTAATAGAATCATGGGTTAATGAAAATAAATTTAATGACAAGGTGAGTGAATTTGAACTACAGGGTTGATATGTACATTAGTCAAAGCGAGAGATAGGACTGGTGGTGGGTTGATTATTTATATTAGAAATAGCCTTTCTTCAAATCTAAATATTTCTATAAAGCAAGAAGAAGTTAAGTCACTGTGGATAGATATTAGGGTCAGTATTAATGAGCTAATTATCAGGGAAATAAGGAAAGCATGTGAAGTAGATACAGTTATTCTTGGTGACTTTAATTTAAGTTCTGTGGACTGGGAAAATATGATAGGGATGGATAGAGCAAGTTGTAAGTTGATAAAATGCTTTGAGGATAATTTTTTGACTCAATTTGTTAATAAGCCAGCAAGGAGTACTAATATTTTGACCTGGTTCTTTCAAATGATGATCACTTGGTTCAGGATTTGACTGTCGGGGAAGCATTGGGAAATAGTGATCATTAGATGGTTCATTTTAACTTGGGAATAGTGAAAGGTAGAACATCAACAAACTCCACAAAAACTACAAATTTTTATAGGGAAGATTATGATAAATTACAAAACTTGCTAAATCAGATTAGGTAGGATATAGAATTCAGGGGGAAAAATACTTATGAGATGTGGGACACTTTTAAGACTATATTCAACATAGTCCAGGAGCAGTGTATTCCAATGAAGGCTATTAGGAAGAAATGTAGGAAGCTATTGTGGTGGAATCAGGAGATACCTAGGAAAATTTCTGAGAAGAAAAGGGCATACCATAGATTACAGAGAGAAAGTACTTTTGACAATTTAAATCATTATAGGTTGATGAGAAATGAGCTAAATAAGATTATTAAGAAGAGCAAAAGGGCAGCAGAAATTAATTTAGCTAAAATAATAATAAAGATCCAAGAAAAGAATTTAGCCATTATAAAATTAATAACAAATCTAAGTGATAAAATTGGGCCTATTAGATATGAAAAGGTTTTGAAAGAATCTGATGAGGAAATAGTAGATGTTCTTAACCCTGGAAGGCTACTCCTGGGTCCCACAGACCCAAGCATTTGCCACTTCGTTTTTTTTTCTATTTTTTATCTATGCTATAATAATAGCAGCCTCCTGAAAATCTGGAAAATGATGGGCTTCAATGTGGAGGAAAATGTCTTATATATATTGATATCCTACCTTCCCCCTTCTCCTCTTCCTGGGAACTAATCGGTCTGTGGGACCCAGGAGTACTTGAACCGATAACACACACAGGTCTCATGTACCCAGGAGTACCAAACACAGTAGGTTAGTTGGGTCTGACAAACCCAGAAGTACCCTATTCTGAGACATTAATAGGGTCGCAAAGACCCATGAGTACCTTTTAGCTCTAAATTATTTTTGGTATATATAAATTTTTTTTTCCATAATTATAGTATACTCAGAATTTTTTTTCTCTTTCCAGGATATAAAAAAGTTTTCCATATATTTTGCAACAGTTTTATGTCAATATAAATCACTTAGGGCTATTTATTAATATTTTTTGAAAAATAATATAACAATATAATGGAGGAAAGACAGGTGCTGG
Organism: Ceratothoa steindachneri; assembly: GCA_963969495.1. Lineage (NCBI taxonomy): Eukaryota > Metazoa > Arthropoda > Malacostraca > Isopoda > Cymothoidae > Ceratothoa > Ceratothoa steindachneri. Next base: position 4,745,890 of record OZ018333.1, on the reverse strand, counting down.
ATAGTGACCTAAGCAACAATCTTGAAATTTAGTCACTATATGACAGTGATGATATGGATACATATCATCCTTCTCAAAGTGCATCAGAAACTGACGAGGAAGACGAGATGATGTCTGAGTATTTCATTAGACTTAATAAAAGAGAGAGAAAATTGGCTCTAACTCCAAGGAAACTTTGCCATCTTGTTACCCAAGACATTAATACTGATGCTCCTTCAACATCCTGTGCAAGAAAATCTTCCCCAAAATTCCTTTCCTTCAGAGGATTTAAATTTCTACGCCTACCCAACCCCAGCACTGTTCATCAGCTAAAGTTCCACAAACATCATCACTTTCATCAGCCTCTACCCCATCACAATCCCCACAACTACCTTCATCAGATTCCCGATCAACTCTAGCATCAGATTAAATGTCAGGAACATCTATAGAAGAGCATAACCCACCCACATATGACAATGAAGTAAAAGAAAAACCACACATGGTAAAATTTACCCCAAAAATCTTATGTGGGGAAAAATGGACAGCGTTGGTCAACACAGTGGGTTTCCAGAATGTCCACAAGAAACCATTACCCCAATTAACCCCTTATACCCCTGGACCCAAATTCCCTCAAGGAGAAACCCCTGAATCCCCCAGCAATTTCTTCAAAGTTTTAATGAACAACGAAATCATGACAGAAGTAAAACAATGGACTAACCAGACCGTTGGAATGTTAAGGCAAGGATACAAGGAGAAGGATGCCACATCTCTTTATGACACACAAGAAAGAGACCTGATGGCTTTGCTTGGCATCCGAATCATGAGTGGTATCCAAAATGATAATCACCTGTCTAAAAATGAAATGTTCAGCAAAGATATGGAGCAGCCAATATACAGGGCGGCTATGGGTGAATGCCGATTCAATTTCCTAATAAGAGCTCTCCATTTTGATGACAAAGAAACCTGCAAGGAAAGAGTAAAAACAGATAAATTTCCTCACATCCGAAAAATTTGGGATATATTCATTCCAAATTGTAGCACATATTATGTCCCTGGTGAGAACTTGACAATAGATGAACAAATCCTAGGATTTCGTGGACGCTGTTCTTTCAGAATGTACATTAAAAACAAACCAGCAAAATATGGCATCAAAATCCTCATGGTGTGTGATACCAAAACATCGTATATGCTCAATGCAATGCCCTACCTTGGCAGACACACCATTCCTCCAACAGGCGTTCCACTGGCACAATGTAACTGAGAAACTGATTGCACCCTACAACAATAGTGGGAGAACTATCACTGATGACAACTGGTTTTCATCTATCCCACTTGTCAACGCATAGCTTTTGAAGTTCTTAACATACAAGGTGACTATTAGGGGCAATAAGAGAGAATTGCCACCACAAATTACAGACAAGAAGAGCTACAAGATTGGACAAACAGCATTCCTTTTTGACAATAGTATGTTGCTGACTGGATACGTCCCACCAAAAAAAAGCACCCAAAATATAGTGCTTTTAGTGTCCTCTAAGCATGTTGCACCAAAAATAGGCCATAAAAACAAATCTGAGGTGGTGCTGGAGTACAACAAAACAAAGGGAGGGGTTGATACTTTTGACCAGATTTCAACACTCAACTCTTGTAATCGAAAGACTGATAGGTGGCCTCTGTTTTTTTTTTATGGCATGGTGAACTCTGCTGTGGCAAATGCGTACATTCTCTACCTGCAAATATTTTGCCAACAAAACAAGAAACCAATGATTAGGCATGACTTTTGGAAGACAGTGGCAAAGGAGCTCATTCGACCTTGGGCAGAACATCGGATCAATATGCCTAGACAACAGCGGAATATCCAGCATACTAGCAGGGATGTTTTCCCAGAACTAAACCCTATTGTTGTAAGGCAACCCCTGGAAGCTAACCCAAGGAGATGATGCAAGTTATGCAACACAAAAACCGATAGGAAAACAAAATATTTGTGCCTCAGCTGTAAGGACCCAGTTTGTTTGCACCAAGGATCTCTACAATGTTTCAACTGCAAGTAGAACTATTCAAGTAAGTATGTATATATATAATATCAATTGCCATGGGCAGGTTTTTTTGGTGAGTGTGTATGTATGTGTGTGTCGTCATTTCTAGAAAATAAATATAATTATAGAAATAAAATTTAATTTCACACAGAATGCAATATATAATTCATAATTTGGGTAGACCTGAGCTAACTCAGCCCCCTCCCTGTATCCGTGCCTGGTGTGTGTATATGTGTATTTGTAAGAGGTATTATATAGTTATACATACTCATTACATAGTAATGTATTCCAATATTATACTTGAAAATACTTACCAAGGATTGTGATGATTTAATATATGGTAAACAAATTTTCTTTTAAATTTCTTCCCAAAATTTTCTTTTATAGATTTATGTTAATTTCTTTACAGATTTCAGGAAAACAGAAGCACAAATAGACTATTAATTTGATGGAACAAGGCTAAAAGGAATGAAAAACAGAAGAAAATTTTTTTTTTTTCAATTTTTTGTAGATTTGGGGTTGGGGCACCCCAAAATGAAATAAAAAACTACCTTTTTTATTAGTTCTCTTATTAAACAATAAAATAAGTACATATTTTTTTTTTATTATTGATAGCATTTCTAATATAAGTTAATTTAAAATATAAACCATCATAACAATCATTGGTAAGAAACTAAATTTTTTATTAATTTTTTAAATGATGGGTCTCACAGACCCATGAGTACCTTATTTGAAACACAAACGGAGAGGAGCTTTCAGGATTAATAATCATTTTTCATCAGTATTTACATAAGAGAATCGAGATAGATCAATTGATAATAATTCTAGGTCAAGGAAAGTAGTGTTGAATACCGTTAATGTGAACAAGGAAATAATTAAAAGACTTATATCGGAGTTAAATAATAGTAAGGAATCTGGTCCAGAAAACATTCATTCTAGGTTACTCAAAGTTGTAGATAGTATTGCAGTATCTGTTGAGGAAATATATACTAGATCGCTAGAGTTTGGAGAAATACCTAATGATTGGAAATTAACGAATGTAGTACCAATTTTTAACATGGGAAGTAAAGGGGACACAAATAAATTTAGGCCAGGAAGCTTAACTTCTATGGTTTGTAAAATTCTTAAGAAGATAGTTAAGGGGATTTCTCACGATCTACAGTGTGGTAGGTTAATAAATGATGCTCAGCATGGGTATAGAAGAGGTAGATTGTGTTTAACAAATTTAATGAATTTTATGGATAATGATAGGATATATACATAATAAAAAAATAAATAAATATATATATATATATATATATATATATATATATATATATATATATATATATATATATATATATATATATATATGGTAATACGTCAGATTAGGGACGCACGGTAGGTGGCGCTGTTAGTAGGCTACAATTTGGGGCTAGAATATATCTCTTATGACGTCAGACGATAGCTTCAGATGTGACCAATCCCGGGGTTATATATTATTTGTTGTTTTGGGGATTTGTAACATTTAGTCTGTATTATCTACTACATACCTGCGCCTCTGGTCGTTTATACTTTTTTCAAAGTTAGATAAGGTTTCTTGATGTCTTTTATTGTTTTCGTATTGTTTGTTTCGCAGCGAACAATAACAGCTTCTTAGTGGCAACGTCGTAGCTACAATTAGAACATGCTTAGCATTTGTTTCTGTTTCGTTATGGCTTTTACGTGCTCTAGTTGTGCTTCTTCGTTATTCGAATTCGGGTTTATTTTGCATGACCGTGAAAAACGTTTAGTTTATTTAGAGGCGCATAAACTAATCAGGAAACCTATAAAAATAAGTATTATTTGTCATTAAGTTAGGTTTTCCTGACATTAAAAAGCTGTTGGGGAAAAAACAGTACATTGGAAGGGACTGCTCGGGGGGAGATATCACATCACTGCGGGGGCGCAGCCCCCCCAGTATATACTCATATACAAAAAAAATATAACGCCGTAATTGTTCACATCTGACGCTACCGTCTGACGTCATAGGACATATATTGTAGCCCAAAATTGTAGCCTATAAACAGCGCCACCTAACGTACGCCCCTAAATAGAAGTGTTACCATATATATATATATATATATATATATATATATATATATATATATATATATATATATATATATATATATATATATATATATATATATATATATATATATATATATATGAATCCATTAAACCACATTGAAAGAGAAACGGAATGATTTTTCCTTGCAGTAATATTTTATTACCTTTTTTTAAAAAATCCTTGCAGGTAAGCGATTCGAACCAGGCACACTGAGGCAGCGAGCACCGCTTTGATCACAGTTAAAAGTATTCCATTAGTACACTATGCTACGCAGAGAACCAAAATATTCTCTGAATAGAATAGCTTTTAAGGAACACTTTCGCAAACTCGAACGGAGACTATGAAAGAAATAGAAAATTAATTGGGAATTCATTGAATAAATGAGAAATAGTTAAAGGAGGGGCCGATATACAAATGTATATATCTCTTAAAGTAGCGCGAGAGAATGATGAAAATGAATCGATTAAACCACATTGAAAGAGAAACGGAATCATTTTTTCTTGCAGTAATATTTTTATTACGTTTTCGAAAAAAATCCTTGCAGGTAAGCGATTCGAACCAGGCACACTGAGGCAGCAAGCACCGCTTTGATCACCTTTAAAAGTATGCCGATAGTACACTATGCTACGCAGAGAACCAAAATATTCCCTGAATAGAATAGCTTTTAAGGAACATATTCGCAAGCTCGAACGGAGGTTGCGAGAATGTGGGTGAAGATCCAGACAGACACCTCTATTCGTCATCGCGGGCAGGAATAGAACCTCTCCACAACAACGTTACATCGAATTTTAACAAAAGATTTGTCTCTACACGTTTACTAAATTCAATTGACACAAGAACTGAAGACTGCTGACCATTTGAAGCGCCGTACATTCGTGATTTTTCGCAAAATATCATGTTTAGGGATGAAGCCCATTTTCATCTTGGCGGATTCGTTAATAAGCAGAATTGTAACATATGGGCTGATGAGAATCCCAGGAAGATTGTTGAAAAGCCACTGCATCCACAAAAGTTCACTGTTTGGTGTGCATGTTTTGCTAGCGGAATCATTGGCCCGTATTTCTTCGAAAATGATGCCGGGAACTCTGTTACGGTGAGAGGCGAGCGATACCGTGCCATGATAACCAACTTTTTATGGCCTGAATTGAATTCTATGCATGTCGAAGATTTGTGGTTTCAACAGGACGGCGCCACATGCCACACAACCCATGCAACGATGGCTTTATTGAGTGAGAAGTTCCCAGGTCGCATCATCTCTCGAAACAGCGAGGTCAATTGGCCACCACGATCGTGTGATTTGACGCCTTTAGATTTCTTCCTTTGGGGTCATCTCAAAACTAAGGTCTATTTCAAAAAGCCAACAACAATTCAACAGCTGAAGGATGAGATAATAAGGCATATTGGTGAGATCGATGAGCAACTATGCAGAGACGTCATAAAAAACTTTGACCATCGAGTGGAGGTGTGCCGCTGAACCCTTGGCGGACATTTAAAACGATATTATATTTCACACATAATCGCCATGACTAAAATAACATGATACAATAGTGAAATCAATGAATGTTCAACAAAAAAAAACTGTTTTAATTAGTGGTAACTTCAATCCGTCTTAATTGAACAACATTTCTCTCTCTCTCTCTCTCTCTCTCTCAAATATATATATATATATATATATATATATATATATATATATATATATATATATATATATATATATATATATATATATATATATATATATATATATATATATATATTGAGAGAGGCGCTCAATAAGTTTTGCCAATCGGATATAAGGAAACGAGATATGAGGAAAAGTGTTTTATTATTTTTCAATATAACTACCCTCGACTTCAATGCACTTGCGCCACTTGTCCCCGAGATTCGAATTCGCGAACAACTAGAAATCTCCCAACGGCTGTTCAAGCCACTCCTGGACGCAGAGCTGGACATATTCATCGTCCCTAAACCGGCGTCCACGCAGTGCAGCCTTTAGTTGTCGGATTAAAAAGTAGTAGCTAGGGGCCAGATCTGGACTCTAAGGGGGATGGTTGAACTCCTCGAATCCGCACCCGCGCGGGGCAGCTTGTACAACTCGGGCCTTGTGGACTTTGACGACGTTGAAGTCGAGCATGGGGCGCGAGCTTTCTAGGGACTCAACGGGCAGAGACCTTATTCATGACCAAATTGACGTGGATTATGTTGATAACACTTCAATGTGATATTCCAAGTTCTCGCTCGATTTATTCGACCTTCACCCGTCGATTTTCGAGGATCATCCTCTCCACACAGGCCACATTGTCCTCGTTGGTCACGTCTAACGGGCGTCCTGGACGGAGGTCATCTTCAAGGGACTCACGACCATGGTGGAACTCCCTATCCGGCAAGCAATAGTTGCATAGGAAGGGGTGGTATCGGTGTACACTGCATCCATGCGTTCATGGCTCTCTTTTGCATTCTTGCCTTCTTTGCTCAAAAATTTGATCAGTACGTGGTGCTTAACCTTCTCCATTGTTGAAAAAATTGTTACTGACGATCTGCGGTCAGCTACTGCTTCTTAAATAGAAGAACCAGGAGCGTGCGGCTGCAGGTCCTGACTTGGCATAACCTGTCCTAACACCCCCACAAACAGTCATGCCCCTTCCTCTGTTTTGCCCTACCGATTTGCAAAACTTATTCACCGCCCGTATATATATATATATATATATATATATATATATATATATATATATATATATATAAAATGTGTTGAGGAATAAGTTCTTCCGGTTTTATCAAATTTATTCATTACCATTAGCAATTTCAGAAAAACTTCATTTTTAATTGATAACAATATGCAATTTAATCAATAATGTATTATCCGTTGTTATTTACGACTTCTTCCCAACGTTCAACTAGTTTTTCGATGCCTTTGCAATAAAAATCTCTGGATTTTGACTCAAAGAATTCGTATAACCAGGATCTTAATTTTACATCGGTATTGAACGAAAGACCGCACAAATTGTTGGAGAGCGATCTGAACAGATGAAAATCCGATGGAGCCAAGTCTGGCGAATATGGAGGATGCGGCAGGATTTCCCAATTAAGCGTTTCGATGGCGTCTTTTGTCATATTTGCAATGTGAAGACGAGCATTGTCGTGTTGCAGAATGACTCCATAACGTCGATAAGGTCGCTTTTCACGAATATCTTCGGCGAGTCGATACATTTGTTGAGCGTAGAGTTTTGCATTGACAATCTCGTTGTTCGAAAGGAGCGCATAAAGAATGATACCTTCACAATCCCAATGCACACACACACACACACACACACACACACACACACAGCATCGTCTTTCGTGGATAAAGTCCTTGCTTTAATTGCGGAAGTGTTTTTTTATTGGTGCTAACCCATTGTTTTCGATATTTCATGTTGACATAAACACAGCACTTTTCGTCGCCAGTGATGATGCCGTGAAGAAGTCTGTCCTTATATCCACGAGTAGCCTTGTGACGAGCAACAAATCTGTGGCAATTGTGGAGCGTTGAAATTTGTTGCTTTCCCTCAAAGCATGCGGAACCCATGCACCGAGTTTTTTTAACTTTTCCCATCGAATGAAGGTAATTCACTGCAGTTTTCTGATCAGAAGCCAATTTTACAGCCAATTCTCTAGTCGATTGACGAGGATTTTCAAGAAGAAGGTCGTTCAATCTATCTTCATCCATCTTAATGGGGCGACCAGAACGTTCTTCGTCATTGGGATTGAAATGACCGTTTTTGAAAGGTGAAAACCACCTTTGAGCTGTCCTTTCTGAAAGAGCATTTTCTTCGTACATAGCACAAATATTGCGAAGAGCTTTGGCTGCGTTTGCATTGTTCCAGTCTTGATTTAAAATCAATAACAACAAGTGTCGAAAATGCGCCTTTCTTTCAACTTGAAATTCCATTTTGAGGGTACAGAACTAAAATTAAATTAACACAACTTTTAAATAAATCACAATGACTTATTATTCAAATTCAAGACGTAGCCTAAGCAAAAGCTTAATATTCTACGCTGTTAAGAGACGTAGCCTAACCTTTGCAAATTTTGCTCTCATTATTTATTAATATTTCTTATTATGTGCACAAATCACGTCAACAATACTTAAATCAATACATTAAAAATAACGCAACAACTTATTCCTCACCTAATATATTTTTATATATATATATATATATATATATATATATATATATATATATATATATATATATATATATATATATATATATATAAATATATATATATATATATATATATATATATATATATATATATATATATATATATATATATATATATATATTACTAAACGATTAGATAAGGGAGAGAATTTATATGTAATTTACTTATATTTTAGCAAAACTTTTGATAAGGTTCCACATAGAAGATTAGCTCACATATTTCAAAATGCTAGGCATATATATATATATATATATATATATATATATATATATATATATATATATATATATATATATATATATATATATATATATATATATATATATATATATATATATATATATTTATATATATATATATATATATATATATATACTGTCGTGGTATCACATTACATTATATCAATACCATATTATATCTATGGGGGAGGGACCACTAACTTAAAAGCGAACCGACAAGGAACGGAACGCCACGAGTTTCGACGCGTGGAACAGCGAGATAAGAGTGCAACGAGGTCCAGTGAAATTTGGGTAATAGCAAAGCTCAAGGTTATTTAAAGAGGCATGTACAAAATATAATTTTATTTACATAAAATAAGAGAATAAATGGGCAAAATTAAATTGGTAAATGAGAAGGGAAATTGCAGAATTATGCGTCAGACTCAGAAGTTAGAAATTAATGCGCTACAGAAAGAGACTATTCAAATGGGGAGGATTAACTCAAAAGGGTTCCTGAAGGGGTTGGCTTATGAAGGATTCGGGGTGAGACGTCAGGGTAAGGCTTCACGGAGGTCTTCTGCAGGCAATAAACGTGAGGTGAGGGCGCTCGGAGCTTCTGAGCGGGAAGTTAACTTGATGACGGTTCTCCAAAGAGGAGGGGGGGCGTTAACGTCCAGTCCAGGGGAGAGTATTTCGGCCACCCGAAAACGAGGGGCGAACGAGGATGGCTTCGACAGGAGTTGAGGAGTGGAGTGGGAAAAATTGCTCGGTAGCGATCGTCAAATGAAATTACCTCACTGGCTGGGGCTAATTCCAACACACAAAAAGTTCAGCCGTCACTTTGCTTTGTTGTTAGCAACTGACTAGGGCAATCTTCTGAGGGCCGGGCGAGACTCCTTAACTCAGTCTCTCCCACATGGAAGACGATCCCTATATATATCTGAGGCTCTCTCCGCTGGGGTGAGGGAAACAGCGCTACTCTCGAATGGCCTCGAATCTTCACGCCGAGGCGATTCTAACCCGCGTAAATGTGGTCCGTGGTGGACGTGGTTCGAGACTACCGCTTGTGGATGGGGGGGAGGGAGGCTTCCCAATTTAGGCCTAACCAAATTCTAGAATCTTCTCCAGCGCATGGACTCACTTCCGTGCTGGAAAAGAAATTCCACGTGGAATTTCCCCACACATCTCTCATCCCAAAGATGATGCTTTACAAAGCAGGTGCGTAGGAAAGGATCATCCCACCCGTCGAACTAGAATTATCAAGGTTCTATGGAAATTCTGACCTGCTACGACAGGTGTACACACACAAAAAAACGTTAATCCGAGCTCAGCGGGAAATTTACGGACATAAGCCTCAAACGGGTCAATTCTCGAGACAATTTAACTAGTACAATTTTAAACAAAATAAATCCCAGAACATTAGCTACATTTCAGTGGAACCAAAAAAAAAGGGATACAATTAAATGGAGGCATGAATATGTGACTAATGACTACACTTAGTGGCCCCCCAAAATCTTAAATAAGAACATTAATGAGATAATATATACAATTCACGTGGAAAACCTTCGCTACTGCCGGAGTACGGATGAGGTAATCCATGGGTCTTCTAGCCTCGAGGACGGAGTAGGGTCCCTTTAAACTTGCTAAGGAGTTTGCTACCTTCCGTGGGAAGTAGTACCAGCACCTCTGCGCCAGGCTTGAATTTTCGTTCTCGTGACTTAAAGTCAAAGTAGGTCTTATACCTCTCAATAAGTCCTTCTTCACGAGACATGACACTCGTTTGTTACCTCGGGTGGACTCACGCTCGAGGGTTTTAGTTTTCTCCCAAAGGGGGAGGAGAGTTGCGCACTCCTTCTGGTGCGGGCAAACTTGTCGCTCCGGAGGGCTTGGAACTCCAGGTCGATAGGGGTTTCCAGGGAAACGGGTGCATGGGATTCCAGGGCTACCTGTGTACGGGTAATCACGGGCTGGGACACGGGATGGTCCTGGATTACGGGGTTCTGACCGATCAAAACGAAGCAGAACTTGATTGGGGCCGCTACCACTTTGGCCCAACCGGACATATAGTCACATTCGATGTGAAAACGAATTGCTGGGGAACGACTGGCCCGGCCAAGGTAGTCGTGGACCACCGCAAACTTCTATTCGAGGACAACAGGGAGGATTAGGTCCTCATACATTATGATACAGGTGCACCCGGTGTCACGGACGAGGGTGGATACTCGGCGACCGTTCACAGTTCCGTTCTCGAATTTCAATCCACCAGGGTTGTTCTCGTTAAAGAGAAAGTTTACCTGATTGACCGGGTCTTTGGCGGGCGAGGGGGGGATCATAGGGCTCCTGAGGCGACGGAGGAGGATCAGGGGCGGCCCAGATTTGGTGCACTTGGTGGGACTGAGAGTTTGCGAATCGAGAGTTTTGAGGACAGTTCGTGTGGTAATGGCCGGGAACTTCGCAGATGTAGCAGATGATCTGGTTCTTTTGGTACGGCACAACCGGGGGAGAAGAAACCAGGGGCTTAACGTCTCGGTGTTCAGATGGATGGAAGTTTGTTGGCTTCGAGGGACTAGGAGCTTTGGTAAATCTTGGAACAAATTTAGGAAGGGTCTTAGGACCATAAAATTTAGATTTAGGGGGCGACTGGGAAGACTTTTTAACATCCTTAGGATATAAATTGTGACTACCCGCGTAGACATCGGCATCTTCCAAGCACTCCTTGAAAGTGGCACAAAGTTTATCCTTAATGAAGGCGCCAATTTCGGGAGCCACGCCCGCTTAAAGCTGATCCCTAAGCGAGAAGTCCAGAAAGGACTCGTAGACCTGGGGAATCTTGCACGCATCCCGCCAACACTGAAGGTGTCTTTGGAAGATGTACCCGTGTTGCCGAAATGTTTGAAGAGGGCGGATCCTTTCCTGGCGGAATCGGGAGCGGTAGAATTCGCAATTCACATGAACAGCGGCTAACAATTCGGACTTTAACGTGGAATAGTCCAAAGTTGCTTCTAGGATAAGGGATACGAAGATATCACTTAACTGGGCATTTAGGAGGAGAAGTAAGCGAGCGACGCCATCATTTTCGAGATCCCATCTATTGGTCTGAAAGATTCTCTCAAAATGGATAAAAAATGACCCAAAGTGCTCTCCATCATTAAAAGCGGGACGTTTGACTGAAGGAGTTTGAGGAATTTCAGCCCGGGAACCGATGGACTGAGAATCCATTTGATTTCAGCTCATTTCCAGCTCATGCTGCCTAATTTGTTCACGTTCTTCCATCTCCATTTTGTTCTTCTCCATCTCCATCTTCAGTTTGTTCTCCATCTCCCTTTTCAGTTTTTTCTCCTCCATTTTTCTTAGTTCCTCTTCCCTTCGCTCTGCCCGTTCGTTCCTCTCTTCTTCCTGTACGTAATTTAGCAGGTCTTTGCCCGAAAGACCTAACGTTTCATCCTGACTCTTGGATTTTTCGAAGGATGACATTGTTACGCAGTTAACTGAGGGAACACTGACACGCGAACGATCTAGGACACTACCCACGCGAAACGAATACCTGAATATTCGTGAAGGCATTGATCACAAAAATAAATTGATACAGCTACCTACCTCGGCCGTTTCTAAGCGGGGAATTAGGACACCAAAGACCTTAACTCTTTTGGATTAATAACCAGGAGGGAATCCAAAATTCAAACACAATAAAAAAAATTAATTACCTGGGGTGCAACATAAAATCTAAATAGATTACGTTCCACTGCTCTTCAATTAACTTGAACTTGCCTTTTGCCAGTACAATATAAAAAAATAAATAAAAGGGATAGACGTGAATAACAAGTGAACTTCTAATGTCGGAATTAAAATGACACCGGTTCGTAAAAACTCCAAACACACTTGACACCAAAATTATATAATATGTATATTAAGAAATATATATGTAGTGGTATGACATTAAATTATATCAATACCATATTATATCTATGGGGGAGGGACCAATAACTTAAAGGCGAACCGACAAGGAACGGAACGCCACGAGTTTCGACGCACGGAACAGCGAGATAAGAGTGAACGAGGTCAGGTGAAATTTGGGCAATGTCAAAGCTCAAGGTTATTTAAAGAGGCCTGAGAAAAATAAGTTTATTTATATAAATAAGAGAATAAATGGGCAAAATTAAATTGGTAAATGAGGGGGAAAATTGCAGACTTATGCATCAGACTCTGAAGTTAGAAATTAATGCGCTACAGAAGGATACTATTCCAAATGGGGCGGATTAACTCAAATAGGTTCCTGAAGGGACACAGGGGATGGCTTGCGGAGGATTCGAGGTGAGACGTCAGGGTGAGGCTTCGCGGATGGCTTCTGTAGGCAATAAACGTGAGGCGAGGGCGCTTGGAGCTTCTGAGCAGGAAGTTAACGTGATGATGGTTCTCCAAAAGGGAAGGGAGGGCGGTAACGTCCGGTCCAGGGAAGTGTATTTCGGCCACACAAAAACGAGGGGCAAACGAGGAGGGCTTCGACAGGAGTTGATGAGTGGAGTCGGAAAAAATCGCTCGGTAGCGATCGTCAAATGGAATTACCTCACTGGCTGGGGCTAATTCCAACACACAAAAAGTTCAGCCGTCACTTTGCTTTGTTGTTAGAACCTGACTTGGAACTAGGGGAATCTTCTTGGGTCCGGGCGAGACTCCTCAACTCTGTGTCTCCCACATGAAAGACAAGCCCTATATATATATCCGAGGCTCTCCCCGCGGGGGTGGGGGAAACAGCGCTACTCTTGAATGGCCTCGAATCTTCACGCCGAGGGTATTCTAACCCGTGTAAAGGTGGTCCGTGGTTGACGCAGTTCCAGGCTACCGCTTGTGGAGGGGGGGGGGGGGAGGAGGCTTACCAATTTAAGCATAACCAAATTCTAGAATCTTCTCCAGCGCATGGACTTCACTTCCGTTCTGGAAAAGAAATTCCACGTGAAATTCCCCCACATATATATTATATATAATATAAAATAATATATATATATATATATATATATATATATATATATATATATATATATATATATATATATATATATATATATATATATATATATATATATATATATATATATATATATATATATATATATATATATATATATATATATATATATATATATATATGCAACCTCACTCTGAACTGTTCAGTAGTATTTGGTCACTCACGATGGAAGTTTATAGCATTGAACAGCGTGTGCAAACCATCAAATGTTATTATCAAAATCAGTGTTCTGTTCGACAAACATTCATTGCATTGCGTGATTTCTATCCTCGCCACAGCGACGAGGCCTATTTTTGGATGAATGGATTTGTGAACAAGCAAACGTGTCGATTTGGGACGAAAACAATCCACACGAGACACACCAGCACCAATTGCATCCCAACAAAGTGACTGTTTGGTGCGGATTTTCATCTAACGGAATCATCGGTCCGTATTTTTTTAGAGAACGAAGAAGGGATTACCATAACCCTCAACGGCGAGACCTTCAGATCGATGATAATCAACCTCTTGTGGCCTCAACTCGATTATATGCCTGATTTGCATACTGACGACATGTAGTTCCAACAGGACGGCGCTACGTGCCACTCTGCGCACGCAACGATAGACATTTTACACCAGCGATTTCAGGGTAGGGTCATCTCGCGCGTCGGCAACGTCAACTGGCCACCGAGATCATGCGATTTAACGCCATTAGACTACTTTCTTTATGGCTACCTTAAATCGCAGGTCTATGCGAATAATCCGCAAACAGTTGATGTCGTCAAAGTCAACATAACGAACACCATCCAGCAAATTCAGCCAGATTTATGAGACAAAGTCATCGAGAATTGGGCCTCGCGAATACGTTCCACCAAGCGAAGCCGCGGCGGACATTTGAATGACGTCATATTTCACATTTAATGCCAGAAAATATACTTTAAAATTTAAAATAAATTGAGTGCATATATCGCACACAACTTGTTTTATTTACATTTAAAAATCAAGCGGCCTTATTGAAATGCTTTTTATTTATGAATATATATATATATATATATATATATATATATATATATATATATATATATATATATATATATATATATATATATATACATATATATATATATACATATATATATATATATATATATATATATATATATATATATATATATATATATATATATATATATAAATATATATATATATATATATATATATATATATATATATATATATATATATATATATATATATATATATATATATACAGGAGGTGGACAAAATAATGGAAAAACCTACTATTGTAATAGTATAGATTGGAAGATCGATTAAACTGTCTAAACTTTCTCTATGTTTTTGTTTGTTGATTGATAATAGAAGTACATGATCTTGTGCTAATATTGTTGTTTTTTTGCAGATATTATCCAAATAAGTTTATTAAAACTTATTAAAGTGAGTAATCTATCTGATTTCCAAAGATGTCAGATTGTCGGAGCTCTGATGGCAAGAGCTACCATTACTAAAACAGCTAAACTGGTTTGTTATTGAGAGGCACAGACTCAAAAGTAATGATAGCGGGGGGGCCGTATCTTGGAAATCCGCCACCACAATAATCTCCCTTCATGGTAGAATCAACTGTCAGGACTATTTGAGTATTTTAGCTGATCAGATCCATCCTATGGTTCAGGAATTGTTTCCGGATGGAAATGTCATCCTTCAGGATGATAATGCTCCTATTCATACTGCTAAGGTTGTAGATGAATGACACAAGGAACATTACAGTGAAGTAGAACACCTTATATGGCCACCGCAAACCCCATATCTCAACATCATTGAACATTTATGGTGTAGTTTAGAAAATATAAGTTAGGAGTCGATATCCCCCTCCATCATCATTGAAAGAATTGGAGACTGCTTTAATTGGTGAATGGATGAAAATACCCTTGGAAACAATTCAAACTGTAATTACTACCAAAGGTGGTGCTACCCCTTATTAAAATAACGTTTTCGAAAATTATATGGTGTTTACATTATTTTGCCTAACCCCTGTATATATATATATATATATATATATATATATATATATATATATATATATATATATATATATATATATATATATATATATATATATATATATATATATATATATATATATAAACATATATAAATAATTTAAATCACATGACACGTGATATAATGGATGCATTTAAAGGCCCAAAGAAATGAAAATTGGCATCACAACAATAAGGAAGACGACCATTGAAAGCTTAAGAAAGAAAATGTGAGGTATAGAGACAGAGAAAATGGTGAAAACTAATTTTAACCGTTATATGAAAATAAATAAAGGAGTAGGATTCGAACCTGTGTCCTCAAGCGTACATCGCTATTGTGAGCACGACGCTCATTGACTGAGCCACCATATTTTATATATATATATATATATATATATATATATATATATATATATATATATATATATATATATATATATATATATATATATATATATATATATATATATATATATATATATATATATATATATATATATATATATATATATATATATATATATATTTATAGTTTACGAGTTCACCTGCACCCCAATAAAGACTAAACTATATAATAACTAAATATATTGGCATGATAACTACCACACTTTCGAGGAGATTAATGATGCATCTACAAAGCGGAGGGCCAAAAAAACATATGGAGAGTGTACATAATATTAACCTAACGAGATATATGCTTGTTAACAACACCATTATTAAAAGAAAAGAGTTTAATAAAACGAGGATTAACATCTTAGAAGCCATTTTAATAAATGAAGATAAGCCGGCCATCAACAGTCAAGCGACAAGCTAGAATCGTATGTTATAACTATTTTAAAAATTCCACGTACAGGAGTGGTCCATTTCCTCTAACGTTACGCTTAACCAAGGAGAATAAATACCCCTTAAAAACCGTTATTTTAACATGCAAAGGATACAAAGTGCACATTAGCAGTAGAATCTCCCTAGCCAAAATACAGCTTATAAAACTGTGTAGATTTAAAAGCCTCAGCTCCAAAAATCTTAAAAAGCTATACACTGTTCTGGTGCGCCTAACCTCAGTGTACCCGGCAGTGGTCATGCAGGCTGCGAGTTCAACCTCTCTCAGACAAATGTAGAGAGTGCAGAACAAAGCAGCCTGGCTTATAGCTAGAGCTCGAAGGATTGACCATATACAGCAAACAGAACTGCACGCAAGAGCAGGTCTGAATCTACTGAATATGGAACTCCAAAAGTTAGGGGGGAAAGACCTGGGACAAGATCGAAAATGAAATACTCCCGAATATGAACCTTGATCTAGACATTCCGAGAGCAGTTAGGGGACGCGCAACCAGGCAAGCCCTATTCGCGAGTGGAAGAAACTGCTTACTAGAAAACCAAATTGAAATATATACTTGATCGAGAAAAGCACAAACACCTAAGTGAAAATAAATCGGAAGAAAAAGAGGCGAAGTGCCCACCATTAAAACAGAAGTGAAAAAACAACCAAACCCCCGGCAAAATAAGAGTTATAAATTAATATTTAAAATAACAAAAAAATAAATATACGAGGGATGGTCAATAAGTTTTGCAAATCGGTAGGGAAAAACAGAGGAAAGGGGATGGCTGTTTGTGGGGAACTTAGGACAAGTTATGACACGTCAGGACCTGCAGCCGCACGCTCCTGCCTCGTTTATTTAAGAAGCAGTAGCTGATCGCAGATCGTCAGTCTCCAATTTTTCAAAAATGGAGAAGGTTGATCACCGCGCACTGATCAAACTTTTGACCAAGGCAGGCAAGAATGCAAAAGAGATCCATGAACGCATGGTTGCAATGTACACCGACACCGCCCCTTCCTATAAAACCATTGACCAGGACGCGTGCCAGACTTGACCAACGAGGACATTATGGCCCGTGTGGAGAAGATGATCCTCGAAAATCGACGGGTAAAGGTTGAAAAAATCGAACGAGAACTTGGAATATCACATGGAAGTGTTATCAACATCATCCACGACAATTTGGCCATGACCAAGGTCTCCGCCCGTTGAGGGCCTAGAAACCTGACGCCTCATGATCGACTTCAACGTCGTCAAATTCCACAAGGCCAGAGTTGCACCATCTACTCTGCGCGAGTGCGGATGCGAGGAGCTCAACCATCCCCCCTACAGTCCAGATCTGGCCCCTAGCGACTACTTTTTATTCCGCCAGCTCAAGGTTGCACTGCGTGGACTCCGGTTTGGGGATGATAAAGATGTCCAGCTCTGCGTCCAGGAGTGGATTGAACAGCAGTCGGGAGATTTCTGGTTGTCGGGAATTCGAAGACTCAGGGACAAGTGGCGCAAGTGCATTGAAGTCGAAGGTAGTTATATTGAACAATAATAAAACACTTTTCCTCATATCTCGTTTCCTTATATCCGAATTGCAAAACTTATTGACCGCCCCTCGTGTAGCAAACAAAAAAACTTGAAAGGCTTGAATGCCACGACGGAGGAAAGAAACAAATTTATTTATTTATTTAAAAAAACAACCATATATATATATATATATATATATATATATATATATATATATATATATATATATATATATATATATATATATATATATATATTATATATATATATATATATATATATATATATATATATATATATATATATATATATAATAATAATAATTGTAGGAGAATCGTCACCCTCCCCCCCCCCTCCGTTCACTCTTGGTGGGTTCACAAGGCAGTTACCGCAAAGACATCCGGCCAAAGGCATCGGCGGGTCAAGCGCTTAGCCACAGTGTCGCACCGCTCGGCGAAATGAAAGACCTTAAAGGTTAAAATGCAAGATCTAAAGAAATTGGAGACGTATTTCTCCAAAGCTCGAGGGTTAACGAGGAGCTGATGTAAGACTTGGTGGGAAAAACCGTTGGGCATAAGAACTCTCCTGGGGCCGTCCTCAAGCCCTCCCCCCCCTTACCACTCCCCCAGTGGGGTGACAAGGTATAAATGAGGAACACTGAGGAAAATCGAGGTAGTATACGTCAGACTCCAGGTGACGAAGTCCTCGATTAAAACCGAGCTACCTAGACTGGATTGGTAGTGTACTTGGCTCGCCAGACCAAGAAGTACCCTGCAAGTGAAGCAGGGCTACCTACCTTAAGGAGCTAAGAAGAAGCTCATCCTCGAGCTAAGTCCCTGGTTATCAAACCAAACGCTAAGTTAACTTTGTTAAGTTCAACTTAGTCTCGTCAGAGAGACTCCGCATATCCTGGTGCATCTTAAACACCAGGGGTATTCCCCAGCCTTAAGGAATTAAGAAAAGAAGAAGGAAAAGGCTCCCCCTCGAGCCCGTTACTCGGTGGCCACACCGAACTCATTAGTCAACTTGGTGAGAAACCAAGTTCAAATTATTCTCGTCAGAGAAACCCCCCTCCGTTATACTCGCCCTTGAGGAAGACTGGAACTAAGAAGAAGCTCATCCTCGAGCTAGTTCCGGGTTACCAAACCAAACTTTAGGTAACTTATTCTCGTCAGAGAAACCCCATCTCATCGATCCTCGCCCTTGAAGAAGACCCTCCCCGAGTTCAGTCCTCGTCCATGAGGAATTAAGTAACGAAGGAGAAATGCTCCTCCTCGAGCTCGTTACTCGGTGGGCAGACCGCACTCCAAGTTAACTTGATTTAAGAACCAAGTTCAACTCCCTCTCGCCAGAGAGACCACGACTACCTTGGTGCCGCATAAAGCACCGTAATTGTTCTCGTACTTGAAGAACCCTCCCCGGAATACCGTGTGGACCCCCCAGCTGCTACCCTCGCCAAAACGACCTCGTGATCTCGCCTACCTACATCTGGCCAGACGGCACGCGTC